>JBAMNC010001006.1:20000-1372606 GCA_037902135.1 Cetoscarus ocellatus
TATTTTGAGTAGATTGTTTTGTTAATGGCTGTAAGATCACCCTCCTTAGGAGTCCAGTTTAGATCTCATGTTAAACTGAATTTTCAGTTTGACTTCCTTTTCAATCTGAATACAGATTTTCTAGAAAATGTTAGTTTTCTTGGGACCAATAAACAAAAGGCAATGAAAGCGTCCTTACTTGATCCTTGCTGACAATGGATATTGCTCAGTTTTTAGAGTTTTTAAACCAAAAAGTCTGAGATGAAATTTAAACAAAAAAATTGATAAAATGGCAAACACAAACACAAACATAAACACAAACACAAACACAAACACAAACACAAACACATTCACACTCACATGCAGCAGGATCCAGATGGGTGCTTTTTAAGCAGCATTTCCAAATCTGCTTTTGTACAGATTTGTCACAGATGTTTTTAAGAGCTCAGAGGACCACTTAGCGTAACATTTATGACATTGATGTGTGATTTGAACGGATCTTATTAATGTGCTATCGGTTCAGCCGGCCTGGATAATCGAGTTCCAGGCAGAAAAGACTTCAGCAGGAGATAACTGCACTTCAGCTTCTGGTGTTTCTTTCTAGATTGTATGTCCAGTGATTGAGTGACCAGGGTCGGTTTCATAAGCTTTCATTACTTAAGCTTCTCGGCTGTTTTTTTTTCATTAGTTTAAAAGTGGAGAACTTTTTCAGTCTTTCTCCGAAAAGATTTAAAACTCAAAGCTCAACTCATGTCTTAATCATTTTCAGGAATAGAGAATGTGAGACTTGTTCTTCCTCTGATGGTTACATGTTTACAGTTCACTTATTGATCTAGAATACGTTTCTCACTAAATCTGAAACCTGATTTTATTTAAGATCAACATCTTTTCAATTAGCTTTCATGATGAGTGACATTATTGTGCAGTATTTTTGCTTCAGAGACTCTTGTCTCTATAATCTTTCTTGCTTGTACAGTTTCCCACACATTGATAACACTAGGATGGGCCACAAAGGTAAAATTACTTCTTACACAAAAATCCCAGCTTTTCTTAAACCTTGCAGTGCAGCTGGATGTGCCTGGTTTAGTGTCTACAATCTGACAGATCCATCTTGCAAACCTTCAAGCTGTAACAGTGAAGCTTAGTCTGAAGAAGCACTGACCAATCTGCATCTTTTGAGGCGAAAGAGGTGGGAACAGAGATCATGACAACAGAGAGAAGCGACAGAAGGCCTGTAAACAGTGGCTGCCTTTATAGAGATTATAACACATTTGATATATGATATATTTGCAGAACTGGACTGCATTTCTTCATTAAATGAAGAACAAATAACAACAATAAAGACTTCTCTCAATGGAAGACACTTTCTTTCCTCCTCAGACAGGTGTTGGCTTTCCTACAGCAGGGTGTGCCTGCTACACCATCTAATGGTCTGTAATGAATGAGACTGACATGAAGATCATCCAGTCACTCTCTGGATAGGTTTCTGAAAGTTTCTGCTCTCCCTAAACACTTTTGTGGCCTGTTGCTCAGAATGACCAGTGAAATACATCCTTTTTAGTACAGATTAAATGGTCTGTCTGGCCTGTTAGGTTAGCTTGACTCAAGAACGAACTGAATAGCATTTCATCGCTTTCAGGCACAAACCTCCTATCTCAATTGCTACTTTTCAGGAAATGACAAAAAAACCCAAACGCTTTCCTACTGCGTAAATGAATATTGTCCTGATGACAACTTCTTATTTTGAACTTTAATTTGGTTAAAGTTTAATAAAACCAACTCCTAAACACTGAAGTTGACCAACAGCCCTGCTTTATGAAAAAAAGAAAAAAAAATTATAAATAATGGAGATAGGAGGTTTGTGCCTGAGCGTGATGTGAATGTACAAGGTCTACGGTCGTTGATCTCTCCATAAATATTTCTTGTTTGTGAAAAGATAAAAAATGCTTTGAGGAGTTTCTGTCTAAGTTTGGACAAATGACCTCTCTTACCTAGTTGGGAACTTGTTATATTTACTAGGTCAAAGGTCAAGGTCATGGAGTTTTATTCTGTGAAGGAGCCTTATTCTTCCTTTTTGTGAAGCATGTATCTTAAGAACGCAATGAGGAATTTTCTCCAAACTTTTCACAAATGTCTACTTTGGCACAAGGATGAACTGACTACTTTTAAAACTTTAAAGGACAAGATCTTTGTAGAGAAAGAATCACACTACCACATAAATCATCCTGGTTCTTATTCTCGACCCATCCCTGAACTTTTACTCTCTTCTACCTGTTAACCTCGCTGAAACCTGTAGTCCTGTACCTGACCTGTCAGGCTGCTTGCATATTATGCAAAAAACACTTTTTTAAGGCTTTTGAACACATTTTTGGGTATTTGGCCTTCCTCCCAGACCCCAAAATGTGAGAGTAGACAACAAAACCTGTATTTAGCAGGCTGCATAGATGTAAACTCATGGTATTTGATGAGCTGTTGAGCTTGTGGATATTCTGTGATGTAACAAGCATTTTATTAGCATCTCTGAACCTGAGTGAAATTTCTGTGCGAAGTGCCGCCATATTGTTTACATTCAGATCGGCGTACACCATGTCTGGACCCAAAATCTATCACTGCTCAGTTGTTGGCCATTAACAGCCACATATATCTTCACATATAGGCTACCAGCCTCTGAGGACCAAAGGGCCCAGTGGATTAATTTTATTTTTGAAGGGAATGAGCCAGCTACAGTCGGCTAAAACCTATATGTGTGTGCCAGTCACTTCACGTCTGACTGCTTCTTCAACTTCAGTCAGTTCAACGCAGGACTGGGAACTAGACTTTTCCTGAATCCAGGCTCAGTACCAACAATCCATCACCAATCCTGATGATGGAAATGTGAGTATTTTAATGTTGTGAAGTATTTACTTTGCCCATTTACTTTGAACCAGAGGTAACTGCACAACATGTTTGTCGATGTTCACGTTACTTGTTGAAAGTCTGAAGGGTAAACTTCAATGTATGAGCATTCTTACATTAGTCAAGAGGAGTTTAACAGTTGGCTGAATATAATCAGTCCTTTACCCAGCCCATTACCCCTTCGTTTCTGCTAACGTTAGCCCGGAGGGTAGGCTAAGTTATGGCTGTCCCACTGCAGTTAGCATGTTGTGCGTTAGCCTGTGATGTTGAAAACGAGCTTCGCTGTTATCTGGCTGGAGCGGCAGTGCGCTCCACTTCGCTCGAAATAAGCTGCAGGTCCATTTTGAAGCCCTGTATGTACTGTGTTTGCTGCGGCTCTGCTCTGGCCCATTAGCATATGAAGGGCCGCCCTGAAAACCAGCTGTTCTGAACAGAGGGGCTATGTCAGCATGGAAAGAAAGCAGCTGTGCTTTATTTATAGGCTTTTGGACCAAAGCATGTTACATTTCATGAAGACATCAAGGATCTATGTTAAACTGCAGAAAAAGAGCAAAATATGGGACCTGACCTTTATGTCATGATTAGTTGAAATAAATTTGTCAGCATGGCAAAAGGACTTTATCACCACTTCCAAGGTCAGTATATGACCTTTCAAAGTCAGGATGACCCCAAGCATTTGAAGCAATGGCAGAAATAAATAAATGACTGAAGATTAATCAGAAGGATGTCGTCTAAATTATTTATACAGCAGATCTCCGCTTGTTCTCTATTATTACTGTACCATTTCCTGTTTTCCTTCAGCCAATCCTTTCATCACCCCATCTCCCCCTTTAATCTGAAATAGTAGGGATTTATGTCTTAATTCTCACTCTAAAACTCTTCACACTGTAGAGGAAGTCATTTGGGCGCTGGTTTAACATGTGGATGAGGGAGGGGAGAGAGAACATCACAAAAAGGAAAGAGGGGACGTGAAAGAGAGCGAGAGGAGGGGATTAAAATGATGATGAGAGTGAGGAGGAAGTGAAAGAAATGAAAAAGTGATGCTGCTACTGCTGCTGCTTAGATGAAACAATTGTGCAGGCAGCACCAGGGGAATCCCTCTGTGTCTGTTGGTTTTTGGATCATATAGAGATGGGTGGAGTCATTCAGGACTGCTCATGCTAGGATTAGAGGCTTTTTTATGTGTATGGTATTAGATGTGACAACAGATTACAACCATGGGATGCAGAGGAAAGTCAGAGGCTGGACTGAACCTTTAAGATGTCCCCCTGAGTAAGAGGAGAGGGGAGCGAGATTGAAATACAAATCATTATTTATAAAATCAGAGCAAGAGAGAGCAGAGGATAAATCTGCAAAGCTGGAGGAGACCGGCAGGGTCAGATTGCTCTCCCAGCGGGGCAGGCGGGGAGTTATGGGAAACTGCACAAAACCGTCAATGAAAAACAAAAAGAAGAAGGTAAGAGCAGAAAATATTTTTACTCTTGTTGAATGTGTAATACTGCACAGTGATGTCATTAGTGTACTCTTTTGCTTCTGTGGAAATCAATTCTTTGTGTAACACATTACATAACACTCATCTGATTAGTTAGGGGCAGAAAGTAGTTACTTATAATGTAATCACTTAAATATGTAACTTTTCTGAGTAATTATTGGTGTAAGGGGGTTTGTGTAAACATGTATATCACAGATAATATTTAAAGCAGAGATAGGTAACTTTGATAACCAAGAGGGCCTCATAAAACCTTTTTCACTGCGGGCTGCATCAAATTGAACGTTCCTCTTGATGGAAAAAATGTATATAAAATAAACTTAAATAGCAAATAAAAGCTGTCATAAATAATGACTATACATGCATTCATGTGTTAGAACTCGAACACAAATAATAATGTATAAATAAATAAGCTTGACAGAGAATTAAAGCCAGAATTAAGCCAGTTTGCACCAAAACATATTTTAGATGGTATACATTTACAGTTTCCCAAATAATTTAACTTAAACTTAACCCTTTAACGCCTGTTGTATCATATTTGATACATACTTTTATGATACCTCTATCTAACCAATATGATCAACAAATAACTAAAAAAAAATCTGAATACAATCAGATAAATGATAAAAAAAAAAGTCCTCAAATGGATTATCAGTTGCCAAAAACACTTAATGTATCAAATGAGACAAAAAAAATAAATACGTTAAATTTTATGGAAATTTTGATTTTTTAGGATTTCAGTAGAAAGTGAAATAAACACTTCAGCTCCAAAAAATTAGAATTTCCTGGCTATAATTTGTGTTTTCAGGCATTAAATGGTTAATATTACTTTAAGTGCTTCATAAATTAGATTTAGAGAAAATTTTAATGCAAAGTGAGTTATGTGATTGCCTGTAAAAAATACAAAATGTTTACCCACCAGAATTGTTTCAAGAGCACAAACCTCCTCCAAGGCATTTCCAACATTCTCCAGGTGTATTATTGTCAAAAATGTGGGAAAGTGCCGTATTTTACACTGTGGAGAAATCTTTTAAATATTCCTTGATCCACATTTGGATTCTAATCACCACCAAAAATAAGTCTGATTATCAGTTTGACCAACATTCCCTGAAAAAGCCATGAAAATTATTGAAAACTTATTGAGTTATTAGCAAAAATGTAAAAAAAAAAAAACAAAAAAAAAAACTGAAGTATCTCGCAATGCGAAGAAATCCTTTCAAGCACTCCTGGATCTTCATTAAGAAGATCAAAACCAAAATCTAATCACTTTTTCCTTGTGCCATGACCAACATTCTATGAAAAAATCATTAAAATCTGCTCATAACTTTCTGAGTTATCCTGTTCACAATCTAACAAACAAGCAAACAAGCAAACCTTGGCAAAGGTAACAAATCAACATCATAAAGAAATAACTCAGTTTCATAGCCCAACTCATGCATGGTGTTGTTTTGGTATCTCAGGTTGTATAAAGTTTAGTGAATTCTGTTTTGTTTTCTCCATGTTAACAATTTGTTGCTTTTTATAAATGACCGGCGGGACACGTTTAATGAGATGGAGGGCATGTGGCCCCTGCCAGTTCCCCATCTCTGGTTAAAGGTAGAGTCTAATTACTTCTTATTATTACTTTGGTATTCGGAGTGCTACCGCCATGATTACATGTATGCTCTGCAACAAGCTTAAAAATTCAACACAGCACAAAGGATGAGAGAAATAGTGAGCTGTAAGTTCAACAGCTCAGGGAGCTTTATTTTTACTTACTGTTCATGAAAAATGCAAAGGGACATAGTTTTCTGCTAAAAATTTTTTTTAAACCAGTTGCAGATCAGCTGGTAGAAAATTGATACATAACACTGATGTGAAGTTATTGTTTTCTTTTGACATTAAGAAACAGCTAAGATAATTCTTTTTAGAAAGAGTAATAATTAATAACTCATCACAGTTTTTGAGTAAGTTGCCAAACACTGCACTCTTGCTGCTTGTTTTATTTTGAATATGTTGCAAAGTAAAAGTAGTTAAACATACCTCTGATGAGTTTTTGAAGTGTTTCGCTTTTCAGTAAGACCAGGGATGGACAACTTCACGGAGAGCTATATTCGTTTTTTTTCACTGCCAAACTCTTGATTAGAAAATGTCATAATTACTATTCCATAAAATAAAATAAAAAATGTAGTAGTTACCAGAAAAGTGTTATATCAAAATTGTTTTGAAAGTTAAATGAAAGAGGTGTGAGATCATTTGATAACTAATTCAGTTAAATGTTGGTTGGTGTTCAGTTTAGACATACTTGGTAGTTTTTGCCACAGTAAGTTATTCAAACAAGACAACTGATCAGTGATTTTTGATTTACTCTGTCAAAACTAAGAGTGTATTAACTTTTATTTTCAGATTCACATTCTCTAAGTTGAGATGAAGAACATTTAAGATCTTCAGGAAATAGCTTTTTCAGAAATTGTGGGCAGAGGGGAATGTTTTGGCTATTATGCATGGACTATGGCGTGACTAAGACTTTGGCTTGTTTTTAGTTATGCCCTGGGCAAAAAATGAAAACCACTGAGCCCAACGCAGAATTGGAATTAATTCAGTTATCCCTAAAAAAAGAACATTTAAAAGAACTTTAAAATTATAATATTATTAAATTATTATATTATTACTTTCTTTTTATGTTTTGATCATGAATTGTTGCTCTTTTGTTTCTTTCTTTTTTTGTCAATATGTGAAACATGACATGCTGTTTGCACTGAGGACGGAGGAAGGTGGCATGAGACGCCCATTGTGTAGATCAGGGATGAGCAACGTGGTTACGGAGAAGGCTTCATTTATTCAGTCAGCGTTGCCAGAGGCCTAGATTTTTGGAAACAGTGAGATACTCTCACTTAGAGGACCTCAATTACTTGTCAAAAATGTAGTAACTCTATTATTAAATAATTAGCAAAAGAACCCAAGTAAAGCTTTTATCAAAATTGACCAAATACAATTACTTTGGCCCAGTTCTTGTAACAATAAATTTGGAGAGCATTCACTACTTTACAGGGAATATCTTGTGTATTTTTTTTAAAAATGCAAATAAGCCAACAGCTTCAAAACAGTTTAAAAGACAGTGTAGCAACACAGGTTGAGTTCCTCTGTAGGACTTTTTCAATCCTCTCTTCATATTTACAGATTATTCATTTATAGGAATTAATTTACTGGACTGATTGAAGAGGGGAGGCTCTTGTGTGTTTTTTTCAGTTGCACATGTGTTGTCCTTCAACCTAATGTTCTCCTGTGATATTCAAAAGAAAAGACTGCAGCAGGATGTAAGCAGAGAGAACAGTTTCTAACGTCTTTTTCCTGCAATATACGTCAGCCGCCTTCAGAAGACTTGTGATGAAAGGCTAATGTCCAAGAGAGCAGACTTGAGTCATGCAGCAGATGTCTGATTGGTTGAATAACAGTTTGGTTTGCCTCTTAAGGGGGTCAAGGATGGGCCCCTCAGGGGTAAGTTGTGGGCAGGGGACCAGCAGGGTCTGCAGCTGGAGGCAGAGGAGGATCCTGATGTGGAGGAAGAGCCGTACAGAGAAACTTTTGGTACTCTGGTGAAGAACTGCAACGTGCTGCACGGCATTGTAGGGCCGGCCTGCGTCTTCCTTAAACAGGGCTTTTCACTGACACTCGTACGTAACAGATCACAAACGTGACCCCTGTGCCCTCACACAGCCTCTCACTCGTGGTGACTCATTCTCATCCTCCCACTGTGACTGACCCCCGATCTTCACCAAACCAGCTGTGTAATCCCATCACCAGACAACCAAAAATGCAGCCAACAAATGTGCTTGGGCAGGTCGATTTTCTCACTTCAGTGGAAATAATTGATCGGCTTTGGGGGAGCTTTGGATTAAACTGTGCGTCACAGAGTGACATGAGGGCGAGTCTGAGCAATGAAATAGATGTCAGCCTCTGGACCTGAGAGCAGACCCCTGAAATTTCCCTTTTCTTCTGTTTTTGTGAAGTACTTTATCACATCTGTTCTTGTTACCTGATATATTTGTTCTTAATTATTATATATTTCCAGTAAAGTTCAGGACAGCCTATCCTAAATTTTACAGAAGCTGCTTCTTTTCTCAAGCAGGGTGAAACTTTCCCCTGTCAGATGAGGAAGAAGATTTTGGGTCTCCCCCACGTTCTCAGCGTGGCAGCAGATACCTTACCTCTCAGGAAATGCTTCTGTGAGAGCAGCAGACTATCACTCTGAAATCTAACTCAAACTTTCAAACTATGTGTGGGTGTGTGTGTGTGTGTGTGTGTGTGTGTGTTAGGCATGTTGAAGCATAAACATGCTGTAAGGTAGTTTATAATGCTTGTAGAGTGCTCTTCTAGTATTTTTGACATCTTTTATTCCAAATGTTGTGTAACCCTTGCACATCCTTTCACACTTTCACATTCACTTACTAAAGGCTGAAGTTTCTGTGTTAGTTATCCATTAGTCAGCTAACACAATCATCCTTTCGTATCCATTCACCCATCACTGACACAACAGTGGGACCAGTTTTGAGTTAAGTGTCCTCCCAAGGACACACTGACATAAGACAGCAAGACCTGGGCTTGAACCCTCAACCTTCCGATTGAGCTTCTTTCCAAAGTAAGCCATCAACACCTCTTTGTTATACATTAAAAATCAAACCCTTTGCCCACTGGTCACATTATATAAACATTATCCTTCATTGGAGGGATTTTTGTAATATATTACTGGAGAGTGACAGGAAAAAGTCTGGGTTAAGTTAGGGCAGCAAATTTGACCATCTTTGTTTACACTTAAAGCTTGTCACAGAAAAATATCTGGGAGTTTACTTATCTCTGAAAACACAGTTTTATTGTCTTTTTTAAAGGGATGTTAAAGTTGAGTAGCATCAGGAACTTGACAAAAGTCAGTGAGGTTGCTGTAAAGGCTGCCAGCAGCGCTGTACCTTTAAAGGCAGGGTTGGTAATCAGATTTAGATACACTTTTTGTTATACTGGTTAAGATGATCTTTATGTACCGATGGCAATCAATGCACGATGTGTTCTTAAAAACTTTCAAAGCACTTTGTTTTTCCTCCAGGAAGTCTCTGTGTTTGGTACCATGTTTTACAATGGTAAAAATGGCTATGTGTTCTTCCACCAGTGCACACTGATTCCATTGATCTGCTGTTTCAGGCGGGAGAATACAACGCCATTTGCTGCATCGTGAAAATAATGCCAAGCACAGAGACTTCCCGGGGTAAAAATTAAGTGCCCAAAAATTTCCACCCAATTACATTTGACCCAAGCATAGTTTTGTGGGTTGTTTTTCTGTAAAACTCACACAGTTACTCTAAAATAACTTTACCTGCCAACAGCAGTGTACACTTCACTGACTTTTGTCAAGTACCTGAAACAACCAGACTTCAAAACTACTGACCTAGTCCTTTTAGATAAAACATCCTTAGAATTGAGTCTCAGCAAACTTCTATTAGCTGTTAGGTAAATGATAGATGAACTTGAACTTGTATGGAGCTTCTCCAGTTGTCTGATCCCTCAGAATGCTTTGACACTGTTTGTCACACTTACACATTCACACACTGATGATGGAGGCTGCTTTGTAAAGTGTCCATAAGTTAAAGCTAATAGCATTCAAACCTACTCACATACCACATATAAAATAGTTTATGCCTGGACACAGCAACATAAATTCCTTAGATAAAGATTGAACACCCAACGTTTTGGTTGAGAGGTGGCCAACTCTACCACTGGTACACAGCCCCACCCAATCTGAACAACTTAAGTCCAGTTTTTTAATGAGAGCTGAGTAACAGATACCTGTTTCAGCTTCAAGCCCTCATTCACCTTCATTATGTCTGAATATATGGGCAGATTGAAATAAAAATCACATAATATAATGATCTCACCTTAAGAAGATTGTTTTCTTACTTTTAGTGCCCTAGTGTTTTGTGCTTTTTGTTTTCTTTTTCTCTCTGAGTCCGTATCAGAGTGGCTCCTGTTACCTAATACTGAGGATCAGTGGAAATCCACCATGAGACTGGATGTTGTTGGGTTGTTGCTAACTTAGAGGATACCTTCCTGTTCTGCCATTAGACTTATAGAATATAGGTTTGTCTTTACTAAAACGAGGGTAGTAAAACACCAAAGTAAATAAAGTAAGGATCTGACAGGATTAATCCCACATTGTTCTCTTTGTAAAGCTTTTAGTGTCACATCCTCCACACTAAACCTTTGCTGTGTTGACTCTGTGCCTCTCTATAGGCAGACTTGCGTGCAAGCGTTTGTATTATGTCCAGGCTAGAACATGGATATTTAGTGTACATGTACTTATTGGGTCTGAATAATGTATACAAGGGTCTTTGTGCCAACTAAACCCCCCAATCTCATAATCTCCAGATGTTAGCTGCCTGTTAACCTCCCACAAAGATTCCTGCTGCAGCTCTATCACACTGCAGCTCCATTTAATCCATGTAAGGACAGTGATTTTACTTAGAGATGTTTTTAGATACTGCTCACTGAGCAGCAACACCACATTTAAATACTTTTATTGCATGAATTACCTTCATGTCACACTATAAAAAGTTCCACATGGAACACTAGGTCCAAAAAGTGTTATAAAATTGTACTGCTATCATGTGTTAACACCTCTCAAAAGAGGGCACATCAGAGAGAGTGTTAACCCTTCATGCCCCAGTTCTTGTATAGTATGCCCCTGATTTTTATTTTGGAGAAGAAGTCAGTATTTCCCAAACTCATACTGGTAAAAGGGTAATATTTCCTGGGGTAGACACATTATTTTTATAGTTATTAACTAAAGTGATTTTAGTACATTTTTATTTTTTTGAACTGTGTTGGCTTAAGAAAAAAATATTCTCAGTGTAATTTCCTTTGTGCATCCTCTCCCAAGCTGAAGAACACTGCAGACCATTTTGAAACCTGAAAATTTCATGACTTTCATGCCTTTGAAAGCACAAATAACTCCTCAAAATCAGAAACCAAGCCACGTAGTGAGACTTTAAAAATGTAATTGAGCTTTTTATGATCATTTAATATGTGATTTCAATTATGCTTTGCTTTATAAATTGTAAATGACATCCACCAGTAGTGCCTCTGTGGGCCCTCGCCCACTGTTTAGGAAGCACAACCCGTTAGTAGACATAAAAATAGAGCATGGGCTGTAAAAGAATTGGGCAAAGGCATGTGACGTTTGATTATCAAAGGAGCCTTTGGAACGTTGTGGATATGTTGTTGCTGGATACTGCCATACTGCACATGATATCTCAACCAAACTGTAGCTCAACATACTCACAGACCCAGAGGCCGTGTTTTGGCAGGACTTCAGGCCTTCATGCCAATAGTGACTTGTGTGGATGAGCAGCCATTTCAATCATGTCCCTATTTCCAAAATCATAAATTACTCTAAAATGGCATGACATAAAAAAATCACCCCTCTCAGAGCACAGAGCACACATAGATCTATTATACATTTAGATCAAAACCATTTTGATCTTTACTTAGGCTGTAAAAAAAAGTCAGTTTACTGCACACAATCATAACACCTCCAGGATTCCTGCAGCCGGCCTCAAGTGGACACCCATGGAACTACAGCTTTTAGCACCTCCACATGAGCCTGCATTTTCAGTCCTGGAGGCTGCCATCTGGTATAGAGTAGTGCAGGAATTAGTCCAAATACTCAGAGGAGAGTTAACAATTACTTTCTGGTTGACCTAAAAAAAACAATATCCTTGCACCACTCTGTAGCATTATTTGCCACAAGGTACTGAAACAAGAAAATGGGGCCATCGGCTGGAAAATAGTAAAACTTGACATTTGACATTAGATGCTCTTAAATCACAGAATGGGTTTAAACATGACCATTTTTTGTAGCAATGGGCTTGGTGTGATTATTTTAATGACATGGTTCACTATTAAAAAAGAGTGGGAAAGCAAATTTCTGCCAAATCATATTATATATGGATTATTAATGTAAAAACAAAACAAATTTGTGTATCCCTAAACAGGACCAGTAGGACCTGTAGGGTTAATACTACATGGGCTCAGTTTGAGGCATTAGAAGAGCATAGTTATAGTCATGCCATCCCCACAGGGTGCCCTTTTTGGCAAAAAAGTTGGGACAGTTTGAAAGGGCCCTTTACTGACAAGTCCCTGAAATTATGAAACATTTTTAATTTATCTCCATTAGTATTATCAAGCTGTCAGCAGCACCACTTCTGCTTCCCCACAATCAAAGCACAAAAGGTCAAACTCTATTCATCATTTTTTCCTGTCACTTTTTGTTGTTTGTCTTCATCCCCCTGTTTGCAGTTTGTTTGGTGCTCTAGAGTAATTTCAGCATGAGTGTTTGGTAGTCATGTGTTTAATGTGTCTCCTCCTCCTTCAACAGGACAGAGAGCTCAGGCCAGAGGAGATTGATGGTGAGATTTTTCATAAAACAAACCTTTAAATTGTTTACATCAACACATCAGCTGACTGAAAAACACTACAAGTGTGTGTTTCTGTTGCGTGTTTCCATCAGAGCTCCGTGAGGCATTTGTGGAGTTTGACAGGAACAAAAAAGGATACATCAGTCACAAAGACCTCGGCGAGTGTATGAGGACGATGGGATACATGCCGACTGAGATGGAGCTCATCGAGCTGAGTCAGCAGATCTGTAAGTAAAATTATAAAGAATAAAAAAAGATCATGTTGAAGGTTAGAGTAGAATAGAACAGAACAGAGCAGACGCTAAATGACTGTGGGGCTAAGTAACACCTTTGGAGTCATCTATGAACTCAAAGTGCTTTTTACACCATCGGTCACATTTATCCATGATTTACTGATGGTAGAGGTTCATACAGTATGTTAACTGTCCAATAGTATTTGAAAATCCCATTCATACATATTTACCAGACACTGATGTAGCCGTGGGAGAAATTTGGAGTCAAGTGTCACAGATTACAGAAAAGCAAAAGATGTTTACGGAGCTGTTTTACCGTGATCTTTGACCTATGCCCTTCAAGATGTGAGACATTTGAGCAAACATTAAAGTGTTTTTGAGTGTTTTATTCCTCAGGTAAGATCACATTCACAAGCTAAGGATGACCAGGAGACTCTACCCTACTGACCCTTGACCCATGAACTTTGTATCATTTTAGTTCATCCCTGTAATGGTAGACATCTGGACAAAGTCTTAAGAACTGGACTTCTTTCTTGACTCAGAGTGGACATTACTTCAAGCTTTGAAGGAAAGTCTTCCAAGTGTTCTTGACATATTAAGTTAACAAGAGCCACGAGAAAAGGATAGACATTAGGTTCCATGACCTTGACCTTTGACCTTAAATGCAAAATCCAAGCCAATCATCCTTGAGTGGACATTATGCAGTTTTGTAAAAAAAGAAACCTTTCAAGTACTCTTGTGATATCATGTTTACAAGCAAAGTATGACAATGAAATTCTACAACCTTGACCTTTGACCTGTCATCTGTGGTAATTAATCAGTTCATTCATTTCAATCCCTCAGGGGCTATTTGGGAAATCGTGTTCACAAAAATCTACCTGTCGAACAGATGAATGAACCTTAACCCTCCCAAGTGTAACGCGGAATAACAGAAACTGAACTGCAAGACCAAGCAAGACCAGAGCCAGGCATGCCAATAATAACAATAAATAACAGAGGAAGTGATGGGACAGGGAAGGAAAAGAAAATATTAGAATGGGTCAAATCAAGAAAGCTTGGCTGTCCACTGTCTAAAATCTTAACATATACATATACCACATGACTAAGCACCCAACAGTATGGCTGTTGTTACAGTGCCTTAGAAATAAATAAAAGAAAATGCAGAAATGCTAGTTATAGAGAAAAAGATAAAATGTAAGGGAAAAGTCGGGAATAAAAATCACAACATGAATGCATGTAGGATTTTTGTTAGATTTTAAAGATAAACCAGAACAGTTAAAGTAAAAAAAAAAAACAAATACATCATCAAACATTATTGAGAATGTGAGAGAAGATCAGCCCAGAAACAGATGTGGATTACCCTCTTTAAATCATGTCCCACAGGTGGAGGGAAAGTAGACTTTGAGGACTTTGTGGAGCTGATGGGACCAAAGATGTTGGCAGAGACCGCTGACATGATCGGAGTCAAGGAACTACGAGATGCGTTTAAAGAGGTCAGTGTGACACTGAAGCCTGAATGTTTTGGCTTTAATAACTAATCCTATGTCACGTCCTTCTCTCTGGTTAGTGCAGTAGTTCTCTATTTTCTGTTGGGCCCCATTTAAGATTGAGATATTTTTGGGCCCCCTCCCCACCACCCACCTGTGAAGTCATGATAAGGGGAAAGTTGAGATTTGTCTAAACACATCAGAGCATGTACTGTAAATGCCAATTTCTCCATTAAATATTATTGTCTAAACACAGATATCAATGGTATTTTTTTATCATTTTAATATCCACCTTGAATAATATTTTATATTCTCACTCCATGGTATCTTTTAAAAAATGGTAAAGATGGCAACATGGCAACTCAGCTAGTTGTTTCATTTGGAGACTTGAAAAAAAGACTGAAGTCCAGAATCACAATTCAGAGTTGTAAAAAAAGAAACTAATTTCAATTCCGACAGTAACTAAGAGAAACAATGATTAAAGAAGCTGGAGAAATGGACAGTGTTTACACGGAAATAACAGGATAAAGGAATCATTGAAAATCAGAGTAACAAGGTAATCCTTACCTCTACATGTTTCAAATTACTTTTTAAAGTTGTAATGTTTTGTGTTGTGAAAAAATAGTATTGATAGTATAAGTAAATAAAGGTTAGCCAAACGATAGGCAGAGGTAACAAAATGGGCAGGCAAGAGATAAGTCGAAAATATACTTATCCGGATGAAAAACACAGAGGGACGCACAAGGAAGAATGCTGGAAAGCAATGGTATGAAGTACAAAGACAATCTGACAGAGGACCAGACGAAGAAGAGAGGATAAATTCACACAAAGGGTGATGGCAAACAGGTGGCACAGGAGCAGTCACTGGTGAAGGGGATCACAATCAAGGAGCAGCAGGGAGGCACACAAAGTGGGGAGGGCAGGAAACACAATCTGAAACAAGAGACAAGGGTGAGTGATTTCAAAATAAAGCAGGAATGACAAGACAATAACACAAAAATAAATAGACCAATAAACTAAACCAGGAGATGTGACACCTACATTGTTTTTATATCCCAACTCCAACACGGCAAATAACCAATAACAGTGCAGAATTTTGGATTTGTGCCAGGGGTGGTAAATCACAATTCCAGGGTGCCCATGCCCTAATTTGGCCATGCCTCTACCCTGACAAATCCCCCCCCCCCCCCCCCCCCCCCCCCATGGCATCTAGCTGAATAAAAATTACCTGAGGCATAAAAAAAGTTTAAAATGTCATCATCAGCATCAGGACAATGCTATGTAAAAATTAATTCCAAAGGTGTGACGTAATCTGTGGTCTCAGTTTGTGATTATGTAGCCTGGAGCGGAGCAGTACTTACAACGATTAAAGTTAACGTTGTAGTTACAAAAGTTTTTGCAAAGTTTTTATTATATATTTCACAATCATAAAGTTTAAAGGGGGCGGCACAGTGGTGCAGCAGGTAGTGCACATGCCTCACAGCAAGAAGGTTGTTGGTTCAATCCCTGTCAGTCAGGGCCTTTTGGCGTGGAGTTTACATGTTCTTCCCGTGCATGTGTGGGTTCTCTCCGGGCACTCTGGCTTCCTCCCACAGACCATAAACATGCTTATTGGGTTGATTGGTGACTGCAAATTGCCCTTACGTATGTGTGTGAATGGTTGTCTGTCTCTTAATGTGGCCCTGTGATTGGCTGGTGACCAGTTCAGGGTGTACCCCAAAATTTCATAAGAGCAAGAGTTTTTAATGTTGGATGTTACTCGAATCATGTCTGTCTTCTGTGTCTAGTTTGACTCTAACGGTGACGGTCAGATCAGTCTGACTGAGCTGCGTGAAGCCATGAAGAAACTGATGGGAGAACAAGTGACCAACAGAGAGATCAATGAGATTCTCCGAGATGTTGACCTGAATGGAGATGGTCTGGTGGACTTTGAGGGTGAGAGAAATTCTCACTTAGACTCAGTTGTTTGGCATAGGAGACAAACAAATCCTTTTCTTCTGACGTCTTTGTCTCTTTTTGTTTCAGAGTTTGTACGAATGATGTCTCGCTGACCTGCTGCTCCACATGCCTGTCAGCTGTTGCTGGATTAGGGACCATGCTACGTTTTAGTACATATTCTTTATCTGCTCTTCAGAGCATGAACCTTAAATTATATTTTTTAAATAAATATAGAAAAACAAAAAAATAAATAGCATAATAGCAGCTAACCCACTACTGACATAAAAATCCACATCTAATATAATCTAACAGAGTTTAAACTGCTGTACAACATATCAACTCATTCATAGAAAACACTATTGACTGTTTTTAGATGTATTTTTCTATATCCATGGTTGTTCTGGAGTGTCAAATCTTGTTTCTAAACTGTTTATTTCTTATTATTAAAAAAAATAAACAAACGTTTGATCTGAGTCATTCTTAGAAGAAAATGACACACTTGTCAAATGACAGGAAATTACTCATAAGTACTTTGTTTCAAACACAAATGGTCATTATACAATCATTTGGTCTGAATGAAAATGGGTCCCTGGTTTAAAATGTATGGGTGCAGTACTGTTTGGTACGTCTGATTGGTCTCCACAGTCATTACACAGAAAGTGGTGTTGTCTCGGCACAAAGAAAGGGAGAGACTGAAAGCTGTCTGTGAAACTCCATAGATAAACACTGTTAGAGTAATCATCTAGTATTGATATTTTAGGGGAGTAATCAATATCAAAGGAGTACTTGTGAAAGTATTGATACTTTGATACTCAACATTGATGCTACCATCCCTACTGTGAGCTGAATAAAACACCCCAGGTGAGCAATTTTTTTTTTTTTTTTATTTGTATGAACTAAGGTGGCCCTGTTTTTTGGTCAAGTGTCCAGATTTTCATGAGAAATGATACAGATGATCAGATAATCAGTCATTATGGCCTTGTTAGGCTCCGATGTCCTGTTACCTGCAGAGTATCTCAGCTTTTATTCAAAATGTGAAAATTATGAATGTAAACAGTAATTCTGGTACATCCAATAGATTTTGTAAAACCCATGTTACACATCTGATAGCAGACATATACAACTGTTTACAAAAAGGAACATCAATAAAGCAACATTCAACATTAAGGAGAGAACAAGTGCAAATAGTCAGAAGTATCCAGAGATTAACTTCATTTTCTGTGCAGCATTAAGACCATGAGTTCTTGGAGCAAACAAATGTTTTACCTTGACATGACCAAATATCACACAGCCACTGGCTGCTTTGCTGTCTCTCAGGGCCATCTCAAGAGTCTAAAGTACATCTGCCATCTACAGGAAACAGGGAAGTGTGCACTGCAGCTGGTGAACTGTGGCACAAAGAAAGAACTATATATATATATAACTGTATTTGCAGTTCAGGTGCAAGGAAATTTATAAATGTGTGTGTGTGTGTGTGTGTCAGGGGGTCTCTGCAGCTGTTTATGTCCTGTGGGGATTCTTGGCATGACAAAGTGTGGATTCCCTGGTCTTGACCAAAGGCTCTTGGACAAAGTTGTTTAGTCGCCCATTAGGTGTTTTCACCTGACAAAACATCAGTATTGTCACAGTAAAGAGAGTAAATCTGAATAAGATAATTTAAATGATGACTTTTAACTACAGTTTATTGATGATCACATGTGCCATTCAAGATCAGTAAAAGGTGATGGATTTGGTCTGATAGCGCTCAGAACTACAGATTATTGTGTCCTCTTTAGTGTGTTTCTCAACTGGAGGGTTTGGAACCAAAAAGAAGACAGAAGTTGATGAAGCACTGAAGCTCCAAACAGACATTTTATCATACACCAGTTTGGTGCAGTAAGAAGTCAGTTTTGTTGTGTACTAAAGACCTTACTTTATTTATCTCATAATCTTGGATTAACAAAGATGATATTTCCAAAAAAATATGTGTACTTTTGAATATCTAAAACAAAATGGCATATAACTGATAGAAAAAGAGAGGAAAACAGAAATGTATGAATTCACATCCCTCCAGGTTTCTGTAAAGATGCACTTTTCCTCTTGTTTCACTCACATTTGCTCCACTGAAGATCAAAACTGGAAAAATATGGATTGAAGAAATTTGAGGTCATTTTTTTTAACTTAAGTTTTGATTTCTCATAAAGAGTTTGACCAGTTAAGAGCCACTGTCAAAGGTCTTCCACAGACATTTTGTTGTTGCATTGTCATTGTCTGATAATGAGGGCACAAAACAAAACAAGATTGTTTTCTTGTGATTTATTACGAAGATAAAAAGATTAATTGACCTGTCATCAAGCAAATATAAACAGTATCTTTTCATAGATAAAGATATCAGGATAATTGATCCAACAAATATTGCAAACACATCTGTTGTGGTTGGTTTGAGTATTTTTCATTATTTCACAAAGAAAAACTATCAATAAAAACTAACACAGATAAAAATTCCCATGCCCCAAACTTCCTCAGCATTTTGAGGTCAAATAAGAAACTATCTGGTGCCAATCCATGCAATAAAAAGTGATAAATCTCACAATGATTTCATTTCTATTAATTTATTAATCCATGTTGTTCATCCGCACTTATGAATGTGATTTATTCTTAATGTTAATTAAAAACAAAAACATCTTTAAAATTAGGATTTCCCATTTTATTGAAAACTTGGCCAGGATTCTGTACAGCAGAGAGGATGTGCAAAGCACAGGAGCAAGAAGTTGTGGGGCAGGGGGCTGTAGGGACTCAGTTTCCCATGGTGCAACAAACCCTGAGCCGAGAATCGAGTATGAAAAACAGCCAGAGGTGTGGTATCCCCTCTCTGAAGCTTCAGAGGACTGTGAGGGGAAAGAAGTGAGGGACTACAAAAAGGAGAAAAGAGGGGGAAGTAAAACTCAGCCCATAGGGGAGAAAGAGAAAAATAGAGACAGAGGGGAATGGAGGGTGGTCCGGGTGGTCCTTCTACTGAGGTGTTGTCTCTGACCAGGGGCAGATCTGGATCCTCACACTTCCCTTCACTGCCTTCGATCACGAAGCGTTAAAAATACTGAGGTAGAGCCTCAGACGTCTCTCCCCCTTTCCCTCTTCCTCCGCCCCTCTCCCTCACTTCCGCTCTTTCTCTTTCTCTCCTTCCCTGAGCCTCACTTGCTGGCCATGGTGTAGCAGCCCTGTTGGTGCCACTGCATGTCACGGATACGTCTCACTGACTGCAACTGAGGAGTGCGGGCGCCGTACTCGTTGAAGTGCCTGTAGTCGCCCTTTTCTAGCAGGAACTGGCTGCCACGGTAGCCAGGGAACTGGTACCCCACGAAGCTGAAGAGAGGTCAGACAAAGGTCAGTGCAGGATTGATTTTACGTCCATGAGTCTAAATCAGTGACCATATCTTTGATGTTTGCTCTGACACTCACGTTCCACAGCTGACGATGATGCTGCCCACTCTGTCGGTGAAGCCGTAGGAGAACAGGCTGGGGACATCATCGTCCATGATCTCCATCTTGCGACCCTTGAATTCTCCGACCTCGTACAGAGTGATCTTGTGCTTCTCAGGGTCCTGGGAGAGAGAAGATTCATCATTACAGAAGGATTCACCTATTTTTAGGTCACAGTTTCATCATTAAGTGCTTATTAGCATGCTTTTTACTGCTACTAGCTGAATATTAGACATTATTGAGAGCTTATTAGTACCTAATGCTACATAGTCATAAAATATAGTAACAGGTGACTTACAAAGATTTTCCCCTTAATACCGACCGTATCACTGCTTATTTATTGTAAGTAAGGAAGCTGTCGTACATTAATTACAATCTTTACTAAAAGTTCTCCAGGGCACAAACCTCTGCCCAGGCATTTCCAATATTGTGGGGCAAGTTAGACAAAAATGTGGAGAGCACTGTTAGCAAATCCTGGGAAAAAAGTCCTGATTCCACATCCAGATCAGCTCCAAAATCTAATGACTTGTCCCTTGTGCCATGACCAAAAATGTCCTCCTGAAAATGTCATCAAAATCTGTTGAGAACTTGAGTTATTAAGTGAAAATGTGGAAAACTGCCCTATCTTGCAATGTTAATAAATCATTAAACAATTTTTCTTGATCCGCATTTGGATTTGGATTACCACCAAAATCAAATTCTTGGCCCATGTTGGACCTGTCCTGAAAATTTCATCAAATTCCATTCATAACTTCTTGAGTTATCTTGTTAACAAACACACTAGCACTGGCAAAAACATAACCTCCTTGGTGCACGTTATTACTTTGCTAAATATATATCTAAATAAAAGCATTTGGTCTTTTCTATTGTAACAAGCAAAAGCTTCTGGTCTTAGCAATACCTGAAAACTCATAATTAAGTTGATCAGACTCAGAATATGTACTCCAATCTCATCTGACTTCATGTTCATGACTGATTCACACACAGTGGCACGCTCATACAAACTTAATCAATAAAAATACAGAATATTACTTTAAAATTTTATTCAGTGTTTGAAAATATCTGAACCTCTCCATTTATGAAGATATATATATATATATATATATATATATATATATATATATAATTGTGCTTAATTTATTTTTTTACTGTGTGGACACAGCCCCGGTCAACTTCTGGTCTTTTCTGAGAATATTATTCATTTATTACTGTAGTTCTGTACAACTGGTCTACTTTACAAGAGAAAACATGTTTGAGAAAATATGTGTGGAACTACATAAGAATGAGATATAAACAAGAGCTCAAATTGGATTTGGAAACATGATTTGAGTTAGAAGACTTGATTATGGGTTATTAAACATTTCCAACTGCACTAGAAGTTTATCCACGTTACAATGGTAAAGAGCAAAGTTTTTGGGAGGTATTCAGGGAGAATGAGCACTCACATGGTATTTCTACTTTAAAAGTGCCACATAAACACAGATAATAAAGATTATTATCCATGGACATCAACTTCTTAGTCACTGTTCTTGAGCAAGAGCATAATTATTACACCACTGCGGTAAAACTCAAAGTTAAGGATTTGTTAACTTTGTATATTGGTCAAGTAGAGTAAGGCGTCAATAAACTTCACATGATAAGCATATTATAATGCTAATAAGCAGCCTAATGCTAATTAGCATGCTAATAAGCAACTTGTTGATGGTGAGAGTTGTGATGTTGTGATTCAGCTCTGCTCTGTAAAAGGAGAACCAGCACAGAAGCTGCTCTCAACACTTCTGCTGCTTGGGCCAAAAGCTCAGAACAATTTAGTGAATTTAAGGGAAAAACCAACATACAACATTGTTGGTGTGATTGTACACCACACTGGACACTTTTTCAAAGCTCAGTTTTATGCCAACAAGCCTTCCTTTTTGGTATGCCTTTGCTCCAGGCGGAAGGATATGTAGACTTTGTGGTGCGTCAAAGTAGTATCAAAAGAGAGAGGCTTGTGAAAATGTGAAGCTTTATAAATGTTGGGGGGACACTGGACTAAAATAAAATCTGATTTTTCCACACAAAAGTTGATTTCTGACTAACAGACATTTTTTCCTTCTCAGAGAAAAAATACCTCAAAAGTTTGTTGCTTCAATTCTATCAAATATGTCACAAAAGTTAACTTAAGTTTTCTCATAAATTAATGTGCATGCCGTAAATTTGTCATCAAAGTTACACTGTGTAATTTGAGCAAAGCGAGGCACTATTTGCACAAAACATCAACGGGAAACTCTTATCATTTCTTAACCTCATTAAAAAAATACAACTACAAGCCTAGAAATGTGCCTGTGCAAAAAAGGGTAGGTATTTTTTAACTTCAAACATTGCCTAAACTATCAAGTTGTTGTTGTGCCTCTGTGGAAAGGAAACTTGAGTGACTGAGTAAGTCAAGAAAAAATCTTGATCTTAAATTTTTAAATAATTTATAACACAAATTAAAGTGATTAATTTGATATATCCATCAGGGCTACAACAGTGTCTATTTAGTTTGTTCTCACCTAAAATCCATCACATTCCTCTGAGTTCTTGGCTCAGTCTGCAGCAGAGTGTAGTTCAGCTTCCATGTTTGATCTCTCTACAGTGGCAGAGGTGACCAGAAGCACTGTGGCAAATGTTTTTACACCTGACATGGACCTCACGTAACTCCACTGCAATAGTACTAAACTGTCCCTTTAACATGAAGCAGATATTCTTTGTAAACATAAATTATTACTCTGACAACTCAAGTAACATTAATAACTTAAAGGCACTGATCAATTCTTACAATCTTTGTAGCATCTTTGTAAAATGCTTGATGCGGTGTTATCCCTTAATTAGAGCCCAGTGACATAAGTCCAGTTTATCAGACAGTATAAAAGACATGTACATTTATTTTCTGGCTGTGTTTTGTCAGTCCTAGGACTTTAAAAATCCAATAACCATTTTTTTAATAATCTAAAATGTGATTTCACTTATGCTCATGGAGTTTATTTATCATAACTGACCCCTCATGGCCAAGCTGCAGTACCCTCTGCCCCCCTACACTTTGTGAGGCGCTGCTTGTGTAGAAACGAACAAAGTCTTTCTTTTTGTTTTACCATTTTGACGGGCCTGAAGGACAGCAGATAGTCGTTCTTCTGGCTGTTGCTCCAAGAATCCCAGCGAGGATACTCTCCCTTCTCTAGGATGTACATCTCACCACAGAAGTTCATCTGCTCAAAGCCCACAAATCTGCAGAGGAGACAGTGAGGTGAGAAAATGTGTCCAAATATAAAGCAAAGTGACTTCATTCAAAGAGCACCATTCATACACTTAGCAACCTGAAGTGCTACAGTTACAAACAGAGATGTGACATAACAGCACTGAAAGACATGCCACTGAGCACAATGAGACACAAAGGTAAAACACATGATAGAATAATATAATAATAATATACAGATAGTTTTAAACACAAAGTATGAGATTAGCAACAGCAAAAAAGACTAAAGTTTCAATGACAAAGCACACAGATGATTTTTTTTTTACACTTACGGTCCACACTCGACACGCAGGGAGCGCACACGGTCCATGCCAAGCTCACACACATTCATGCACTCATTGCTGATCTCGATCATGCGACCCTGGAAGTTCTCCTGGTCGAACACCATCATCTGGAGGCACAGAGGCTCACAGATAAGCTCTCTGATTTGACAAAACCATCACAGTTTGACAAAGAATTTATGTGTGGCGTTGACAGAGCCAAGGAGAGGGTCGCCCACCTTATAGGACATCATTCCTATCTCAGACTTCTTGCCCTGAGCGGCCTTCCCATCAGTCTGGGAAGAGGACTTGGACTTATCTCCACTGGACATAATTACTGTGAAAAAGAGGGAAAGAGCACTGAAAGGGGTCTGCTCGTGTAACTAATGTTACTTTTTTGATGGGAGGAAGTTAAAGAGTGAACAAGAGATAGATACAATACTTTTAATACTATTTTTTAAAGGACTGGAGAATAATGTGGATATTTCAGTGAAAACAGCGCCTCTTTCTCTACAAATGAACATCTACGCATCTGCATGCATGTGTGTCGCTTACCTGTCTGTGTGTGCGATGCCTGCGCCGAGCCTCACTCAAAGTGTGTGCGGCTCGGGGTGCGCCTCTTCCTTTTATACCCTGGCGCCCAAAGCAGAGGGATTACGGGAAAAGAAATGAATCTGCTGAGGTCAGAAATAGAAGACAAAAGAAGCCCCTCATCATCACGGAGGGGCTGACGGAGGTGATGGGTGGAGACAGAGCAGGATTGACAGCAGCCTGAGGCCAGAAAATATACACATTACTAAAAAGTCCAAAACAGGAGTTGATATAACATTTAAGAGATAAGTTATGTAGCCAGAATCATAGCTGTCCTGGTCATAAAGCAGCATGGATCTGAAAGAAGACAGGTTTTACTGCACTTTGTGAAGGTGTTTTTTGTTTGTGGCAGTAACAGCATGTGGCGGGTTTGGAAAAGACGACCTGTGGAAAATGCATCATTTTAGACTAAGATACATGATGTAGGATAATCAAATCCACAGAGTTTACAAGACCACAGACCTCCATGTGAAAGGGAAAGGTTTGAAGGCCATAGTCTCATTTTGAGATGTTTGCTTTAACCTTGTAGTCTACTGAATAACAGGGTGGATGTCAATCATCTAATGCTGCAGCTCCCAGGACTTCACCTGTCCCAAACCAAACTACCTGCCCTCACAGGTGATCATGCATGTTTGGTGTCACTAAGATGCCACATGTGAACCAAACTAAAAATCTAACTTATACTTTTTGAGCGTTGGTGTACAGACCCATCCAGTCATCTCCCCGATGCACCTCCACGGGGCCCCTCTGCTCCACCCTTAATCCCCACATTCATCACACCGATCCCGGCCCTTTGTGCAGGGGCACGCGCCGGACTGCTGACCAGGGTGCGAACATACCGGAGCACCTTTGTTTGAGTGCAGCAGCAGCTCTATAGGATCTGCTGAGCTGGCCCCTGCAGCAGGACAACAGCCTCAAGCGGTCGCAGAGTGAAGCCAGGGGCGCGCCTCAGCCCGAGGAGGGAGTGCGCGGGCCAATCAGGAAACATGCACACGCACAAGTAAGCGCGCCCCCTGACCGTCCATATAAAACTGAAGCGCCAGGTCCTCTAAAAGCTCTACGCGAGGCAGGCGGTAGGCGCGTTACTCCAAAGCTCTTCTATTTAAGTGCAAAACTTAGGTAAGGCTGCATTTCTGCTTTAATCACAGACAGACAGACGGACAGACAGACAGGTGGAAACTGAAAGCACCCTGAAAACACCTGAACAACACACTCATTCTTTAAACGGCTTTGCTGATATTTCAAGTAAATTAACTGCTGTGTTGCTCAACCTCCAGTTTTAGTTTGACTTTCACAGTTTGATGTTGAGTGTGAACATTTTCCAAAGATCACATGAAACACTAAAAAAATCCCAGAGAAAGTGCACATTTTGACATTTTCAAAACTTACCTATTTCCTCACTAATTTTATCTAAGTATCTTTTCTCTTGTTTCACCTCCGTCTCTCTGTCTTCTCTCAGGAGTAAAGATGTACAGAACTACAAGATCCCCCATGATGCAACCGCTGGTCAACTCAGGACTGGGCATGGCTCCTTTCTTCAAGGTAAAAACTGGTGCCGTCAAAAAATTACAGGATTAGTTTGATTAATGATAAGCTTTATGACTGATTAAATGGTCTTCTCTATCAATAATGTTCTATACATTATTGCTTTATTATTTCTTGATGGTCATTTCTAACCAACACAATCTTAATCTTACTCCATTTTTCACATTATTAAGAGTTCATTCACAAACTACTTTAAACCGATCAGGCTGCCTCAGATGATTTCTGGGATAGAAGAAGATATATTAATTGGGAGCACAAGGATAGAGGTGAAAACAGTTCTCAAATATTGTGCTCATGTAAAAGTGCAGGTACTTCACTAAAATTAAACCCAAGTTAAAGTAACAGTTACACTCTTTGAATCTACTCGAGTAAAAGAATTTTAAATGTACTCTGAGAGCTCAGGATTCAGAGCACATTTTGCTGTGTCTTGTAAAAGCACAACAGAGTGAGAGTCACCCACTTAGGTTTCAGTATAAAAGCAGTATATTGACATTTGACCCAAATAATAGAATATAACCACAAAATCCATATATTTTGGACTCTCTAAACCACAGTTGTACAAAAGCAAGCTGTATTTCACCATTTATAGAATGAAAATAAAAATATAGGTCAACAAGTTGCCCTCCTAGCATTAAAAATACTAAAATGTATCTCTAAATTCATTACACTTCATGTTGTTGACTATCTGTCAATTCCACACTGTGGCCCAGCCCCCAGGGTCTTCCAGTTTCTGATCCATTAGGTATGGTGTGATTTCATTTTCAAGTATTGTTTCAGTATAAAGTTTGGTGATATCAGTATTAAACTGATACTTAAACTATACTTGGTATCAGTATCAAAGTTAAACTTTTGACATTGTGACATTAGTGCATGGACGACTTAAACCTGATTTATTGTTCACTTAGTTCTTAGACGATATGACAACGAACTTAGTACAATACATCCAACAAAACATACTCAAGCAAAAATAAAAGTACGTTAAATATTTTAAAAAGTAAAATAAAAAAAAAGCTATCCAATTACAGAAACCAAAGTCAAAGTTAGTGGTTACTTTTCACCACTTAATGTCGTGTCTTTATCCATTACTTTTACAAATTAAAATGCTACATAAATCATTGTCTATGTTTACTGAACAATATACAAAATATTCAACTGGATCAGAATAAAATGTAGACAATCAATTACAATAACAGACTATAAAAAGAAAAACTAATCTTCACCAACCTTTGAAATGTTTCTTGATCAAGTTTTTGAATTTGATCAAGTTTTAGAAAAACAGATGAAGCTACAAGACTGCAGATTTCTTTAAAGCTCTTCATCTGAGAATGTACCCAGAGGGAGTCAGTAACAGGGCTGGAGAGCTGGAGGCTCTGTGCCTGGATGTAGGATGAGGTTAATGATGAAGTGCAGACTATGACAGTATTTACTTGTTCTTAACAACTCTGTCACTGTTTGTTTGGTTTTATCTATTTATTTATTCATTTAATAGGGACAATGCACATCATTGAACACCTATTCAGAAAACAATAGATGTAAATATGGTGGATTATAGCACCAATGCTAATTTACATCCGCAGTCCCTAGGCAGGTAACACAAAAACATGATGCCAAAAACACCACACGCACAAAAGCAGGACACAGAACAGGACAACAGATCACAACCAGAGCAAATCAAAACACAGTACATTTCTAAAACCCTAGAAGTCAATGGTTACAGGACTGGTTTTCTTTCTTACATTCAGTTTGTTTGTTTGAAGATTGGCTTTCATGCTTGTACCAAACTGTTGTGATTGATGAAAAGTTAATGTAAAACTTCTATATCTATTTCTAGATTTCCTGTATATTTAATACTATTATCATACGTTTTTGTCTATATATCTATATGAGGTAAAACTAAATAGACAAAAGTTAAAAAAAATATTTAAAAACATGAAAAAAACAAATGTTTGTGTGGAAAGCTGTGTGAGGATGTCAAAGTATAATTAGTCTACATAACTTTTCTGTGATTTATAATCAAAATAATCTCTTATAAATAATAAACACACAGAAGTTTGTGCAAAAAAAGTGCAAATGTAAGTCTTTGCCAGTACGGTCATATCATCTGCTTACCCTGTTTCTTCTTGGTGCCTCGTTTTGTCTCCGCAGGTGACTGTTTTCGAGCAGGAGCATTTTCAGGGGAAGTGTCTGGAGTTCACCTCAGAGTGCAGCAACATTCAGGAGTGTGGACTGGACAACATCCGCTCCATCAGGGTGGAGAGCGGAGCGTAAGTCTCACTTGTCGTTGCTCTAAAACAGAAACAAGATCTGTATAAACACCTTTTAAATATTAGAAAAGACTCTTGGGTTAAATTCATCATAAACACTCAAATGAGGAAAAGGAGTATTAGGAGAAACACACAGAAAGGTTGTTATCGTCGTCTGAAACAAACTAAAATATAAAAAAATGCTGCTTGTGATTAAAATAGAATAAATCAGAAATGTGTCTTCTCTAAAAATCAATGCCCATCTTTGACTATATTGCGTGTTTGCAAAACTAATGGAAAAAAGATAAAATTTTGGACAAAAGGTTGTTTATTTTGTTTTTTATCTTTGACTATAATGTGTTTTTAATTATATACTTTGTGGATATGCGCACTAGCTCACCATTGTGTTATTTATTTATTCGGTCTGTTTCCTTCTTTGCAAAAAAGGCTCATGTGACAGTTACAGATCTTTGGGAACATGGGTGTAAAATTGTTTGAAATATATTTAATTATTCGTGTTGTAAGGTTTTGTATAATGTAAATCCTAGTGTGTATGATCATGGGAGTTACTGTGAGTTTTATATTTAGGTACTTGTTAACTAAACAGACATTAATCTTTACTTTTGATACCAAAACATATCTGAAATATATATTAAGGTCACATTAACATGGAAGCAGGATAGATCATTTTCACCGACATCTTGAGAAGGGCTGGGATTAGATAAGTTTATACTTCCTCCCTCTCTTTTTTTGGACATGTAAGCCATAAAACACACTGGCTTCTGATAATGACATGCTTCAGTTGTACAAAATAGTATGATTTATTCCCTTTCGTTTTGATTTTTCATGTTTAAATAAAAAAAAAAATCTGCATCTGAAATGTTTGACATCATAAAAGAGTGACACAAAGTCTGTCTTTATAGCCTTCTCATTTCGAACAAGCTGAATGTTGAGGTTAAACTTGTGTCTCTTTTTATCTTCAGATTACAGAGTAGCCTATTTTTGAATATCGTTGCTGTCATGTACAAACCTCCTATCTCAATCAAAATTAGTACTTTTCAGGACATACAAAACACTTTACGACTAAAGGAATAAATATTGTTGTCCTGATTACAAATTGTATTTTTGGATTTTGATTCAATTGAATGTTTGTAAAACCTACTCACCAACATGGAAGGTGACTAATAGCACTGTTTCATGAAAAAATGAAAATCATAAAAAACTGAAGTAGGTCTGTGCCTGGCAGCGACGATATAATGTCTCTAGACAGTTTTACAAAACAGAAAAAACTAAAACAAACCAACAACACTGAAAAAAACAGCATTTAAACAAATTAACTCATTAGACCTAAGGATAGGAGTGTACAAAATCAGATTCTTGCTGATAACCACTATGCAATTATTTTCAAACTCATCTTTCCCACTACCAGTATCAATATTTTGTGAAAACAGCACTGTATGTATGGTCTGTAAGATTTGTAGAGCCCAAAATAGAAACAGAGTTTTTTAAGGACCTCATACATTCAAATTTAACCAAAGTCTCCTAACCAAACAACAGATTTGCAGGCTGAAATCCAGACCTAATGCTCTTTTTTTGCAATCCCCTTTGAAGTAAAGACAATGAGAGTCAAAAAAAGAAAAAGGTCTTAAGATTGTGCTTTAAACAGTTAAGATTCATGTGCACAGTGTGCTCACATCTGTGGAGATATCACCTTTAAAAAAGGGCAAAACTTTTAATATCTGCGGACAATGATAACTGACTTCTTGAACAATAACAAATGCTGATACCATGCTGATAATACAGGGTAACTGCCCAAAAAAGCTTCCCATCAAAATCTTGGTATTATCTGAAGGTTTCTGTAAAACTACATAAAATATCAACATTTGCTTTTTTTTTTTCTTTTCCAAGCTATTTCTACACCTCTGTGGGTGACAAACTTGTAGCTTTACCCATAAATGATTGGCTTTCCCCTAAAATAAATCGTTTTCTAATAATGTGTAAAATCAAAATCCTCTCCTCCCTCCTCCATGCTGCACCGATGTGGCATCAGGCCTTAAAGGTATACCGGTATATACACGAAAAGTGCATTACATTTAAATGTGTTTAAAGAAAACACACAGAAATTAAAGGAAAAATGCATAACAGTTCAAAAACTATTACAACCTTGTTGAACAGTCCTCTCTCTCTGTCTGAACAGCTGGGTGGGTTTCGAGCACCATGACTTCCAGGGCCAGCAGTTCATCCTGGAGAGAGGAGAGTACCCTCACTGGGACGCCTACAGCGGCTCCCTCTCCTACCACGTGGAGCGCCTCATGTCTCTGCGCCCCATCTACTGTGCTGTGAGTGAACTCTGCCTGTGAGTGATGACAACAGACAAACAAAGTACCTCAGGAAGTAAAGATCCACCCCTCCTCTCTCCGTTCATACCCACAGTCCCATCAGAGCAGTCGTATGATTATCTTTGAGAAGGAGAACTTCATCGGTCGCAGCGTGGAGATCTCTGACGACTACCCCTCACTGCAGGCCATGGGCTGGTTGTCGCCCGAGGTCGGCTCCATGCACGTGCAGTGTGGCGCGTAAGTACCTGAAAAGTGTTGGCACAAACACCTCATGAAAATTCATCTGTTTCCACTCAACGACGTCTCAGTCTGTTAAAGATCAAACAAATGGATGAGCAGGCCTACACAAGCTACACAGGCCTCTCTTTACTCATAACTCCCTATGAAATAGTTGAGAAGAGATGCACGATATTGGACTTTTGCAGAAATGAGGATATTCCTGAACTCATTATCACCAATAACAATATTGATACTATCAATATTTTTTGTCAACAGCACAAATCCTCCTTTTGACAAAAATTGGGCTGTTCTTTTCTTGGTTACAGTCTATTTGTGTTACAAACATGTACAGCAAGAAAAACAACATTTCATGCTTTAATTAATTGGACTTTTGGTTTATAAAAGTGAACATTTAGTGATGATGAGGTAAACTATTACAAATACTATTTTGAAGGCCATCCTTGTACACTATAGACATCATTGCATATATGATAACTGGCTACAACAAAACACTTTTACGACAAATGTTTTCCCTGAATATATGATATTACAGCTGGAAAGTCTTAGTTTGCTATCACTCTTAATCAGTGCAGCAAAACTCATTTGCTTAGGTGTGAGCAATTGCAGAAATGAGTTGTGTCACTGACCCTGTGCAAGGTCTATTTAGAAATAATAAACACTTGCAACCTAAAAAATATGAATTTGCACAATTTGAGATTGTATTATTTTCCTACTATATGAATTATGTAGATAAAGTGAAGTAAATTATCCATAAGTGGAGAATGAAACCTGTAAATACATTGAATACAAGCCATGATACTTAATATCGTATAAATAAAAATTGTATAGTTCTTTTAACTTTACAAAGACTTTTCCCTGAATGAATTTATCAACTTCGAATACTTTTTAAGACCCCTTGGACACTTTGAATTACTTTATTTATTGGTTGAAAAAAAAGTATTGAGCACATTAAAAAGATGTCTTGAATAACTTTTTGTATATATAGTTTTTAAAAGTATAAATAATGTTATAACAAACTCTGATGAAAGCTATTAATGTATTCCTGTTGGTAAATTACCAAGCATAGTAATTTTCTAAACTGAGATAATCCTGAGATTTACAGGATATTGCTCTCTTTCCAGATCCTCATGTGGCTTTCTTGGTCAGCAGAGTAGCCCACCCCTGGCCTAACCCCACTCTGTCAAAGCAGCTGCTGAAATAGTCGTACTAACCTTTTCTGCCCCTCTGCAGCTTCGTGTGCTACCAGTTCCCCGGCTACAGGGGTCAGCAGTACATCATGGAGTGTGAGAAACACAGCGGGGATTACCAGCACTGGAAAACTTTGGGCTCCCACTGTCAGACCCCCCAGATCCAGTCCATCAGACGCATCCAGCACTGAGAGGAGGACAGGCTGAGACTGAGACAGCGACACCCTCCTTTACCCAGAATCCCCTCCTCTCTGCTTCCTCTCTCTCTCTCTTCTTCCTCCTCTTCTTCAAGCTTTTTCTTTCTTTTAACTTGAGCCGCCCTGACCGACTCAGCACCTCCACTGATCTGCAGCAGCTGCCAGAGTGTGATAAGAGACAATATCGCACTGTTGAAGCACAGGGAAACACTCGCTCCACATACACACACATTATGCTGACTCAGCAGACACTCACACAGTGTCTTTTTTATTTGGTTTAGAGGTCCTACACACTCACACACAAACACAACTGTGCTGTACTCTCACCTCATCTGTGCGATGATAATGATGAGTGGAGAAATCTTCAAATCTGAGATGAAGCTCTGACAGGAAACCATGGTCACCAGGACGACAGCCTCTCATCAGCTGCTCTCCGTCAGTGCAGCTCAGATGTGTTTTGTTGTTGTGTGTAGAAGTTTGATCCACAGGTTGATATCTAATAAACTCATTTTCAATTCATGTTTCCTGAGAATATGCTGTGTGGTTTTATCAGAGGGACTTTTCAGGAGGAAAAGTTGAAAATTAGAGCTGCACAATAACTCACACAGGCATTATTACCACAATATAAACACTTGTAATAAACCCAGGACAAATGTTTGAACTTAGTGCATTGTAAAAAAGACATAACATTTTTCGAGGAAATTGTTGCTCTGTATGAGCAAATTTTATGGTTAGATGAAGGTCAAGGTGAAATGGCTGAGCATCATCATCATGTTAATGCAGTAAGATGGCATCTCTATGCTACACCCAGAATCATTGATGTCAATTATGTTTCTACAAAAAGCCTTTCAAGCTTAAGGTAGAAAGAAAAGGAGTCTTATCAAATATGGACTCATATGTGATTATCTACTGGCATCCCCTTCATTGTCAAAATACTGAACAAAGCCATCATGTATTGTAATTTTGTGCGGATCACACAGGCCTCGTGTGCATAAACATACCATTTATTATTCTGGTTTGACTTTCTGTAATGTCAGAGCAAAGAGAAAAAATGCCAAGTCCTTATTGTTAATATTGTGCAGCCCTCAAAAGTTTTTTCTAATAAAAAAAACAGATTGAATCATCTTCATCATAAACCCACATAAAAAGAACAAACTGTAAAACACAGCTGATGTTTTTTCCAGTGAACCATTATGAAATTTTCTGTGTATACATACAAACAAATCCTCAGGGATATGAAAAATTACATTTCCCAGAATAAAAGCTGCATTAAATAAAATGATAAAAGGCTGCCTGTGATCAATAACATCAGGGTCATTCCATATGAGCTCAGACAAAGTCCAGAAAACGCCCACGGTCATCCTCTCAGATTTAGCTTTAAAAAAAATTGTGTTGGTGTGTCTACATGTATAATAAACACACGCAGAGTTTTAGGTGGAAAATCTTAGTGGTTTCTGAACTATGGGCCTTTAAAAAAGGGGGTGTGTGCCTGTTTTTGACACTCTACTTAGTGGCCACTTTTGGATGCCAATATCTCTGAAACAAGATTTCTGGCTGAAATTTTCTTTCCTGAGTTTTTTTTTTTTGGGTCCAGGCATTCGGACTCTGTCTTCAGAAAGGCCTATCTCTTCTAATTTTTGAGTTTTTGGTCTCAAAAGTGGTGATTTTTTTATGCACAAAAATGGTATTTAACTAACTATTTTCAGGGGGCCAGTGTCAGCCTACAATCATTTACGACAGGCTATTGATGCTGAATTCCTTCAAATTTGAAGACAGGGCTGTCTGCAGGAGGGAACCTGACTCTGCAAAGGTCTTAATTTAGAACTTGTGAGACTCTGAAAATGATTCCAGCTTAAAAAATACATTCTTTGATCAATTTTTAACTGGCAATTTCACAATGCGGGCAACTACCCATGGTCATGAAACTTGCTACATAATTGTACACATCCTACAATCATTTGCTCAACATCAGCTTGTTTTCTCACCTCCTTCATATTTAAATATTTCTGTCAAATGTCAGCTTTTTTCATCCTGTGACCACTAATGTCAAACATAGAGTATTTCTGACATGTATTCCTTCTCCAACTCAGAGAAAATTGGACAGTATTTACTCTCTAACTGGTCTTAAATTAGTAATAATATTGAGATCTGGGTACCATCCTGAAACATGAGCTCACAGTCCAAATGATGGCAGTTTCTTCTGAATTAATGTTGTGTCATGAGAAGCAAGCTTACAAAATCTAAGCACTTTGTCCTTGGAGCTCCGGTGCAGATATTATGTTCTGGAAAGGCACACAGTAGGCATTCTGGCCATGAGAAGCAGGCCATGAGAGAAGTCCAGCCTTTGACTGCTTCATGAGGTCGCTATTTTCATTCGACCGCTCAACAATGCAACCTGCCAGCCATCCCTTATCATAAATGCATGAAACACATTTTTCTGTACTTCAGCATTACCCTCCTCAGAAAATGGCTGCTCTGTGCCAACAGAAGTAAAATGAACATCAGATGATATCCTTTCATTTTCAGGAAGTTTGTTGAAATTAGGATAAAGGAGTGCTTGGACCTTGCACCAGTTAACTTGTCTGCTTTCTTGAATCAAGTTCTTTTTATCTGGCTGACTTCAGCCATCGATGTGTAGAAAAACCTGACTCCACATCTAAGAGGCTGTGAGAATGAGCCCAACTGTAGTGGCCTGAAGGCGGCTCTTCAAAATAAATGTTTTTTTTTTTAGATTATTTTTTGGACATTTTGTGCCTTTATTGATAGGAGAGAGAGTGACAGTGGATAGGCTTGTGAAAGGGGGTGAGAGAGAGTCGGGGAAAACACTGCAAACTGGCCACAGGCTGGATTTGAACCCGGGCCGGCAGAAGTACTTATATGGGTCATGCCTGGTTGCTCACCTCTCCGCAAAATCAGCACCTCCCAAATAAAGGTTTGACTCTGCCACCAATGCCGCCACATGGACTCTTGCCATGTGAGGCTGCAAAAAAATGCCACTCTGCCTCAAATCCATGATCTTTCCGGTGATTGCAGAGGTTTGAGTAGTTTTTTTAGTTTTTAAATTGGCTCACAGCTCCATCACTGAAGTGGAGGAGTTTTCTGACAAATGAAAGTTCAAGCTTGATGTATGATGTCACAGTGGTAACGAAGGCATGAACAGTTGTGGTAACATGCTTAAGGAATCTGATATCACCCTAATTGAGGAATGCAGAGGTTCAGCTGCCGATTTGTAACAAACCAGGAATGGGTGAAGCGTAGCCTGGGCATTGTTCCAGTGAAACCCTTGCACCTCATCCTGAACAACTAAACTGTAGCTCTCTGTAAAGTCCAACATTACAGTGGTCTCATCCTCCTGAAGCTCCTCTTAAGTTAACGGAGGTAAACAATACCTGTTTGTGTATGTAAAAATTATGCAATACAAGTATAAAAGGTAATCACATGCCTTGAAAATCAAAGGAATGAAATTGCTCATCAGATTATCCCTTAAAATATTTTCACCCCCTGCAGTATGACAGTGGTCACAGGATGAAAAAGGTCGACATTTGAAAAACATATTTCAATATTAAAAAGGTGAAAAAGACTTGATTTTTATTTTGGGATGTGTCTTATTTTGGCAACCACAAGGTCCAAGTCGCCATGACTGACATGGTTTGTTTTTTGTTGCCACAGAAACACTTAATATTAAGTCCAGCATAGCTGAACAAGGGAATCAAGAGCTGCTGCTCTGTTTTTGTTGTTCTGTTCTTAGACAATTCTCTGGCTGCTGTCTGATCAAACTAGACATTTCCAAGTCAGAGACCCACTGTTATCTCTGACTGCCTTCACAACTGACCTTTCTTTTTCAAATTAAGGACCATTTTAGTAAAAACAGCACTTGATACATTGTATATACTGAACAGCAAGGTCTCCTGGCTAGGATTCATACGATGATGGAGAGAAGCTGTTAGAAGTGGGCTTCCTATTTTGTGCCTCATATGATTGCAGAATGCTTCGAGATTACCCACAGCACAACCTAAAACGTCAATTTTAGGAAGACTTACTCATCATTATATAAAATGCATCCATGGCAGAGCATTGTTGGTCCTTCCTTAAGTAAATACATGTAATTGTATTGCATTTCTTAAAAGTGAATTGAGTTCTCAATTTTAAACAAAAAGTAAACAGGAAAAGCAGCTGCATGTATTAGTGGGTCAATCTCATAGTTTCTGCAGTCTCTGGTCAGTCTATAGTATACTATCGCTTGGTTCTGACTGTGCATGTGTATCATTGTTTTAAAGGGATATTTTGTGTTTTTTGAAGTGGGGTTGTGTGAGATACATGGTATGAGCCTGAGCATGTGCCACAGTGTCACCGCTCAGCTCTCTCTCTGTTCAGAAATCTAAGGACAGATGCTAATGCTATACAGTGCTGTACATGGTGCCAAACTCTCAGCGTAAATTAAACAATGGTGAGAAAAAAAAACAAGCCACATAAACAGCACGGGGTCATCACATGTTACAGGTAGTTCAAACTTGCTCAATTTTCCACTGCCAAAGCGCTTTGATTAGGTACAATTTTCAGACACGGCACATTTTTATGTTATTTTGTGACATAACATAAGTGGCAGGAAAAAGCTGCTATAACACTTGAGGTCAAAAGAATTGTTTTTACTATTTAAATCAGAGTCACAGGCTTAAAAGTGCCACAAGGAACATGATAAACCACAGATTTAAAGGTAAAACAAATAAGAAAGTCTCCAAGAACATTGATAAAGTTTGGCAGAACATCGAAACATATTATCTCTTATATTTACCACTAATACAGTCATAGTCATTTTTACAACCTATCAAACAATAAAACAAGGCTGATTCCTGTTACAAATCCGTAAACCTGAAGTTGTTTTTCAATGAACGCTTTTCTTAACTGTTTCGTTTTCTTCAACCCAAAGTTTTACAAATTTTCCTGAACAAGTCATAACATTGATCAATGTTCACAGTAACACAAATAAAATGCAAAAATCTAAAAGTATAAAAAAATAACAATCCCAGTCCAAGTGTTAAAAGTCAACTCAAACACTAAAACTAAATAAAAGTGCACAAACAGCACAGGGCTGTCCATCTTAGCTGATGATTTTACTCAACTAATTGTCTCTATTGTTTTCGTCAGTTCAAAACAAACACCTAACATGAAGCTCACCACCCTATTCCTAAACACTGGAATGAGGATACCAGATCTCTTACGTGTTTACCACTTTCTCTCAACATGGAGGTGATTGCTATAAAAACATTCAAATGAAACTACAATTTTCCACTAAAGGTCATATAAAAACAACTCAAGAAGAGTTTCCTGGGATTTAAAACAAACAGCTAACCCTGAAAACAAGTTGCATTTCTTTTCTGTCTGAACCTTACAGCATCATTCAGTCTAAGAGCATGTAAGTCCCAACTCACCTTTATTCATGGCAGAAAAGAGAGCAGATATAGCGTAGTCCGCCTTTTCTCCAACAACATCCACATCCTCTTCTGGTTCATTGTCCTCACTGCCCGAGGTGTCCGACCAGCTGATGATGGCAGGAGCCGGGGCTGGACTGGAGCCTCCGACCACATCAATGTCTTCATCTCCATCTTCTTTACAGCGCTCCACAATGGTCTCATCTGCTGAATGTGAGTCTGGAGAAATATGAGGACTGGACCCTCTTCCTCTTTGGTAGAGCTTGTCTTCATCGCCTCCATCCACATCAACCTCTTCCTCCTCCTGACTGTCCTGTCTCCACACTGGTTCTTCTCCTCGTTCCCCTCCCTCTACACAGTCTCCTGCTCTGGTGTCCACATTGTTAAAATCTTCCAATGTCATGTCTGCCGATGCTGCAGATCCAGAGCTCCACATCTGAATTGGCTGTGTCGTCCTTTCAAAGGCAAGTCTCTTGACCTCAGGAGTATCATGGCTCGTCTCCTCTTTTGATTCTAGACCCCTCTTCTGTCCCGTCCTCCTGGATCCCACTTCTTCTTTGCCAGGATGGACAATCTCTTCTTCCTGCCTTTCATTATTTTCCGCCAGTTCTTCATTTACTGATTGTTGACCCTCACCATTAAGCGAGCTGCAGAGTCCACTGCGCCTGCCTCTCCTGGGATTTGGCTTGTCAGCTGATGGTGGAAAATTGTCTGGAAGTGGCTCATGAAGGAAGGGCCCACTGTCCTGGAAGTTAAATCAGATTATACAGAGAAATGCAGCGACTTGGGCATTAATGGAGGGGCTTTGATTGGCTTAAAGCTACTTTGCAAACACACGAGCATGCTAACAGCGCAGGAGAAGAAGACATCCATCTTCGGCATCTTTGATTACTGGTTTTAATACCTTTCACACATCCACTTTAAGTAGGCACTGTTTAAATGAGGTGTATAAATGCAAATGTGTGATCCCTAGACTGTATCTGAGTTAGAGTAAAAATAAAACAGAATTTACTTGACCACCTCTCTTAAGCTATGTTTGCACAATGTTGCATTAAACCTTGATGGGAATTTCACCAGTTAGGTAAATTTGGTCAAATGTATGAAATTTTAATTTAGTTTAGGTGCTTCATTTAAAAAGTCACATTATAAAGCTAAAAAATAATTTATTCTCTTGGAACATTTAATGTCCGGACAAAGATTTGTACCATTCTTGTAGATGTAATGATCATTTTGCTATAGTAAATTTTGGGGTTCAGTTCAAAAATGTACTAACAGAACAAAAACGATCAGATAGAATTAAATCTTAAAATCGGGTTGTTTGTAAGAAAAAAGGATTACATTACTGGATAGGATCAGATATGATGATCCTGCTTAAAATGGTAATAAAATGCTCCCTTACAGAAAGGTCAAAGGATTGGGGAAGGATAACATCACAAAGAATCCAGATAATCCTGAAAAGATGCGAACTCCTAACGACCAGGGGTGACAAGGCAACACTGACAATCGACATTTGAAATTCCAAATCCTGAAATATCAGTTTTTAAATTTTATTAGTGACCCCCAGATCCTTAACTATTATTGTCTGTTTGCCTTGTTGGTGTAAAGACTCATGTTACAATAAACTCAAGGGGCTGAGTTGTGATGGACTGCAGTTAAAGCAACACGTTTTCTATTGTTAGAACAGGTGTGCTGAAAATGAATGAGTCTGTGAAAAGTTACAAGCAAACTCTTGCACACTGTCTCTCTTGCAGTAAATTAATGAGGACTGTTTCAACATTATTTCTTTTAATGTATTTTTTATTCATTTCTTTTACAAGTTACAAAATGGTGCTCAAAGGTTTCCTCTGATAGTTTCAATGCTTTAAACAGTAACTTTGGAGACACGTCTTTTATGCATACCTATGATTTTAGATGAATATTGTGTGTTTCTGAATAGTTAAAATGTTGGGCCTAGAGGTGGTAAATGGATGCAATCAATTGGTGTGTGTGGATGAAAATGCCTCCCTATTATGAGTCATTGCTCCTGTTGGGGCAGCTCAGTCAAAAAAAGTCTGGACGAGTCACTGATCATAAATTTCAGCAGAGGGTTGGATTCAGACTGAAGGGTAAAATAAAAGAGAAAAATGTTACAATGATCAAAAAATGCATTTTTACAAGGAATATGATATTTCATGTTGTCTTTTTTAAACTTTATTCTGCACTGAACTGCTGTCTTGCATTGGAATTTCACTGGTCCATTTAGGCAACAGCCCACAGACAGTGTTTGTGAAAGGTCAAAGCTTTCAAAATAAGTCAGGGAGGGCAGTTAAAAGAAATTCTGTCTGTCACAGTCATTATGGGCCCATAAGAGGCTTGCAGTGTCTCCTCACTTGCAGCACAACTAAATAATGCTTGTAGTTTCCACCACCAACAATCATTTCAAGCTTGTTGTTCAAGTTTTACAAAATGGACCAGCCTGATGACTGACATGGAGTCTGGCAAATCCAGCTATGCAAGATGTACATACCCCAAAAGAGGATCAAATCTTTACACTTAATATCTAGTTTAAAGCAGCTGTTCTGACTTTTTTTCCCCCTTTGTTTCATTGGCGTCCCGATTGGGTTAAGTATGAAGTGTAAAGTCTCCTCTGAAGGACTGATAATACAGCTTTAGTTATCCTTCTGTGTCTTTAGCTTCATCATGATGATCCACTTTTTCTTCAAGCATCAGGGATAAAATTAAGCTGGGTTACACAATTGTAATGATAAAAAGGATGACCAATTCTGGTTTTATTCAGATAAACTTTTTGGAAAAACAGGACACAGAAATTCACCTAGTCTAGGAGGATTAATCATTATTAGTTTGATAAAAAGAATTCATTCTCACCATGGTTTGTGCTTCCCTGAAGCGGCTTCGGATTGGGTAGGACTTTGTGCTCCTGCTATTTGTTTGTGTGGGATTCTAAAAAAGAAAACAGAATTTTATAGCTTTTCTTCAAGATTTTTTTTCTTTAAATTGACTTTTAACCATCACACTGACAGCAGTAATCTAACGTGTGCGATGGTGACAGCACATATAATCAGCAGCATTAGAGCAGAGTTGTTTCAAAAGTTTGTCACCTTGTCCTCAAGGCTCTGACAGCTGCAGCCCTGCAGAGTAACTCCGACTGGCAGTGAATCACTCCTCTCCAGTTTCACCACAGGCATCTGCTGCAGCTGCTTGTCTCCTTGCTCAGGGACAGTTTTGACCCTTGATTTACTCGACAACGCGGGCTCCTTCTTCTCCCTCACCCTCACCTTTTTTTTCTCCAGTGTGAACGGATACACATTTTTCCTCCTCCTCTTCGTTTTTTTTTGTACTGCTGATTTCACAGATTCTTTTGCCTGTTGCTGGGGAACAGCTGGAGACTTTTGCAGCTGTGAACCCCTCTGCTGGGTTCCAGCCTCTTCATTCTGGGTCCTGGTTTTTCTGTGTTTGCTCAGGGTGGCCTCTGTGGTGGTCTGACTCCCCCTCTCCACCTCCTCCCTCACAGAGCAGCTGTCAACGTGCTGCTCGAAGGATTGCAGGAAGTTTTCAAGCATGTCATTCAGCTCCCCCCCTCCTTGCTGCTGAAGTACAGGGACTGCAGAGCTGGACCTGTCAACCACCTGTGATGGTCCTGTCTCCAGGAGCACAGTGGAACTGTCTTGTTGTTTGTTTTGGGCCAAAACATTGCAACCTTTGCTTTTTGGTAATATGTCGAGGCCTATCATCACTTCCTCCAAGAGACGATCGATGCGCTCAGGCTCATTGGGCGGAGGGGCCGGAGGAGGGAGGGAGGTAGTGTGAAGGAGCGCTGGTGCTGGAGACACGTAGGAAGCTGCAACTGAAATTAGTCCGGGTGATGGAGAAGGGTGGAGGGTGGGGCTTCGGATGGATGTTGCATGATGAACACTGGAAAATCTCACAGAAGGGGAAGAAAAAGAGGCTGACGTTTGTTTCCCTCTCTGAATCGTGCTGACAGGGAGATTATCCTGTAACCAGATGAAAAAGAATTTCAGTTATATAACAATCTGTTTAGAGGGGAAGGAATTGAAACTTAGAGGTAGATGGAAAATAAAATGTTGTTACACAATCACAGAGTCTGACCAGTTATTGCCTTTTTTTTTTTAATAATGTTTGGTAAATATTACATTGATTGCGGTTATAGTTTGGCCAAAGGAGTACATGACCACGACCTCTTTTCTATTATATTTCAATATTGGCATGCATTCATGTTTTTTAACTTATTTAAACAGATCTATAGCCTCTTATTGTTAAGGCTGCATATTATAAAAAAACAAACTTTTTAAATGTTTTTTTCAATACAAACTTGTGTCCAAGGCCTTTCTACAATCAACTCCTCCCAAACATGAGAAAAACCCTCCTCTTCCTCTTGTGCTCAGTCTTAAAAACATGTCATCTCCCCCCGATGGGACACTCCCTGAGACAGGTGTTTGTAGCTCACTGCCAGCTGCAGCGGAAAGAAAACTTCAAGGTATATTTGCGTGGCCACAGTAAACATTAAAGCACAGTGCTGGAATAGAGCTCAAGAACATTTACTTAGGCTGTCACAAGACTGTTTTTACATTGTGATTAATCCCTAACTTTTGGCAGTTAACTCTACATTAATTGTATAAAGTCACATATTTAGAATATTTGTACTTTGTTTTTTACATTTTGCTTAATAGTTGAGTGCATAATGATAAAGTACGGCAATTCTTACCAGTTTATTGGTAAATTAAACAGGTGAATGCAAATAAATGTAATTCATGTTGTTTACTTTGATAGTTTTTCATTTAAATTGGTGCTTCATCGAAACATTCATGTGACCTGAAATATTGACTTAGAGCTCGGAAGCAGCTTCAGAGTCCCTATTCTGTCAAAAACACTGTTTAGTACTGCTAATCATTCAAGTGTAAAACTTCTTGTCCAAAATGGCTCAGTGATCTCCAATGATCCTCTGTTAATGTGACAGAATTGACACTTTTCAGGAAATCATCAATAGCTGATTTTCATGTGTGCATAAACCAGTCAAGATTATCTATTACCATAACAGATTTTATCATGAAACTTGTCTTTGCCATAGTTTTATTCTGTACTTGTGCTGGCTTTAGCAAAGGCAGTAGTACTTGCTGTCGAAATAAACCTGATTTTATTTTAAAGGGAAAAATAAGGAAGCTCCATAGTGAGTGATTTTAGCTTAACTGCAGTAAAATGGATCAAACCGTGACCAACAACAGCAAACACGAGCAGAAAAAGATTAAATGACTGTTTTAATAGAGTGCAGATTACTTTAGACTAATCCCCTGAACTTTCTGTGTTTTTTTTTTTTTTTTTCAGAAGAGAGAGTGAAAGTGTCCTTTACATCAGTGTGGGTGAGTACTCCCTGCTTCATGTTTAAAAATGGATCCTCATTTTGGTAAAGGCAGGGGTGATCTCTTAGCTCAGTCAGTTTGCAGTATGTGAGCTAAGAAGAAGGCACTGAAAAGGCAAATATTAAGCTTAAAGGCAAATGAAATTGATTTCCATGGTGCATGGAGATGCTAAGCCATACTCTAGTTATTGTGGGAAATTTTCAGCGTCTTTCTATGCAGATTTGCCCTAAAACAAATAGTGTCTAAGTTAAAATTCAAACACAATCACATAAAAGCTCAGTTAGAGGGGAACTTGTCCCCCTCTGAGTGCTGAAGGTGACCAGACTGCAGGAATAAGTGATGAAATGCAGAAAAGGCGATCAGAGGATGCTAGTTACTTCAATGTTGTTATTGATATGATACTATACTGTCACTAGAAAAGGAAAATTAAAAATGACAAGGTAAAAGAATGGCATGGCGGAAAAGGGACACCCTTGGCCATCACGGACTGCAAAACTCTGGGCAGACACCATGACTGTTCTGAAAGTCCACTCCACGGCCTACAACCCTCTGCTTCCCCCTCCCATCAGGCATACGTATGTGCATCTATCCAAAGGGGGGGCAAAAAGAGCCACATCTGATCCTACAGAGAGACTATTTAAAAAGAATAATTTAATCACTGTAAATCAGAGCCATGCCTAACAGACACACAAGGCACGATGGTCAAACAGACCAGGACATGGGACCTTTACAACCTCTTACAGGTAAAAATGACACAATAAATTTCACTGAAATAAATTTGAGATTTTTAAAGACTTCTAGGTATCCCATGATAAATAGAGGCATGAGTCTCACCTGGTTAGACTGCTGCATGTTTCCGTCTCCTCCCTCCATCATGTCTCCACTCTGGCTGAACTTTATGCCCCGCCTCCTCCCCCTCTGGTTGCTCTTGGTGGGCTGCAGAAGCTCTCTGGTCTTCACAAACAACCTCCTGCCAGCAGCTCCTCCACCCTGCCCCGCCCTCGGCATCCTCACCCCCCACCTCTGCAGAAACATCTTTTGAATTCTGCTCACACCTACAGTCTGCACATCCACCATCTGCGTTAATGCCCCCCTCCCTCCTGTCTTGGCCCGTGGTCTCCTCACACCTCTCTCTGTGCCTACTCTTCTGGTGCCTCCTGTTCCTGCTGTTCGCCTTCCCCGTGGTCGCCCCCTGCTGGGCCTTTCCTGCAAATGAGGGTTCAAGAAGTAGTTGATGTATCCTGGGATGTTACCCTGAAACAGCTGCAGCTGCCTCTCATCCAGCTCTCCTCCTGCGGCCCCAGCCCAGCTGTCAGTGGACTGGATCACTTGGCTTAGGTTTTCGTCTTGTTGGCAGGTGAGAGAAACTGGCATATGGTGAATCTGAGGCAGAATAAGATAGGGGTCTGCCGGCTGTAATGTTTGGAGAGCACCTATATCAATAGTCTCATAGGAGGCTGCAGGGTGAGAGGATGGAGCCGTGTCTGCCTGAAGCTCCTCTGTCTGAGAACATGAGTCTTTCTCACAACTGAAATCTGTCTCTCTCCACAGGAGGGTACGCCCATCCCTCTCCTCTCTGCTCCATCTGCCCCTCCTCTCATTTTCTCCAGAAATCAGTGGCTCTGTCTGCACTCCGACCTCCCTGTGCTGCTCCTCTTCTCGCTCCTCATCTCCTGTGGTGACCTCCACAAGCCCATGAATGCCCAGTCTGGCTGCAGCAGAAACAGCCTCTTGCCTCTCCTCCTCCCCCTCCCCTGTCATCTGTCCAGAGTACAAGAGTCTGACCAGATGGAGCAGGGTGCAGGCACCGAGAGTGCGAAACTCCAGAAGACGGTTCTGTCCTGTCGGAGGTGGTGGCGTGGTGGACAGGGAGGAGGAGATCTGGGGGCTGATTGCTGAGAGAATACAGCTGTGTGCTGGCACAGAAACATCTGGAGGTGGTTAGAAAATTAGAGAGTATAATAAAGGCGTCTTCAGTAGGGTAAAACATTTTATTAATTAATAAATGATTATTCAATAAAGGATACTTTTGATGTATAAAAATGGACATTCAGTGATGATGAAGTAAACCACTATTGTACATTTGTTCATTCTGCCAATATTATCATCAATATATGGGAAATATATGGCCAATATGTGCAGCAAAAATACTGGTAAAGTTTCAAATCTGCCAGCAGCATATTCAGCTTTTTAGTCAATTATCTAATGATACCAATATTGTTTTGATAATATTGTGCATTCCTAATCCAGAGTTAGCTTAATATGCCAGAAAGACAGTTTAAAATATACTATACAGTGTCTTTAAGTTTCTGAAAAGTGCTCTATGAATAAAATGAATTACTATTGTCATTATTATTATTTTTATATATTTCACCAGTCCATCTGGGGAGGGGTAGACCTTCCAAAATATATATAAAAGGTAAGTAGGGCTGTCAGTTTTAATCTGAGTATGAATGTATGAAAATATAAAGTATGAAAATATGATGGAGCTGTGTTATGTTAGAAATCCATTCAAAATAGATTTCTGGGAAAAGTGACAGTCCCAAAACTGATAGCTCTGTCAATCACATTTATTATGGGCTTACCAGATGATGGAGTAGGTGGGTGCCAGAGCGGCAGAAAAACATAAAAAACGCTGGCCAATTTGTACAGTAACATGGGACTGTGTGTAAATATAAGAATAGTCGTGACCATGCTTGAGCACAGCGTGTGTGGCTGAAGAGTGAAACTACACAATTCACAGCATGCATGGCTCACTCATCTTATTCAGTCACAGTTGAAGATCTTGATAACAAAAATTATACAACTAGTAATTTTGTCAAGTTTGGAACAGACCTGCTGCAGTTAGTGTAAAAAGTTGAAAAACAAAAGCTGGGAGAGATATTTGGTTTGATTAAATGTTTGGATCAGGACTTAAAATTACTTGGAGGCAGAGACATCTGGCTTTAAATGTTAATAAATAAATAATCGTTATTAATATAAAAAAAATATTTGCAGCTTTATCATTGTTCCATGTTTTCTGAGTATTCACAAAGCTCATGTTTTGTTTGCATACCTGAATGGCTGCTTTTTGTTGAAAGAACCTTTGTAAACTGTCTCGGCCAGGATGCAAAATGTTTGTTAAATTTAAATGATTTCACTGGTTTGAAGAGTTTCAATAGAAAATTAAATAAAATTGTAATGAGGCAATGTGGCTCACTATGCCTTGTTATATTCGCTAGATTTGGAAAACCATACGTTTCACTGTTTTAACAAAATGTACTGACTCATTTGGATCAAAAAAATCTCAGTGGAAACACTGTCCACTGGTGCACTTCTGTTTTTTTCTTTGTGTACTGAGCTCAGTATCCAAGCTTTTCACCTTCTGTGTTATCTCCTCTGACTCAACAGATTTGACATTACTGGAAGATCCAATATTAATGTTTTCTTCAGTAAGTAGCTTCCCCAGAGACTTTTTCATCAGCATCATTTGTCAGCGCGTCATTTCTGATATAAATGTCACTGAAGTTGCATGAGTCTGCTTAGACTCTGGGCCATTTTCTGCACACTGTTAGTAAATCAAGGTTTTGGTCTAATTATTCCCAGAAATATTATTATTATTATTACCAATTAGCCATCATGTAAGCCCTCCTACACATACTGCATTGCACTTTGCATTATTTAGTGGAAGTTTCTGTTTCAGTAAATCTTGTAACTGATTTTACTCTTTAAAATGTTAAAATATCTTTTTTGTGTTGTGTCATTTCATTGTGTCGAAGTTTTTAGACTGGTCTTAGGTAACAGTTAATGCTTACCTTTCTTGTCATCCGTCTGTTACCTCCTGCCGCAAAACTAATTTCCTCATTTGGGTCAATAATCATAACCTGAAATTGAATCTAAAATTATGTGTTTGGTTCCCAAACAATATGCATTCCTCTAGAATACAAAAAATTAGTAAACAAATTATCTCTAGTTGCCAAAATGCATTACATTTTTATTTGGGTTGCACAATATTATCCGTACAATACAGCAGGAATTAACCTGAACAGATCCGACAGTTGTAAAAAGTTCTGCTGATATTTAGAGCTGATATGTCTACCATACATATCAGTCATATATACACCATTTATTGGCAGCATGTATAAATGTACTATAATGTTTTGCCACATTATAGCTGAATGTCTGTATTAAACAAAATCAACAGTTTCATTTACATGAGAATGAAATGTTTTTTCTTGTTTCAAACTTGTATCCAACACAAAAAATGTAAAATAAAAGGAACAGGTCAATTTCAGTCAAGTAGAGACACTGTAATCTTGGCAAAAAAAAAAATCTTTATCTGTGATAATATGTTCAAAGAAATACTGACATATCGGTTATTGGCAAAAAAAACAATATCATCCATCCATAGTTTTTCTGAAATGCATTGCTTTCGTGAGACTACTAATACCTTTTGTTTTAAGCAGAGTGTCACAGAACTGGTTGCTCTGCTGTTGCCTCTGCAGCTCAGCAAGGAGGAGCGCTGCAAAGCCTGGCTTTTGGTAGCACCACATTTCTCCCACATCTGAAGATGACCACAAAGAAAGAGAACAAAAGGATTTAAAGTGGTGACCACATGCACATATATGTATAGAGAAAGAAGTAGATAAACATGATCAAATATATCAAAGTAATTCTGGCAACAGCAACAGCTTCATAAGGCTGAATATCTCCTTAAGTATCAATGGTGCCTATGTCTGTTAAATATCTGTTTGCCTAAATCTATCAAAACTGACTCCTTTTTTCATTTAAATATTTTAAGACAACAAACTTCATTCTTAAGGAATAATAATGCAACTTAGTGATTCCTGAAGTGGGGTCTGTGGCCTCTGGGGGTGTCGAAGTTATGACAAGGGAGGCCTAGCAAAGCTAAGTAAAACCACAAAAACTAAAAATGTCAAAAATAAACTTTTGTACTTTCCCATTGCAGTGTCACTGTAAATGTGTCTTTAAAAGGCATTTGTTTTTGTTCCTTTTTTTGTTTGTTTTTCACAGTAATGTTGCGATAAACTTTAGCAAACAAATTTTGAGATAAATTCAAAACTATAGCAGTTTGTTGGCGAAGGGCCTGACTAACAGTATATCATGATAATGTGTTTTACAGTTTTGTTATTTAATTTAAAACATGCAAGGATGTCATCGGAGGAGAAAAAATCACAATAAATAACATGATATACATAATTCAAACCATTACATTAAGACAAGATTGCATGCTGTCATGTAGTTTAGGGTATGTTTTGCAAAGAATGGAGTGATTTATGGGGCCCATATTTCGCCTTAAATTAGGTTCATATATTCAATTTTGATGAATGCTAGAGAATGTTCACAAGCTTTAATGTTAAAAAAATAGAACAGAATAGAATAAACCTTTATTCGTTCCACAGGGAAATTTGCAGTGTTACAGCCGCAAAGGGGACAGCAATGACAAATATAAAAATAGACTAAGTATAGATAATAGTTTGTACATAATTATAAATATAAAAGACTAGAAATAAACAACTAAAAACGACACTACAAGATTTATTTACACATTCACATGGGAATATACTGGGAGCAGTGCTGGTTGAACAGACTAACAGCAGCAGGAAGGAAGGACCTGCAGTAACGCTCCTTCACACATTTAGGGTGACGCAGACTGTCACTGAAGGAGCTGCACAGGGCTGTCAGAGTGTCCTGCGGGGGGTGGGAGTCCCTCTTCAGCATGGATTTTAGCTTCACCAGCATCCTCCTTACTCCCACCACCTTCACTGAGTCCAGAGGGCACCCCAGGACTGAGCCAGCCTTCCTGATCAGTGTGTCCAGTCTGTCCCTGTCGACAGCTGAGATGCTGCTGCCCCAGCAGACACTCCATAAAAGATAGCCGATGCCACCACAGAGTTAAAAAAGGTCCTCAGGAGTGCTCCCTGCACTCCAAAAGACCCCAGTCTCCTCATCAGGTACAGTCTGCTCTGGCCCTTGTTGTAGAACCTTGTATACCCTCTAGTTTTCATACACTAAGAACCCCTGAGCTGAAGCTGTATCCTTGGTCTTTCTGAGACACTCCAGTAGAGCTCCTGCCCCTTTAAGGCCCCTTCCCCAATGTGGACCTAGTCCACTCTGATTGGTTGTCTGATCTACTCTGTGATAATTGAGCACCTTGTTGGCAATGGCTGCATTCATTCTATCATCTCTGCGCTGCACTGGGCTCGCCACTCTGAGCCAATGGGCTTAAACTTCTGATAAAACAATGGCAGGACAAGGTGGCAACCCCCAGTTCTGAAAGCGGACATCCATGTAGAAGTGTGAAAAGCTGTAGCTCCTCTAGAATCCTCTTGAGGCTGGCTGAAGGAACCCTGGAGATGTTATAACTGTGTGCAGAAAATGGACGTTCTTTACATCCTAAGTAACATCTTCACAGCCTAGATCAAAAAACGGCTTTGGTCTAAATATGTGAGACATCTACATGCTCTCAAGACACAAGGGGTGATTTTTTTTTATATTGAGTCCATTTTTGTCTTATTGAGGATTAGCTACTGGTCGGACAACCTTAAGTCCTGCCTGAACAAGGCCTCTATGTCTGTGAGTATGTTGAGATGACATGCAGTATGGCAGTGTCCATTACAACGAATCCACAACATTTATAAGGCTCTTTGGATAATCTAACAGCTGACTTATGTTGCCTCGTCCAATTCTTTTCCAGTCTGAGGGTAAGACCTAACACTGGTAGGTCTGTTTGAGGAGACCAGGGGAACAAGCTGTTTTAGAATCTACTGCCACTGCAAACGGGGGAGAGACATAAGTCCTAATATTGTGGACTTTTTGGGATTATCACATCTGCTAAGGGTGGACCTGGGGGATTAACTAACCTTTAGTAACAGAAGTCAATAAGTAGCTGGTAAAGTTATGTGAACCAAAACAGAAAAATGCTATTCTCTTCCATTAAATAAGGCAAAGTATTAAGCAAAAATGCCAATTGAAAACTCCAGGTAAACTTTCGGATTTGGTCTAACCAGCATTGAATGATGAATTCGCAACATTTTTGTAAGGCCTTCATCTGCAAAAATGGTTTTGCCCAGTAATGTGATTCAGTTTTTTCTTTATTTCAGTTTACTCATTTGATGAATCGTGTTTGATTCTGTTTGTTTTTTATTTTCTTTAAGTAACAGCAACCTTTGTTTTGTATGGAATAATGCACAATTACATGTCACTTTGCAGTTTTTATTCAGAATCAGATGGACCTAAAACCAATACGACTGGTTTGCTCGTCTGCATGTGGTGTCTTGTTAACTGGAAAAAAGTGAATGAGTTTAAGTGGATCACTTCAATGAGCTCAGAGCACACCTGCAGGTTAGCATCCTGTCTGCACACTGCTAACATCTCAGAAAACAAGTACACCGGGTTACCTTGAGGGCTGAGCTTAAGACTGATTATAATAAACCATCTGTTAGTTATCAAGTCATCAACATTAATTCACTGTTCTTAAATTGTTAGTTATCAAACCTACTTTCTCCCGCGGAGTGTTACACTGCTGAACATGACCGCGGCGGGTACCTTCAACTTCACTCACCGATTTCAAGTCTCAGAACGATTAATTAATCCTTCCAGGCGTCAATAAAACAAAATGTCCTCCTTCCATAAAAACTAATAATGCTTCTAAATGAGTTAATCCAGCAGTTACTCTTTTGCTGCCCTTTCTCTGGCTGTTTCTGAGGGGTCATCCACGGGTCAGCGTGGCTACCAGTGGTAAAGTTAATTACGCCGTAGTTCGTCTTTTGGACACCAGAGGGCAGTAGAGCTCAGCCGCCTCAGCACATCATAACAGAGGCACAGTCGAAGAAGTGCGGACTTCCACCGGTCAGTGTGATGCAAAAACTGCGGGAGCTTTCCTCTCCTCATACTGACTACATAAATACTACCTCTACAAGCCTCATAAGGCAGGCTTTCATCTGAATTTATCTTTGTATTTTCAAGCCCATAACAAACTATAAAGTTAAATTTAATGAGCTAAATGCACAATTAAAGCCAGTTTAAGGTACTTTTCTTTTTCATTAGACTAAACTATATTGTTTTTTCTTGATTAGTTCTGTTTGTTACTTAATTTTACCCGCGAATTCCTCTGTAAATTTAATTTCTCTACAAAAGTAACCTGGCTAAGGTAGTTGATATAAAAATATGAAGCAGTTATTTTAGTTTATTATTCTCACCTTTACCCCAGAAAGTGTCAGTAATACTTCATGAAAAACCTTTACAGAAACAACTATAGAAAATTAAATCTAAAAAAAAAATGAAATAAAACTAATCATCAAAGACTATGATAAAAAATAATCTCAGGTTTTTCAAGTTGAACTGTATTTTGCTTGTGGTATGCAGTGGCAAATCAGACCAAAGAAAACAAGTTTATTCATTATTCACTGTACTTCCCCTTTCTCATCTTACAAAGATTAGTCTCATGATGTGGCTTGTTACGACCATTTTTCTACAGTCTATGGCAGTGGTTTTCAAATAGTGTGGTGGGGCATACTGGTGTTGGTGCGTTTTGGGACAGTATAGAGTTTTGGTCAGTATAGAGTTCATTTCACGGTACAACCGTGAAATGAACTCTATACTTATTAAGTACTTCATGTGCATCAATTTTCATATACAGCTGAAAATTCTGTGACTTTAAAGATAGGATAATATATCATTCTGAATCAGGTAGCACCATCTTTTACTTGCTGTGGGTGGGGATTTTAATACTTTTTTGACTATTTATGTGTTTACTTACTTTTATAATCATGGTCAGTCAGTTTTCAATGTTTGTTGGTAAATATATGAAAGTCCAAAGCTATAAGTAAATTATTGAATGATTCTGTCAATGAACATTTCATGATCATGTCAGTTTTAATTAGATGATAGCAAAATCAATTCATACAAGTTGACAATTTTGACACATGTCAAGGAGGCTATCTTGCTTGCATATGAAAATAGTGTGCCTTCAGATATTGGCTTGCCTTCAGGTGTGCCTTGGTCAATGAAAGTTTGAATACCACTGATCTATGGTTACAGCCATCACTGTTAGGAATAAATAAAACATGAGGAAATAAAAAAAAATTTTTTACATACATATTATACCGAAATTATCCATCCATCCATCATCTATACTGCTTGTCCCTTTTGAGGTCAAGGCGGGGCTGGAGCCTAGCTAACATTGGGTGAGATGGGGGTAAACCCTTAACAGACAACATTCATGCTAACACTCATACCTACATGCAATTTAGAGTCACCAATACACCTATTGAGCATGGTTTTGGTCTGTAAGAGGAAAATGGAGAGCCCAAAGAAAACCCACACAGGCAAAGGGAGAACATGCACACTCTGTAAGACCCTGAGCAACACAGGGAGGCATGAGCACTGTGCCGCCATTCTGCACTTAGAAATAATTAAAAAATTAACTAAATGGAGGGGAAGAGGTCCACAAATATTGTAGGCCACTCAGGTAATCTAAAAGAACAGTTTCCTATTTAATGTTAACTCATGCTGAAGTACCAATGATGTGTTAATCTGCTCGAGTGTAATTTTCATATCATCAATTCAGAGTACTAAATACTGGCTTAGTACCTCAGCGGGCTGAACAAGAAAATCATGATGTAAGCATTTAAAAAAATACAATTCCCCAGACTTCTAATTCAATTCAACTGCACAGTCTGACAGCATTGTGAAATAATTTACTAAAGTGTGTGCGACTATTGTGTCATGGCAAAACAACTGTGCAGTTTATCACACATGGGTTCATCTTGTTATTAACAGGAGGGACCTCCTCTTTTGCTATTCGGTTAATTAATATTATTATTATTTTTTTTTTTACCATTGTCTTTAATTATAAAAATATGCTAAAATGTAGAATGTCAGCATTACATATGTAGGACAAAACTTCCCCAAAAATGCACTTAAGTAAAAGTAAGCCCATTGACCTTTAACACCACTCTAAAAATGATGTTGCAGGCATGCAAGCATTAATTATTTGTTGCTTTTCACACAAGGTTAACACTGCTTGTTTTATATGAAATATGTTTGTGGTCTTACATGTAGGCCCATGTCATTAATGGTTTGGTATTTAACTGAGTCAAATACATTGCACTGCACCAATATTAAGAGACCACAAGTCTCCCGTATTTTCACCAGTAGCCTTTGAATTACAGTCCAAATTGAATATCTATATTGTAAATAATAGTGTATTTGTAGGCTACCATTCAGTAAATTTAATGAATTCTGGGTCTTTTCGCTATTTTTTCACACTGTTAAATAAAGTAAGACTTATTATGATTTGATGATACATTGAAAACATATTTACACATTTTTAAAACTTATATAGAGATATCTCCTTGTATCTGTGGTGCTGGTAGTGAAACTAAATATGGCACATGACTGCAGCTGAACATACTCCATGTTAAGACCCAATAAAACACAACACCATGTTTATTGTTACCACCCAACTCTGCTACAGTTTGGATAAGATCTTGTAAAGGGTAAACAATTTTAATGGTAATCCTTGGAGACTTTTCTGTGTTGTAATGCAAATAAACAAATTAACAAAGTTATATTTTTATCAAGGTTATTCTCGTGAAATTTTAATATAGCTACAAGTACAAAATTGCCCACTCTAAAACACCACAGTACTGACATTTCAATACACTTTTGACAACATAGTCAAAACTATTCTCTTGCTACAAATATTAGGATATTATGTTGCCATGTTTACAAGGTAAGAGGTAGTTAGGTGGTGGCTTTTGTTGTCCACATTACTGTTACAATGAGGCTGATGAAATTTTCAACTCCTACTCCAAATGAATTAATAAGATTTGTTTTTAAGTCATCTCTCTGCTTCGGTGTACCATTTGTCTTGATCGTCTTACTTCTCTTTGTTAAGTTCATGATATTTACACTGCTGTCTGTCAAGGGGAGTCTGCTCAAAGTGTTAATTTTAATAGTAACTTTTAAAGATACAGGCAAATGTTCTGTTTGTCATTGCTTTTTACTGTACATTTCAGGAAACATAACTATAAATACAATGTTTATGAAACTAGTTTTGATTTAGATGACTTAAAAGAAATGTTATGGCAGTTTAAGTGCCTTCATCGTGAAGTATTAACAAAATCACTGTCAGAAAAGTTGATACTACAAATACAAATAGCAATAATGTTGATTTTACAAGGCTGTTAAATGTTATTATACCACGGCCCAGTCTCTTGTGTTTCACAAGCATGACAAACTGAAGCACACTGATTCACTGGTATTTTTGTGACCTTCATATAAGAAGAAACAAAGTCAGCTTCTTAAAAGATTAGAGAACAAAAACACTCATTAAATCTTCCATTCCACAACATTTCAGTCATGAACTCTAGAAAAAAAAGGACCACCAGGCAGGGGACGTTTCCAACAACACAACCCAAATGAAAAAGTCTGTGCTGCAGCAAGTGCCCTGAAAGCTGCTGTAATCCATAAGCAGTCCATGTTTCTCTTATCCATTTTGAAACGTTTCCTTCAGTTTCATCAAATACTTCACATAGTCTCATTGTCTGTGTGCAGCCCAAACAGGACTTGCTCAAAGGACAAGGAGGGGGCTGGACTGATTTCCTTGGTGGGTGCTGGAGAGTCCTGTTGGACAGGGGCAGGCCGGGGCCAGCGCTCATTGAACTTGATAAAGAAGAGTGGGTCCTTGAAGGGACCCCCATAGATGATGGCCTGCATTAGATAGACCAGGGCCACGACCATGAAGCTGATAAGAAAGAAGGGGACAAAGGGCCTCAGGTGGTCCCAGGCCACCCCCAGCCCATAACCTAGGCCTCCGAGTCCACCCTGCTTCCTTGTGTGGGACGTGTGGCGAAAAGAGTCTGGGGCCGGGGTGTTACCGGGGGAGTCATCGTCTGAGTTTGAGGAGGGTGGGCTTGATACCCCCATGAGTCAGAAGTTAAGCCTGAGCAGCTCCTTTGCTCTGAAACAGATCTTCTTATTTCCTCTTGAAATCAGCTCCAAGGACGGAAGGAAAAACAAGACCACACTTCTTCTCCATGTGGTGCGTCCCCTTGATCTTATCCAGAGTGAAATGTGGACTCAGTGGGGAGTATCTGCTTCTATCTCCTTTAAGCAGGCATTCCCCTCTCTGAGCCTGTGCTGTATTCCCCTGGCTTTATCCTCGAGGTGGTTTTCCTTGTGCTGGAGTGAATGTTGCTGCTCGTCTTGAGCTTTAGAGAGCGATTGAGAGGAAATGAAGAACAGAGGGGGAGCTCTAAATAGATATGACACCAAATGACGGTGAACGGGGAGGGAGGGAGAATCTGATGCGCCTTGTCGTCTCAAGTTTAAGGCTGTGTGTGCATGTGTCCATACCAGCTGCACAGGTTACAAACATCACACAGTCAATGACTAAGACAGACATGCACGCACACTTGTCACTCAAGACATAAGCTCATACCAGCTAAAGGACAAACCATTAATGTTTCTCTGCAGCTATAATAAATCTATACCTCGAGCACAGTGTTCTCACACTATGGCAGGTGTAGCTGTAGGATTTATACTCACCGACCACTCTACTAGTGCTGGAAACACTCCCCAGAGACAGCAGTCTGTATTGACATAGCATCACGCAATTGCTGCAGATTTTGTCGGCTGTATATCCATGACTCCAATCTCCCGTTTTCACCACGTCCCAAAGGTGCTCTATTGGACTGAGATCTGGTGGCTGTGGAGGCAACTGGAGTGAAGTGAACTCATTATTATGTTCAAGACATAGCACACTATCCTGCTAGAAGAAGCCATCAGAGGATGCGTACTCTGTGGTCAGAAAGAGATGGACATGGTCAACAACAATGTGGTGTACTAATGCTATATTGGTACTTCGAGACAAAAGTTTGCCAAGAAATACCCAACACACCATTTCTACACCAGCAGCAGTCTGAACTGTTGACACACGGCAGGACGAATCCATGCTTTTATGTTGTTTATGTCAAATTCTGACCCCATCATCTGAATGTTGCAGAAGAAATTTAGACTCACCGGACCGAGCAACTTTTTTTCCAATCCTCTGTTGTCCTATTTTGGTGAGCCCATGTGAATCGTAGCTTCAGTTTTCTGTCCTTAACTAACAGGAGTATGGTCTTCTGCCCCTCCAAGATTCTATGTGTTTTGCATTCAGAAATAATGCATACCTTGGTCGTAACAAGCAGTTATTTGAGTATCTGTTGCCTTTCTATTACCTCACACCATTGACTATTCTCCTCTGGCCCCTGGCCGCTAGAAATTTGCACCCAGAGAACTATTGTTCACTGGATATTTTCTCTTGTTTAGGCCAGTCTCTGTAAACCCTAGAGACAGCTTGTAAATCCTAGTTGATCAGCAGTTTCTGAAATACTCGGACCAGTCTGTCTCTCACCAAAAACTGTGTTGCATGTCACTTAAATAACCTTTCTTCCTCACTCCGATGCCCAGTTTGAACTTCAGCAGCTCATCATGACCATGTCTACAGGCCTAAATGCATTGAGATGCTATATAATTGGCTGTTTTTTTTTTTTAGTAAACAAGCTGATGAACAGATGTGTTGAATGAAGTGGCTGTTATGTGTACATAAAAAAACACATACCCAGCATATCATGTCTCAGCAGGGCCTGAGCAAAGGTTTGAGATGTACCGTGTTCTGGAGTTCCTAACATCATCTTTATGGTTGCAGTAGGGATGTATTGCTTTCTTGATTATATCTAATATGCTGATATTTCTAGACTTATGTTATTTTTTATTTATTATTTTATAACAATATATGGAAATAACTGAAAGTAGTAGGGGTTACAGCTACAGTACATTATGCAGAATGTTTTGTTATTTTTTGAAGATACTTTTTAGGGCATTTTCAGCTTTTACTGATAGTTGAGAGACAGTGAAGAGACTCAAACAGAAGGAGAAGACATGCAGGAAATGAGACTCAGGTCTGAATAAAACCCAGTCCGTCTGCACAAGGCTAGAGCCACCATATATGGTAAGTTAGTACACAGTTGCTACCCATTCCATCATACCACCCCGAAAAGTTTTTTTAAAGAGCCCATATTATGCTTTCTTAAGTTTATTCACCACTTTTTGTATTTTGCCTGTCTCCAACTTTGCACAAATTTCTACTCTGAGTCCAAAATATACCAAATACAGTATATCTAAGAGGCCATGGGTCAAAGGTCAAGTTATTGGTACTTGTGTTCATTGTGGCTTGTGAACATTATACCCTAATCATATGAGGAATTTTCTTTAAGTTCTGTGCCTCTCTGACCTGAAGATGAACTTTTTGTAGATTTATAATTGTTTTTGTTGATAAAGGTTGATGAGGCCCATTTTACTACAAGAAAAAAAGACATTTAAAAGCTTTATGAAACAGACTGCATATTCACATAGGCCTCAAAGCAAAGCAGGACCTATGCCATGTATGGAGAGAAGCAAAAGTGAGGAGCCTGCAAAAGGACCTGTACCCTAAGCAGTTGGAGGTTCAGTGTCCTGCTGAAAGGCACTCCAACACTGAAAAGTATTCGGTTCAAAATCCACTCAGTCTGTCCTGGGACTTGAGCTGGCAACTCTCCAGTCCTAAACCCAAATCCCCAGACTGAACTCCTGTCACTAGTATTATTCATGCAAGTTTTAATTTACAGAACAAGGACAACTGAGCAGATCAGGAGATGGTTCTTTTTTAGCACTGGAAACAAGCCTTTGATAAAATCATGCATTTACATACACATCTATCTCTGAAATACCTAACAAAATCTTTTGAAGATTAAACAGCAATATTAAATTTTATCTTTCTCTATGAGCTTCAGTGTTGGTCATTATGCATACACACACTCACACACACAATAACTTGACTACTATCAAACATTCACCTCATGGTCCAGCAGCTGTTTCTTAATCTGTGAAGGGCAGATTTCAGATGTGCGGCATGCCGAAAAAGTTCCGATCATGAAATGCCCTCGTATGACCCCTGTGAGGTTCTTCGACATATCTGAAGAGTGACACACACAGAAACACATGGACAGCAGTTTTGTTGTAGACATTGCAATCGGAGTCCACATCCAATCCAAGGGTGTCAACACTCTCAATTATTAATGGTGAGGGGTGTAGAAATTAGTCAGATGTACTCTATGTAGAAATAACGTCAATATCCGCACACAAAAGGAGCACCTCATTTTTAGATGGTTTGCTGTTATGTTTATTGAGATCCCTGACAAGTACCACTGTTTTAAGCCAAAAAACTTTTTGGGAAAAATTTGAAACTTTTCAAAAATTCCAGAAATAAATCCACAAAAAATTGAATCTTGGAAAATCCATCCATCCATCCATTATCCATATTGCTTATCCCTTTCGGGGTCATGGGGGCAGGGGCCTATCCCAGCTGACGTAAGGCGAGAGGCAGGGTACACCCTGAACCAGTCACCAGAAGGCCACACAGAAAGGTCCTGACCGACAAGAGGATCAAACCAGCAACCTCCTGCTGAGCCACTATGCTGCCCATCTAAGAAAATGTCCTTAAATATTCCAAAAGGTTTCTATTATCCTCACCCCAGCACAAACAAATGCATTAAATTCCTCCAACATTTCTTAATCTCAGTTATTTCTTGTGATGATGTCCCAAACCTTTTACAAAAATGTAAAATGATCTGTGCTATTGGCTATTGTAAACACAAGAAGGAGGTAAATGCATCAATGAATGAGGCAAACAAGTCTACGTTTTGCAAAATCAATATTTTACTGTATGAAAACCAAAATGTGATGTCCTCATATGTACACACGGAGTCTTAAAAGGTTGAAATGTATGACAACTCAATACTAAAATAAAAATGACAATACATAAAACCATGTCTGAAAATAAGAGTGAAAAGTTCAATAACTTCTTGGATCAGTTTGGAAAATAATATTTAACATATGCAGGCAGCACGTTGATCTTGAGAATGATTATCTGACATGGTGTGGAGAGTGTGTGTTTGCCATCAGCCTTAACAAGAGTGAGGGGATGAAATTACCCAGATGCTCAGAGTGCCTCTCTTTAATTAGACGTGTTTATCTACATGACGCAGCGGACCACCTCCCCACACAGCCACATCAATCACACCTCGCCAAATCTTGTCTAAGAAAAGATCTTTATTTATAAAAACAACAGTATTACCACATACATACTTTGTTGAAAAAGCAACTTCTCAGAGCCAAGGCAGGTATGAATGGTACATCATAATTTTACATGGATAGGCAACTTTACAAATATACTGTGGAGAGTAAAAAAAGAAACAAAAACACAAAGACGATTGGTCTTTTGCCTTTAAAACAACTGTAATGGTAAAACTAGGACTAAAAAAAGTTGAACAAACTTGCATAATGCGCTCACCCACTGCTTCGTAACATACAATCCCCCCAAAAAAACCCACAAACCACACATGAAGTGGAAATTAAAAAACATAAAAAATGTAAATAGAAAATAGACAAATGTGTTTTTTGACTATCTCCCAAATTAAATTAAACATCAGTATCTGTTAAAACTCAATCTGCGCTGAGGGTACAAGTCTCCCATTTTTAAAGTGTGCATAAAGACGGCGCACCACAAGGCCAAAAAAGAAAAACTCCTGATTAAAGGAGGAGATAAATATTTCAATGAGAGCATCCTGACGTGTTTGCTACTTTGTCTAAACGAGAAATAAAGCATTAACTCTGTTGTAGGAAAGCCAGGAATAATCCCTAAAGCTGAAGTTGAATCATTTATGTGGTTACGTAGTGTTTTTGGTTCTCAGCTCAGACATCAGTACCACATTTAATGTGATCTGATGCATTTAAGATGCTTAGCCTGTCAAAGTTGTCTTTAGAAGGAGCAGAAAATGAGCTGGAATTAAAGTATCAAACACAAAAAGAGGCAGTCAGTACATAGTAACTAAAAAAAATGATAAAATTTGTCAGAGGAGTAGGAGCAAAGGTTAAAAACAAACATGAACAGATGAAATTATCAATGTGTGGTCTTTCAGGTCTGGTCCGTGCACTCACGCACATCCACATCCACATCCACACACACACACACACACACACACACACACTGAAAGGTCCATATCCATTTTGCAAACACCCCCACAAATACACGGCCACAGGTTTACTGTATGACAAATATACACACACCTGCCCTCTCTGCTCCTCTCCGTGCTTGTCCCAACCTAGAGAAATAACTCTAGACAAGAAAATAACTCATCTATAAACAACATTCTCGCTCTACAGGGCGCTCCATCGTCCGTCCCAACCTCCCAACGATCCCAGTAAAGGGATGATTTAAATTAATGAGCCAAAACTAATGCAGCCATCCTGTTTTCTTTTTATATACAGTATATACCCTACATAGAAGTCTACATACAAAATTCTTTAATAGGATGAGGGTGTTGGCAGCGACTTTTTGACCAAACTGTTTTACCAAGAAAAAACAGAAACAAGCAGGATGACAACACAAGAATCAAATGATTGTCAACAAAGATGATTGCCTTTACAGAAGACTTATAATTGAAAAAAATGAATATATTTGTTGCTACAGTTGAATGAATTTGTAACAAGTAGTTGTGTAAGTATGTTGGCGTTTGTGTGTGTTGCAGGAAAAGCCTGCAACACAGCCACTTTCTTTGGATGCCAACCCTCGTCTTCTAACCCCATCTGTGTAGATAAAGAGAAAAAAAGAGGGGAGGTGAGGAGGGGAAGATGAGGAGCAGGGATACGGCGGAGAAGTCTGTGCATCTGGTTCTTCTCTCCTCAGTAGCAGTGGTAGGGCAGGGATGGCCCAGTCTGGGTGATGCACACGATCAGTTTTTCTGGAGAGAAAAGCACATAAACTCGATTTAACCAAAAAACAAGGGCACATAAAATGAACATGTAAAAATGTACACACTAAACAAGAAGGTAACACAAGGACTTATAATGTGGTATAAGTATGGCTCACTGTGCAGTAGGCCTGTCACAATAACCTTCAATACTGACGATAAAGGTTCTTGAATATTGTTCAGTGAACAGAATCATGACAGGATACAGTTTTTAATTACTGACCTATTCTTTACTGTTCTCTGCACTTTGTTTTTGTAAACAACCTCATGCTAATTTCACTTTTATTTGGACATGAAGGTCCAACTTTTATCTCTCTCTATATATACCAACTACAGCCATCACAATATTAGATTTTCTACTCATGATTACAGCGGCCAAAATATCAAGATAACATTATTATTGGTGATATTCATAGCAAACAAGGAAAAAGAAATCAATATAAATATATAAATAATATCTACAGCCTGATTTATTTGTCTCTGCTTTGGCAAAATATTTTGAAAAGATGAACAGGGAGGTGGACAGACTGTCTGCAATCATACCTGTACGAAATAATGTACAAGAAAAAATAGCTACTGAGTGATGATGGAAAAAATGATAGAAATGGTATGACCTACTTATCATAGAAGTCATTTATAATTATATGCCTTTGCAGTACTTGATGTATGCAATCACATTACAAATTTAAAAGAGATTGTGCATTTTAAAACGCAGGTTCAAGAGCTACAATCCTTTCATACCCCTAAAAACAAGCTCATGATTTCAAAATCTGTCAACGCAAAACTCTCTGATGGATGTTTTTATTTCTGCCTCAGACTTCATTTCTGGTGTGTCGAATCTGTAACTGTTATTAATTCATTTATCCCAAGCTTTGTTAAGCTGCTGTTGAATACACACTATTTCCTTTTAAGATGAGTCAAATACTTTCAAAATCAAAGTCTTTGCTCTTGATTACAGATGAAGACTTTTGTTTTAAATTTTTGTCAGAAAATCACATTTATCATTGAAAGAACCTACAAGCTACTGTCCACCCGCCAGTTTACAGACTAGAACATTTTTAATAGCTACTCTGGAGCATTTTAAACTGAAACAAGCAAGACATCAGTGTAATGTCCAATAGAAGTTGTTTTTAGTGGTTTAAACAGAGATATGATTGGCCGCAGCCTTGATTAAAGTCAATCCACATGGATACAGTACAGCTTTTGGCTCAATATGATTACTACAGTTTTTAATAAAGACGTTATCATCCATACCAGTGTATTACAACAGCCCTTATACCAAGCATGTGTTTACCCTCTGTCTGCTACTTAAATGTCTGAAAAATCAAGTCAAAACTTAAGGCACACAGGGCAGGGGTGTATTATAAAGCTGGATTATACGAAGCACAGGTTCTATTGGTTACAGTCTGTTCTGGGGTTTCTCTTAGAAGAAATAAGTCTTTCTCATCTCCCTGAGGTACAATTAAGATCATGTTCAAAAGTCCCCAATCTGCTCTATGTGCCTCTTGTGCACTGGATTTTACAAAACAGGAGCCCCTGGTAATACGATTATTCTCTAACAGAATGGCACAAGTTAAAATGGGAAATACTTGAAGATGTTTGCTTCCAATAATTTAAAACATCTTTGCAAAGGACCAGGTAAAAAAAGGCACAAAGAAGACAACCCGAGGTTAAGAATGCAGTGACAATAGCTAAAAACCATTTAAAATGAATCACTCTTCAAATTTGGTAATTGCAAAGTCCATTAATGTGGACCATTGCTGCAGCTTTGAAAAGAAGAAGAGCAGGAGCAAATCTGCAAATACACTTAATGTCTGTGGAACTAGTTTGCCAATTTGAAGGACTAAATTTAGAGAGAAGAAATGTCTTTATATCATCTTGATTTAAATACAGGGGTGTGTGCTGTGTATGTCGTCTTTTAAAAAAGCCAATTAACCATTTATCCAGTTTTCAATTTAACTGTCAAACTGATAAAACAGGAACATTAAATGATTGTTTACAACAGGTCAATTTGTTGTGGTAATATACTTTAGAGCCAGATGAGGGCACTAAAACACAGATTTTTCACCTCTGGGAGTTTGTTTCAAGCCTTCAGACCCTTTCCCTGCACGTCTTCTCCTGCTCTCCCACTTCTTTCCAAACCCTTTCCATTGTCTCTCCTCTATCAATAGAGCAAAAAAGGCCCCAAGGCCCTTAGGTATTGTGACAAATCTACTGCTTACACTTTCTATTAGGCTCTGAAAATACTGATCAGTATTTAAGGTTCATCTCTACAGTGACAGACTGGGAAACGGCGCACTCTGCAGCATACTATACCAGCATGTTGACATGACATCAGGGCATATTACAGCTAAATATCACTACAAAGACCTACAGCAGTCTTTCTGTTTCACTGAGGTTTGAAGTTCTAGGAGACAAAGGAAAAGAGCTGAGTCCATGCAGGACGAAAGGTGAGTTGGACATACCATGCTGTTGCATGCAGAGGGGGTAGAGGGGAGGGGGAGGGCTAACCATCGTAGGAGTCCAACAGGGGCAAGGAGCCCTTTCTGCCCCCATACACCCCTCGCTGAGAGACCACCAGAGAGAGAAGAGAGAGAAAGGGAGTGAGTGTGAAAAATGAAAAAATGTCAGTAAATGTGAAGTTTTTAAGACTTCCAAAAGAAAGAAAAGGTTTATTTTAGGAAATACTCAAATCGGTGCAGGAGACTGAGGGTTAGTGAAGTTAAGTGAGCAGTCCAGTACATGAAAGTGCCTGAGATCATTCAAAGTACCGGTAAAGTGTCTGTGGTTTCATCCAGAGTGTGTCTCCTCTCCCTCTGGTCCAGTGTAGAGTAGGCCTCTGAGAATCGAAGACAGACAACAACAATGAGAAAAAGTACAACAGGTCATCTTGAGCACACATTTTGAATCAAACATTTTGGAAAAAGAAAAGAGAGTGCTAATAAAAGTACTAACCAGGGCCAAGGTCATTTAGTGGAATCATGTCCCTCTTCTCTCCTGTAGGAAAGCATATCAAAGAAATTCAGACTTCAGCTTCATTTATTATCAAGGACATATCTGACAGCTGCAGAAGAAAAAAGCCAGAACCATGGTTTAATTTTTCCTTTTAACAAGTTTTAAAAGGAGGCTGTTTTAACTTGACATAGTGTCTTCACACTGCCAGGGAGAGTGGCATCTGTCATGTTTATTTGTTTGGCTTTTTGTTGGTAACACTCTCTTTTTCACTTTGCTTTTATAGCTATCACTGTCCTCTTCCATCTCTTAGCCTCAGCCATTGTGTCAAACAATACTGAGACAGAAAAACAGGCTTCTTTTTAGATTCAGGCTGATGTGTCAACTAGTGCCTAAAAGCTGTCATACTTCTTACTGCTCCAGCCAAAGGTGCATGAGACTATAAGCAAGCAACCAGGGCCATTCTACCAGTTGAAAGTTATTGTATTTTTCCATTTCTTAGTGAAAAGTTGCATACTACTGCTTTAAATCATTTTAAAGTAATTTGCAGACTTACCTCTATCTAACAACGGTGTTGTGCTGTCTTCATAGGTGCCGTTGGTCCGTGTGCTGGGGCCATTGGTGGTGCTGGTGTTGGGGTTAAGGTTGACCATGAAGTCAGTCTTCTTCCAGCCATCCTTCTCAAGAGGCCGGCGCAGCTCCTTATGGGCCCAGACCAGCTGCAGCACCTGACCAGCCCCCCGCACCTCACGCTCTGACCGTTTACTGTAACACACACAAATGTATACATGCTAATTAGGTTTCAATTCCTTGTTTTGTTTCCAGGATCCAGGTTCAGTCCCTGCTAGATCAGATCAGTAACAAACTAGTCTGAAACATATACACTAGAACAGTTAATCATGCGAGGGCTGTGACACCATGGTGGGCCCCAAAGGTACAGCAGGTGGATATCAATGGGTCTTTTTCAACAAACAATAACCATTACAATGATTCTTGAATCAAAACAACATTTTAAAGTTTACATGCACAGTTAAATGTTTATATTTTGTTTAAGTCCAATTTTTACAAAATGCCGACAGAATGCAACTTTTTTCTCATTATTTTGTCATATTAAGAAACTGGTGTTGCACCCACTGTGACACTGTTGAAGAATGTATTTTTGTCATTCCTTTTCAACCTAAGAGAATTTATAGGTGACCATGGAAATATAAATATTACAAGCAAAGAGTCTGCAGAGTCCGAAAGAACATTTAAGGATACGTTTATTTGAAAAACAAATAAAAGGTACATAAAGAGGTGACTCTGCACATACCTAATCAAACCATTACAAAGGGTAGTGGCTCTTGGCTGTACTTTTGTACCAAAAATACTTTCCTAGCTGTCTTAAAGTCTTCGTTTTGTAATCTAATGTTTTGGCTTAATGAGGGTTTTGGTCAGCCCCAGGTTTTCAGCTTGGCAGTAACATAACCAAGTTTGGGACAGACTGGTCTAAATCTGTGGCTCAGTAGCTTGTTTTGCCATAATATCCTTTTTGAGGAACTGCAACCCACATCTCTGAAAATTTTTGACTATATAAATTCATTAATGAAAAATGATGCAATTTGAGCCTCAAATGGAACAAAACATCTGACTAAACAAAAAGTAAAACAAAACACGTTTAAAAGTGCACTGTTACAGACGCACTGGGAGGAAATTTGTGCAAAGATTTAGTTTTATTCTCTTTCCAGTGACAAACATGTTCATGTTGGTGGATTTCTTCAGATCTCAAGGAAGTCTTATTACGCAATTTATGCACGAATACAGACTGACCAGACAGTCATAGGTTCTGAAGACCCGTCAGGCACACAAATCGATTGTTCTGTCTAGTGCAGTGTCTCATATTGTCCGACAGCAAGAGGCCAGTCTGGAACACCTAAGGACTCATGACAGAAAGTCTAGCAAGTATAAGTATTTGCCCTGCCTTTTTTGATTTGTTGCCTCACATCAGAGACATTGACTACTGAGGACACTGGGACTTCTGCATGTGTGCCAATCATGGATGTACACAGTTTGAAGTTAATGCCTTGGGGGCTACAAGGCAGAGATAAAGTAAAGTAAAACTGTAAAAAAAACAGCATCCCTGCATTTGAGATATGTTGTAGAAGAGGTACCACCAGGCTGTAACAGGAGAAATGATGGAGAGAAACAGCAGAGGCAGATTAGGACCTTAGTGAGAGTGATTACATTTATCATCAAGGTAACACGTCATTCATCATAACATTTGGAAAGATAAACAGAAGTATAGTACTCTGAACACAGTGTGTTTGCCGTCTTCAGTGTCAGCATATTTTATTCTAACATCAGCGTTCATCGTTATATGCAGTTGGTTTAAATGCTGTAGTCTTTAATGCTTATTGGATAAGTCACAGCACCATTTTATGTCTCTGCGGTACCCTAATCTAACACAGTGACCATCATAACCACCAGAAAAATTTGTGTAGTTGGACCTTGGCATTAGGGAAACTGTTACCAAGGGAATATGTCAAGGATTTGAAAATAATAACCAAAATATACTCGTTCTCAAAACAAAATGGAGTAAAATGAACTGTAATAACTTGTGTTGTGAATTTGCGTAGGGCTTACATGCATCATAGACTTCAATAGATTTCTATTTTTTTATTTTAAGGCATACGATAACAACCCACTTTGGGTCCCAACCCACCATTTGAGAACTACAAGTCTTAAACATTGTGATCCTTTCTAAATGATGTCCTGTCCTTGTAAACTATGTTAATTCCTGTGTTTGTAAAAGACCAACTAGTTTTATCTGAAGTACTTTATTATAATATATATCTGTTTAAGTAACCATGGCAAGAAAAAAAATGTAAAATTGTTTTTCAAAGTCATAGATCTAGCTCATTTTACTGAACAAACATACCCGTCTTTGTTGATGAGCACCAGCCTCTCAATACCCTGTGAAGCTCGGAGGGTCTTTGCGGCCTCCAAACTGTTCCCCAGCACCTCAGCGAGCGTGCTCAGTACAGACACCACCGTCTCCTCTGACAGAGCACGCCCAGACTGGCTCTGACCTCCAGGCAGGTTAGCCACAAGATGAGGCACTGCATGCAAACCTGCAGCAGAAATGACGCATGGTAAGAAGATGTCCAGAGGGATACAAGCATACAGGTCAGCTGACATTTTTTTGGAAGTCAAGATAGCATTATCTGGGATACAGAAGATAAAGCTCTGGTAATTGAAAGCTTGTTTCAGTATCCTTACCAAGCAGTTCGCAGTTTCGGTTGTCGATTGCAAGATTCCTCAAAGCTCCAGACATTGCCCGAACCACACGGTCGTTGCCATGAGCCAGGAGCTCTGCCATCATTGGAAGACCCTTTTCCAGACGCACAGTGGCCCGAATATACCGACCATACTGAGGACCAGGCAGAGAAAGGGGAGCACTAAATATCAGTATCAACTGACAGGCAATTTAGGCAAACAGTAAGTGTTAAGTACATTTTAACAGCAGTATAAGAAATCCTGTTTCTATTTTAATTTAACTTCAGTTTGTAAAGAAATATTACTCACGGTCCATCTGCCAGCACAAAGGTTCTGAATGGCACCAGCAGCAGCCTCCAGGACCGACGGGTTCTTACTCTCTCTGAGCAGCGAAGTGTAAACACGGACAACCTCTGGCTGGAACAACAGCTCATAGCCTGAAACAAATCCAGAGGGGAGGCAATTGAACAATAGCTTGAAAAACATCTACCTGGAATGAAAATTTCAAACTAAGACTGAACTCTTCAACCCTTATGAGGTAAAGAGTGGATGACTTGTTCCCATCTTGAGCCATCTTTGAAGAAACAGAAGTGAGACCATCATCATCAGAGTAAGCATGGGAAAGCACTGTCTGCTTGTTTAGCTGTGCCACTTTGGAGCCCTAACTGTGCCGTACTCTCTTCCCTTTCCACAAATCCATACCTCACTATGTCTTAACCCAAATATAATGTCACTGTTGTATATTTGTGTTAGGAAGTAAAGACAGCAGAGTTTCAATACAGTGCATTTGCAAAAAAGCACTGTGAAAAGGCCCATTGTCCTGCTAAAAGATGATTAAAAAATAAAAACACTTGTTTACAACAAGTTAACTCAAGATTTTTAAGACCTTTAAAAGACCCTCTGGAAACATGATAAGACACTACTACATCTCTCATTTCTAAGCAGTTACATCAATGATGAAGCTTAAAGTACCAGTCTAAACCATGCTTTAAATCATTTCCAGATGATAAATTATTTCAAGATGGCTGCATACCTTTAGCTGGTGTCATCCTCTTTGGAATATCGACCTGATCTGCACTCCCATCATCCCCATCCTTTTTTCCTGCAAAAAAGTCAAATCATAAGTTCAACAAATATGAATGTCTGAGCTGGACAAATAACAGGTAAGTGAGGCTGGATGAGATGAGCAGTCAGTTTTCTTCAGTCTTCTGATCTGGAACATTCAGTATGAGAAATGTAACCATGCAACGAGTGGAACAAGCACTGTGACCATGCAATGCCATCTGCGTGACGTCAGACGATCATGCTCATGATCTGAATGTGGACTCAACATTCACTGATATTCATCTTTCTTTAGTTGCATTTCAATTCCTGCGTTAGTAACATGAGAGATGGAGAGAGTGGCCGACGGTTTCAAAAGGCTCAAGAGAACACAGAGAGGAGAATCTTACCTTTGGAAAACCACTCATCTAAACACAGCAGAGAGAGAAAGAGGGGAGTGAAGGCAAGTGGGAGGAAAGATGGGGGGGGTGTAAGAGGAGAAGAGGAGAAGAAGGGAAACGAAGAGTGTGAAAAATAGCGACAGGTGCATCTGCCACCAAGAAGCTCAAACACACTAGCAGCTTCCCGTCTTTCAGCAGCAAATCTTGTGTCATTCTGAGCTGTGACATCTGTTTGACACCTACCTTTTCCCTTTCGAGAGCCAAAGCAGCCACCTTTATTAGCTGGGACTGGTCCCTGGTTGAGGGGCGCAGCCTCTATGAAGCGCTCACAGCCAGGAACTTCACGATGAACATGATATGAGAGATTTCTAAGGAGGCAGACACAGTTCTCCACCAGCTGAAGGAGGAAGAGGAGAAGAGTGAATAATCTCACCAAAGACAGAGGTAGAGAGGTGCTTTGTGAAAAATAAATCTGTACAAAAACTGCCAGCTGGTACCTTGTTATCCACATCTTTGCGGTTGACTTGTGATTGAACAATGTACATGAGTGAATCCACTAATCCTGTGCACTCTCTCAGCTTTCGCCTGGCCTCGCTGCGTTCTGAACTCACATTCCTGTTAAGAGGGACAAGTAAAACACAAAATTACATGTTTTCTTCTCAAAATAACTCCCTTTTTGACCCTTTTTTGACTTTTTCCACGTTCCATCCACTGATCCCTTGCATACCTAAGGCAGCCAGCAGTGTTGGTCAAGGCGGTCTCCCACTCCAGATGGCGTGGTTTGCAGCTCTCCTCTCCTCCTCCTCCGTTGCTCCCTCGCTCCCAACCGGAGTGAGGCACAACCACCTCATCGGCCAAGGCGTGCAGGGCGTGGTCGACGATCTCCATCTTTACCGAGTCGTGGGATGAAAGGTTCCATAAGGTGCCTGAGATGATACAACCAATACTTTAACTGCCACTCTGATACGAAAAGACTCACTTAGTGGTTATAAACAAAGAAAAAGCAAATAACAAATAAATAATGCTTCATCAGTCACACAGTCAAACATCATCCTGTCATAATCATCACAGATCTGGAAAAGATTCTTAATGACCAATAAAAACCTGTTTCAACCTCTAACACAGGGCTGCTCGATTACAGCAAAAATCATGGTCACAATTGTTTTAGAGGAAATGAAGATCATGATTAAAACATGATTACTCACTGACTTTACATCCTGCACCACACGCAATTATTGAACACTTGATCTGAACCCTCTTAACACTATAATTGTTGACATAAAAGAAACTGATGAAAATATGGATGACAAAAATGAAAGTACCTGAAAATAATGATAGATGGAAAAAAGACAAAAACAAGTGCAACATGTCATGTAACAAGGCAATAATTCCATCTCAATTATTCAGTTTCCATAATTGTGGGAGGCAGTGATTGACATTAAACCTCAATTACCTGCCCTGCTCTACTGTAAAATATTTTAAAAGGAGCCTTGTTGGGAATAAGGTCTGTTTAGAACACCCAAACGCAGTTCACTAACATCTTTTTCAATTAAAACAAGTGTGTTTTAGGTTCTCATTACTTATTAACTAAATACAGTTTGAATCATGAAAACTAACAACAAGAACCCAAATCAGTAAATTTGACTTCAATATCCAAGATTTTTCTTCCAAATGTGGAATGAAAGGCAAATAATTTCACTGCCTGAAATTTATTAATGCTTGCACCTGAAAAATTGTAAACTATGCAAGGTAAATATGAAAATGACTTCATACGGCGTAAGGCAAGCAACACACAAAGTTAAAACATGCACTGATTACCAGACCAAGTTTGAAAGGTGTGGCTTGCTGGGCAATAAAGTTGTGTTGACCTTAAAAACTTGCATATATGACTGAGGATTAGTATTTCTCATTTGATTAGAAATGAAGAAATGTATTAATTCTGGGAGGGGGGAAACACTGGGATGTCTTTGTGTCATAGTTTTATAATACTTTGGATGAGATCCTTTATAATTATTGATACTGATGCCCTTTTCAAGACTCTTCACTGATCAGAGTCCTCATCAATACAACTATCTATGCTTTTCTAATGTTTGGTTGAAGGACAAGAGGGCAATCGGTTTCTATCTGGTAAAAACTGGGAAAAAAACGTCTATCATGAAGTTAAAAAAGTTTCAGTCTGCTCTGTTGTATCCATTTCATACTGATGGAGAAACAAATGTCAATTTTGAACAACAGCATTTACTCAAGTTTTTATTCAAAGCTGAATTTTCTTAACTCTTGGGGTAACATTTGAACACATCAAGCTAACAGTTTCTTAATTCATTCAATAGTCATTTTTTTAGTGAACTTTGAACACATCTTAATAACTTCAAGTCTTCTTGTTTGGTTCATGAACTGATATTAGAAAGTTAAACATTGGATGAAAACAAACCAGGCATGTAATCATTAATAATGTAGGTCTCCTCCTCCATTGCTTCTGCTGCTGAGAGCTTTGAATGTTTCCTGTTTCTAGATAGATTGAGAGTTACTTGTTGTGTACACATTGTGTCCATCTTGTTTGTTAAAACTGTGTGTTCTGTCTTGTGAAATGTGTTATTTTAATTGGTTTTTTTTTACCATTCTATGTAATCACCTGCCTTAGGACAATGGATGAAATTCAGCTGCTGTGCTAATTCCGGCATATTTACAGTGATGTGTATTGCAAAATTGTTGATTGATGCGCACTGTCCTAATCAAATACATAAATTAAATTAAATATTCTGCCAATAACAGATTGATGTGTTTCACCAACGGGGACTTGTGTAAAACATTTGGAGCCCCTTTTATTGCAGATTTAAGCAGGTTTCGGAGGGTAATGCAGCAAGTGTTATTTGTGTGCCACCTAATGTAACTGAGGTGTTGTCAGGGATTTTTGTTCAAGCTAATTGTGAGAGGGTAATTTGGTTTAGTTTGCTGCCAAAGGTTTTATTTTCCCCTTTGCAAGAATTAATGCATGCTTATGCATCGGAGGTGTGATGAAATGATGCCATGCCACAGGGCCACAAGACTCAAAAGCTGCATCAATGAGCTTAAACACCATTGATTTCAGGTCTTTGAAAATGCAATACCAGGTCTCAACAGTCCTTCATTCCAATCTGTATCCCAATGGTGTCATTTGATATGCATTTTATTCATATTTTTGTCTTTCATTGTTTCATCTTTTCATCTGCTTTTCATGGTATGCTAATACTTATAGTCTTGAGCTGAACCTCAATGTAATGGCCTGTTTAAGCATTTGCTGGAAGATACTGGCCATGAAGAAACCGCCTTACAGCTTTGGTTGTGTGTAGTTTGTCTCTGTTGCGTGAAGTTGAAAACTCACTGAAAAAAAGCGTATTGCATGATGGAGATACCTGTTATGGTGTCAGTCAGGTCCTGGTCGTGGGTTTTCCTCAATAATCTTATCAGCGCTGGGACACCATCGCAGTTCTTGATGGCGATCTTGTTGTCTTGATCACGCCCATACGAAATGTTCTTTAGAGCTCCACAGGCTGAGTGATGCACATCCTTACTGGGATGGTCTAGCAGTGACACCAGGGCAGGGATTCCTTTCAGGCGACGCACCTCTGACTTCACCTAGAACAAGGTTTATAAAAAAATCTCTCGTTGGATATGTTTAAATGTTGTACTTTATAAGAGCTCCTTCAAGACCCTTTTCATTTACTTTAAGACCCCATTGCATCTTCAATTTCTAACCCTTTACATTAGCAACACATTTATGCTGTATGTTCAGTAGTGACAATCTGACAGTGCAGCTGCTTTGTTATGGTGTTTGACAACTCCATATCATAACGGCATTGTTCAGATGTTTAGGTGGGGACAACAGAATAAAAAGGATCCGTGCTGACATCACATTACATGCATCATATGAGCAGTTCCACCTACTGAGTGGCAAAGAGCAACATCTGGAACTGAAAGCAGTGGTTGGAAATAGGGAAATGCTCTGAGTTACTTGGAAAAAGCCAGGTTTTTAGTAATTTTCAGTAAGTCTAATTATTTGAGAACACATTCAGATTGATTTCTGTTATCTGCTTGTGCCCTTCACCACTCAGTGGCTGACATTTCACTCACTTGATCTGACAGTGAAGTCATGAGCATACCCTCCATAGGTAATGAGTTGAGTAGCTTATCCATTGCAAGATTTATTTAGACAAAAAACTTTGAAAACTAGCATCCAAGCAATAAAAAAAGGTTAAATATTTTTAAAGATGGACATTTATTAACTTTTTTAACACTCTCCTTAATTAGAGGATGCAAATAATATGTTTCAATAAGTCAACACTGAAAAAGAAGAAGCCATAAACAATCAGTGCATTTAGAATTCAAGACTTATTTTTTTTTCAAGATCTGCTTAACACATGAGCTTTGAAAACTTATTCAGACCCTGCAGACACCCTGTAGAATTATACAAAATGATCTTAGTCTGCTAGGAGACTGAAAAACTATGCACAAAACTTACAGTAATCTTTGCCTCACCTTATCATTTTTGAATGTGAGATGCTGTAGGAAAGCAGCAGCGTTGGTCTTGACGGGGTCTAGGCGGTAATTCAGCATGGCGATGACCTCTGGCAGCTCAGGCTGTCTCCATGTACCAGGAGGAGCTTTTCTCAGTGTGCTGTCCAACGATGCCATGCTCCCCCTTTCCATTGTCATGGGAACACCCCAAGCATAAGGGTCAACTCCTCCCATGTCACTATCCAAGGTGTCCTCACAGCTCCTGCATGTTGGAGGAAGGTAGAAAGCAGGACAACAGCACCATTTGTCTCAAAGTTATGACCCCATTTGGTGAATTGTATCCACCCATACAAAGTCAAATAACAATCAGGATAAAACAGATATGCCTTTATGTTTTACCTGAGTCTTCTTCTGTCCATGCCCCCAGGACCAGGCCCAAGACGGGGCATGGTGCCATAGCCACCAGGGTGCATAGGGGGTGGCCCCATACCATAGTCGTCATACCCCACACTGCGCTGGTCATCCTCAAGACCGTAGTGACCGTGGCCATACCTCATCTCCATGGCTGACCCCAGCGCCCTCATTGTCCGGCTCACCTGTGGCTGTGCTGCATACGGATCAAGCTGCTGGCGACTTGGGGCCCGGTAGCCAGAGTCCAGGGTCCTGTAGCCATCGACAGGCCTGTTAAGAGAAAGACCGTAGAGGAGAAATGAAGAAGGATTTGTTAACGTAAAACTAAAACCTGCATGATATTCTCTTAAGACTGACACAGAGATCAATTTCTGATAAATGTTGGTCTGAACTGTTTTCAAGTTCTAAGCTTGAGTGTAAAAAAAGTGAGTTTGTCTATCTATACTTGTATTATGTCTACAAGATTTCTGAAAGATTTCCACCACTCTCTGCTATAACAGTCTCCTGAAGAACCCCTGATGTAATTATTTCATAACAAAACTATTTAACTACCTGTTTTTCATGCGAGAACAAAAGGGGGGGGGGGATTTCCAAAGTTTACACATGTAGTCCACAAGTGAGCAAATGTTTGAGCAACTACAAGAAGGGTATTTTTTACAGATATACTTTCTTTAAGTCTGGTATGGTATTTTTATGTATCCTATGAATTACAGGAATAGCTGCAGTTCTTGTCAAACCAGAAACCACCCAGGCAGCTTAGATGATTTTCCAAAAGGTTAAAAAGAAACAATGATTTTGAGATTTTGAAGTCTGTAACAGACATTAGAATATCACTCATTATTTTTTTAGAGTGGCACACAGATTTGACTTTGAAAACCAATTATTCCAATTAACCACACCAATGGTCTTCTAAGAAAGCACATTACTGCACATATACAAACAACGATTGCATTTATAAAAATAATGTCAAAGACAAAAATAAAAAACAAAAAAACAAAAAACAAAAGAGCACTCCTTATGTACCTGTATCGATCATCCATATGCGAGCCTCTACTCAAACTTGTATATGGTTCTGAAGGTGGGCCTCCTCTGTAATCATCATAACCCCCAACAGGGCCATAGTGGTAATTCCTGGGGACTGTGGCAGTGGGGTAGTCTCCAGGTACGGGCTGCCTATAGGGTCGGTCTAGTGTGGCACTGTAGCCCCCCATACCAGGCACGGACAAGCCTCCATCAATGGACATTGAGTCAGAAGGAAGGACTGTTCTGGAGATTGGTTTCTTTATCTGGATGACAAAGTAACAAATCAACATTATTTTTTAACCTATTGTTACAAAAAACACTTGTGAGGTTAAAGATGCTTGATAATTTAGCTTAAATTTGAAACTTTTAAGTCCCTCCAAAACAACAGCACCGAATCATTAACATAACAACAGTAAAATATTTATTCCCTGGGGTTGGTGCTCTTAAGTTTGCTGGTCAATTGACCAGTTGCTTACATAAGACAGAAGATTTGAATACAGTTTTGAAAGGGTGGGAAAGAGATCAGATGTGTTTTATCCTTGAATAATTTCATGTTAGAAAACTATGTTTTAACAATCATACAGCTTATCATTTTAGAACAACTTTGAAACAGTATCTGCAGATTAAAAGCACAAATCAAGCCCACCTACAGGTCACGCAGCTTTATTGTTTGTCTTCTACTTTTTATTTGAGCCATCCATGATTGTTGAGGACACCAGGCAGGGATACTCTACACTACTACATTGACACTGATCAGCTTTGAGCCTGATCATCTAGATCAGCGTTCTCTAATGCACTCATATTTTCTGTAAACAGTAAACTGTTTTTTTAAACTAATAAACAAAAAAAAGTGGTTCACTCTGGGGATTATGGGCTGCCTTGATTCTGCCCAAGAAAGCCGGAGTTTAGAGCTCTGTCTAGTGAGATGAACTCACACACAGACTGATGGTCGATGGCCTGGGAGCTGCAGAATGGATCCAGCTACGTTTGTTATATTTTAGCAAAGCAAAACTGTAACTGTTTTCACTCCATGGTTAGGCCACCTGCATTTGAACTGAGGCTTTAATTCTGAGAGCATTTCCTGGACAGTTAAGAGAATAACAGAACTTGCAAAGTATTTTCTTACAAAGCTGCTAATGTGTGTACATTTACTTATTAAAATCCCAACAAGCTGTTTCTACACGCTGTTATTCTGAATCATCAGGTTACAAGTGAAATGTATTTTTTGGGATCTCACACTTGTTCACTGCTTCCCTCATTGACCTATCACAGCATGCCTGTGCCTGTTCGTTTGGAAAGCACAGACTGAATGGACAATATATGCTATCATTTCCCAAATCCCAAATTTTGCAAACCTGAATGAATTTGACCACATCTACTGTGCAGAAGTAATCTGCAAAACTAAGAGGGAATTATATTCATCTATTGATATGTAGTAATTAAAAACAAGTTAAACAAACAGCAGCATACAACACAAACTCTTTTTCTTTGAAATGGATCCTAAAAATGTAACATACCAATTTTAACTTAATTAACCTATCAACCTATCGATCCTAAATATTTAGCATACCAATTTTAACTTAATTAACATTCATATGACCTCATTTTGGGTGAAAGAAATAAAATAATAAAAGATAACTTTGGCCCATTTCATCTGACCGTGTTTTTGTTTGATTGACTGCAGTGTTAGCATCTTCATGAGTGCAGAATTTTTAAAACCAGTTGATAGCCTGTGCACGCCATGCTTACGCCATTGTCTTGGCGACGTGTGGTGCCCTCCTCAGAGAAGACTGAATGTGCTTCCTGGGAGTCGTCCTCTGGTGTGTAGCTGTCATCCACAGTGCCGTGTGCTGGGTCCACCATTCTGTACTGTAGAAGGGACAAGCCACATGATTTGATACAAAAATCACTTTAACTAATTGACTCAAACATTATTTACCATTTACACATACACATACCTGTGTGCCGTTTATGTATGCGTCACTTAGTTTCAGTCGTTCTATGTCTGCATCCCCCAAACGCCCGTTCTAAGACAAAAGAGAAAAAAAAATTATGGAAAACTGCAAAAAAGGACAATTTCACACAGTTTACTGCCACAACAGATGAATTCAAAGTTAAGACATGCTTTGCAGTAGTCTGTGCCGTCTACTCTCTCCCAACCACCCAGATGATATTACTGCTGCTGAAGCACATTCAGTGCTGACCAAACCGTCCCTGCATGTTTATGGTCTGTGAATCACTGCCAGGCATGAGGGAGGACATTTTGGAGAGCAGCCACTCATCCTCACACCCTACTTCCTACTGCCTTCTCTTACATAACCAATTACTGTCAGACTGACTGCATGACATGGACACTTTCTACCTTACCCCGAGCAGTACTCACTTTTATGCCGTGTACCTGCTTCAGATTTCAGAAAAAGTCTCTAGATGACATGCCTTCGCTGCAGATTTTGGCCTCCATTCTCAGGGAACAAGAGTCTCATTATTTCATTGATATTTTTGACAAATGTGACAAAACTCTGCTACATACCCTAACAAAGCCACTTTTGAATTTATTCTTCTTTGTAACCTCAAACTGCACTTTATTTTATGTCCACAGAGAGGCAGCTCTGTTACTTAGGAGCACATGAAAGTGGAGGTTATGTTTACAGAACAAGAAGAAAATACTTCCCCTGAAGCAGGTTCTTCCTAAAATAAAATACATTTGCCATCGGTGGTGTTAAGTTAAGAATGCTCTAAAGCAAAAGCACCTACTCTTAACATCTTAGAGAACATGCAGGTGACATGTCTAAAACCACAGACTCCTCTCTCAGACTTGTCTCTCCAGCAGCCACAAACTTATCAAATATGTCACTGCCAAGGCTTTAAAGAGACAAAACATTCAGATTAATCCATGTCAGTAAGCTCTGAAGAAATGGAAATATTTGGGAACAAGGTTAGAGTTACTAACAGTTAAATTCAGCGCTAAAACACGTCCTAAAAATGTCATTGAGTACATCCCCGCCTGACTTTCAGTGTTGGGTGAGGGCAAAATGATAATGGCTCTTCTTTAACTGCTCCTCAAGGCCTTCAGGCATCACTGCAAAGTCTTCTCTCTGATAACGAGGTCTTTTGATAGAGACCACAAAAACGACCAGGCATCAGCTAGGGCCCTGTTCGACGGGATAGCTCAGCTCTAAGCTAAAAGGAATTCTTCAGAAACTAGATGGTCAACAACAAAAATGTGATTTTTCCCCGTTTTACCAATTCTAGAGAGAGTCAGCTCAGAAAAATGCTGTCAGATAAAATAAAATCAAGTTACTCTTCTGTGATGTCAACCGTGCTATAACTTGTAATGACGAAAATCTGTCTTTTTAATTCACTGAAAATGATAATATAAAGTAAAATCTATCACCTAAAATGATCAGGGTCCCAACTAGGAGTGGGACAAAATACTGACATAAGGGTATATTGTCATCCTGATATGAGACATACAATTATGGACACACTGGCCCATGCTATTCACATTTAATTTTTTAAAATATGTGAAGCTAGGTTTATAGGTAATCATGCGCAAGTTGATTATGTCCGTTAAATACTTTAGTATTTATTCAATGTTTTTTTTGGAGTTGTGTTTCAATATTTTTTTCTCTTACAGTTGTATAAGGATTTAAAATACAAAGTAAAATTATAAATATTGTTTAATCTTGGTCTTTGGCTGAGTAAAAACCATAATCCAACAACATTTTCTCATCTGAGCCATCCATTTCACATTCTTCAATTCATCAGATATCACGTTGTATGATTTTCTTGCAAAATAAGTATATTTGCATTGAGTGTTGATACTGCTGACACATACTGAACAAGCAAATAAACAACAACTGAAAGGTATAAGAAAATATGTGCAATATCCAAAAGTGTATACCATGCAATCACTAAAATTCCTGCAGTCTGGGAAAAGAAATACATTTGATACAACATTCAAACAAGCAACCTGCAGTAACATCAACGTTTATATTAAGAAAATAACAGTAATTTAAATATTTGATGAATGATTTTACATTAAAAAGACCATCTTACGTGATGAGGAAACCAAACTGGATGCAGAGGTACGCGACACATGCATGACACATGATCTCATTCATGAACACAACATGCTGCGACAAGAAGGTAAATGACTGAGATTCCACACAATCTCATGGGCCATGAAAGGTGTTTGTGTGTCAAGGGTTTCCTGTGAGTGACAGCAAAGGCATGCTGAAATGATGACCATCTCTGGCATGCTCAGAGAAGTGGAGCATGTGTAGGTGGAAACTGATGAGGGTTGAGAGACAGTCTAATACCGTGGAAGATGAAAGACATTTAATGACGATTTACACAAGCGTTCATGGACTCAAACTCGCCAAGCACTACGGGAGACGAGCTGGGATGGAGAAGGAGGGATGAATGATGGTTTGATGGATGCCAGGCAGAGAAATTTTTAAGGACTGGACAGAATAAATGATGATCCATATAAGAGATGTTAGCGCCTACAGGAGAATGCGATCAGGGATGCTGGGTTGGTTAGGGGTGTTACCTGTGTATGGGGGAGGGGGCGACCCAGGGCTGAGGGGCTGGTGGCAGGGAGGCCCACTCTCCTCCTCTCCTCCTCTAGCGCCCGGGTCAGCTGTTCAAACTGCACCTCCTGCTCCCTGACCGACTCCAGCAGAGCCGCTGCGCTCTCACACTGCTCCATACACACTACACTGCCCCAAGGGGAAAGAGGGGGGATGTTACACACTCATCTGTATAACTTTGTACACACTAGAAACCAGGGAGACCTCGTCTTACACAGTAGACTGAGGTCTGATGTAGGATGTTTTGGGGCACTGAACATGAGCAACACCCTGGTCTGGACCTGGAGTCACAGATTATCAAAATAATTACTGAACTGCAACATGGTCAAGTGGAATGAGCTAATGCTGCAATTTTGACAAAATGTGCATATGATGATCTTAACTAAGGCACAGCAGAGATATCCTGATGTGCAAACCCAGTCAGATGTAAGAAAAACGATTATGTGGTTAAAAGGCTATTGTTATCCCAAAATAACTTCTTAGAATCCATTCACACTTGCAAAAACAAAAAAAAACATGAAACAATTCTGAATTTTCACAGCTGAGCTGTATGTGTAAATGCAAACAGCCAAGTTTGTCACCTGGACTCTCCCCTGAGTAAGTTTCTTGCACCCACGACTATTTTTTCTGTGCAAAGTCTGGGTGAGCCTAAGTGTGAAGCAGCAAATAAACGGGGTAAGTGTGAGTGGGAAGAGCTGATATCATCATCCTGTGTGAAACCAGAAAAGGGAAACTTGACAGGATAGATAAAAACAGCTGTTGTTTCGGGAGCAGTTTATTTGATTCTAAGTAGAGTAAAACATACTCAAATATGTGTCTGAGCATTTGAAAGTGTTGTTTCCTCTGCACATCATCAAAGTTCTGTAGAGCATCTGCTCTAAAACAATCACCACAGGGTCTCTCACTCATCCAGAGAGACTTCTCTTACTGCTTTTTGATACGGAGATAAAACACTGCAGCTTTCTTTCTTAGGTGTAATCGCCTACAATTCTCCATTTAGATCTTTTGTCAATGCTGCTGATTCACTTTTAAAATGTATCAATAGCGTTGGGATACAAATTGTGATCATAGTGTAAAGCCATAATGCTTCCTCGGCAACATTATAGACACTGACCTCCACTGCGTATTTTTGATGTGTCCTACCTATAATGACCAATGCAGAAGAGATGGAGAGCTGAAGGGCTGAATGTCTGCTGCTAACTGGCATCTGGAGGCTAAGCTACAAAACAAATGTCCTGAATTTCTATAGAATACCATCTTGTGAAAAATCAATAAAAAACACAAACAAAATATCAATACAGTACCAATCAACAATCTTGTGATATAATGGTAGGGGTGTCCCGATCCGATATTGATATCAGATGTCGGTCCGATATCAGCAAAAAAACAAATATCGGATTATATCAGCCTGCATCTAAAATCTCCGATATAAGCACTGCGATACAAGCAGTCCATTCTAATTTATTTTTTATTTATTTAATTCAGTTGTAGAATATGCTTATGTTTAAGTTAAACACAGTGGTTATTTTGCAATTTTTAAATATATGTTTTTGTTTTTATTGGATTTATTGAGGTTACTTTTCAGGGTCTTCTAATTCATTTTTTATTTATTTTATTTAATTGTAGTATATTCTTATGTTTAAGGTTAAAATTTATTCAACCCATTGGTTAATAACAGATGAGTCAGTTTTTCCCATAACTACTATTGCTGACTACTGTTCTCTGTTTGAGTAATCTCACTTGATCAAGCCTTTTCTTACAGTCCACACTACAAAATAAGTAATAAAAGTATGAATGATTCCTGCTGATATCGTATCGGATCGATATCGGTATTGGCCAATACTCAAGGCTGCAATATCAGTATCGTATCAGAGGTGAAAAAGTTCTATAGGGACACCCCTATTTAATGGCACATTTTCTTCCACCCCCAATAAATGTACATACAAATGAAATGCATTTTCTCAAGTATTTTTGGCCATGCATGACTCATTTGTGGATAAGATTACTTTCTGGGAAGTTTTTGCAGCTGATGTTGTACATTAGGGAATTTATTTTTCCTCTGTAATGAGTACACAGCAGTCACCACTGTTAAGACATGTCTGTGGTTGAAACTGACATCAAATTTTGAAACATGACTCCAGCCTTCAGTGTGAAGCCCGCCACGGTGTGATGAGTCACTGAAGGTATTGACTAAAACAAAGACCTCAAAGGAGGTCAATGGGCTCGAATGTCAGACTGCCTGAGGCACTACCTGACCATGTCAACCCTTGACAAACTTATATTACACAAAGTGTATTATGTCAATCATTGCCAGCAGTGCGTGTGATTAATACATCATTTAATTATAATGTAGCAATAACTGGTGTAATACAAGATTTGGCATTAAAAATATCATCCAATGAATGCAGATCAATGAACATATCAACACTGAACAAAAACATAAATTTAACTGCAGGAGTTGTCAAAACTAATATCTTGGCAAAGCCCATTTTTCTTCATATTCAATGCAAAGTGTGCAGAGATCTATGACATTTAAGTGTTTAGAGATTCAGCTGACTTACTTGCAAACACAAGACTGTATTAATTATGAAAAGCTCCTGACGTGTTTTCAGAGACCAGAGAGACATGATGTGATAAAAAATTTAAACTTTTTCTCATGAATTTGATATTAATCCAACTTTTTGTTATGTGCATTTGAAGCACACTTACTTTGGTAATACAGATGTTTCCCAGGACAAAAATAAAAACTGTTAGTCCAGGCATAAATTCAATCTCCTCAATATTTTGTGGAGGCCTGACACATACAGAAGACGTGAATGTTACAATAAGGGGCTGCTTATTTGTATTTGAGGGTTAAAAAAGAAGTAGACAGAATCACAGAAATACCATTTCAGAGAAAGTCAGTAATACACACCTTCACCTGTGGGCGTGGTTTGGTAGTAGAGGTGAAGGATCACGCCAAGGTCAGAGGTTGAGCTCTAGTTGCTCATGGGTAGAAGATCATAGAACCACCAAGCCCAGAAAACAGGAAGGACTGAACTGCAGAGAGAAGGACAGAGAGATAGAAAGGAGATACAATGAAGAGAGACGATGTTTTAAAAGAAGGCGGCCACCTCAGTTGGAAAAACAGCAACATAGTGAGAATACCATACATGTGTGTCAACAGGCTGGTGTTTGCTCTGTGTGCAGAAAAACAGCAAGAGACGAGGGCTAACAGTAGCTCTGGCCTTCAGACACACCCTGTATTTACTCAAAATTTGGCCTGCAAGCAGAGTCTAGCTGTGGGAAGTGGACCAACCTGCAGCTCTTTCTGGGACAGAGAACATTGACTGTCAGCAGAAAAAGAAAGCAGGTTTTAAAGACAGTAAAAACCATGCAGAGCTGCTTGCTTATCTTTCCTACTTGCATTTCTAACCATGTCTTTTCCTCCAAGCCTTTTTTCCCTTATCAGCTTTCATCTACCTCTGGTCCGACTGTCAGTCCGCTGCTCTTTCTTCGCCTTAACTTCCTTTCATTCCACCCCCTCAGCATTTCTTTGTTATCTCGGCTGTGCTCTGAGAGAAAGACATTGTTATATCAGAGCCAAACAAGTGGAGACTTAGATCCTCTTATCTGCTGATACAACCTATGCAGTAGCAGCACGACTCCACAGCAGAGCTGGCTGATGAATAAACCGCAGAAACTAGGGCATGGAAACATACAGGCCAGGGTCTGGATAACCAACGAGTCAAATGATCTGATTATGAGAACAATTAATATAACAGGCAGATGATAGAACAAACAAGTAAATATCTATGGAGAAAAACACATAATGCCCTATGGACAAAAGGCTCAAGTCAATTTTTGAGGAGGTGGGCATTATGTTTACATGAACAATCTAAAGTCTGCTGCGATGTTACTCCATTAAATATTATGAAAAAATACTTTATACGATTTTAACTCAAACTAAAACTAAGAGTGTGTTGTGCGAGCAGACCAAGCATAACTTTCTGTGGTAATTATATATTAAATTTCAGTCATCTAGAAGCCAAAGATTCTTTGTTCCACAGTCAAGATCTGGCATTCTTCAAAAATATGTATAGAGAAAAGAGATTCTGTGAATTTGAGACTTGAGTGAAATAGAAACCGAGTACCATTTTCCTTTCTATTTTACAAGTTCATTGACTCAAGAGTTATTGTTTCATATCCTACTTTTAGATATAATGATGTTCGTTTGAACAAAATACAGCTTAATAGAGACAATATCATTTGTGTCATGTCGTTAGTTTGAGTCAGATACTATTAAAAGCTTTGTCCACCTTCATCTGGTCTTTGATGGGTTCAATGTTAAATGAACTGATTCAAAAAACAAAACACAAGCAGGGTCCAATGAGGGATCTGTAACACTACTGGAAAATTATTATTAAATTATCTATCACACTAGAATTAAAAAAAAACAAAACAAAACAAAAAAAAACAACAACAAATGGTGCTCAAATACTTTTAGCTAATGCTCAGTACAAAGACTGTTCAGCAAAAGAGCCACTAACAGTAATATGGTTATTGACCACTAGCCTTTTTTAAGTTTTGAGATTTTATGAGAAGTCATTAATTTATAAAATATATATATATACATATACATTTTCTTATATTCAAGGGGCATTTATGTTACTGGTTAAAACCAAATGCTATTGACACCAACTTGATACAACGGCAACAAAAATAGAAGTCCTTCACACCCTTTTTATTGTAATTTATTTATTTATTCTCAACTTACTTCACCAACAAAGATATTCACACATTTTGTAAAGGAGCATCAAGTCTCTACAATATTGCAATTAACCTGCTCCTCTTGTTGTGATGGCCAGCTTTTAAGAAAAATGTGAAACTAGAATCAATATTTAATTCATATGTGAACATCAGTGTATTGTTTTTATTACATATACACTAAGTGATGATAAGGTGAAGCAAGCTACTTCCATGCATTCTGCTGATAAGAGTGCCATAATCATGCAAATTATAGCCCAGATGTATGCTGACTTGTCTGGACAGATATTCTACATGTACTGTAAAAATCATGAAAATGTTTAGCTTTTATCTGCCAACACCAAGCCAATTATACTGTTAATTCCTACTAAAAATTAATTAAAGATTCCCCAGTGTTGGATGTTTAGGGCTTTAGTTTAATCGCTGTGGTATGAGACAGGTATCTGTTTTGTTTGGTGTTTTCAAGAATCATGTCAGAGTTAAGAGTTCTGACAACCATTTGTTATTTCTTTGTATTATTACATACACTTGATGATTTATTGCCATTCATTTAAAACAAAAAAAAGGAGACAAAGAACATACAGATGCAATTTGATCCTCTTCTCCCAGGCCTACCAGGCACTGCCACCCACCCACACACACACACCTGCATGACCAGTTGGACGAGGTATAGGCGGGGCCACCAGAGTTAAGCTTCTAAATGTCTCTCTGTCTAGGCAACAAGCACAGACACACTCCTGTGATTGTTGGTCTGCAGCAACTCAGGGATCAAACACAGACCTGCATTTACAGCCGGGCAGCAGGTGTCTGTGGGCACGACAGGTAGAGTGTTCACAAGTGCAAAAAAATGTTAGGCAGAACTGAAGTAATGAGTTCAAGTGAAGAGAGGATGATGAGTGACTCATAGTTTCACCTGCATAAGATTGTGCAAACAGAGAGAATGAGAAACACAGACGTGTTGATGTCACTATTACATCAACAAACTTTAGAGCTCAACAGAAATTGCCCTCATTCTGGCAGCTTTGGTCTTACAGGTAAATTTAACCATTTCCTTTCTTTCACTGATGTTTCAGAAATTCCTAAAATCAACCGTTTTAATTTTAGAACCAAGCCAAATGGCTACAAAACTATGAGACAACTGATTTAATACAAATGCAGGGTTGGGAAATAAGGAGAGAGGGAGTTAAGTCATGAGTTAAGAAATGATGCATCTCTCAATTCATTATGATTCTTTTAAAATGCAGAAAGAAGTCAGCATTTTAGGACTTCCAGTTCCCTTGAATAGAAATAGAATAAACTTTTATTCGTCCCACACAGGGAAATTTGCAAAAACACTCAAACGAGCAGGAGCTGCTGTAACCGGCTGCCACTCGAGCAGCACTGGAAGTCCATGGGATTTCTGAACTAGTATTAAGTTTCATGTCTAAAGTAAGGTCTGTGTTTAACACAGGCTTTAGGGATGTTAATGCTTTAATCAGTCTGGAAATTTCACACCTGAAATTTTAATACATTATTGGCTCTTACATAGGAGGGTGGCTTACAGGTTGCTAACCAGGACTACAGAGTGTGTTGGGGACAAAAAACATTATAATTTTTAACATCCTTAAATAACACTTTCAGACACACTATTTACTATTTAGCACTAACCTGATCAGGTCATATTAATGAGAAAGTTGCCCATGTTGTAGTTTAATAATAGGCTGATTTTAGAAATGAAGGTTTTACACTTTGTCACTATTTGGTTACAGCTTGATTCAAGACTGATTTTACTCTAAAACCAATTCACAACGTACAAACATTCCCAAATACATTATAAAAAAGCTCTTATTCCTGAATCTGCCTCTCCTTCTTGGGCACAAAAAAACAAGTTAACCGTGATTTGACTTTAAAAAGCTCAGTGAAACATTAAATATATAGCTTATATATTTGTAATGGTCATCCTAATAATGGCTGCAAAGCTTGTGCTTTCAGCTAACATGCCAGGAAACACACCTCCTGCTCTGTATGCAGAGAGAGGACAGACAGGCTGCAGGGAAGAAAACAACCACCAGAAAAAACTTAACCAGGAAAAGGTAAACTTGTGCGTACAAGGATGCTACATGGCTTTTAGTTTTAACAATCTTGGTACAGGAAAATAACCATCCAGGGTGCTTCTGCTTGCAGATTACAGAGTTTGACAATCATATTTTTTTCTCTGACGTTTTGACAGGTTGGGAGCTGTGACACTGTTGGGGAAAAAAGTACTTTAAGGACATGGGCTTTAGAGGCCAAGTGTTGGTTTAGGGTGAAAATATACTTGCAGTGTGTCCTTGTGTTGATGACAGTGGACTTGACTCATAAGTTGGTCTTAAATCCTACTGTTAAAGTTGTTTCTGCTGCTGTGGTCAGTCTTAAACCTCTCCTCTGTCTCTACAATGATTCGACTACAGTTGTGTGGACTGCAGCTCACGACTGTGAGAATGCTGAAGAACATGCACAACCAACGCAGGGGACCTGGCGGCCATCATGCATCTGTGTAGTTTACATGAAGAACAGCTCCAGGCTTAGTTGGCTAAATGTGGCCCATTTAATTAACCAGGAGCTTGTTAAAAAAGTTTTGTATAAACAGGTAGGGGTCATTACCACTTGTCCTTTGAGGTAACTTGGGGTCCTTCCACACATGTGAGGCCCCTTGAAATTTTAGGCCAGTGTTGTTTTAATCCATATCAGAATATCACAACACACTTGCGTGAAGCAGGATGAGGATGACTGACGGCTCCTGCCCGTCAGTTGTACAGATGACTAACACAAACTTATGATAGTTTGTTATTTCATTAAAAAAAAAGTCCCTTGTGTGGGTGTGACCAGCACTGTGGGAAAATAAGGAGGAGAGTGGGATGGCCTGATGAGAAAATGAGGAGTGGCTAAAACATGTTTCACAAGACAAAGGAATTTAGAGGAACCAAAAGCAGGATTTGCATGGAGAGCAGGGCTGACTGACAGAAAAACATGATGTCACATGCACACACACTCAAACAGTGACTGAGCTGACCCCGAGCCATTACCTCCCACCTGAGCGAATCATACACTGCTGTCCTGTAGCACACATGCCTATATATGGTCACAGCCCGACAGGACTGGTATAATCCACTACAGACAGACAGACAGACAGACAGACAGAGACAGAGACAGCAGAGCAGGAGTTGCAAACAAATAAAACTGTCTTTCAGGGGACTGTGAGGGTAAACTGGAGCAGGGGGGGCGGGGTGTGCAGGACAAAGAGGAGTACTGAAAACGAGATAAAAGCTAATCTTACATTCCTGGCATTGTCTCATGTCAATTCAGCACAGCAGCCCACCCACTCATCTTCTGTTTAATGACCTCAACATGACACCTGATAATAGGGATCTGTATTCACTGTAATGTCAACGCAGCATAGGGCAAGATAACTGGAATAAAACATCCAAACACAGAGGAAAAGGGATGTATTTTAACAAATCCCTTCCCTTCTGGCAGATTTCAATTTAATTAGACACATGTAAACACTGCAGCTCCACATCTTATCTCAGATTAAGGCGCTATCTTATTCCACTAATGAGTGCAACTGCCATTCATACGGGAAAAATGATAAACAGTGATTGATACTTCTTGGCAAATGCACTTAAGAATGTTACTCTAAGCCTAAGTGTACGTGTGTGACTGAACCGCAGAGGAGAGAATCTGCAGCTGTCAATGTGGGAGGTTGGTGGAACAATACAAAGTTTGTGCAGCCAGTACCAGGAACGCAAGTGTGAGAGGAGCAGGACATCATCTGTGTTTCTAATGTCTCTGTCATGGAGAGTCACTCGTGACCTTTGTCCCCCACTCGCCTCCCTCTTTCACAGCTGTTAGTTTTGGCTTTGAAAGTCAGCAGTGAGTTTCGTTGAACAATGAAAACAATCAGCACAGGTCTGTTGCCGCTCCCCCCCTGAAACCACATCCGGAGAAACAGGATGTTATGGATTGGACATCAGAGAGGAGTAAAAGGGATTCTGTGGCTACTTATGCTCACCAAAAAAGCATTTTAATGTCTGAGCACAGAAGCATTACAGACTGTGGGACATACACTCCAGTAAACCACTGGCTGAAAATGGGTGCTTCCTTATTTTGTGGTAAAAAACCCCTGAAGTCGATATACTGATCACACGACCGCACTGAGCTTCCCATTTTTGCTAATACTGTTCTACATCCTCCGTTTTCTGTTCTGCTTTCATGACCTTTCAGTTGCAACTTTTATAGATCTACATGTCTGAACCACTGTTTATTATTTCTCCGAAAGCTTGAACTACTCTCATAGTTGAGCTAATGTATCCGCATCCACTGGAATCTGAAACACTGGGATTTTACAGGCCCAAAGTCAAACATCACGACAGAAGTGAATCAGGAACTGGTTCCACTTGAGAATCTGTCAAAAACATAAACTGCCTCTATGGTTATCAATTCCCTTATACCTTGATTATAACAAACCCCCGTTTGCATATAACATGCACCCAAATTTTGCTCAGACCTTACTCTCTCAGACAATTCAAAAATTACTTTTATTCAAAGTTTTAATCAATGAAATTTCAGTATTTTACAACAAATACCGTACACAAATTTCTCCCTCAAATGGATGTGGAAACACCTTTTGCTCCACGCATGCGCAATTACTCGAGTTCTGCCCGAGCATGCTCAGTCTTTGTGTACCAGCCAATCAGAGAGCAGCTATCAACCTGCCGATGTCTTCCAGAAAAGGGGACTATTTTGCATCCCCTTGCTCACAAGATGGCGGCGCCCTGTGTTTGCATGTGTTTTCGCAGTGAAAGAGAATATTTCAGCTTTTTGTATCAGATGTGTTGCAATCGCGACGTTGGCAAGACAAAATATGGTAAGTATTTTGCCTTTATTTGTGTATAATACGCACCCGAAAAATTAGAGCTTATTTAATAGCAAAAAAGTGCGTGCTATAATTGAGAAATTAGGGTAAGTGCCTTCCATTTAGTTCTGATAGCCTTGAAATTTCATGTCATCACACTCTAGTAAGAGGCAGTCAGCATGAACAACAAAGATGGAGTAGAGGAAGAAATCACAGTGGACAAGAAACAGAAGTAGTCCAAAGTGTGTTTGATTTTACACAATATGATGCAAACTGCAATGTGAAATGTCTGATGCTACATTATTTCAGGCAAGGATAAAAACACCAGCAACGTGCTGAATCATTTGTAGACACAGCAGGGCAAAGCTCATCTTTTGCCTCAAATCAGGTTCATATAATCATTTGATGACTGCTAGAGAATGTTCACAATCACTTATGTTCAAATATCCTCTACTTCTCAAATACTGAGTATCCCTGATAGTTCTGTATTCTCATTCTGTCTGAGACTCTCTGTTGGAGGTCCTGACCCTGTAAGGCTCCCTTCCCCTTGTGGACCTAGTCTGCTTTGATGTGTTTACAGGTCTACTCTGTGGTGATAGGTCAGTTCAGCACTGCTAGGCACCATATTGTCAACAACTCTAAATTTATTCTATGGGCTCCACGCATGGGCGTGTTACTGTGAGCCAATGGGCTAAAACTAATGACAAAAAAGGACATGACCTCTTTAAGTATCAGGGGTGCCTATGTTTGATGCTGTTGACACAGAAAATCTGTGTAAGCAAATTCATAGGAATCTATACAGAATTTGCTCCATAAGCAGAATTGAAATGGCATCAGAACTGATCAAGTCTTGTAAATGCTTGTCCTTAGCATTTAATCTTCTAAGTTGAGAAAACGCTTGGAAAAAAAGTGAAAAACATATAAGTGCTTCAAGAACACAAACCTCCAAAAGGCATTTCCCGCATTGTCAGGTGAGGTAGCGCAAAAATGTGGAAAACTGCCCTACTTCCTTGTGTCATGACCAACATTCCTTGAAAATGTCATGAAAATCCATTGAGAACTCTTTGAGTTATTAGTGAAATGTGGAAAACTGCCAAATATTGCAATGTTAATCATCATTCAAAAAAACCTGGTTTAGCATCCAGATTCAACTTCACTCTTCTTCCATGTGTCATGACCATCATTCCCTGAAGATGTTTCGAAATTCATTGAAAACTTTTTGAGATATCTTGCCCAAAAACTAACACACATTGGCAAAAACATAACCTCCTTGGCGGTGGTAATAACATCCTGTTTTATCAACATAGGATCACAGCATCGGCAGGTCAGTACTGTAAAGCTGATTTGCGTCCGCTGTCACGGTGATGTCAAAGGTTGTGGTTTTGGATCTTTATCAAAACAAAACAACGGAGACATCATCATGAAGCCTGGGAAATAATGCATCTGCCAATTTTTTTCAGTCTGGGATTTGTGAAAATAGGCTGAAATGTATATTTAATATTGTCATTTCACTTGTCATCATATTGAATAAAATGTTACCCTTGAAAATACTACAATGTGTTTTGCAATAGCAGTCAATTAGTCTATGCATCCCATCTCACCTGATTCAGCACTCAATACAGTAACGTTTTTGTGACTAATTTCAAAAGCATATGTTTAAAATCTAAGCACTTACAAATCTTAGGTATCCTCTTTAAAATTCAGGCATTTTGAAGATTTGTAAGCGCCGGTACAGATCCTGATGAACATTTGTTAATATTTAAACAAACCAATCATTAAAAATTAAACCTTTTCCCTTAAGTTTCCATGAAACTTCAAGAAAACAAAAGAAGCATGAGATTCACTTCCTTAACTTTGTCTAAAAATGGAGTCCGTCAATGATGAACAATACACGTGTTTATTTTCTGTTGTCTTCGGCTAAATCATTTGGTCAAAATGTCAGGCACAGTACCCTGAGGTCAACACGTGAGGCACATTATCCTGAGGTCAGCAACATCACTCTTCAGACATCTGATTTAGCCCTGACTCACCACGAGTCATGTATCTCCTCCATCTGATTTTTCAGCCGTCAGTCAGCATGAATCACTAAGCTATGTCAGAGGACATCTGTAATAATATGCACATACAATTCACAGTGTGACCTTTGTCAACATAATGAAACTCTGGTTTATGCAATAAGAGGCTACACCTGCCGGCAACAGCCACAAACTCCCACTGAAACAACACCATCTCTGTCACAATGTAGGGATGATAGGTATTGGGTTAAAAAACATCACCAAACTTATTTTAGCTGATACAGATATCAAATACACAACTGTGTTTTCATTGTGCAGATCATTAAGTGTCTCCAGTACTTACACTCACCCGTTACTCTAAAGACATCAGAAAGGATGTAAATAAAAAGCACGATATCGCCAATATTTGGAGACCAGCTTTTGATTCATACTGGGAATAGGGCAGGGTGTTTCCAGCAACCTCACAACATGATTTGTATCCCGATACACACAAATTGTGAACAATGACTTCACCTTTCACAGAATTCCTGTCAACTTCTGTTCTTTTTTGCAAGTCCAAAAAGAGCAAGAGCAAGTTCTAAAAGACTCTACAACTCAAGACACTTAGATTTCAGGTCTTCAAAGGTCTTCAAAGCTATTACATTTTAAAATGTGTGCTGCATCATGTGGTCTGATACACGTATCAACAAGGCATACATGGATTTTGCCTTAACAAATTTTGAGCATGGTCCTAATTGGGAGCACTGCCATTTTACAGATAAATTATGATTATTCTGAAAAATATCAAGCTACGGAGGTCAAAATGAGCTAGACACCAAGTGACAATGACCTGGTAATAATTCTAATAAATAAAAACAGAGATAGAGAAACTAAAAGAGCATCTGATCCTGACCTTAGAGGGTAATTTGAGAGTTCCACTGGTTAATTTAGGGGCTTAACCTGTTTTACTGAGTTACAGGCAGCACTAGAGCAACCTGAAATTAGATGATAAGCAACACAAAACCCCAAGAAAAAGGCATCACATTTTAGCAGGGCTGACACCTAAAATTAAAAACTAAATTTCCTGGTTAAAAAGGTTTATAGAGTGGTTTAAATACAATCATAGCTGAGAGTCCAAAATAACATAAACCTGTTCCCTGAGAGCAAAAACATAAAACTAGCAGTCATTCAGACCTAAAATTTCAAGATTGAGGTAGAAAATAAAAATCAACTGAGGTAGGTCTGTGGGTTCTGCTTAAAATTTCTCCAACAATTGGTACAGTCAGCCAGTGTGTATGGCTGTTACGAGTAAATAGTCAGAAATTGTCATATCTGCAGATACTGATGAACAGTTTCTTAAGCTATTGTCTGCCAACACTAGTGATGCATTTGTAAACGTGGGTGCCAGCCCTGTTATTAACAAGCACCTGCCTATCTGCAACAGAGCAGATGTCTGTTTCCAGTGTTTACTTGTTGTATCCAATCAAGTTAATGCCATCACTTTGTAAACCTGACTGCTGAGTCAAAAAGAGATTTTACTGGATAAAGGAGATGCACAGTTGGACAAACTCTGATGGTCAAAGTGAGAGAATTTGTTGGCATTGTGGGAGTACTAAAAGAGGTCATGAGAAAATAAGGGGAACGTAGCTAATCAGCTAGCTAAATTGTTATTTTAACATTGGTATTGGCCCTGAATTTCCACAATCGGTGCTTCTCTAGCTGATACTGACACCATGCTTATCATAGCATGCTTTATAGATGCACATCAGTCTGCACATCTTACCTGTGCTACTTATTTGTTAATAAGTTTGTCAGTGTAATTCCACCAGCTCTTGTTTGAGCTGAACGTGGTTTGTAATGGGATTGGAGCTTTAGGGTACTAATCCACTTACGTTCTAACACATACACACACGATGTTCACATGCACGCACAGATAGACACACAAACACAGGTTGGGCCCTTTGAGGATTAACCTAGACACCTCAAGAGAGCAGACACAATTGCAGCTGGCGTTGGGGGGCATGCATCAACAATCAAACAATCACCTGGAGACAAGAGTGAGAAAAGGTTGATACATGGGTGTTCATGATCACATATGGGGTTATTAGTGGTTGCACCTGCAGTACTGACCCTGTCACTTAAAACTGTATAAACACAAACCAGGATACTCCTAAAAGCCCATAGGCGAGGCGCTTACCTGCACTGGGATGCGTGTCTGCAGTAAACCAATGTTTAAAGGGGAATAGCTAGTTTTCTTGTTCACACTCGCCGCTGACAGTTATCCCCACCCAAAAGTTTTCCTACTATAACAAGTCCACACAAGACCCACCCAACAGGTTTATGAGCTGGTGACTTAAATCCAGAGCCTGTGTGACAGACTACAACAGGAAGACCACCACCCTTTAAATACAAATACACTAAACAGTCAGAAACAAATAGCCAGTAACTACACACTTCTGTCTAGGATGAACTGTACTTATGTGCTTCACCTGAAAAAAAAAACTGGCTGCTTCAAAAAGAGAGATGCTATAACCAAAAGCAATGGCAATTAATTATTCCCACGATTATTACACAAGGAAGGAAAATAAAAACCTTGTTGTACTTCAGGTTTAGAATCATATTACACTTTTAACTTTCATATTTGGATGGTAATATTTTCTGGTCAGGCCTTTAGGGATGCTCTTTGTCATTAAATTGTGACAGGTGACGTTTTTTTTTTTAAATCTCATGCTAAACAATTCATTTAAAGAACAAATACTTTCCTATTACGACCTTTCCAATAATATACTAAATGCTGGGCCACATTTTAATACTATTACCACCATTAGGGCTGCACAATATTATCTGCATATCACTTTCAGCAGATAAAAGCTCAAAAAGTCAATTTCATTTCAGATCAAAGAATTTTTGCCAATATTAACAGACAATAACTCAGTCATAAAAGTCAGCCTGATGTGCACTTCAGTTTTTTGTAGTTTGAGACATAATCAATAGACCTACATGTGCCATTTTCTTCTCTCCATCTAGACTATTAAAACTATAACAGGTTTGAACTAAGTGACTCAATGGTAAATGCACAGTATGTACCAAACAATGTCAGAAGACAGAGAGTGACCCAGAGTCACCCCTCCCACCTTAACAGTTTGTCTTTGTTGATGTTGTGGACTTTATTCAATAAAAAAAACTGCACTCCATGAGGTGTATTTACTAAACAGTAAAGCAGAAGTCTCATATTGTAGTGAAAAGACAAAATTTCCTGGTTCACATTGTGACCTGTTCACAAAGCAGGAGTGCTTGGGGTGTGAATCAGGAGGTCCATTTAGGACCTTTTTTACTCCAGCTATGTGGAATAAATGCAAGACACAGAGACACCTACAGGTTGCAGCTTTTGCCACACAAAATCCTTAATTGTAGAGATGAATAGTGAAAGAAGTCAAAGAAGACAGTGGATCTGAATTCCACTTATAAATGTTTTGTTTGGCTGTCCTGTTGCAGGAGTCTGGGGATGGAGCTCCAGAGGGGATTTTGGGTGACAGAGCAGGCAGAAGCCAGAGAAATATGAACATTAGAGCTGCACAAAACATGAATGAGATATTGCAAAGATATATCAGAAGATGGAGGTCCCTCTTGCCTGTGAGGCCTCTCAGTTATTATTATATGTTCTCATGGCAAATTAAACAAACTTTATCTGTCATGGCGCCAGTTGCTGCGAAGGCTCGGCTCATTACAACATTAAAAATTAAGAGTTTCTCTGTCTTTGAAAAATTAAGTTCATAATTGAGTTGATGTGAGTGCTTGACTAAAAATGCATTAAACACAGAATAAGACATTATTACAATTAGCTAATAATTTTCAGTTTCTGAAGATGTTCTGAATAGTTACCAAACTAAACATGTGGTCTTAAACATGTTGTTTGGTTAGGAAAATTACATTTCATTTGAATGTATCAGCTTTGAACAAAAAGTTAACTTAATATATGTTGCAGGGATCCATGATATTATATCTGACATTTCCCGTAGGTATTTTACCCATATATATTAGCACTGCATTGGAGAATCTGCATATTGGCTTTAAAACTGACTGTATAAGCTGTTATAAAAGGGGTTTTTAGGTCAACAGATAAGTTACTCAGAAGTGTAGCCCTTAAAAGGGGAAATGAATCACAGTTGAATCACTGCTACTGTTAGAAAATATTTCTGCATTTGGCAAAGGGGTTGTCCAAAAAAAATCAGTCATTTATTTTTAAATATCAGTATTGGTCAGAAAAAGTTTTGAAATATCGATTTTGGATATGTGTAACCATCCAATAACGTGGATTCCTAATATTTTGAGCTGAACACAGCCTACATGTGAACCTAGGTTACAGTAAAAAGGTTTGTCTTTGTTGTGACATAAAATATCTGCCTGTCAGATATGAGCAAAAATCCGCGTTCTCCTCTAAATGGCATTGTCACACTGGATCTCTTGACTGTACACGATGCTACTTTTATTAACTAAACTGTGATAGTCCCTTTAAAATTGCTCTTGAATTACATTTCTAAACAATAAATAAGCATCAAACGACCTCCTCTGACTTTATTATCTGAGTTTTTCTGTCATTTATTTCCTTAAAGTCCTGAAATGGGATTCTCGCCCTGAACTCGATGATTTGTTAGGTACAATCTGAATAGCATAAATATTAAGGTGAGATTGAACGCATGATTGACTGCATATAAGGGTTGGTAAGACCAAATTAAGGGGGTGAGCGCTCCCAAAAAGGGTCAAAAATCGTCCTGATCATGATTCATCTGAGACTGCTAACAGTTCCCATAACTAGTAAGCGAAATGCTGCTGCTGACATGAACTGATTCGTTAACGCAACATAGTACTGCAGGGCAAACCAAGGCAAAGACACGGGCTGAAACAGAAAGACGTCGTCTAATATGAGCCTCACGAACAAAAGACTTCGCGTCTTTCAGCTTTGGGTGACTCGGTGTTTGTGCTAACGCCACTGCCCACATAAATGACAATGTTGGATATCAAATCAGCCCGGTTGGCTTTGGCGTGCTCGCTGGGCACCCGTGTGACCTGGTTTGGCTGTCCTGCTACGTTAGCATCACAATAACCCACATACAGGGAGCTGTGCCAACAACCACGGCTAGCGCTAGCATAGCAAACACAGATTAGCCGCTAGAGCCGGAGTTTGCGCGTTCACGGCAAAGCGGTACTTTGTTGGCGAGATATTGTGTTTCACTCCCCGGCAGCAAAAACTCTAATGAGTCTGTTTAAACAGTGTCTGCAGGACAACAAACCCGCGGGTCGAGAGTAAACCTTTCATGCTAGCATCGGGAGCTAGCGTTAGCCTGGAGGAGCCGTGTTGCTGATCTGTCGATGATGAGACCACTCCTTGCCAACGCTGCAGTGCACCCACTATCTGCTAAAGCAACCCTGCTCCAAAAACCACATTAAAACATTATAAGCTCACTCACCCGTTGGTTGAAAAGCTCCCCCGTCCCCTTCAAGACTACTCCGTTTTCAGTGAGTTTTCTCCCCTCTTTCCCCCTCCTTCCCTGGCTTCTGGGTCAAGCTCGTTACAGACGAAGCGACATCACCGAGATTTCTATCAAAGAGAGGGCGGGATCAGCAAGCAGCTTTACCGTAAAGACGGCGCACATAGAATTCCTCTCCTCTTACAGGTGTCTTCCAAGGGTTCCTACACTGGTCGAGTTATTCAGACGAGCTAGAGGATATAGCTGCTGTAATTCTGCCAGAGCGACTCACTCACGAATTAAAATGGGGAAGCTTGGGATTATTACAAGGCGAGTAGGGGGATTTAAATTCTGATACCTCCCACCGTCTCCTCTCTCCTCCCATTTGTTTCCGTCTGACGCTCCCTCTCCCTCACAGTGTACACACACACTGATGTCATGGCATTGATTGCTCAAGAACAATAGGCTGGGAGGAAGCAGCATTTCTTAGGGAAGTAAAACAACAGCATTCCTCACCAGCACGACAAAACCATTGGCACATAAAACCACGAACAGGACCATTGACATCCCACATATGGACCTGAACTGGAAATAGTATGATGGCAGAAATAACTTTAATTAAGTGATCAATGAATGACTAATAAATAAATGTATAAATATATGTATGTATATACAAAACCCAAAACCAGTGAAGTTGGCACGTTGTGTAAATCATAAATAAAAACAGAATACAACGATTTGCAAATCCTTTTCAACCTTTACACAGTGATGCTGGTTTTTGATGCAGTACCGCCTGAGGGATCGAAGGTCACGGGCATTCAATGTTGGTTTTTGGCCTTGCCGCTTACGTGCAGTAATTTCTCCAGATTCTCTGAACCTTTTGATGATATTACGGACCGTAGATGATGAAATCCTTAAATTCCTCGCAATAGCTGGTTGAGAAATGTTGTTCTTAAACTGTTCGACAATTTGCTCACGCATTTGTTCACAAAGTGGTGACCCTCGCCCGGTTTTGTATGTATGTATAAATGTATGCCTGTAACTTTGGCATTTAATCATCATTTGCCTCTGTTTTTCCAGCCTCTCCACTCTTTTTTAGCTCATGTACTTGTTTCTGGTTTTTGCCTTGTAGGCTGCTCCAGCTCGTTGGTGTGGACAGCCTGCTGCTGTGGACCTTCATATAGTACAAGTACTACCTCAGAGTGATCAATCAATCAAAATATATGGCAGTTCCTGCAAATATCATACATATTACTGTATTTTAGCCATGAATACCAATATGGACAAGTTGCTGCTATGGACCTGCTTGACTCCATCGGCTTAATCCTACATCAACTACCAACAGAAACACAATTTAACATAAATTCTCATTTTAAATAGATTAAACCAACTTTAACTGCAGATCAACAAAATGCTGCCATATTAATCAACATCAGTTCTCTCCACTTCATAATCATTATGGCTGTTAATCTTCGTTAGAATGATCTTTCTATCCCTAGTTCTTAGTGTTGATTCCACCATAATGACTACTTTTACAATCATATATAGAAGAGGACCCTCTTGAAAATGAGATGTTGTATCTCAAGAAGTTATCTTTAAATACATTTCAATTCAACAGGGACAGATATGACAAGGACAATTGGATTACTGCTCAACATGAGGCTCAACATTTCTTACTGTTAAACAAGTGTTTCTTTTCTTTCCACTGTAACTGTGACAAAGTGCTGTACTCAAGGTGGATTCATGTTGGGTCTGGAATAAAAATAAAATATAAATAAATGAATACAATAAAATTTAGTGCGAACTACTTATAAAAGAGAAGAGGCTGGTATTGACCTCCTTTGTCAAGTGTCTTTGGATAATATGTAAGGATATTGCACTATACAAATAAAGATTGATTGATTGATTCTGTGCCTGTGATCTAATTTTATTTATATTTCAATATTTGGAGACCTGTTCCTGTAATAAAACCCAACACTAAATGTATACAAAAACATAAAATAAAATAAAAAACACTAGGTGTGGACAGGGTGGGAAGAGGAACAATGTAAGGAATTTCCCTGTTTCCTCGTAAGACCCCCCCCCCCCCCCCCCCCCCCCAGCAGCCTTTGTGGTGCGAGTGAACCTGAGTCACAAAAATCAGGGGGAACAAAGCAATGCTGCTCTCTAGAGGAGCACAATGAAACTTATCAGCCAAAGAAATTGTACAAATACATCAGTGTTTATTTTAAAATGTAAGTTATAAACAGAATATTTCACACTTAAGTTATTGCCAAATTCAAAGCTTGTTAAAAGAACAAAAGGGTGAGCACAGCACACAAAGAGGAAGAGTCGAGGTAGTTTGCTTTTTAAAATCTAACAAGCACACACAAGGGGTTTTTTATCACCATTCTCATACGCAATGTGTGTAGCTCATTATACAAGAATCATGACAAAATACTTGTAAAACAACTTTTAAAAACAGCATGTTCAGAATAAAAACAAATGTCAAAACGAATGTTGGTCTTAGAATTTTTGTGTGACATAAAAAAATTGTATTGTAATGAAATCCTGCATTTGTCAAGCTAATGTGAGTTTATATTTTTGGCCTTTGTAACATTGTTATAGTACGTAAAATTGAACTCATTGGTCAGACATCCAGTTACATGAATGTGTCTCCTTAAAAATTACACCATGTTATGGCTTGAATCTTAGCATCAAGCCGCTGTGGACAAATTGATGATGGGTATCATTTCATGGCCAGATTGTACCGACTGGGCCATTGAAATCATGGGATTACTACATTTTTCAGGCAATTGGATAAGTCAAAAAACAACATGCCTTTCTGGACCTCAACAGTAAACTGTTTAACAGACTAAAAAAACTCTTTTTTGAGTATGTACTCAATCACAGTGTCCTAAAGTATTGTAATGATGCATCTTACTCATGTTGCTGATCCCCTTCTCTGTTTCCTGTATCCCTGTTTCTCTTTTGCTTCAGTGAAGTGGTTAATGTCAGTCCATTTTTAGCATTCAGATGCATCTGTTGTATGGTTAGCCATCCGAGCACAATTAAAAGCATTCATCCTGTCTAAAAATAAGCCCATATGGCAACTGTGTGGGTCACTAATAATTTGTGTTATTTAGACAATGAATGACCTATCACTGAGCTTAAGTTGTGTAATATAATGAGTTGGTAATAAAAGGGGGGATTATATTACTCAGATTAAATAAAGTTACTGCAGGTTTCTTCTTAATGAAGAATACCAACAGACACCTTCACAAATTTTCTAATGTTAGGTTTAGTAATATTTCCCTGCAGGAATCCCACTGACAATTTAAACAAAATTAAAAAAAAGATATTCCAAGTTTCAAGATTGTTTTCTATTATGCTTTTTTTCTCTTATACAAAAGTAGTTGGATCATGTCACTCTAAACAAAAGAGACTTGTTAATTTAGTTCATACTGCATTTTCATTGTTGGGCAGTAGTTTGTTACTTTTTATATATTACTGTATTAATAATAATTTTTGAGTACCAAATAATCAAAGGGATTACAGTTACTAATACAGTAATATTATTACCATTACTCAAGTAATGCTAAATTGCTCTTTGTCCTAGTTTGGCTGCTATCAAGATTACAAGTGCAAGCAGTAACTAGCTAAAAAGTTCAATACAGTTCAGAGGATAAGAGGGAAAGAATGACCTGTATTTTTGACAACTCTACATATTTTTGTCTTATCTTTATTTTTGAGTTTGTACTTTTGAAAGATGTAAAGAACATAGTTGTCTATCGTAAACTTCATGTCTATCTGTTCGAGATCAGTTTTTGTACAGCAAGCAACGTTAAAGTAAACAGTAGGGACGCACAATATCGTCAGCACAATACCAGTACTAGCAGATAATAGCTTGAATGTTATCAGAATCAGAGGATATGATAATTTTCTGATGATATTTCAGCCTTATATGCAGGCCGTGTGCGCTGCATTAACTGGCTAAAATGCAAAACGTAAATTTTGTGTAATGTTCCATTTTATAAGGATACTGTAACACACAGTGGTTTATAAGTCAACGTTGCATCCAATGAATTATTTCTCTGGTCTTCATCACTAAACATTCATTCACTTTCTATACCGCTTATCCCTTTTGGGGTCGCGAGGGGTCTGGAGCCTATCCCAGCTGTCATTTGGCGAGAGGCTGGGGCACACCTTGAATCTGTCACTAGCCAATCACAGGGCCACATAGAGAGATGGACAACCATTCACTCTCACACTTATACTCATACCTAAGGGCAATTTTGGAGTCACCAATCAACCTAATGAGCATGTTTTTGGTCTGTGGGAGGGAGGCGGAGTGCCCAGAGAGAATCCAGTGCATGCATGGGAAGAACATGCAAACTCCACACAGAAAGGCCCTGTTTGATCTGGGGACTGAACCAGCGACTTTCTTGCTGTGAGGCACATGCACTATCAATCACCATGCTGCCCATCATTAAACATATACCCATAAAAACAACACATGAACATTTATGTTGGTTCAAATTCTGTTTTCTTGTTTTACATCTGTATCTGTAACAAGTAAGACTATCACAGAAGAGGAAAGTGCAATTCTGGTCCGAGAGACTTTTTTGGACAAAAAGAATCGTGTATCACTATCAGGCAAACCTCCAGTATCATGTTTTTCTATTAATTAGTTACTTTTAAAATAATGAATAAGTAGTAGTATTATTTTTAAAGAGCCCACACTATGCTTTTTGAGTTTAATATGCCCTTTTGTGTGTTTAACATGTCTCCTCTGTGTTATAGAGCAATTCCTTGGATTAAACATCATTCCTTGCATCATCCAGACTTCTCCTTTTTCCCCTCTATATGGTGTGTGCAACTGCCTAAAACATCTCACTCTTACTAGACCTACCAGTGTGACATCCTAACATTGCTTCATTGTATATTTAAGCCCACTGGCTCAACATAGGAAGCGCTGAATGGAGAGTTGTTGAAAATATGGCACTGAGCAGTGCTGAACTGACCAATTATCACAGAGTTGACCTGTAAACCGATCAGAGCAGAATGGGCCCACATGAGGATGGGAGTCTTAAAGGGGCAGGAGCTCTAAAAGCGCATCTCCGACAGAGAGAGAAAACAGCACTACTATATTGCCCAAAGAAATCGCTTTTCTGCCTTGACACACGTATGGACTTGAGTGACATCCCATTCTTAATCCACAGGGTTTAATATGACGTAAGCCTACCATTTGCAGCTATAAAAGCTTCAGCTCTTCTGTGAAGGCTTTCCACAAGGTTTAGGAGTGTGTTTATGGGAATTTCTGACCATTTTTCCAGAAGCACATTTGTGAGGTCAGACACAGATGTTGGACGAGAAGGCCTGGCTCACAGTCCCTGCTCTAGTTCACCCCAAAGATGATCTATCGGGTTGAGGTCATGACTCTGTGCAGGCCAGTCAAGTTCTTCCAGACCAAACTGGCTCATCTGTGTCTTTATGGACCTTGCTTTGTGCACTGGTGCCCAGTCATGTTGGAACAGGAAGGGGCCATCCTCAACTGTTCCCACAAAGTTGGGGGCATGAAATTGTCCAAAATGTCTTGGTATGCTGAAGCAGGAAGAGTTCCTTTCACTGGAACTAAGGGGCCGAGCCCAACTCCTGAAAAACAACAATCCCCCTTCCACCAAACTTTACACTTGGCACAGTGACGCCAGACAAGTACTGTTCTTGTTGCAACTGCCAAACTCAGACTTAGTTGCTGTCGTTCCCAATCGCTTCTACTTTGTTATAAAACCCACCAACAGTTGACTGTGGAATATTTAGTAGCGAGGAAATTGCACAACTTGACTTATTGCAGAGGTGGTGTCCTATCACAGTACCACGCTGGAATCCCCTGAGCTCCTGAGAGCGACCCATTCTTTCACAAATGTTTGTAGAAGCAGTGTGCATGACTACATGCTTGATTTTATACACCAGTGCCCTTGGAAGTGATTGGAACACCTGAATTCAATGATTTGGATGGGTGAGTGAATACTTTTGGCAATACGGTGTATCAGGGATACTCTGCATATAAGAAACAAGTTTTTTTGAACACAAATGATTATGAATATATCCTTGCAAACATCAAAAATGAATATATAAACCTGATGTAAGGCAAAATTTGAACTCTTAATGATCAATGAGAGAGAGGTAACTTGCAACTTTTGAGTAAATTTTCCATCATTGCTAATTTTTAACCCAAACACCATTTGCTTTTACTAAAAGGTGTAAAGATTTATTTATATTTTGGTAATTTTCAGTGTTAAAAAACATTTAACCTTAAAAAAAGAAAAAAAAAAAAGGGTAAAGCTGCATTGCGTGAAACGTTGCCACTGCTTAAGGTAAGTGTCAGTGATATGCTGGACTTTCTGTGTCTCCTGATATCAGAGTGCTCCATTGGGGATGTGTGTGATCATGTGCCTGCGCAGATTGCTGGGGTTGTTAAAGCTGGCAGTGCACTGATTGCAGGTGAACGGCTTCTCTCCAGAGTGAGTCCTCAGGTGGATCTTCAGGCTGCCACTCTGTGTGAAGCGTTTCCCACACTGTGTACATGCATATGGCTTCTCCCCTGTGTGAATGCGCATGTGGATGTTCAACGTAGTCTTGTTGACAAAGGACTTGCCACAATATGAACAGGAAACAGGTGACTCCCCAGTGTGACTTGCTCGGTGAACTATCAGGTCTTCACGGCTGGGGAAGCGCTCATTACAGAAGCTACAGTCCAGGGATTTGTTGGCGGTTTGATCGAAGACATTCTGCAGCTGAGAGAGCTGGCTGGCATTGCTGAGTTGCCCTGAATGGCCATCAGTTCCTGAAGGTGATGGTATTAATGAAGGATTCATTCCTGTTGGAGGAATGTGGGTGGAACTATTCTTGTCCAGGTGGCAGCTTCTCACTACTCCAATGCTGTTAACCTGCACCCTTCTGATCGACGGGCCTTCATCGGCTCCAGAGGTGAAATCCATGAGAGTATCATGAGGGGCGCTGTTATCAGGAGACACAGAGCTAAAAGTTTGAAGCTGAGAGATGTTGAAGAGGCTGTTCTCCTCCTGCAGAGGCCCTTCCCCTCGGCCATGGACACTTACAATTCTCAGCTCTACATCATTTTCTGTCCGGCTGGAGGAGCCAGCGGGCTGTACATTCACTGAGGCAACACCACCCTGTACGCTGTGGTTTCCAAAGTTATCCTGACCTATAAGGACAAAACAAAACATAGCATTACATACAGGAAAAATTACAGGCTTTAACTTATAAGTCCAGTATTACTGGTAAATCAGGGCATACTGTCCAAAATGAATCTTAGCATTACATCTTTGGGCTTGCCAAGTTCAAAGGTGAAAAAATAAAGAGCACAAGGTAAGATGAGGCTGAGGAGGGCAAGTTATCATTTTAGACAGCTTAAAAAACAATCAGACTGTACAGGAAAGTGTATTAATGTTTTTAAGGTGAAACATAGTTTTCAAAATTATGCCAGCAATAAAATGGGAAGACAGGATGTCTCATATTAATGCCGATGGCTCACTTTACCTATTGATTGATTGTAAAGTGACTGATCATAACACTTTATTTTATAGTTTTTTTAAGGTCATATTTTTAAGGCCCTTAGACACAGACGTAAATTTGATATTTTGGTTAAAATACTTAATCAAAAAGTGTCTCATTTATTCCTTTTTTCTTGGTTTTTGTTGTTGTTGTTATTGTTTTTTGTTTTGAAAATCACGCTCATTTTACCCCATTCTTCCCACTGCTGTAAACGATATCAACAAACAATGAACATGCACTGTCTGCTCTGACACTGTTCAACTTGTAATATTAGAAATATCACAAAAGTACCATTTACTGACATCAAATACAACATCTACTCTAATATTCTTCCATAAGATAAATGAAAACTTTATTTGTGACAATATGTTGTTTTGTTCAGTTATAAAAAACGATTGATCAGAGATCAGAGAAAATCTTTTCAGCTAACTGTTCTGTAATTTGGCTTAAGTCTTTAAGTTTCATCAGAATTATGGAGCCTTTCATACCTTTAGCTGGTTCACATCCTGCAACGTCGTCTTCATCTTTGATCAGGATGACATCTGGGCTCTGCACATCTGCACTCTTACAAGGTAAAGAATACACGTAGATGAGCAAACACAGCTTTAGACTAAACTACTGATAACCTAGAAGTGCCCAGAGAGCACAAATCGTCACTAAAGAATTAATTAGCAGTTATTGGTGAAAATGTTGAAAACGGCCCCATCCCACAAGGTTAACAAACCCCTCAACAGTCCCTGGGTCCAGATCCAGATCTAAATCACCACCTAAATCTAATCAGTTCTTCCTTGTGCCATGACCAATATTCCATCAAAGTGCGTGTATAACTTCTTAAGTTATCTTGCTCACAAACTTAATGTCAGACAAACAGACAAAAGCCGTATTTACCTCCACCTGAGGGGCAACAGAGCAAGTCTTGTCCTCTGACCTTAGAGAAACTGTAACAGCCTCCTCAACTGTCTTCTGAGCCTCTGATGCTTCAATGAAAACTAGAAGAAGAAAAAGAAAACCCACAACAGCTGATGATAATAGATGAGTCACAAGGAAATATGAGAGAAAATGTAAAAAAAATTACCATCTGCTCGATATGCTGAACATACAGTAAGCTGCAGTAGTTTAAAAAATATGGATGACATTGTATTTTCCAGTCTGTGCTAATACTTCACTAAATTATAAACCCATGCATTTACAGTAAACATTACAAAAATGAGAAATGTGGCAAACCTATGCATACTGAACCTTGAATCAGTCAACTGACACTTACACATTAAGTTAATACTATATCTCTGAGTTTAGATGCAGGCCATTATAACATTATCCTCTCAATTTTTGTCTGTATAGGACCATTTACTTATGTCGTATTTAGAAAACAAAAAAGATTTCAGAAATGTGCATTCAATGTGAAAATTTATTAGAAATGTTGCTTCAAAATGAACACGTTAAAACTGAATAGTCTCACTGAGTTACACAACGTTTTGTATATTTATTTTTGATGTGTTTGTGTTTAAGTGATTCATATTTTCTTTGATGTGTGAATAACTGAATGAGATATTTAACTGCTACATTTATAATCACTTGTGTGTCAACGATATTCACTTAATTAGAATTTTTTTAAACTTAAAATTTAAGATGTACAAATTATCTTCACTTTGACGAGTCAAAATGTAGGCTACAAACAAAAACAATATACAACTTGAACTTTGGACTGTGTACTTCTTTATTAGTAAATAGTCTGATCACTGGGCAGTAGATAGTAAAGTACAGCAACCAGGCGATTTCTATGTTTTGTAATTAGTTAACTTCCTGAAAACATGCCTTATAAATTTACAGATATTTATGGGATACACTGGGATTATCAGCTTGATGACAAGGGGGTAATAATTGGGAATTTATGACGTATTTCACATGTGGCGAAGGGGTTGGGTTTTTGTGACTTACTTAGCCAGTCAGCTCTGTGGACATAAAACTCTGCACGTTTTCACCAAAGCGTTTACACTAGAAGGACTGTTGTTAAAAGTCTGTCAATGTACATTAAGTTTATCAGGAAAGGAAGATCCTTACGCAAGTTTAAGTGCTCTTTATTTACCTAGTGGTTTAGCCCGTGGTTTGGGAACATTTCCTCTGATGGGGAGAGAGCGGCTGGCCGGTCTGTTGTTTCTGGTTTGCAGTTTGAGAGTGAAAATCTCACTCCTCAACGCCTTCATCCTCAGCCTCATAGCTTCGTTCTCCTTCAGGCTCTGGCTCAGGTGAAGCCGGAGAGACGACGAGCTCTCCGAGAAGAGCTGACTGATTTCCGTCACCGCCGCTTTCACCAGCACGTCCATTATGGACAAGAGCTGGGACTCCAGGTTCAAGCTGCTCTGTGGCATGTCTGTAGACATTTTATCACTCCGCTACTGCCTGTATTTAAGTTGGAAGAAGCGCGACTGCTACAGAGGGTTAGCTTACAAAAACACAACACAATGGCCTTTCCGGTAGTGTGACGCTCATTACCGTAAACACTAGAAAGGAGGCGCAAATTTGGCAGCGCTTCAACTTTTCTTGTTCCACTATCAACCCTCAGGGTCGGGTCTAATGTTAGTCTCACTCTAATCCCGAAGGACGAAATGTTATTTGATTTTGACAACACGCAATAAAATATAACGCATTAATATATGTGCTGCTTTCATTTTTTTCACACCAATATCTGCCGTAATTAGGCTATTAATAAGAATTATATAGTCTAAATATTATTATTTATAATTATAAATAACAAATACTAAAGTACATACTCATATGTAACTCCAGTGAATACCATGGTTTCATGATGCCACAGTCGTTTAGAAGTGTAGGCCTAAATATATTTATGTATGTAACTCCAGTGAATACCATGGTTTCATGATGCCACAGTCGTTTAGAAGATTTTTTTGTTTGTTTTGAATTATTAAAGCCTCGGATATGTCAGTTTTAGCAGCAACATTGACTTTTATGCATTATTATTACTATCTGCACAGTGTGCAATACTCACACTCATACCCCTACTGAGTACATAAAATGCACATTCCGTAAGATAGGCTACCTATAAAAATATTATATATTGATCTTATTTCCAACTTACTAAGCTTGATGTGATCAACAATAGTCTTAATCATACACATCAAATATTCCTGAATTTGAAAAGATTTTAATCCATTCAAATGACATTTTTTTTTATGATGCCACAGTGTTTTTATATGAGAAAAAAAAAGATTTATTTACAATACACACCATGCAAAATAATTTTTTGTGCTGAATTATTACAGTCTAGGATATGTCAATGATTTGCAGCAGCAGGGGTTTTAATGCATCTTTAATAATTATTTTTGTTTTTGTTATTTATTTATTTATTTATTTTTGAAGTGTCAAATAAACTCGTTCTCCTATAGTCAAAATGACGCTACCTGGTGGAGAGTGGTAAAAATGATCAATTTCAATTCCTCTCCAATTTTACTCTTGACAGTTCTGGGACACCTTTTTTGTACATCCTGGCATGATACATATTCTTACAACATTTCCAACTCCTCGCTGAATCAAGCCGCTGGAGCTGATTTTTAAAAATCTTGTGGGGATGACAATGAGCCATTGAGCCACACACACCAACAAAGATCACATCAATCTCCTCCTTAGCCTACTCGGGATGTCTATACCAGGTTTCGTGGTTTTCCAAGCTTTTCTTGAATTTTCTCTATTTATTTCTTATTTGAGCAAGTCATTTAAATCATTTTAATTTACTAAAAAAAAAATCAAAAGGGCCTACTTCCATACAAAAAGGGCCCAAAGGTTTTTTTTTTTTTTGTAGCTTCTGCTTTGTGTTTGGTGAATGCTCTGAAATTCTAAGTACTTCAACAATATACTTCATAATTATGACACATACTGTGCTGCCATGGCAAATGCATGACAAATAAACCATTAAGCTTTTCAGATTTGATCACATCAGTCACATGGCACTATTACCATAAAACCAAGGCAAACTGTAGTAACTGCGCTTACTGCAGTTTGCCTTGGTTTTAGGATCAAATTTGGGCCATCTCCACTCAGACTTGAGTTGAAAGTTAACCTGTTGCTGTATAACATTTACATTAGTGTTGGTTTGTTGATTAGCTCTGCATTTTATGTATTAGAGCCCAATGTAGAATGTTGTTACATTGTCTGATGGTCTGATTTTATGTTTTGGGTTAGTGTGAAGTCACACATGAAATGCTTGAGAAATAAACACTGTTCTGATAATAAAAAACAAAAAATACATTCATAGATAACTCTATCGTTCTGTTGTTGCTCTTTATTATCATTAAGGAGGAGATAATTACACATTCGGTGTTGGCAGTAGCGGCGTGTGCAGCGAAAAATAATATATCAATATTGAAAATTAATATGCCAAATATTATTTAAAAAAAAAAAAAGCTAAGTGAAATGGCCTTACTCACTGCACACACTGTAGTACGTCATTGTATGGTTATGTAATTATACTGCAGTAAAACAAAGGCAAAGTGCACTATAGCCTATAAAACGGCCAAATTTAGGATGAATGTCAATCTAGAAAATGCAATAAATTTCCTTCCCTTTAATCTAATATGATACACTTGGTAGTTAAATATGATTTCATACTTACACTTGGTGGAAAAAAAAAAACACAAACAGCTGTTTTTCTCCGTTTGGCATTTTTGCAGATACTGCACTTGGGGCAGAATTGGTGACTCCAGAAAGCCCTTTAGTATGAGTGTGAATGGTTGTCTGTCTCTCTATGTGTCACAAAAATTGTAAAGTTCAATCCTTGTCTCTGTGCTGTTCTGCGTTGTGCCCCCTTGTGTTTCTTTAGTCAGCATGTGTGGCGTAATCATGCTGAAGCGCAATTTAGGCTGTGATGGATGGAGTGCAGGCCGATGTGATGTGAAACTCACAACTGAGAGGAAATCATGAACAAGCATGGTACGGATCAGTGCCCCTTGTGTGAGTGTGCCCTTCAGCTCTTCAAACTCTGCTTCCTGTTTCATGGCGAATACAGAGTCGCCACGGCCACGCCTTTAGTCACGGATCCTTTAACTTAAAATATAAACTTTAAACCAATGGTAGGATGCTGGAAAGTTGTTTTTCGGGGGAGGTGGTACACTTTGCATGTTAAGTATTTTTTCAATGTACTTCTAATTTAAGTGTTTGCCTAATATTGTCATCAAAATTTGAGGAGCAGCCATGGCCAAGACCTTTGTTTTTCACAAATTCCCCAAATAACTTCTTTTTTTTTTTTTTTTAAGAATCACCTCTTCTCATCCAGCACAAAAGTTTGAGTCAATGGGATACAAACCCGAGAATGAGTTTGTTTAAATGGTAGCTAAAGTTATTGCCCCAACTTTCTGGAAAATTCAAAATCGCCCACTTTCTGTTGGAGTTACAATATGGTTCCAAAAGGCTTTTCTGTAAGCGTGAGCAAGATAAACCAGCCAACTACATTTTCTAACCCAAAATTATATTCACTACATTTTATCTGTACCCAGTGAGTGGCGCCACTGAGCCATTTTGACATGTCAGCTAAAGTCATGTAAATCTTTAAATATTTCAACACTTTGCCAGCAACTTTGGTGCATTAAAAATCAAGCCACTTAAGTAACCATTCATTTTTAAGCGACAAACTCTAAACTGCCACCTTCACAATGTTTAGAGTTTCCGCAAACTGTTCTAGATCCTTCTTGGCCAACTTGTTTTGCACCTAACTGTGAAGTTTGAAATACATTTGAGCAAAAGTCCTGGATTTACAATCAAGAATGCAAATTTTGGTATTCTCAGTTGCCAGTAAGTGACGCTGCAAGATATTTGAACATTTTCTTTCTGCAACTGTGAAGGGTGATCCTGTTCATAAGCACCAAAAAGTGTTTGGACAGCTAAAATGTAATAAACTTAATTTTTTACAGGGTCAAAAACACTGAAAAATTGTGATTGGTGAAATTTGCACATGCATAAAAGTAGACTAATGGGATTTTTTTTATATATATGGACTTGTTCTTTCATAAAACCTGGTAGGATGGTAGATGGCCCTCTCAGTTTTTGTTGGAGGGCAGAGCTTTGGACCACGGACCACTTCTCTTTAAAATGCAACGCCACCTAGTGGAGGCTTGGAGAAGGAATTTAGCTTTTTTCTACATTATTACAAAAAATGGAAGTATCACACCTGAGTTGGATTGCAATTGTGTCATGTGACTAAGAGAATGAAGTTTTAAAAGCTTAATGGTCTAAGATCCTGTCCCAGATACTACAAGATAAAGACTCATTTTTTGTCACTGGTGAATGCAGTGTGTTTGCATGCATGACAGCTTGTCACAAACTAAATTCATCTGCAGGTATGGAACAAAGCAAACAGCTTCATCTGGTATGATTATCTTCCCAGAGCTGAGGATGTGAGGTTTGAGACTCAGACTCGAGTTTCACTTAGGCCACACCTAGAGGTGACTCTTCCCTCAAAGACTTCAGACTTGACTTGGACTCAAGGTTTGAGACTCCCACCAAATCATTTTATCTCATACCTTTGGCTCACTGTAAATTCAAGCCTCAATGCCCTCTCTGTCTCTCTAACACTCGCCCTCCATCCTCTCTATACCTCTTTGCCCCTTTTTGTTTGCTCTTGTGCTCGTCTCTTGTTCTTATCTTGAAGGCAGCCTTGGATCGTTGGTATGGACGGCCTGCTGCTGTGGACTAACAAAGCTTCAATTTCTACAATTACAAATATTTGACCTTTCTTTTAGCCCCATTCCATTCTAATTACTATTCCTAATATTAACTTCAGAGTGATCAACAAAATTAAATACATAGTAGTTCCTGCAAACAGCACACATATATTAGTATGACCTTGACAAACAATCATGAATGATTTGCTGCCATGGACCTGCTCAGCTCTAAGTACTTTATCCCACAATCATCGGCAGAAACGTCATCATATAACATAAATTAATTCTTTTAGACCAGTTAAACTCAATTTAATGGCAGCTCAACAAGATGCTGCTATATTAATCAACATCATTCCTCCTCAGTTTATAATCATTATAGATGTTAATTTTAATATTAGAATGACTTCTCTTTTTAAGGTTGTTATTGATTTTACCTCCGAAATAAATATCTTTATAATTATAAGGACACAAGGACCTTCATGAAAATGAGAAGCCACATCTCAAGGGGGTAACCTTGAATAAATCCATATCCAGCAGAGACAAATATTATGAGGACAGATTTATGATCTGGGTGTCCATGAGTTTGTCGCAATCATAAATTCTTGTATATTAATAATAATAATTGTAATAATATCAACAAAAAAAAGAGATAAAAAAAAAAAAAAGCAAAATAAAAACCTTTAAAAACTGAGTCCACAGAGAATATTTGATCTTTGGCACTTTTTCTCAAAGACGTCTCTGTAAACAAGACCAACAACAATATCCAAAATCTATTTTCAACAGATGGGCAAAGTTAAGGCTGAAATGTATGATTACTTTAATTTTCATCACCTGCAAAATTTTTTCAATAGTGCCATTTGTTTTTTAAAATACTAAAATTTCCCAACCATCCAGAACTCAGGAGGTGACTCTTTGATTCTTATTTAGCTCCAACCATAACAACTGTTTGTTTAATATCGATGACTGCAGGTAAAGAGGTAAAAGCTGATAATTGTCATATTTGATAAACTTGAACAAGTTCATCCATTTGAGAATTCAATGAACATTAAAGCGTTTCTTACTTTAAAACTGAGGGGAAATAAGAGGTAAACTATAAAATGTACCTTACAGCTTGAGCTTGTGTATACTGCTTAATAACTGATGACAATGATTGTTAATTTCTGATTCATTACATTCACTAATTGATTTATTACATTTTAACAATCGATTTATTTAATGTTATTACATTTGATTGAATTAATTTGTTTTTCAGCTATGCTAGAAATACTATTCTAGCCATCTGGCCAATACTAGTATTATATATTATATAATTATTATCAGCAATTTAATATCAGTTAATGTTAACTTCAGTTAAATGCAGTTAACTACAGAAATGAACTATAATTAATCACTTTTATAAAAAGTCTACCATTGGCTCCAGCTTTTGTTTGTAAAAGTTAACACAAGTATTTTTTCATGTTTGTTCAGATGTATATTATATATGCATAATTAAGCAACTTGTAAACCAATATTCAGTATTTATTCACAGCTAGTTTTTTGACCACATATCATGCATCAAACCATATGAGCAAAAGAACTATTGAAAGACCAAGAAAAAGCAGAAGCTTAAATTTGCTCCGAGTATTCAGTGAATTGACATGTTATGCAAGTTACATCAATCCTTAAAAATCAGGCCAAATAACTCACAGATATTCAATCATGTTCTCAAAAGTCACTTGTTCTCACTTGCTTGCACTTTTTGATATTCTGTCTGCAGTCCAAAAATATATATATTTCTAAAATGTATCTTTAACTGTCTTAACATTTAATCATAATGTCATAAACTGCCATCAATACAAAGACGTTCATGCACAAAAAATCCCTCTTTTTCAACACAGCAAATCAATAAAATTACAATTTTTCCATTATGTTGTCAAGACACGTCAATAAATAAAAGATAACACAACACAGTTTACAGTTGACTTTCAGACATAGATATTTAACATACTATTGCTCATTTCTGATTTGATTTGATACTCAACCTGATTCGCCTTCACTGAGGTCAATCCCAGACTTAGACTTTCTCGTTGACCAGCCTTCAGAACCTTTTTGTCTTTTCAGTCTGTATGTGCTGCTTTGTTTTTTAGGACTCTGTCTCCACTAACTTAGCTTCATCACCCTCTGTCTCACAGCTAATATATGCATTTTCCTCCTCTCCTGTTCCCTGCGTCTCTGTAACATCCCTCGGTGTCTCCTCTAGACTCTCTGCTGTCCCGTTCTCAGCAGACTCTCCCTCCTCCTTCTCCGGTGACTCCCCTCCATCTCCTTTCTCATCTTCAGCCTCCTCTTTCTTCTCTTTTTCTTTTTCCCTCCTCTCTTTCTCTATTTTAGAAAGGCTGTGACAGAGGGATTGGACATATGTGAACACACACATGGGGTCTGGGTTATTGCCCATCATGATCATGTCCTCCACCTCCAGCAGAGGGCAGCAGTCAGCCAGGGACCTGCATGGAGGGGACAGAGGACAGACAAAAGACATGAAGGGAGGCAAAGCAGTGACAGTGACCATGTGGTGAGTGGACAGAGCTTTTCCATGATACTGACAAGGCCAAATCCTTTTTAATATGTTACATTATTTTATTGTAATGTGTATTTTGTACAAACAAACAAACAAACAAAATCAAAACTTAAGGGTTATGCAGCAAGGTTCAGGGCTTTGCTTGGGAAAATGGAGTATTATCCAATAATGTGATTGTTTTGACCCTAAATTAACCTCAGCCCTGCACTTTATGCTGCTGTTTTTGATATGGTACCATAGTGAGCGTGACAAACTAAAGCCCTTTTCACAGTGTATTAGTACAAAAGTCAGGCTCCACTGTCACTATGCCTCCACAAACTTACATTATTCCATCAGGAAGTACAAACTCCAATTCCATTGAAGCTGGGATGTTGTGTAAAACGTGAATTAAAAACAGAATACAATTATTAAAGCTTTGTGGGTGGATTTCCATCCCATTCTTGCTTAGCGTACGACTGCAGTTGCTCAACAGTTCGGGGTCTGCATTGTCTTTTTTTTTGCTTCATAATGTGCCACGTATTTTCAATGGGAGACTAGCACCCACACTCTTTTGCTACGAAGCCACAATGTTAAAACACATGCAGAACATGGCTTGGTATTGTTTTGCTGACATAAGCAAGGGTGTCCCTGAAAAAGATCTTGCCTAGATAGCAGCATATGCTGCTCCAAAACCTGCATTTACCTTTCAGTATTAATGGTGCCTTTACAGATGTATAGTTACCCATGCCATGGACACTAACAGACCCCTATACCATCACAGATGCTGGCTTTTGAACTTTGCACTGATGACAATCTAGATGGTTTTGCTCTTTAGCCTGGAGGACACAACATCATGATTTACAAACACAATTTGAAATGTGGACTCGTCACACCACAGCCCACTTTTCCACTTTGCCTTAGTCCATCTTAGAGCTCAGACCCAGAGAAGCAAGCCGCATTTCTGGGTGTTGTTGATAAATGAGTTTGGCTTTGCATGGTAGAGTTTTAACTTGTTCTTGTTGATGTAGTTATGAACTGTGTTACCTGACAATGGTCTTCTGAAGAGTTCCTGATCCCTTGTGGTAATATCCTATACAGAATAATGTTGGATTTTAATGTAGTTCTACTTGAGGGATCAAAGGTCACTGGCATTCAGTGTTGTTCTTGTGGTCTTTGGCTATGTGCAGAGATTTCTACAGATTCTTTGAATGTTTTAATGGTATTTTGGACTGTAGATGATGAAATTCCTAAGTTCCTTGCACATTAAGAAACATCCTTAAACTGTTGGACTGACTCATTACACTTGCCTGTTTCCGATTAATTCATCTGTTGAATGTTCCAAACAGGTTTTCTGGGGTTTTTTTTAGCTTTCCTCAACTTTCCTAGTCTTTGTTGCCCCGTCCCAGTTTTTTTGGAACTTGTTGTTGGCATCAAATTCAAAGACAATGAATATTTGCAAAAAAACAATATAGTTCATCAGATTTAGCATTAAATATCTTGTCTTTGCAGTGTACTCAATTGAATATAGTTTAAAAAGGATTTGGAAATCATTGTATCCTGTTTTTATTTACATTTACAGAACATCCCAGTATCATTTGAATTGAGATTTTGCATATATTTAAAGGCAGACACGTGCAGAACTGTGCACCCCTGCTGGTTCTGGAGGCTCCCTTCTCATCTTTATTGAGACTTTCTCTGGGGACGTCATGGAGTACGTGGGAGTCAACTTGAACCTCCATTCAGTCTTTTTGATGCTTACAGTGAAGACAGAACATCACAAGGTGTAATTATTCCTTTTGAAATGGCATCATGAATGAGACTTGACACCAAAGAAGCTACATTTGCTTTTGTTTACCGTATTTCTAATGAATTAAAAAATGTTTACAGTTGCACTAAATATGCAACAATGCCTCTGCAGGAAGCTTACATCTTGTTTGACTTTCATCTGACCTCATGAAAATGGTCAATGCGTGAATAGAATGTATGTATGCTTTATGAAAAAGAACTGCTCCTCTACATATTTTTATTTATTATGATGAATATATTTGCCTCCTGAAAAGCTCATACTACTACTTAATAATTAAAATGTGATTCACTGAGCAGCCCTACTTCTAACCAATTAGAGCATGTCTTTAGTGCATGAGCCTTTAAAGACTTTAGTTTTAACCTCCTTGTGCTTCATCCAATGTTTCTCAGGGTCACTAAAGCAACCTAAAAAGTCTTTAATAGTTATGAGTAAGATTTTTAAGAGGCTTAAAAAATTTGAGGAGCACTTTGTTTGAGACATCTTTCATCACTCTGTCATTTTTACACTGTCTCGTTTGCTGAAAACAGCTTTTATTGAATTTTTTTAAGTCAGCCCCTTTGTCAAATTGATATTCCAAGCTACAGTAACCCCCCACAGTGAAAGCACATATGTGATATAGTTTAAGACTGAAGCTGTTTTTTGAACCTGTTTTTTTTTTTTCTTTTTTATCTGCATGCAGTAATGAAGATGTCAGGTTACTGTAGCCAAACTCAAGTGGACATTCTGGGTACTACAGGTTTTGGCACTCCATTTGTCCACTACATTGTCAGGTAACGCCCTGAAGGTTGCCGCCTGGAGGGACAGAGTGCACTGTACTTTAAACAACACAATGTATTTCTTTAAATTTGAGTTCATGTCTGTGAAAAGTTGTTGTCTGTTTAAAAAAAAATGTTAAACTTGTTGGTGATCAAAAGTAAAATATATCTGACAGTGCTAGTTTTGATGCTAAGTAATAAGTAAAGTAATTTCATACTTTTTTAAGGAGTAATTAGTTACTTTTTAGAATTAGAATAACTTGTGCAACAATGAGAGTATAAGCGACCAATACCCTTACTTATCTCACTGTTTATCAGTGGTGGCTGGTATCTTTCACTCCGAGGCCCTGTTTACACGACTCCGTTTTCAGCTGAGAGTTTTCATTGCGTTTTCGCCTCCCGTTTACACAGGAATGGTGCCCGGAGTGCCTACAACTTTTGAAACCAGGGTCCAGAGTGGAGAGTTTTGAAAACGTATTGGTGTCTAGCTTCGTGTAGACGGGATTCAGTGTTTCAGGGTGAAACGCTGACGTCACCGCATGCGCATACTCTTTCCCATGAAGGCTGCGCATGCATACCAGGAACAACAGCAGCTTCGGCCGTCTACCAAGCAACATCTGTGCTGTTTGCTGTGCTCGGTTTGTTATCCAGACAAAAATATCCAGACAGATTTGTTGTCCTGACAGATTTGTCTTTGTTTTTGAAAACGCAAAGGAAAAACCTTTCCGTTTCTGGTGAAAACGTTGTTGTGTAAATGGGGCCTGAAGTTTGTCAGCTTGTTGCTTACACAAAATAAAACTTTCAGTTAATGGCTAACAGAATTAGCTTCATGATCACTATATTTTAGTTGTAAGAAACAATCTTTACCATGATCACCTTTTAACAATTCTCAGCTAGCTCATTTGGAGTGCAACGACACCTCTCATTAATTTTTAACATGGAAGTGACTGAAAGATGAAGCTAGTGTTTGGGATGTGAAAAAATAGACAATTAAGAGGTATTTTGTGTTTTTGTCAGTTTCTATGTGAGGATATAACAAGATGTAAAACCATGTTGTGAGTCCCCAAAAGAATAATTTACTTATCTTTTGGTATTAGAGAGAGAGAGAGACAAGCAAGCTCTTTTAGCTCATTCATGACCCTAACATTTCATTTTCTTAATCTTTTTCTGTACTAATTCTTCATTTTTTAGCTAACTTGGATAGAAGAAAATTCTTTCCACCAAGGGATAAAAATCTAAAGTTTAAAAAAAAGGTAAGAGAGAAATAATTGAATCGTCCTTACTCTGCTTTTTCGAAGGCCAAAGTAAAGTTTTTCTCTCGCTCTTTTGGGCTCAGGGAGTTGAAGTCAAAGGCATCAGGAAAGAAACGATGGATCAGAGCGCAGAAGGCCAGTCCATCACTCCAGGATGATGAAAAGTTTTCTATGTTTACACCCTAAAAGGTCAAAGAAAAGAAAGCTGTAATCTAAAAAGGATACCAACACCATTTTAATATGTCCTGTTCATTCTGAATATCTCATTCTCTGTGATATATCATCTTGTCACCTCATAGTTTCGAGTCTTGTTACGACACCACTGAAGCATCTTCTGTTTGATTGAAGCTCCTGTAGCCACGGCAGCAGATGACCTCTGAATTTTAAAATTGCGGGGTATTGGTGTCCTAAAAGTGTCACAACATTGCACAGTTTGGTCACATGATATATTACATCTTTATTATTGAAATCTGTTTTAGGTTGTAGGCATCACATTGTCTTACTCTGGAGCCCCTTGTTGAAACTTTGCAATGATGTCATTTTTAGCTGCTGCTCTGATAGAGCGGGCAGAGGGTCTTGGTCTGGAGAGAGAAGAAGGAGGTCCGCTCTTTCTTTTTGGCTTCCCTTGCTTTTCCAACTCCTTACTCTGTCCTTTGTCTTTTGTATCCATATCCTTCACCTTTTGTTCTCTCTCTGCCCCTTTGGCACCTTTCTGCTCCACAACTTTTTCTGCTTCTTTTGCCTTCTCCTCAGTTTCACTCTTCTTCTCCTCTTTGTTTTCATCCTTCACCCCCTCTTCTTCTCTCCTTGTCTCAGAAGTCTTTGTCTCTTCCTCCTGCTCTTTTTTCTTGTTGTCCTTGCTCATTCCCTCTTTGTCTTTTTCTCCATTTTCAGGATCCTTCATGTCTGTTTCTTGTCCAGCCTCTTCACTGTCACCTTCCGCTGGCTTCGACACACGTATCTGGGCCTTGTCTGTATCTCCAGGACTGGCATCCTCCTCTTTCTTATCAGTTTCAGAGTCCCTGTCCATCATTAACCCCTGACCTTCAACTGTCTCCTCCGCTGCCGGCTCTATCCTGGGGTCTTTGTTCACCTCCAGCTGTGACTCCTCTGTCTGGAGGAACAAGCATACAGTGTAAGCAATTTACGTATCTAATCCATATGCTAGGACTCTTTAAAAAGTAAGTTTGTGTGTGACAACTAATTATTTTGTTAGTCCTTATCAAAGAGGTCACTCACAGACAAGAGAGCCCCAGACACACCAGCGCCAAAATGTAATTTACAACTGTTTTGAACTATAAATAAACCAAAGACTTTCACCAACTTTAGGTCTGTTCATGGTTGTAGTTCTGTCAGTGAAATATATTTTCTGAAGTTAACCCCTTATGTGCCAGTTAGCCTAAACAAATGTCAGAGCCCCAACACTTAAATGGAAAACAACAACAATGTTTTTTTTTTTTTAATCAATTAAAACATTTTTTTGGATGAACATTCAGTGATTACTGGCAATACAAATTTTGGCGAGAGACAAAAGTAACAAACAGCATTTGAGGTCCTTAAAGTGGACATGTCCTGCCAATGTTTTCACCAACTTCTCTCCTGCTTATATATACAGGCCTCTTTGTCAGAGTTTTAAATGACATTTTCACTAGTTTTAATGAGCATCTTATAATGAACCTCTCATAAACTAAGACTCATCCACATCTTGATTTCATATGTTAAGGTTAGACTTACTGTGACTTACTGCAATTAAGATGTCTCCAATGCAATAACTTTATATCCTGATATGAATCAAATAAAAAACAAATGTATATTATTTAGGCCCTGCCAATCATTGGCCCGTACAATTTGCCTAAATTTTCTGATACACATGAGACCCCTTAATGATGTTTTTTTTAACTAATTAATTTATTATTATTATTATTACTGTCATTTTTATTTTTTTTTTATTCTTGGCTAACTGTTAAATGTCATTATGTTCTGTCTTGTGTGGTTGTTGATGTCTCTTGTAGTTTGTGTTCTTTATGCTCTCTTTGCAAGACAAAATTCCCTTTAGACCAATAAAGTAATTAGACAGGCTTTTGCATTTTTACTTCTTCCTTTTTTTTAATCAAATATCAGATTAATTATTCAGATTTATACAGCAGTATTTAACATAAAGGACAACTCCTTTTTTGCAGTCTACTTGAACCATTCACACCTTGCAAGCAGTGGACAGAGTCAGTACAATGACAGAGATGCTCGGTGTGGCATTCATTTGGTTGTGTAATCCCTGGAGTATTAACTCACCTAAGAAACTGGAAAATCTGAAGTACAGTTTGAAAACAAGAACAACAAGTAAATAAAAGTGGAAGTGCTCTGAGAGCACAAACCTTTAAGAAGGCATTACTTAAGCGAGTTACACTGAAAAATGTGTAAAACTGTCATATCGCACAATGTTTATAATTCTTTTAAATAATTCCTGGATATGCATCCTGATTCAGATCAAAATCTAGTCATTTCCTTGTGCCATGTCCAAAATCCCCTGAAAATTTAATCAGAATCTGTCAAAAACTTTCTTAATTATTTCTCTCACAGACAAATAAGAAGATAGGCAGACAGACAAACACTGAACATTTACTTAAGAGTCTACATTTAAAGAATTTAACAGGCAACCACCATCACTTTTTTTTCTAAATGCTGTGCCAATACTTTCGACATCATTGTGCAAAAATTAATTTATATAACAATGGCTCTCAGTTGTCTACCACAGCTTTTGGCTTTACAGGATACAATGAAAAATAATTATTAACTTGGAGGATGTGTTTCCCATCAGGCCACTTACTTGTTCTCCTGATAATTTCCTCTGCATCACATCTGTATTTTGTATTGTGTCACATGGAGATTAAGGGGAGGCACAATAACTCATCTGGCTCACACTTTAATCTCTATAATTTATCCATGTATGTTTATAGATGTTTGATTTGATGCTCTGACAGACAATGAAGGGTGTGATTGTGCTTAAGCATACTTTGCATGTTTGTGGCTCCTTGAACTCTGACTATGAGTCCTCTATTTGGGATGAATGAGTATCAATTAAAGGATTTGCATGATGAACTGTCACTTACAGTGTCAGGCCATCTTGTATCTGTGACAGCAGAATTACATTAAAATCATACTTAGATCTACAAAAGCATTAGACAAATTAAACTAATGCGACAACATTCTCATTTGAACAAAGAACCTCATATCAGTTTGTAAAACTAACATTATGTAACATGTACTAATATTAGCACTGCCTCTTTTCTCTGGGGAAGACAGGGTCTCTGAACATAATGAGCAGAGTGTAATGTGAGACTTACAGCTTTACGGGATTTGTTGTGTATCTAAATTACTTGGATGCAGTTCAGGGGTCAAACTCCATATGAAAAGTATAACTGCATCTGTAAATCAATAAGGCTCCTTTTTATCTGCTAAAACTTTGTATTACGCTGCTTAACATAATTACACATTGGTATTAATAAATACTTAACTTACATCCATAATGCATTTATAACCTAGTTGGTTAAGTTTTGTAACCACAATTAGGAATGCTTTACACAAATAAGCATTATATATAACTCATAATCTAATTATTGACATATTCTACTGGCACAGTTGTGAGCTGTATGTGTGAAAGCAAACAGCCGAGTTTTTTCACTCTGACTTTAGTAGTTTGTGTGCTGCCTGTTGGTGACCTCCCTGCCCCCCTCCACCACTTCTGCCCCATCCTGCAGGGACGACACCCTGCTGAGTGAACAGACATGTCAGTGAATTACCCAGGCGGGATGCCCAAATATTCTGATAATATCAGGGTTGCATGTGTGAAAAGGGCTATTGTTAATACCACCCTGATGACATACTAGTACTTTAGCAATACATCAATGCAAAATGTTTGACTGTTTGTATAGAATGGCTTTTGAAATGATCAATAATGTATCACAAATGATGAGTTCAGCAATAGTGAATACTAATAAATCAATACAGAATTTATGAATGTGCTTAAAAATTATTCATAAGAGTGTCTTGTAAATGGTCAGCCCATAATTTGTTTATTTTGGTTAGTTAATGCTTTATAAATGCTAATCTATTGCTTACTATAGGTGTCATTGAAATAAATTTTAACTCTTAACTTTCTTCAGTAAAATATTACTTAGTTAATTAAAATGCATCAATGATTTAGCTGATGTGTATCGTAAAGAATCCAGGGATATGATACATATTGTTAAACAAGTGTAACTATGAAATCAAAATACACTCTGATACACAGGCAGTATGGCACTTTTTAACTAAAAAAATATTTTTTAATGTATATTATTAAGAACCCACAATATTGTGTGCTTAATTTTTTATTGTACATTAATCATGGTACCATGGATAAACTGTTGTCTTTCCCCATGACTAAAATAACAACAATAACAGTAACAGAGCGGTAGAGAGTCAATTATCTAAATCCCTGCTGCCAACAAGGCACAAAAGAGTGACCTACAGTACACTATGGAGTCTTGAATATTCTGTTTATCATTGCTTGCAAAATTACTAATATTGCACTGCAGTATATTGTGTAATATTGAGATAACAATATTTTCTCACACCTATATTCAAAACGGCTATATTCAAAACAGTTTTTATTTTGATTTGATAGTTTTACAAAACAGAAAAATTAAAACAGAAAAATAACTAAATGATGAGAGTGGAGAGAAATTTGTTTCTATTAAATCTGAGGGAAAAATTAAATTCTAAAAATAGAAAAGAAAAGTCTAGATGTTAATTACAGTGGGATAAAAAAAATGGACAACTGTGAAAATGTCAAGTTCAAAGCTAAATTACAATTTCACTTCATAATCAATTGACTTTTTTCCTGAAGTTGTATTTTCACTTGTGTTGTTATGTCATTTCTCCACTTTATACTAAAACTTATGCACTGATTGTTCTTATAAATGACTCTGAGCAGAAACACACTTCAACTCTTTTATGTCTGGCCCCTCGCACACTTTTGTGATATATTTTTTAATAAGATGTTAATGTAAATCTCTGCTTTTTTTTCCAAAATTGAAGACTTTTTTAAATCCTCCAATGTTTGTACACAACTTCTAAATAGGAGCATCAGCCTGCTGCAGGAGCAGTCACACCAGGTCAGGTCTTTCAGGAGTGACTCATGAGAGGGAAAAGGGAACTCAGAGTGTGTGTATTTGTGTGTGGGTGTTTGTGTGTATTTATTTGAGTATATGAGCTTCACTCTGTGTAATGTTTGTGCTTCTCTGTGTTACAGTCAGCAGCACCAACAGGTGTAGCACAGCCTCTCCTTTTACATGGCTCAAACACAACACCTGCTGCGGTCACAAATGCACTCTGTGCTTGTCCCAGGAAGAGACTGTCACCAGTCATCATGGGACTGACATGGAAATGATGTTTTCTTTGATAAATACAAACTGTTACGATACAGACCTGGTTGTTGTTGTTGGTGTCTCCCAGAGTTGTGGTCTCTGTAGATGAAGAAGGCTCCTTGCTGGTTGATTCATCCATGTCTTGAAAAGTCAGTCAATCCACTTGATTAAAGGTCCAGTAAATCCTTTTTAAACTAGTTAATGCTCTAGTTTTATCTCAAGTTGCTTCTAACTCTGTCCCACAAAGTTTTCATTCAGTCAAAAGGAATTTGTCTTCACAGGAGCCCTCCTTTAAGTCCACTATCTGCCCCCGCAAACACTCTGTGTTGTCTCCTGTCCCTGTCTTCTCATTTGCCCGTCTTCGTCAGCACTGCCCCGTGTCAGAGATGTGTCTGTTGGTTTGTGGATATCCGCCTTCACCCCCATTCACCCAACACCCCCACCCTCTGCTTTGTGAGGATTCCTACGCTTCTTTATCTGACCTTTCGAACAACACATGGTCCTGAAATAGACTTAACAGTGACATAGGCACAGACCGCTGAGCCAAACAGCTGCGTCTGCTGTGGAAACCATGGCTGTACACACACGTACAATAAACACAGGGATGTCTGCAGTTAATTAAACATGCTCATGCTCCTTCATGAAATCAACTCTTTAATCTTGAGGACACGAGCTGGATGAGTAAATACAACCCTCATGTCTGCATGGTGAGTATGAAGCTGGAACCTGAGGATGATTAGCTTGCTCTAGCATGAAGACTAGCTAAAAGGGTTAGTTTGGGTTTTTGGAAGTAGGGTTGCTTGAAGCCCATGGCACTTGTAAACATAATTGCCGATAAAGGAACTTACAAGCTTGGCCCTGAGAGGAGATTTCCGGGGGCGGACAGTAGCCAGTACATAGTAGTACATGGTGCCACCAAAAGCCTCCTAATTAACCCACTTGTAGATTAAAAGTACTCAAAAAACTATGTTGGCTTGACGATACAGTAAGCTTCTTTACAGTGTTTAACTTGTCCTTGAAAAAGCCCCTGTGTTTAGAACTTTAGTATGTTGGGAAACAGAGGTTATGTAGCCCTTCGCCATCACTGGTCAGGTTGTTTGAAAGAACAACAAACACTAACTTTACTAAAACTGAACTAAAATCTAGTGATTTTTACTCTAGTAATCGCTCGACAGTATGTGGTCATGTCTTCTTCTCACTAACTTGTCAGACTCTCTTTAACCATGTGTTAGATGTAACAGCCTAGATGTCACAACCTAGACAAATCTGGGGCCTCACTTATAAAACATTGCTTAGGATCCATACTAAAAGTGTATGTGCGCCTAAAAGCTTAAAATGGCGTGCGCCAAAAAAAAATCTGATTTATAAAACTGGACGTGCGCACACCTGCAAGCACTTTTCCCTTTGTAAATCCCAGTCTACCTGGAAGGTTGCGCAGGTGGATGCACCTCACAGCCCACCCTCTACACACCCACATTTTACCATGAATGGTCAATGAAAAGCACTTTGTGAATGTTTTTGCATCGCCTGCCTGCAGTCTGCTCCTCCACTGCTGTGCGACAAAATGTATTTTCACTCGGAGCTCTCTGGAAACCAGACAATGCTGCAAGTTGCCTTTTGATGTTGCCCTGTTCACCCACAGTGTAAGGAATCCTGATCTATCCACTGGTCATGTTTATTATGCCATCCAAAACGGCTGGAATTATTGTGACTGCGATATCCCAAACCTAAGGACAGAATTTAACTGTATTATATCATACCCAAAAGGGGCTTTAGACAGAAACTGTAACGTTATAAATTGGTAATCATATCAAACACAGACCTGCTGGCTAATTCCTGCTGGAAGGGGCCGGTTGCTAAAAACCTTAGAGTGATTTGCACCTGTATACGCACTGCGATGGCACGTTTCCAGCAGGTGGTTTTGTCTAACACTGGGCCCAGTTCAGCGCATAGATCCAAGAGCACTGCTATGGGAAATCTAAATCGGCTTATTAGCCAGTCATCGTCATGGGCCAGGAAATCTTTGTGGTCCCCAGCAGTGCTAGTGCATCCAATGTGCAGCATTACGCACAAGCGTCGCTGCACTGTTTATATGCTTACTCGGCAATTAGACTGATTGTTACACACAATCAGTGCTATCCACCACTCTATATCATTTAAAGATGAAGTATGATATATGAACATTGCATACAGTAGTAGGCCAAATGGCTCTCTAAAGGAACACTGCAGACTTGGGTGTTTATGATTACACGGGTCTGTAAGTCTGATATGTGATGACATTAAATATATGAGATGAATCTGACGTCAATTCACCACAACACCATCTGCGCCGCCAGTTTCCCCCGCTTCCAACATGTTTGTGCATCAGCATCAAAGTTGATGTACCGGTGCGCACACTCTCCTGCCAAGTTTATTTTTATAAATCACAATCTTTGTGTGGGAAGTGGCGTATGCCACTTTCAAGCCCTGTTTTGTGCATAAGCAAGCTTTATAAATGAGGTCCCTGAGGTTTTCATCCTTGGTCTAAAGTCTCAGATAGAGACATTGAGCCTCAAACTGTGAGGGAATGTTTCCTGGTTGTTTTCTTGTGGACCAGAAGCAGAAGCCAGAGACAGAGTTCAAGGTGTAACAAGAGAATTTATTAACGTGAAGTCAAGGGGAGGAGGGGGGAATCCAGGGTCCGAGGTTAGGGGGTGAATCCGTGCTGAGAGTGAGATCTGAGGTGAGAGGATTATCCGTGAGAGAGACAGTGATTATGGGTGGTTGGCATGAGGCGTTGAAGGGCTCATGAAGGCACTGCAGGTAAGGAGCAAAAACACACAGGTAAGACAACAGAGCAAAAATTCAAAAGCACAAGATTACTCAAATGACTCAGTAGAGAGTAAAAAGACTTAAGAAAAAAAAACTCAAGGAGCAGGATGAGTCCAAAACTCTGCATGAAAGTCACTAGGGAGGGGATCTTCACACAAACTCCACAAATAGGACTCAGCCTAAGTCTTTGGTTTGCCTTGGATTCTGAAATGAATTTTGAGGATTGTGTGCACTGTTAAATCATTTAAAAAGACAATTTCTCTTCTTGTGCTAAACAGAGAGAGTAATGCAGACTTTTTGAAGTAACAGGCTATCATGATCTCCTTTCTAGTTTACCAAAACAAGTTGCGTGATCAGCAACAGCCAAAATGAAATGGTTCTGCAAGAGAAAAAAGACTAAAGTGAAAGCAGATATTAAATCAGTTTTCAAGTCTTCGCATTGACTGGCTGTTCATTTTGATATTGATTTATAGTTCCTCTTTGGTATTGAGTTAAAATTTGTTTTATTAATCTATGAAGGATTACATGGTCTCATACCAGACTAACTTTCAGGGATGGTGTTAGTATACAAACCAGGACAGGCCCTCAGAGCAGCTGATTCTTCTCTTTTGTCATTTCTACAGAGCGGAGGAAAAACATTTGGTAATGCTGCTTTCGGCTCTTGTGTTTCAAAACAAAAGGACAAACTTCCAAATGATCTTAGAGGCGCTAAAGGTTTCGAGATCTCTAAATGCAAGCTAGCAAGTTTGAATGACTTTGAATATGTTAACTAGAACAAATTTTTTGGCAAATCATTACTGCAACTCAGAGCCTTAAACAAAATTTACTGCTACAGGCAGCTTCTTTTTCCATGATCTTAAACAAACCAGACAGTAGATATAACACATTATGAAAGTAATGCTACTTTCTGATCATAAGACAAACTATTTCAGCTCATGGCCGAGAAGCATTGTTTGTTTGCTTGTCTGTTTTCATAGTTTCTTAAAATTTTTTCATATGAATACTATCAAACTCTCAAGGTTGCACGACTGTACTTTGTATCAGACTGATAGATCAGACTGCCTGTCTCATATAAATTGGTCAATTCACCTAAGTGCAGACATGGTAAATCAGTTTCCTGTCTGCTACACCTTCAACTCTTGTACACTCTCTTGACCCATGTGTCCTTGCTTAGGTAAAAGCTCTAAGTTGTCTGTCCTCAGGCTTCATTCTCTTTCTAAAGATGTCATGATGTATATAATGGTATTAACAAAACAAATCACAAGTTGATATATATGACGCAGGACTTGTTCAGCTGTTGTCCTGTACTAACCATGCATCTGCTCATTCAACACAAAACAGATGGCTGTAAAAATAAATGTCTATCTTTATTCCCTCTCTGTCTGTCATTATGTCCTCCAACTCCCCACACCCTCCTTCTCCTAACTGTCTTGGGGGCTATAAATATGTCAGTGCCTTCTTGTGTATCTGTCCCACTCCCTCTTGTTGATGACCCATTCACCAAAATACAACTCTTCTTCTGCTTTTGGAGCGTTTGCATAGATAGAAAACAAGGTGCTATGATGTTTGTAAGGTAAGATGGTGTGATGTTATTGGGTGGAGATGTTGGTTGAATCAGATCAATCATTGAAGAAGTTGAAACATACTGCCCAAAGTATGTTTCAAGTATTTGAAGGTCCTGACCCTAATGTGATTTAAACACATATCTAACCTTTGGTAAGAGTACACAGATGGTGAAAAAATTTGTATATAGCCTCTTTAGGTTGAAAAATGTTCCTCTTAAGGAGAGTCATACCAGTTTAGATCTGTCAAAACCTTCTTTAAGAGCTCAGAAAGTCTGACTTTATTTCCAAACAAGCATCCTTGTGTTCTTGCATAGGAGCCCTGTTCTTTGACGTAGAGTCAGACAAACTTTGCTTCAGAGCACTCAAGCCCTTAGTGCCTAGTTTCATTTTGGGAGGTCCTGACCCTTATGTCATTCAACACATAACCATTGAATTTGGAGTTCAACATGCTACCAGTGCACCACAGAGCCCTGGGTGCTGTGAAGAAGCAACTCAACCATATAAGCAAGTTGGAGACAGTAAAAGTGCAGAGGCGCATTAAAGAGTGTTTATGTGGTTGACTGATTTGTGAAGAACTTTACACAATATGAGCCCAAAAGACTTTGACCTTGAAGTTGAAAATGTAATCTAGCCCCCGTTGAGTCAGTGTGTGCATTTATGTACAGTTTGGAGGAAATCCCTCAAGGATCCAAGACATCATGCTAGAAAGCAAGGGATGAACAGAAGGCTCCATGACATTGACTTAGAAAATTAGTTCAAGCTGGAGTCAGATGCATGCCAATCACTACCTAAAAGCTCAAGCAAGCAAGGCTTTACCGTTGTCATGTCTGAGTGTGTGAGCATATAATTCCACAAGGGCTTGAGGTCAATAGAAAAAAGTGATGGGAAACAATCATGACACACTGACTGAAATACAGTGAATTAAAAATGTAGTTTTTTATTAAAATGCCATACATCATCAAATAACACAAGACATTTAATTATATGTAATAATATATATAATATAATATAATATAATATTATTTACCATCTTAATTTTCATAAAACTCCATGTGCTATAGTAACGATGGATGTGGAGAAAGCCTTTGATCGTAAAACACATGCTAGAAGTGAAAATACGTGCAAGAAGTGTTGAAAAGATTTGGCTTTCAATCAGATTTTGTTCGCTGGGTACAGCTTTTATATAAAATGCCCATTGCCTCAGTCTTAACATGGTCTGATCTCTGCCCAATTTCAGCTTAATAGAGGTATAGCTCAAGGGTCACCACTATCACCCCTATTATTTTCTTTAGTTATACAGCCATTAGCAATTGCTGTCCGGCAAACCTCTAATATCAAGGGAATGACGATAGGAACAACACACCACAAAATTCTATTGTACGTGGATGATATCGTCCTGACATCAACAGACCCATCAAACTTAATCCCTGCACTAATCAATTGTGTGAAAAAGTTTTGTCAAATTTCTGGATACAAGGTTAATTTTACAAAATCTGAAATCATGCCTCTGGGTTTTCCTTATGAGTATGAGCCTGACTTTGTAAAAGCCTTTTGCTGGGCACCAAATGGATTCACATATTTGGGGGTTAAAATAACACCTAAAATAAGTCGACTCGATGCTGAAAATGGTAACCCTGTGCTTAAACATATTAAGGATGAGATGTTGGGCTGGAAAAAGCTTCCTGAATCCTTTCTGGGCAAAGTCAGTCTTAGTAAGATAATAATTCTCCCCAAAATTACTTACCCTCTATCTATGCTCTTCATGTCTCTGAAGAGAAACAATAAAGATATAAATAAAGCTCTCTCTGACTTTAAAATTAAATTGAATATTTTACATCTACCAAAAAAAACAAGGAGGATGAGGGCTCCCCAACATTATAAATTATACAATGTCAATGCAAGCCAGAATCATTTCAGTATGGGCAACTGCTCAACCGAAACCGCCATGGTTAAGATTGAGGCTCTCCTGTCAACTTACTTGATAAACCCAGAAGGGACCAGTTATGGCTAAAGACAATTTTCTAATTACTAATATGTGTAGTTCTTGGAAATCTTTGAGGAAATTATTTGGGACCAAACATAAATTGTAGTTGTTTAACAACAGTGATTGATAATCCTGATTTAACCAGAGAGGGCACTGGATCTAACTTTAAAAAATGGTATGAAGCAGGGGCTTATCATATATATAATCTTTGGGATAGGGGAAAATTTAAAACATTCGAGTCCTTACAGGCTAAATATATATTACCAACAAAAGAGGTGTACAAATACCTTCAGGTCAGACTCTATGTATACACTAAAATGGATACTCTTGAAACTCTTTTAGACAGTCTTAAACAGTGTCACTTTGTCTCCGAATTTTATTCAAAGCTGCAACATTTGAATATGGACAAGCTATCATTCCTACAAAAATCATGGGAAACTCAGCTGGAAATAACAGAGACTGAATTACGGGAGAAAATCTTAGTTTTACCTTCGAAAATATCCATATGTATGTATTCAGAGAAATGCAATGCAATATCTTACAAAATGTCTGTATATCTCTCTATATATATATACATAAATGTATATATTTATATGATAGTAGGGGCCTCTCCAAAGGAGACAAGACTTCACTGCCTCTGCTCTGGGAGTGTGAAAAGTTGCACAGGAAGAACATGCAAACTTCATGCGGACAGGCCCTGCCTGACCCAGGGATCGAACCAGCAACCTTCTTGCTGTGAGGCATGTGCACTACCTGCTGCGCCACTGTGCCACCCAGCTAACGCATTGTGTCTATTGCGATGTATCCCTGAATCATTAAGAACACAATTTTTGCTTAGGTTTTGCTTATGTTGGGCCGAAAGGCTGTTATGACCAAATAGGTAGATGAAGAACCTCCTTCAATACATCTGTGGAAGTCTTTGAATATATTAGAATAGATTAGAATATATTTCTCTGGAGAGATTAAGATTTTGTATTCACGATCAGAAGGATCTCTTTCCAAAGTTTGGCAAAGTGTTGGAGTATCTGGGAACTCAGAGTGCAACTGCATTAGATGTTAGACCCAATACTACTTTTGAGATTATTGCTGTGGAAGTATTTTGGATTTGATACATATTTCAAACAACCTGTACTACTAGTACTATACCTTTCATTGAAGTACTTATTTCAAACTATCAAAGTAGAAATATTGATCTAAATGTTGTTAAAGTCTGACTGAAAAACATACGTAAAGTAAAAAAAAAAAAAAAAACCAGCATTTTCTGTTTTTGCAGTAACTTGCTTACATAGATCATTACCTGTTTTAAACAAATTCTGCTTTACATGACCATTTGTAACATATCAGGGGGCTGGACATAAAGTCCTCACTACATTACTTTTGCAATTAACCCCACTCAGAAGTGTATACTTGTTAAAATATTTAATTTGCTGTCAAAGGGTCCACAGAGCCTCATGGACTTCAGGATTTCACCGTAGAACAGCACCAATTTTTAAGAGCATTTAATTCATGAGACCTTAGAGATTGTGATCAAGCCAGAGGACTTTGAACACTTTTACAGAACTCCAAGCATTGATGAAATTTGATATTTAGCAAGGGATTGAGAGATCTGATGAACTTTGACCTTCATCTAATCAGGTCATTAAGACAGTGACTATTTCTGCAAAGCTTTAACATCCCTGTTTCCTTGAGATCTCAAACAGGGATAACCACAAGGCCTAATGACCTGATCCTAAAAGTTATCTTTTAGTCAGTCTGAGCAAATTTAGAGCTGCATGAAACTTTAACCTCAAAGTATTCTTTTGAACTGCTTACAAAAATGAAATGGGGCTCCTCTACATGAACCTCTAAACAAGATTAGATGGACAGAAGTGCAAATGTTAATTTTAAGTCTTCCTTGAGTTCAGAGAACACCAAAGACTGCATCTTCTCAGTCGTTGATAGAGAGGAAGGCATATGAAAGCCCACTTTTGTTTAGATTGCTCCCAACAGAATCTAGGCCCACTGCTCTGCCAGCATTAAGGGTGTCAAAACATGTGAAAAAAAAATTAGGGGCATACTTGAGCATCTTGATCCGGAGATGCCTTAGGGCAGTGCACCAATGCATGGCTGCACCAGAGTGTGAGAAAAATAAAAAGCTCAGATGCAAGTCAAACTTGAAAGTTGTGGATTTATTTAGTTTGAAGTCCTTTTGTGCAGCAGGGGTCCACCTCTTCAGTATCCACCCTGGAAGACAGAACTTTTAGTATGCATTCAAGAACCTCATTATGATTGCAGATGTAGAACATACCTTGCCCTTCACAGGCTGCTTCACAGGCTGCTTCACAGGTTGCATTGGAACCTTCACTGGTCTAAGTTCAGTGTAGGTGTGCAGGGGGATGTGGTATTTCAAGTAGTGAACATCTTGCCAGTCATCCCCGCCTTGCTCGTAGCTGCTGCTGGACTGTGTGAATGTGCCTGTAGGATACTGGCCGGTCAGGAGCATGTAGTCATAAGGATAGAAGCCCCAGTTACCACCAACATAGGACAAAGGCCCACGACTGTATTCAATTGCAGAAAGTGAAGGTCCACTGCTGCGTGCCTCCGTCTCCCTTGAAGAATCTCCATGCTCAAGGTTTCCTTCATAATGTGCCAGTTGTCCCCCTGCTGGGAGGTTCAGGCCCACATCCTCAGGTCCACTGAAGTAACCACCATGACTGCCAGCTGGCAATTCTACAGTTGCTGAGAGAAAACTGGGAGGTTCGACAGCCCAGTCGATCTCTGGGAACATGTCAAAGGTTGTAGTTAGTGCATCATCTTCTTGCTTAGATCATACGCTTAACGCTTCAGTTGTTACCGTCTGGTAAAGTCTGGAAAGAGGGTCCTGTCTGGACAATTCCTGCAGGGACAGGGAGGGCTGGGCTCACACTCTCAGGTCCACTGGAGGCAATGCTGGAACTGCCAGCTGGATCTTGAGTTCCAGAGAGGAAACTAGATGGTTGAACAGCCCAATTGATTTCTGAGGACAAATCAAACTTGTAAAGCCCTTTTCACCAGGTTAAAGAGCAGGTCTGACAGAAATCCTTACCCTCTGGACCACTGAGAAAAGCTGGTCCTGTCTGGATAACGCCTGCAGGGAGAGGACTCACTTCACCACTCTGTCCTGAAGAAACAGACCCAGAACCAACAGGTGCTCCTAGTATCCTATAAGGAGCAGGCTGAGCAGATCCAATCCCTACAGCTCCTGCAGGCTGATAAGACACACCCTCAGAGGGAGCAACGCCAGGTGGAGACTGGATAGAAGGTGCTCCCTGGTAAGTGCCATAGTTAGGTGCAGCAAATGAGAGACCACCAGCAGACCCAGCACTGGGATCAAAACCTGGATAGAAAATTTTCAATTAGTGACAAGTACAACCAATTTATGAAAATCTTCTGTCTGGTCTCTGAGATACCTCACCTGACTTCACAGGAAGACAGCATATCTCCACAATCAGCAAGGCAATGATGGAGGCCCTGGTGAAGAAATCATCAACACTGTTATTCCAGCAGTAAGTTAAAAAAAATAAATAAATAAAATAACAATCACTGACATCCTTTGTCATCCTACCCTGAGAAGAACCGTGCAGTCGTCATTGTGAAGTCAGCACTGCTGTGACGCTGAAATGTGAGGATTAATATAAGATGGTATGGATCAGCCTTGACCAATCAGAGCTTAATGAGTTAATGACTGCCAGCTGATGATGAATGGCTTTGCTGCATCACAAAGTCAGTATGTTCACTAGTTTTGGCTCTTTAAAGAGAGTTTTTGGGCTGACTACAATTGTTTTTTTCATACCAAATACTATAATCATCACTTTGCCTCCATATATTTTTTCTTTGTCTCCAGGTCATAAATGATTGAGCCTTGCCGTAAAGTTCTTCATGAATTTGTTTTACAACTCTTGTCTTAATGTGTTCTCATTTTGTGCTGTTTATTACATCCAATGATGCTGTAGTGTTCAACTTTTTGAATTACAAAAATTTACAAAACATCACACTTATACTCATAAAAATATATGCATTAAATCTAAAGCCACTTTTGCAGATTTCTGTTTAGGCTATTAAAGTATCTCTTCAAACTAAATTATGTTTATGATGATACAATACCTTAAAACTATAATAATTATAACAATAATAATAATAACAGTAATAATAAAGATCATATTGGACAGTTGGGTTGTAGCAACAATTTGCTGCCCAGCAAAGCTAATGTTCTCAACAGCATTAACTCTACTGAGACCATGTTGAGCATGTTAAGTTATTATTTTAATTCCATTAACAAGCTGCAGCAGTTTTGCCCTGAAGTGATTTAAATGTGGTCCTGTCTGAGATGCAGTCAAAAAAACTGATGTTGCTTCATAAGGTAAAAAGAACATTGTTTTCTTTGAGAAACATAAATTTTAAAGAAAGAAACTAGAATTGCTTTGAAAGCACAAATTCCACAAAGGCATTTCTGACAGTGTTAGTCGGTTTATAATGGAGCATGAGGGAAACTGTCATATCTCACAATGTTAACATATCTATTTAAACATTCCTGGACCCACATCTGGATTGGGGTCACAACTAAAATCTTATCATTCTCTTCCTTGTGTCATGACTAACATTCTCTGAAAATTTCATCCAAATCCACTGAAAACTTTCTGAATTATCTGCTATCATACAAACACACAGACAAGGCTGGCAAAAACCTTGGTGGAGGAAATAACTCTGCTTCCTTTAGAGAGCTACAGTGATATAAGCCCTGTAACCTGAAGACAATGGGGTTTTAAAGTGATAGATCAGCACTGCCTGCTGCAGGCTGACTATATTTTAAATTCATTAAATTTTAGGACCTGTTGCTTCACTTACTTTTAAAACAAAGCTACAGGTCCTCACTCTGCAGTGATTTAGAAATATTCCTTGACCAATTCTAAGGGAGGAGTTTTCATCTTAGGAGGCTGGGTTGATCCTGTTGCTTGATATGAAACTTTCTTTAAATCTATAATCGTTTGATCTAATAAAAGAGAAAAAAAATGAATGAAAGTAAACGTACAACGTACATTAAAAAAAAATGAAATCAATGAACTTAAAGATCTAGTCAGGCTGCAGCAGGTAGTACTCGTGCCTCAAAGCAAAAGAATTGCTGGTTGAACTTCCTACGTACTATAATTTCCTCCCACTGACCAAAAACATGCTGGTTAATTTAATTGCCAACTCTTAACTTTCCTTAGCTTTAAATATGCATATAAGTTGTTGTCCATCTCTCAGTGTCAGCCCTGTGATTGGAGGGCAACCAGTCTGGGGTGTGCATCGTCTCCCACACAATTTTAGCTATGAGAGACTCCTGTCCTGTGACCCCAAAAGGGATTAGAATTATAGACTCTGGTCAGACGTGTTTAGCACCACTCAGCAGAAATTTAGATCTCGGCAAGGTTGTTCAACTTCAAGCCAAAAATATGCAAAGTACTCATTTCATATCCGACAAGTGCAAATGAATTGCTTAATACAAGGTAAATGGACTTGAGCCTATAAAGTGCTTTTCTCATCTTTTGACTACTCAAAGCTGCTTTATATGCAACAGGTCACATACCCTTTCACACCTATTCGCTCTCACATTCACTCACTGATGGTTCTGAGTTTCTATGTTAGTTATCCATCAGTGTCAACTAACACATTCACGCCTGTTAAGGCCACTGCCGTATCCTGGAGTCTCTTTCCCCTTTGTGTAAGTGTCTGTACTTGTGTGTGTCTGTGTGTGCCTCTATACGCCCCACATCAGCCAATCAGGAGCGACCAAGATGCACCAAAAGAAGCTGGCAAGCCTGACGGACGCTCCACAGCAAGCTGTACCCAGCCGTGCTCCTGTGCCTCTTCACCTTAGAGACTCATTGTTTGAAACTTAAACCCTGTAAACCCTTTGTGAAGCACTAGATTGTTTTTGTAGTTTTGAACATATTACACACACGCTAGTTCTTTATCTGTTAGACACATTAGTGATTTGGGTGCTGTTTTGTTTTGTATTATTTCTTTTGATTTGTTAGTCAGGGCTTGTTTTGATACCTCTAGGTTAGAGGCCCTTTTTGTTCTTGTTTTAAAGCACTCATTTAGCTGATTGCCTCCCCTTTGTCACAATTTTACCTTTGTTTAAAGAATCACTTGGTCAACCACTTAAAATCTTGGTTTTTATGTTACTTCCCTTTTCCCTAACGAGCTGGTTGTAACAACGCCTTTTCATACCCATTTACACGCCACTGACGCAGCAGTGGGAGCAACTTGGGGTTAAGTGTCTTGCCCAAGGACACATCGACATGTGTCTCCCATAGCTAGGCTCAAACTTGCAACCTCCCAGTTACTGACCAAGCGCACTTTCCAACTGTGCCACTGACACACAAGGAATCAAATGCTAAAATAAGGCACTGAATCACTTGCATTTATCAGAAAATACCCAAAATAGTAAAACATTACTCCTTTAGGGTCTTAGATCAGAAAGCATTGAACATTTTCATCTCTAAATAGTTAACTGCAATTTAATCACAGTTCATGCCACGATATTAATGTTACTAGAATGACCCAATTACATTGTGCTCTATTGTGAAGTGTGTTGAGATTTATGAATTGGCATACAAGATTTATCACTGGTAAACTTTACTGCAAGTAAAAGGTGTTGCTGGAATGTTGTGCAATTTTGGCTTTCAATAAGTCTAGGGAAATTTAGACTTTGACAAAACCTTCCCTTTAGCTTTAAAAACCATTTGTAAAAGTTGTTAATTATGCTTCTGAAGTACATGGGACATGGAAAGTTCACAATTTGCTCACTTTAACTTATGTACCTAGCTTTTTTCAGTCACTTTACATTTAAGTCCTTAGGCTGAAAATTGACCGTTTGGCTTATCCCTCCTGGGGGAAGGAGGGGGTAATCAACTCCCAATCCTAAAGTATGGAATTTAGAAACTGCCTTCAAGTTTTGAGCAAGCTGGGGACTTGATGTTTCTGCGTCTGAGAACTTTCACCTAAACAGTTCTTTAAAATGCCACTGCCAAGACTGTCCTTACAGTATTTGGAGTGTATCAAAACTGGCAAAGCACTCCCCAAATGTGCTAAAAGCATTTGATGCAAATGCCAGGACCACCACAGTGAAGGTAAGTTTGTGACAAACTAGCACAGATTTTAAATGTGAATAAGCCTTGGACTTTACTTTGCAGCCTTCCTCAATATGGTTCCTTATTAGTAAGGAACCATAAACAACCGGGATGTCAGTGAATGATAGACTTAAGCTACAAGGTTCTTTGCTAAAAGATTTATTGATTTGTCATCTTGTGCAGCAGGGGTCCATCTCCTTAGTATCCACCCTGGGGGAAGGGAGAAAAAAAAAAAAAAAAAAAAAAAAAAAACCTTTTAGTATGCATTCAAGAACCTCATTATGATTGCAGATGTAGAGAACATACCTTGCCCTTCACAGGCTGCTTCACAGGTTGCATTGGAACCTTCACTGGTCTAAGTTCAGTGTAGGTGTGCAGGGGGATGTGGTATTTCAAGTAGTGAACATCTTGCCAGTCATCCCCGCCTTGCTCGTAGCTGCTGCTGGACTGTGTGAATGTGCCTGTAGGGTACTGGCCAGTCAGGAGCATGTAGTCATAAGGATAGAAGCCCCAGTTACCACCAACATAGGACAAAGGCCCACGACTGTACTCGATGGCAGAAAGTGAAGGTTCACTGCTGCGTGCCTCCGTCTCCCTTGAAGAATCTCCATGCTCAAGGTTTCCTTCATAATGTGCCAGTTGTCCCCCTGCTGGGAGGTTCAGGCCTCACATCCTCAGGTCCACTGGAGTAACCACCATGACTGCCAGCTGGCAATTCTACAGTTGCTGAGAGGAAACTGGGAGGTTCGACAGCCCAATAGATGTCTGAGGACAAACAGATAAGTGGTCTTTTCAGTTAGATAATAGAAAATGACAATGTTTGGTAAAAAAAAAAAAAAAAAAAAAAAAAAAAAAAAAAAGAGAGCGAGGAGGTCTTACCCTGCTCTGAACCAGAGTAGGAAGCTGGTCCTGTCTGGATAACACCTGCAGGGAGAGGACTCACTGCACCACTCTGTCCTGAAGAAACAGACCCAGAACCAACAGGTGCTCCTAGTATCCTATAAGGAGCAGGCTGAGCAGATCCAGTCCCGATGGCTCCTGCAGGCTGATAAGACACACCCTCAGAGGGAGCAAAGTTGGGTGGAGACTGGATAGAAGGTGCTCCCTGGTACGTGCCATAGTTAGGGGCAGCAAATGAGAGACCACCAGCAGAAGCATCAAAACCTGGGTTGGAGACACAGGTTAGTGACCAGTCAAAACAAGCGATCACTCTTATTGAAGTTTGGAACACTTTACCTGATTTCACAGGCAGGCAGGATGTCCCCACAATCAGCAAGGCAAAGATGGAGGCCCTGGAGAAGAAAAATCAACATTAAAAAAAAAAAAAAAAAGAAAATTTCAGCAACACTTACAAAACCATCATTCCATCACCCACGTACCCTGAGAAGAACCGTGCAGTCATCATTGTGAAGTCAGCACTGCTGTTCATTTGAAATGTGAGAGTTTATATATGAAGCCAGAGATGAGCCTGACCAATCAGAGTTAATGACTGACAGCTGATCATGAAGCAGGCAGCTGATTAGTCACACTCAGGACAGGTGTGAGCAGCTCTTCAGTCTACAGATGTTGCTTGGTGCGTGTTAAAAAAGATTGATTTGAGTCCTGTCACTCAGACAGTTTGTCAAGTTTTAGACAGCAAATACATCATGAGAATAGATCCAGCCCCTCAGAGTCTTTAATTGTGACATCAATTTTCCATTCTTTGAGCTGTGTAGCTTTTGGCAATAGTATTACTTTAATTAGACATCTGTTTAAAACACAAGAGGAAATCATTCAATCAGTAAAGAATAAAAACAGTGTGTGCTTCAAATTTCAAAGGGGCCTTCAAATCAGTTTTCTACACACTGCAGGCCAAAGCTAGGCAATCATAATCACCTGAAAATTAAAATGTAGCTTTTTTGAGATCAATATTTTTTACTTTCTAGTCAGAATTTGCCTGGGTGTTATACCACAGTACCCATCATCTCACAGGAAAAGATATTATTTGGTTTGGATTAAAAAGAAAACTGGGACAGTAAAATGTAACTTGCATAGAGAAAAAGTCAAGGGATACTTTTTACAAATTTAAAGATAGAGTCCTGCACTGTCTAACATACAAGGGAGTTTATCTTAATGTTTCAAAGAAAAAATGTCATAACTTTATTTTGTCAGTTATGTCGGCTAGACTGAGTCCTGAGGAGATGCTAGATTCAAATTCATGCTAGTTTTCTGTGACTACCAACCCCACCTTTAAGTGTAAAAAAAAAAAAAAGCATTAGTATTTTTTATGGTGATAGATTTCAAATTTTACACACTCTGGGGACCCTTGGACCAAAAAATGTCTACAAAAACACCGTTGTCTTATCTTAATATCTTTTTTTGCTTTTTTCTGCACAAGTCTCTAAAACCACTTCAGCTCTGCACAAAACTTCCAAGTATTTAATAATTTTCAAAATTTTAGCCTTTCAAATGCCAGTTTGAACACACGTTGACACTTGTTTCATTTAAAACAAAAAATCACAACAAATGAGATGATTTTTTTTATAACACATGGTATGTGCATTTTTACAGATGTGTTTCACATGTCTATAAGGTAGACAGAAAAATAAACCTAAATAAAGTCATGACCCCCTGCCCTTGCTGCACTCAAAGATGTTGATAATGTTCATTTGACATATCCAAGACTCTAATCACCCACAATGATCCCCCACCATCGATAATTCATTACATCAAAAATATCTTGTTTTTTGTTGGTTTTTGTTTATAAATAAAGCAAGTGTCAACATGTACTCAAACTGGCAATAAAAGGGTTGAGATCCTGAAAAAGACTGAATATCTGCAGATTCATGCAGAAAACAGAAAGAAAAAATCCTGATATATGATGATTTTTGTGGATGGGTGCAATGACTGTTGTGCAGTGTACAACAGATCTGTAACTGTAACTAACAATAGATTTTTAAAAGTCAAAAAAGAAACATTCTTGCAGAAATGCATGACATATGCTATAACACAGCCATAATGATCACCAAATTAAAAAAATGAAAAATGACAGAAGTGTTCAAAAATTTAAAAGGTGATGTGAAAACATTAATTGTGAAAAACAAACAAAAAATAACAAGATCCACAACAGTGGACACAACTCAACTGCTATAAATCTCAGGAGGCTATCAGAATGGCAAAATGGCTGATGCATGTTGCGATATTAAAGGACGTTTCTGGATAATGAGGATTTAAGGACAAGATCTCAAAATATTTTATTCAAAGAGACACTGGGTGATTTTTTTTTCTCTGGAAAAAAATCAAGCCTGTTATTGTTCTACATTGCCTCATTTTAACATATTTAAGTATTGTAGTTTTATCAGATCACCACAGGATGGTGCTAAATGACTGACTGTGCAGTCGATCAGCAATGATTCCAAATCACAGACATCCATTTTCATTTATTATTAGATTAATTGATTGGTGCAGTCAGTCTTTTCAAGCTTATATATTTTCTGTTTTTGTGAAGGTTGAGTGGCAAACATAGCATATTAATGTATTGAGATCCATCCTCCGGACAGGGAATAATAAGCTGCATGATAAGGCCAATTAAAAAACATAAGGACAAAATGTTGGTTGCACACAAGACCCAGTGTGTGATTTCTGGAGTGGGTGGGTCCTTGGACATGCTGTGTGATGTTGAAGCAGTCTAGTAGTGATAGAAAATTTAAACCCATTACAATTTTATTTATCTCTCCAGCAGCAGGGGCTATTCTGGCCTCTTTCAGCCTGGAGGACACTTTGATCACACCGAGTTAGAAGCAGCAGCACGGACAGACTGCAGTATCCCTTCTACCCGGACAGGAGCTGCAGAAACATGTACGTCCTCCACGGCCAGTCCTCACATCTGATGGGAAGAGCAGCATGTGGATGGCATGGACAATGGAGTGACTGTGGGAGGGCATAGCAGCACGTAAGTTTACATCCTGCCATGGAAACGCCCCAGACTCTTATAGACTGAAGATGGATCAGATACTGTCTTATGAAAGTTGATCACAGGATGGCTGTGAATGAGGGGGGAAGGTCAGTGTGGGCAGCAGATACTCAGCTGCACACTGCATGACCACCCTGATCCACAGAGATAACCCTGATCTGATTCATGAAGACGGAAACAAGGAGAAATGCTTTAGTGCTTCGATTGATCCTCCCAAGTCACACTCACTTTTTTGTTTTACTTTGTGCTTTGTGTATTAGTTACTTTTGCCACAAAAACTCTTGAGCTTAATCGTCTTTATAGTGACAGATGTAGATATTTAGTTTCTCTGTTTTTATCTCTGAAAATATTTAACATGAGAGTGAGTCTAAATTTGTCTTTCTTTTTATATTTGGATAAAAGCATGTCTCTTGTCCATCCCTGGTGGAAAAAAATAGTATAAAATATGGACCAAAGCAGACTTAAATGTACTAGAAAGGAACAACCAAGTAATATGTACTAAAGTTGTGTAAAAGCTCAATTTCAAGTTTTTTCAGCAATGTTAATCTAATTGTCAAACTAGAAGTGCTCTTGGAGCATAAACCTCTGCTAAGGCACTTCCAACATTGTCAGGCGAGCAATTGTCACAAATGTGGAAAACTGTCCTGGACCCACATCTGGGTTCAGGTCACTTCCAAAATCGAAGCATTTCTCCCTTGCGCCATGAACAAAATTCCCTGAAAATTTCATCAGACATCTGTAGAAGTAATTGATTCATTGGTAAAAATGTAGAAAACTGCCTTATCTCGCACTGTCAAAGGAATATTTCATTTTTTTTTAAGTTGGGTTCGATCAAGTAATTGACAGTGGACAGTAAACTGGCTTTAAGTGCTCTGAACAGCGCTGTACCTGAGCAAGCTACCAGAAAGGTACACTGCTGTTGATGGATACAGTTATTTTGCATAATTTTGTGTGTTTTATATAAAAACAAGCCATGAAACTATGTTGGGTTGAGTGTACGATAGGGTGAAAATGTTTAGTGCGCTTTATATTTCCTCCTGTCTCTGTGTTTGGCATGATTTTATGATGCAGCAAATGGCTTTGTGTTGTCTCTCTGTGCACACTGATTCAACCCTCAGACTCAGGTTCTGAAGAATTTCTTCTTTTGCATACAGTTCATAAAAATTACCCTGTGCATCCACAGTAAAAGGAGCATCTTCACTTGAGTCAATATCACTTTTCACCACAATTTGGTTCAGTATTATTTTCCTCTGCTGCTGTTGTGTATGTTTGAGCAAAACAGCAGATCAGTAGAATCAATGTGCACAGGCAGGAAAACACAACAGAAATGACATAATTTCACATAAATTCATACTTTTAGACCAGTTTAACACATTTTAATGGCAGTTCAGCTACATGCTGCTATAATAATCAACACCATTCCTCTCCAGATTATATTCATTATATATATTGATTTTAATGTTCGATTGATCTCTCTATCCATGGTTGTATTGATTATGCATCCATGGCAATCTTTACAAACATACAGACATGAGGTCCCTCTCGAAAATGAGATGCCACATCTCAAGGGGCTTATCTTTCATATATTTGTCTTCAACAAGGACAAATATGGTGCTATACAAATAAAGATTGATTGACTGAATCTATATTTAGCAGAGACAAATGTGATGAGAGCAGATTTATGATCTGGGCATCCATGGGTTTGTTGCTACCATAAATTCTTATTTTTAGTCCCTTTGTCTTTGTCAGGATGGATACATCTCTGGATGTATGTATGTGTATATACAAATATCTATATTTATATGTATTTGTATATATGCATATATGTGTATCCATAAAACAATGGATGGCTTCAGCCCTGCTCTAATGTGCATGCCTTGAGATAACACTTGTTTTGAAATGGTGTGATACAAATAAAGATTGATTGACTGAACACATAGCCTTAAAATAGTGCCAAACACAGAGACATCCTTGAGAGAATATAAAGAAGTCATAGAACATAGTGTCTTGTTTCATTCTTACATAAAACTCACAAAATCACTGGAAACAGTTGCTCTTGTTAATAACAGTGTATCTTACAGGCTGGGCTCATTCTGTCAACTGTACAACTGTAAAGTGCTGCTGGGAGCTCTTTCTGCCACTTTACTGACTGTTGTCCTGTGCCTCATACAACCTAACCTAACCTAAAATACTGAACTATCCCTGTCACAAATCCTTTAAAAAATCCTGGATCTGCATCCCAGTGTTAATTTTGACAGCACTTTTTGATTTAGTTTTAGTTTTAGTCTTTTGCAAAATGAACACTGCTGCATCCAAATTAGGATCACTACTGCATGAGTACGCAGTGTTGTTTCACTATGATATCCTGAAGTCCACAGCTCTTAGTGGACCAATGGACTTTGGATGGAGTTTTTTGATGAAAGAAACACAAATACATACACTGACCCTTTTACCCATCATTTGATTTTATTTAATTCCCATTTCCAGGGCATGTGTGATGTCATGTAGTGTGACCCATAATCTTACAAGCCCCAGTGGGTTCTCACACTCTGACCTAATACAGGTGAAAATCGGGATTGATGAATGACTAATGAATTGCAAATACTTCATCCTTCAAGCATCCGCCTGTATTGTAGATTCCTTTGTTCATTACAACAAAAGTAACAGAATGGCTGCAGAAAGATTACAGCATTGCCGTCTTGTGGTTGGGGATTTAAATTGAAAAAAAAAAAAAACATTATCTACTGCCAGAATCTTAGTACACTGCCTAAAAAAAAGAAAAAAAAAAAGTCACCACCAAAAAATAAGGTCACACACTCTAATATTTCTTTGGACTGCCTTTAGCTTTGATTACAGCACACATTTGCTGTGGCATTGTTTCAATAAGCTTCTGCAATGTCACAAGATTTATTTCCATCCAGTGTTGCATTAATTTTTCACCAAGATCTTGAATTGATGATTGGAGAGTCTGACCACTGCGCAAAGCCTTCTCCAGCACATCCCAAAGATTCTCAATGGGGTTAAGGTCTGGACCCTGTGGTGGCCAATCCATGTGTGAAAATGATGTCTCATGCTCCCTGAACCACTCTTTCACAGTTTGAGCCCCATGAATCCTGGCATTGTCATCTTGGAATATGCCCGTGTCATTAGGAAAGAAAAAATTCATTGATGGAATAACCTGGTCATTCAGTATATTCAGGTAGTCAGCTGACCTCATTCTTTGGGCACATAATGTTGCTGAACCTCGACCTGACCAACTGCAGCAACCCCAGATCATAACACTGCCCCCACAGGCTTGTACAGTAGGCACTAGGCATGATGGGTGCATCACTTCACCTGCCTCTCTTCTTACCCTGATGTGCCCATCACTCTGGAACAGGGTAAATCTGGACTCATCAGACCACATGACCTTCTTCCAGTCCTCCAGAGTCCAATCTTTATGCTCCCTAGCAAATTGAAGCCTTTTTGTACTTCCGGCGCTGCTCGCGTGGCAGCCAGTTACAGCAGCTCCTGCTTGTTTGAGTGTTTTCCTTTGTTTTTTTTAGTTACTTTTAGTTACTTTTTGTAAATTATTTTTAACTTATTAGATTGCACAATGGAAACCAGAGTGTTTGGGCTTACTCTGGTGGTTCTGCTGTGTTTTTCACTGTTTTCCACCGTGTCTGGAGATACCGTGAGGAGCCATGGTCCTATTGTTAGCGCTCCGTAACACGGCGGTGCTGCCCCAGGAGAGACCCGACGTACCCTGCGAGCTGAAGAGGAGGAAACGGGGGTGCCGTGCCGGAGTCCGTTGCCGAGCCAGGAGGAGAAGATACAGACCCGTCCTCCCGTCCGTTATTATGGGGAATGTGAGATCTCTCCCCAATAAGATGGACGAGCTGGCGGCGCTGACCCGGCATCAATCGGAGTATCGGGAGTGTAGCATCCTGGTGTTTACAGAGACATGGCTAACCACGCTAACCCCGGACACGGCCGCTACACTGGACGGCTTCCATCTCTCGCGGGCGGACAGGACAGTGGAGAGCGGTAAGAGGAAAGGAGGGGGCTGGCAGTATTTGTGAATGATAGATGGTGTAACTCGGGGCACATCACTGTCACGGAGCAGATCTGCTGTAGAGACATTGAACTGTTAGCTGTTAGCCTGCGGCCATATTACCTCCCGTGCGAGTTCTCGCATGTTATCGCGATAGCTGCGTATGTCCCGCCATCTGGTAATGCCGTAGCCGCGTGTGAGATCCTGCACTCTGCAGTCAGCCGGCTACAGACCAAACACCCTCAGGCCCTCCTCCTCATCTCTGGTGACTTTAATCATGCCCCTCCATCCTCCACTTTGCCCACTTTCACCCAGTATGTTACCTGCCACACCAGGGACAATAAAATACTGGACTTACTGTATGCAAACACCAAGGATGGATACAAGTCATCACCCCTCCCTCCCCTGGGGAGATCAGACCACAACTTGGTTATCTCCAGCCTGTGTACAAACCCCTTGTCCACAGGCAGCCAGCTGTGACCCGTACAGTGAAGAGATGGTCTGAGGAGACTGAAGAGGCTCTGAGGGACTGTTTTGAGTCAACTGTGTGGGAGGAGCTCTGTGATCCTCATGGGGAGGACATAGATAACCTTACGGACTGTATCACTGACTATATTAACTTCTGTGTAGAGAACACTGTACCCACCAGGACTGTACGGTGCTTCTCAAACAACAAGCCCTGGATTAATCCAGACATAAAGGCTCTCCCGAAGGAGAAGAAGAGAGCCTTTAGGTCAGGAGACAAGGAGGATCTGGAGGCTGTGCAGAAGGAGCTGAGGAGGAAGATACGAGAGGGGAAGGACAACTACAGGAAGAAGATGGAGGACCAGTTGCAGCAAAGAAACATCAACGGAGTCTGGAGGGGCCTGAAGACCAAGGAGCCAGACTCTCCAGCTGTGGGGGACCAGAAGTGGGTGAATGATCTAAACCTGTTCTTCAACAGGTTTGACCAGACACCTGCCCCTCCCCCGACCCTGCCAGCCCTGCTGCAACTCCCCTCATCTACATCTCCAGGTCGTTGTCCCACCCTAACTTCCTCCCCCCCTTTCCACGACCTCCAGCCCTAAACCACCACCCCCAACTGCTACTCCCGACAGAAGGCCAACAACCCAACCCACACCCTCCAGCACCCAGTCCCCCTCCTCCCACCTGTCCCTCACGTCCACCCAGGTGAGACACGAGCTCAGGAAACTTAAGACCAAGAAGGCTGCAGGTCCGGATGGCATCAGCTCCAGGCTCCTCAAGTCCTGTGCAGACCAGCTGTGTGGGATTGTGGAGCACATCTTTAACATGAGCCTGATGCTGGGGAGGGTACCACAGCTGTGGAAGACATCCTGCGTGGTATCAGTGCCTAAAACACCGCACCCCAAGGACCTGAACAGCTACAGGCCAGTGGCACTGACGTCCCATCTGATGAAGACTCTGGAGAGGCTGGTTCTTTCTCACCTCCGGCCTCTGGTGAGCTCATCAATGGACCTGCTTCAGTTTGTCTACCAGCCTGGCATCGGGTGGATGATGCTGTCATCTTCCTCCTGAACAGAGCTCTGTCTCACCTGGAGAAGCCAGAGGGCACTGTGAGGATCATGTTCTTTGATTTCTCCAGTGCTTTCAACACCATCCAGCCTCTTCTCTTGAGGGACAAGCTGGAGCACACGGGGGTGGACCACCACCTATCGGGCTGGATCCAGGATTACCTCACAAACCGATCGCAGTATGTGAGGGCACGGGGCTGTGTATCTGACATGGTGGTCTGCAGTACAGGGGCCCCACAGGGAATGGTGCTGGCTCCGTTCCTCTTCACCCTGTACACGGGGGACTTCATGTACAGGTCAGACAGCTGCCGCCTGCAAAAGTTCTCTGACGACTCTGCGATTGTCGGCCTCATCACTGAGGACAATGACCGGGAATACAGAGGACTGACCCAGGACTTTATGGACTGGTGCCAATGGAACCACCTCCAGATCAACGCGAGGAAGACCAAGGAACTGGTGGTGGACTTCCGTAGGTGTAGACCCCCCCACCCAACACCAGTGAACATCCAGGGCTTGGACATTGAGATTGTGGACTCTTACAAATACCTGGGTGTTCACCTAAACAATAGACTGGACTGGTCTGACCACACGAGTGCTCTCTACAGGAAGGGCCAGAGCAGACTGTACCTGCTGAGGAGACTGAGATCTTTTGGAGTACAGGGAGCTCTCCTGAGGACCTTTTTTGACTCTGTGGTGGCATCAGCCATCTTTTATGGTGTGGTCTGCTGGGGCAGCAGCATCTCGGCTGCAGACAGGAACAGACTGGACAGACTGATCAGGAAGGCCAGCTCAGTCCTGGGGTGCCCCCTGGACTCAGTACAGGTGGTGGGAGAAAGGAGGATGCTGGTGAAGCTGGCATCCATGCTGGAGAGGGACTCCCACCCCCTGCAGGACACTCTGACAGCCCTGTGCAGCTCCTTCAGTGACAGGCTGTGTCACCCGAAGTGCGTGAAAGAGCGTTACCGCAGGTCTTTCCTGCCTGCTGCTGTTAGACTTTACAACCAGCACTGCTCCCAGTCACCATAAAATGAGCAATTATCGAACAATGTGCAATTACAATGTACAATTACTGTGCTAACTCTCTTGACAATGTGCAATTCATCCATATGCAATCACCTACATTCATGTGCAATTACTTGGTGAATGTGTAAATAATCCTTATAGGATTCGCTTTTCAGTTTCTGTATTCAAGCCCTTTTTTATATTTATATTGGTAGAATAATGTACATACTGCTATTTTTCATGCTATTTTTATACAATTTTTATACTTATTCTTTATCAACGCTGTCCCCTTTGCTGCTGTAACATTGCAAATTTCCCTGTGTGGGACGAATAAGGGTTTATTCTACTCTATTCTTCTATTCTATTCTTTCTGGTTATCCTTACTGATTAGTGGTTTTCTTCAGGCTACACAGCTGTTCAGTCCCAATCCCTTGAGTTCCTTTCACATTGTGCATGTTGAAATGCTCTTACTTTCACTATTAAACATACCCCTGAGTTCTACTGTTGTTTTTCTTCGATTTAATTTGACCAAACGTTTAAGTGATCGCCACTCATGATCATTCAGGGCTTTTTTCAAAACAGTTCTTCCTCAAAGATGATGGTTCCCCACTATCTTTCCAGTTTTTAATAATGTGTTGGTCAGTTCTTAACCCAATTTTAGTAGTTTCTGCAATCTCCTTAGATGTTTTCTCTGCTTGATACATGCCAATGATTTGACCCTTCTTAAACAGACTAACATCTTTTCCACAACCACATGATGTGTCTTTTGACATGGTTGTTTAAGAAATGAGAAGCTACTCATTGCATCAGCTGGGGTTAAATAACTTGCTGCCAACTGAAAGATAATCGCCCATGCAGTAATTATCCAATAGGAGGCTCATACCTATTTGCTTAGTTAAATCCAGGTTGCAACTTTTTTTTGGCCAGGCAGTGTATGTAAACCAGTAATCAAAAATGTTTGCAGTTGATCAGAAAACTAACCATTATATCGCTTTCACACTAAAATTAGCGGGTCAACACAGGTTTTTTCAACATGGGTTAACCCTCTAAACAATCGGCAAGTGAGGCCTTTCCCACTGCCAGCAGACTCAGGTCGAAGACGAGCTGCATGGTTGTTTGTTTTCCTCTGGTGCATGAAGCTGATGTCATCACGTTGATGACATCATCAGCACGACGAAACATGTCCATGTAAACAATGGAAAGGAGCATGGAAGCCGTGGACGTGGTCAACTGTTTTCCGTACTTTGTACTTTCGTCCCTCTTTAAAAATGTACAAACTCGGCACAGACTGAACGACATTCGAATGCTGATGATACAAAGGCAGATGGAATTTTTTGCTACAGACGGAGGGAATGGGCACGATATTATGCCGTGGGCACATTACGCCGACGTCATCCATAAATCAATGGGTTGACCCGGGTGTGATGTTCCCACTGAAGCCGATTAAAGGTGAGCCGAGAAAAACCTGTGTGGCTTGCAGGGTCAGTCGGCCCAGGTCGAAAGGCTGATTAGACCCTTTCAAACTGCAGGCAGGAGCTGATTGTTAACGGGTTTAAAAACAAGTTTTTTGGCCAGTCTGAAAGGGGTATTACTGTTGCAGTGGGAACTGGCAAACTAAGGTTTCTCACTAGATTTAATGACCTTATGGCACTGGTTTCTTCTTCGTCTGCTGTGGACATGTTCATTCAACAGGTTAATTCACTGAACTGTGCTTATCAAATTCAGTTGTCCTTAGTTTGAAATCTGTTTTAAGTTTATTACAGTCCATAAAGCAACTCACTACTGTAAAACTGTGCACCTACCTGTACCCATTGGTGAACTCAATACAAAACTGTAAGAAGAAACAGTACCGGAGAAGATGTTAAAGATTTCACTTCTAAAACGTCAAAAGTCATGTGGAGGATTTCTTCTTTACATTTTTAGAAAGGAGAAGTAGTGAAAGAGATGAAGAAAGAGAGTCCCATGGTTTGATTCTATTTCTGTGTTATTTTACACATCTGACTATTAGTTATCCTGAAAAATGCTGATGTTAGCACTAATCTTTTGGCAAATACGCTTGACTTCTGATTATGAAACATCAACACATGTGCCTTTGCTACCCTACACAGAACCATTACAGTATCTACTGCACCTTTCTTTGCTAACCCATACCTGTAACCAAACTTGAATCCAATCACAGAGTACAATAACTAGTTTGAAAAGCAGACAATTACCCAGATGTCAGGGTCCCCAAGACACCAAAGTTTTACTAAATGTTGTCCTTTTTTGTATGATGTGAGGATTAATGGTTAAACCAAAGCTTATTTAGTAAAGAACCCAAGTGCAAATACAAACTCAAAGAATATTTTTTACAAAAGTATAGAGTAGAGAGAATAAATGGTGAAATGGGTTGAGTAAAGGTAAAGGGGCAGACTAGCCTGAATCCTTAATCCAAATCCAATGATCCAGAGAACAGAGCCGATAAAAGAGGTCTAGAGATGGGGTGATTCAGAGGTCCAGAGATCCAAAGTTTAGCACTGTCATCTGTGTTGTTAGGGTCGTTTTTGACCCAGTTATAAAAATAAGGCTATAAAGCAATAATTAGAGACAAAACTGAAATCATGGTGCATCTGTGAAAATAAACAGATCAATGTTCATAAATGTTTACAAATATTCATGCTCATAAAGTTATCTTGCTAAAAAATACTGTTTTGCCTTTTTCTTTAAGTAAATATATATGGGTCAAAATTGACCGTTACATACTAGCATAGTTAATAGTATTAGAATGGAGAAATTCATATACATATAACTCTACAATATGAGTTCTAAGACCCCCTAGTAATAGTGAGGTAACAATACAACCTCCTATTTATTTATGTGATTCTCTTGGGATTCATTTTACATTTTTTTTATTGAAATCAAGGGGTATATAGAAAAAGAAAGGCCCAAAGGCCCAAACCAAAAGATATTAAAACCAATATTTTCATGGATAATGAAGACTGACAATGTAACCAAGAGATAAGGAAAAAAATGCATGACAGATAATTGTTTATCGTGTAATTTACAGCTGATTCAAGGCACAGGTCAAAACCGACCCTAGCGTGGAGTGTGTATACAGAAAGCTAACACAGTACAAGGGTTAAGAATGAAGTAATGGGGCAAAAGGTGAGAAAATAACAGTTAATGCCAAATGATAAAGGGATGAGGGTTATGGTAAAGGAATGGCAGAAAAAAGGTTAAGGTCAAAGGATGAGTGGCCATGGATTAGTGTTGAGGGGATGAGGGGTTATTCAGGAGAAGAAGTGAAAAAGGAATGGGAAGAAGGGTTAAGGTTGAGGAATGAAGAGTTTGGGGTTAATGCTTAGGGATAAAGGGGGTAAGGTTGTGGTTTGAGGAATAAAGGGAGGGCAGTAGGTGAAGGTATTTAGGGATATCCGTTGATGGATGAAGAAATAAGGGAAAAGTGAAGAGAATTTAGATGAGGTTGAAGGGATGAATGGGAAAAGGTTAGGTCAACGGATAAAGGAATAAGATTAAAGGTTGGGAGGTGGAGGGATGAGCATAATAGGGATGAAAAGATGAAAGACAGATTGATACATAAATGGACAAAGGTTGAGGACAAGGGATTAAAGTATGAAAACTGGGCTGAGGGAAGAAGGTAACTTTTCTTACAGCAGAGGGACGCATAGATAATGTAGATTTGTTGAAGAAGCATAAAAACAATATGACCTTCTACAGGCAAAATATTGTGAATATATCCAGACCTGTAACCCATCCCCCCAAAAATGTTTTTTCAATTCCGTTTGTTCCCACCTAAAAAGAGGTACTCAGAGCGAGAACAGCAGGAAGGTACAGCCTAGCTTCTGTGTCAACTGATCAGGATCACTGTGGCTAATGTGCTGACTATAAACATGAATCCAATGCAAACCCAACTAAAGAATTCTAAACCATGCCTTAAAAATTAAGCACTGATATCAACATCTGAATTTAATAATGTAAACCTTTCTATGACAAATACTCAGAAAAGCTGTAAATGTGTTGCTTTTATCAAACAGGAAGAATTGTCTAATTTAAAAGGTCACATGTAAGTACTAGAAAAGCACTCAGAGAGCACAGACCTCTGCCATGCAGCTCAGTTCCAGCAATGGCTTTTCCACAACCCCTGTAAAAGATACAATTCTGGATCACCTGATCCAGTATAGTGCCAGGATCTGAACCAAACTCAGCACATACATGGAGGTTGTTATCCTGTATGAACACAACAAGTTTTGGGAACGTCACTTAATATTTGGATTTTATATGAATTATTGAATGTCGTCAATGGGATTTCCCATTCTGAAGTTCAGTGTTTTTTTGTGACATCAATCTGGATTGGATCCAGATGAAATTTACCTTGATGATAGAGACATGGACCCCATATTATCCTCTAAAATTGGAAGCCAATCCGTTGAGAAATGGCAGAGTTATGATTTTTTTTTAATTGCCGCTCAATGTCAACCTATGGGATTTTTTTTAAAATCCAGACCAATATCTGTACCACCACCATAATTTAATGGCTTCTTCCTTGGACCAAACTACACTTCTGGTAAAAAAATTCATGTAAATCCATCCAGTAGTTTTTCTGTAATCTTGGTAACAGACAAACACACAAACAAACACACAAACAGACAGACCCTGGTGAAAACATAACCTCCTTGGGGAAGGTAAAAATACACTTTATGTGGCTATTATACAAAAAATATGTCTAACCCCGTCGACACCCCAACACAAAAAACCCTCCCCTGCATCTTTTGCCTGTCCCACCTGTCAGAGTAAATGCTCAATAAGTCAGTTTGAAAAATTTCCCCTCATGATATCCTTAGGGGATATGCCACCTCCCACAGTTTTGAGAAACAATCTGAACCATGTGTTGGTCAGGCCTCAGCCAGCACCAGTGAATGAAGCATCTAGATATGACTTTGCAGCCACAGCAAAAATAAGAGCACGGGTCATAATTACACAGTACACCACATAATAATTTCATAACAATACATAAACAAAACTGCCTGTTTTGAGCAGTGCTAAAACAAAGGGGTTTATATACATGCCACAATCCAGTGTTGTTGTTTTTTGTTTGTTTGTTTGTTTGTTTGTTTGTTTGTTTTTTTAAGGCAAATCAACTTTTAGAATTTGTTTTTGGGAAACCTGGGACCAGCAGTAGCTTATTGAAAAGGTTTAAGTTTACAACAGGTGTAACAATTTAGCCACTGGGTATGAAGAGTGAAATTGATAAGCCACCTTTACAACCAGTTATCTGACCTACTGTTTTAAGACAGGTCTGAAAGTGATATCAGTCCACTTATTCAGCCCTCTGTCAATACACAAATGAAGATTTTGATTTTTTAAAGTTTACTGGGGTTTTTTTTTCCAGCTCTGAAAACTTCATCATTTTAGCTCTTATTTTACTTTGGCTTTTCCAAATATTGGTCCTCTCATTCCTACAGAGACTTTGCATTTGTAAATATACATAAATGGAGGATAAATTATGGCCCAAAACCTCATTCTTAGGCTAAAGCCCCTCTAACCCAGCTATGCATACCCTTGCACGAAAAGCAACCTCATCCCTAAAAACAACACTAACAGTCCTTTGAACCGTGAAGTCAGTGCTTACTCTGTTGTCCTCTTTTGTTTTCCTTCAGTAACATTTCATTCTTTGGACTTAAATTCATAAATAAATGTAGAAAGTCTCATATCAAAGCTTCACTGCATGAGCTGGATTATTCAGAAAATATACAAGAAGAAGAAGAAGGGCATAGTCTTTACCGAGCACACTGTTGCACAAAATCTGGGGCTCTGAAACTCAAAGAACAAATAATTCTAATCTGTTCTTGTAGCTTGAGCCCAGTTATTTAATATCAGTGTGAGTTTTTATAGCTTATATATTTACAGTAGTGTTGGACTGTAATAGAGGTCTGTTTCTGTGTTAACCCACAGAAGAAAAAGCTGTACCAGAGTACTGACAGACATATCCTGAAAATGACTTCTTTGTTAGTTTGAGTTGTTTTTGTAGGATTTGTCAATCATGAGAAGATAAAATGATGCCTTTATTATCCTCTGTTAACTGTAGTGGCTCAGCGTTGTGATAGAAGTCATGTGGCTGAAAACTTTCTCTGAAGTTCTTTGTTGTCAGTGTATCACCGGGTTGGACACACGCGTGGGCACAGACGGGGGGAGGGTGCTGCCTGAGTTAACTCCAGGTCAGTGGTTTAAGGAAGTGTGTACTCTGGTGTGCGTGTCAGTCAGTGTGCATGCGAGTGTTGTGTCTTGTGATCGGGTGATTATGTGAATAACATACATATATTCTGACCGCTGACTGGAAGGAAGACTTCCAGTGTTTATTTACATCCCTGCCCTCAGTTATCGGCACTACCAAAGCACCCACTGTACAAAAAAACGGCATTAAATAAAATCAGCCTTGAACTTCATTCTTCTGAGAATAAAGGCAATCTGATTGACTGTAGGCTGTAACAGTTCAAAAAATTATCACTGATTTTCTATAGATTATGCACATGGCAATGACCAAAGAAATTCATTTGACATGACATTTACTTGATGGCATGACTTGACCCTTTCAAAGTATTGTCACTGCCAATTCCAATAAAAGTAATGATAAAAAGACACAATAATTTAAACTCTGGGAAAATGATCATGCATAGAACTAGGTGCTACCTTAAAGGTCCCATATCCTGAAAAATCAATTTTCTTTGCTTTTAATTTTGTTATAGGAGGCTTTGGGAGCAGAGGAACATGACACCTTTATTAAATTCTCAGTTCACCAGAAAACGCTCTATAGCCCAATCCACACTGCCATTTCAAGGCAAAATATTTACCCCCTGTGACATTTCACCTCCACAGAGACAGAATGGAGGAAATGGGTTGAGCTGACCTCCAGAGGTGGTAGCAAAGGCGAGATATTGGAGAGAGGGCTGCAAGTGAGCGTCTTTGAGTGTATGTTAGGGTACACGCCACACACACTTCAAGGCTGTATTGCAGAATGATTTAACACAGACGTTACAGCCTTGCCAATTTAATGTGACTGTCTCAAGGTGTAAATATAACCGAGCCCTATTGCAGCACCTTTGTGTAAAGACACTGAGAATTGTGCTTATTCCTCTTAAAGAAATACCCCCTAAAACACAGATTTTTTTTACTTCCTGGGGTTTCTTATGTCATAGCAATACAGCCTCAACCAATCCAATCCCTGCGTTTTTAATATTGAAGCTGAAGACTGTTGAAAATATTGGACCAAGTTTGAGTGATGTCAGTTATTCGGTAACTAAAGTGGGCTTTTAATTCCAATACGTGGTAGCAACGAAGTCAAAAATGCTTGCTCAAACTAATTTTTGGTCAACCATAACAAAAAACAAAGGGGCCATGCTGACAAAAAATAGGGTCTTCTGACTAACTGCTATACTGCATGTGCTTGAAGTAATATTCCCTTATTAATAAAATTAAAAAATGGGCAACATCAGATGCATGTTATGATTTCAGATTAAACATTAACATCTTGTCTAAGTGTGTTCATCACAAACTTTATTTAAGGCATTTATCCGAAACCAGTATTCTACATCCCATATACTTTTGGGAACCAGGAAGTGATTTTTTGTTTTTGTTTTCATTAAAAACCTGTGGCACACTTCAGTTTTGGTGAGGTATGCGATGTAATACTGTTTGCTTCTGCCCAGTTTGCTGTCAGATTGTGAGCATATTAAAAGCATATTGTGGAGTCTATTCCTGTCAGCACGCAGCAAAGTAACAGTTTACTGGTCATAACATAGACCAAAGAATGACAGTTAGCCTACACGTTCAAAGCACATGGGCTGTCAGCTGCTTTCTGTTTTATAACCTACGTGAAAGGAGTGGTTAAAGCACTGATCAGATAACACAACTTATGGAAGGTTGGTTTTTGTATGACTCAAGTTTACATACCAAGTGTGCAGTGGAGGTGGGCGAAGGTGCTTGATAGAATTGTAGAGGGCTCAAACACTAGATGCACACACACACACACCGCTGGCCTTCTTGTGTACTCTGCTATGACTGTCTTGCCTCTGTAATACCTGTTAGTAGCGTAGCAGAGCGGCACAGATGGGGTATCATTTTTTTTCCCCTCTAGAACAGAATAGAATCTTTATTGTCATTGTACAAGTACAACAAAATTAAATGCAATCCTTGGTGCGTTAAAAATATATATATATATAGTAGAGCATCAAACCGCAGCGTACATGCGCACATGCGCACAGCCATCTTGCCAGTTCCAGTTCTACATTTCTGCACTGGTCATATAGTTAACATCACAGGGCTGTACAACGCTGCAAACCAGTAAAACTTTGCATGTAGCTGACTCATTTTTAGATTTAGACATATCTTAAAGTTCCTATGTCCCCATGTCTTTGACTGTTCACATTATTTCCTGGGTGTTGATTTAGGAGGGATTTGATTAAGTTGAATTTAAAAAAGAAATATTTTGTCTCTGTAGATGGATCAGATGAAGCTCTTTTTCCCTCTCCTTTGGAAAAGCTTGGTTCTGAGGGAGTGGGAAGGCTACAGGAGGCTATGATAACGTAACCTGGCACTCCATGGACAGTTCCGTATATCCTCCACAGAAATATTTCACTAGTCCATCTGGGAAAGAGCCGTTCAAAAATGTTTTCAGAGGCGAAACCTTCAAAAACAACAGCAGCTGGTGATTGGACGATCGTTCTGCTCGTCACACTCGTCACAGACCAATCATATCAAGCCACAGTATGACGTAGCAGCTCGACCCTGTTGTTAGCCATTAGCTTAAACTACGTTTCAGTCTGTAGACTATCGTCTTATGTTAAATTATACCACAGAGATGTAAGATTTACCACCCATATATGACACGAACCTCGTCGACAGCAATCCCCACCAAGTTCTCCCGATAAACTTCTGAGGAGAGCATATTTCACCAGGTATCGTTGAGTAACCATGACTACCATAGACTAACCAGGGCATCGTCTGCTGAGGATTTTCATGTTCCCTCCCAGTTTCCCAGCAGTGATTCCCGGTCGGGAGAAGAGCAAAAACATGATTTCCCATAAGAGAGGTTTAAGTGACATTCCATTGTCCTCTTTTGAAGAAGAAATTGAGTCAATTTCTGATAAAACTGCAGATATTGCCACCGCTTCAGAAGCTGCCATTGTTTTCAAACATGCAGTCACTTCCTGCAGTCATCACGTCTGCAGCTGCAGGATTTCAGACAATGAATCAGGCAGGTTCATCTGCTCTGCAAAGTTAATGATAATGAGCTCTGAGCTGATTGGCTTCCCAAACGATGCCTGGGAAGAGGGATTACAGGCAAAACCGTCATGGCTTCTGCCTGTGACAAGCAGAAAAAGCACGTAAGTAGAGGCTGTATGGTGGGGATTTTCTTAAAAGAGTCATAACACGTTTCTCCATGAATGGAGAGTTTAGCAAAAATTGTAATTTCTTCTCCTCCCTAAGCCCCTTCTACAAAATTAAAAGCAAAGGAAAAAGTTTTTGGAAGACATGGGACCTTTAAAGCTTCTCAAAGAAGTTTTTAGCCTGTCATAATTGATGTAATTGTCATAAGTGACATTATTACTGATGTCTCTAAGAGCTACAAATTAAGAACCAGGAGCTAGTACAATGATCATCCTTGTAGTTATTTTTAATGCCTTTAACCACTGCTGCTGCAGGATATGAGTCAGATGAAGAGATTAAGTATACTGTTCATAAACAAACATTTTTCTGTTTATACTCTTTCACTGTGAAGAATAAAGTAAAGATAAAGAGATAACTACACACATAGAGGAAGATATCAGTGAAAAGATCAAATGTACCTTTACTGCCAATTTGAGTGACAAAGAGAAAAAAAGGGACAGAGCGGCACATTGCGACTTAGAAACTCACATATAATTTAATGTAATCAGCCTGATTTTGTCGCCAACACTGGCTCTCATCATGTACAGTTAGAACACAGTGTGAGGGGGATGGATGTGTCCTTTTAAATTAAAACCTTTAAAAACTGTGCTTTCACAAAATGTGACCTTTAATGTGCACTGTGTGCAGAAACTGCTGTCACTGTTGAGGTTGGAGAGGTTTGTACAATACATTTGGCTTCTTCCCTGCATATCATTCCTGATTTCTCTTCCAAGTATCCAACTCTACTCTCTGTCCTAACTTAAGGAGCCATATTTCACTTTAACTCTGGTTCATATGTCAGATCTTGAAGACTGATTTTGATTGATGAAATTAGTGGAGGCATCCGACGACATAGGTGTGCATGTTAGCCCAAGCTCCACCTATCACAGATGGCGATATGACAATGAAGGATTGAGGGTAGAGCCACTTTGCTTGATACAGTACATCTCGTGTTTTTCTGAACGGGCCCATATTTTGTCTTTATTCTCATTCATTTATTCAATTTTGATGACTGTTATGATATGTTCATGATCATTAATGTACAAAAAACCTTCTAAGATTTACATACTGAGATTACCTGATCTCTCTCTGTCTGAGACGCTCTGTTGGAGCTCCTGGCACCTTATGGCCCATGCCTCACAAGGGCCCAGTTTTCTTTGATTGACTGACCAATCTACTTTATAATAACTGGTCAGTTAAGCACTGCTGGGCACCCTGCTTGTAACAAAGTTGCATTCATTCTACAGACTATTGCTCTGCTCTTGGCCTACAGCCTAGGCCAATGGGCTTAAATTGCAGATGAAACAAAGGTAGGGCATCACACTGGTAGATCTAGTGGGGGGCTGGGACAACATGTTGTTTCAGACAGCTGTTGGCACCATATAAAGGGTGAGAGGAAAAGGTTGTGATGTTGCAGACTTTTTGTATTGTGCATAGAAGTGCTCTATCACTTTGAGGAGACACTTCAAACACACATCAAACTCAAAAAAGCACAATATTGGCCCCTCAATAAAGGCATTCAAAATTCAACTTAAAGAAGTGTACAGCTTTATTTGAAATATTGAATCTTTGACAGCTAAGTTGATCAGACTTCCTATAGAGGTGGCCTTTTCAAAGCAGTCCGAGGTTATTATTTCTGTGTCTCTGTGAAATATGGCAAACTTCTCAGGAGATGAAGCAGACTAAAAATAAGGTTTTTCATCTGAACGGGGCTGTAGCATCATGAAATGTCAAGAGTTCCTGCTGCATCCTTTGTTCCGAGTGCCCGTCTGCAAGTGATAAGGCCCATCAACGGTGCTTTGTATTCTGAGCCAGACAATACAGCCAGCATCCGCACAGCACTCACCGAACTGTTCCCTTGCGAAGATCACATGAACTTTTGGCTAAAAGGGTTTGTGCCAGCAGCCCTGCCAACAGCCTCATCTGTATGTGCTGGGATGTCTTATGGTTTCTTTGGCAGTGCCAATGTGTTTTCTGGGAATGCAGGAGGGTTTACTTTGGGAAACCGTTAACACTCAGAGGAGAGGTTTTCTTTGCTGAGAATGACTGACACATTGAGGAAGGAGGAGAGGGAGGGATCTACTGAGGAAGAGGAAGGAAGAGCTGGACTGTATAAAAATTGAGAGTGAGGTAAAACCAGAGAGCTGTGATTTGGTAGAACATTTGGGGAGCACCCTGGGAGGCTGACCTGTGAGCACTACAGAAGAGACAACTGGACATTGATACAACTCTACAGGTGTGTATTTTTATGTTTATCTCCTTGTGGTTCTGCAGAAGAAGACTGCAAGTTAAAATTTCAATTGACTTCCTCATAGAAAAAGCTGACCTTTCATTTGTTCATCGGCGTTTCAATTGTCATCATGCTCTTTTACTTCAAAATCCAGGTTTTTTTTTTCAGAATGGACGCATGGTCATTATTCTTCATTTGATCCCTTTTATCCCACAGGTGCTGCAGCAGAATTCTCCTGTGTGCATGTGTATGTATGCCCATGCAGGTGAAGAGATAGCTGTGTCATCAGCCAGACTGTGTGTTATCATTTCTGCAAGGGTGTAAGGAGCACCATGGCAGTTCTGAGGGATGGTGTGATGGTGAAACGTGGGCTGACCTTTGCCACAGGCCTGGTGGAGTGTCTGTGCTTTGCCGGGGCCGTGTTTGGGTGGGCTTCGCTTGTGTTTGTCCTGAAGACAGAGGGCTACTTCAGTTACCTGTGTGTCAACACCACAGGAGTCAATGCAACACAGGTCCTAGGTCAGTTTGAAGTTGTCACCTCTAGAGCTTTGATAATTTCAATCTCTGCTGAGGTTATCCTTCATATTAAGATATGTCTTTGCAGAATTTCTATTTCACTATCCTCATTCTCCTTTTCTGTGTGTCCTCAGACTGCAGTGGACAGGATGAACAGTTTTCACTGATCTTCACCATCGCCTCCTTTATGAACAATTTCCTGACGTTGCCCAATGGTTTCATATTTGACCGATTTGGTACCACAGTTGCTCGCACTTTTGGAATGTAAGTCCGAAATACTTTAATGTCAATGATAGTACCAAAAGTGACATTTTTTGTGTAATTTTTTACTAATGTAGTAAAAAATAAAAAGGCCAAGGGATCAGATGGTAAAGGGAAAATAAATGACAACTAAGCTCTCTGTCACAGCCATGAATGAAACGAGTCACAGGAAGATCAAAACATCAAAATCCACCCAAATGTAATTGGTTAACAACAAAGAACAAATTTAAGAGGCATTAATATAAATATTTATTTGGATAAAAAAGAGATGTCATAAAAAATCTCAGAAAGTAAATAAGACTTACCCCAAAGGGGATTGAGAAAAGAGAGTGTTCAGTTACAAATATCCACGCAAAACATACCGTGAAAAGGATTCAGCCCTTCTGCCCTCAGCCCCGTCCCTTTTATTTTGGTATTGGTTTGCCTTTTGGTGAATGATTGTTAGTGGTTTGTGCTGTTTTTCAGAACCAGAATGTTTAGGAATTTGTCAGAATTTTTGATGTTACAGACGCAACTCTGAGGTAAACGTGTAATACAGAAAAGAAAATTTAGTAAAATTTGACCTTTAATAGGTTGTGTTTTATCTTTATCCTTTTAGATTTCTTCTCTTGGACACGATTTTCTCCTGGTACTGACCTAAAACAATAATGTAAATCTCCCTTTAGAAACTTTTGATCAGGAAAATCCTGAGCCCTTCAAATGACAAATAAACAAATATATCATATGAGAATACATGACTGCATTTACGACTCCAAGACAACAGACACCAGTGCCTGTTTTCTATCTGAGGTTTTCACATTTTTTTTCAGTTGTTTTAGCCAAAATTCAGGTGATACAGGTCAAACTTTGCACAAGTGTGAACAACTGAAAAAGCAAGCACCTAAAGAAGTGGCTCCCAACATTTTAATCAAATCTCTTACTTGTACCTAAGAAGAGGTGAGCCCCCACTGCTCCCCCCAGGCACACACACATCCCTGTACAATGACCATCTAAGAAAAAGTCAGAGAAAAGTATGCCCTTAAAGGGTTATCATGGTTATTATCATTGATTTAGATAAAATATGCTTCACAAATATTGAAAACCACAAGCGGGGCCTGTACTCACTTTTGGAACACATGGATTAATGGATATCATTTATAATCAGTGAATAATTCTAATAATGCAGTTCAATGTTTAAACCTTTTTTTACAATCTGTTTTTGCTGCAGAGAGTGAAGAGATACTATTCATAGCTTGTCTATTGTGCTGTTGTTGCTGTAGTTGTGGGTCAGTCACATGTTACATTATGTAGAAAGAATATTTCCTCCTGGCTCTGGGCAAAAACACACAGACAGGAGTAGAGACGCTCATTCAGGTCTCGGCACAAAAAGGATTGAATGGAAGTATTCTTGACAGATAGCTGTGTGATAACACTTAAAACTGTACCTTTAACTTACAGTGATAATTTATAAGACCTCATGAATTAACATCTCCTTTTCAGTCTATACCTAAAATTTCATCTGAATATATACAGTGGACAAGTCTCTCTACTTTGTCCCCTGACATTACTTTGTCTCTCCCATGTAATGAAGTTCATGTTTCTCCAAGGACACAGTTTAAACCCATCACTGCACTTCTCAGCTGTGGGGTTAACACATCTCTGTGTAAAATTAAAGCTGTCTGCTCACATTCAGATGACAGGATCAGGGAATGTTGCAAGAAAGGTGCAGTATGAATAAACATAGATAAAAATATATCACTGATTGTTCTGTGAGGTGGAGCTGTGAAGTAATGAAAAGAGAGGGGGCAGCTTGTGTAAAAATAAAGTTTAGGATAAATTCAGTGATGGCTGCAGTGCTCTTTCAGATTTCAACAAATAGACAAAGAGAGATCTCAAAATTTGCTAAAACATCTGTTAAAAAGTTCATGAATACTTAATTAGTTGTAAATGTCCTTAATCTAACTGGGACTCGAAGGTCAGGACCATTATTTATTCATAATGTCTGAGAAAAATGGGCAGTTATTCAACTGTGCAGACCTTTAAACCTGTGACCAAAAACTCTATCCTTCTGCCTCAGAGTTAATAAACATCACATAAAATAATGTTACACATACAAATCTTTCTTGTTGTCACAGATTCACCAAATCCAACAAAACAAACCAGCTCTGAGTCTATCCATATGTTTCAGCTAAAAGAGGGTGTGAGAAAATAATAGCAGAGTTATGCAAATAGCAGCAGAACTTGCATGTTTGGAATTTTAGATTAGTTCAAGCGGATTGAATTTATTGATAGATAAATAAAGTACTGCCTGCTTGGTAGACCACGCTGTCAAGCTCAACTCTTTAGAGTTAGACAGGCATTCTTAGTACATTTACAAAGAGATGCCAAAAGAGAAAGACGGTACAAATATGTTATTTTGGTAACTTTACCAAGGCCGCCCATAAGGGGGAATATAGGGTAAAGCTTTCTAGGGCCCAGAGGCATGTAGGGGCCCACAAAGAGAAAGCAAAAACCTTAACACTTAACAATGCATGTATTGACCATTTGCACATGGAGTCACACTCCATTTCAGCTGTTCAAAAACAATGTTGTCCAGCATGTAACTAATAGCCCTTTTCCACCAGCACGCCTTAGCCCTACTCTACTCTACTCTACTCAGCTCTACCGGTTTGCGTTGCGTTTCCACCGGCACGGTATCTCCTAGAACAAATCAGTTTTTAGTACCTACTCTGCTCTGGTTCTAAGCGAGCTGAGTTGATACTAAAAGGTGACATTGACCGACTGGCGGCTACTGATTGGTCAGAGAATGTCGTCACCTATGAGTCATGAGCGCGATGAGCTAGCTAACATGCTAGCGGTAGCTACCATTAGCTTACCCTCATACGTCTTTTCTTTGCAGCTTGATTGCTCTCATCCTCGGTATTTCTTCTCGCCACCTGCAGCCTTCTTCTGCTTTCCTCTTTCATTCGGTTTGTGACAAAAAGCCACAGATCGAGCAGCAAGTATACTATTGCCTCCACATCCTCCATTGTTTTGATTGTTGAGTCGTGCTCAAAATGACATAAACGCAGTGTTGCCCAATTGTTTTATGGCGACCCCGCCCGCAGGGCTGGTGGAACAGCAGCACAATGCGAGTAGAGTAGAGCCGGGTAGAGTCGGGGAAAGCCAAGCCGAGTAGAGTAGGGCTAAGACGTGCTGATGGAAAAGGGCCATAAATGGCATTTGCACTAAATAGATATTATGTCCCTGTGGTAAACTGTAACCTACATATTTAACCACAGTTGTCTTCTGCTGTGTAGTGGACTATTCTAGAAAGGTTTAAATATCAGCTTTATATAACTGCGAGTCATTTAATGGAGCTTAAACTATCATATGCAACAGAAACCTTTTTGTGGGCTAATGCTAATAGCAATAGTCGAGTAAGCTTATCATTAAAACCATGGCTGAGTCTTTATCCTATAAACAATTAGAGTAAGTTGATTACTTACTTTGAAGGTGACCTTTCTTTGGTTTGTCTTTCGAGCTTGAAAAATTTTGATTTGGGTCCATCCATCCTGAAGTGTGTTTACCCTGTCATTTGGGTATTTCACCGAATTTGACAACACAAGCCCAAAATTATACACCTGGTCAACAGGTAACCTGGATGTTCGCATGTCTTCCAGTTCCCACTGATGTTTCAGCCATTTATGGTTCAAACCCGCTAAGTTTCCATCAGAAGACGTTTTTGCTATGTGTACTTTGTGTTCATACAAGTATCCTCCTGTATCCAATGAACGGAGGTCATAATCCCTGGAAAGATCGACAAATGATAGTGCTGAGCAGTGGTGGTTTTCCTCTTTTGAGCCTCACTGTAAACAGCTGATCCACCCGCTATCGGACTGCTGTGTAGTGGCTATTTAAGTCCAATTTATGCTTGTTTTTCTGTATGTGAGCCAGAATCATCTGAAAGCTTCAGTGACATTTTTTTTACGTATTATTAATGCTTTTCGTTACTTTAGTGGCCAAAAAAATGCATCTTCACAGTAATTATTGGCTAAAATGCATTATAGTGCAACAGCGGCATTTCCACTGTCCACTGAACTAAGTGACTCATGTTAGCCTCGAATCTAGCCTGCAAATAGTCAAGAGGTTTTTAATTGTTGTTTGAAAACGTAGGCCTCCTGTTTTTAAAACAGTATGAATCTATGGTTCTGTAATATGAATGTTTTTGAGGGGCCTGGGGCATCAGAATCAGACAATTTACTTATGCCATAGTGCAAGCAGTCTGCCAAACCACTGATACACTCTCCTGTGAAGGTTTTTGACCCTGTATAAACCAGCTCCAAACTGCCTTTTCCAGAACAACTATTCTGGTGCGTGCCTCTTTCAACACAAATGAGCTCCTTCTAACCCTGCCCCTCTCTTCCTGTGGGTGTGCTGACACAAGAGCAGTTGTATGCTACTATGGGTGGAGATACCAGCTGGGGGAAAGTACTGTATTAGGCTGCGTTTACACAACAACGTTTTTGGCTGAAAACAGAGAGTTTTCATTGTGTTTTCGCCTCCCGTTTACACAAGACGTGCCCGTAGTGCCTAAATACACAAACTTTTAAAACCAGGGTCCAGAGTGGAGAGTTTTGAAAATGTATCTGTGTCAGGCTCCATGTACATCGGACTCAGCGTTTCAGGGTGAAACGCTGACGTCACCGCATGCACAGTACTCTTTCACATGAAGGCTGCGAGCCCATACCAGGAACAATAACAGTTTCGGCTGTCTACTGAGCAACATGTGTGCTGTTTGCTGTGCTCGGTTTGTTATCCAGACAAAACTATCCAGACAGATTTGTTGTCCAGACAGTGGCGATTCTACAGTGTCCTTGGGCCCCAGGCAAAAATTCTCAAGGGGCCCCTCTGAGAAGCATTAAATAGACTTACAGACTTACATTAAATAGGGACAATTCAGTTTAATATAATCCTTATACAGAGTATAAAACTAAGTGCTGCATAAAGACCTGATAGCTATGGCTAATTTTCAACTATTGTCCCCAGCTGAGCTTTTACATTTACAGTATGATGATTCAGCTTCTATTATTATATAACCACAATACACAACAGCTATATAAAATACAATACAATACACACAGCACATATCGCGATACCGCAATACAGGTAATCCAGAATACAATTTGCCAAAAATAGCTACAGCTCTGGTGCGTTTTTACCACAATAGCCAGCACTTCACCTTTGTTCAAAGATTTGATGCTTGGGACCTATTTCAGTTGGTAATGGGCTCCAGAGTTGACAGACTTTCATGCAGAAAGCACTCTGTCAAAATTTAGATCTAAATTTCAAAGCATTAATAGTTTAGAGTTAAATAAGACACAACTTTCATTAGTTACAGTAAAAGCTGTTGACTGTTTGTGAAATTTCAGTATCGTACTTTACAAGCATATTCACTTTCTCTCTGTCAGCTAATGTTAGCTGCTAACCAAGCTCGCAAGATGGTCGTGTGCTGGTGTGTGTCAACACACTCTGTAACGGCAAGCTGACGGAGTGGGACCCCCAGGCTGATGTCTCTTGCTCCTCTAACAAGGCTAACTATTAGACAAGTAACAGTTAGCATTACACCTAAAGCTAGTTTAAGTGTTTGCCACATGTCATTACGTGCTCCACTTACCACTGTCATGCTTTCTCCGTTCTTCACTTTCTTTTCTCACTCCCCGACAGGTAGCTCTTCTTTATTTTGCATGGTTGACTTTCACGTTACTTTGATTGACACACTTCAGTAAAGTTACTGGATGTAGCACTGTGACAGGGATGACATGGAGCCCCTTTAGGGAGGTATCCATCAAAGATGTCATTGAAATTTGACCACTGGTTGTCTGATGGGGTTAATGGGGTAGGTCACTGCAGTTGCTACATTTTAAGACATTACTGTGGAGTAAAATTCATCAGCCCTTGGGGGCCCCCTAGTGGCCTGAGGCCCCAAGCAGCTGCCTACCTTGCCTGTTGACAAGCTCCGCCTCTGTGTCCAAACAAGAAACTTCTGCATCTTCGTGCGTTCACTCGCCATTGTTGTTTGTGAAAAGTTTGTCTTCCTTGTACGTGTGTTGTAACACCGCTGTTTCTTGACAAACCTACATTGCCATCTGCTGGCCTGGTATGCACGCTAGAACGTCTTCAGCCGTTTTCACGTCTCCATGTGGACGCGGGCCATTTTTGAAAACGCAAAGGAAAAACCTTTCCGTTTCTGGTGAAAACATTGTCATGTAATGGGGCTTTAGTTCACTGAACCCCATTCACACTTACAAAAAAACCTTGACATCATCTTTACCCAGGCGAGCTGTATTTGTGAACGCAAATAGCTGAGTTTTTCACTTGGACCTTACCAAGAGTAATTTCCTCACGCCCCCTAGTATTTTGTCCACTTAAGGTCTGAGTGACCCGAAGTGTGAACGCAGCATCAAATTATCAGAGTAATTCACTGAGGCAAGTGGGGAAGGCTGATGACGTGTGAACGGTGTGAACCAGGAAAAGTGAGACTTGACAGGACAGATTCTTTTACAAAGTGAACAAAGTGCATCTCTTTGTCTCCTCAGCCTTCTCTACACTATGGGCACCTTGATGGTGGCCTTCTCGACCCCAGGTAAAACATATTTTTAAAAACATTACTTTTAAGAGGTTTGATGTCATAGGTGTATATAAATGTTTTTTTCACACACACTTTCTTTTTCATCCAGCTTTGTCCAACCTGCTCTTCCCCGCTCTCTCACTCCTGGCAGTGGGTGGCATGCTGTTTCTTGTCACCAACATGCAGGTAACACACAGAATTCCTTCTAAGATTATGAGCTGGCATTATTAATTATTATTGCGATGCTGTTTCAAGTAAGGACAGTGTAGATTGGACTCAAAAGCCCCCTTCAAGAACAGGGTTTTCTATTCTATTCTAATGCTAAGATAAAAAAAAAAAATATGCAAACAAAAAATCAACTGACTGACTCATATGGACATGTTAACTTTAAAGAATATCATAGAAAGTGTAATAGAGCCTTTCACCTATATTTGCAACGTATCATTTTCTACAGGAGTGTTTCCTGAAAATATGAAAACAGCTAAAGTAATTACATAAAAATGGTGAAAACATGTTTACTCCAATTACAGACCAGTATCTTTGCTTCCACAATTTTCAAAAGTACTAAAAAAATTATTTGTAAACAGACAGGACAAATTCCTTGACAGATACAATATTTTGAGCAGTAGTCAGTATGGATTCAGGACCAATCACTCAACATCTATGGCACTTATGGAATTGACATATGAAATATCCACTGCAATAGATAAGAAACACGTTTCAGTAAGCATTTTTGTAGACCTCAAAAAGGTATTTGACACCATAGACCATACTATTCTTCTTAAAAAACTTAGCAAATACGGTATCAGAGGGGTGGCACATCAATGGGTTACAAGTTATTTAGACAACAGAAATCAGTTTGTTCAAATAAATAATGTAAACTCTAAAATATGCAACTTAACATGTGGGGTGCCCCAGGGGCCAGTTCTGGAACCAAAACTGTTTATTTTGTATATAAATTATATTGTTAATGTCTCAAAACTGTTAAAATGTATTCTTTTTGCTGATCATACCACCTTTTTTATAAAATCTAGAATGTGTGTTGGAGGTGGTCGGAAAAGAAATGAAAAAATTTAGACACTGGTTTGATGTAAATAAATTATCCCTTAATATTGAAAAAACAAACTTCATGCTATTTGGTAACAAAGGCAAAACATTGATGTTTCAGTAAGTATAGAAGGTATCAAAATTAACAGAGTAAATGAAATAACATTTTTAGGTGTTATTATTGATTATAGTCTGACTTGGAAATCACATATTAATGTAATGAAAGTGAAAATAGCAAAAACGATTGCTATATTACACAAAGTAAAGGATTACTTAAATGATAAAGCTTTGTAGCTTTTGTATAATTCATTGATTGTTCCATATCTGACCTACTGTGTCGAAGTGTCAGGAATGCATGTAAAACTTGCATCCAGCCAATCATTTTACAAAAAAGAGCTATAAGCATTATTAATAGAAGTCAATACAGAGATCCTTCAAGCCCGTTATTTGTTGAATTGCAGTTGTTGAAATTCAATGAGTTAGTAGATCTCAGTATGTTGCAGATTATGTATAAAGCTCATAAGAAAATTTTACCAATCAACATTCAGAACCAATTTGAAAAAAGAGAAAGTTGTTATAATTTAATTGAAATATTTTAAAAAACAAGATTCAGAGCTAAACTGAAGGAGCGCTGTGTTACAGTGAGAGGAATCAGTTTATGGAAACAATCTGAACAAAGAAACCAGAGAAGCTCAATCAAATTTTAATTTCAAAAAAACTATCAAAGCCAGTATGTTTAGTAAATACAGGGAATGTGTTTATCCGAGTCTTGCTATGTTTGTTTTGTGGAAAATGTGAAATCACACGTGGACCTTTTTGTTTGTTTGTTTTGTTGGTTGTTTTTGATAATAAGAAATAATGAATTGTAAAAAGGCAGGTTGGCGTGCAGCTCTTGTTTATCTGTATTATGTGTTTAGTTAATTAATATCTTGTGAGAAAGGGGCAGACTCTATAAGATTTTTCTTCATTCTGCTCCTTTTCATTCACATGTTTGAGATTTTTCTTTGATATATTTGATTAAAAAAAAAAAAAAAAAAAAAAAAAAAAAAGGCCCCAGCTTGATTTGATATTTTCTGTTTCAGAATCAGGACACTGTTGAGAGTTGTTTCATATTAGTCTGGCAAATTACTACAAAATACACATTTGACTGAGTTAAAGTGTTCTGGTCAAATCAGGTCAAACAGTTTAGGACAAACAGTCTCCCTCAGTCTGTCGGCTGCAGGGTTTCTCTAACACCAGGCTCATGGTCTTGTGGATGAGAAGCACAATAAGGTCTCTGTAGAAGAGTGCAATATTTCACTGGTGTGTCCGTGGGTGACAAACCACATCCTCATATTTTGATGGACACGTTATCTCAGCAGTAACAAACTTTACATTCACTGACAGAGCAGTGAATTTAATGAAAGCTATTAAATGTGACATGTTTATGTCTTCAGGTTGGAAACCTGTTTGGCTCCCATCGCTCCACCATCATCACTCTCTACAATGGAGCCTTCGACTCTTCCTCAGCACTTTTTCTTGTCATCAAGGTGAGAAAATCCCTAACACTGATCATTGAAAGAATGTTTTTACACATAGTCACCCCCCACACACTCTTTTGTCTCCCCCTGCAGTTATTACATGAGGCTGGAGTCTCTCTGCGAGCCTCCTTCCTTTTCCTGTCAGCCTGTGGCATTATTCACCTGCTCAGGACTTTCTTTCTTCTGCCCAGAAAGTTCATCCCCTACCCACTGCCAGACCACTACACTTACGGGTACGACAACGCCTCATACATACAACCTTCAGGGTCTCTTCAAGGGACTGGACCCATTGAAATCAAATTTACATGACAGAGTCAATTAAATAATGAAAACCTAATTTGTTCTGCTTTGAGATATTCATCAGATATTATGGAAAGTTGTTCATGTAAATGACATCAGTGTTGTAGAGTGGCACGGTGGTGCAGCAGGTAGTGCACGTGCCTCACAACAAGAAGGTCACTGGTTGATCCCCGGGTTGGTCAGGGTCTTTCTGTGTGGAGTTTGCATGTTCTCCCCGTGCGTGCATGGGTTTTCTTCAGGTACTCTACCTTCCTCAGACAGACCAAAAACATGCTCAGTGCATTCACTGGTGACTCCAACTTTTGAAGAATCACACCCCTGACATCAGGGCCTGGATAAGTCTCCACAGATGTTCTGTGATTTTTGTATTTTTTATGTGTCAGGATCATAAATTCTGCTGATTGGGATGTGAGAAACAAGCAATTCTACATCACCAAAACGTCTGTTAGCTTGTCAGTGTTATTACCTCCGCCAAGGAGGATATGTTTTTGCTGGCATTTGTTAGTTTGTGAACAAGATAACTCAAAAAGCCATGAGCAGAATTTGATTAAATTTTCAGGGTAGGTCAAAAAATTGCCCAAGGACCAAACAATTTAATTTTTGTTGTGATCCAAATCTGGATGCAGATCAAGGAGTTAAAGGATTTATTAAAACTGCAAGATAGTGCTGTTTTCCACAAATTTTGATGATATTTTCGGTGAATATTGCAAATGGCAACAAGTTTTTGGACTATGATGGTGAACTGATGTGGATCCAGGATATTTTTCAAGGATTTGTTAACATTCCTAGATAGGGCCGTTTTCCATATTTTTGACAGTAACTGGCCCGACAGTGTTGAAAATTTTAGCGGTTTGCTCTCTTTGGGCACTTCTAGTTCATTGGTAGTATAAGACTTACTGTAAGCTGTCACTTTAATCAGCATTTTGGGGCAGTAAATTTATCAAAAGTAAATCAAGTAAACACAAAAATACATGTCAGGATTAGGAGAAGTCTATTTGCTCCTGGGCTCTGTAGAAGTGTAATCCAGACTTGCCTGCTGAGCATTTAGTGTGTTAAATTGAGAAATAACTACTTCATTCAAAAGATCAACCGAGCTAAAACATGTAGGTGGCTACTGAGCCTGTAAACTTCTCCACAATGAATAGCACGAGGTAGCATTTCTACACTGCCGGAGGACTGTTCTTTGGGTGTGTTACGTCATGTAAAAGATAAAACTATTGATGCAAATTTCTTTGTAGGACCTAGTTATTGGGCATGAACAAAATCCCTTCAAGTCATTAGACCACTAAAAAGAGTTCATTTCTAGTTAGCTGCTAGGCTGGGCAACATCCGATTCATACAGTGTCTTGTTTAATCAACACAGACTTTGCACGATATTGTTTCAGAAAACCTTTAAACAATGAACTTCATTCTTGCATTTTAATACCAACAAAACAGAAGATTCATAATGCTCCAAATCAGCTGCAGACATCTTGTTTATTCTGTTGCTCGCTCCTGCCGCGTGATGAATGGTTGTGAACTGTCTGACCTCTTTCTAAACAGGAGGTGGACCAGACACATGAGCCAGGGTAAATAACATGAGTTTTTATTAAAGATAGTAACACACATTTCTTTTAAAGATAATAAAGCTTCATATTTTGTTATTTGACTGTAAGAGTTAGGGCTTTAAAACCCTGACAGATTAAAATTTGCACTCTTTTTATGAGCTAGCAAAGATGTTAACTTCGAGAACAGTTTATCCATTAATGTATCCATAATTATATGAAATTGATGTAAGCCCAGATCTGATTTTAATTAATAAGGCAGAAGATAATAAAAAAAAATTCTCCCACATTGTAATAAGTCTGTTTCTCACTTATTATTTGGACTTTTGTCAGGATAACTTGTGGAGCGTCACAGGGCTCAGAGCCATACTCAGTGAATGGCAGTGCACAGAGGACTGTAGAGGATGCAGCACCCAGCAAGGACATCAGTATAAAAGAAGGTGAGTTTTTACTCTGGCAAAGATAATTCACTTTCACAATTTCACTGAAAAGTTTGAATTTCATTCCCTCTGTTTGTATCTCAGAAAAGAGTTTCCGTGAGTGTTTCCTGTCCCGGTTCTTCCTGTGGCACCTGCTCTGGTTGTCAGTGATGCAACTTAGACACTACCTCTTCATAGGCACGCTTAACCCCATGCTGCAGCGTCTGACGGCAGGAGAGCCTTCACTTGGTGAACACCCATAAAAATGACTTAATTTTATCCCTCTTTAAATAAAAATAGTTGTTCAAAGAAAACAAAGAGCCAACTTATGTCCCTCTGTGGTTCCTGCTGTGTGCTCATGTGTCCCTGCAGTGAGCCAGTACATCAATGCCTTTGCTATAACTCAGATGTGCGGCGTGTTGTGTGCTCCCTGGAACGGCCTCATCATGGACAGACACAAGGGCAAACCTCCTGCTGCAGGTAACACAACAGTCGTTATGAAGAAAGAGATGAGAGTGCTTATGTTTGAAAGTTTATTTTTTTTACAGTTTGATTAAAATCCTCCTCTGGGAGTTCTAAAATTTGGTGTTTACATGAACACTAATTAAAGTGATCTAGTCATGACATGTTTCCTTGCATTAAGCATTTAATCAGAAAAGTGTTTGGTTTGAATGAGCACTAAGATGTCCTGGCAATGGAAACAACAACAGAAAGAGTTGTTCCTCCTCATTAGAAATGATAAATAGAGTTCACTTAGTTGTGAGGAATCAATTTCTTCTCAGTATTGACTGATTTTGGAAATGTCTTAGCAGAGGTTTGTGCTCTTGGAGGACTTCTAGATTAAATGTTTTTTTTAACATTGCTTGATAGGGCAGTTTTCCACAGTCTCACTAATAACTCATCTAACAATGTCATACATGCCCTGGCAGAGGTTTGTGCTCTTGGAGCACTTCTAGTTTTAGTTATTCATACATGAACCCAAACAGCAGGAGCAGGAGGTGATTTTATTTCTACTGCTCTCCATCAGTAATAGGAAAGGTCAGCAGGACAGACTCATCCATCAGCAGGTATACACTGGGAAAGTCCTGTCTGCAGAGCCTTCACACACACTCAGTTGAAAAGAGAGGAGAGAGACAAGAAAGAGTTTTGTCCTGCTTGGACAACATGTTCAGAATAAGTAGGCACATGCACACAGTTTGGTATAATATTGTCATGAAACCACCCCTTTTTGGGGTGAAATTTCATTCCATGTGAGCCATATAGGATGAGATCCTGCAGCTGCTATATTTACATGACATATTTTCATTCTGTTCAGGCTTTTCTTCTGATTATTTGTGTCCATGTAACACAATCAATTAAAAGACCATAGCATGGTCTTAACTTACCTCATTCGTATGGCAACATGGCATGTTGTTGCCAGGCCCTTTGCTGAGGCCAGCCTACTGCTTTGTTAACTAGATCAAAAGTGAGAAATTGTGCCCACACATTGAAGCTGAGTCAGAGGTCACCATTTTTTGGCTGGTTTAATGATCACTGAGCCAGATTGGATATTCATTGATCCATGAAAAAGTGCTGTAACCTGACCCACACTAATCACTGAAGTGACCTCATATTTTTCAGTGTATTACAATTTTCTGATGCAGTAAGTGTGCTGGTATGTCCAGTGAATGTGTGATGTGATAATGAAGGAATAAGGGGCAAAATAAAAAAGGGGACTACCAACAGGCAGACTGCATTTGTGTTACTATACCAGACTAGACAGATACATGTATTTGGTCAAAACTTTGTAATTCACAATTTTTTCTCTGATGCAGTAATCGTGCTGGTATGTCCTCTTCTTCTCTTTTTGATCCTGCAGTGTTTGAATTTGCTGACCCTACATACTGTGTGTACAGTCAGCTTTTGTAATTACAATGTGGACATAAAGATGTGTTTATATACTTGTGTGTGCAGGGGAGAGTGAGCAAGAAGCAGACCTGAGGGCCACGGTGCTTTCTCTCTTCCTGACGGCTCTGCAGTGTCTGTTGTTCTCCATCTCTGCCTCCACCCCTTACCTGCCACTGCAGTACATCACCTTCATCCTGCAGGTGCTCAACCGTTCCTTCCTCTATGGAGGCAATGCTGCCTTCATCAGTGTGGCGTAAGTAAATGAGAGACACACAGACGCACACATTTATTTTGCTGTTTGTCAAGAATTTAATGGTATGCTCCTGAGGTGAGCAGCACAGAGAGGCATTTTTAGTTCAATACAGTATTCACATGCCTTTTTGATAAAAAACAGTACATTTCCTGAGGGTGTTTAGACCTTACATTTTGGTGCTATGGTATCAAACAGGGATCATCAGTGTCTGTCAATACTTTGCTTTTTTTGAAATTGTTAATTCCTGGTGCAAAACTATGTACAGGGTACAAAGAGGGTAGATCTCTTTCCTTTTAAAAGCAGTGAGCTCCAGCTGGCTGGCATTTTGCTTTCTACACTAATTCTGATGTTGATGCATGGCAGAGTTCATTGTTTTGTCTGGATTTCAGCTGCATCATTTGCTTCCTCTTCTTTTACTGTACAGCTGAACACACAGAACACATGAGACACTAAATGAAACATGTTGATGCTCAGATAAAAGTCACATTTCACTGAGGCATCCAAACACATCAGACGCAGTCAAAAAGAGGACCCTTCACTTCTGCATGAGTGTTAAGTGTAACCTCATTAATCATCATAATCTCCACATAAAAACTGACAGGGTCAGACAGGTTAATGTTTATGATAGACTTTTTTATTGTACATCAAATAACCATTAGCGGTAAACTTTTATTTCTCATTTTCTCAACAGGAATCATTGGCTCTATCCTACATTGTGTACATTAAACACACTGAACATCCTGTATTAAACAGGTCATAATTTGCCTTAAATCAGGTTAATTCATTTTTATGAATGCTAGGGTATGTTCACAATCACTTATGTTTCAAGAACCTTCTAGTTTTCATACACAGTCAACCCCTGATAGTGCAGTGGTCGTTATATGTCTGATACGTATGTTAGAGCTCCTGCCTCTAGGGCTCCCTCTCCATGAGGGCCCATGATTGGTTTACAGGTCAACTCTGTGGTGATTGGTCAGTTCAGCGCTGCCAAGAGCAACATTGTCGACAGCTCTGCTCTTCATTTATTCTTATGTCTTTGCTTAGGATCTGACTTAAATTGACAAAACAAAGCAATTGCCGGACATTGGGGTGTAGCAGAAGAAATCTTAATAGTGAGAACTTTTTCTTTTGTTCATAGAGGTGCTCTATCATGTGTAGGAGACATGTTAAACGTAATAGAAGCATTTTGACCTCTTGAACATCTGATATTTAACAATGGAGATGTGCTTTTGTGCATCCTGTGTGAGTAAAACAAGTTTCGCTAAGTGCGTGTTTTGGTCTAGGAGATGTGTGTCCATCTCTGTAACACATCTTTAAAGCAGCAGTATCACTCTGAGCCACAGACTTAAAGCATTAGTGGCTTGGTCTGTTAATAATCAGAAGTCAAGGACTCAAGCCCAGCCCCAGCTGGCACATGTTGATGTGTCCTCGGGCATGATACTTGCCCCTAAGTTGCTCCCACTGTTAAATCAGGTGTGTATAAATGGGTATTAAAGGGTGTGAATGTGTAAACTGATACTGATGGATAATTTACATAGAAGCACTAAAGCATCAGTGAGTAAATATGAGAGTGAATATGTCTGAATAGGTAGATGTGACCAGCGGTGTAAAAGCACGTTGAGTAGTCTGACTCTAGAAAAGTGCTATATAAACTTAAGTCGAATTATCATTTTACTTCAGACCAGCTTTAAGGTGGTTTGAGGTCCTGTCATTTTCTGCTTTCTCAAAGTAGGAGCACACCATCTCCTAGAAACTCCTCATTTCTAGACAAACACATACCTTGGTGCTAACAGAAGCACATGTTCATCTACTAAGTAAACAGCAAGGGCACCGGTTGTAAAAATGACAACTTTGTCAGGTGCAAAATGAAACGATGATAGTTCACTGCAGGTTGGACATTTCCTCCACTAAAATGTGGCAGAAGTTTTAAACACAAATAAAGTCAAGGATATGTCATCTGTAGACTCAGACAGCAGAGCTTGACTTAATATGTATTAAGAATTCTCAGAATTAACAGGCCTCAGCCCTGTCTGCAGTTTATTCTCTTACCAAGTCAGCAGCATCATCAGTTAAAGCCTTTTAGCTTTGTGGAAAAGATTTCAGACTTTGCCGAAGTATGGCTCACTTTCCCCTCTCCCCTTCATGGCATCCTTGTATTCAATCCAGTAATGATTCTTGAGCTTATATTTCTTTAAAACTGACATTTCTCTTGCTTATCAGGCAGGAATTTCTACTTTTGCATTAACCATCTCTTGAAATTGCCCAAGTTTTTTGTCCACTTTCACTTTTGAAAGGAAACAGCTTTTAAATTAGCCCACTGTGTGCCTCCCAGCAGCCGACACCTACTCTTAAAAACTGGACGCTAATCTACATGTCGATGTCATTTCTTTAGGCCAATGAAAACACTATATTGTTTTGATATTCATTTTCATTTCACAATTGCACTAAAGAACTTTGAACATTTTCTTGAATCAATCAATCAACTGTGGGCTGCAATATATTATATCTTTAAAGCATGGGGGGGTGGGGGGGGCGTTAGAGACCCCTACTCTAAGTGTTATGGCAACTATCCACCATCAAACAAAATTACTGTAGATTTTGTTAGTCACACATTAAAGGTCAAGGTCATTGAGCCTCCCAGCTCTTCTTCTGCTTGTGAACTTAATATCTAACAGAGCTTGAGGGGACCTCTGTCACAGTTTGCACATTCGTCTCTTTGAATTTAAAGATGAATAATTGGATTTTTGAGGTCATAGTTCAAAGTCCATGGGCTTTTTCGCTTACTCTTTGTAAATGTAACATCTCAAACATGCTTTAAAGGATTTTTCTCAATTTGCATAAATGTCCATTTTGACTCAAGGATGAACCGCTCCAGTATTGGAGGGATTGGATCAGATGCTCTTCAGCCTCATGCCTATGCTCCTCCCTATAAACCTGACATCTTGAAGATTGTTTGAGGGATTGTTGTCAGATTTGGCATATTTACCTCTTTGACATGATGGTGACCTGATTTCTTATGAGAGGTACAAGGTCAGAGGAGAAGGTCACCATATATCATGTTAATCCTTTTAAAATTTCATTGAATCCTTGACAGGATTATCTTTTAGCTGTGAAATGAAAACATCAAGTCTTACTGACTTTGTAGGCTAGTAGGAAAAACACAAACTCATGATACACTGCACATTAATTCATGCACAAAATCAAACAGATACAGTATTTAGCTAAGCATTCCTCAAGTCTGCTTTGTAGACTTATGCCAAGTGTTGTCCTCAAGGTTACCTAATCCTTACTTGAAAGTCAAGTATCAAATTCTAAGTGCCTCTTTTTCTTTACAGTTTCCCATCATGCCACTTTGGGAAGCTGTACGGTCTGGTCATGGCTCTGTCTGCTGTGTTTTCTGTGCTGCAGTACCCCTGCTTTGCTCTGGTGAAAGGGGCATTGGGTGGAGACCCATTATATGTAAGTATGAGACAAATGAATCTCCTCTTTCCTTTCTTATCAACACTTTGTTTATCTTCTCTTATGTGTATGCAGGTGAACATTGGTCTGACGCTGCTCACCCTGCTCGCCTTCATCCATCCACTGTCTATCTACCTGCACTGTCGCAGCCTGGCCTCACAGCGAGCCAAAGCCAAAGCCATCAACTGAAATCCTTCAGCGGAGAGCAACAACTCACACTCAGTACTTACCTGTGACACTTTCACCTCCTCTCTCTGAATGGGGATGTCTGTTTTTTTTTCTGCACTGTCTTCTGGAGGCCATGAAGAATATCAGGGCAAGGCAGGAGAAAGAAATAATGAAGGAGGACAAATATTCTTTTCATTTTTCAGAAAATCTTAAACCCATCCTCAAGTTGTTACAGGAGGCTGACTCCCATCAAAGCTGTTGTTGAGCTAGAGACAGGGCACACAATGGACTGTTTGCCAGTCAGTCACAGGGCTAACATGTAGAGCCACACCCCCAGGCATGCTTAAACTCACACTTGCAGTATATTTGGAATCACCAGTTAACCAAATAGGCCAAAATTGAACCCACTTGTAAGTCTGGTACCAACTTCTTCTTCATTGGACCTTGTTGTTAACCCAAATATTGACATAATTCTTGATTTTTTTGACTTAGTTCTTGATAATTACCTCCGCCAAGGAGATTATGTTTTCGCCAGGGTCTGTCTGTGTTTGTTTGTTTGTTTGTCTTTTAGCAAGATAATGCAAAAACTACTGGATGGATTTACAAGAAAATTTTACCAGAGGTGTTGTTTGGTCCAAGGAAGAAGCCATTATATTTTGGTGGTGATCCACATATTTGTCTGGATGTCAAAAATTCCCAAAATCTGCGAAAAATCCCATAATTTATTACAACATTGGGCCATATTTTAAAAAATCATATCTCTGACATCACTCAATGGATTTGTTTCAAAATTTACATGATAATATATATAATATGACTCTATTATCAAGGTAAATTTAATCTGGATCTGATCCAGATTGACGTCACAAAAAACATTGAAGTTTGTAATGGCAAATCCCATTCATTTCTCCTCGGCTGCTCTGAGGGTTCCGCCCCCTTTACGTCATTATGGGAATTGTAGTTTATTTGCAAACTCACGTCAACGTTTTTCAAGCCTATGTCACTACATTACCCAGTTTCCCTTGCAATGCCAGTGGAGGACTTCTCTTCATGGACAGACATGAGCGAAGACTCGGCCGTCATATCGGAGCTTGTGGTGATCCAGTATCTTGGCGGAGGTCTGCGCTCTCCAAGTGCTTTTCTATTTTACTATGTTATCCTTGTTATCTGGACATTGTTGTCATCATTTTAACTTTAGTCAAATCAGTTTAAATTTATTATGTTTTCTTAAAGTTTACATCAAAAAGATCCACCTACCCTCATGTTGTCTTCTCATGACTAACCTTGATTATTCTTAAATAATCTACTATAATAATAATAGTAAAGTAAGATGTTTGCTGCCATTGACTGCTCTTAATGTGCCGTGAAATCCATCAGATTCTCCTTTCTTTTTAAAACTGTATTGATTGGGTTTTTTTTTTACTTTTAAATGGATTATGATCATCCTATTTGGTTGATCTGGTTTACCATTGCACCCCAGCTGGATCTCTCAGGTCATCCAATCAATTGCTTTTGGAAGTGCAAAGCTCTAATCTCAGAATTCGGGGAGATCGAGCCCTTGCTGTGGCTGCTCCCAGGCTTTGGAACTCGCTCCCTCTCCATGTGAGATCTGCTCAGTCCCTTATCACTTTCAAGTCACTGCTAAAGACCCATTTCTTCTCAGTGGCCTGCAATTAAAACAACCTGAGCCTTCTCTTTTATTGTATTTGACATCTTTTAGATTAGTGGTTCTCAACTGGTTTGGCTTCGGGCCCACCATCACTCCATAATGACAAGCTGTGACCCAAATCAAGAGAAATTTTCAAATTCTTAGTTTTATTTCATAAGAAATCGATCAGTTTGAGAATGAGATAGAACAGAATATCACAGTATGCAGACACACGCAAAAATAATTAATGATTAATTAATTAAAAATTAATGATAAATTAAAATGAGCTGCATGTGGCGCTGCTCGAGAGGGAAATATCCTTTAGCACTTACTTATCTACATTTTAATTCAAACCAAAAAAGTGCATCTTAGGAACTCAAGGTTTCAAGACTATAAATGTAACTGTAACTGTGGATACATACTGAACCGCTCAACAGAGCTTTCATGCACAAACATGAAATGAAAAAGTCCAGCTACTGACAAGTGGTTAAAAAAAATCTTTAAAAAATGTTGCTTTAGCTGAGTTCACTCAATATATAAAAACCACCTTTATATTAAAATGTGTGTTAATTAGCATTACAGGGTATTATCGCCTTCTATTTTTAAGGAGTGTAAAAAAACAGCACTCCACTGCATAAAAAATCTCCTTCAAAATCAAAGCACAAGATTTTTTTCCTCACATTTATTTTTGCTTAGGCAAAGGCTTACGACTCACTGGAAAAGGGTCCGCGACCCACTTTTGGGTCACGACCCACCAGTTGAGAATCACTGTTTTAGATAGTGTCAGATTGTTTTATTTTCCTACTGGTTTTATGGTTTTAGTTTTAATCTGATTTGCCCTTAGCCTTTGTGCTTTCTTGTCTCATTGGCCATTTAAGTTAGTTTGTTTTATGCCTAATGGTGGTTCTCATTAACGTTTTCCAATCTGGTTTCCATCTTTATGGTTGCATGGCACAACTTGACTTGACTTTGCACAGAGTGAATTCAGAGTGTCAGCTGTTGCTTCTTTTAAGGTCCAAGGTGCTTTTTATGACACCGGGCTTACATACCTGGAGGCTTTATTAACCTCCACTTGAGCCCACCTGCTCTGACCCGAGTTTTCATCTGTTACATGTCGAATGATTTTGTTGTACAGAGAATTACACATTTACATGCTTATTTTTCGTAATCATATCTGTTTATCAGTAGCCAGTTATGTTAAACAATTTTAATGATGGCTTTAGAGTGCTGAAAGGAAATACACTTTATTGTGAAGGTGTGTTCAGACCAAAAGTAAAGCCAATGTTTTGTGTGAACTCATGATACATAGCCTTGTGTGAGGGTGGCGAATTAAGCTGTTTTTTTAAAGCCCAGGCTTTAAAGGCATTTAATAAACTACCAAATCCTGGTGAATTAAGTTTTCAAAGAGCAAACATTCACAGGTTATTGACAACTAAAGAAAAAAGACACACTAAGCTTGAACAAGAACACTGAAGGGAATATTAGCTGCATTTTCTGTCCGAGAACATCTTAAAAAATGTGAAAGGTAAAGATTATCTTCTCATCAAAGGTCTTGAGTTGTATCTTTACACTGTATGTAAGATTCACAATGTAGAATTTACGGAACGTTTGAGAGACAGCAAAGAGTCACATATATTATCATTGTTATTTTATTTGTTAGAAGACTGTAAATGATCACAATTGTAGACTGTGATGAAACCTGCTTTATGAAAATATGTATATTTGTGCTTAATTTTCCATTACCATAAAGCTATGATGGACTTGTAAGCTTTTATGCACATGTAATAACTTTAACAAATGAAACATCACATTGCAATAAATTATATTTTACACACAAAATAAAGATCTTATGATTTACATGTCTTTTCTGCATCTTGTGGTGATAATTCAGATTTGTATTGTGATCATGCAGACACGGGATGAACTGCCGTGTTTAAATGCTAACAATCAATTTGATAAAAAATCTGTGACTCTCAGACTGACCTAAATATTTCCTATAATGACCAAACCATGGCTTATGCACAGTATAACAGGGAAGTTATTTTAGTTTATCAAACATTACTGACCTCTGGACAGCTCACATTACTGATGTTGTCACTTTTATTAAGATTCAAGAGATCAAACATTGCATTGGCCAAAGGCACGCTGATCAGTATGACTGCCAAAACTGATCAGTTTGTAAAGAGGCTCACTGGCAAATTACAAACGGATCATGATTTCTTACATACACTCATCGTACTAAACCTCCTGAATCAATGGATTCCAGAGTAATTTGTTCACTTCCTGTTCTTATTTCAGTCCAAAATCTAGACACCTTTTGTAATGATCCTTCCTCCATAACTACAGCACAGCTGCTGGTGAGAAAAAAGTATGAACATAAGACAAAACCTATGGGGTCATTTCCTACAAAAATATAAGAGTACAATAAAGACAAAGTTTGAGATTACTAATTTTTCACAACTAGGGGAGACCAGGGTTAGTTGTCACATTATATATTACAGCCAAATCACCAGGCTCAGTTTCTGGATGTTCATATATTTTCTTTTACATGATGTCATTTTTATTTGGAAATAAATGATCAAACACAAAACAAAAAGTGTGCAAGACATGTTTGTGGGTCTGAGAAACTTTCCATCTCAATGTGAGCCAAGTTTCAATGTGCTGGCTAAATGTGATTGCTAGCATAAAACTTATGTGATTGGTCAGACCATAAACTGTCGTCTAATTTAGGAATTACCGCTGTGGGGTGCATTGATCCTGGGTTATGCACATGAGAGTAAAAAGTGTGTCCTGGTTGAGCAGGACCAGATCAATTCAAACAGCTAACCTTACAGAAAAACAAATCCTCTCAAAATCTTACTGAAAATAGATGTAAATCCTGTCATCCCATCCAGGCAATGGGGGAAAGACAAAGCTGTTACCACCGATATCAATATCACTGAAAACAAATTTATAATAACACATGTATGGTGACATCAGATTCCAAAAAACAACTAAAACAATATAAAATTCTACACAAATACAAGTACACTACACAACACAATGACTGGCAGAAATGGGATTCTCTGACAGCACAGGCAATCAAAACTTGGCTCTGTCCCCAGATCCTAACATTTTGGGAAAACTTGGATTGGATCGCTTTGGCAATCGCCAAGAACACCGTAATCTCAAAAGGAAGAATAGGATTAACCTTTCAATAACTCACAGGCTCAGTTTATTGTCGCAATACATAGAAATTGAAAAACTCAAAGCAGGAATTAACAACCAGGTAAACCAATTTGATCGTCATCGGGCCCTCTTTGCACTATATTCTCAGAGACTGATGCCTTGGCTCGTTAAAAAGGAAAAACTGGACTAAAATAAGGGAAGAGAAAATGATAACAATTTAGCTTATCATAGCATGGGTACATTGATGTTTTTTAAATATAATTTTGATCTAGCTTTTTCCATTACATTACTTTGTTTCCAACTTGTTTGTCTAGTTGCTTTAGCTTTATGTTTGTCCTTATTATTGTCTTTATTGTAACATCAACTCTTATTAGTAGTAAGAGCCCTCCCCACATCACCAGGTTAGATGTTAACCACTGACTTTGTAATGTTCTTTATTTGCATAATAATAATAATAATGATAATAATAATAATAACAATAATAATAATAATAATAATAATAATAATAATAATAATAATAATAATAATAATAAATAGTATTCGGTTAATTAAGGCTTTTTAAGGCTCCAATGAGGTAAGATAAGAGCCCTCCTGTTATTATTGAGCACTTTTTCAAGTTGTTTGTGATTATTTAGCAGTGGACGGACTGTTTATCATACTGTAAACTCATAAAACTTGATTTAGGCTATTAGACAGTTACTTCAGTGCCATTATTAAGTGACAAACATATTAACACTAAAATGTCTTTTTGCCACAGATTCAGGGGAAAAATGTCACCGTATTTGTTCAGACCGTAACAGACCGTATGAGTAAATCACTTTTTTGTACCAATGTTTTATATATTGGTACACTGTAGAAAGGCTGTTGTAAATTTTACAGTAACTTACTGGCAACAAGATCCCAGTAAGTTACTGTAAATGTCTTTACAGTAGCATAACTCTTTTTTTAATTTACGGCAAGATTACTGTATTTTCAAAAACAGCATCCTTTCTTTTATTGTATCTTATCTTACAGCATTTATTCTACAACTTTTTAACTATTAACTATTTTACTGATCATTTATGAACAAGATATAATTTTATAGAAAAAAAAATTACATTCATTAATTTTATCCAATAAAATACACTTATTCAAAACATGAACATTTACTCAAAGCAATATTGCCCGCTATTGGTCAGTTTTCCAGGGCAAAATGGAATTTTCTCTTGATCTACTGCCCTAATTAACAGTATAGACATTTTGCAGTATATTACTGTAGATTTTACAGTAAAATGCTGTTAATTTAATAGAAATCAGTAAGTTTTCCAAATGTCTTAAGCCTTTTATGGTAATTTCCTGCATAGATTTTTACAGTGAGTAGCTGTAGATGTTATGGTAAAATAGTCTGCATTGGGTTTTTATTATTTATTGACATTTTTTGTTTAATGAAATATTTTCAGTGTTGTTCTCCATGTGTTTATTGTCTTTTACTAGCTGTTGGTATGTTTCTATGAATTAAATGTCCAGTTTGAATAGCTATTTGGTGGTCATGGATGCTAGCTTGCAGCACATTGCAAGCCTACATTCATGGTGTATTGTACATTTGGCAAACTAACACAGTATTAATTTACTCTGTGTAAGATCTGAAACAGGTGCAAGTTACATAGAGGTTTTATGTATACTTTGTTTTGATCCTGTGACAGCGACAGCCAAGAATGCCTGAGTCTGCATGTTCACAGATTTTTCATCTGTCGGTCTGGGTGATACTTCTGAATTAAGAATGACAAGAACTTTTGAGATTTTCATAACTTTGCACAAAAGTCCACTCTAACTTAGAGTGCTAGACCAACACGTTTGGTCCACACCAAATGGACTCTCGTGTCCACTTTAATTTGGAAAGTTCAGTTTGTTTAGGCTGGAGTGAGCGCACACATGGACTGTAGTGCCAACTAAAGAACTGACGGTCGGCCTGAAACTGGGGGGCCTGAAACCAGAGAATCGTTTGAGCTGGGTGTGAAAGAAATCCAAACCAAACAAGTACCAAACGAGACAAGCAATGCAAAAGAATTGTGGCATGGATTTGGCCAAATATCACAACAGAAAAGCTAACGTAGTGTTCAGTGACAATATAAATTTGCAGCTGTGGACTTATGAAGCTTCAGTAATTACAATTACAATTATTTGGCCATTCCTTTAGCAGGATTCCATTATCATTACAGTTCCCGATATTAACGTTAGAGAGATCAGCATGATAGCTGTTGCAAATAGCACACACATATATTCTTAGTATGGCCTTGGCATACAATCATGAATGACCTGCTGCATGGTCCTGCTCGGCTCCATGTGCTCTATCCTGCATCAACCATCAAAAGAAATGACATCATTGAACATAAATTCATACTTTTAGACCAGTTAAACCCATTTTAATGGTTGTTCAGCTGCTGCTATATTAATCAACATCATTCCTGTCCAAGTTGTATTCATTATAGGTATTAATTTTAATATTAGTTTGATCTCTCTATCCATGGTTATATTGATTATACATCCATATTAACTATCTTTACAACCATATATGATGTCCCTCTTGAAAATGAGATGCCACATCTCAAGGCGCTTACCTTTAATAGATGTATATTCAACAAATATGGTGCTATATAAATTAAGATTGATTGATTAAGTCTATATTCAGCAAAGACAAATGTGACTTTAGTCTCTTTGTCTCTGTCTGAATAGATACATCCCTGGATGTAAGCTAACGGTCGATATATGTGTATATACACATGTATAGACATATATATATATTTATGCATATTTGTGTAAAATGAAGAGTATGGCTTCAGCCTGCTCTATTGTTTAAGTGCCTTGAGGTAACACTTGTTATGAACTGGTGCTGTACGAATATAGATTGATTGACTGTTAAAGCAGGGTGCGGCTAATATTAGCATTGCTAGCTCTACCAGCCTCCAATCCTCTTTGCTGTTTAACAACTACAAATCCATGTATATAATATGTTTCAACATCACTCCAGTCAATATGCAAGTGCTGTCTGATGCAGCCTAAATGCACCTTTATGTGTACTTTTTGGCACAAAATACTTGTAAACTTCTTCAACTAAACATTGTGAAAGCAGCCAATGAACCACCTGCATCATTTTAAGAAGCTAGAAGACAAATTATCTGATTAGCAAAGTTAAATCAAATTATTTATTACCTTACTGACTTACAGTGAAAACATCCAATTTTAGGAAACAGTCAGTTCTCCCTCTTCCACTTATTGCACTACAATGTCCTGTCTCTGACCACAGAGGAAACATCCATATCTTCTGTCCCGATTTGACCTCAGCAGTTCATCACATTGCGGACCTAATCACTGCTGCAAGATTCACTGAAAAATCACATGTACGTCAGACAGAAGGATTTCTGAGCCCTCTTTCCCTTCAGATTGCACAAGATACACTAATTTCCATAACTACAAAGTAATCCACAGCGAGGGATCAATCAGGAACATGTCTGTCATGACTAGTGGCTCAACTGAGAAGATTTCAATTCATACCTTTTTACTCGGGTCATTCCCAATGTCTGGAAAAGTGTTTGTTTTACAACTATTCTCATCAGGACTATCAGGAGTTTAACATTAACACATTATTTAAGATTCAGACCTGGCCATGGTGTGTTATTTGCAGCATCTTCAGGAATAAATGACTAATGTTATAGGATCAAATAAGGTAGGTTCATTGACCTGTTGAAGACTTTCAGTAGAGTGGACGGTCCCATTTTATCGTGCAGATTGTCTGTGATAGGTCTTTTTGGGATCGTGAGTAACTGATTCATAACTATTCAATGAACAGGCAGTCAGTGTGCAAAAAGTAGATTTTAACACAAAACAACTCTGCCACCTACCAGCTTTATAGTGTAACTGTCTTCTGGACCTGTGTCCTACAATAAGTCAAGCTCATCTTTATAGTTCAAAGAAATATTCCATCATGGAGGATGTTGTCTTTCATGAAAATAGCCACAAGTGTTCAGCATCACAGTTATGCATGTTATGTTATCATGTTATATATGTTAGGTTGATTGTAAGGCTGGGCAATTAATCAATTTTCAAATTCATTCTCAATTTTGTCTTCCAAACATTATTAAGACAAAATAATATGCATTGTACAACATGCTATGGAGCATTTATGCAGTTCTAAGGTCAACATTGCTTTTATATTGTTCTTTCTTATTCATTTTTGATGATTATGCTACATATTCTTATTTTCATGTTACATTTTTTACATCTATCTTCGTAAATGACTTGATATTAAAGGGTTATAGATAGTCAAGCTGTGGTTCTTAACTTAAGACCCAAAAAACTATAACGTGTCTGTATTCAGTAACACAGGAAAACTTTCATAATAACATCCGAGTTTTCTTTATTTCTTCAACATTTTTGGGAAAAAAATGTCGCAAACATGTTATCATTGGATATAGAGTAAAATTAAACTGCATGCTTGTCCTCTACTGCTGTAATAATTACATTCAAATCAAATGTATATTCCCCAGTCTTTTTGTTCAGACAATTGTTTTTACACTATTACACTTTTTCTTTCATAAATCTCAGTGGTGATAAAATTTTGGAAAATCAGGTTGCAGGTTTAAGAGGTGATGGTGCAAACAGGACGCAGGCTTAATTCAAACCTGGGTCGAGAAACGTGTATATGGGTCGTGCCTGGTTGCTTAAAACTCGGCCAAATCAGCACCCCCTGAGTGACTATTTATCAAGAATCTGATATAAGTGGAAAAAGGTACAAATATCCTCTATCGAGATCAGATGAACTTCTTTCTTGCTCCACTTTCAAAACGCTCTGATTTGAGGGGGCAGGGAGAGTTTGTACACAGTCATGGCATCTGCCTGTGATGGGCAGAAAACACATGTAGGCTGAGGCTGTTACATAAAAAACCAGGAAATAAAAAACAAAGCATCTTCAAAAGACATTTTCTTTAGATCTGATCTGAGTTTAGCAGAAGGTGTCATGTTCTTTTGCTCCCCAAGCCCCTCACATCATTAATAACATCTTGAAATGTTTCAACAAATGTTAGAAAAATATCATCATGTTGCTCGAATGAAATGAATATCTAGACATTATAATTTATAGAGCAATGTGCTTTTTTTTAACTGGACAAAGTAAATGTTTTGATGTCAGACAACTGTAAGCCACAGTCTTTCAAAAGTGGAAATAAAAGAACACACAAAGACTTAAGTTTAAGGCTGAGCCCCGAATCAACACTCTGTGTAATTGGTTCATGTTTTTAAGTTGCTGTGTACTTCAAACTGATGCCTAAAAGGACATCAACCAATTGTTACCCAGCAATGAGATTCAGTTATGGTGGATCAAATTACTATCCATCCATCCATTTTCTACTCCACTTATCCCTTTCAGGGCCATGTGGGCTGGAGCCTTTACATCAGGATTTATACTCACATTAAGGGCAATCTCAGTGTTAACAATTAACCTAACAAGTATGTTTCTGGCTTGTGAGAGGAAACTGGAGTTCCTGAAAAAAGCATGCAAGCACAGAAGGAACATGCAAACTCCACACAGAAAGGCCCTAGTCTGACCATGAAGTCAAACCAGCAACCTTCATGCTGTGAGGCAGAACACTAACCTGCTGCACTAACCATCTCAGTAACAATTTATAAAATTAAACATTTAACAAAAACTGAAAATTTTTTCCCTAAAATTATATTGATTGATTTCTTAATTTCAACCAAAGTTTTACAGAAATGTTGAGGACGGGAAAACAATCAAGCATTGATTTCACGATTTTCATACAGAGTATAGTTGACCCCTTTTTCAATAAAGAACGCATTAATAATGTTGTCGAGGTAATATTTATTCATAGGCTCTTAACAGAACTTTGTCATGTCAATTAAGTGCTAATAAGAGGACACATAATTTTGTTAATTTTCTTGAGGAAAAAATAGTTCATGCATACACTGTGGAGAAAGGGTGTGACAGGTCACATAGTTTAACTTCAATGAAATCAGCATCGAAATATATCTCATAAATGAGTAGTTACAAATTATGCTGAATCCTTACAAAATAATAAAAAAAATCAGAACCTTAAAAGCAACTGCAGAATACTTTTGCCAAAGCACAGTCCCCTGTTCTTAATATTCTTGTGGTATGAGACTCAGTGTTATTCATATTCCTATTGTGTCATGAAACACACTCGTGGCAAAAAAGAACTCAATGGCAGACGAATCAGGTCCATGAGCCAAAAAGCAGGGTTTATTGACAGTCCAAAGTTCAGTACACAAACAGGCAAAAACAAACCAGGCAGATGTATCAAGCAGACAAAAGTCAAGGGGCAAGGTTCAGGCAAAAAGGGTCTGTGAAGAGAGCAAGACTATGAAATAAAGTGCTGGAAAGTGATGCTAAGTACAATAATCTGGCAACAGGACAGGGGAACGCATGGGGGTTGAATACATGAGGTGATTGGGGCTGATGAGACACAGCTGGGGAAGAACAATCAGGGATCAGGTGTGACAACGCCAGACAGGAAGCAAAACCTACAAAGACAAGGAGAGACAGGTGAATTTTAAAAATAAAACAGGAAGCACAAAACAATGCATAAAACACAAGAACAAAACGGGTAACTTAACTAAGGCCATGACCTCATCGTGACAGTACCACACCCTCAAGGGCCAGCTCCTGAAGACCCAGGAACATCAGGATGAGAGGCGTGGAAGTCACAGATGAGGGAGGAGCCCATGATGAACCTGGAGGGGATCCATGACCTTTCCTCTGGGCTGTTGGGATCCATGCGCTCTAAAAGGAACATGTCCCTGCAGAAGCCTGAACCACAGTTGGCTGACCATCTCACCCAGGTTTCACATGTAGGTGTGAACCCTGTGGTAAGGACAATAAGGGTGAATCCCAATTCTACCCCTTAGCCCTTCCCCTTCATCTTACCCCTTCCCTTACCCCTTCCCCTTAGCCCTCTGTTTTGAGGGCCAAGGGGAAGGGGTGAAAACACTCTCCTGAGAAACGAGACACCACCCAATTCCCGCTACGTCATCACCCAGAGCCGCTCGCTGACTGTGACAAATGCAGATGCGACAATAACCGTAGCTACAGCTGTGAAAGCTAGTTTGTTATAACAAGAAATTGTAAAATATGATCAACAATTCAAACATGATTAATATTTTCTTATTGATTTAATAATTACTTATAATTAAGTGCTTCCTTCAGTCTCCGCTCTGCCTCGTGTCGGCGGGCGCTGTGTATGAGAAATTCTCATACCCCTTCATTTCAAGTGAGGTCCCAGTCTGTCTTCATTTCGAGGGCTTTGTACCCCTTGTTCTTAGCCCTTCCTCTTAGCCCTATGGAGAATTGGGACACCACTTCACTAGACGTGAACGCACGAAACCAAGGGGTAAGGGGTAAGACAAGGGCTAAGGGGTAGAATTGGGATTCACCCTAAGACCCTGCTCTTCTATGCAGTCTCTCTCTTTCTGAACCATGCAGAGAAGGGTACGCAGCTCCCCTCTCTCAGCTCTTTCTCAGCCTGTAGAAAGAGACACAGAACCTCTCCAGTCTCTTCTCAGGAATACAGCTTCAAGACTTCTTCTACAGTCCTGCTCGACGCAGATTGTAGCACCACATAAGGGACGCGAGGAGACCCTGCTGAAAGAACAGGAGTTCCCAGTCGAAAGAACAAGAAGCAACACGACAGAGTTATCATCAAGCTGCTAACTCAAGGGACAAAGGAGCAACCAATGGTCTTCAGAGACAGAAGCTGAAGGGCCAGACTGGCCTGGAACCCACTGGGAAGCTTCCAAACCTGCAGTACAGGACTTTGCAGAGCAGAACCAACAAGGACACTTTTTCCCTCCATGGACTCGGTAATGAAACTGGGCTTTACATAGTTTAGCATAGCACAGAACTATTCTGTTTCTACAATCACTGCATTGATTTATTGAATATGTTCTTTAAGCTTTAGGCCATAGCTAACTGCTGTTTATTTTAACTTGTCCACTTAATGTTGAGGCATCAACCTTAAACAAACAGACCTTTACTAACCTGCACCACTCCCCATGTGGTCCTGGTTATAAATGCCTTTGAGCCATGCCGTGTTAAGACGCCCTTTTGAGGCAGCCATCTTGCCTTTGTCTGTTACACACACACACACGCACACATACACACTTGTACATAGGGCTTTGTTAGGTTAGATATTGTGGGCTCTAATTTCCTGGCGCAACTCAAGGTGGCGCAGGGTGGCGCAGCCTGGCGGACCCCGCACAGTGGTAATTTCGTCCGGCACACCGCCATGCGCAGCCAATTTGGCAATTTGGTAGACCGGCTGCGCCGAGATGGGTGTGACGGCGCACCAGGGGGAGGTGTCGAAAGACTCAGCTGGGCGCAGTGACAATTTCGTGCCAAAAAAACGCGCAGAAGGTGCGTTGTTTTTATGCATTGTTTTGTGCTTGTGCTGCAACCTGGTCTATTCTCGGCACAGACGAGGCGCACCCTGGGCAGTGGTAATTTGGCTGACAGGCGCACAGTGTGCACAAGTCACCAAAACATCACAGGCAGGTGTCCAGAGTGTCAGGCACATTTCAATGCAATAAACAATCACAACAACCACAAACAGCCACATCATCCGATACGGAGTATTAGGTTTCTCTCATCTCATGAAATCCAAAAGAAAAGAAAAAGAGAGAGACGCTCGCTGAATAAATGTAATGTGGCCCAAGCACTCTCCCAGTTGCTGTAAAAGTGACAGCGGCTCTGACCATCTTCGCCACCGAGGTGAAATTGTCACTGCGCCTTGCCCGCGGCGCATTTAAAGGCGAGGAGAGGCGTTCATTTGATTGGTGAAGATCACACTCGGCTGTGTTAAACCCACTCAAGTCTTATCTCCTCCCTCTCTGCTACGTGCGCCGGTAGGAGAGACGGAGGCATGGGTGCGCCTGCTTGCGCCAGACTGCGCCGTGCACGAAACTTGCAAAATGCCCTGGACACACCTTGTTGGGTGTGTCCAGGGCACTGAAATCCCCAAGATTCCTGGTGCCCCCCCATAACACCGTGAACAGTTGTCCACTGTTCATAAAAGCACAACAGGGCCGTTCCCCTACCAATCCACCAGATACTGGAAACCACGCCCCCGACGACGAGCAGCCAGGAGCTTCTGGACTGTGTAGACGGGGCCCCCATTGACAATCTGGTCGGGTGGAGGGGGTCTGGCCGGAGGGACCAAACATGTCTTCTGACTTGAGCTGGACAGCTACGGGATTGATTATTTTTGAAATAGGAAAGGGACCTACGAACCTCGGAGTGAGCTTGCGAGATTCCAAATCAATCCATACATACATGAGGTGGCTGGGGCTGATGAGACACAGCTGGAGAAGAACAATCAGGGATCAGGTGTGACAACGCCAGACAGGAAGCAAGACCTATGAAGACAAGGAGAGACAGGTGAATTTCAAAATAAAACAGGAAGCACGAGACAAAATAAAACACAAGAACAAAATGGCTAACTTAACTAAGGCCAAGGCCTGATCATGACATATGGCTGTTAAAAAATTTGAATGTGTCAGAAAATATTTCTCATGCTCATGAAATATGTGATTTAACAGGAAGAATTTTGATTTTAGTTTTTAAGATAAAGCAGTAATAAAAGTTCTTGAACAAGTACTTTTCAAGACAGCATTTTCCACTGTTGGTGGAAAATGCTGTCTTGAAACTGGAGACCTTAACCATTAACAAAGATGTGGAATAAAATAAAGTAAAATAAATAAAAAGAGGTACAGTATGGCTTTGTCCTAATGTTCTATAAAGTTTAGATAACATTGGTTATGATAAAGATTGATTGTCTGATTGAGACTGATGATTGATGTACGAAGAGTCTTGACAATCAATAGTGTTTTTCCTACATAAGGTGAAATCATTCTGGTGTTTGGTCAAATGTTGTTGTTATGCAATCATTTTGATCTAGGTGTATGAGTTGAAATAATCATCTTTTGACGGACAAAAACCCAAGATTCATGTGCACCCACAAAAATACAATCTTGCGTCACTGACCTGTTGAGGAAACTATCGCTTTGCCCTTATAGTTGCAACAACATCACCACCTTCAACAGGCTCAAGTCCATTCATGCAAGTTTGAGACACCACAGTTACCCCTTCCTCCAACATTCCCCCACTCCCAAAACCATATAGATGTGCAGCAAGAACCAGTATATCAGTGGGGTTTTCAAGAAGCAACCCCCCTTCACCAGTGGTTTGTAGGTTTAGTCCCATGACACCTCTAAGGGGTCAGACGGAGAACTCCAGTGTCCAAGAATCCCCTCAACACACATACATGATTGCTCTTACCTCCAAACACAGTTTGGGCTTGTTGATAAATCACTGAACCATGACCTTTAAGGTCATGGTGTATTCGACCATTTGCATCATGTTTCGGGTGTCTATTCAGCAAGGATTTGATTTAAGTTGAATGGAAAAATCAAAACTACCCTCTCTGTAGCGGATCAGATACACCTCTTTTCCTCTCCCTATTGAAAACAGATCCAAGTAGGTGGGGAGGCAACAGAAGGCTATGATAATGAACTCTGCACCTAACAATGTCTGATGGGAAGGAGAGGAGGGGTCACAGGCTGCAGAGTGGACCTGAAAAACAGTCATGGCTTCTGCCTGTGACAAGCAGAACACACACATGTGGGTGGAGGCTGTATTGCTGTTACATAACAAACCCCAGGGAGTAAAGAAACAGATGTTTAAGGGCCATTTTCTTTAAAGAGGCACAAAGCATTTCACTGTAAACTAAGAGTTTAGTAAAGGTGTCATATTCACAAGATTCATATGCCCTGAAATTGCTCTTCCATCCCACCATGCCACAGCCAAGACCTCCAATATCTTACTTCCCCTTTCACATGATCATCACGGCCCAAACAGAACTGTGATCTTCAACAGACTCAGACTCCATAGATTCAAGCCCTTGGAGATGACAAAGCAGATACAACCTTCCAACACAACACAGACATTAAAGGGATAGTTCAGTATTTCTGTGTAGTGGCTGAAAAGACTCCCAGCAGTACTGCACATTTGTGGAGAATGAGCTCATGGTGGATTCCAGTTCCACTGGGAAGTCGGGATTTCTGAGTTCCGAGTGGAAAATTTCAACACCCCCGAATTTCATTCTGGGAAGTCGGTGGATCCTCACCAACCCCGAGTTGACAATTGAAGATGGCTGCCCCCAGTGTAAACAGTTATTAAGCTCCTGCAATAATCCATTTATTAGCACTTCTGACTCGTGTTTGTCGCACTAAATCAGCTGTATACATAATATTGTTCGAATTATATTTATAGAAATGCTGCTATAGTGTTATTTACATTCTTCATGCGGTATATGCGAACTACAATGCAGGGCATGCTAGTAACAGCTAACACAACGGCTAACAATAGCCTTGTAGATCAACACATCATTTCCAACTTTGTAACTGGAACACTGATAACTCAGAGATGACGTCATTCCCACTTCTCTCTTCCCAGTTCTGCTGTAAATGGAACACAGCATTAGACCAACAGTAAGGTGCATTGTTGTTAGTGGGAGTGGGTTCAGTTATTTTGCAATTCTGTGACTTTTATGTAAAAACGAGCCATGGAACTTGGCTGGTTCAAATGTACAATGGGCCAAATATTTCATTGGGTTTCTCCTGCAGAAGTCTCTGTGTTTGGCACTAATTTTATTTTGCTTGAGGAAAAATAAAGCACTCAAATGCAATCAAACATTTTGACACAACATAGTTTTGTGGCTCGTTTTTATGTAAAACTTACACCACTATGTGAAAAAACCAACACAGTCTGGCTGCAGACCTGCATTGTCAGGAACCTTCGTTGCAGACCTACACTGTTAGGACCCGCTCCACTGATAGGCCCGGAAGTTGATTCAAAGCCTTTCAAAATCAAAGCGAGTGTACCAGAAATAAGTATTTTTTTTAGAAGCTATTTCAAAGCCTTTCAAAATAAAAAGTGGATCAGTCCCAAAATTTAATCAGTTCTTCCATATCCCATTTCCAACAATTCCTGAAAATTTCATCCAAATCTGTCCAGAACTTTTCAAGTTATTTTGAACACAAACTGACAAACAGACAGACAGACAGATAAACGCCGACAAAACATAACCTCCTTGGCGGAGGTAAAAATTACATCCCTGCATGTTATTGGGTAATAGCATGGATCTTCTTAAGTATACTTGCATGAAATCTGGTTGTTTTAGTCAAGATTATGCAAAAATTTGTTTTTCCCAACTATTTTTAAAATCCCTGTTCAGGGCCAACCTTCAACTTTGTAAATTTCAGGTGTATGCCCATTTACTCCTATAAACTCCTGTTAATTCCCATGGAAAGTTTCCAAATATGAAAATTCCTGGAATTTTGCAACCTTTTATAAGAAAAGTTGCACTTTTTGTCCAGTCAAAAAAATGTATATGGCATTTGCCACATTTTATTTTTTTATTAGGCATTTACAAATAGAGACAAAACTGATGAACTTTTTAAAGTAAAGTTAACACCTAAAGATGACACTACCAACTCAGAGAACAGTCTAGAGGATCCAGATGTACTGTTTCCCAATTCCATCTTCTGGGAGTTGTGTTGGTAATTTTAGCTGTTGATAGTTTTCACTTTGGCATGAATCTTCTGGGAGGAAAATCTCTGGCAGGATTCAAACCTGAAATAACAGGGACACTCCCCCACAACAGCCTCTATCAAGTTCTCAGAGCACATGCTGTGTGAGCACACCATGAGTCTGTCACATGACAGTGTGTATGTGTGTGCATGTGAATGTGTATTTGTGTGAGCACAGAGGGCATGTGCACACTGACAGCTTCTTCCCCTGCATCTTGCATCTGCGTCATCAGTGATCACAGCCTCGGTATCTCAGCAAAGTAAAAATACAGAGCTGCATCAATAAATGTATGACAGCAGAGGATGTGAGGGCGGGAGGAGTGGGGGACAGAATGGTCTGTTAATGAGGTGATCTGTGTTGTTTCCTTTATAATTGCATCTGAATCTGTCCCAGCAGCTGAGGATGTCTTTATGACACATAGTTCTGCAGGACTTTGTCAAAATATGCCCACTACCTCATTCATTTTCTTTTACTGTAGCAAAGTGAAGAAAAAAATCTATCAGCCTCATTTATCACTGTGCTCTTTTATGTCTGGTGGGAAATAATTATTTGTTTTGTGTGCCAGCTCACACGTCAGCAAAACAGACTGCTCAAGACTAATGATGAGAATGACTTTTAGCTGTTACGCCTGACAGACATCAAAAAATAGATTTGGACGTAGTTTGTGACTGTGTTGTATTCTCTCCTGTGGGGCTGTGTTTCATTCTTTCTTCATTTTGTTTACTTGATTTTGCGCAAGATATTTGTCTCAATTTTGATTTGCAGTTAAAAAACTGAATTGTACATCTACACACCCCAATTCCAAAGAAGCTGAGACACTGTGTAAAACATAAAAACAGAATACAGAGATTTTCAAATTCTTTTTAACATATATACTTCAAAGACAGGATATTTAATGTTCATCTGATGAACTGCAAAATGCAAATTTTCACTATTTTTAATTTAATGCCTCCAAAACATTCCAAAAATCTAGGACAGAGACATGTTTACCACTGTGTTACATCACCTTTTCTTTTAACAACACTAAATATGTGTTTGGGAACTGAAGAAACAAATTAATTGAGTTTTGTGGGTGTAATTCTTTCCCATTCTTGCTTCATGTATGAACTCAGTTGACCAACAATCCAGGGTCTCTGATGTCTTATTTTGCACTTCATAATACTGCACACATTTTCAGTGGGAGACAGGTATGCACTGCAGGCAGCCCAGGTGATTTCCCCTCCTCCTTTACTACGAAGCTATGCTGTTGTAACACGTGCAGAATGTGGTATTCCTGAAAAAGACATCAATTGGATGGCAGCATATGTTGCTCCAAAAACCTGTATGTACCTTTCAGCACTAATGGTGCCTTTACAGATGTGCAAGTTGTCCATTGAACTTAATAATCTGGATGGCTCTGCTCCTCTTTAGCCCATGGGGCAGCAAGTTCATGATTTCCAAAATCAATTTGAAATATGGACTCCTCAGACTTCAGCACACTTTTCCACTTGTTAATCCAAAAAACATTGGATTTTAATTCTGCACCGCTTGAGGGATCAAAGGTCACTGGCATTCAATGTTGGGTTTTGGCCTTGCCACTTATGTGCAGTGATTTTGCAAGTTTCTGAATGTTTTGATGATTTTATGGACAGTAGATAATAAAATCCCTAAATTCCTTGCAATTGTAAGTTTAGAAACATTATAGACTGTTCAAAAATTTATTCACACAGTTGTTGGCAAAATAATCAACCTCACCCCTTCCTTGTGACTGACTGATCCTTTTGAGGATGCTCCTTCTACACCCAGTCATGACACATTTGTTTCCAATTAACCTGTTCACCTGTGGAATGTTTAAAACAGGTGTTTTTTGAGCCTCAACGTCCTCAGTCTTTTGTTGCTCCTGTCTCCTGTCCCAGCTTTTTTGGAATGTATAACAGGCATCAAATAAAAAAAAAAAAAAAAAAAAATATATATATATATATATATATATATATATATATATATATATATATATATATGTGTGTGTGTATATATATATATATATATATATATATATATATTATATATATATATATATATATTTACCAATATTTGGGAATATATGATCCCCAGTCCTACCATCAACTCACCCTAAGCTGCCAAGAGCAGAAGCCAGAGAAAAGTCCCCTCAACCTGCTGGCCAACATGAAAATACATGAACCAGTCCAGTGAGTCTCAGAACCACAGCAACCCCCTGGTAAATCAAATCAGACTTAGGACCACTCCCCCCACCCCCACCCCCAACTAGGCAAAAACGCACATTTAAATGTTATTTTGCCCGAAACAGAAAATACAAATTTTCAGATTACCTGAGCTTTGTAAAGATCCTTTAAAGAGAAGTTTTGATGAGGCACAGACTCAGTGACCAATGATTGGCTGAAGAAATGGTTTGTAAAAAAAGAGCTGGCTCCCAAAGGAAGACAGACACTGTGACACCCAACAGGTCGAGACAGAGCTTCATCTTCTCACATCCTGCTCAATGAGGCTGTGAGAGGAATACTACCCTCATATGACAGAAACATAACCAGAGTTTAAATATACAACTGATACCCAAAAAATAACTTATTTAATAGGAGAAACACAAACATGTGAGATAATTAAAGCCTGATAAATCAAAATTTGTGAGGACTTGAGTGAAATCAAAAAGACACAAACATTGAACATTGGTTCGTTAACGATAGTGATCCTTTTGTCAAATATCAGCCATCAGCAAATTAGTGTGAGGTGAACAAGTTATTTATAAAGGGCGGTGAAATTGGTCAGTTAGACAAACTGTGATCTGCTTTCATGATCAAACAGGAAAGAAAATGTTAGCGTAAGAAAATTAAGCCAAAAAAAGGTTAATTTAAAAACATCAGTATCTTCCTTGGAATGGACTGCATCAGCTCTGATTTTCACAATCAGTAAATCACTACAAGAAATGAGCATGAGCCCGAAGGACCCTGACCTTAAAATGTCCCATGAAGAATTCTCTAGAAATGGCACATACAGACAAGGTGCTGATGCACTCATGCATGAGGAGCTTAAATCCCCTCAGCAATGAGTTAAAGTGGTTATTTGTACAAAATTAAAACTGCTCAGAGCATTCTTGAAAAATCATATCCAGAGGCAGGGAACAACCAAAAGTCTGAATAATGTTGTATTTAAACCAACACTACGTAGTTTTTCCACCCTAGTATAATATTTCTAGAATCATTGTGATGGCACATAGCTTTACAAAAGGTTGAATGACACCTCTGTCATGGTCTGAGGGGGTCTGTATCACCTTCACTGGCACTAAGTAACTTCGGTGTGGATGGTAGGAACACTTCCACACTATAAAACAACAAATTTTTACTGCTTTGACTGCTTTACGGCATATGTCACTTCCCCCCTCGAGGTGAAAGCTAAACGTTAGGAAAAGAAGAATATAAAGCAGTTTCTGAATTTTTAAAACAGATTTAATGAACAGAATTTAGTTTAATGTAAATATGCACTAATTTTCCTAATGGAAATAGGGACCTCTGGCTCACAATCCTGCATAGTGGGTGGTAATGCTCCTCTGACGTTGGATACTACCCGCCATTAAACAAGAAGAAGAAGAAGAAAGCTACATGTAGTGTTGTTATCATGGCGGAAGCAGCGAAAAACCCAAAGAAAAGAAATGTTTATCGGAGGAGACGAAAAAAGAAAGCTGGAGAGTAACACGCTAAGGATAAACATTGGCCCGGCGTTCACTCACTGGTGTGAGCTGAAGACAAGGAGGGATGTCCAACCGATGCTAATTTAGCCCTGCTACTATTGGACTTGTAAGTACATGATGATTTATTCAAATAGAAACATGATCAGACTGTACTTTATCAGTCCACATGGTTTATTTGTCTCTCGGGACGTCCTGTCGGCTCGCTTCTCCTCCCTCTGTATGTCAACAAATGCATGTTGGTGTGAGGCGCTCTGTTTTACAACCACGCAGTTACACTCAACGACCATAGAGGCCCTTAGAGAGCTAAAAAGCCGGAATCTTACATAGTGCTGCTTTAAAACCATGACTGTCAGAATGAAATGATGTCATTCATAAGTCATATTTGAAATTTTTAAAACTTTCCTCAAAAATCCCTTAAAACATTCTTGAAAATTGTACTGGCAATGGTTGATCCTGGACTTGTTTCCTCCTTTTCCTGCATTTCTGATGGCTCAAATCCCTTCTACGCTGCAGGTCACACCGACCCATTCACACCAATTTACTCACCGAGTATAATGCTCGGTTATTATAAAAGTTATTCAGTTGTCTCAGCTAGCACAATTCCTGGTCTTTAATAGCCATTTACAACCCACTGATGCTGCAGTGGGAGTGATTTAGGGTTCGGTATCTTGTCCAAGTCCACATCATGTGACAACCAGATCCTTGACCATCAGTTTGATGAACAAGTGCCTCTCCAACCTGAGCCACCACTGCGCCATATGTTCACAAAATTGCATTATTAAGCAAAGGATAATATAATATGTCATAACCTTGACCTCTGCCTGAAGACATGAAAAATTAATCATCTTGAGATAAACTACTCACAAGCAAGGACTAAACACGAAACTCCATGACTTTCATCTATGACTTCTTCAATCAAACCACTTTTCTGGTGGTTATTTAAAAATGTCAATTGTGAAGCAAATCCAACTCACTGTTGTTGAGATATTGCTTTTAAAAGAACTGACAACCCTCCAGTCTCAGCTGTTGCTGATGCAGAGGCATAAAAATCTAATTCCTCTCTTTTTTACACTGAAATGCATACAGTAAGTCAATGTGAGAATCTGTTGTGAAAAAGAAGACAAAGTCTGTTCCTGCAGTGTATTGTCTGGGCTTTTTGTGAACTACCACATGGCAGAGGTTTAAATCTTTTCAGGCTCTGTTTTTGTTTGCTTTGTAGGGCATATGGATGCATCAATATTTATTTCAGCCTGTGTCATAACCAGAAAAAAAATGGTCCTTCATCCTTCACGGGACACACTTTAAGACAAAATGATGTGTTGGAGGCTGTGTCATTTTGAAGGCGTTTCTTCTGTCCTTTGGACTTTAAAAGATCCATTTGATGTGTCTTTTATAGCTGGTTGTATCCTGAGATTCACTGCATTCAACTGCAAACAGTATAGCAGATTCTCAAGCAGTAGTTATACAATTTCAGATGTAATGAAATGCAACTATAACTCAACTGATAACAACAGATAACATTTATAAAAAGGTTTTGGACAATGTAACTTTGTAAAATAACATGCCAAGATGTTAATTATCCAGCTCTGGTGCCACTGAGGGTGCTGAGATACATGGACACATGGGTGCCACATGGGTGTGTGACAAGATATCTGGTTATGCAAACAGGAAATTGCCAACAGACCAGATTGAATTATTTCACACCAGCCTTTGCATATTATAAAGCTTATGAAAGCTAGGTGCCTTGGAATATGGGTCGTTGAAGGCTAACACATAAAGACAGACAACTATCCATACTCACACCTGACAGCATTTAGAGTCACCACTTAACCAAACCAAATGATTACTGTTGATTTTTAGTTTCATGTTATTTTATGCTTTTCTGTATTGTTTTTGGTATCTTTTTGTATTTTATAGTTTTATGCCCTCAGAGTAAGTTGAATTCAATGAAGGTTTTTATTCATACAGTACATTAATTCCCTCACTCAAATAACATGATGTACCAGTTAAATAATTTAAATAATAAGTTATTTTTAGCACATAATATCAAATTTTCTCTAAACTTAAGTTTTTCAAGTAAAGATGTTTTACAATATTTGCAAATATCAGATTTTTGAACTAACAGTGTAAAGCTTTTTATTCTAAGGTAATGATACAAATGCTGTAAAGTTGACCACACAACACTTTGCCAAGTGATAGCACTTACATTACTTAGTATTGTTTCTTGGACAAAAGAGCTTTGCGTTCTAACCCATCAAACTTATGTTGGCAATTTAAGTCAACAAGAATGGTAAGAACTTGGAAAGATTTGTGAAACTGATTTAGTCTTCATGTTAAGTTGAGATGGCTTAGCACCTTTAACAGATTACTCCAGATCTATATGAGCCTATATTTAGTGACACATTTTTGGTTTTACCTCAATCTTAAATAATAGATATGGTGAGTTCTAACATCAACATCAGATTTCAGAAGAGGCTCCTAATTTACAAAAAAAAAGGCATGTACTTTTTACATTTTTTTCCAAGAGCCTGTATCATGCTTTTTTAAAGTTTTATTTGACCTTTAGTGTATTTTTTTTGTCTCCTCCACATCAATGCAAAGTCTTTGGCAGTATGGCACCAAGCAGAGTAGACTGGTCAACTAATCAGCGCTGACTGGGTCCACATGCAGCAGGAGGCCTTGAAGGGGTGAGAGCCCTAACAGTGCTTCTCAGATGGACTGAGAATACAGGTGGATCAGGGGTACTCAGTATATAAAAGCTGCTGAGCACTGTTGTAAAAATACTAAAGCATTCATCAAAATCAAGAACATGAACCTGAGTTAAGGCATAATATGGGCTCTTTCAATGCAATCTAAATACTTGAAGGGATAGTTTGAGTTTTAAAGTGGGGTTGCTCAAAGCCCATGGGACAAGATTGCCAAAGCACTCAGCTTGTCCGCTAGCACCGCTAATCATTGGTTCCACTTAAGGCCTCTTTAATTACCCTCTTCAAGCTTGAAACTACATAAAAATAACTAAAGTGGCTCAACTGGAGGCTACAGTAAGATTCATTGCAGTGATTCACATTTCCTCGTCATTCACTGTGTTTGGAACTACAGTACTTTGTGATGCAACGCATTCTTCTGCCAGCAACTACTCACATTAAGGTGAGGGTGCTGCAGGCTGCAGTGGGGCTGGGAAGTAGTCTTTGGAGCACATACTGATATAAACCTAACTCCCTGTAATTACCCACATATATTAAAAGGCAAAACACATGGCCAAAATTCTGATTTCACTGCATTCCCTATTGTGACGTGGGTCTTCCCAAACTTTGGCTTGTTGTTTTAAATATGGACATCTGGATTCCCTCTCTGCAGTAACAAAGCGCATTTGCAGTGCCCATTTTACTGATTAGGACAACGACACAACACCAGTTTTAAAGGCTTACCGAATTAAACAGCTCTTCGGAGCGCCTCCCTGCGCAGTCTGGTGCAGGGAGGCGCACCGACGCCTCCGTCTCTCCCACCGGCACAAATGGCAGAGAGGGAGGAGAGAAGGCGTGAGTGGGTTTAACACAGCCGAGTGTAATCAAATGAACGCCTCTCCTTGCCTTTAAATGCGCCGCGGGGGAGGCGCAGTGACAATTTCACCTCAGTGGCGAAGAAGGTCAGAGCTGCTGTCACTTTTGCAGCAACTGGGAGAGCGCAGGGGCCACCGGGCCGCACATCGGAGGCCACCGTGTGGACCACCTCGCGTGACAGATATCATCTGTGCCTGTGTCATAATAGGAGTACAAAATTAAGTGATAATTACATTTAATCACAGCAGCAGGCTAATCCATTCATCATGCTTGTGATCCACCTGCATTCCTGGTCTGTCATCGCCAAATAGCAGAACCTTAGGTAAAAATATATCTCCTCCTCATCCTCCTTGCAATAATGTACTCCATCTTTTTAAATCATGTTAAAAGAGAGAAATATGGGCAATCACAGGTAAATCCTTAAGACACCGAGTGACTTACATTTATTCAGCCAGCGTCTCTCTCTTTTTTCTTTTCTATTTAATTTCATGAGATGAGAGGAGCCGGATACTCCGTATCGGATGATGTGGCTGTTTGTGGTTGGCTTGAGAGATATGAACTCGTTAGTTATGACAAACGTCTCTGATCTGACATCAGATGTGACGGGACAATTAATATAGATACAAATGTATGTGCTGGTTCAGACGGTTACATTAAATAGTGGTTGCTGTGATTGTTTATTGCATTGAAATGTGCCTGACACTCTGGATACCTGCCTGTGAGGTTTTGGTGACGTGTGCGCACTGTGCACCTGTCAGCCAAATTACCACTGCACAGGGTGCGCCTTTCCTGCGCCGAGAATAGACCAGGTTGCAGCTGGCGAGCTTTCAGCGCACCTCCCGCGCGTTTTTTTGGCACAAAATTGTCACTGCGCCAAGCTGAATCTTTCGACACCTCCCCCTGGTGCGCTGTCACACCCATCTCGGCGCAGCCGGTCTACCAAATTGCCAAATTGGCTGCGCATGGCGGTGCGCCAGACACAATTACCACTGCACGGGGTGCGCGGGGTGCGCCAGGCTGCGCCACCCTGCATCACCCTGAGGTGCACCAGGAAATTAGAGCCCAAAGTCCCACTCTAGACAACAAAAGGCCTCTGGGTTCATGGGCATGGGCGGCTCACAGTTCCTGCACCTGCATCTCCAGGTTACTTGTGATCTGTCTTGCTCCTCAGTTTCCACAACAGTTTCCCCATCCCTCTTTCTTACCTGTGACTCCATCTAGAAAAAAATTCTTGGTCTTTGTACTGTGGTTCATAAAGACATCCTTTCATGCCCACAACTAACAGAGTGGAATCATCATTCAAGCCCAAATCAGACATTTTAGTGTTGTTTTTGTGTAGTTATGTTTGTTGTTTCTTCTGATTTTGATATGTATATTTCTTTGTATTGCCCATTCTTGATTGTTCACAATGATAACTTCAAATGCATATACTGTACGTTCAATGAAAGCATGTGGTCTGTGTTTTAAGATAAAGAGAGTAATTGTGTTTCATAATCATGATCTCGATATCTATTGAAATAATTGTGATTATGATTTTTGCCACAATTGAGCAGCCCTCACTGAAACTATAGTATGTCAAATGATACATTAACCCAGTTCATTTTTTCATAGATATACATATCTTAACCTCACATTACATTAAAAAATCTTCTATTTTAACATTACAGCATTTGAGCTTAAGGTGGCAGTGAACTGAGACACTGGGATTTCTGATTGCAGATTGTTTCACAATACGGTAACTGTGATGTCAACAAATCTGCCTCAATTAGACACTCAAATTACTTGGTTTGTGCCACAGTCTGGCAGAGGAACTAAAGATCAATGCATCAAAAACTATCAACAGTCAGTTATTACAAAGTACCAGAGGTCTAAATCTGGAGCTTCCCCACCTTTCAATCCTGATGCATCCAGTGGGCAAAAACACGGTTTTCCAGGACCAGGACAGACCCTCTGAACATGCTGTGTTTACACCAGTTCAAATGCCAGTGTGCCCATGATTCACTTCGATGCAGCATGCAAGTGAAAGGATGTACTGGAGGAGACCTTGAGAGTGGAGATGTGTGTGTGTGTGCGAACGAAGTGTTACATACAATTTTCTTCTGCTCATGTGTTTAATTGGCTCATGCCTGTAAAGAGCATGAAAAAACAGACATACACTCCAAGGCCCCCTACAACAGAGTCTGCTGAATGAGTGGGCTGCCTCCACAAATGTGAGTACAGCACTTTCCCATACACACACACACAGACAATTACTTGTCACCCCACACCCCGTAGACCACTAAAGCTCAGAAATTGTCCCAAAACACAAAATTTTACACCCTCACAGCTTGCAGTTGCTGATGACCTTCCATTGAACAGGTTTTGTGTGTGTTTGTGTGCACTTGGTGACAGATGATGTGTATCATGCAGGATCTGGCTTTGACCTGGGGCTAAATGTCACTAAGGAGGACTCAGTTGTGAGTAAAGCCTGCTGGCTATCTCTGGCATGACTTCAAATGCGAAGGACCTTCATGTCCCATCTCGTGTCTCCCACATCTCTGCTGTACCACACCTTCTCAAGCAAGCTGTCTTTACACCTCTGCCAAAATTAGACCCAAACTGTGGCCGATCTTAAAGGTGGAGTCAGCCAGAGACATGAGCAACTCAGCAATGGGCCCTCTAAAAGAAGGAGGTGTTTTTTTATCATATGGCCTTTTAGTCCGCATGAAACCACAACTTGGGAGCCTGCGAACGCACGCTTTTTCAAGTGGATCCCACAGTCAATAAATCTCAAACCACTGCCCTTGCATTTCCAAGTGTACAACGAATATGCAAATCATCATAAACAATCATCTCACAGCCCCAGCTCTTCCTAAAACCACATGCGCTGTCATGAATATTGTGAGGGAAATCCTTGTCCATCAGAATTTGATTTTGACTGTCAGGACACCCAGTCAACATTCTTCTGCAGTTTCGTCCGCTATTTCATTTACATCAAACTTTTAAAAAATGATATAGATCGTTTTCGTCTCTGAGTAGACAGGGCCTGATCTGCATTTCGACATCAGCTGGAAAGCACCATTAGTATAAGGGGTGTAACATCAGTGAGAGGGGGGCACTTCTCGCAGTAGCGTTGGGAGTGTGTGTGTCTGCTTTTGAGTGTATGTGAAGCCTGCACCTTGCCACGCTGTCTCTGGATCCTCCAGAGGCCTTATTGCACTGTGAATTAGGAATGGGAATTGATAAAGCTTTACTAATGTAAAGACAATCTAAAGACTTCATGCTTTTGTTTATGTCATAGTTTAATTTATTTTTTTATTGCAGGATCAAAAACCAGACTCCTCAGTGCAGGTAGAGAGGGAGAGGGTAGAGCTTAGGGAATAAGGAGGCTCAGAATCAGGTGTGTCACTCTTTTGTCACACAGACAGAGTGTTTGGTGGCATGACTGCAAGGAGACCTCAGAGACATCAGTGGTGAGAAACTTTAATTTTATCTAATTGAAGGAAATGATAGGTTTAATTTAGTGACTGAGAGATTAAAAATGTGTGTTAAATGATAATTTAAGCCCTGTTAATTTGAAATTTAGTGTTAAATATTGACATAGAGACAATGGCGACTTGAGGTCTGTTTTCTAAAGTTTTATCTTTATCTCCTTTCATTAGTTAAACTCATTTAGGCAATCATATTTAGATTGCAATTGTTTAATTTGATTTCAATACAGACTATTATCATTAACATTAAGTTTGAATGCATTTTAATCATTAGTAGTTAAAATCAGTTAAAATGTATTAGTTTGAGTTAAAATTAAGAATTAGTTTAAATCTTTAAGCATAAAGCATGCATTAAAATGAGAGGGCATAATAATTTAAATTTAAAACTGTTTTAAACCTATTAATTTTGCAAAGTAAAATTATTTAAACCATTTTAATAATTAAGAAAGTCTATTATTAATACATTTGCTTAGTTCATTCTTTCATTTAACAATTTATTTAAAATAGGCATTAATGAGGAAATTGATTTGAATTTGTTTAATGACAGCCTGATTCTTTGCCTATTTTCTTTGAGGTTATCAACCTGCGCACTGCTACTACTACTGCTACTGTTGCCTCAACTGAAGTGCGATCAATAAATGAGTAACATAAAGCAAGCAGAGTTGTGTCCACGTTCTCTGTTGGTCTCCAGGCCCTGAGTGTGGAGGGGCGGGCAAAGATGCCGGGACAAAGGGGAAATTAACTCGACAACTGATATGAACGCCATTATCTATTCTGCTTATCAATTCCTGAAGATTTTCTGTGTTGGCAAAAGGTCGTGCTGTATATATTAACAGCTCAGTAAGTTGCTGGTGTTTCCACCATTAAAATGTTGTGTACTAAGCATTTTGTCAAAAATTAAGCCACAGTTTGGACCACTCTTGTCCCCTGTCTGCCATCATCACATAGTTTACTTCTTTTTTAAATTTCTGCTGACTGTCTCAGATGAGAGCAGTGGTGTCCTTGACTTGCAAGGCATGCAGAACATAATGAAAGGAATTAATAAGGGAATTGATAAGCAAAAAAGATTAATGATATCAATTCCTTGAGGGAGTTGTTGGCAATTCCCAACTGGAATTGGTTTCCAATTGCCATCCTTACTGTGAATTGACACAAATATCACACCCTCACTGACAAAATGGTCATGTTTTGATTCTTCAGCCAGAGTGGAACTTTGTACAGAAGTCACAGAAAATCCCTGAGGGTACCACATCCATAAAAGTTGCCCAGATGAATGAAAAACATAGAAGACCTAAAGACACAGTGGCTGCAGTTTGTTTATCCCTGAAATTGAAGCATAAAAAAAAATGCTGAACGCAAACAAGAAGTAGACGAGACTGGGGTGGTTTTAACACTTTCTGCTTCAGCCCCTGCAACTCCCTCCAGTTCTTTTATGTGGTGCGCCTACATTTGTTTGCTTCAAATGGAACCAATTCAAACTTTTGCAAAAGTATCACTGAGCTTGTGATCTGATGTCAAATACATGGTGGTCTTTGATGACCTACCCCACTACCAGGGTAGATTGTAACAAGCTGGGGTAGGTTGTAACTGTTATACAGAAGAAGCAAAAACAGAGGCAACACATAAACATGTTTGAAAAAGGATCTACTAAAATAAAACACCTACCTAGAACACCATGCCCTGACCCTGATATCAAATGATTGTGAAATATTTTATCTTTCTACATAAGGCACTTAACAGGGCCCTGAATCCTAAAGACCTACTGTATTATTAACTCCAATCAAGATTAAGCAGACTTACTGCTTTTGAGAGGTTTTGGTGTAATTTCTAAGTCCTGTTCTATTCATTACAAGCCACAGGAAATATTTATTCCTTTAACTGCCAGCCAAGATCAAACTGATTGATTTCTAACAATTTCCAAAATCAAATTTACTGTACACTTAAAAGGTAATGACTAGCTGTTCAGCTATAGAAATATTTGTTTCTTGTCTTTTCGCCAACATTTGCTGCGGCATATGTGTTGAATTTAATCTAATTTAACTTTCTCCTACTTGTCTGAGAAAGCTTTGGAGTTTCTGTTGCTTCTGTTTTAAACTACACAATGTCTGGACCCCTGGCTTACATAGACTCCCAAGACATGATGTAAAGTCAAGGTATAATTATATCTACAATTATTTTTGTCAAAGATTAAATTTCATCTGATCATGATTGATAAAATTACTCTCTTACCTACAAATCTTTTTTCAATCTGTTAAATCTACATGCATCAGTTTCCCGCCTTTGCAGACCCTGTGTGTGTTCAGAGAGGAATAAGTAAGTACTGAAATAATCATGTGATTCCTATCTTACACCTAATTAGAGAATACGGAGGCATTACAACTCTCCAAGCATCATAACCATTCCCACTCTCCCCTGCTTCTTGTGGCACAGAAATCTAGTTTCATATGTCCACCATCCTGTTCACAAGTTGTGTTGAATCATTTGACCCCTCAGCTGGGTTCCTCTTCCCATTTTCATCTGTTGTTCAGAATAGTGGGCAGCTCTTGGTCTGTCTCCAACATGACCTACGCAACAATAATTGAGTGGGGATACTTTTTGGTCCTGATGCCAAATTAGTTGATTCCTCCTCATATCCTCTTCCTCCTTCATCCCCTTCAGCATGAAGCCCAGTTGGACCATGAGAACAGTCACCCCCATTAGCCAGTAGTCATGCCTCGGCTACCAAAGTTAATGTAATGTCAGTCTAGCTCTGTTCTAAAGTTTTCTCTAATTTTTCTTCTTTTAAATTGATGAGGAGTTCCCTGATTACTGAACTAAACAACTAAAGATTGTACCCTGAATCATCTCTGAAGCTACGACACAAAAACTACCTCATTTCTTGTTCCACGATAATGAGATGTAAGAGTCTTACTTTAGTCAGGCAGAGTGTCGGTGACGCCCCAGCGAAGACCTCTCTGCACCGGCGATGCCTTTCTTGTCTCTTCCTCTGGTGCTCCTCCCCCTCCTGCCGGGATGACGCGCTGTGGATCTTCTGCTGCCCACGAATGGGGGCGACTGACCGGCCGCGGGTATAAACAGCTCCCCGGGACTCCTGCACGTCACTGCTCGAAGCGGCAGCGACTCGGTCACCAGAGCTGAACCTGAGCAGAGATAGCAGCAAGCAGGCAACTCCTCGCCGCGCAGGCTAACTCGCTTTCGGCTTTGGTTCGACATGGAGACTCGTTGTGCCGTGAGAGGCTCCAGCGCCCACAACTTCAAGAGTGAGTACCTCTCCATCCTGCACCTACATTATAGATGTCTTTCATTTGGTTTTGGTGGCAAATAGATCTTGTCCTTAACTATTTATAACTTTTCAGGACGTAGACATGTTATGTTGGAGAAATGTGTAAGTTGTTCACTCCTTTAAATCGTTTAGTTTCGGCAGCATATAGCAGTGAAAATGTCAAAGAAAGGGTAAGCCGCTTTTACGCACGAGTATTTGGGGTGGATTGAAAGTTCACACAGTGATCTATTCATAATATAACATCAGTTTAATTCCATTTCTAATTATTTTAATTATTTATTCTTTAGTGACGAACAATGCAGCATACCGAGGACGTCAGAGCTCGCGTCTGATGTACTTTTACGCACAGATCCTGCAGAAAAAATGACCTGCCTAATTGTAAATTTAGAGTCTTTAAATCACATTTCCGAGGTCCACTACTGTTTATCAGTGCCGTGTATTTGTTGTCCTTGCTAAGCTTAGCAAAACTTTTGCTTACAAGCTGTTTACTTCTATTTAAAGCGTGGAGAGATGCAAAAATGACCTTTGTGCTTGTGCGTGATGCCATTCTTTACCTTACTAATTACATCAGATTTATTAATAGACTCGAAAAAAGATCTGGGAAAAGTCCCATTTTCTCCTAAAGTTAAACTATGAAATTGTTTGTTTTTTGATGCGTATTAATAGTGAATGCTTTTGTCACAGCAAAGGCAACCAGCTCTGTCTGTATAAGGAGAGAGCTGACACAGAACCAAAGCTGTACATTGCTGCTGTACAAGAGTATTTTTTTGTAAAATTTAAACTAAATAACAGCACTGGCTTGATTGGAAACTCTTAAAGGACAGTCTTAACTTCACCACTCCCCAAGCAAGCCTTTTTTTTAAACTACTTTAAAAAGACAAGGTAAAGGTTACGCATTGTGCCAAAGCCGGACCAAAACAAAGGGGCTTGCTAGTGGAAAAGTAAAGCATTGTATGTAGGTTACAGTAACTTATCACTTCAATGCATTTTTCAGTTTAATTTCACCTTAATTCAATAAATTACACTAAGCTCTTGGCCCCTACAGCAGCAATGTAAAGCTTGGTTTCTGTGTCTATTCTTACAGTGGCAGAACTGATCATCAGTGCTTTGGCAAATGTTTCAGATCTCTCCCAGTGTCTGTAGCCCTTCTCACAGCCCAGCCTGTTAAAGGGCGATAGGTCAGCCACTGGAAAATCTTGCACACAACATGAATGGGAAGTCAATTAATATTTCAAGCATGCAATTTTCCCGCTGTGGCTACCTTTGTGTGCCGTTATACGAGATGTGCCAAGAAGCTCTTTTAATATTGATAGACACTGAAACAGATCCGGATCTGGTTGCATGTTTAACGCGTGCTCTCCACAAGGTAAAACTTTCAGAGGAAACATCCCATTGACAGACTGAGAAGGAGGAAACCAGGTTAATTTGATGCGCAGGCACGTGGCGTGGCGTTCACATTTTTGTGTCTTAAAAGTATTTTTTCTAATGTGAATGAAGTTTTAGGGAATTTTCTTCCATAGATTTATTCAATTCAAAGTTATGTAACCTTGTCACAACACAAGCAGAGACTTGAGTAAAATGATCTGGCAGATATGGGTGGTTGAATGATTTCTCTGATGTAGGCTTGTCAATAATAAATGAGCACTACTGTTCCCAGAGCCATCAACAAGTCACAGGTGAGAGCACAGCAGGGCTAAAAACAATCACTGACATCAGCAACAGTTTGAGGAGGGTGGCCATGCCAGGAACTGAAATAAAGCTCCTGTCTCAATCTGTCTCACAAACAAAACATAAAACATAATTTCAGTTGACTATATTTCCCCTTTAATAATGCTAATTCATATCATATTTTATATCATCTGAAAGTCTGATATTCATCTTTACAACGAGGTACAACTTGTAAACAATCATACATTCATAGAAGGAGCAACACAGCTAGTGCCAGTGGATAGCCCCCCTTATGTACTGTAATGGCACCAACAGCAAAATGTGCAATGGATGTGTCTATGAAATCTCAAGTTAGAGTGAAGACACTTGCAAAAGCTGAAACATTTGAGGCAGTATGTGCCTACACTGTGTTGATGTTGCTGACAGTATAATTGTTGATGACATTGGAATCAAGTAAAATTCATGAGAAATAATCCCCTCTGTGTTTCTGTCAATGTTAAGGTGGACTGACTCTGTGGCTGATTCTCTGGCTGGTGGTGATGAAGCCGGGTGGGGTATCGCCATGCCCTAAGCTGTGTGTTTGTTATCCCACGCCCATGACGGTCAGCTGCCAGTCTCAGAACATCACCATAGTGCCGGCTGGTGTGCCGTACGACTCACAACGTGTTTTCCTGCAGAACAACCGTATCACAGAGCTTCGTGCAGACTCTTTTGGCTTCGAGACACAGGTTTAAACAACAATGTGTCTGTGTTAGAGTGTATGTGTGAGAGTGTGTGTGTGGTTTTGAGCCTGAGTAATATACCCAGCACCAGCAGTATCTTCAGTCATTGTTTATTGTCTTTATTTCCCATTTGTCATCCTGACATCTTCTCTTTGTGCAGGTTCTTTGGCTGTATGGCAATAACATTACATGGATTGAGGCCGGAGCCTTCAGTAACCTCCGGGTGCTAGAGGAGCTGGATCTGGGGGATAACCCATTGCAGCGCCTGGAAGGTGGAGCATTCAGGGGTTTGGAGAAGCTGCAGAGCTTGCACATGCATCGCTGCAAGCTGGCCGCTCTCCCCCATGACCTTTTTCACAAACTGTACAGTCTGCAGTTTCTCTACCTGCAGGTAAAGTCAGCAAGCACACTCAAAAACACAAATAAATATATAAATTACATTCAGGTAACTTTACATGCACTTGTATTTTCAGGGCACTTTTGCTTTTTAGGAATAAGCTCTTGTGCTTGATTCATTAAACCTAAACTTGCTTAGTTGCCAACATGCAGGCTGCACACCCACACACACTTGGTCATGCTGTGCATGATGAAAATGTTCCAAGAAGGTTCAGTTGGGTTCTGCAAACCAAAAATCCAAACTGAAGTGCAGATATTAAACACAGATACTGTGTAGAACCACACAGTGTGTGAACACTATTAAATATTGTAAAGCTAGATTTATTATTTTAGGATTGATTTTTTTTGTCATGATTATCATTTATGAATCTCAGATGACATCCCCTGCAGCACAGGAAGAACACAAAATAAATCAAACTAAATCAGAATATTAAATACTATGAAAATGTATCAGTTATAATAGAACTACTGTCAAATTACTAACAGTTGTAAAAGAGAGGAAGAAAGATACATATCACATGTCTGGCTAATTGCATATTTTATCATTACTTCGAAAAAACACAGAGTTGAAAACTCCATTGAACACTAAGATTTACTGGAAGAAAACTGGATTCCAGCAAACAACAACAGTTAATTTTCTCTCTGTGTCCTCTTTTCAGGCAGTTATTCATTTAATTAAACCAGAAAAAAGGCAGATTTTTTTGGCAGCTGTAACTTTTATTTTCCTCCCAGACTTGTCTGCTCCTCTGCAGTTGACATTGAGATCTAAGCAGGCACAGTGTCCTTGTTTGGGCAATTTAACATCTCTCCTTAAGAGACCAGTGCTGCCAATCTGAGTTTTTAGCAAATAACAACAATTTTTGACACATTTAGCGTTGCTGAATAGAGGTCCCTTTTCACTTCTGTCAATCTATTTTCAAATGCTCAGACACCATTGATATGTGAAGACATTCAGAGGAATTGAGGGGCTTTTTCCTCCCGTCACAGGTGAAACAAATAACAGAACACTGTTGACAGAAACTGCAGCAGAGTAATAAAGTAAGGCAGGAGGAAAAAAAATGAAGTAGCTCAAATTCTGAGATTTAATCAAAAATGTTCAGAATAATGTTGGAGTACTACTTTAAGAACATTGTATTATTTTCAGGAAAAATGTTTTTCCTTAACATTTAATCTTTTTTCTCAAGTACATATGGAACAAAAACCTCTTCATCATCCTCCTTTTGTTTCCTCCTGCCTGTCCCTATTACTCATCAGTACAGGAACAGAAATGTTAGATTTTTTTTGAGTGATCAATGAATTTTTATTGTTTATTGTTTATTTGCACCTAGTTAAAGGAGAAGTCAAAGAAACGCAGTGAATAAGATTAAGTTACATGTGCAGGTGAGTTATCCATGCCTTGTCAATGGGCAAGAGCTGATAATTAACTTAGAAATCTCATATCTGTGGATAGTGGATAGTGGATACAGCCCACCATGATATGGTTTTAAATAGATAAGTTTGGGCAGTTTGGTCCTAGACATCTGTTTTTCAAAGGACACCTTAATTGGATTTATAATATGGATATACATTGTGTTGCTTTTAAGTTTACACAAGCTGTCATGAGATTAGCTGTATAAGGCGTGTCCTGCTCAATGCGTTTGTGTTCTCAAAACACGACCACAGATAACCAAACAAAAATCTTTAAGGGATGTTCTCAGGCAGATAATCTAAATCCAGCTAAACAAGTGCACACTTGATTATCTGACTAGTCTAAATTTCAATAAAGCTCTAAGAAAATAGTCAAAGTTGTCACAGGATCATAGCATCCGCAGGTTAGGACTGTGATGTTGTTTTGCAGAGTACAGAGTATGAGACACTACTAAAGGAGGCCCTCATTTCAAAGTGTTGATTCAGTGCACTTGTTTACATCTAGGTTTGAGGACACTTAGGTAGCGAGGGAGCAGCAGACAGCAGTCATGACGCTGCACTAAAGAGGATTAAGCCACAATTTAACGCCTGTATTGATTAGAAATAGAAAAAATTTGTGTAATCAACTTTTAAAAAATTGATGCCACCTTATTTTGTGATCCAAATGTAACCATTTAATTCTCTTTTCACCTGCATCGCTACTGGTGGCTAGTCCTAGACACCTCAACATTTTTACTGAAATTGAAAAAATGGCAAAGAAAGTCATATTCTCATTGATTTCTGTAGACTTTACATTTTCGCCTTTTTTTCCATTCTTTTGAAGGCAATTTTTCAAGCACTTGCAGAATCCTCTGTTTTTACACTAGAAGGCTTCATTCACTTGACAGATGACATTAATGCTCTGTATTAATATGGTCCTCTTAAGATAAATCAAGAAATACAAACTGTCAAATTTTATAATAGCACACTCAACAGTGGAGTTTCCATCCAAATCAACTGCAAAACTTGACTGAAAATGCAAATTTATCTGTATTTCCATCCACCTCTGCTGAGTTAAAAATGATCTTTCCTGCCTGTTTGCCACAAGAGCTCCTGGGTTCAGAAATCTACCAGCCACTTATTGCATTTATTCACCAGCCACATTATTTCAAACATCTCTGTCGTGTATAGTTGCTACTGTTAAAAGTTTAATTCCTGATATGGCTTTTACAAAATAAAGGCATTTCAGTAACACATTGTGAAGACCTTGCCAGTCAAAGGTTGTTTTTAATTACTGAAAAAATTTCTTAACTTTGGCTGAGCTATGAGTTTACTCTAGTGACAGTGAGTCATAGCGTTCCTGCACACCACCAATTTTATACACACTGACATAGCAAGAGGGGCGGAGCCTGTGACGTGCCACTGCAAGGCTAAAGTCGGATCAGACCAAGCAAAGAACCAAGATTCAGTTTGCATTTTGTCAGGAACAATTTTCTGTAGGTTTTGTTCACCTGCCACCATAACAAGTGATTAAGCACATTTGTCGGACACAGAACAAGACACTTGCATTCATACAGTGACGGGCGGTTATTTTTAACCACAAACCTCTTTTATGTGAGCCTTGGTGTCAAGGCCTAGCAGATGATTGTACTACTCATTTTAAAGCAAACACTGCAAAAACAAAGCACCCAGTGTTGTATGACTTTATTTCCTTTAAAAATAAGCAAGGGGTAATAAATGAATAAATTTAGGTCCGCAGAAATTGAGCTTTTAGCAACATCCAAGCTCTCCTAGGCTTTTGGTTACAGTTTTTGGAGCTTTTATTTCAAAACATCAAAGAGAGTTAGAAGCAGTTTCCTGCATGCCCTTCATTTTTCACTGGATCTGTTTTTACAGCACAAAGTCACATTTTTTATTGAATTCTAGTTTTCCCACTTCCACCATGCTTTAAAACTTCTAAGAGCTACTGTGAGGGTTTTTTTTACATTTCCAGCATTTCCTGCCATGTGTTTTATTATGAACACAAGTTGCAGTAAAACCTTGTGTATTCACTGGTGGATTGAATCCCCTCCAATGACAGTCTGCCAACAAGAACCACAGCTTTTATGTCACCACTTTTTTTCCACAGCACTAAATGTTTCATTTTGCCTTTGCTGCAGGAGAACCAGCTCCACTTCCTGCAGGATGACCTTTTCTCTGATCTGGTCAACCTCACTCATCTCTTCCTGCATGGAAACCGCATCCGTGCTCTCTCAGAAAATGTGTTCAGGGGCCTGGTCAACCTGGACCGCCTCCTTCTGCATGACAACCGCATCAGGCAGGTGAACCGCCGTGCTTTCCGGGACCTTGGCCGCCTCACCATCCTTTACCTGTTTAACAACTCCCTGGCTGAGCTCCCAGGCCAGACCATGAAAGACACACAAGGCATCCAGTTCCTCCGCCTCAATGGGAACCCCTGGTCCTGTGGCTGCGAGGCCCGTGCTCTCTGGGAGTGGTTCCGTGAGGCCCGCATCTCCTCCTCGGAGCTCATATGCTCCTCTCCATCCAAACGACGAGGCCAGGATCTCAGATTCCTGCGGGAGCTGGACTTTGCCCCCTGCCCTTTGCCTGACCCCGGCTCTCTGGCTGGAACCACAACGACCACGTTTAGCACCAAAACACGTTGGTGGTTCTCCAAGCACAAGCCCGCATCCTCATCCAAGGCCTCGTACCAGAAGAGCAAAGAGACAGTCAAGGCCTACCCATTTGCTCCTGTCAAGCCTCAGTATCTCCCCAAGTCTCCTGTAGAATCCCTCCCCTCCAAGTACGAACTGTCACCCGAGGAGGCAGCGCTCCCAAAGCTGGACCAAGAAGAATACTGGGCCAACTATGGCAATGAGGACTCCTCCATCCGCTGCTTTGAGCTGGAGTGTCCTCCAAACTATGACCACTCAACCCTTTTCTTATCAGACTCCTCACCAAGCACCATAACCTTCCTCCGACTCCTCTCCCTATATGTAGTCACAATCTGCCTCCATTTCCTGTTTGGCTGAACTTCCTTCCCCACCATACCTTCTTACCCTCTCCGATTCTTCCCTCTGCTCTTTCAAACCCTAACAAAACCTGGATCTTGGTTCCCTCCGTCACTGCCTCCTCCAGGAGGTGCAATACTGACGCAGGAGACAGGCAAGACAGCAGGAGGCTGTTTTGAAGCAGACAAAAGTTCAGCTGAAGTAGAGCAGGACAGGATTTCCAAAATGATTAGCTGTTGCTTAATAAATGAGGCTGTAACAAGCAGAGACGTAGAACAATATTGTTAAACAACAGGAGGAAGACAAAAACGTAAGCAAGTGGCATCTAGAGATTGTCACAGCTCTAAGCAATGCAGGCGTTGTTACTCATCTACAGCTATTTTCTATATCAAAATGTTGCTTACCATCATCATCACTAGCTATGCCCTGGTTTGTTGCTCCAAGAGTAGAAGGGGTGTTTGTAGATGAGTTGTTCAACAGGAGCAGAAGCAGCACATAAAATAATTAAAGGAAGAATTACTCAGAAACCAGAAAAGAAAATCAATAGTGTGGACAGAGGAAGCTTAAGATTATCATCTGTAGGCACAGAGGAGCGAGAGCATGGTTAGCTTCACACCAGAGACCAACGCTCCTCTGCTTCAAATCCAAACTTAGATGCCAACAAACCACCACCCACACGTGTACATACTGCCATCATCATTGTACATTCACTCGTCACAAATTGATCTCTGTTCAAGGCTAGTTTGATTTGTGCTCTGATTTTCGTACTGTTAGTAAAGCAGCTCATGATGACCAAGTAGATGAGCAGATTGTAGGTAGATGGCACAAATGAAATGTAGAAACTCCTGTCACATTCTAACAAATGTTCCCTGGTCTTGTCTCTACCTCTACAGAACACATGTGACATCTCAGGGCTTGTATTTCACAAGCAGAGATGTAGCTAACTATCAAAAAAGAGGAATGTCTGCATTAAAAGGGACATATAAAAAGATATTTTGCACTTACCTTTTGTAGGTATGTAGAGGATCCTCCAACCCACAAAAGGTGTAAAAAAAAAAATACAGTCCCTTGTTTATAGTCTGCTTATGTCTGAGAATGTGATTGTTAAATGTCTGCTCAGAATCTGCTTTCCTTTAACAACACAGTATGTCAGGGATGGGCAGCTTTAGGTACCTAGAGGGCCACGTTAATTTTACTCTCAGTGAACGAGGGCCAAATTTTGGGAATTCGAATGCTATACTCTTAGACTTTCAGAGTATTTACTGGTTATCAAAGTGCATTTTACTAACAGTTTTAGTCTTTATGTAACAGCATATTTACTACTGCACAAAGGGAGGGGATAGAAACAATTACTGCCAATTAAAGCATGCATTACTTCTCTGTTTTCTTTGAAATGTTGCTAGTTTTAATGTTTTTACTGTAGATTTTGCCAGTTTTCTTTTAAATGCATTTTTTGATCTTCCAAAATTGACTCCATTTGGCCATGTTGACAGACACATGGCCCTCCACCTGTCAGTTACCCACCCCTGCATAGAAAAATAATGTCTGCCCCCTCACCAGGTATCTCCATCAACAGCTATGGTGATACAAAGACAAACAAATGTGCTCAAGTCCACACCCTCCCACTTCCAGGTGGAAAGTTTAGAGGGGGCTCAGTAACATTTAAAGAGACACTCATTAGAAGTGACTGTTCAGTAAAAGGCTGTTTAGAGGTCGTTCATTCAGACTCATAAACCTCCTCCGGTGTAAGATCAGTATTCGACCAACGTAAGGCACAGACTTTTAATCAGACTGCAGGTGAGTGTGTTTCAAAGTTAAAACTGTTATGTTTTTTTCCCTCAAGTATTGATTTGTTTGTGTAATTGAGTTTTGTTTATTTGAGCTGGATGACTTAAATGCAATTACAAAAACAAGGGTCCTATATTTTTCCAGGTTTTTTAACAAGTTTACACTTGTCATAGGTGTCCTCAGATATTTTCCTAAAGTTTTCAAATCTCCTCAGGTTTTGGATTTTGACATGCCAAGAGACCCCTCTGTTTCAGCCTGGCTTAGAAAAGGCTGCGCGTGTAAAACTTAATAAGCTGTGTCTGACCATGCCTGTCTCAAGAGGTGGGCTAATTAAACACCTTGGTGTGCCGTGATTTTCTTAAGTGTACAAGTGATGGGCGATACCAAACTTTTTCAAATTGATACAATACTGTCTTTGCACTGTTTGATACTTCTAATCGGTCTACACAGTCCCATGACACAGAAAGTGGTACTCCCTTGGCACAAAGAAAGATCCTCCCATCCCTAAAGTGTACTGTTTGAGCACACATTTTCTGAAAGGCTGGGCAAGCAACAGCTTGACAGAAGGGACTTTTATCATGTTTGGGGAATTTGTAGACAGGCAAAGGACATTTATTTCGTATTTTAAAAAAAACTTTATTAAGTGTATTTTGCGTAATATGGGACATTCAAGGGTAGTGCTTGAATGAGTGTGCCTGGCTTTTCTTTTTCTTTGAATATATGGCACCTTTTGTCTGTCTGCATCTTAGTGTTGGACATTGTGCTGAGATATAAACATTTAAATGTAATTTAAAAAATACTTTAGTTTCTGTCTTGTGGGCTCTTGTTACATCACACCTTTACCTTGTTTTAATTCTTGTCAATGTATGTATGATGATGCTTGTAGAAATGTATGGTAATATGAGATCACGTCTCTCAAGGACCCTGGACTGTTTCCTATCTGAGTGAATGAAGACAACTGGGAATTAGAAATTACAAATCATTTAGTTCATCTGTCTGGTTCACATGATTTTAGTGAAGTCTATAAAACCGCATGTATGTTACAGACCACAATGATGACCAACCTTTTGTTCATCAAATCATCTGCCTTGAATAAAGCTGTTCTTTTACAGATAAATCCTGACTCCATAACTTGATTTGTGTTTGCTTTGTTCATCGAACGTCAGTACAGCTTGACTGTTATCTGACTTATTCAAGAAGACCATTTGCAGAAGTGTTCTTTTATTCTAAAGCCTGTAAACTGGCTTTAAACATGGCTCGAGACAAGTGAATTTCTTTATTTCACATGAAAGATTCTGTTAAATTCAGTATTTTTAGGGGAAAAAAAACGTTTTAAAAGTGTTTTACTTTAATAAAACTGAAAAAACAATCAAAAAAAGAAGTGTGTTTGATTTTTTTGTAGTAACACTTATCTTTGGCCACTATTGATGCCACAAAGGCGCTCAAAAATAACAAAAAGCACCTGAAATGGCACACAATTAGACACAGTACAGTTCAGACAATGCAAGATTTAAGCATAAGCTTGAGAAGTTACTGAAATAGGGGTGATGGAAACCTGGTGAATCAGCGGACATCTGATTAAGAATCAACTAAGAATGCTTAACACAAGTACTACACAACACTTTCACAAGAAAAAACATTTATGTAAATAGAACATATTCAACATCTGATAGTGCTTGTATGCAGGAAAATGGTCAAAAAGGATCTTAGCATCTTCTCACAGGTGTCAAAGACCATGTCAAGTATTTCCTGTACTTGTGTGTCTTATTAAATTAGATCACTTGTATGCTCACATTGGGGAATGATCTGTTGACGTGGTTTGTATGTGTGCATGCTGGAGGGTCTCGGTGGGGGGGGTGATTGTTGAGGTATGAATCAGAGGAGGAGCAGCATAGAGGTGGAGGGGGGGAAATGCCAAGATAAAAAAAATGTTTCGTTAAGTCCCAGAATCAGCACACCCCCTCAACAGATCAACTCACACATTGATGATGATGATGACGATGATGCACACTCCCCTGCATGTGAGTGTAGAGACACATACACATACGTTGTGCAAACCGACACCAACACACACAGCATGTTAAGTTGGAAAAGTTTGTTAGAGCAGCACTCTGATCCTTTTGTGTCTTCCAGCTCATAAACTATTCATCATTTTCACACTTTTCTTTCTCTCACTTTTTCTTCTCACCTTTATTTTCTCTTCTTTGTGACGATAGCTCCCTCAGTCATAGTTTACTGCAGATAAATCATCTCAGCCGGTGTCCTTGACAGTATCTTCCTGTGGTAATTTTCACTTTAAGTGCTCTTAACTTTAGGTAATAAACTCATCAGAGAAGGGTCTTTTATTGTCTTTTGATGGGTGTAAATATACATATCTATCAGAGAAAGGGAAAAGCGTGGCCATTTATGGTATGTTGAGCTGTGAATATCACATGAAGTTATTGGATGCCATGAAGGCCACATGTTTTACCCATTTTTTTCAACAAATTAAGAGTAAAGTGGTGAAATGTCCCCTTGTGACATCATTAAGGGAACTTTTTTTTTTAAAACAATTTGAGCATACAATTTCACACTTTTTCTCATGTTATGGACTGCTATTGACAGTACATGGAAACATACATGTTATGCCATAAAAAAGTTTATTTTTCTCAAAAAATGTAAAATTACGAGAAATGATGATATCATTTTGATCAATTTATGATTTTGATTGATTTCACATTTTATTATGGTTAAAAAAATATAGGATATTTTCAGAATGAGATCAAAACAATGGTGGCAGCTGTCCAGTGGAATAAACTGCCTCCTGACCTGAGGTCTGCTAAAACACTGAGGTCTTTAAAAAATGGCCTAAAAACTTCACTTTTTCGCCTTTGGCTGCTAGCTTATCTTGTGTTTGAACCCATGTGTGACCCCTTGTGGGATTAGGTCCCTTTATCTAGATAATTTGTAGATATGTACATGTGAGTGCTTGACAAAATAAAACCTTTTTAAGATTACTGTATTTGATATATTTATGTTGTTTATATAAGTATGTATGTGTTCATGTTTGTATTTCTGTCTGTTTTCATTTTTAAAGCACATTGAGTTTGCATTTGTATGAAATGTGCTATGAACAAATACATTTTAATTGAACTGAAATGAATCAATTATGCCCATACAAGCTAAACCTCTATAGGCACAATTTTTCAATCAATCAACCCTAATTTGTATAGCACCAAATCACTACAAATCCTATATCAAGACGCTTTACAAAAGATTGGGTCAATCCCATACTCTTCCTTTATATTTTATTCTATTTTATTCTCTTTTTATAGAGACTCAGAGACAATGGGACTAAAATAAGAATTCCTGATAGTGATAATTTACAGATGCCAAGACAATAATTCTGTCTTTATTATATTTCTTTGGTGAATATAAATTCATTAGATGTTGGTTCCCTAAGATGAGGCATCTCATTTTCCAGAGGCTACTCCACTCTGTAAGGTTGTAAAGGTTGTTATTATAGTTGTATTAGCAATAACAATCATGGATAGAGAGAATGTTCTAATATTAACAGCTATAATGATTATAAAGCAGAGAGGACTGATGTTGGTAGTCTTGTTTATAATAATATATGTGTGATATTTGCTGGAACTACTGTCTAAATACTGTGAATGTAAAGGTTTTCATGGATTTTTGTATCAAAATAATAGTGCCCACGGTATGTCTACACCTCTTTTTTTCCCTCTTTTGCTGGCTTTGCCTCTCATCTATCAAAAAGACTGTTTTTAAATATATAATATTATATAAATTAAATGATATCTTATGGGGATATTCTGCTTTTCATAGGTGGCAGACACTCTCTTTGCAAGGTGTTCGTTCAGCTCACAGGCAGCTCCAGTTAGAGGAATGTTTCCAGTAGGGGTGTGTGTGTCAAAGAAAGAAGCAAATTTGCTGCTCACTCATGCATCCCAGGATGGCCAAAGTGTGGGGGAAAAAAAGAGTTTTATCCTTTTATGCATAATTGGAAAGATAATGGGGCTATAACAATAATTCTCCTAAACGTAAATCAATTCTAGGCTGCGCTGTTACAGCTTTGAATAATGAGCCAAATCAACTAACATAAGATTTAACGTGTCACTTTTGGTCCAATATCAAGGTAAAGGCTTATCAACAATTGAACTGAGGGCAGCTGTGAACTTGAATTTTTTTTAAAGGTCTCAGTGTGAGTCATTACTGCAAAGAAATATTCAGATAACAGCAGTGGGTGACTGTGGACTAAGTTTTTTTTGAGCCACTCTCAGAAATGCATGTTATAAACTTTAACTGTGACCAATATTCTCCTCAGAACTTTGGAGTTGCTTTTTCAAGACAAATCTGTAGGCATCTGCTCTTTGTGCCTGAAAGCTGCTCAGACATTTTTATTGTTTTTTGCGTGGCAGGAACAGAGGCAGGCCATTAGCAGAGAAAACTTCTCTGAAGTCATCAGATTCTGATGCAGTGCACTCATTACAAACTCTTCCCACTTGTTCTCCCAGAACTCTTTATCCTATTTTTATGCTCCCTGTCTTTCTTCCTTCCCTTTGCACTATTCAAGCTGTCAATCAGCTTTTGTCTGAACGCTATCCCTCCTCTCTGTCTCTCTTCTTGGCAAACGATCTCCACACATGGTCATGCTTATCTTGGCCTGTGCCTGCATATTTGACGTTCATTTGTGTGTCGCTGGCGTGTTTGCTGACGTTTACTGTCACACATGGCCTTTTTAGAGAACAAGGTGTCACATTTGGTTGATGAGAATTTTGATCTAAAATGAGGGAGTTAAACATTTTCTTTTAGATAAAATGAAGTTACAAATAGATTGTGACTTTTTTCAGTGTCTAAAAATAAGATTATGTTTCTAGACTGAACACAATAATGCAGTGTTCAAGTGCTTAACGATTCATTCATAAATCATGAACTTATTCTAACAGATAAAGAGCAACGCAAGAATGAGTCCAAAATGCTGAAGTGAGTTAACATTTTGCCCTACCTGGTTCCAAAGGACAAGAGTATGTGGAATTTTAGGATAGCGTATATGAAAAATGCCTGAAATAATGTTTGTGATGAGCACACATGCACGATTTCAATGGTTGTCGTGTGTTAAAAGGATGGTTGCTAACAAACTGCTAGCGAACTGCTGCAAGGACGACAAAAACAGCCAGGGACCATAATGCAACAGTTTCTTGTTTTATTTCTTTGTCAGTAATCAGTAAATCAAGCATCATTGCCACGATGACCAACTTGAGATCACTAGATTATGAGAAAATTCTCAATCAAAAGGTTACAGCATGATGTTATATACTGGAAATAATGTGACTGCTTCCAGGCTGAATTGCCATATTGCAGTTCCATAGTAGCTTAATAAAAGCTTTTTATTCTTGCAGATTAAGTTTAAGCTTAAAAAGTCACGATTAAAAAATAAAAAAAAATCAAAATCACTGTGAAAAATCCTATAGCTGTTAGTTGAGAGAACCAGCATAATGCTATCCTCCACATTGGCCTTCAAAAGTACATCATCCCCACACCATTATATTAAAATATACTTTTTAGTTATTGTACAGAACAAATAAGTTCCTTCTTTACACAAATTTGACCGTCACACTTATTTTAAAATTATACTTGTTTTAGGAAAAGGCATGGAACAATACAGACAATATTTTATTTAAGTATTAATGCCATGAAAATGTAAATAAAAACAAACTGATTATTTTGATTGCTTGTACCTTATGTGCAAAAAGTATTTTAAAAGAAACAGTACACCTGCAGCTTTATATGCCTTTCTAAAGTTTCAAACAGCACTGTAACAATCTGCTGCCAGACAGTAAGCTTTGTTAAACACATAAAAAAAATGTACTCATTCTGATTAACCCTGTTGACTCCTTTAATCAGAAATGATTGTGCAGAAATTAAAAAATCATCACTGGCCCACTACCACAGTTAACACTAGTGATTTCCTACTTCTCAAGAATACTTTAAAAAAGAGGACTGTCCCTTGAAAGAACCCCTATTTAGCCTTAACACAGGCTTATAATTATGTTGATGACTCCTAAATGCAATTATTTTCATGATCACTAATGTTCAAAAACAATCTAATTTCTAAATACTGATTACCCCTGATCCATCTGCATTCTTATTGTGTGAAGTGCTCACTTTAAGGCTCACATGGGCCCAGTCTGCTCTGTGGTAATTGGTCAGTTATGTGTAACTTGGTGCCATCTTGTCACAAGCACTGGGCATGCTACCCAAGCCAATAGGCTTAAACTGCTGACAAAACAATAGTAGAGAGGCGCTATAGGCAGCTTCTAGCCCTGTAAAACACTCAAAGGGGCGTGTAAAACTTCCATCCACCCATGCCATTTATCCATTTTGGGGTTGCAAGAGCTGTAGCCTGTCCCAGCTGACATTGGGTGAGAGGCAGGGTACAACCTGAACTGATTTCCAGCTGATCACAGTGCCACATAGAGAAACAGACAACCATTCACAAACTCACTCACACCTAAGGGCAACGTGCATGTTTTTTGGTCTCGAGGAGAAAGTCAGAGTGCCCAGTGAAAACTAATACATGCACAGGAATAACATGCAAACTTCACACAGAAAGACCTTGACTGACATGGGGTTTGAACCAGCAACCTTCTTGCTATGAGGCATGTGCACTACCTGCCTTAACACTGTGCCACTCATATAAAACTTGAGAAGGCATAGTTTTTTCAAACAATAATCCCTCAAGTATCTATTAGAGAGACAAACAAGAATCAAAGACAATGTTTTATGTTTTGCTTCCACTGTACCTTAATTAAGAAAACAACTATGTATACTATACTGGAGCTAACATAATGCAAGGTGAGACAAGCATTAATCAGAGAGAACTAACTGTAACTAATACGCTGGTACTTCATTTACAAATGCACAAAGAAAAAATTCCAGAAAAGCTTCTGAATTTAGCAGGGTGAGCTGCATGTGTAAACACAAGCCGTCTGCAAACCTTAACCCTGAAATTTCGTTTGTGTCATTAGAGGATTTTTAATTATCGTAGTGAAGGAGTGACTGAAAGTATGTGTGATCATGTAAATAGTCCAGTTATCAAGTCTTTAGATTAACAACAGTTAGACAATGTCCACTGCTACATATGCAAACAGCAGTGATAATGTCCCATGAAGTGACATCACCCTGTGGAGAGGTCAGCACTCTTGGAATGAATAAGCCAGACGTAGAGTTTCAAACGAGTGCTGATTTATTTTCCTCTTGTTCAGCTCTATGAACGCCATGAGCATCATATGCACTGTGAAAACTACAGAATAAACAAAAAATGAAAATGTTACTGTAGTTTCACATTAAATCTTCCAAATAAAAATTATACATATATGAAATATGCTTTTAAACAACAAGTAACAACATGAAATATAATGCATTACACATTTTCCATGAATTAAATAAAAACACTTTTTTAACCTGTCATGTACAGCTTTACCTTATAAACAAATTAAACAATGGCACAGACTAGAGATTCAACAGATGACCCCTACTGACCCCGCCTTCCAAGTGGCGCTAGCTTAAACGGTCGGATATCTGCCATCTTCGTTAGCATACCTTCTAACCTGACGTGTTTCACCGGGAGGAAATCTCTGGCGATTATAAGCACAAACAGTGCAATGACAACACATACATCATAACAACCTCGCTTGTTAGAGGATTCAGATTCATAAACAACAGGGTAAATAACATATTCTGTACCTCTGACGATGTGTAAGCACATTTCTGTGCGGAGAGAAGAGCAAGTGCACCTCTCAAAAAATGTCCGAAGAAGAAAGTGCTCTTCAAAATAAAAACATAACCAACCGTAAAGTTGCACGACCACATCGTCTGATACAAAATCAAATTAATGAACAATAGTATACAAAATAAGTAAAATGCGTAATTTATCCGCCATCTACAATAAACATTTTCAGTAACCCAAAACATTGTTTACATGTTGATAGAAGGCCAAAACGCACAGAAACACCTCTGTTTTTGATATATCCACCTACGTGTGGACATAGCCTTAGCCTATGCAAAAGTTTGTCTAACTGGGAGCACAGAACTGTCACCATAAGAGGGGGCTCTCTGATTGGTGGGTCAGCAGACCACCAGAAAGCCAACAAGGGATCAATGAATGAAATATCAGGATATTAGTTAATCAGATATTAAGACCACAGACTTAAGATATAACTATGCAGCCAAAGTGGCAAATGTTTAAAAGAGGAATTTATGAATGAAATGGGGTTTTTTGTTGTTGTCACCCTCATGTGGACAGAAATAACTCAGTACATGTATGAACGTCCATGAGCAAGACTACGAGCATCTTGTCACATGGACAACACACTGCATGTGGAGGCAGTCAGATGATCTGTGCATCCGGTTTTGAGTCATTTTTTCGAGGTAAAATAGGAGAGAGGGGTGAAGACAGGGTACATCTGTCCAACTCTGACAGTCTGCTGTTCCTCTGAAGGTTTACGCACACAGCTAAAAATACTCTGCAAAGACAGACGGGGGTTCAGAGAGCAGATTTGAGGAGCCTTTATGTCTGGACTCTGTCACAAAGGAGGACACACTGATTGAAAGGCATAATAATACAGCAGAGATGCAGGAGTAGGAATGATGGCATGGCCAAGATGAAGCGGGTTTGTTGTTACCAGCAAACAAAAGAACAGTGACTTGATGGGCGCTCGTGAGTCAATCACACCGCCTCGCTCTGGAAGGTTGTGTGGCTCATGTTGGCACAGACACTGCGCGTGACGTTCTTTTGGAACAATTGTCCCTGTTCCTACAAATGTGACTGCCAAGTTTAGGATTAAAGACACAAGATTTTGTGTTGCTATTCCAGCAACACCATATTTGAGTATTCAAACAAACCCACCTGTTGCTCTGATTGTCTCACACTCTAGTTTGGTTTTATGCCATCTTTCAGCTTTCCTGCATTAATCTACAGGCTACTCAAGGATTAAACAAAAAGCTAACAGAAAAAGGGAAGAATGACCCTTGGGCCTTGCACTAATCTTTTCAGCTGTTTGCAAAAGATTTGACAGGTCTTAAATTAGGACACATAGAAGAGGAAATCAATCTCAAAGTTTATTTAGGTTTTATCTGTACAGAATGACGCTAATCAGACAAAACAGATGTCACCCCTGTGGTTTTATCAGAGGTCCCAAAGCACAATCTGTCCATCAAGAGAGATTTCTTTGCCTTCAAAATCCAGAACTTCATTTCTCAGTCAAAACTATTTTACTTAATGAGAAACTAAATAGAGAATCCTCATACATATTTTTGCTGCGTTTTCTTTTTAAATCTCTATCACTTTAGCTCTGCTCAAAACTACCAATATTCAATCATTTTCAGGATTAAAACTCTTTAAATGCTAACTTGAATTCATGTTGACACTTGTTTTATTTAAAAAAAAAATTAAGAGTACCCGTCTGCAGGGACATACTGAATAGACGTGGGACCTTGCAAGTGATGAGAGTCTTGAATATGTCAAAGAACAGCTACAATTGTCAGTAGTGTATAATAGACCTGTAAGAGTAAAAGATCAAAATATGTAAAAACAACAACAACAACAACAACAACAAAACCCATATATTCTTGCACGATTACAAGCCATAAACTGTAACACAGCAAAATGATAACAAAATTCTAAAGGAAAAATGACAAAAATGTCCAAAAATGTTCTAAAGTGTCTCAGAGGATTCAGGAAGAGTCGACGTTTCGCCCCCTGTTAATGGTTAATGGTTTCTCCCGTCAACTGAAGAAACCCCCCCACACCGAGTGTGGTACAGCCCTCGTGCGCGCGAAAGTTCTGCAGCAGCAATGGCGTCTACTGCAGGTGGGTGTGAGTGCACAAATACGACTGAAAACTGCGTGCTTTAACAGTGAGGCCGAGATGAATATGTATATTTCTATGCGGTAACCAGGTCTAGGTCCTCTAACATATTGTTTTGTAGGTTTCGTGTGACTTCGTTTAGTTTACTTTACCGTATTGGCGACAAAATGCGTGCTAGCATGGCGTCTTAAGTTGAGCCAAACACATGAGACATGGGAAACATTACGCTTATGAGCAACATGTCCATTTCTGACTCCGCAGTGATTTTTGAGCTTTATGCACTATGCTAGCTTATGCTTATCACAATCATTTATTACGACTCCACAAGGTTACCTGTGACATGAAAACAAGCGTGTGTGCAAACGTCACTTTTGCAGGTCGTCGGGGGACCAAACGCAAAGCGGAGGTCCAGACAGAGGAGGAGAAACCTGTGGAGGAGAAGCAAGACGGAAGAGATGAGGAGAAAGGACAGGAGGGCCAAAGGGTGGTTATTGAACACTGGTTAGTCAAAGGCTGTCACATCAAAACTCCAGTTCATGTGAAGAATACCTAAGAAGATTTACTAAAATTTATAACAGAGCAAACAATTTTTTGAAATATGGCACCAAAACCTTATTTCAGGAAACACTGCATACCTTATCATGAATCAAACACAGACATGTATTCAGAATAATAGTATTAAGTATTCATAGGCTTGAACATCAGCAGTTCAGTGTGAACTTCTGAACCTGTTTTTAATCAGACTTGGTCTACTTGAAGGGGCTTAATCGATGAAAAATGAATGATGTGATATAATCTGCACATTTATAAACAAGTTGACCAAAGCACTGTGCAGCAAACAGACAATAAAGTTGAGATTTAACAGTTAGCGCCTGCAGATACATAACCTGACACACTAGATTGATCATTTGATGCATTTCAGTAGTCCATCTGGGAAAGAGCCCTTAGAAAGTGTTTGGGGATGGCAGAATTTTCAGAAGCATATCCAGCAGGTGACTGGACGATTTTGCCATCATTCAACATTTATTACAGGCCAATCAGATAATGTGGTAGGCGGTTGCTACTGCTCTACAGAGTATGAGACACTTTGTAAAACAAACTATTGTCAAAATATGTCAGAATTGGAGTGAAAATATCCTCTATAGAGAGGTTTGCAGTGTTATTAGTTTTTTATTTAATAAGAAATGTGGTTACGATCTGATGAAACTGCTACTGTTAAAACTAATCTAACTTCTGGTTAAAGAAAAAAACTTTCTTCACTTTGTGATACTTTTGTTAGTCAAACTAAGGCACTGGTATAGAAAAGTCTTCTGGGAGGTCTCATGACAGTTTTCCTGAAATATGTGGCCTTCCTTGTCATACGCTGTCACATGCCTCTTCGGTAACCTGGACATAGATGTTCACCTGATGGATGATTTTTATTTTTTTTATGTTTTGCAGTAAGAGCTGACGAGTGTATGGGCGAAATGCTGAGGAGGTGAAGTCTGCCCTTCTGGCTGCCCATCCTGGACTGACTGTGGTCCTCAACCCAGAGAAACCCCGCAGAAACAGCTTTGAGGTATCTCTGCTGGATGGAGGCAAAGGTGAGGAATACAAGATAAATTAATTCAAATTATATTTATACTCCTTCACTGAAGCAGATTTATTGCTGAATGCAAGATTACCAAGATTGCAAGGAATGTTTACATCGACATTATCACATCTGGAATACACATTTTTTCTTAGACCATACAATAATGCCACACAATTTCATCTTCACTTCAAAGGTCACAAATCTGCTGGTAATCAGTTGTTACGTAAGGCAGTGAAGAGATTACAGCCTTGCCAAAAATTGTGAGCAGACCAACCGTCGTTAAGACATTGACATTTCATAGAAGGCTGCGTTTACTAGAATGTGACATGTCGCATCACAGGATAGTCCCTTGTCTCTGGGGACAGTATGAGAACATCAGATTATTACTGATGTTAACCAAATGTTTGTAAGGCCTTTCCATTTTTAGTCAAACTGACGTGGTTTTCATTGGTCTGAATTATCTCTGCAGAAACGTCTCTGTGGACTGGGATAAAGAGAGGCCCGCCTCGTAAACTGAAGTTTCCTCAGCCTGATGCTGTAGTTGCTGCTCTACAGGAAGCTCTGAAAGCTGAGTAGGCTCCTGGTGAAGGTTTGTTAATTTAAAAAGTTAATAGGATGCAGACCATAATAAAAAATAATATAGAATAATTAAAATAATGTACATGTAGACTCAGTTTCAATGGTAAATTTTGTTAAGCTGTGAAATGAAACTTTGAATGTGAGATAACTTCTGAAAAGGGAAACAAACCCCATATGATGTAATTAAGTAAGCGAAGGGGTTCAGAGAGAAATGTTTAACATAACCAGATCATAAGTACAGCAAATGGTTAGAAATATTCTCAGTTACTTACTCCTTGCTCCTTGTTGTTTGGTCAGACTGCAAACATGGAATTTTGCTCAGATAAACGAGTTTAAAGGAGTGAATAACGTGTTACTAATAAGCCTTATCCATTAACCACAATATCAGCCTACTTGCCCTGCTGTCTTACGTATTGTGTTATAGGTTTCTGAGATGTTCCTCTGCACTTTTGTAGTTATTTTAACTTGACTGCTTTGTTAGCAGAGAGGAGATGGAACTTTTTAAATCTTAGGCAAACTGTAGCCAATCAGGCTTTTCAAAGGCAGATAGATGGTGGAAGATGTTTTCAGAGAAGTTAAACACAACGCTGCCTGTCCCTTTTACCCTCCATCTATGAAGTCATGTAGTGAAAGCATAAAAACACTTTATAATTAATATATTAGATGATATATTTTAGATTATGCCATCAACTACCTGCTGCACTTACATAAAAAAGTTAAAACTAAATCTAAGATGTACGAGAGCTCTTACAGGCTGTTGTGTGCTAAAGGGGTGGAAAGTCTGCCTGCTAATTAATTGTACATGCTCATCTTTTCTTTTTAAATGAATGAATGCACTGGTTGTTTATATGACATGTGACACTCAGATAAAATCCATTCGTGGGAAAGGCTGCGTGTTAGATCCTTCTGTAATACTTATCAAACAGACACCTTTTTGATTAGTGGGGGAAAAAAAACACTCACGCAGATGTGATGAATAGCTGATTGTTAGGGGTGGGCAGGATGACAATAATTTACCCCCCAAAAAACTATTCAAACTAAACCAAAACATTGAGCTGCATCAAGACAAAGACCTTGCAGAAATTTCAACAAACATCAGTTCTCGGGTTTTATGAGTTTAACCCTTATCAAAATTAATAAAATACAACCTTACAGTGAAATGACAGAGGTTACTATTTGTTATTTAGTAAAGGATGTGATGAATATAAACACAATAATCAATAGGACCCTTTGAATCTGAGTCAGACTTTGCTTATTAGGTGGAGTTAATGTACTTTCTTTAATTTAAAGTATTATATTTCACTTATTTGAAAAACTTCCTGAACAATGATGGCAAATCTGTGTACAAGGTTTATGAATCTACAGGCACAGATAAACCAGTCAGAAGAGAGTCAGGGCAGAGTTTGGGCTTAATTTGATGCAAAGTTCTACAAACTTGAGAGCTAACATTTAAACTTCACATGCGTTTATCACGATAATCATCTTTATCACGGCTTTTTGACATTGTGCAGGCCTAGTCCCCAGTTACCCTTGACTGCTGGTGCTTGGACTAGGAGTTATTGTTAAATGTTAAACTTAAAATAATTCACTTTCAGTGACTTACGTACTCTCCATTCATACAATGAGTGCCTTAAACACTGCTTTTCAGAATCCTCACTACAGTTTCAGCATTCTTGAAGCACTGCAACTTTTTCTATGACCAATAACATAAATGCATTATTTCTTTTTTGGTAAGTATTCCCAAATAGTTGTTGATGCCACTGATGCTGGATATATATTTTGTGATTTTCATGTATTCAGTAGGTTTGTCCCCAGCCATGTGTCATAAACTGAACTTGGCTCATGTCTCTGCATGTTATGAGTCACCAGCTGAGGGGAGCAGAGGACTGCTCGTCAGTCTGGGCTCTGACGCAGTTCCATTCTGCAGTCACCAGACTAAAGCAAACAGCTCTTTACGTTTAGCTTAACATGATGAAACAAGCAGATATTATAATCGCCAACATGTCAGTTATAATGCACCATGCATATTTTTAGGAAATATTTAATTTGACTGCAGTGGGGCTTTGTTAGCATTTAGGACCTACTAGGAATTTTAAGAGTTTAACTTAAATTTTGTTTTTTTTTTTCTCATAGCCAAGAGGTCGGAGGATGTAGTCCATGGACGCAGAATGATGAGGAGGGACCAACGAGATGTTCTCAGTCTCTTCTCTGATGGTTGAAGCTCCACAGCTCATGTCCTCTGGTCACATGGTGACACCTAGTGGAGTGTCTTTGAGCCCACACATTTCTCGGGTGTTCAGGGCTGTTGTTCTGTATTTTTCTTTGAAATGTTCCTCCTGTATGTGACACTTTTATTATGCCTTTTTGTATCTGTTGCTACTGAATAAAGTAAGTGTTTTCTATCTTTGTGCGTGAATGACATTTATGTAAGAAGGCAAGACCTTCAAAAGCTCCATTAGAAATATCTTGAAAGCTTCTTCTACCATCAGTAGGACTAAATTAACCCTGAAGATATTTTAGACTTTAAATCTAACCCAGCAATACATCTCGTGTGTTCGTGAAAGCCATTCATTTGTTTTATTTACTTAAACGACAGAGTTTTCAGATAGCATAAACCGCTTCCTATTAATGAGGCATGAGTAAACTCTGCTTGAAATGAGAAGTGAAGTCTTATCGAAATACCGCCTCAACAATCCATGACGTCGTCAGTGTGTCAGTTTGGACTCCGGGGAACTCAATTGGTGGTTTCGATCTTGACGTCATCAATGTGCGACTAAGCAAGAGGTTTGTGTCTTAAGCTTTTCAACTTATTTCATTACACTTTACGGTCTTTTCTGTTGTCTGTGAACTCTATTTGAGGCAAAATGTTGCTTATTTCGTGTTATTTGACTACTCTCAGTTCACCCTTTAGTCATTTGAAGCGCTCGTAGATTATTTCTGTCTTTACAGCAGACATTTGTCTGCGGGGATAGTGACGGCCTGCTAGCTGTTCTCAGCATGAATTCATAACGTGCTCGATATGTTTTTGCAGACCGATCTGTCACCAGTATATTAAGACAGCTTTATATCAAACGTGCAATTAATGCTTAAGGTCAATAATGGGGAAAGCAAAAGTTTGAGTAGTGCTCGGAGTTAGCCGAGATCGATACTGTTTAAAGCAAAACGGAAAAAATCCTATGTTCTTAAGTTAATAAGTTGCCTGTGTGGTTTGTATTCATCTTATTAACATTGTTGAACGTTGTGGTGGTGAAGTAAATACTTTGCTTAATCTACCAATGCCCTTCAAACAACAACCCCTGAATTATCAGCGATAAAAGTCAATTCCTTGCCTTTCAAAGGTTCCTTTACTGAGACATGCTTCAATGCAAAGAGAAAAAATAACTTATTTTTTCATACAACCTCTTTAGTGTCGTGCGTTGTAGTTTCCGGGGAAACAGCACAGTTCGATCAAATTTAACCTTAGTACATGTAACAGTAGCACTCGGCGAATGTACACAAGCTTAAGTTTAAAAACAAGAATCATCAAAGATGCACTCAAAGTATTAAGTATTTTGAGTTAATTTAATGCCTAATGGACATCAGCAGAAGTTATTTGTTTAAATATATAACAGTATACCGTGCAGGGGTGGAAAGACAACTGATATAATAAACTGATCTGAAAGCACATTTACTTTGTTCAGATTTGACTAAAGTACTATAAATAATATGCTTAATCTATTCCAGTAAAGCTAATATTGCTTTATTTTGAATATACTCAAAATATAATTAATAACCATGTTATTAATTACTTTCTACCTCTGATAATATGTTGTGCCATTTAGTTTTACCATTTAACACAAACAATATAATATAATAGATTATTTAATACAATACTACATGATAATTAAGTAGTAGCAATTTGCCTTGATATGTATGAAAAATACATAGCATGTTTTAGTAACAAGACCTTTCTCAGGCCTAAGGGAGATCATGTGGAACAAGACTTTGCCTTTTATTAAATAGAATTACTTCTTAGGAGCTGAACTGTGGGCTGACATTTTTCCTGTGTTCACCAGTTTATGTTTTCTTTGTCCTGCTTCTGTATTCATTTTATCAAGATGTGTGCACACTAGCTATCATTTCCATTATATTTTGTACATCTTGTTGGTCATAGCTTTACAAAAAAGCTGCATTCGACCAAGTTAATATAGAAAACCAGATAAATGAGTAGATTCATAAGTTTTCCTACTGATTATTAACATAAACTCACTGTGAATAATTTTAGTGTTAGTCATGTTGGGCCAGTTCCAAAATTTGACCCCCTTGAAACCCCTGAGGAGAGCCTACATTCATTAGGTACTGGTTATCTGACCAGTTGACTATCAATTTCGTTTTAAGTATTTTTCATTGTTATGAAAGATGATTCTTGTTCTCAGTACCAAAGTGAACGTTTCATTGTGAAAACACTCAATGATGAGGAGCTTTGATTTGTTTAGCTTTTTGTCTTAGTTCTGTAACCAGTATTCAAATGCCATGTAATAGGAAGCAAATTACAATAACTCCTAGCAAAATTAATCATGTTAAAGTAACAGCTCCAATATCTAAAATTACTTTAAAAAATATGTGTACACAAAAAAGCTACTCAATTGCAATAGCACAAGTAAATGTACATGTGTTTTGAATGGTGTGTGTCCTTTATCAGTTTTCACTTTGTCACTACTTCTGGGTAAATGTAACATGGTATTTGTCTTTAAAGTCATGTCAGCAGAGGGAGCAGAAAAGATTAGTGAGGATGCTCCAGCATCAGGGAAGGTCAGCACCAGGTTTGACCTTGAGAAGGAGACTGAACTTCGATTTGAGGTGGAGGCAGGAGAGGCTTCAGAGCAATTGGAACTGGAGCTCATCACAGGGATGGCTGAGGTGTTTGGGTCAGAACTGAACCGCAACAAGAAATACACATTTGGACCAGGTTCCAAGATTGCAGTTTTCACCTGGCAAGGCTGCAGCATTAATCTATATGGGAAGCCGGAGGTGAGTACTAAGAGAAAAGTGTAAATGTGTCAATGTTTTTGCATGGTTGTAATTCAACTGGCCTGCTCATTTCTCTCATTAACATTTGTGGTGTCACATTCAGCTCTGAGTTGCTTTTTGTCCGTGACATTTGATTAATGAGAAGCTCAAATTTCAAGTGTCTCCCTCATGCTACAGGTGGCTTACGTGTCAAAGGACACTCCCATGTTGCTTTACCTGAACACACACGCTGCATTGGAGCAGATGAGAAAACAAGCAGAGCGAGAAAATGAGAGGGGGCCAAGGGTAGGTTTAAAAAACAAAAAGGCCCTCATCAAAGGGTCCTTACATGCAAGCTTTTCAAGTCTCTGTTTAATTATCTGCATTAAATGATTAAATATCCCGCAGGTGATGGTGGTTGGACCTACAGATGTAGGAAAGTCAACAGTGTGCCGACTGCTGTTGAGCTATGCTGTGAGGGTGGGACGGAGGCCAACTTCGGTGGAGCTAGATGTTGGACAGAGTGGGGTGAGATGAATTTATGTCACAACAATGATCACTGAGCTAGACATTAAAACCTTGATCTTTTATGTATCCTCGGAAAAGTTTGGAAATCTTATTCAGTCATTTTTTCCCCTTTAATAATACCTATTGGTGTTGTATTGTATATCTCCTGAAAGCCTAATAAGGCACCTTTATGTTGAGGTACAATTTGTAAGGACCGTGCATTTATGAAATGAGCAGCACAGCTAAACGTGGGCTGCGCCTCAAAAAAGTGCCAAAATCCACACTTCTCCAGAAGAAAGCCTACGGTTCCTCAGTTAAGCCAGAGTGAGGAACTGGTCTTCTTAGGGCGTTGTCTTCCTGAGACACCCACATTGTTGTCTGTCTTGGACTTTCACCAGTTTCAAAGAACTTTGTCCAATGTTTGGAAATGGTAACAGAGCTGACAGCAAACATTGCTGCCACTCTAAGTACCAGAACATCAGCTTTCAGTTGCACTGAATTTTGGCACATTTTTTGGGCACTACCCACATGTTTAGCTGTGTTGCTCATTCCACAATTGCACAATCCTAATAAGTTGAATATCAAAGTAAAGATGACTAATCAGGCTTTCCAAAGATATAAAAATACAATACCAAATATTATTTTAAAGAGGAGGAAAAAATCAACCAAAATAACGTTTCCAAGCTTGTTTTGAGGAGTATACAGTGATGTGAAAAAGTGTGCGTCCCCCCAAAAAAGCCAAAACAGAAGATTGGCAAATACTTTTTCACAGCACTGACTGGCGACTGGTTCAGGGTGTACCCCGCCTCTCGCCCAATGACAGCTGGGATGGGCTCCAGCCCCGCCGCAACCCCGAAAGGGATAGTCGGTATAGAAAATGAATGAATGAATGAATGAATGAGCACTGTAGATGTGCTGTAATGCTTTTGCTTTTGGTCAAGATGGTTGTACCAGATATAGAAGCAACACATGGCTGGTGCTGTCATCAGGTGCCCAATATTTTATTTATAACCAACACAAGTTGGAGCACACTTAGAAACAGAAGTCAAATAAGGAAAGGAGTGAAATAAAGCTCGAGGTTTGTGTACAACTTTGGCATCAATGATCACACATAAAGTTTACAGTGTCTGGGCCAAAGGTGATTCATTGAAGATGAGGTTGACCTTAAACAAGCCAAACTATGCAGATCTTAATTGAAATTTCAAATGATATTATACCTCAATGATGACAATGATTGTAAAGCAACTTCTGCCCCTCAGGTTTCCATACCTGGCACAGTGTCTGCCCTGTGCATCGAGCGTCCAGCAGATGTGGAGGAAGGTTTCTCAGTTCAAGCTCCTTTGGTCTATCACTTTGGCTCCACTACCCCAGGGACCAATATTAAACTTTACAATAAGGTGAGTATAAAATTATCTGAATGTTTCATAGCACAACAGTGTGCAGCCCCTTTACCATATGACAGGCTTTATACATCATCATTTTTGTGTGTTTGCCTCTTCCCTCTATCATTTTTTTCTTTTCCCCTGATATGTAGCTTACGTCACGCCTTGCTGAGGTGTTTTCTCAGCGCTGTGAAGTGAACAGAAAGGCCAGTGTTGGAGGCTGTATCATCAACACATGCGGCTGGGTGAAAGGCTCTGGGTATCAGGCTTTGGTGCACTGTGCCTCTGCCTTTGAGGTGGATGTGGTGTTGGTGTTGGACCACGAGAGGCTCTACAATGAACTTAAACGAGACCTCCCTCATTTTGTACGGGTTGTGCTCTTACCCAAGTCTGGAGGTGTGGTGGAGCGCTCTAAGGAATGCCGGCGGGAAGCCCGAGATGAGAAGATCAGGGAGTACTTCTACGGCTTCCGAGGAGTGTCTTTCTTCCCTTTCTCATTTGAGGTGCGTTTCTCAGATGTCCGGATCTACAAGATTGGGGCACCATCGATCCCTGACTCATGCCTGCCACTGGGAATGTCTCAGGATGACACACAGCTAAAACTGGTACCTGTGACACCTGGGAGAGACCTCACGTATCATGTGTTGAGTGTGAGCAGTGCAGAAGATGGAGAGGAGGGTTCCAAAAAGGATATAGTGGAGAGTCCTGTGTGTGGCTTTATAGTGGTGACATTTGTGGACACTCAGCTGCAGGTGATGAAAGTATTGTCCCCAGCGCCAAGACCACTGCCAAGACACACTCTGCTGATAATGGACATTCGCTTCATGGACATGAAATAAGGTTACACTTCAGGTGTGAGAACTTAATAACATAAGATGATGTATGGAGAACATCGCTGGAAACGTTCACAAGATTAGCTTTGTTTTGTTGCCTACAGATTTCAGGTTCAAATAATAAATGGACAAAGGCCCTGAACATTACCCAAATTGACATAGTTCAGGTGAACATAAACAGTAAGGTCTTTCACTCAGACTTTTTAACAGTCATGGTATGTACCATTAAAACTTGGAACTTAAATATAGAGCTGGGCATTGTGTCACACCAGAATCGACTGTGGTCCAATTATGAGCCAGTTAACTCTGGGTTAGTGGCGATCCTTTAACTCCCAGATTTTAAAGTCCAACTTAAAGAAATAGTTCAGATTTTTTGAAGTGGGGTTGCTTGGGTCCTATGGCACTAGTAAATATGAGTGCCACTAAAGCATCTTGTTAGCTTTGTCCTTGAGTGAGATAGCCGGTGCAGATGCTAGGCAGTATATAACTGTCAATGGTGCCATTGAAAGCCTCTTAATTACCCAGTTTTGGGTTAAAACTACTCAAAAAAGAACATTGGCTTGATTGGTTGCTACAGTGAAATTCTTTACAGTGTTTTGCTTTTCCTCAGCAAATCCCCTGTGTTGAGAACTTTTGTGTTCTGTGATTTAGGGTTGTGCATCTCTCTGCCATCAGCTGTTAGGTCATCAGAAGAAACAACAAACAGTAAATACACAGAAACTGAACAAAAATGAGTGATTTTGACTCAAGTGGCAACAACATGCTATTAGTTGTGGGCATGAAAGGATGTCTTTATGAGCCAGAGTACACAGAGGAAGAACTTTTGTAGATGAAGTTATGGGTGAAAGCTGGATGTAGAAAATTACTGTGGAAGCTGAGGAGCAGGATAAATCACAAAATACCTGGTGGTGCAGATGAATAAACTGTGAGCCCATGCACACGACCCGTAGACCTGTTGCTGTCACAAGTGGGTTTCAGTGGCATCATTGACTGGTATATGTCACCTAGAGTCCATAACCTGCTATCTCCCCTCTGGGACAAAGCTTGAAAGAAGCTTTTTGCCAATCATATTTATTAGTGCCATAGGCCTACATCATTCCCACTTAAAGAAAACAAACTATCCCTTTAAAGTGGTGGTAGTTTCCAGTGTTGCATCTAATTTGCAACTGGACATTTTTAAACTTCCAAGATCAAACAATTAATGTCCCTGCTGGCTCTATCGTATTTCCCCTCCCCACCACTCCACGGACTGATGCTCATTCACACATGCAAAACTTCCGAGAAACATTTTTGGATAATCTACCCAGAAATTTCCCTGACTTGCCTGTCCACACTTGTCCTTCACAGCAGGAAGATTTCTGCAGTTTGCATGACTTTCAATGTATGAAAGGGAAAGGTGAACGATACTACAGGCTCAGCGGAGAAACATCCGGATGAAAAAAAACCCTACTGTTTGTGTTCACTTATAAAGCAACCCTGGGAAAATTCAGGCATTTTAAAGGGCTCTGTTCATGTGTGAGTGGTGTGAGACAAGAAATCGTCCTGTGAGGAACAAGTGTGAACAGGCAAGTGATGGATTTCTCTTGGTAGGTTACCCTCGTATTTTCTAGAATTTTTTTTTTTATAGAATAAAATAAATCTGGGTCGATGTATAAAAAGGTCTGAAGAGAAAACTGTCAGGAAGCTGTTGTAAATAACATGCTGCACATGATTTTGACAATGCCACAAGGGATGTTAAAATTGTCTCAAGATAATGTTCTTTATTATCTGTTTTATAAACTCTTGTTCTTTTCTTGTAATAAAGTTTTGGATTTTCAAAGTTCTATGTTTTATTAATTGTTCATATCTACAATGGTCTGGATATTTTTCTGCCCTGCTTTTGGACTAGAACATTTTATTGAAATTAACAGATGTTCATCTAAGGTAGCACCAGTGCCTTACTACGAGAAGGTTTGGTGGTTTGACTCCCAGTTGGACAGGACCTTTTCTACGGGTGCCCTGGTTTCCTCCCACAGATCATAAACATGCTTGTTATGTTAACGGGTAAGCTCTGAATTTCCCTACGTGTGAATGGTCATCTGTCATGGTCATCTCCGTATCAGCCCTGCAAGTGTTGATCAGGCAATTGTGTCTTTGTAAATCAAGAATGGGCAAAACATGGTATAATATGTCTGGACTTTAGGATATATTTAAAGGGATTTTTCAAAATTTGCAAAGTTATCATGAATTCCCCTTTTTTGGATTCATCCCATGGTGTTTATACATGTCCAAACACAAGTGGGAAAAGGACACTCAACAGTAGACCATTTTCTTACTGACAAACTGTACCCCTATTGCAGTCTATATTTTGGGCTACTACACTGTGAAGCCATTCATTGTTTGTTCTGTAAACACCTAAAGGCTCATACCAGGAAGTCTGTGGGCCTACAGCAGTTGCTATAAATTACATAACTGCAAATAGACATTTTCTTTCTTAAGTCAATAGAAGCAATGTAAGCTGTATTTATTTATCTTAAGGTCAGATACTTTCTATTGATCAATGTACACCTGACATACAGCATGTGGCCTAGTATTTTGTATACTGATTTTATTTGGAGAAGGTTTTTCTTATTTTCTGGTTATTGCACAGATTAATGATATGGGGCACTCTGTCATGGAGGACTTGGTTTGACTATCTGTAGGGAAAAGGTAAGGCGGAATTAATTTGCATGCCACTTATGCTTGGTAAAATTACTTTGTTTTTATTGCCCTTCTCATTTTCATCTCAAACTGTGATAACACCTGACTCATGAAGTAGGAGGCAAGTAACTTCATGAAGAACACTTTTAAGGATATGAATTTCACTAAGTGCTTCATAAAATTATCAAAACAAGCTTTAATTATTATTTTTATACCTCTTACCTGGCATTCGTTGTGGACAGCAGAGTAGGAATTTCATTGTGCAGGGAAACATGTTTCTTAATGTGCAAATGACAATAAGCTTTGAATCTTGAATCTTAAGCAGAGATGTATCTCTGAGATTTCTCTATTGGGACATTTAAGAGGGTCTACATCCTTGTTACAGAACAGATCTGTTAGGACAAATTGAGTTGCAATGGCTGTTTCGTGTATTATTTTAATATTGGTCCTTTCAACTGTTTTAGTAACTATTTTTTACAAGCACAAAGCATTTTTCAAAACAAGACTGCAGATATAGAAAAAAGATCGATGTGAGCTGTGGTGGGCTGACAAAAGATGCACTAAATATAGAAGTGTTTATTTTGGGAAAAAGAATCCTAAAAAGGGTGAACTTCACTTGTATTTTTACTTTTGATGTTTTGAAATGTGTGTCATTGACTGGAAGCAAAAGGGGACAAAAGATAAACAGTCTTCTCAAGATGGCATCTGTAGTCCTCTGTGCAAGTACCACATACTTTTTCATTGAAACCAGACTTGTGATTTTGTTGTTACAGCTTTTATCTTATAGGTTTACAAAACAGACTTAAACATGGAAGTACAGGGACAGACCAACAAATCTGACATAATATTTTGGGTAATTTTAAGCACAGGGGTTGGGATTGCTTAACACACTTTCTAGTAATATTTTCTGATATAAATTTTGGGGTTGGTATCTCAGATGTCAGCAGATATTCTTCTGAATTCAGTGATTCAAAATTTAAAGATTTCACTATTGTACAATTATTTGAAATTTAACAAAAAGGAAAAAGTATCTATCCATTGCAAGCATTTATATCAGCTGTTAAACTACAAAATTGTAAAACCTGGTTGATGAGCTACACACTAAATTCAAACCAGTTTCATCTTCTTTTTGTAACAAGTGACAGAGCATTTACTGGTTATCAAAGTATATCTTACTCATATTTTTACAAGTACTTTTACAAACCATTTAGTAATGCATAGAAGGCATTTTTTAAGATTTGGAGCCAACTATTAGTTTCTCTGAAATGTTGCTATTTTCAATGTTGTCATTGCATCATGTAGATTAATATATGTAATGTTCTAAATCAGGGGTGGGCAACTGGCAGCCCTGGGACCACTATGCACATGCACACACACACACACACACACACACACAATGCAACCAGCTAGTCAGTTTAAAATATCGAAAAATAAATGTTCATGATGAAAATTCGATAAAATTGTCTAAGTCAATATTACAAATAGCAATATTTCCAATAAAATAGAGCTATTAATGGTCTTAAAGCCTCCTGGAACACATATCAACCAAAAAATTCTTCGTATGATATTTATGAACAAATATACAGTATATATTGTCAAGTCCTAGGACTGACTTTTGCACGCTTTTTATATTTTAGCAGTTGGGCTAAACAGCAAGTCGTGCTCACTCAAAGGCAACAGAAATCATCTTTACTGTAAAATAACGTATTTTAGAAACAGGATGAGAGAAATTTTGTCTCTATCATTTCAAGGATGTCACGTTCCCAGAAGCTTTAATTGTGTCTGTGAATTTCATTCTATGCATTTTTGTATTTAAAAATAAAAATGTATGTGAAATACACTTAAATAAGTTGCAAATGCCATATAACTTGCTTCGAAAAGGTAGCTGTAACTGTCTTGAAATCTGTGTTGAGCTTATTAGAATGAGCATAGCTAATTTTATTTGAGTTCAGATATACATAAGTGTCGATAAAGTAACTTTTTCAACAGCTAGATACACTTGTTCCTTCTCATAGCCTTCAAACAAAAAAAAAAAAAAGCCGTCTGTCAATGAGTGTATTGTGGCCCTCTTGGTAACCCAAGTTGTCCATCCCTTTTCCGGACTGGTGGGCTGCATTGAGTGGTTCAGGGTCCGCATGTGGGCTCCAGGCTGCTAAGTTGCCCTACCCTTTTGGACCTCACAGAATGAGGCCGGAGAATCATGACTACATATAAACCCATTACCATACTCTGTGCCTGGTTTAGTTTGTCGAGTGTATTGTGTTTGCTTGTCCAAATAAAGAAACAAGTTGATTTAAAGGTCCGGGTTTGAAGGCTTTCTTGAAACCCCGCCCACTTCACTGTCATGGTCCCTGATTGGCTGTTTTCTCCACCTGAGGGACGACGAAGCAGTTCCGGGATTCCGATGTCGGCCTAGCAGGCGAGCTAGTGTGCTAGCGGCTAACTCAAGGAGGACCGTAACAACCCACACCCCAAAAACCCCGGCTAAACAGTCGAGTTTGAGCAGACACTGTTATTTTACCTGCTCATCATGGGGACCCTCTAGCCGGACAGAGGTAAAATTCTCCTAATGTAAGCCACTCCTTGTTGTAAAGCTTCAAGGCTAGCCAGGTAGCGTTAGCTAACTGTCAGCCGATGTAAAGGACTGAGCAGTGTCGCAAAAACTTTCGAGGCCAGGTAAGAGCTGTCCTACAAAGTGTGGTATGTTTATATGCGTGTTTTTATTCCATTTGATTGTAGTGCACTGAGACCAGGCGTGAGTTATTAAGTGTACACGAGAAACGTGTGTCAGTCAGGATCATTGTTTCAGGAGATAATGGTAATGTTGGCTATCTGGACTGAAACCGAGCTCTGCCCTGGCCTGTGGTCAAACACTTCGCTGTTTCTCCGTGAAAGTGAAGATGATGTGATGGGTTATCGGTTTGTAAACGTCAATGTAAGAGATCCCTTAGTAAGTGTCAGTGCTGATCGGAGTGTTGATCAGTTTGATGCTTGATCGGCCTCTCAGAGATGCAGCTTGCTAAGGAAAGATTGTTGCGGGGACATGACAGTCAGGCTGGACACGGAGATTTTAGGATTAACAGCCATTATAGTCAGGGGGATTTGTTGTGGGGCAGATGAGATGATTAACAACAGGCACACTGACACTCTTCTTCTGCCACAGCTCTGTATTTGTTCTTGATGATGATTGTTCAGAGGAGGGGTGTGTCCAAACTCTCAGATTACACAGCGTCTCTGGATCCGTTTTCAATGTGTTCACACCGCACAGACTAGTTTTTCACCAGGAGATCAGGTACATTTGTCTGTTTAATGTCCCCGTGTGTGTACATGTGTGCCAAAGGCGTCCACCCTGATGGTTCGGATCAGATCGTTGTCTTTATAGTGTTTTGTGTTTCCAGTAGTGGGCGGTGTTTGATAGGACCACCTCAGGGCATAGAGGTGGCAGCTGTCTGTTTAACAACAACAGGCTGTTGAGCAACTCACCATGAGTAATGCTGAAAATTTAAAAGCACACATTGCATTCTTGTCAGGACATATATGTGATGGTTAGTCACTATGATTGTTGTGAAATCTAAGCGAAACTGCTTTGTATTTTCAGATGACCCTCCTGTATTTTAAGGAGGACCAGAAACTTCTTCAGAGTCATTCATTGCTAAATTTAACGAGGGAATTTCCACACAAGTAGTGATGGGCCAATTGTGAAAAGACGGGCTGATGCTGATCTCTGAAACAACAATGTAGCTTTTAGGTAGGAATGCAGGATACTGTTGTTGTTGGTTTATTTTGGCCAATACCAGTATCAGTAACCAATATATAGAAAAAACTGAAAGTAGTTCTTGTTGCATTATGTCAGATTCAAAATGCATTCTTAACAGTAACAGGAAACCAGGCTTCATTTGCCCCGTCAAGAGCTAAAACATTGATTTTACTAGCCCTCCTACGAAAAACCTGCCCTACTCCACAGTCTTACAAATACCAAGCTAGAATATTGGAAGCAGGGTTGGCCGAGATAAATTTTAAATTAATTATTTCAAGATTCATTTTTTTTGTTGAAGATTTAAAAAAAGAGGGTTTTTTTTCCTCTAACTTACCCCATCACTTATTTTGCCCCCCCTGGACTCCCAGAGTTAAAAACTGTCTCCCAAGTTGCCTTCCAACAGAAACACAGCAACAATTTGTACATTTTGTGTAAGATTGTAGATAAAAATACAGAAAACTTTCAATGATTTCAACATAGAAGGCCCTGCTACATATGCACACGTACCATGTTTAAGAATTGTTTGTTATTGAGATTAAATACTAGTAAGATAATTCCATGTTAATATATTGTGAAAACAGTCCAGCTGTCAGTGTCAATATAGACAAGCCTCCCTACATCTAAACTACATGATTTACCTTTGCTAACAACATGTCAGCATGTACTCTAATTCTGACAGAAGTAATCTGTTTAGTTTGAAGACAAACTTTATAGTTTTAAGGCAAAATGTGTCTTATGTCATTTCTGTGTCAAATAGAGGGTTTTTTCTTTGAGTGGAAAAAAATCAATTAAAATCAGAAATTGAACTTTGTGAGAAAATAAGGCAGGGATTTTAGTTTCAGGCCATAAAGCCCAGCCCTAATCACCAGTTAATATCTGCAGAAATTATTATTATTATATATAGATTTTGAAGAAGTTTTCTGCCAATACTGAAATCATATCGTAATACCATGCATCCCAATGTAACATCATTCTCAATGTTGTTATAAATTACTTTGTTGTTGTTGTGTGATTTTCCATATGGCAACAAATTGTCTTCTGTATAATCATAAAAACACATCTGAGTTTGTCATTTTACCTCTTCTGCATATTTGAAACTCTTTCTAATGCCTCTTTGTATTTAATTATGTGACTTGTTTTGTTTTATGTCTTTGTATTGTAATCAAAAAGATAATAAAAACATTGGTCAAAAAAAAAAAATAATAATAATAATCATGAGAAAACCAGCATTGGTATCCCATGGTAACAGGTAGAGATGCAATGTGCTTGTATAGGCTAGTTTTAGTGATGCCAGTATTTATACCAATATGACCTTTCATAGTAAAGAAGATGAAGATTATTGTGTACGAAAGTGACAGATATGAAACTGGAAAACATCTGATTTAACAGAAATTAATGAATATATTATTTTTAGATGAAGATATTCCGTGCTTGAAAATGAAGTTATTTCTTTGACTCACATTCATATTATGTAAGCATTTTCAAGTCTGGGACGAGAACAAACATAATAAACACTACTTTTTTCCTCCTTAAAGTATAATTTCAGGAACAGTTTAGGTACCAGCACCAGCTCATGAGTATCAGTTTAATATAGTTTTCAGAGACAAACCAGACAATATCCAACCCTGATTGGCCATCCAAATGGCCGTCAAGTAATTCAACCAAAATGCTCTTTTGTAACAGTTTGTATCATGTGTGTTTGTCCAGTTTCTTTCTTTTTTTTTTTTTTTTTTGTTAACATATCAGTAAATCTGTTATGTTTTGCTCTTTGAAGGGGGCATCCATGCTAATCCAGGGGGCCAGAGTGTGACGGAGGATCTGTGGACGAATTGAACAAAGGATTAAAATGCATCAGACTACATAACATCACAGCTACACATGGCATTATTCAAGAGATGCAAAATGGGGAATGAGGTCTATCTTCAGAGAATTTGGAGGTGGGAGAGGTCTCTTCACCCAGACCTGGCACACTGTGGCGACACCTTCTTGACATACACAGGGCTTCTCTTTGGAATGAGTTGATTTTATCCTTATAAAGACTGAGGGCAGGGGTCTCCAAAGATCCTGAAGACTTTGCTTTGCTTTTTGAGCTACTCATAAAAGCAAGGCTAACCATTATTTGTAAATTCTTTTTTAGCAGATTTTTTTTTTTTAATCCAGCCAGACTTTTTAGTTTGATGTTTTGCAGCTTCCCGCAACTGCTTCAAAGTGGATTTTTTTGGTTTCGTTGATTTTTCCACTGCTGACTTAGTTTGAAACGCTGGAACTGTCCCTGCCACCATCCTCAGTTTCTTCCACCCACCCAGTGCCTAAATAAGCCCTCACGGGACAATCACAGAAGTCATCAGCAGCTGCTGCTCTCAATCCTCTGCCTGTTCTCCTCTATGTGCTTCAGCTCCAGGACTGCTGGCTTTCCACCCTCTACCTCTTTCATTACTCTTTTCTTTTCATATCAGCTTTCTCTGAATTTAAAAATCAGAATCACATCATCAAGCATTTATTTGAACACTTTAAGGCTGGAGACAAACTTAATTTGCTCCAGTTTTGGTTGAGTTTGTAAAAGTCTGTGTGTTTGTGTACATTCACAGCTGTGCTAAGGCTGCACTGGTGCCAGGGAGCGACTTATAATTAGATTTATTTATATTCTTGCACCAAAAACGGTTACTATAAGCCATACAAAAATATTTATGAATTACCTACACATATTTTTGTATCACATTGTATTGTTTTGCTTTGACAAGGCTCTATGAAGAATATGCACACAAACTGAATATTTACAACAAAGTGTACACATGCAAGAGGAGCTGTAAATTGCTGTATGAGAGAATAATGCTCTTTTTGGAGTGACTTTTCCAGTGCTGTGAGACATTTACTGGCTGTACACAGAGAATCCCCATGTTGCTGCTGAGTTGCTGCTTTGCATAGTGTTGGTTTTCTTTTCCTGTTGGCAGTCATGGCCTCTCCTAACAAACAACTTACTCGCCATTTTGACCTGTAGGGCACTCCTAGTAGTGGGTAGACCGTAGATATCTACCTCTGTCCCTCTGTCTTCCTCCCCTCTCTCTCTGTCTCTGATGCCGGGCTTCAGTGGTGGGGGGGTTGGGGGAGGAGTAGGTGGCCCCGCGTCTGCTCCTCCCCGCCCGTTTCGACCCAGCCGATATGTTCCTGTGTCTGCAGCCACCATGTTCCTCGTGGGATCCACCACCCTTTTCTTCTGCTTCACGTAAGAAACAGTTTTACGTATAAAACACAAACATAGCATTGACTGCATACAAGGAGTGGGCAATATGACCATCTTTAAGATGCATCAGTATATTTTCAAATGAGATACAGGGCAAGATGATATTTGCAAATACCACTGTGTTTGTTATGTCATATCCATGGACATCCCATTTTTATCTTAGCTTTATGTATAGACACATTTGAGCAAATTAGTGCCTATTTAGCATCACACAACCCTCATCTCCTCTCGGTCACACCTGTGTGCTTGACAGCTTTAACTGACATACCTGAGAGTGCTCTGACTCTAAAACAGCTTGAAATAATGTTCATTGTGCCTTGCATAAACCAAGCAGACATGTCTCTTTTAAAAATTGTAATATTTTAGCAATAGAGAACAAAGATCTGACTCTGATTCTTCGTTGTTTTTGGTACAGGTGCCCGTGGTTGTCAGAGTACTTCTTCTCTCTCGTTCCCATTTATATCGCTGTGATTTTCCTCTTCACCCTTGCCAACTTCTGCATGGCCACTTTCATGGACCCCGGAGTCTTCCCCCGAGGTAAACACATACCAGCTTTGTATTCTTCAAGTCTGTGCTCCAGAAAGTTACATTTCGGCCATAAAAATCAGAATGTGTCAATTGTGTTGTTAGTTTCGACTCTTAATGTCTTGTCTTTTGACTGTATTGAGTTTAGCAGATTGAAAAAGACGTGCAAATCTCTGTATTTTGTTTTTGTTCACATTTTACACAATTTCTGAACTCTTTGGAACTGGAGTTTGTACTTACACATTTTTTACATGTAACCTGTTTACTACGGAGTGATAACCCAAAACAGGAGGAGCACACAATCAGGTTTTGTGATCTTTATTCTCTCACATTGTGTGTGCTTGTTATGTTTAGCGGAGGAGGATGAGGACAAAGAGGATGATTTCCGTGCTCCTCTCTACAAGACAGTGGAGATTAAAGGCATCCAGGTACGCATGAAGTGGTGCTCGACCTGCCGCTTCTATCGCCCTCCGCGCTGCTCACACTGCTCTGTCTGTGACAACTGTGTGGAGGTAAATGCAAACACACACATTAAAAAGTTTGATTGGTATTCTGAATTTTATGTCTGAATTATTCTCCAAACATCAGAAAATATAATAATTGGCTGAGAGTCATTGTGTCATTATTTAGGATCAATTTGGCATTTGTTTTCTAAATCCTACACTTTTAACAATTGATTTTGTGCCAGGAAAATATCCTCAACTCAGCTTAGATTTCTTGATATGAAAAGTTCAGTTTGAAGATGGCTCTCAGGTTTGAACGGGCTAAAGACTAAGTCACACAGAGACATGTTATCCTACAGTACAGTGTACTTGTTGGACATGTCACTTTTGGCTGAAGCAGCCATCAAATCAAAGAAAAGAAGCAGACTATCCGATTCACCATGTACTTCCTGTTTATTGCTAAGAGGGCAATAATGACAAACAGATAAAAATCTTATTTTTGCTCTTATTCTTGCTGTATTTTCATATGAGCAGCTGCTCAGTGCAAGAGTTATTGTTATTGTTAATATTAGTTTTATTTATTGTTATTGTTAGTATTGTTTATTGTTCCCAATGTCAGAGGGAGATGCTCAGACTGAGAGATGGAGGAATGCACTCTGCTGTTCCTTTTTTTATTTGTATGCACCCAAATCTCAGCTTTTTTTAAATTTTATTTTATTTTTTACATTTTTACCATTTGTAAAGAAGCAAATCAACAGCAACAGGTCAATATTCACACAAATCCATTTTTTCAGTCTTTAATTGGTTTGCCAGCATTCCTGTTCTGCCCCTTCTGAGCCTGAAATTTTGCCACGGTGGTAGATTAATAACAACAGTAATTTGTGGCAAAAAAGTGTACATTTCATCTTGTTTTTAGGTGCTTGTTCTGCTCTGACTTTAAGTTACATGTCTATTGTTCTTAATGTTTAGGCTCCACCTTCTTCCTGTGTTTCCGAAGGAAGCCATGTGTCAGAGTGGTTTGATTCTGTTTCACCTAAGCATTGTGTTAACCAAGCAAACATAGAGCAGTTTAATATATTTCATGTTATGTTTCTTAATATTTACTGTGACATGCATAGACACGATCATTTTCTGCAGTTACCTCTCAGCTCAACAAACATTTGGCTCAGAGAGTGTTTCCCATCTTGGAGAGGTGGTATTATTGCTGATGCCATCATTAGGGGAAATGTTTCCAACAGACTGACTAAACACGCATTATTCAGAGTTGTAGCAAGCAAGAGTGAGTGGAGGGATTTTTCTCATGCTGGGGGGCTGTTGTAGACAGGCTGTGGACTTTTGTACAGAACCTTTAAAAAGTGTATTTGAATCATTTAGGGCCTTAAAGATCAATTAGAAATCGTTAATTAGAACTGTTGAATACTGAAATAATGGATTCAAGGCTATTCCCCAAGGGTTTAAATCATTCAGGGTAATGAAGCTTCACAGTTTGAAATCAGCCTGAGGATTGTTCCAAGTAAATTGAGCTGAAAAGCTGAAAACTTCTCAAATGAGACTTTGAGAACAACAAATTGGACAATGGCTGATGAAATGAAGGTACACCAGTTTGCGAGCTGATGGGGGCCTAAAGCAGTCCAGTTCAAGTGTCAATATTAAGCACACTGATGAGAAGGAAATCTACAGATAGTAATGAATCTCACTGCATGTGATACACACACTGTCCAGTGTGTAAAAACTCTGAGCAGAAACATGTAAATAAACACATTACTATAATCAAGAACAGGTAAAAATGTGGACCCTTCCAGCCTCATTTGAACATAAATGAGAAATAAAATGTATTTGTTTAGTACAATCCCTCTAAAACCTCAGCTGTTTAGCAACATACTGGATGTGTTCTCTAAAAAAACAAGTTGCCATCAAGTATAAAGTAGGTGTTAAAAAAAGATAACAACTTAATGTCCCGACAATCATTTGTGACAATTCTCTCAGACAAAGAACTATTTCTTTTTCTTAAAGATGTAATAAAACACAAGTTTGGTTTTATCTGCATTTAGTACAACTTGCAGCTGACGAAGCAAAACTTAAATTGAATGAATACACTTTTGCAAGTGCTAAGTTAAGTGAAGGTACACAGTTGTAAAAAGAAAAAGTAAGAATTTCACTCATTTTCCAGATGCAGTGTTTTTTAATGTCTTGGCTTTCCCCCTCAGGATTTTGACCATCATTGTCCTTGGGTGAACAACTGCATTGGCAGGAGGAATTACCGTTACTTCTTCCTCTTTCTGCTCTCTCTCACCACCCACATCATCAATGTGTTCGGCTTTGGTCTTGTTTATGTCCTGCACCACCGCCAGCAGCTGGACACGCCACATGCTGCCGTAACGTATCCTTCACCCTTGTTCCTGCAGCCCTAAAGAAATAAAATGTGTTTTACCCTTACTTCTAATTCACTTCTGATTTTATCTCTGGCAACATAACTTTCCATTTGATGTAACCTCCTTGACCTTCTGTCAGTATGGCTGTCATGTGTGTGGCTGGTCTGTTTTTTGTCCCAGTTGCTGGTCTGACTGGGTTCCACATAGTGTTGGTGGCCCGCGGTAGAACCACAAATGAACAAGTACGTTCACAAGCAGAGTTTGTACATTACATTTTTTTTTTATCAGATTTTCCTTTACATATCTTTTGTTCATATTTTTAGGTTTTCATGAGGGCCTGAATGTTCTTCCTGCCTTCTGTCCTCTCTCTGTAGGTGACAGGGAAGTTCCGGGGCGGCGTAAACCCTTTTACCAATGGCTGCTTGAGGAATATTTCACATGTGCTCTGTAGCTCCCAGGCCCCGAGGTCAGCGTTTCTCCTATCTCCTATCTTTTCACTCCCTCCTGAACACATGGCTTCATAGTTGCAGCTGTTAAACCTCAATATATTTCCATCAGTTTTCTGTTTCTGTACCTTTCTGCCTCTCTCTCATGCTTTCTGTCTTTTATTGTTTTCAAGTGTGAGACTCTCTGTTTCTGCAGTTGTTTTGATTGTTGAATTTGAATGAACATACATACTCCTGTCACAGATACATGGGGCGGTGGCGGAGCCCTCAGGCAGTGGAAGTACAGCCACCATTTTTTAGACCGCCTCTCACTGAGGCACAGCTTGAAGCCAAGATCCTGGACAACGGCATCCAGAATGACAGACACAGCACCAGGGTGAGTGATTCTGAATCCAGCTACAGCTAAAACAAGTTATTATTGAAGACCTGCACATGCATTTTCAAGCAGTTTTCTCATCTTTTCGGCAGTTTCTTGAGTCTCCTGTTTGTTGCAGAAATGAGTACTTTGCATTGTATGATTATTCCCCAGTGGCCACAAAAAGACACAGAGTCTATCTATTTGGTATTCTAAAACAAAGTTTGTTTTTTTCATCCTTACTTTATTTTTAGCTTCAATAGGACCCTTCTGTAATTTTCTAAATGACAGGTGCAAACAGATATTGGCAGGATGAGAAGAGTGTGTGCTGTTATGAATCTTCATTCTGCTCTTGTTTATATTTTAAACATTTGAAAATATTAAGAAAATGTGACTGATTGCAGAAGCATCTGATGTGGCCAGAGATGGGACAAAACCATTGTTTTGCAAGTCACATAAAAGTCTGTGTTTGACTCTTGTCTTGAGTCATGTCTCGAGTCCAAAGTCAAGTCCAAATTATTAAACTTTACATTTTTGAGCCTGAAACAAGTCATTAGCACTGTTTACAAAACTTCATGACATTTTAGAATTAATAATTCATGACAATGACACAGATTGTGATTTTTTTTATTGTGTTTTTTTAATTACTTTTTAACCCTTTCAAGGCTGTTGTATCATATTTGATACATACTTTTATGATACCTCTATCTAACCAATACGATCAACAAATAACTAAAAAAACATCTGAATATAATCAGATAAATGATAAAAATGTCCTCAAGTGGATTATCAGTTGCCAGAAACACCTAATGTAACTGATAAGATACAAAAAAATATATATGTTAAATTTTATGTAAATTTAGATTTTTTTGGATTTCAGTAGAAAGTGAAATAAACATTTCAGCTCCCAAAAGTTAGAATTTTCTGGCTATAATTTGTGTTTTCAGCCTTTAAAGGGTTAAAGAGCCCACATTACTTTTTTGAGTTTTATATGCTGCTTGTTGTGTTTAAAATGTCATCAACATGATTGGACACTTCTATGCACAAAATAAATAATCTGCAATATCAGGGGCTCTAATTTCGTAGACCAGGTGCAGGCGGGGCGCACCTGCCCTGCGCCGCGCCGCGCCAACGGGGTGTGTCCAGGGCATTTTGCAAGTTTCATGCACGGCGCAGTCTGGCGCATGCAGGCGCACCCACGCCTCCGTCTCTCCTACCGGCGCACGTAGCAGAGAGGGAGGAGAGAAGACTTGAGTGGGTTTAACACAGCCGAGTGTGATCTTCACCAATCAAATGAACACCTCTCCTCGCCTTTAAATGCGCCGCGGGTGAGGCGCAGTGACAATTTCACCTCAGTGGAGAAGAAGGTCAGAGCTGCTGTCACTTTTACAGCAACTGGGAGAGCGCAGGGGCCACCGGGCAGCACATCGGAGCCACGATGCGCGTCACCGTGTGGACCACCTCACGGGACAGATGTAATCTGTTCCTGTGTCATATATATCTCAATATCAATATATCTCTTCCTCATCCTCCTTGCAATAATGTACTCCATCTTTTTAGATCATGTTACGAAAAAAGATCAAAACAGAGAAATATGGGCAATCGCAGGTAGATCCTTAAGACACCGAGTGACTTACATTTATTCAGCGAGCGTCTCTCTCTTTTTTCTTTTCTTTTGAATTTCATGGGATGAGAGAAGTCGGATACTCCGTATCGGATGATGTGGCTGTTTGTGGTTGGCTGAGAGACATGAACTCGTTAGTTATGACAAACGTCTCTGATCTGACATCAGATGTGACAGGACAATTAATATAGATACAAACGTATATGCTGGTTCAGACGGTTACATTAAATAGTGGTTGTTGTGATTGTTTATTGCATTGAAATGTGCCTGACACTCTGGATACCTGCCTGTGAGGTTTTGGTGACGTGTGCGCACTGTGCGCCTGTCAGCCAAAATACCACTGCCCGGGGTGCGCCTCGTCTGCACGGAGAATAGACCAGGATGGAGCTGACGGGCTTTCAGCGCACCTTCCGCGCGTTTTTTTGGCACCAAATTGTCACTGCGCCAAGCTGAATCTGTGGACACCTCCCCCTGGTGCGCCGTCACACCCATCTCGGCGCAGCCGGTCTACCAAATTGCCAAATTGGCTGCGCATGGTGGTGCGCCGGACGAAATTACCACTGCGCGGGGTGCGCTAGGCTGCGCCACCCTGCACCACCCTGAGTTGCGCCAGGAAATTAGAGCCCCAGGACTTCTCCCTTTCCCCCTCTTTATGGCGCCATCAGCTACTTTGAATTGCTTGTTCCCTTAGGCCCCACAAGTAGACCTATCAGTGTTGTGACCTTTTGTGATTTGTCTGCAGATCTCAGGGCAGCAAGCCCAGCACAGAGCAGAGACAAAAGAATGAATGCAGGGTTGTTGACAACACTGCACTGAGCAGCACTGAACTGACCAGTTACCACAGATTAGATATGCCAACCAATCAGAGTGGACGTGGCTCACATTGGGGAGGGGGCCTTAATAAGGCAAAAGGTCTAACAGAGCCTCAGGCAGAGAGGAATACAGCTGGATCAGGAGTACTGAGTACATGAAAACTGGTCTTTCTAAAATAAAATAAAAATACCAGAGTGACCAAACTTAATCACATAAAACAGTGGTTTCCAGAATGGGGTCATGACCCCATAGGGTTTTGCCCAATAAGATGAAAAGAAAATGTACATGAAATGAGTAGATGTTAAAATGAAACCACAGTTATTCATGAGATTAGTGAATGCAATGCCTGGGTATGGTTTTGATGGAATATAAAGTCAGGAGTTTATGCTGTTGTGCTCCTCTGTGCTGCTCTTATGCCAGTGTTAGGAAAAACCCACTACAGAGTATGCACGACTTTATTCAACTTTATGTTTTTACCACCTCCAGGGACAGTAGGGGTCTCTGGCACTATTATTTTTTTGGCTCAGAGACTGAATATTTTGGGAACTGCTAGCATACTAACTTTGAAGTGCTGCTGGATCCACTTGATGTCATGTCTGCAATCAGGCAGATCCCTCTTGCAGATCTCCAAGGTGGAATGATTGAGCTCTGTCTGCAGAGGCACTTCCCAGTCAGCGTCTTTAAGGAGAGAAGAGCAGGAGCCACGAGCATGACGACAACCCAAACAATGGCTGCTAGTACAGAGATTAGCATAGATGCTACCTGCTTTAGTGGCATTTTTACTACAACTGGACAACATTTCTTAATTAAATGCTGAAAGCAGCATCATGTCACACTTGGGTCCCAACAGAACCTCTGTGCTGTAGTAAATGTTGCGTGCAGAAAAGAGGGTAGATAAAAAAATATCAACATTAGAACACTATGCTGCCTAAATAAAAGAGTCTGACCTCATTTGACATTGATATTGTGCTTTGTTACTTGCTGTGCACATTGCCAGGCAGCAACCTGTCAAAACATGATTGATATGCTTGCTACTGGTTTGAGTGTTTTATAAATGCATTAGGCTGTGTCTGCTTCAGAAAAGATGTTGAGATAATTTTCAACATGTTTTCTGTCGTGTTTCTTCTCCAAACCTCCTAACTTGTATGGATGTGTATCTGCAGTGTAGTTCATCCAGGGCAAGATATCAAAATTTTCGCCATTTTAAAATCTGTGGAAACCTGTTGAATTGAAATGTCTGCATCAGCAAGAGGCGGCCAGGGAGAATTTTCTGAGGAGCATGAATAGACTCTGGCAGAAACCTCAGCCACATTTTGACACTGCAGAAAAGCAGCTTTTTCGACCAAAAGTTGTTTGACAACATTAGCATAAGAGGCAGCTTACCAAGGCCTCAACCCAAACAACGGTAAATGCCACATGGCCACATGACATCAGGAGGTTGTGTATGTATTGTGTTAATGTATGGTTTAGATTCCTGAATGAGTTTTTGGCTCAGCTCTCTCTGTCCTAGTTAGAAAGACTGATTCTTTTTGACTGCTTGTCTTTTCCAGTCTAAGAGCAGCCTAGATCAGATGGAGAGCCAGTCAGCTGATGCAGAGCCTCCACCCCCTCCAAAGCCAGAGCTTCGGTACCCCGGGCTGCCTCGAGCTGACACTGAGGGTGAGGCTCACATGCACACATTTATGTACATACACACAGTCATGTGCGTGCACACACACACACCCACACACACAACTGATTGAGCTTTTTTTCTGGACTTTATCCTGAAGAGTGTTCAGTTTCTAATAGATCCCAAACTCACCTCTCTCCAAATGGCCGTCTTTTGTTCCTTAGAGAGCAGCCTGCTGACTGAAGCTCCTCCGACACCATCAATGTACAAATACAGACCACCTTACAACAGCCCTGGAAGGAACCACTCTGGACTCACAAACCCAAACAAGGTACAGAACAATGTAAAGCATTCAGTATGAAGTTTACATACAATATTTCCAAATACCGTATGACTAGATAACAAAATATTTGAGTAGGGTGAAGTGAAGTGTACATCTTTTCTAAATGGAAACACAAACGTATAAATCTATTTTCTTTTGCTGCACCTTGTGTTGATTGCTGTACTGAAGCTAATTTAGGAGTTTGTAAAACAGAAAGGGCATTACCATATGTTGCTCACAGAGGATTGCAGAAACAGAACAAAGAATATCCCACAGATTTGTGAAATAGATGATCTGAAAAGGCCTGCCCCTTCTTATTTCCTTTGTGGTTAATACCATGCCCCTCTTTTTTGTGTTTACTTTGAATTGATCATTCAGTGGCCATCGGTCGATCAGTAAGTCTCAGCTAGTGTCATCTGTGTGTGGGTGTGAGTGTATCCCACTGACTGTATTCTGTGTGTCTGAGTGGGTCTTTTCTTTCCCCTGAGACTGCATTGACTGGATTGTGTAGTTCTGTACTGTATGTTTTTGTATCCATATATGTGTTACACACACAGTCTTTGACATGCAGTGTCAGTGCTTGTTCAGCCAGTCAATGTTTCAATTCCAGTAGTGTGATGATGGAGTAGAGCACCAGTCCAGCATCCAATTCTCCCCACCACTTTTTTTTCTGTTGCAATCTGTAGACAATTTTTTTTTTGTTCAGTGTAATCCATCCCCGAGGTAACATGGTGTTTTCATCTCTCTTCCCTCCTCCATCTTCATCACACTGTTCCTCCCACTCTCTGCCTTTGGTCTGTTTCTCCTCCTCTCTCCTCTCCTCAGATGACCCGTGGGGAGAGTCTCGACTCTCCGTCTCCCTCCATTCTTCAGTCCAGTCGACAGCCCAGCTACCGTTCTGAGCCAAGCAGCCTGGATGGGGCCACAGTAGTGGGGGGAGGTGTAGGGGCGCGCAGAGGGGGAGGGGAGAGGGGCGAGGGCCCCGGAGGCCCTGGTGGGACTGCTGGTGGGATGATAGGTGGTATGTCTGGTCACTCCCTGACTGGGCGCTCCTACACCTCCTACCCATCCTCTCTGGTCCTCTCCACTGGCGGCTCTCGCTCCTCCAGTCTGCGCTCGGCGCACACAGCACATAACCCGCTGGCCACACTCCAATCAGAGGGCACCACAGACACCAGCTACAAAAGCCTGGCCAATCAGACGCCTCGGAATGGCAGCTTGTCCTACGACAGTCTGTTGACACCTTCCGAGAGCCCAGAGTTTGAATCGGCTGCCCATGAGCTGTCGCCACAAAAACCTCGAGCTATGTACCCCACAACGACTCTAACAGGCCAGCCCGAGGTGGTGTCACCCAGTAGCCCGCTCCAGGGCTACACGTCGCCCTTCCTCTCAGCTCAGATTGCCCAGCAGAGGGAGGGGCAGCTTCTCCAGGGCTCTGCCACTTTCTCCTCCCCTCACAGGGCCTACCTGCGCGCCGTCAGCCCACCCCCTCCCTCTTCCATGGGGCCTCCAGAGAGTCAGCACCTGCTCCATCATAATCATGACCCCTCTTCCCGAGCCCTTCGAAACCCTTCCTCCTCGTCCTCTTCCCCTGGGGCTCGCTCACTAGAGCCCCCTGTCTCTCCACCGCCCCGTGGCCTCTCCCTTGGCAAGTCCCAGTCTTACACTGGGGAGGCAGGGCCTCAGCATAAACCTCGGCCCGCAGGAGGGGGCACAGTGCCGGGCGGGGGAGGAGCCGGGGGAGGGCAACAGGCTCCACAGTGAGTAGTGATCCCTCTGCAGATCCATCAGCCTGCTACTCTTCCTTCTCCTTTCCCTCATAATCCTCTTCTTCTTCCTCCCTGGTTTGTGTCAGCCCTCCTCCCTGATCTGTGTGAGTCTTCCTTTTCCTCCTTAACACTTACAGTTGTGCTTGTTTACTAACAGGTGGATGTGTGTACGAAAGTACGATGTATTAGTGTAGTTGACGAAATGTGTGCATTAGTGTTTCAGCATGCTGGTATGTAATTAGCCTGTTAAAAGCATGTCTAACCACGCTGAACTTTAGTCTTTCCTCTATCCTCCTCTGACTCAGTGTAGTAACCTAATGCCTTATAACATCAATGGTAGTGAAATGTTTTTGCATTTGTGCTTGTTATGTTTTTAAGTAGAACCACTCACCTCCACTTCCATTTATCTGCTCTCCTCATCCCTGAACCCCCCTACCCTTACTCTTCCCCTCCTCTCCCGTATGGCTGTCCAATCAGATTCACCTCTCGCCCAGTGCTGGCCAATCACACCACATCCAAACCAGGGGGCGGGGTGAAGAAGGTGACCGGTGTTGGAGGGACCACTTACGAGATATCAGTTTGAGGGCAGACATCCTTCACCGTCAATGAAGAGAAGTTGTCTCTGGACTACTATGACAAACCTGAGCTGGATATTATTCATGAGTGCAGGACTGCATCAGACTACAGGAGCAGGGCTACGTGGTACTCACTTTGTTGTCTTTGTAACGCCACTGTCAGCTTTTCAGATGTGAACAAAGAGTAAAGGGGGACTACTGTTTATTTTTCAAAAGGATCAGTTTGTCTCCATTTAGCCACTTTGTGAGCCATAGACTGATGGGACTGCATCATCAGTGGGTACAGATCTGTCAACAGAACACGCATAGCTATCCAATGATTTGCTGATTTTCTTTGGTACATAGCACACAGAGTGTTGATCACTGTGTTTGACACACTCGAGGAAAAGATGGCCTTTCCCCCGCGGATGTTGAGATTTCGAGAGTGGAGTCAGGACTGTTGACCAATAGAAACATCTTCACTGTCTGAGTGGACCACATGAGCTATTTATCGAGTCATGGAGAGAAGAGTCCGACCTTCAAACACAGTATCATTTTAGTTTTATAAGTCTTTTTTAAATATTGTTTTATATAAATGTATGAAATTTTGCTGATTATGATTGGGTCAAATTGTCAGGTATTGAAGATGAGGGTGGCAGATGTACTGTGTTTAATTATTCATGAAAGCAATTTCAAATCAGTTGCCTGTTTATATTAAATGGCTGCATCAGCCACTTGTGAGCTCTTGTTGGAGTTGACATCGTCCAAAGAGAATGATGATCCTTCAGTGGAAAGCTTAAGTGGCAATTAATTGAGCTTCACTTTTTGAAAGCCACAAAGAAATTTCTGAATCGAGATTTCAGCACAAACATCTTTGTGGAATGTACGCTTGTAATGTTAAAGCTAGAGACATTATGCAAAACCTATTTGTAGCTTTAAGATCATTGTTTGTCTTGTTGGTGTCTTTTATTTTATTTCTTCTTTTCTGTAATGTTTAGTCTGTCTGTCAGTCTAGATGCTAGCAGAACCTCAAACCTTTAACAGATAGCCAGCCAAATAGGGGCAGCGTGGGAAGGGCTTATTTATTCCACAAGACAACTTTGTCGTTCTCAACACGATTACAAACCAGTCTCTGCAAGTGCGTTTTTATTTTTGTGAGAAAAGAAGAGGAAATATGAATATTTTTTTGAAAATGCTGTAAAAGAAATTGTACATGTGATAAGCCACTAAAAAGATTGCTAAAGAGGGACTGGTTTGCAATGGAGATTTATTTTTGCCTTGAGAACATTGTGTGTGTGAAGCAAGCACATTTTAAGTTTTTAAATGATTCTTTTTTTGTTTGTTTTTTAAGGAAAATGTCTGGCGATAAACTCTTTTGATTGTCTTGTTCATTTATAGAAACTTCTGCAAAGGTACGCAAACAGCTTGTACTAGTTAAAGGTAGAATGATGTGTCTGTGTCATTCAGGTTGGGGCATTACAGTAAAGGTTTCTTATTTATTTGATCTTTATTATCAAAGCCCACAGCGGTGTTTGCAGTAGAATGTTAAAGCTGGCTGAATGTAGCACATCTTTGGGTGGAAGTACACACTTGAAGCACACAACAGGTATCATCATTCAACCCAAACGACTGTGTTACGCGCTTTCAACCCTCCCAGGCTTCGTCTTCGATGTGCATGTGATTTTGTTTGTCATGCTGGATGCTTCAATCGCAAACGTGAGAATATTTTCAGACGTTGACCTGGTCCATGTGTGGGTGGTTTAGAGAAAAGAAGCATCATGAATGGCACAAGCAAAGAAAGCCTGTGTTACCTTTCTTCCTGCTCTGGCCGATGACAGTGGCCTCTGAACAATCGGATCTTTTGAGTATAGTAGGTGTTCTTCTGTATGAGATAAATATTGCTAATGTGGGCTGTGATGAATGGAACGAGTTTCACAAATATCTGTAATGAGTACATTAAAGACATTTCCAAAATGGCCTTATAAAGAATTTTTAAAAAGATGTCTTCTCAGAATAAAAAAGGTCAAACTGATGCAAAAAATGAACATGTCATTATTTTCAGTTTTGGATGGTTTTTATTCACATTAAACTTTGGTTTCACAAAATGAGGCACCAGTAAACATTCATTACAGGCAGCAAACGTTAAAGGGGACATAACATGTAAAGAAGACTTTGTAGTATTTTTGTGCATGTGGATATCCAGAGTACTGACCCACAAAATGTGAATGAAGAAAACTCAGTCCTTTGTGGTCCGTCTATGTGTGAAAACATGGATTCTGATGGTCTGTCACAATCTGAAATCATTTAAGCATCATAGTGAACCATTTGAGAAGAGAGGCTGTTTCTCAGTGTTTGCTTATGGAGGGTCAGAAACTTCCTCTAAGGACTGATGTTTGTAGAAATTAGACAAAAGTACAACAAAGATGTATCATCTAAACCAGGAGGTTCTCAACTGGGGGGCAGAAACCCAAATGCAGGTATTCCAGTGTATGCCAAAAAAGTAATAATAGTAATAATTACGAGCAGGTTAAGGCCTTCAAATGAGCAATTAATTTGACAGAAAAATAATAATGAAAGCAGTTTCAATGGGGTTCTCGCCCCAATTAAAATCATCATATTCAAATGATAGTTTTAATTGACAGAAAGTCATCATGTCCAGAAGTCCTTGGTGGGTATATATCCATACAGTCTAGCTCATTTTATTTTCCTGTGATGAGTCAATTTCGTGGTTTCCTTTAAATATCAACTTATTTATCCACTTAACTCAGAATATCATAGCGTGTTTTCCTGTTGCAACAATGCTGTTTTCTTAAGATCTCACATAATCAGGGCAAAGTGGAATAAAACAAAATAAAGGCAGGCACATTCTCTCAGGGCTTCAATAAAAAATGTTTTGTCCTGTCCAGCACAGCATGACTTTGGATGTTTGACTGTATTAATATGTAAATATTTCAAAACTGCCGTGGCCAGTCTTGATAGCAATATACAGATTCTGAAACAGACACATAAGCAGAGTTTAAGCTAAAATGTGTCCATAGTTAGTCTTAATTTCAGTGGAAGACAAAAGAAGGCAGCAAACACGAATTCCTGTCCAAATTTAGAAGTTCAAAAATGAAAAACAAAAAAGTTGAAATACATGTATGACTTGCTAAATATATTTTTTAAAATAACAGTTGAAACATGCTTAATTTGCATTCAGCAGAAATGTTTACATCTTTCAAACAATAACCTTTTTAAGTTATAATCTGCTGATACCAATATTGTGTCTGTAGTGCTGGACTTTTTTATTTCTGTTTTGATTCATCCAAGGTTAAAATGGCAACATTGATTGCTTAATCTTTTTCAGAAGTTCAGGTTTCAATTTCTTTTGAAGGTGGGAGTAGTGGGTCCCAAAACTGGACCAGTTGAAATCCACTGAAGTATATATCACAGAGAACTGTGTTAAAGCATGGGAAAAGGGTATGATATGTCTCCCTTAATGCAAAGTAAAGAGGTGTTTCTGACTATACAATCATTACAAAAAATGCATTTGTTCTAAAACAACATAAGTTTTGTATTAAAATGTTAATTGCATATCATTTGGTGACTGCTTTCAAGACTGACAGCATCATACCAAGTCAGAGCAGAAACAGGCGTCCCTGCTGTTATGGATTTTTTCTTATACAGCGTAGACCAAGCATGTAGAGAACACATAAAGGTAGAGGGGGCTACTTTTAGCTCTAAAGCTTCAGTATTTTGGACTTTTGCATTGATGTGAAGCATAGAAACAAAAGGAGCAGGAAAGACCTTATTCAGCCCCAGCCTGTCTTCATCACTGGTCCTTCTTGCTCTCTGTGGGCCCCTCCTGGTCAGTCTCAGTTTGCAGCTCTTCGGCGCCACCCTCTGGCTGAATGCCGTTCTGATCTTCTTTGAATCCAAGACTTTTGTTCAGCTTTTTAGCCTTCTGGAAAATCTCATTGAGGTTAAACTCTCGGATAATGTTCTCCTGATGATGGAAGAAATAAACATTAATTAACATTTATGTGTAAATGTGACTGCTCTGTATTTTCTCATCCAGGACAAAGTTACAATAGCTTTGAATTGTTTAAGAATGTTTAATTGATGGCTAATTTCTGTTTGAAATATTTTACCACTACTTAAAAAGTTAAGTATTTTTTGTTTAATGTAAATGTTCCATTTTAGTGTTAATTTTAGATTTGATTTACTTTATGAAAATGAGACAGAAAATATTATTTTCACATAGCTGCAAAAAAATGATTTCAAATGCTGAAATTAATTTAAAATGCTGAAAATGGAAGGAAATTACATTCGGGAAAAAGTATAAAATATAATATAATAAATAACAATAATAATAAAATGAATATAGCATTTATCCTTATAAGGCTAGATAAAAATAGTTGCTCTCAAAATGTCTCTCGATAAACTGCGACTCTTTTCGTAATATTTCAGGTTGAAATAGTGAACAGTGCTCGTGTTTTACCATCTGATGCTGCTTTCATGTCCACTCAGAAAACAATGATGCATTCACTGACGCAGTGTCAGAAGTATAATGAATGGACTATATCAGTTATTTGTGTTTTACAAAATGATTAAATTACATTTTTTTTAAATCTCCAAAAAATATCGTGTGACAACATTTACAGATTTACCCTATACAGATTACAAGCTCAGCCAAAAATTTTAATTTCCATGCCTGAGACAAACCAAGAATAATGTTGAAGACTAAGCAGGGGACATTTTGTCGATGATTTCGTTCCATTTTATTTTAGTAAGTCTTGTGTTCAGAGACACACCTACCTCATTAAAGGTCCAGGACACAGCTCTCCCTTTACTGTCCACCATCGGGCGTCTCGTGATTTCACGCCCTCCTTGGAAAAGAATCAGTGAGGGAAGCTGCTTGGCCAGAGGAGATGTACTGACTCTGTACCTGTTCAACATGTGAAGGGACTTATCAATGAAAATCAGGTGAAAGAAAAGACTTGGTCGAGTAAATGAACATAAAAACATTAAAGAAAGGCATAAAGTGGAAAGAACAACTCACCTTTCAGAAACCTCTCCATAGCGTCCGATGTCCACCTTCCCAAATCTGAGACCAGGACAGTTATACCTAAAAAGACACACAAAACATTCATCTTTAAAACATAATTACCCTTAATTTGTTAGTTGATCTTCCTCTTTGGATCTAAAATATGAACAGTGTTATAGTATAGTAGTTGTCCTTCAATCGGAGGTTCATTAGATTTCGTTAGATTTTAAGTAAATTCTACTGTTTAACTGAGAGTCACACAATTTCTATTAATATGTTCCCTGGCAGTAAGGATAAAACTACGGCCCTGTTGGTACCCAACAATGCCCATCCCTGGTGTCAAAGATAGTTTGATGTAAACTTGCGTACTTTTTTTATTTTCACGTATTTGTTCATGTAACATGGACAAATGGTAACACTGAGGCTCTAAAATTCAACAATGTATAAATCCCACATCCACCGTTCTCAGCATCTATAGAAAAGAGATTATTTGCAACGCATGTCCTCGGATGGATGCAGAAGTGAGAGATGTAAATAAAGAAAACAAGAAAATAAAGGTACAGGTATGAACGCAGTGCAATGCCAGACAGAAGAAAGAAGAAGAAAATAAAAGGCCAAAAAGAAAGCTTTATAAGTTGATAATAGACATAAAGTGTTTGATGTTGTATGTGTAGGAACAGTATTGTTTCTCTTTCAACCATGACTTAATTCTATTGTTCGAAGCTCAAAGTGATGATCTCCAACATTTTGCTTCTAGGAGGGAAAAGGCTGATTGTTCAAATGAGGTTTTACACATTGAATGCGATTGTAAGCCACTTCTGTTGAGCCATAAATCAGAGTTTGCTCTGTCACAATGGCTTGTTCTCTTTGACTCAGTAAGATCACCGTGGTAACTGACTCTAAACTCAAAACCTGGTCTGGATGATTAATTTTAGCATATTTTTACCTCCTTTGTTTGATGTCAAATTCACATTTTTGGTTTTGGTACATCACCTCATCAAAAAAGCAATAAGTATATACCATCTAAAGAAAGTGGTGTTTTTATGTTTCTGTTTCTGTAAAATACAGCTGGCTTGACAATAGAAAACATTTCAAATAAAATCGACCAGACTTGTTATCATCAAATTTAAATTAGTTCAGTCCTTTGTTAAATTCAACTACGATTTGCAGTTATTTCCACACATTTTCTGTACAGGGAAAGGTTTAAGCCTAATGACGGCTCCTTATTTTTTCATTTATTCAACTGATGTGTACTGTTAATATATTATAATTCTGCTGTTTAAAGGTTTCAAATTAGAAACAAATAAAATGCACCAACAAGTTATCAAATGTTTCAAACAAAATATTGACATTATTGTTATAATCTGCATTTATTTCTCTCCTCTAGAGCAGCAGGAGCAGTGGTGTTTTTAGCTCTTTAACTTTGTGTAGTCATTATCTCTTATTAATTCTTCTGAAAAAATGAAATGCCTAGTAAGCGTTCATTTTTTGCAGAAGCATCAAATTATGCGCAACATACCCCCTACTGTATGTGCACACAGCTTTAGGGAGAAGGCGTTGTTTTACAGAGGTCATCGTTACCAGTGTGCTGTCTGATTACTGTATGGCTTCAGGCTTTGTTTAGCTAGCTTACTCATAGAAAACTCGATGTGTTCAGCTCACTCAATGATTACCCTCGAAGGGGCCAGACCACTTAAACATTTTCAAAACTAAGAAAAGCAGAAGCGCTTGTGGTGTCCCTCAAACCAACAGTGCATATTAAAGCGAAACATTTCAAGGATGGTGAGGAAAGCTTAGTCCTCAAAAAGTGGTCATAAATAAGCCAGAACCAGACATTCAATATGGTATGAATAATATCAAAGGCCTTTAAGGTGTACTGGCTTGCACCTCCTTCAGTCACACCTTGAAGAAGACGCAAGCAGATGCGCTATGGTGTAATTTTTAATGTTTCTAGCCCTCTGAATTCAAGGTCTTTTATATTTTTCAAACCATATTGATGCCTGGACCTGGATTATTTATGCTTATGGTTTGGATTTCAAGTTTTCCTAACCTTCCTTTAAAAAAACAGATTGCAGCGTTAACAAATTTTGAAGCTAAACACATACGTGATAATGGTGCCATCTTGTTTTTGTTGTTTGTTTTTTCAGTCCATGATTTTCATTGACTGGGACAAGGTGGAACAGATGGGAGCATGCTTACAAAGGTGGGCTGTGCACCTGAATAAAAGATACTTTCTGATAAATCTGAAGCAGTTCATGTTGTATTTTACCTTTTTGAAAATACAATTCACTTATTTAACTGCAGCTGTGACTCGAGAATAGTTCCATGACGTCTTAAACTACATTTAAGGCCTCAATATGTATCTTAACCAAAAGTGGCTATTCTGTGATTACACATAAAACAAAATACAGCAGTTTTCATGCATATTGTATATTTACTCTTTTATTTCTGATCTCTTACTTGAGTGAAAGTTCAGCAAAGACTGGAGCAAAGGACTGACAGTCAGAGGACCAATTGGCATAAAACTCAACAATCCAGGTGACACGACTGTCTCTCTGTAGCTCCTCCTGATGAGTAAAGAGCACAAAACCAAATGAAAACAGATTACATAAAAGAATACCCTTATATCTTAATCATGTACTCAACCCAAACAAGACAAAAAATCTCTTGTCATTATGTTCTTAATATGACACACATGAGTTTGTCATAAATAACTTGCAAAACTTCACACTAAGTACTATAGCTTGACTTAACTTACAACTAATTTGAGGTTCTGCAGTTTTCAGAGGGTAGTTTAGTTCTTGCAGGACTTTACAAACATTTATATAAATGAAAGTTCAGTGTAATCTGTAGAGTGAAACTTACGTCTATGGTCTTGTCACTGAAGTACTTGATGTACTCTGGGCCCATGTAGAGAGGTGGCTTACAAGTCATGACGAAGGCTGGAGAAGAGGGAAGGACAGACGGATGAGTGCACATGAGAGAGATAACAGATCATTTACAGAGTTGCTTAATGGAAGGTTGAAAGGCTATACTTTTCAGATTGGGCGGCCATGTTTGACTCCTATTTCTACCCTCAGCATTCTTCCACAAATCATTCTCCACTCTCTCATCCAGGATTCTAACTCTTCCAATTTACCTACAGTCAACAATGAAGGCGTAAAAAGCCCTCAAATAATCTGAGAAAACCCTGATCAAGCAGAAATGTTTTAAAACTTACACTTACTGCTTCCTTTACCAAACAGAATAACAACTTGCCACAGAAAGCTGCATGTCTTTCCAAAAATACCTGAGGTCCCTTGATAGGAGAATAGTTTATCAATAAGAGAGCAAGAGTGGTTTCACCACACCTGAGGGCGTGAAAAAGAATGCACTTGGAGCAATTTTTCATCTTTATTCATGTTTATTAATTAAGCTTACCACAAAAGTGTCTAGTTTAGCAAATATTACCAGAAACACTTGACAAAATCAACAGAAATGTGCAGGCTAAATACCACTTTGGCTTGAGCCAAGATCTGAATCTGGAACCTGAATTTCAGCTGTGTTTCATTTAATGTGATTTTCTTCCATTAGTGGGGTTGTTTTTTCATTGGGAAATTATTTTCAAAGATATTTCTGATCTGTTATGTTATACTGCCAGGGTCTGGAGGGGCATTTCACCATTCTATGGTGAAGTGGGTTTTATGTAGATAGAAAATGAAAATTACTGACAGAGTAAAACTTAATACATATAGGCTTTTTTGAAAAAAAAAAAAAGGCAGAATCTATTGAAATAACCAAATATTTAAATTCTCTGAAGTTTTATATTATACAGAGACTAAACAAAGCCATATAACCCAATAAAAGATACACCGTTTCACTGTATCATTTTAAGGTGGAGCTGATATCTTCCTACTTATTAAAACACTACTTTGTTTTATTCAGGGGTTAAGACATTAATTTTCATTTATATCTATTTTACATTGTAAATAAAAGCCTGAAATTTGAAAGAAGAGTTAAAGAGCCACTAACCAATACACAGAGCAAAGTAGAGGATACCAAGCCGAATGTCCAGCCTGAAGAAGAGGATGACGTTGGCCACTTTGCTGAACAGGAACAAGTTACCTATATGCTGCTCCAGTGTGACTGAGAGAGAGAGAGAAAGTTGGTGAAACCATTGTTATTATCTATCTATTTAAATCCTCTGACGACATATTGAGGGAGAGCCCTCATTTGAGCAAATACAGAAACATCTAACAGATGGAAAAATACCACAAAGAAATTCATATGCAATCCTTAATTGATCAGTCAATAATTCAAATATTAGAAGATTATAACATTTCAAAGTCAAAGTCACTTTTAGCATCAAATTCTGCCATATGTACAAGAAATACGCAAAAATCAAAAAGTTGTTTCTCTCCGCCCACTTGTATGTGCATGAAAAGTAAGAATATAAAAAAGTATAAAAATATAAAGAAGAAATAAGAAGTACAAAACCAAAAAAGCTAAAAAAATTGATTGTGCAAGAACATAAATTACATATAAGATATGGACTGCAAATGAGCATAAGCTGGGATAAATATGTAAAGATATGAATACACAGATATATAATTATGTATTAATATATAACATTAAATCATAAATGGGAAAAAAACAAAGTCTGAGCCCCCTAAATAATCCAAATGCTAGAAGCAAAGTGGATCAAATCAATGAAATCTAAATTAAAAATATGCTCTTATCTTAGTTGTATAAATGTAGACGTCTAAAACTGTTTTTGCAGCAGATCACAAGTGTTTCGTGAACAGTGACTAAAAAAATTATGTTCATTATTGTGTGGATGGTGGGAAACTGTGAGCGTATGGGGTGGCTGCATACATAAAAAGAGAGCATATATCAAAATGGAGCAGCGAGGACAAATCTCCAAACTACTGAAAGGTCACACGATTATACTACAACTCTCTGTTTACAAAACAAACCGGCGTTTTAGACAAAGGCCCCTTTCAAGGCTGTGGGCAGGGCTTGTTATCTGGTCTGTAAAAGTCACTATTATGAGGTAAATAACTCTGGTTAAATATTAAGTTAGTGAGCCCCTCTTGGTGTGAATAATGTTGACAAAGGGCATTAGGATCTAAAGTTTAGGGAGGAGGAGGTTAATGAGAAGAAAAAAATGAGATTAAGGGTAAAACATAATAGTTAAAATCAAGATAGTTCATTTTGATTGTGTTTCAATAATAGACAGTAGAGCTGATGCTCAGTAAAATATTATTTACAACAATCACTAATAAAATAAATATATATTTATGAATGAAACTTTTAAAAAGTTAGGTCTAAATGGTGATATTTATTCTTATTAGTGTTATTCCAGTTAAAAGTCAAGACAAGACGACTTTAAACTGGCTGGCATATTCTCTGATAATATATTCCTAAGGTTCTAAATTTATTGGATTTCACATGTCCATAAACCCCTCTGTTTCCACCCTGCAGAGAAAAGGCTGTTTTGGTATATGACTCAATATTTATTTGTATAGCACCAAATCACAACAAATGTTATCCCAAGACACTTAACAAAAGAATAGGTCAAAGACATATTTTCCTTTTTTTATCTACTTGATTTTTTTTTTTTTAAGTTTTTAATTTTCCCAAATATGAATCCACCATGAGCACAGCACTTTGCCACAGTCAGCAAAAATAACAGCAACAAGAAAACACCTTTTGTTAGGAAGGCAGGATTTACTATTGCAGAGCTAGACCCCTGTTGAACAGCCTTCTGCTGAAGTAAATTATGTCTGACCAGACCTCTTTCTTGAAGTGAATGTGGCTTCGTCTGTGCTTTAATGTTTACTACTAATAATCACATCATCAGTGGATTTCTTTTTCCAAATGGAATATTTAAGCACAATGAAGCTAATAAAAGAGGGACTATTCCCTAGAAAAAATCTGATGGTTCTTAGCTCCCAGACTGAGCACCACCTGTCTCATGAATGGGCCACTTTTGATGACGTGCCTGTTTAATGTGTAAACAATCAACTCACAATGATATGACATCCGTCTGTTTACACAATAATAAAGTGTTGTGAGGGGGGAGGCTGGGGGTGGGTAACTTACTCGCTCTTCTGTTCTTCATCATCACTATGGCACTGAGAAACATCAGGATCTCCAGTTCTCTCTGTGAAATAAAAAAAGAAACAAACACGTAAACCAACCGCGTGATTAGTTGGTGTAATAACTCATAATAAAGGCCCAGAGGCAGCAGACAGCACCGCAGGGCAGCCCTGTCCCAGCATGCTCCTCACCCAGTCAAAGTCGCAGGAGTTGCCGTCCTCGCGCTGGGTCGCCAGGTGCTCGCACAGCCCGGGAGCTTTCCGAACGATCGGGAAGGCAACGGTCATGAAAAACGAGGTGATATAATACGGTTTGAGCAGCCATTTGTAAATCTGAGGTAAATGGTACAAGAAAGAGCAGACTCCAGTTATCAGACCCATGCTTTTAGACGAGACAGTCACCCACGAGTGGTTTGAGGAGGAGTGACAGCTGATCTCACAGAGAGGACAAGGTTACCGGATCGTACTGCGCATGCGCAACAGAACGCGATTCCGTCACTTCTGGACTCAGCGACTCGCCGTACATTTGGCGGGTCCTGCAAAACATAAACAGTGGAATCTAAGAATGGAGAAGTGCGAAGACACAATAAAAAAAACCGAGAGTGTAGATAATGTAGGGGTTAAAGACTCCTCTGAAAACCAAAGTAACGATGCTACAGGAGAGGTTTCCTCACAAATGTCAAACTCAGGAGCGGAGTGCAAGCCTTCAGATGACACGGAGGTCAAATTTAACCGGTTAAAGTTGTTCGACAAAGTGATGCAGAAGAGCCTTGAGCGGTTCATCCATCATGTAAGGTAAGGCTTTACAGATTTTACACTATCCTTTATCCATCAAAGTTATAAAGAAAGGCTTGCAAGCAGTACTTCAGGTCTGTGTATTTTTCATTAACTACTGCCTGATTCTTTGAAATGGCATCACCGCCTCACTTACATAACTGTAAATGATAGAAATCCTTCATTTATATGTAACTGTATGATTTATTGAATCTCTACATTTAATGTTGACATCACAGATAGAACAAATCTTATTTGGTAAGTTCCATACACATGCACATAGCCAAGGAGCAAGCACCCTTTTTCTTTATGTGTTTGTTATTTTGTCAAACTCTATGAAAGACTTCATTGAATTGAAGAAAAGAATCGAATGGCCTAAAATAGGTTATAGATTATAATAGCTATGAATTTATTCTGCGATTGCGCAGCAGATAGCGCTTGTGCATTTGAAGAAGGTTGCAGGTTCGATCCCCCCGTAGGTCAGGGCCTTTCTGTATGGAGTTTACATGTTCTCCCAGTGCATGCGTAGGTTTTCTCCAGGCTCCCCAGCTTCCCCCACAGACCAAAGAACGGACTCGTTTGGCTGGCTGGTGACTCTAATTAATTACCCTTAGGTATGAGTGTGAATGGTTGTCTGACTCTGTATGTGGCCCTGCGATCGGCTGGCCACCGGGTGAGCGTCAAACTTCCCTCTCACCTGATCTCAGTTTAGATAGGCTCCAGCCCTCACAACCCCGAAAGGGATAAGGGTACAGTTAATGGATGGATGGATTTACACTTTTAATGTCTCTTACCTTGCCCTTTATCAGCCTCTGTCTGTTTATTTCACTATTTTTTATAATTACTTATAACCCACTATAGTTTGAATTAACAAGAGTCTGATGATTTCTTAAAATGAACTTTGTCAAGAGAACAACACAGGATCTGTGCAGTAAAATCCAGGATTTTCTACAAGATATATTTTCTATTGTAGATCTTCAGAAAAACTGTCCATTTGGAATAGCTATATGGCTTCTTTGAAAAGTATGGCTGATATGCTTATTGCATTTTATGTTGTCAGTTTTAGTCCATCCAGTAGCAGATTAGAATATAACACCAAAGGTACATTACAAATTAAATTGTTTTAAACCACCTCAATACTTCCTTTTGAAAAAGCATAAGTTACAATTTTAAACTCTCGAAAAGGTTTTGGAAAACTGTGGAAAGACATACATTTTCACTGGAAAGAAAGCATCATGCCAGAATCCTCGAAGGGATCATATGTATGCTTAAAATTAGATTAGATTAGATTAGATTAGATAGTACTCTATTAATACCTTTGGGGAAAAAACTCCCTCAGGGAAATTAAGACCTGTTTAATTAAATTGATACCTCCGTTCAACTATTTGGGAAGTAACACAGATTGTGTCTGATCAGAATGTCATGGTTGTTCCATAAGAAGACTTTATCAAGATAGAAATAGTGGACAAAAGCAAGCAATCAATTTTGAATTTTGAGATTTTGTTTGGTAATTTATATGACAAAATAGTACATATCAAAGGAAAGGAGAGACCTGTTTTGTTGAAGATGTTATTTGGGATAAAGCGCCACACTGTGCTGGGTTTTTGAGACATTGTCTTAGCCAGTTGATTTTAAAGGCATTAACAATATATATAACAAAGCACAATTTATCACAAAACTACAAGCAGGGAAATACATCACTAACTTTTTTTTATTTAAACTAATCTGGTTTTTGAAAGTATTCCATAGGACCCACAATATTGTATGCATTACATACATTAGGGATGCACATTATTATCAGTATGGTATCAATATCAGCAGATATTTGCTTGTTTCCTACATTTATATTTCTTTTTGTCATTCAGAAATTACTTTCTCAATAATCTTGTGATACATATATCTTTTATATACATTTCCCTAACTTGTCATGAATGTGATGAACTAATTGGGTAATAATGTTATTAATGATGATATTGTACTCACAGTAATGAATGATCATGACCGTGCTGGTTTTATAGAAAGTCTGGGCTGAAGCTGTGGAATTAACAGAATTTCAATACTGATATCAGTTTCTGCCTCCTACAATCATGAAAACAAGATGATCTAAATAAAAACTTAATGTGCCACTCTTGCTTTTTGATTGTTTTTAATGTATTTTTTGTATAGTTTTATTTTTAGGCATTGAAATTATTTCACTCATTGACTTTCATTTATTGCTTGTATTTAAAGTGATCACAGTCTTACATAATATATTCCTGCTCAGCAAATAATCTGTTGTGTAATCAACAAATAATTTTTTTGAATATATGTATCCTAACATCCTTTTTATTTAGTTACTTTAATGTCAAGAAATTCTCATCAGATATGACGTTATTGAATAAAAAGATATTAAAGAAAGGCATTTGTTTGGGCACCTTATGGCTTCAACATCTGTTTTAACTATGACAGCTGTGGATGCATTTGGCCAAAAGTTTGTTGGTTGGTCTGTCTTTGAATATAGAAACTTATTAGCCAGCCTAGCTTCTCTTAACTCCCTGTGTTGCTGCTGACCGAGTTTTTCAAAAGCAACAAGAAAAATATTTATACAAATATTGAAAACTTTCCATTCCCTAAGAGGACACTATAAAGTTTGTTGTTTTGTTTACAAATGAAACAGCACCAGGAGATCGTCAATACAAAGCAGGCAATGCTACACTTTGCTATATTTTGGTTGACATTTTTATTGTTTTATTTATTTTGTTTTCGAACAGTTTCAACCGATTCGCCAGCACATTTCGTCCACTGTACCAGAAGAACCCTCAGAGGATGGAGAGCATTCACAAGCAATTCATTGAAGAGTTAAAGGGGACTATAAAGGTTTGCAGCATTTCATCAAAAGACTATTTGGAAAACTGGCCAAAAATGTACCTTATTTGTGTTATGCATGAGTAACATGTTCTGACCTGCCTGTTTTTTCCACCTATTTACATGACTTTCTGCATTTGTGTTGGTGAAGGATGACATCAACAGGTTGATTGAAGAAGGACAATTAGAGTTCAAGCTGAGTGAGCTGGACAAACTTGAGAAAGCTGCCAAAAATAATCAAGAACCGACATGGTGAGTAAGCATCATTTTAGTTCATCAAAGTTCATGGTCTAGTGGTAGCTCCTGTGTTCTGTTAATCACTGAAGTAGTATTTATATGTCACAAATTAGACAAAATACCATTTAAACCACTTAACTTTTTTTGTCCTATTAGGCGGCCAAGTGGCATTCCAGAGCAAGACTTCTGCAGCTTTTTGATGCCATACTATCAAAAGCAGGATGCATACCTGCGACTGGAGTTGAAAAAGATTCAGGCAGAGAATGCTGCTCTGGCTCAGAAAGTTCAGGCTGGTAGAGAGAGCATCACTCAAACTGACCACAGCATCACTACCACTGTTGAAGAATGGAAGGTGAGAGAAACATTGAAAGATTAAAAAAACAAACAAAAAAAAAAAACATACATACAAAACTTTCAATTTATATAGGATTTAGGGACAGAAAAGTAAAGTTGTGCTTCGGTGTCTACCATTACATCTGCTTTTGACATTAATGATACATGGTATTGCAAATTGTAAGAGTTCTAGATAGATTAGATACGGAACCGAAGGCATCACATAGTTACCATACTGCAACAATAAAGCTAAAAAATAATTTGATATGTATCGAAGCAAAAAAGTACAAAAATATTAGAAATAAAATAAAGTAATGCATAAATTAAGAACTGATATAATCCTGTCATGACTGAAATGTTCTGTATTTTCTGCATGGCATAACTGTTTCTCACAAGCCTCATAGTATTTATTTTCCAGTATGAAAAACTGAAAAATAATTTCTTGAGAGAATACAAAAAAGGCATTTGCAAAAGTACAGCTTGAAAGCATATAATAGTGAAATCTGTTGCAAAGGACCAAAGTCTACAATGTGAATTGCTGCATATACATAAGTGGTTCAAGCTGTTGGATCATTGAGCAGTTTTCAGTGGGAAACAAACTTGTTACTCAGGGAAAATATTGCATGAAGTTTATGTTGAACAGAAGCCCCAACTGGGCAAACTTTCAGACTTTTTTTTTTTTTTTACTTTTTGTGGTCGGCGCTTTTTATTAGTTTTTGCATGGCAAGTTGTTGTTTTTTTTTTGTATAGCACCTTTCAGCAACCAGGCAATACAAAGTATTTCACAGAATACATCAGAACACATTGACAAAGGAAAAAATAGAGGTCTTTGCTAATTTATCAAATTTTGGGGAGAAATAAAACTGGTTTCCCTCATTTATGTGTGAGTTACCCAAGACCTCGAAAAAGAAACCAAAATGAGCATGTTAAGTGAAAATGGTGTAAAACAAATGATGCATGCATGCCATTTTGGGCTTCGTTGACAAAATGTTTAGCTTGTTCTTGTCCTTTTCTGTTTTGTGTTGATACATGTAAATGCTAGTTTTGACTTTTGTTTGTTTCTTTTCTTTCTCCTTCAGGCATCAGTCACTGAGTTTGAAAGGCTGGCGTCTTCCCTCTGCCCTGCTGATGTCTTCGATGTATGATCATCAAAGTTTTACTTTAAGATACAGTTCTTAACAACTTTATCAGCCCACCTGTCATAAAGACGAAAAAAAAGAATATTTTAGAAATCTTTATAAAACTTGTTTGTAACTAAAACTATAATTGTTAATAGGCGAACGTTTTAAATAGGAACGAGGAATTTTAAACTGAATTCACTTGTACAGCTAGATATGAGGCGGGCTTCTTGCACATTCCTATTTTTTTCTGTGTTTTTGTAGAACAATACAATGTTTAATTTATGGATAACAATAATAATGAAATGTTTGTATTAAAAATGTTGGTTAAAGAGCTTCCACATGCCAATATAAACTTTACAGAAACATAAAAAATGATTTTGGGAATTCCAAATGCTTTTAATTTGGGGCAGCTGTGGCATAAACCTTACATCGGTTGGGTGATGGTCTAATATTGTTAGGCACTGTTTATAAACTAACTCTATTGTAAATATTGATTTCTTTTACTGACCGTATTTGCTCATGATTGCAGAAATAAAAGACTTGTCTGTATGTGCCCACGTACTCAGTTCATTTTGGTGACATGCGCGTCTATGGTTGATATTACCGTAGGCAGCCCATGAATATAGTGCCACAAAGGAGTAGGGTGTTTCTGCAGAGACGCAGAGCCACCAGCTACAGCTCAATATACGGTCCACAGGTCCACAGGTCTGCGGAAGAGTTACCAGAATAAAGAGAGAAATATAAAATAAAATGTATTGTCATTATTATTAATCTTAATACTATTATATGTGATTTATTAATTGATGAATCTCTGTGTTACATTTGTTAACTGTCTACACCGTTATAGCTCTTTCAAATTTGTGAAATATAAAGAAATGTATTTGTGGTAACTTGCTCTCCACAAGAAAAGAGCACGGGACACTTCTTAGCCGAAAGTACTGCAATTTATCTCTGAATAGCATTAAAAAACAGCACTGAAAGACACATAGGCTAACGCTGTCACCGAGCCGGAAGCGGGAATACAACAACACAGCAGAGGAACCCGAAGAAGAACAGTCCAACTTGGCCACACTACCCCCTACTGGGTACAGGGCTGAATTACGCTTACGTGTAACATGAATAATAATCCTCACAGTATTGTTATTAATTGTATTAATATTATTATTATTATTGGTGATTTACGTATCTTTGTGTTATGTTTGTTTTTTGTCTACACCATTAGAGCTAAATAATAACGCCACAGATACCAAATTCCCGGATGTTGAGCTGTAGACCGGATGTTGAGCTGTGGATGCGGCTGCAGAAATCTCCTGTTGCCACAAAGACGAGAAGCGTCGAGCAGTTGACGCTTGATGGGTTTACGGTGATCTCCGAGTGACTCGGTGATTGGTTTTACGCTTGGAAAGCCCGGATTTTTCTCACTTTAAATGCACTATTCGTGATAGTTATGACGGAAATGTTTTCAACTCTGTTCGGGCAAAACGAAGCTCAGGTACCGCCCGTCTCGTCGTCTCTGGGTTTCGGACCGGGGAAGCCTCCCCCGCCTCTGCCGCAGAATCAAGTCTCCATGGTGGGGCAGCTGCCACCACAGCTCGGGGATGAGGGGCCTGCTCTACGGAAGCCCGGTGTTATGAATGAACCATTCTACTTACTACGAGAGCTTCCTGGTACTGTCGGTCATCTGTCTTTAGCGTTACTTTTATTTTTTCTAATTTAAGCATAACGTAGAGCTGATACTAAGGGTTGCTAAGCAGTTTGTTTACAATGCTAGCTAATGTTAGCCGCCGGGATAAGTACGGTAAATAAACATCAGTTTATAAATCCTGCATGCCAGCCTATTGTTTTTTTTGCAACAGCAGGGTTGTCTTCATTATATATAACACCAACCTATGTGATTAATGTACGCTAATGTGATAGTTATGTAACAGTTATCCTGTTATCCTCGACAGCCCTTGTTTTTAAATGATCACATTGCAATATTTAGTCAATTTCTGTATATTTGTAGTATATTCATATGATAATATCACTGCCTATTTCCAACTTTCAATTGTACATGTGATTTAGAATCTGATAATACCCAAAAATACTTCTAAAATGAAGGTGAAAAGGTTAAGTAACCAAGTCCTATGATGCCAAGAGGGTTTATTTTATTTGCCTGTTTCCAATAAACCAATATAAAACGACAGGATAATTTAACCCAATCACTTGATAATTAATCTAATTCTGAAAGAAGTCTCTAAATTACTGTGTATAACCACAACGAAAGAAGCAATATTCTACACTGGAAATATCCCATGCATATGATACATAGGAATTATTGTATGCAATCATTTGAGTTTCTTATAACATGCAGGGTTTTTTGTCTCACACGGTTATGATTTTTGTGTTTAGTAGGGAACGAGTTAACAGGAAACACTAACCTCATCACACATTACAACTTGGAGCATGCCTACAACAAATTTTGTGGGAAGAAGGTGAAGGAGAAACTCAGCAATTTCTTACCAGAGTTACCAGGTTAGTATTCTGTTATAAAAATATACAAACTTACCTGAAAGCTGAATCATGCCCTGGGTGACACACTCCTTTCCAAGTTACATAATTGACCATTTTTTCCTCACAGAAAATCCAGCTTGTTACTATCCAGTGTTTTTTTTAATCACCTCAATTAAGTGGTCATATCAGGTGCTACAAATATAAGTATTTATGCATGAACAGTCGTAAATTGAATTAAAACAGTGCCTTGCAGCTCTAAAATTGTAATTTCATGTCAGCACTTGGAGGCACTATGATTTGTGCAACAATTTTCAACATGAATGTGTAAAGGTCTGGATTCTCATAGTCTACAAAGTTTGATCAGTGTGCAGCTGAGTTAACAGAAACAACAACTGTGTGTTTCCTTAAAAATATACATATTTTTGGGCTTGCTACAACCATGTCCTTTTTGTTTTGTAATATATCTAAACATCCCATAACTGTTAATGATTAAGGTCTCTTCTCGCTGTTTATCGGAGCTGGGGCTGACTGATCCCCTGTTGGTGTTAGGTTTTGGGTCCTGTTGACTTTTTGTATATCTCAGGATGTCTGCCCACTAAACTTCATCTTTGTAGGTACAATGTGGCTTAAATTGTGGGTTATTAAGTATTTTTGAGGGATGCACTTAGGGCAGTTTCCTAAGATCATGCAGGAAATCCATAAAATAATATACATTTCTGCAATGCCAGATGTACCCTCATATTTTCATGACTTCTGAGAATGCTCAGACCTTTAATGGCCTGACATTTGCAAGAGATTAAAGAAAACTATGAGGTTCCCCCACAGAGACCTGCACTTGGGCTCTATTTAAATTGAAACTTGTGAAAGACAAGTGTCAGGATATCCGTTTTGACCTTGTTTTTGAAGTTATGCTGTGAAGCTGAGCTTTACTGATGAAACAGATCCATCCGAACAGCACAAATGCTGTAGACAGTTTCACACACACAGGAACATGTGTTATACATATGTACGTAGTTCTACAATACAAGTTCCCCAAAATATTTAAAAATGGTACTTTTTATTTGATGGAATTCTCTTTCAAATTCATTCTGTAATTTTATCACTGTGTTCAGTGCTCATCCTTATGGTAGTTACTTGTCTTTAAGCATGCCTTTTCCACCCCACTCATGAACATTTTTCATTTGTTTTTGGCGCTGCAGGTATGATTGACTGTCCAGGTACTCAGGATGGCAGCTCGTTGCGTTCACTCATCGATAAACCTCCAGTTTGTGGGAACTCCTTCAGTCCTCTGACAGGTGCTCTGCTCACAGGCTTCAGACTACACACAGGACCGGTACGAGCACATATTTAAAGGATGTTGATGAAAATAAAATAATGCATTAGTGGACATTATCATGGAAGAGCTCCTTTTAAAATACTTTGAAATGATACTAGTATTATCTATTTCTGATTTAAATTGTCAAGCATAATAACTACTTGCACATTTTTTTTACAGCTCCCAGAACAGTACAGACTGATGCACATACAGCCTCCAAAAAAGAAGAGCAAACACAAGCACAAACACCACCGACCGCAGGATCCACCACCACAAGGTATGACATGAAGATATACTGTACAATATTGTAAATTACTGAAGTGTTTTCAGGCAGTTGATGTGCTTATGTTTGGCCTTACAGAAACTCCATCAGACTCTGATCCCAAAAAGAAGAAGAAAAAGAGAGATGATGATCCTGACCGCAAGAAAAAGAAGAAAGACAAGAAAAAGAAGAAGGTAAGAGGATATTTTAAAACTTCAGTAATTATACTAGATGTTATTATTTTTGCTCAATCATTGTTGATAATAACCATTGAAATGCTTAATGTACGTCAAACTTACCAAATTCATTGAAAGATGTTTAGAAATGGATTCACTGCCAGCACATTTTGAGTCTTGTGTAAAATTTAAGCTCATGAAATTCTTTGACCTGTTCATGCTTACTTGTTTTCAACAGTGACAAAATGATTGCTCTTTCAAATCAGTCAAAATGTGTATTTCCATAAGAAGCAGGATTCATTGTGCTTGACTAATATTAGTCTGATAGTGACCAGCTTTTCCATTACTTCTTAGAAAACTGTGTGTTAAGCTTTTACTTTCTAAGTTTGCCCATCTGATTTGTGTTGCTGTGGGTAGTATGGAGTGAGTCTACCAGAGGCTTTCTGTTTTTAGTCGGATACAACTGCCACAGGTAACAGATTTTATGGGTAAAGCTCAGATTATGTAACTGACTAAATGTGAAAGCCCTACAAATCAAAACAGAAAATCCACCATATTGCTGCAGAGATGTGGGATTTGGATGTTTAGAGAATTTGTTCCCATATGAATAATTTCTTAACACCAGTTGTGGTTATGAATACATATACTTAAAGAAATTTATTGACTTGGGTAATAGAATTCATATGTCAGTCTATTGCATGCACAGGGATGCTCAGTGTTAGACTCTTGCAGACATTAAAGGATAAGTTTGGTTTTTTGACACCTGGACCTTATTTTTAGGATTAAATACGCTCGTAGACTCACCCAGACAATTTTGGCGGAGCTCGGAGCCGTTTTCAAGCAATTTAGATCTATCCAACGGCATTTTTTCTCATGCCAAAGTAGCAGACGGGGCCAGAAATCGTTTTTAGGGGGCATCAATACGTGTTTCCTCTGGTCTCAAGTCCCACTCTGAGCAGCAAAGGCACTCCTCCTCTATTGTGTTTGCCGTGCAATATCCACAACAACACCACCAGTTAGCCCCCATTCGTGGACGTGCAGTGGTTGCTTGTTCTCTGGCCAGCTGTTCGGCTCTTTCCCTCTGCATCCTCCTTTCAAATAGCTCCTCGTCGGTATATTCTGGCTCAAAACGATACGGGCATCCATTATACTCAAAGTCGTCGTCAGACACTTCTACATCGGATGAATATTCCACCATGTTGCACAAAAATAGCCGTGTAGCCGTGTAGCCTAGAAACAACAGCGGCTCTACTCATGTTCTTGTCTATGACGTCACCAAAAGTTACCCATCCTTGTAAAGCCCCGGATGACCATAACAACAAAGTTGAGCTGACATGGTGATAACACTGGCCATTCATTTATGAAATGTAGCTGAAATGAGTGAGTTTCGCAGCAGATAATGTCTAATTTAGGGGCTTCGATTTCTGGCCCCGTCTGCTACTACAGGCATGAGAGAAAAATGCCGTCGGATAGATCTAAATTGCTCGAAAACGGCTCCGAGCTCCGCCAAAATTGTCTGGGTGAGTCTACGAGCGTATTTAATCCTAAAAATAAGGTCCAGGTGTCAAAAAACCGAACTTATCCTTTAAGTATGCCAACATTTTAAAGAGATTGTAACACATTTTGATAGTAATCTATACACACCTTTCAAACTGTGTAGGCAGGGTGGCCATGGGGTCCAAAAAAGACCCCATGGCCAAAAAAGTATTAAAATTTGATTGATTTAATGCAGCAGCAGTAAAGGCCTTTAGAAGGTGTTGAAAGACTAAAAAGTAACAGGTAGGATTTTTATGAACCTCTGACAGTTCTGATGTTGTTCTGGGTAATGGGTACATATCTCTGCTTTGGACAGCTTACCTGTCAAGTTTTTTTCCTCTTTAAATGAACTTCATTTTGTTCGCTCTTCAAATCTAAGAGTAGAATTTTGCTGCAGTCAGCCTTTACAACCTGAGGCTGTGATATTTTACTATCAGTGCAATACATGTAAATTTGCTATAAATGTAATAAACTGATGATGCAATAGAATCTTGCATTAATTACAGTGTCTTAAAGAAGGGCTTTAAATGTATTAAATTGAACCTCTCTGGAGAGAAAACCATGGCACTCCTGTAGCTAAACTTACCTGTTACTGTTATTTTGACCATCTAACCGTCTAATCGCTTTAAAAACAGTGATAAAACGAGTGGAATGACATTTGATCACGGAAAGGATGCTAGGTCAATTTTCAGATGACAAAAAATACCAAAGAAAATCATTTGATTACATGCACATTATACTAAAACATAATTTGTAAACAGTAAAACCAGGCCATTAATACCTTTTTGATGCTGGCAGACTGTGGACTCTGCACTAATGAAAATCAAAATGTGATCTTTTTTTTGTAATTTGGACACTTAAAACAGGATTAATTCTTTAGTTTGGTATTTGGTTGGCTTCAAAACACGTTCTTCTTAAGCGCTGTTGTTTCAATTGTAAAGAGGTCATATCCTTATTTTAGTTTAACATACCCTGTATTGTGATAATTGTCTCCTCCAAGTAGTAAACTAACCTGACACACCAGATGGACTGTTAAAATTATTTCAATAGTCCATCTGGGAGAGAGCCCATAGAAAGTGTTTGGGGAGGGCAGAACCTTTCAGAAGCATATCCAGCAGGCGATAGGACGATCCTTCCGTCAACATTTATTACTGGACGATCAAAAAATGCTGCAGCGGGCGCTACTGTGTTACAGAACGTGAGCCGCTTCGTAAAACAAAGTTATCCAAACATAGCAGAAGTGGAGTGAAAAATAGTTTGTAGTGTTATTTGTTTTTCATTTAAAAAAGAAATGTGGTCAAAATGTAATAAAATTGCTACTGAAGTTGTTAGCATCTATGCTAATCTCTATACGTGCAGTCACTACCTGCCATTGTCTCACTCGACTCTCCCACCTCTCCCAACTCTAAAAGACTCTGATTAGGCCGTGCTGCTTTAGGCCGGTCACAATCGATGTAGATTGGAGCTTGGCAAGATGGATCTGACTGATGACAGACATTGAATCAGGCAGATCCGGCTGCTGTGTGAGGTTAGTGATAGAGCACCTCTATGAGCTAAACAGTAAGTCTGTAGCATCAAGACCTCTCCCTCTGCCCCTCTTTGGGGCATTAGCAGCTGCCTGAAAAGCCTTGTTCCTCCGGCCTCATGAATAGACCTACCAGTGTGATATCCTACCTTTGTTCTGTTGTCCGTTTATAATAATAAAAATAAATTTTATTTAAGGGCGCCTTAACGCTCAAGGTCACCTTACAAAAAGTATGAATAAAAGTGCATTAAAACAGGCATAAAAACAGGCACAAAAAGAGGTATAAAAACAAACAATACAACAGACAGTGCAAAAGATCAAAGGGGGGAGTAGTTTCAGCCCAGTGACTTGCAGTAGCAAGCCCAGGGCAGAGTGAAGACCTTAGAATGAATGCAGAGTTGTTGTTGACAACATGGCACCAAGCAGCACTGAACCAATCAATCAGGGAGTTGACCTGTAAACCAATCAGAGTGACCTCTGTCAGTTTGGGTGAAGGGATTCCTAAAGGGGCAGGAGCTCTCACAGAGCACCAGACACAAAGTTTTTTGAATGTTGGTGGTCATGAATGTACCCTAGCAGTTATGAAAAATGAATATGAACGGGACTTGGGGGAAAATATGACATCTTAGAAAGGCTTATAAAGGTCTTAAGCGTCAGTGTAAAACAAACTTAATTCCATGACTGTTTACATTCTGCCAAATTTATGACCAATACTTCAACTCAAAATAGCAGCAGAAATTTTTATATCTACCATTGCTGTTAATAACTTTTTAAAGCCACTATCTGCTCATACTGATGAACTGCAAATGTCATACTTTACTACTTAATTAAAAAAAAAGTTTGACCATATCCTTAAAAAGCCTGTTTTAAATCTTCATGGTTTGTCATAATTACAAGAAAAACTTTTGCGACCATAATTTTAGTCCCTGCAGCAAAAGCAAATTATGAAACCATTAAATTTGATGGCTCATCACCCTAAGTAAAGCTGAGTTGTTTCCCTCAGTTTTCAAAGTAAATCAGGTTTCACAACACAGATATGTAAGCTCAAAGACAACTACCTGCACTATGAACTCCAGCAATCAAACGCAAGATCTGTTCGCTCCTGAGCGCTTTGAGGTTTTACGAGTGTTTTGAGTTCCTGCTAAAATAAAATGATCACTGATGGACGTGTTAACTCGACTTCTTGTGTCCTCTTTCCAGAACCGCCACAGTCCTGACCACCCCGGCCTCACTGGATCACAGCCCAACAGCAACAGTCTCAGATAGAAGGGAGCCCACTGTGTGTGTGTATGTCTGTGAAGGCCTGTTTGAATGTGTGTGTGTGTGTTTTGTAAGAGGATGTGTGTGTTTTCCAGATGATTGTATTATTGGCAGTATGTTTAATAAGAGAGAGAGGGCTTAATGTTAACGGATAAGTGACGTGTGGAAGCTGCAGCTCGATGGCTGTGAGTGATCATGATGGTGTTACAGCGCAGTATAAAAGGCAGAAAGCCACTCTCCGCTGCATGGTGTTATGAATGATTGAGCAGACATGGTATGTATGTCCTTCTTTGATCCTGTTGTGATATCTTTTGACCATAATGCCAAAATTCAATAAACTTTGGTTATTATATTTGCTTGAGAGTCTTAAACTGTAACAGCCCCATCTTCTGCTGCAGAGAGCTTAATCGATTAAGTACCATCAACACAATAAATATATGCATTCATACATTTATTTATCAAATGCACAAGCAGGATACAATGATATAGGGCAGGAAAGAGGAGAGAAACCAACAATGTATCCTCTAAGGTAAAGACAGAGCATTAGTTACAGGTTTATAGAGACAAAGCAAAGAGGCCTGTGATTGTTTTTGTTTTTTAAGTCTGTATGACGTGTTGATTCGACTGTTCACTCAACACATTCAGAGATCAGTACGAGTCACCCACTAAAGAAGTTTGATGATTTTTGCAGTAGGGATACATGGATAACTTTTTTTGTTTCAAGTGCAAACATATGCAGGTATTCACAAAATACTACTATGAATCCTCCATACTACTTCTAGGGATTAAGAAGTATTTTTATTAATACTGACAACCACAATGAAACTCCCTCTGGATCTGAGTTTTTATCTTTACCACTGACATACCAGTGTAAACAATACCAGCATTTTGACATTGCTTTTTTGAAATATAGTTGACAGCAAGCATTAAACATACAGTAATTGGTATAAACTGAGTGGAGTTTTTGATATGAAGTTATTTTTTGTAATTTGATTTGTTTATCTGTTTTGTACTGCTGGGGAAAAAAAAAACTTCAGACAACTGGATGAAAGACAGATCTGACACGAGACACAATGCTGTGGTGCGCCAAGATTTTTGTTCTCCCTAGCAGGTGCTGATGTATGTGCACCAGTAGTATTTCAAAATGACGCCATGTCACATTCAAACTTTTTGGACTTCTGGATTTTGATGCATGGAGAACCAGGTTCTGGCAGACCAGGGTTTCACTCCCTATCCCTGTTTCTTTTATATCTTTGAAATAACAAGAAAAACACTAGGTTCCAGAGGTTTGGTCTGCTTAGGGTCACCCTCAGATGCCAGTTTGGGGACCTCTGTGCCTAAGTCTGAGTCAGAGGCCTTTGTTGTTGTTGTTGCATACATCGATACTATGGCATGACCATTTTCCAATTGGTGGAGCCCCACTCTGAAAGGGCCTCCTCTTCACTTGCAGTGCTATGTGGACTTCAGAATAACACTATGCAGTGAAATGATTTCAAGTGTCATATCAGCAAAGATAAAGAGTACAAGTACTCCTGCTTGGTAACGGGTCTTATGTTAGTAGTATGTTGGTACCAGTGCATCTCTACTTTTTAGCCTTGAGATTTTGCATAGCTGTGGTCAAATATTACAAACACTGGAGCAAAACTTCATCATGTTTGAAATGCTCTTTTGATGTGCTTCTAACAATAGTTGCAGAAATAAAAGTTTAACTAAATCAACATCTTTGAAAGTCAACAAATAGTAAATTGTTTATTACTCTGTGAAAGAAGGCAATCCTGTTTGTTCTCCTGAGGAAAGATGAATCGTATCAACTCACTCGGTTTTAACACATGGCTTTGGTATACAAAGAAAGAGTTTGGCAGAGGCACTCATGTCACACTTAAATCTATTGCATAGAGCCAAGGCAGTAGCAAAGGCATTAACTTCAAATATAACAATCTCTTTCAAAGAAGCTAAACATTCTTGTATACAAGAAAAAACTCAAAAGCAGAGAAGAAAAGTTACAGCAAGGAAGAAGAAAACATTAAAACAGAGTTAGTCTTTACAACTGATTTGTACATCTCTATATGATACTGTTGGAAGTAGACAAATGTGTAAAAATACACCTTTTGTTGTAACTTTAGATAAAGATATTTTTTGTTCGATGTGAAGCTGGCTTAAACTTTTCTGTGAATAAGCATGAAAGAGAAAAACAGAGTTTAAACAGAGCCAGCGGTAAATACAATTGAATGCGCTGTACACACCCATGTACAGTATAGAAAGCAGAATATGTCATAAAATAAAGACACACCTCAGTTATATTTACAAAAAAAAGAGGTTACTTTGCCCCCAAAATCCAAACAAGACTAAAAAAAGCAAAAATTGAAAGCAGAATATACAATTAATCATCAAAGCTTCAAATAGTTGTATTAAGCACACTACGAAACAACAGAGACAAAGGCTTCCCTTTTTAACACTACTGCAACTAGAGTATAAAAATACACTTAAATACATATTTTATACACACACTAGTTCATTTCTGTGCATAAAGCAGTAAAAAGTGTTTCAACACACACTGTGTGTTAGAACTTCAGAAAAAGTCAGTCCTATTTTTCCTCATGAAATTTTCATAATTTTTTTTTTTTTTTTTCCTATGCAAAGGTTTTCCAGAAATGAAAGGGCCAAGGGATGTGAACACAATCGCAATCGAGCCTCAGTACTGATGAATGTGTCTTTGGGGTTAATATTAACTGTAGACAGGAAAGGTAGTGAACAGGAGGGGGAGTCGGTTGCAGAGAGACAGTATAAAAAAAGGAGACAGAGGAGGTAGATGTGGTGTCTCTACAACCAGCCTATCTGTGCATTTACATCTGTGTGTGTCTCTGATATTCTGGGGTCTGTAAGAATCCCAAAAGCTTCTTCTCCTTACATGTACCTGAAGTCTGGTATTAAGATATTCAGATACTTCCTTTGATTGCATAGATGCTATAAATAGTGTTTTATAAATATCTATGTATATCTTTTACTAAATGGATTTCTAATGAAGCCAAAAGCAGCACAACATGCAGTTTTTTTTTTTTCTGAAGCCATCTACAGCTGCTTAACCTGTCCCGCCAGACGGGCTGTTTCACATATCCAACGGACATATTTCACATTCATCTGAGGAACATCTAATAGATGGTGTTTGGGCAGAACCTTTCCCAAAAACGGGAAGATGGTTAAACAAACAGATTATCTTTCACAGTCATTACAGACAGTCAGAGGCTCACAGTCACCACCTGTTTTCAGAAAAAACTAAACGCGCATAGCTATCGCCCTTTTCAATCCCAAAAGACTGGTTATTTTCTGACCTGGAACAAATGTAACAGCTTGAAACTTAGTAAGCTAAATCTTTTTCAGGACAGACATGGAAACTGGCAGGTCGAGCTGCTTTGTAAGGTTAACAGATGACAAGTTAATTATTATTTATTCAGGCAGATGAAAATCAAATATTCAACATAATGAGATCATCCATGCCCAGCAAATTACCTTTAGGTTCCTCAAGATCACAGGATATTCATAGAAACCTTTAAAAATTACTATGAGTTCCCTTGTAATGTCAACTACATTATCTTCAAGCGACAAAAGTTAAGGGTAAGGGTAACAACATGATTATATGCACTGGTGCCTGGTTGTTACATAGTGCGATGGCCAGACAGGTCATAATGCTATTTAACAGCCATCATCCAATGACAACAAAAGTAGAAAGCAGTTTCAAGCCTCTAAATGGTTGCATTTGAGACTATGGAGATGTCTTGGCATCATGTAGCACTAATTACGCATTAATATAGAAGATCAAATAAGCAATCTATTTTTTCAACACTGAGTAAAAGATATGATTTCTAAAGTTTAAAAGGCACAAGCAGATAAATCTCAATACTACCCTGCTAATGGCAAACTCCATAAAGTATTAGCATGGAGCTAACAAAGTTAGTTAAGTAAACTCTGATCTAATCTGTTGTTTACAGTAACAGCCAAAACAACAAAATAAATTAGAGCGGCAAATATGAGGCAGAGATTTAAACAATGTATGTCACACATTTAAGTCACTGGTGATTTTGGTAACGTGTTAGCGGATTGTCCAGTCGTTCTTTCTTTTAAGTCTTCATCACAGTCCACCGTCAGCAGTACTCTAAAACGTGTGCACCTTCGAGTAAATCTCCATCACTCTGCAGTACTGAACATTCTTGGTGACCTCTGTTAACTTTACTTTAAATGATCATCCCTGAAAATTAACTGATTATCTGAACACAACAGCATTAAAAAATTGCATGCATGACTGTTCTTGGCTTCAGTAGTTTACAGTAGAAACAGCACAATGAACTACAAGTTTGTCGACTTAAGTAGATAATTGAACTGTCCTGATATATTTAAGCTGTTCTTTGGTGTTAGCGAGGATTGTCACGACGATCAGAGGTCTCTAAAAAACAATTAAACAGAAGTTCAAGTACCGTAAATTCCAAGGTCTGACACACAGGCCAAACCAGGATGTGTGCGTGTCTTTTTGTTTGCTCTTGAGTAAAACCTATGGCTTTAAAATCACACTAATTTGGCTTTTTGATCTAAACCAAAATAAATAAACTATAACAAATGATGACACTGTTTCTCCATCCTAACAGAAACTCCTAAAAACACGGGAAATCCTATTTACTTTTTGATTTGGACTGTTGGAAGAGCAAAATGTGGACCAGCAATGACTTATGCAAAAACACTAAAATGACTAAACTAAATAAAATGAATGAGTAGATCACTGGTGCTCATTTTGAAGGCACACATAAAAAATGATCCCACAGTTCTCTCAATCCTGAACTGTGCCTTGTGTGTCTCTTCAAGCCTCCACAGCGGAGACGCCGTTGGTGTGTGGTTTGTAGCCGTTGGTCTCGTTGTGTCTGAGGGATTGCATCTCTTGCTCAGCAGCCTGCTTGTCTCTGGCCTCCTTTGCCCTCACCAGGTGTCTACGGTGGTAGAAGAGGTAACCTGGCAACAGGAAGCCAGCCAATGAGAAGATGAGCAAGCTGAGGTTGATCTGAAGGAAGGATGACAGAGGCCGGGAAAATTACAACTTTAGTCACGCACATCATTTTGTCAAAGCAAAAAGTCATTAATGTGCACAGTATTTCCTAGAATAACAATTATAAAACAAATTGAGATTATAAAAAAGTTTAAATAATAAAATCAGGTGAAGCATGTAGTTAACTGGCTCATTTTCATAAGTGACTGGCTTAAAGCTGGGGTATGTAACTTGGATGAGACTAGAGTAGAAGCAATTATACCTACCCCCCCATGGTTTTGCTCCCAGCAACTCCCCTTATGCACAACCAATCCACTGTGTTTCAGATGCCATTAGCATGAAGCCATTATAATGTATTTGTAGGCACAAAACACATGTCCATCCATAAAATGAATATTATTTTTACAATCTAAACAATGATTGAAGCTCATTTAGATATAACAGGCCCATATACCTTAATAGAGGATCCAATAGGAGCTCTGTCCCTGAACTGAGCCCTCATTGGCTGAAAAGTGGGTGTCCCTTGCTAGATTTTCTAAAGGCTTAAAACACAGCAAGGACTGAGCACAAAAGTCCAGTGATCACTCATGTGGCTTCATTAGTAAGATGCTGACAGGTAATTACATTTTTTGGGCCAGTAACACAAAGAAGTGCATACTGCAGCTTTAAGTGCATAAAGAGTATTCCAACTTTTACTAATCAAAGGAGCATTCAACACCAGAAAAGAGTAATGAGTTGTGATGGCATTAATCTCTTTTGTACCACAAGTGAAGTGTAAAGGCAATGCGACAGTAACACTCAAGTTTTCACCAATGAATACAAAATACCTGTTAGCTGTTTGCTAACTAATAAGCAAAGGAAAGCTGGAGAGAGGTTGGAAGTAACTAGCTGAAAGGCTTCAAATGATCAACTGACCTAGCTGAAAGCAGACATGTCTCTGTCAATAAACTGATTCTACCCCCTATTGGGATAAAGGTAGTAGTCCATTTAATTCTTTAGTTGATGCATGGCCAAAGCTCTAATAAACTGGGCTTGTAATTATGGCAGTATGATCAATCAGGATAAAACTAGAAGTGTTGTGAGAGCACAAACCTCTGCCATGGCATTTCTAAGACTGTTGAGTGTTCTTTACAAATATGTGGAAAACTGCCCTACATCACATTGTTAACAAATCCTTGAAATAATTCCTGTATCCACATCCTGATTTGGACAACAATCAAAATCTAATCACTTGTCACTTGTGCCATGACCACTGTTCCTTGAAAAATGTCATCAAATCATTGAAAAATAGTCTCACCACCAAAATCAAAGCACTTTTTCCTTCTTTTAAAATTATCCTGTTATCAAGCTAACAAACAAAAGAAACTAACACATGCTGGTAAAAACACAACTTCCTTGGCAGAGGTAAAAACTAAATCTTGATTCACACAAACATATGCTTCAAGCCCAGCTCTGACTGTCACATGTTGATGTGTCCTAGGGCAAGATTTTGAAGCCCAAGTTGCTCCCACTGCTGTGTCAGCTGAGTGTAAATTAGTATCAAAGGATGTGTAAGCTAACTCTGATGGCTAACTTAAAAAGAACTTCAACCAACAGCAACTTATTGGGGTCATTTGAGTGAAAGTGTGACATGCAGTATGAAAGTGCTTTGAGTAGTGTAAAGACTAGAAAAACACGACACAAGCTCAAGTCCGTTTGTATTTCCCTATGGATTGAGAACAAGCTCCATTCACAGGTTAACCATTTGCTTCATGTCAGTCTCAGCTCTCGTAGTCACACACAGGTTCATCAGTGTAGCACATGAAGACAGGCAGGAAGAAAGCAGAAAGCTCAAGTGTTTCATGGGAAATAAACAAAAATGAGCAGTGGTGAGAGTGATTTTTGGTGTAGAAAAGACAGTCACAGTTCCAACATGTGGACATTTTTTGGGTTTAACCCTGTCGAAGTACAAGTACTCTCAAACCTGTGGATAGTTTTATGATACGCTTGTAATACTTAAGTAAATGCAAATACTGTTAATATTTAAAAACAAAAAAAGAGGCCCTGAGCAGGTATTCGTTTGCTACATATAATTTTTCTCTGCATTTTTGGAATAACAACAGCTTTCACACAATTTAAACCCATTATGTGCTTAAATTGTTCATTTTTTTCTGTGCTCAGAGGGTCTCATTAGGCCTTTAAATTTGTACAGAATTCTAATGCCACAGCTAAATGTCTGTGATGGAGATGAGTCCTCACCCAATAGGGGTCTCCTTGCAGTGGTCCCACCATGGCGATGAAGAGGGGCTGTTGCAGCAGAGCGATCACAGCACTGATCATGGACTGGAGACCCGTCAGTGTGCCAAAGTGGTTGGATGGGTAGCTGTGCAGAGATTTAGGATGTTAGCATTAATATGTTGGAAAGTATATGAGACATTCATAAAGGCAAGTTGTCTGAAGTGCACAAAACACTGACACTTTTCCTGAAGCAGTGTACAGTGCATTAAAACAGATAAATGAGTAATCAGTTTTTAATAAAAGATGTTTTATAGGCTGACTGAAGAGGACCAATCAGCCTTTCACAGAGATTCTCACACACTCAAAATAAAATCTCAGCTTTTAGGAGAGCAGCACTCACACGGCAGCGTAAAGACCTCCACAGCAGGAGTGGATGAAACCTCGGACCATTGTGTGAAGGATGAAGGTCAAGATCTGAAGAAGAGAGCAAAGCAGCACAACTACTGTGACTCAGTGTTTCCCCATTGGTTTGTTCCTTTTGAACTTTAACATGTACTCATAAAGAAGGCAACGATACACTTGATACACTAAGTACACTCAGTACACATAGTACACGGCTCAGTACATGCCTCTGTTTGTTGATCTGGTTTGGTTCCGACAGATTCAGTAGCAGTTTTATCAGATCTGGACTGCAATTCTTTGATAAATGGGTTGTAAGATATCAAAAAGTAATGTATGATACCTTGTCTTAACGTGTGCATGTTTATGTGTGTATGCACTGCATGTGTGTGTGTGTGCTTTACCTGTAGAGGCAGGTTGTCTATGAGACAGCAGCATCCAAAAGCGATCAGAAGCAGGTTGGTGAGAATGAAGGCTCTCATTGCATTTGTAACTTTCTGGATCTTGCGGTCTCTCTTAGGTCCACTGGATTTTCTAATAGAACACACACAGAAAAGAGTTAATACATTGTTTGTTTGCTAAACAACAACCATGTTAATGACATTATTATGGGCTAAATCAATCCTAATGGACCCAGATATATATGTGGATGTCCCCTCCCTTAGTTCCCATCATGCCCTGCATGTACCCTGTCTCTGTGGTTGAGGCTTTAGTCTTCTCATCATCACACTCCTTCATTCTCCAATCCATGATGTAACCAATCAGAGGACACGTGACCAAACACAGCAGCTGCAGTGTGCCGAAGATAGACGAGTAGAAACTCACTAAGCAAAAGATTAAAAAAAAAAAAAATCAAACTGAGATACAATGCCTGAAAATTATAGAGGCTAAACAGATGTATTTCCTTTAACTCACCTTTCTCTTTTGCTTCTATCACCAGCTGGTCAGAAGCTGAAACAAAAACATACCCTGTCAGTAACTCTCTGAAAAAAAGATCTTGATAATGAACAGAAAACAATACATGTTGGTATGAATGAGGCTGAAGGCTGGACTCTTACGATGAGGGTCCCCATGTGTGACCATAAACTCGAGCATCCTGTTCATCGCTCCCATGAAGAAGATGATTCTCAGCTGGGACATCCCCATGGTGACCAGACTCCACAGGAAAATTGGGGAGAAAACGGAGCGCCTGAAGGGGACAGTGTCTGAGGGAGAAGGAGGTAGTGTTTTATACGAGGGTTAGATCTACAGTAGCATTAGTAATTCATTTACTTTTGTATGCACCTGAAGAGGTCAAGTCTGAACATATATCAATAAAATTCACACAGTTATAAACAACAGGAACAAAGAGCTTTATTCCCAGAAAAACATCTTTCTTTTAGTTCCTCTACTGTTAATAACATATATATTTTTTAGCATCCATTATCTAGCAGAAAAACATCTTTATAGTTGAATTGACCACTCTTTGTTGACTCTTGTTTGACTTGTTTACACACTGTCTTAACTGTTTTAATTATATGTTTTAGAACTTCCTGACCAGGGACCACAGATGCAAATTAGCCTTATAGCTAACTCTGGCTCAACAGTTGAGTTGTACATGATCTCTGACAAATAAACTTATAAACTAAAGCTAAACTAACTAAATTTGTGCTAACTTAACTTGCGCTAACAGTCAAGAGGGAACATAATTGAAGATATATTGTTTCTTCTACATAGATAAAATGAAAATGAAGAAGGGAGGCACTGGTATGAACAAGCTTTTGTAATGAGCACATCGCAAAGTTCTAAATTTATTTCAATATTAAAACACTATTCAGATTCTAAATTTAATCATATGTTGGGACAAAAAATTATTAGATGCAGTTCAACACTAAATACAAAACAAAACCATACAAACGATAATAACCTGATTACTCAGGTACATAAATCCTTCATCTAACAGAGATATATTACCATGTTTGGGCTCAGCTGAGTATTTATCAGGAAATAATAAGTAGTACTATAATTTATTTACTTGCCATTTGATGGATTTATCAGACCATTTTACATGTTCTGATCAAGTGCAGCACTCACCCTTAATTTCAATGAGAATTCTTTAAAATTATGTATTTCTAACACTTCATGACATTATTATTAAACTGACAAACAGCTCTGCACATCATTTATTCCCCACTTAGGTCAGTAAAATATCAGATAAAGGCAGAGTTTGAGTTGAACACAACAAAATTGTTATAAGCAGATGAAAATGTTATTTCAGATATTTTAAGCCTTTTGAAACTCACTGCATTCTATTGAAATAACCTCAGTATTGCTTCAGACTGCACTGTATGCAGCAGTAAAAAGGATGTCACATTGTCTTCTTTTCAGTGCCATTCAGCCTGAACTAACGTGTTTTACTTACTGGGTACAGCTTCGGTTCCATTAGGAAGTTTCTCGGTGGAGTGTCGGATGTCTCCATTTTTCTCACTCAGTTTCTCTGCAGCACCCTTCTGGTCTGATGACGGCAGCTCTTGCAGTGTGAGGATTTTACTGTTTCATATAAACAAACACACTGTGGTTAAAGTGACCTTCTGACCAAAGTATTAATGCCCAGGCATTTCTTAAGTGTTGAACAGGAGCCAAAACTCACCTGTAGTCGACCTCATCTGGTGTTGGGAAACCTTCAGAGGGCCAGTTGATGAAGCAGTTGAAAAAGACAGACCCTGCAAGCCCCGCCCACACCCACATGATCACCTGGAAGGAGATGCCTGCGTCGTAAATCAACTGTGGAAAAGAGAAAGGAAGAAAAAAATGTAAATGATACTAAAGCATTTTCATCCGCTTAATTGGCACTAATAAACAACAAGGTGGCTTACAGCTAATTTAAGCAGAACATTAATTATTAAGTTAATTAATCATTAACTTAAATCTGTCCAGTGGTGCACATTCTCAGAGGGTCATTTTGCTTAACCAGACTTTACTGGACATGTTTTTTTCGAAAAAACACTAGACTCCAGAAATGTGTTTAACTTTCAACAATGACAATAAAATCTTCCGTAGGGCTGGACAGCATGGACAAAAAAAATATTATCTCAATATTTTTAGCTGAATGGCAATATTCAATATATATCTTAGTATTTTTTTCCAAAAAGATAAAAAAAATAAAAAACACAATAACAAAGCTCACAGCAAGGAATTTTTCGATGCAGAGTGCTGTAAAGACTAAGGTTTAGGGCTGTAGCTCATTATTTTACATAGTGATCATGTTGTACCTTGTGCAGCTGATGTAAATGGTGGAAAAGATTTGTTGAGCTCAAACTGTTTCGCAGCCTGTTTTGCGTTCTCAGCTAAAACATCATACTGCTGCTTGTCTGGGTTCTTCAGCAAAAAGAGCACAATAATGCATTTCACCTTCCAGAGTCATTTAATGGCACCTATATCAAATTAAAAGATACTGCCTAAATGTATATTTTATTTGAAAATATGTTGAAATTTGTCAAAATCTGACATATCTCCAAGCCCTAATTGTACAACCCTTCTACACATATTTTTCCGTTGAGAAACCTGTCAGAAATTGTTTATATTAACAACCATTTATATTCAAACAACTTTTATAAGTACCTTGACTCCAGGGAAAGTGACGGCAGATGAGGCATAGGAGCCGATCATCAGCGACATGACAGTCGAGCTCAGAGCACCAAACATGTTGGGAAGCTGTGGGGAGAAAGTACAAAATAAATTATGTCAGATGATGCAGTGTGTAAATGAAACTGTAAATTTTTAACATATCTATCCACTCCTTGGTTAAGTAACCAATATGAATCATATCATATCTCAGAGCAGTATGAGACAGTGTATCAACACTGCAGTGTATTTGTCCGACCAGTAGAGGGCAGAATGCTGCTTTGTGTTAGCAGGATGCAGTCAGACAGTTCCTCATAACTTCACTACTAAATCCATCAAGAGTATAAAAAACATCAGTTTTTTTTAAGACACAGCCTCCTCCCTTAAAACTTTTATGAATTCATGAATGACTAAATTATGAGTTGATTGACACATGATAGTTTAAAAACAGACAGAAGTTTTCTTTCTTTCACACAGCATTTTATTTATTTGTTCCTGTTGAGGTGTGATATAAATTCTTACCAGTGAAAATAAGATTCTTCCAACTAAATTCAAACAACTTCTGATTAAAACTCTGTGAGCCATGTACACCTGAAGTTTGCACTCAGTAACACTCCTCTCTTTCCCCTGCAGAGCAGACTCATTAATAAATTATTAGTTTCCATGTCCCAAGGAAACTGAAAACAAAGTCATGGCCTAGTTTGGATCTGACCTCAAAGTGCAAACAGAGGCTAAGCTATACTATAGCTCATGTTCGTCGTCTTTATGCCTGCTGTTTCAACATTTTCTTTAAATAAGGATTAAAACTTCTGAAGCTGATATATAAGCAGGCTCTCTATGAACTTCAGGGTGCTCAGTGTCCCAAGCATAGGAGCATGCCTGACACACTGCACAAGGGACAAGGTGGCGGGCACCAGGCACTAACATATCATATATTAGGTCGACCTATTTACAGTAGTAATGAGCTTTAACAAAACTACAATGACCTATTGTGCTGCCAACGCACTCAGTGTCCTTTGATTAGAGTTTTAAATGGGTCAATAACGATTATAAGATCACATGTTTGGATTTAAGGAGGCTCACTAGTCTCCCCCAACACAGACCACAGTACTTCTGTTACCTAATGTCAATGCTGGGTTGAAGTTCAGCATGATGTGTCAGTGTCGCTGCCTTTCTTTTTCTCACATGGTTATGTTCACTTTTAACACAAAAGCACTGACCTCATCAGAGCTGGGAAAATCGACACAGGAAGCAAAAAAATCACTGGGGCTTTCAAATTAAACATTTTTCCAATTCCTGCAGTTGGTAAAAAACTCCATCAACTTCTTCAGACTATTAAGTGCTGAGCTTCGGTTTTCATGAATTCTTAAGGTAGCGCAGCGAGCTCTGTACATTACAGGGGTTTACAATTTCAGTTTACACACAAGCAAATCTTTTTGTTTTTTTAGATCCCCTAAAGACAATCTGGCCTTGCCCTTGTTTATGTCCCTTACATTTAGAAGTTTTCACAGCAGATTCTGCACACTTATGGCATAATTTTCTTCAGCTCTCAGTTCACCATTATAAAGTCTCCACTGTAAAGAAAAACAGTTTTAGTGACTCCTTTATGCCAGCTCCCAAAAACATCTCAGATAAGAAGTAAAACCTCTCTACTACTGCTACTGCCACTACAAGAGTAAAGGCTCAAATAGCACACAATTTTATTTCAAGTATTTTGTCATAAGTGAAAAAAGCAGTTTTAGCAACTATTTCTTAAAAGTATCTCATTACTAAACAAATAGTTGTTGCATCACTTTCCCTATAGTGACTTGAAACAAAACAGCACTGTTTCTGTTTCTCTCCTACCTGTTATTACTTTGGTACAGTTCTGTGTTCAGGTAAAAGCAAACAAATCCCTTTGTGTGGGTATGTGGTTATTGGATTCAGCTAATAAGTAGACAAAGAAGACTGTGATACACTGTGGAAATTGCTTCAGTTTTGTTTGACTTAATAATGTTGGGACAAGAAACAATATCAACATGAAGTGAAATTCAAAACCTTGTATCATCTCATTGAAACGGCTACAGCACACACTCATTTCAATGAAACACATCGCTTTAAACAGTGTGTCTGTTGTCCCTTCTTCATCAGACTGTGAGCTTAATAGGACATCTAAAGGTTACCATGTCCTCAGTTTGTGACGCAGTGATGTACAGGTAGGTGTGTAGAATCTAGGGTGACTATACAATATATCACCGAAAGCAGGTCAGTATATCACTATTTTTATTTTACTGCAGTATGGGTGGCACAGTGGCGCAGCAGGTAGTGCACGTGCCTAACAGCAGGAAGGCTGTTTGTAAGACTCCAGTGTCAGTCAGGGCCTTTCTTTGTGGAGTCTGCATGTTCTCCCCATGCATGCATGGGTTCTGTCTGGGCAATCCGGCTTCTTAAAGCGATAGTCCAACACTTTTTTTTAGGTTTCGTTTCTTGCCTCACTCCTGAGTCCCCCGCAAATCAGATTGGATTATTGCTTTAAGACCAAAAACACGCTTTTTGGGTTAATTGGTGACTCCAAATTGCTGTGAGGTATGAGTGTGAACGTGAATGGTTGTTTGTCTCTTTTTGTGACCCTGCAATTGACTGGCAGCCGGTTTAGCATGTAGCCCATTTTTCACTCAAATTGAGCTGGGATAGGCTCCAGCCACACTGTGACCATGAAAGGGATAAGTGGTATAGATAAATGAAGCACTACATTTTTGTTTTTCTTTGCATTAAGAACCCACAATATTATATGCATAAAATACATTCATCAATGTCATTTTATAAAGGACCCTGAAATATGAACAGAATTATAAATATAATAGAGATGGAGTATGTGTTGTGCTGCAAAATGCTGCGATACAATAGAGTACTGATATTTTATTATAATTGATCAGTTTATACACTATCGTTCCTCTTGTCAACAGTACATCAAGTGTTTTAAATGCGCAGGAGGAGAAACAGACTAGAAGTGCTTCTCACCTTTGCCAAGGAAGTTATAGTTATTGATGAGTGGTCCACTCAAAGTCTCCTAAATACATCTAGAAATTTCTCCCTTGGAGTTGAAAGTGAAGTAATTTATTTCACTCTCAGAAATATATGAATGACCTGCTATCTCCACTATGTTAAATAGATTGAAAAGCTCTGCTGAGTGAGAAAAGTCAAAGAAAACTGAGAAAATCCCTCCAGCACCTTTTTATCTCCCTCTATTACCACCTCTTGTTCACAATGACACGGGCTATGGAGATGAAAACAGAAAAGGGGCATCAAGGCAAAAACGTTTCACAGCTCTGAGATGTGTTGTCTGCGGGTATGTTAGGAGGCACATATCCATCCATCCATCCATCTTCTTCCGCTTATCCGTAGTCGGGTCGCGGGGGCAGCAGCCTGAGCAGGGAAGCCCAGACTTCCCTCTCCCCAGCTACTTCGTCCAGCTCCTCCCGGGGGATCCCGAGACGTTCCCAGGCCAGCTGAGAGACATAGTCCCTCCAGCGTGTCCTGGGTCTTCCCCGGGGCCGCCTGCCAGTGGGACGTGCCTGGAACACCTCACCAGGGAGGCGTCCAGGAGGCATCCTAACCAGATGCCGAGCCACTTCATCTGGCTCCTCTCAACGCAGAGGAGAAGCGGCTCTACTCCGAGCCCCTCCCGGATGACCGAGCTTCTGACCCTGTCTCTAAGGGAGAGTCCGGACACCCTGCGAAGGAAACTCATTTCGGCCGCTTGTACTCGCGATCGTGTTTTTTCGGTCACGTCCCAAAGCTCGTGACCATATGTGAGGATAGGAGTGAAGATCGAGTGGTAAATCGAGAGCTTTGCCTTGCGGCTCAGTTCCCTTTTTATCACAACGGACCGGTGTAGAGTCCGCATCACTGCCGACGCCGCACCGATCTGCCTGTCGATCTCCCGGTCCATCCTTCCTCCGCTCGTGAACAAGACCCCGAGGTACTTGAACTCCTCCACTTGGGGTAGAATCTCATCCCCGACCCGGAGAGGGCACTCCACCCTCCCCCGGGCGAGGACCATAGACTCGGATTTGGAGGTGCTGATTCTCATCCCAGCCGCTTCACACTCAGCTGCGAACCGATCCAGTGAGAGCTGTAGGTCTCGGTCTGACGAAGCCAACAGGACCACATCATCTGCAAAAAGCAGCGATCCGATCCTGAGGTCACCGAACCGGAACCCCTCAACACCCTGGCTGCGCCTAGAAATTCTGTCCATGAAAGTAATGAACAGAATCGGTGACAAAGGGCAGCCCTGGCGGAGTCCAACCCTCACTGGAAATGGTTCTGATGTACTGTCGAAAATGCGGACCAGGCTCTGGCACCGGTCATACAGAGAACGAACAGCCCGTATCAGGGTGTCCGCTACCCCATACTCCTGGAGCACCCCCCACAGAACCCCACGAGGAACACGGTCGAAAGCCTTCTCCAGGTCCACAAAACACATGTAGACTGGTTGGGCAAACTCCCATGCACCCTCGAGGACCCTGTGGAGGGTATAGAGCTGGTCAATAGTTCCACGGCCAGGACGAAAACCACATTGCTCCTCCTGAATCCGAGGTTCGACAATCCGGCAGACCCTCCTCTCCAGTACCCCTGAGTAGACCTTCCCAGGGAGGCTGAGGAGTGTGATCCCCCTGTAGTTGGAGCACACCCTCCGGTCCCCTTTCTTGAAAAGGGGAACCACCACCCCAGTCTGCCAATCCAGTGGTACTGCCCCCGATGTCCACGCGATGTTGCAGAGTTGTGCCAGCCATGACAGCCCCACAACATCCAGAGCCTTGAGAAACTCCGGGCGGATCTCGTCCACCCCCGGAGCCCTGCCACCGAGGAGCTTTTTGACCACCTCAGCGACCTCAGCTCCTGAGATAGCAGAGTCCACTACAGAGTCCCCCAGGTCTACTTCCGCACTGGAAGACATGCTGGTAGGATTGAGGAGGTCTTCGAAGTATTCTTTCCACCGATACAGGACGTCCCAAGTCGAGGTCAACAGCGCGCCATCCCCACCATAGACGGTGTTGACAGCACACTGCTTCCCCCTCCTGAGACGCCGGATGGTGGTCCAGAATCTCTTCGAAGCCATCCGGAAGTCGTTCTCCATGGCCTCACCGAACTCCTCCCATGCCCGGGTTTTTGCCTTGGCAACCACCGAAGCTGCATTCCGCTTGGCCTGCCGGTACCCGTCAGCTGCCTCCGGAGTCCCACTGGCCAAAAAGGCCCGATAGGACTCCTTCTTCAGCCTGACGGCATCCCTCACCGCCGGTGTCCACCAGCGGGTTCGGGTGTTGCCGCCACGACAGGCACCGACGACCTTACGGCCACAGCTCAGATCAGCCGCACATATCATTACATGAAATCAGCCTGATTTTGTAGCTCAGGCTCACTCGCATCACAGGGTACGATGTTTAACTCTTTCAGTATTTACAAACAGATTCTTTTCTAAATCATACAAATGCTTGCTTTCTGCTGCATTAAAATAATAGGTTTGGTACATAGCCTACGCCCAGATAAGAAGCAGGCATGGTGTTAAAATGATGTTTTGTCTATACAAGCTTGTACCGAATACTGCCTCTTCTTCTTAGTGGTTCAGAGACTCTCCTGAAAGTACTAAAGGCACCTTTTTCCAGTCCAGAAATGACAAAACTGCTTTTGCCTTCAGTCCTTCATGTTATCGGGGAGTTTATTTGTGAGAACCAACATGAGTGCCATGAGTTTTCTGAAGATTAGGTCATGTTGTGTTTATGAATTTACAGTCCAGCATGTTTGTGTGAGTGTACATATATGCTTATGTTCCGGTGAGATGCATGAGGTCAATTCAAAGGCTGACAAAAAGATCATTTTAGCAGGTAAACAGGGAAAAAGGTTTTCCTGGGGGTGCTCCACAGAGCGCCTGCTTGAGCCTGAGGAGAAAAACACCCTGGAGAACACCCAGCTTTATTCAGAGCTTCTGAGAATTCAAATACTTCACGGCCCGTCTGTGACCACGAGATGTGCCGCGCCGGACTCTCTGACTCGTGGAGATTTGTCGTATGTAGGCGAGAGGGCCCTCTGAGCACACAGCACAGTTTGCATCTCTGACAAATGTTAAAGCAAAGATATTCCAGCCATGTGAGATGTTAGCTAACTCGTGTTTGCTTTCAAATGAGTGGTAGCAGCAACCACAGTGTTACTGACAGATTTGTGCATGAGACAGAAAGAGAGAAAATGTGACATGTGTGTCTGCATGTGTGGGTGTGTGAATGTGGCGGCAGCAGGCATGTTTCCCACCCCTCTGATCTGGAAGTTCTCATAAAATACACATTTCACTAAAGGGCCTAGCAACACATGTCCTGCATGCTAACACTGCCCAGTGAGGGGTGTTGATGGAAACACGTGACCATGTGCAGGAACACCAGGGTCAACTGGTGTCAGAAAGTCATACACGAACGGGGTTTTGGCCGGCCACTTGTCAGGACTAATCAGTTCAGGCTCTGCCCCCGCCGTGCTCACTCACTTGGGTGTTGTAAGGCTTTGGTACAGACTCAAATTAAGATCTAAAGCAGCAAGAATGGGCCAGATAGAGGCATAATCAGCAGAAAAAGTCTGATGTGGCTCTGAACACATTGGCCAGAGGTGGAGCACAGGAGAAAGTGGGACAAAAATGAACAAAAAGGAGAAGAAAGAAGGATGAAGGTATAAAAAAGATTTTGGAACATTTTTTATGTTCTGTTTTGGTCTTTGGCAGAAATATGCATTACTTTAAGAAACATTTGAACATGCACAAAAAGTCTTTATGCATGCAGACTGATTTTAATGAACCAACAGACCCCTAACCCTCAGCAGATGGGTACAGGAAGTGCTGTTTTTAATACAACTTGAGAAAATTAGACATGCAATCACAACGAGTGGTTTTCCTCTGATAAGTACAATAAAGTGTGGTCTCTGTGCATTGAATATATAAAGAAATTAACTCTCTAATGAACTATGCCAGCTGGCTGACTGACCCTCAAAGTCTCAAAATGAAGTAGCTGACACATAATGGATCGTTGCAGTTCATATCTACATTTATTCATTCAATTAGTTGTATATATATATATATATATATATATATATATATATATATATATATATATATATATACATAAATATAGTCAACATTATTATTATTTTGTTATTTTTTCTTTCTACCTATTATGGGTAGTCATATTATTACTTATATTATTTTCCTGGTGTCCATGACATTTTCTGTCCTTTTTTTTGAGTACTCTTTGTCAGGGGAAGCAGGGAGGAATGTCGTGTGATGAATGTGCAGGTTCCCTTTCTTCTTCTCTGGTTTTGGTATATACTGCTGCAACATTACAGTGCCACTTACAGGCCTGGCAGATGTGCCTCATGTAGCGTTTTCAATGTTTTTGTGCGGACGGACACATTTCTTGAAATGATGACATCTTAACAGAGAATGTTTTCAATATGAAAACGTTTTTGTCTACATGTGGCCAGGGTCTCGGACTTTCAAGAAGAAGTCAAGAAGAAAAAAAAAACGCTGTCAGCGTAATTGTCTATAAATAAAGCCACACCACAGAGTTCACATCTTCTCAAAAAGTAAACATGCAATTTTTTTTAACATTTTCCAAAAAATGATAAAAGACTTATTTTTTGACAGATGTAGATATTTTGTCCAGGAAAAAAATGATAATTCACATTTTTTACTGTTAAAATTAAACTGGATTGGAAGATGAAAAGAAACTTTCAAGGGAGTAACTTTTTTTAGTTTGACTGATCTTTATGAGTCACAGCTGCAGCTTTTCTCTCTGTGGAGAAGATCTCAGCAGGAAACATCAAACCACAGCTGATTAACATTGGCTTCTTCTACTCACCTCACTTTTTCTGTTGCCCTCTCTCCCTCTTTGTGGCTTTTCCAACCATTTTATCCTTCACAGTTTGGATACAGTTCTTTATCCAGCTGCACAGGACTTATGTAACACAAAACTGCTATTATAAAGACAGAGATTTATCAGCCCATGACAGAAAGCCTAATACTGCCAAACTGTGCCTTACTGTCATACTGTGTTTTCATATGTATATTCACATTGTATAAATTGTTAATGTTAATAGTGTAAATTCTTTGGTTTTGTTCATTGTCTCACTTTTTATTATTTCATTTATTATTTCCTTCACAAAGGTAACTGTTACGTTGATTCTGCATGTTGTAATTTGCATGCTTTACACTTGTCAAGTCATCCCCTGAAGAAGCTCAGCCTCTCTCTGAAAACAAATATAGCACGTGGAAAACAAACAGCTCTGTGGCTTTCTTTGGTATCATATGATCAGACAAGCCTCCGCATGCAGCCAATACTACTGAAGGCCGATCCCTCTTCTTTTACAGTAAATGCCAGCAGCCTGTCTTTATTGCATTCTTCAATGTCAATGTGACACAGGTGACAGACATGCGTTCTGACATACTGTACATAGTTAACATGCATCATTGGTGGTAGTAAAGTTGGAGAGATGAAGGATGTCCTGAAAGTTGTGTGATTCTCACAAAGTCCAAGACAGGCAGTGATTCAGCTGATTCCTTTATATGTAATTACAACCATGGGAGTGTGTTGGTGCAAGGACATGACAACATTTAGCCTTTTTACCTTACAAGAATGGGAAAGTAAAATTATTAAGATTTTACATAATGGCTGCTAAATAATTAAAAAAATATATTTTAAAAATTCATTTTACTTTTTCTTTATCTCATATCAGTGTAGGTTTTTTTATGGTATTTGTTCTACTAATTTTCTTGCTATACTTACATCTCTACTATGTTGATAATGGAGGTGAAACATCACAGGAACCTAAATATTACTGCTTGGAACATTAGCATGAATGATGCTACAGTGTCATTCAATAGCAGCCTGTCTCTATCAATACCAACCAAAAAAAAAACTGTAATGAAATGCTTGTCTTTGTACCAAAGTGATCATGGGACATTTATTCCTACGATGTCAAAATTGATACAGTGAACAATGTGTGCATAATATGTCCAGAGAACACAGAGTTGAGCTTCTATGATCTATTTTGAGGTTGTTTTTATCGACCATGTGCATTGAATCATGACGGTATGTGTGTTTGCCCCTCAGCCCTCGTGCTCTGCCGTCACTCACTCCTCAGAACCATGACAACAACACAGTGGAGGTCACTTAATGTTGGTAGACAGAGCCATCCAATCAAAATCACACACAGAGGTGACACAGGGACAAAAAAAGGTACCCAAGTGTGTGTGTGTGTGGGGGGTGGGTGGGGGGTGATTAACGTAATACAAATAGCACAGTGTTCTTGACTCTGTTCTGGGGGTGTGTTTGTGGTGGGTGTGTAAGAGTGTAAATAGAGCAGGTTGAATCACGCCTTAGTGAAGCAGTGAAGCTTATTAATTTCTTTTCTTTTTTTTATGGACTTGGCATCAGTATCTAGGAAACTGTGATCAAATGCATAAAATGTTAGATTCTCTTAAAACACAGGTGGGCAACTGGTGACTCAGGGGTCACATGTGACTCCCCACCTGAGCCTGTACTCAAATTTCAACATAAAAAGAAACAGCTTGAAAAAATCAGGACATATCTACTATTTCCAAAAAAAAGCTGCCAAAACATTACCATGCATAAGCAGCCAAATGCATGTTAATATGAATGACAAACAAATCACTTAAACAACAGCCTTTGCTTACTGGCCTTAAAGTTATACATGTGACAATGAGCCATGTGACGAACATAGAGGGCTGAAGGGCAACGAGTGTCAGCTAGTATGGGTCATGGTGAGGAGCTGTGACTAGGGCTGCTTGATAGCGCAAAAATCAAAATTCTGATTATTTTGATGGATATTAAGACCACAATTATAAAACCCATTTTCTTTTTTGACCTATCACTAAAACCCGCCCTATAACTTCACGGACCAATTACAAGTCTAGCAGACTATTACAAAAAAGCATTTGAAACTTTGGGTGGTGCTGCTCTTTTATCTTCAAACATGGCACAGCTTATTTACTCTGAATCATGACCTCTCAGAGTTTAGACCAGGTCGCAGAGCTGTAGTCCTCCATGCTCCTCTGCACTTGCTTAAGGGCAGTTTTCCAGCCATTACTGTAATGGCAGTTGTGATAATAACAAATGTAACAATTATTCCATAGAGACTGTGTCTGTTTCCTGCCCCAAACCTCACATAACTCTTGACAAAAAACAAGCAAAAGAGGTGGGTGTGACAGCGCACCAGGGGGAGGTGTCGAAAGATTCAGCTTGGCGCGGTGACAATTTTGTGCCAAAAAAACACGCGGAGGGTGCGCTGAGAGCTCGCCAGCTCCAACCTGGTCTATTCTCAGCGCAGGCGAAGCGCACCCCGTGCAGTGGTAATTTGGCTGACAGGCGCACAGTGCGCACACGTCACCAAAACCTCACAGGCAGGTATCCACAGTGTCAGGCACATTTCAATGCAATAAACAGTCACAGCAACCACTATTTAATGTAACCGTCTGAACCAGCATATACATTTGTATCTATATTAATTGTCCTGTCACATCTGATGTCAGATCAGAGACGTTTGTCATCATGGAAACTCAACCTGACGGCAGCTGGAAGTGTGATGCAAACTAACGAGTTCACATCTCTCAAGCCAACCACCCTGCACTGCGCCAGGAAATTAGGGCCCATAATCCAAAAATCACATTGATTTATTTTTTTTAACTGAAATGTGGCTGTGCCAGGAGGAATATGTCAGTTTAAATGAATCCACTCCTACCTGTCCCAGGAGACACAGGCCATGGTAGTGGTGTAGCAGCTATTTATCATTCTTGTCTCGTTTTCAATCCTAGAGGTTAATCAAAGGCTAGTTACACTTCTTTTCAAAGCCTTGTTCTGAACTTATCTCATTCTGATTCAAAAACCTGCCAACCAGTCTTATTTACCATAATTTACTCTCCTCCAGGCCCCCTGGATTCTACTCAGAATTTTCTGAGTTTATATCAAACTTAGTCCCTAGCACTTATGAGATATGTATTGTAGGTGATTTTAATATCCATGTTGACAAGGAAAGTGAAAGCCTTAGCTCTGCTTCCATGTCCTTAATAGACTCAGTTGGTTTTACTCAGGTTTACAAATTGTTTTCAACCACACTCACATATTAATGAACTAAAAGTCTTTCCTGAAAATCCTCTGCTGTCTGATCATTTCTTTGTAACTTGTAACATTGTCTTAGAGGATTTTTTGAAATGAAACTGAAGAGTAGAATTCTGTCCAATGGCACTGTGGCTTCATTTTATGAGGCCATCCCTGCTGCTTTAAATCCAGTGTCTTGCCCAACTGAAAACTCTTTTGTTAACTATAGTCCCTCTCAGCCGGATCAGCTTGTCGATAGCTCTGCTGATGTGCTGAAATCCACTTTAGACTCAATTGTCCCACTAAGACAAAATACTATTATACGTCAGAGGATAGCTCCTTGCTACAGTTCTGAAACTTAAACAAGCATCCTGTAAATTAGAGAGAATGTGGAGTTCCCAGTTAGGGAAGACTATTCAACGCTACTGTCCTTGTTATTTAAAGACGATGGATTGTTCAACAGTAATCCACTATTTTCTCCTGTCTGTTTTCTCTCTATTATGTGGCTCCGTAGAGGTAAAATTCATACTGGTCCCCTCATCAGGCAGTGCATTTAGTTGAAAAATATCTATCTATAAATAAAAACCTGAATATTTACTTGGCTAAAACATTCACATGATAACTGAGACTATCACCTCTGCCAAAGCGTTTAGTAAAGAAGCCTTTCTTGGGTTCCATAAGCTTATGGCACCATGTGAGAGCTATGAATTAGCAATGATTTAACACTTGATGTGAATAACAAGAAAAAAATTTAAATGTAATATACTTAAATAACCACTGGGCTCCACAGGGTTTACTAAAATGTAATTAACTGGGGCGCTAAACATTACTGAAATGATATATGCTACAGATATGGAGATAAAAAGTAACATTCTTAATGCTTTATATTTGTGGAAGTCATTAAATTGTATAAACTGTCCAACATTTATGTTAGGCAGGCTTTTAATCTTGCGTCATATGAAAAAAAAATACACTTTAAGTGTTTTTTATACAGAAAAAGTGCCCATGGCCCCAACGTGAGAAAAAAAACTTTCCCTTTCACTGTTGCTTGTTCCACCTTCAAGATAATATGTGCTAAAACAGTGCGTTTGAAAGTTTAGTTTTCCCTAATGATGTCCTCAGGGATGTTAAAATGGGCCCTGATTATATAGTAAGCTCAGACCAACCAGTTTGGGCCTGATTATACATACAAGAATAAAAGAACAAACTCCATCTACTTTATCTACATTCAGTTTAGCATGTTTCCAGTTGGACTGCCAAGTTTACAGGCCAACACAATAATTCACCTTTAACTAATTGCATGCAAACATTCAGCTTAATAACTGGCACTTTAACTGTAAAATAGCAGAATAGAGTCAATATCAAAAGCTAATGAGAGCCTCTGTGATTTTTTTTACACAGGGAGGTCATTGATAGGGGAGGATCCTCTGCCAATACTGGGCATGTACTTTTACCGCTTAAACATCTGTTTCATGTTCGACTCTGTGTGTACATCGACATGTGTGCACAGTCATGCAGAGTTGAAAAGAACAGAGAAAGAGGCCAGAGCAGGAGGGAAAGAGGACGAGAACAAAGAAGAAGAGACAGGAGAACATGAGTGGAGAATGGAGAAGACCTAAGAAACTGTGGTCTTGAATGTTCTGGGCAGCAGTGAGGGAGCAAAACTTTCTGGGAGGGTGTGTGGACAACTAGAGGCTGTCATTGGTGGAGACACAAAGGGGCAAATCTGGGAGAGTCCACGTGCAACTCAAATGGAAACACTTAACATGTAAAACACACAGTGTACAACACAAACCTGAATACTTGGCAGGACACAGTCAGGAGGCAGAGACAACAAAAAAAACACAACTTGATAATGTTGGAGCCAGCTGTCACATCACACGCTAACACACATGCCTGGTGTGAAAGCAAACAAACACAGCTCCCCGTCACAACATACACTGTTTCCTCAGCTGTGACAAAAAGAGGCCTCCAACCCACAGGGACTCTCAGCTACCAATACTTTTCTGCTCAGAGTTTCCAGGAACAAAACCGTACATCTCTGACCCAAAGTTATGTAACCACAGTAAAGACCGTTTTACTTGCATGACAAGGTATTTTTGGGTCAAAATTATGACTTCAAGGGCTCAAAAGATTATCCTCTCCATGGTGATAACAGTGTGTGTTTCAGATTATACTAAGAAGTAAGGGAGACTGTGGGGCCTGCGATCAAATCATACATGGACGGGAGCCCTGAGAATTTCTCTGATTAAGCTGCATGTGTGAAGGGTAACAGCAGGGATTTTCACACAACCTTTATCCTGAATTTTTCTTTCAAGTGCCTCCATAACTGATGGAAAAATTCCTGAATTGTAAATCAGCTAGTCAAGGGAGTTAAAGGACAGGCTTCTCCTATATTTTTTGTGTTTCTGTGGTTTGTCTCTTACCAAATGTGGTCAAGTAGTAAATAATAAGGTGGCACCCTGACCATTGATGCCCTTGGTTGACTGCCTTGGTGCTAATTCTGGTTTTCAAAGATACTCAGAGTAGAAGAATATGGGGACATCCTAAAGTTGCATTGGGTTCATGCTTTTTTTTTGTGGTTATTACCGCTTCAGCTTTGGCTGTAATAATTGATTTTTACAAATAGGAGCAGTAAAAATATTGTGCTGCCAAAACACTTCAGGATTATTTGAATAATTAATCAATTGCCACACTCTTGGAAAGGGGTCACAAAACTGCTTACTGAGAGAGGCAAATTGGGTTAAAAAATCTGTTCTATCATCCAGAATGTAGCCAACCTAACAGTCACAGCACACCAGACATGATTTCTTCTGTAATTAAATCACAAATCTTTTTTTTTTCAAATCCATAACCAGTCAGTGCAAGCTTTTCCACCAGTGATGTATTGTTGGAGAGCGAACAAGCGTCTTTTTGTTTTTTCGGACCCCGGTCAATTTAACTAAATTTTGTGTTCAGTAAGCCCACATCTGGCCAATGTTGGCATGTACGTCACTGTCAGTCAAAACACTGAACATGACAGCGCTGTTGATGGTGTGTTTGCATCACAGCAGCATGTTTTATTTGACCAAAGTCATCAAGATGTCATCAAGATGTCAAGGTTAATGACTTTAAAGTCAACAGAGGGAGGAGGAGGGTTTTGGAGCTGCAGTATGACGATGGTGAGTGTATACTCAAGCTACCGCTGTGTCAATTGATGGAGGAAGAGAGTGTTGGAGCTGCAGTATGACGATGGTGAGTGTATACACAGGCTTTTACCGTTGTGAACACTTGGTCCCAAAGAAGCTGTGGCACAGTTTCAGCTCCTCAATTAAATGGTGAAACGCAAACCAAACCAAGTCAGATGTGCCCATTTTGTTTCTATTTAGTTATGTTGTGTACACAACATGTGCATATTCAAATATGCATTACTTTTAATGTGAATAGACATATGTAACAAAAATGACCTCTGACATATTTGTAGATTTGTACCATTTATTCGTCCGTGGTAAGGGCCTTAACAGCAGGGAACAACAGGGCAGATAAAGGAGCTGCAATGACTTGTTTCAGTTTAGATACAGACTTTTAGGACAACTATCCTTGCCTTTTAGTAACACAGATTAATTTTGACCTTTAGGAAGAGAAGTGATCCACCTTCAAGAAATTTAACCTAATCAAGATGTCCTTTGGGTCGAGCCTAAAATTAAATACTAACATTTGCTTCAGGTACCCAGATTGGAATTGAAAACTTAAAAAAAAACTTACAATGAACACACCATCACTTATTGTAATGTTTGACTCTCTTACAGCCCTGAGTGTGAAAGCATGATGTGCTGCCATAGACTTTATGATCTAATCTAATTCGTGGCTGACGTACAACACAAAAAGCCAACAACAAAGTCAACAACAGAGCTGATTTGTAATTTCCTTCCCTGTGATCTTTCACTCCATTTCGTAAAGGCTGATGACAAAAACAGTAGGAACTTAAGTATAGGTGCTGCTGGAAAGTGGACAAAACTATAACCACAAAAACAGAAATAAATGGCACCAAAAACAGTGATTTTCTCCTTTAAGTATTTCAAATTACAATACTTAGCTTTTACAAATAAAGAGAGACACAATGACACCACCCTGTGCTAATCAGAGTCTTTCTCTTAAACACTGTTTTAAAGCAGCCACAACTACTCTGTTTTGAGGCAAGACCAACAATCAGTGATGTGTCAAGAGGAACAAAGGGACTACTGTTTTAACTGTGGCCTTGAATTAAGCTGTTTTCATGCACTTGTCGAGATTACAAAATCCCAGACAACCACTATTGTAATCTTTTACAAGTGTCATAGTTCTAACTATTCTGTGTAGGGAGGTTTGCACTTGACTACCCTGGTGCTGTACCTGTCACTGCTGCCCCATCAGACTACACAGCTTAGAGAGTTTTGATTATGAGAGTTTTAGTTATTGATTATGAGAGTTACAGAGTTTTAAGGAGGACATACATATATTTATGCTTGACTCAGGTTCACACAATCAGCTTCAAAGAGCATGTTAACAATCACTAATGTGACCAAACCTCTTAGTTTGCACATACTGAGTACCACTGATCCACCTCTATCTTAAGTCTGTTTGTCACTTTGTTAGAACTCCTTTCCCTTTAAAGGCCCCCTCCCATAGTACAGGCCTAGTATGTCTTGATTTGACTGACCTGTCGTCTCTGCTGTAATTTGTCATATCAATGCATATCAGTGCCAAGTTTTCAATGGCTCATCGTTCCTCCTAAAGTCTATGCTCTGCACATGAGTTGCCTTTAGGAGTTAATGAGATTCAACTACTGATGTAACAGTAGTAAGACATCACACTGGTGGGTACTTTAGTGGGGGCCAAGAAGAATCAGCCACCTACTATAGCTGTTTAGAGAAAAGGAGGGAGAGGTGCCTTGGACTTTGTTGTCTAGAATAATCAACCATCTAGAGGATGTGAAACACACTAACATGCAAACAGAGCTTGGTAAAATATGATATGACCTCTCTGGGCAGACTAAAAAAGGGCATAAATAGGTTTAGGGGTTTCTTCACTGGCGCTTGTTCTTCCATTCAACGCTGCACTTGGTTTGACAATTTACCAGAACTCAACAATCAAGCAGAGAAAAACACAAAAGTTGCATATATAAATGCTGTAATTTCATTCTGTGCATGGATATTGCACCTCAAATTTGAGAAACATTCAAAGTTTTTCAGACACTCTTACTCTTACTATAACTCTTACTCTCATCCCTGCCAGTGTGATAATGCTTCTGTTGCCTGTAATGTCATTTTTTTTTGCCAAAGGATGATACTGGCAAGCTCAGAGGGCAGAGAAGGCAGAGAAGAAGCAATAACTTTTTCTCTGACATAAATGACTTGGCATGGGCTTGTCCATTTGTGGTATCTGCTTAACTTGGCTCTACTCTACATGGTTTTGTTACAACCCACTTAGCTTTCTATTACAGTATAAACTCTGATAATATCCCTCTAGGGTCGGCAGGATTGTCATAACATGGCTTCATAAAAGTACCTTGCCACCTTCACCACAACAAAGGCAGTGGGAGCAACAGAACCACCGCCCCATCTCTGTTTGTGGCTTTTCACCACAGTGGGGAGACAAGTTTTGTTCCAGAGATGGTAACAACCATCAAAATAACATACTACTAAAAGCAGAGGAATGTTTAAGAAGTCATACAGCATTACAGATCAGACAACGGGAGCCATTTTATCTACATGTTAGACACCCCTGTCTTGTGGTGACACACTGACCATTCAGTGGTCAGCAGTGCCTACACGTCACATTTTGGTCTCAGCTCAAACCAGCTCCCTTGGAATCTTGCAAGAGGTGACACCAAAAACTGTGCCAAGTACATGGGACAATCCCCTAAGGAAAACTGAATAAAAAATAGAGCAGAGTTGAGATGAGTCGTGCCAACGCCACAAAGTGGAAGAGCCCCACTGGTCAATGGTACCAAACAAAGGCACTGAAATCTGTGCTGTGATTCAGTTTGATATGTATACTACATGTAGGTTTCTGTACACTGTATATGTGTTTTATGGTTATCTGTCTCACCGTGAGAGATGTGAAGGTCAGGCAGATTCCTCCAAAGCCGTTTAGGGAAAGAGCCAAGAAAATGAGCGCAGACAGAACTGCAGAAGATATGTACAGGATAGTGTTAGCACAGAAATCTCATTTCACTCAAGTTAAAATACATGTTTTCTCGAGCTTAAGCTTACAGACTTTTGAGACATATTCACAGTATTCTGAGAAATGTCTTCAATATTAAACAGCGATTGATTTCCATAAAGAAATGGTGCAGTAATTCTTACATTTCCTGCACAAATCCATTGACTAAAGCATTAATCACTGATATTTGAAAACACAATTGCACCATTTTTTCAAGTTTAACACTCACATATTGGCCCCTCTTTACTAATAGAGACAATCTGTAATATGATAAACCTCAGCGTGCAGAATGCTGCAGCTCCAGACAAACTCTGTGATATCAGAGTCAGTCATGACCCACAGTGCTTTGCTTGCAGCTGTCAATCAATACTGGCTGAACAGTGTAAGCAGAAGATCGCTTGTGCAAGAGTTGTGGATTCATTCAAGCCAAGTGTGCCATATTACTGTGTGTTTGTGTTTCTTTTCTCACCATATGGGTTGTACGCAGACACGGCCATCATAACACAGGAAAGGCCAAAACAAGAGCTGTAACAGAACAGGAAAGAGTTACGTGCCACATAATAATCCAGGATGCAGAAAGATTTCAGTGTCTGAGTTAGAGTTTGTTCAGATGAGTCAACAGGGGCTCCCGGAGAGCCGTGATAAAGAGAGAACACAGCTGGTGACTCAGCAGTGTTTGTAAATGTTTGAGTCATACAGCTGCTGTATGAGATCAGTAAAAGTGTAATGCAGTCTTCAACTGCCAATTCCATTATTTATCAAACAAATATTATTTAGTTCTAGCTGTATAAGGATGCTGAATGTCTAACTTTATCTGGATTTCCCTGTTTACTTTTAATCAAATCATAGGGACCTATTGTTAATATCCTTTGATTGCAATTCTAAAAAATCATGTTCTTTGAATCGATCCTTTTGGTGGATAATTACATTTAAGAGGGACAGGGCCATTTGTGGAGCAACTTGAGCTGGCCTTTGAGTGTTTTTTCTTAAGTGCACAACAAACCTGACCCACCAGATGGACTGTTCAATATATTTCACTATTCCATCTGGGAAAGAGCCCATAGAAAGTGTTTTGGAATGGGCAGAACCTTTCATTATCATATCCAGCAAGTAACTGGACAATTGTTCTGTCAATCACATTTATTACAGGTCAGATGATGTAGTAGGCAGGCGCTACTGCTGTGGTGCAAAGGATGGGATGTAAGACACTTTGTAAACCAAAGTCTTGGCAAACATGTTGGAAGTGGTGGAGCTAAAATATCCCTCCTATTGAGAAATTTGTAGTCCTGTTATTTGTTTTTCATTTAATGAAGAAATGCTGTCAAGATCTTATTAAACTGCTACTAAAGCTGTTAGCAACTATGCTAATCTCTGTACCAGCAGTCACTTTCTGTTGTCGTCTCACTCCTAGTTCCAACATCTCCCTGCTCTAACCCCAACCAAACTCTTTAGCCTTTAACCCAAACCCCCACCACACACACATAAAAAAACGTACCAGAGCAGGGGGCCCCACTAACCCTGGACCCTGGTTTGGGCCTTTAATGGTGTGCACTGATACACATGCATAAAAACCTACATTTCACCTGGTTGCCTAACAAACCCAGACTTTAAGTTTCTGACTTTGGCTTTAAGCTTTCTTGGTTAAATATCACCTCCACACAAATAACATCTTTTTTTCAACAAATTCATCATAAAAACGTGAATGTGACGACCAATGAAAATTGACGATCGATAACTTAAGTTTAATTGATTACTACCTAGTATAATTCTAATGAAACATTGCGTATTTTCCTGCTGTTTTTTAATCCTTTTTAAATTATTTTATAACAATGATCACCTAACTTATTTTTATTTCCATATATAATGCACAAAGTGTTCAATCCATTGCTCTCCTGCACTGAATACCAAACACAAGAACTTCATACATTAAAAGTAAAAGTTTTCAAGGATTCCAAGCACCTGACCAGACCTCGATAGGATTTAATTTGTATTTCTGTGATTGTCCGATGCGATAAGACTGCACAAGTCTCATCTGACAAACACTGTAACTGCCAGTTAAACAGCCTGAACATGTGTCTCTACAGATAAAATTTCTTTATCACTTTTATCACAGTATTTAAATTTCATGGGTTCTCAAGCTATGAAAGATTAAGACTGAAATGCACGTGTGTGAATGCGTGTCTGTGAATGTGGTTTTTCACATTTCACGCTGTGTATTTACACAACACTGAAGACACCACAGGCAGCTCCTCTCTCATCTGACAGAGCTGTGCTTTGCAGCACTATGAGAAAGTACAGTTTTGTTTACATTCACACACCATGACAAAGAATTTCACTACTTACTACAAAAACAATGCACTCACTTTACACACTACTCTGCCCCACCTACATTCATTGAGTAAAGTATGAGTTCACAGGCACCACAATCACAACCTCTCCCTTACTGGGAATGTCATTTTTCTAGTTGTGGAATTCCTCCAGATTTGTTCTTAATAATTGTGGAATTTTAAAGACACATGGCATTTTTAATAACATATGTCTAAAATGTTATAGCTGTGATTTAACACATCAACGTTTGACAATCTTACAGGTGTTATGTGTCTGATGATTTTCAATTATAGGAAGGCAAGGCTATATAGAGTGCCATTCAGACACAAAGTAATCAAGTACAATACCTGCCCATCAGGCGAATGGGACGTGGCCCAAACCTGTCCATCAGGATGCCAAGCGGCAAAGTAGTGGCACTGAGCAAGAAGGAGCCAATGGTAAAGCCCAAATTCAGCATCTCCTCCTGGTCGACACAGCTGAGCCACTTCTCCACCTCCTCACCGGAGGAGTTACCCAAAGACACCACCACAGACTCGTTTGCTGGGAAAAAGAATGACAAGAGACATGATCAGAATGTACACACGTGCAGAAAGATAATCTAAAACATCTGGAGTCTTAGAGCGAGAGATGAAGAGAAAGCAGCCAAGAAAGGAGAGCACACAAGGGAAGTAACTGAAAATAACTTGACAATTCTGGTTAGGATTTCACACACTGACGGTCCTCCTATGATAAAAACCATAAGGCAAGGTTGAGAAACATCATTACCTCTGTGTTTTCATTTTTGTCTGTAAACACAGGTTGTTCCTTTTAAGTAGCCAAAAATCACATATCCAAAAAAAATGAGTTTATTATCCTAAAAGGGGAGAATTATTTTACTTGGTCTCAGGTCACAATACAAGACTTCTGATAATAACCATCTTAGAAAAAAAAACTAATTGGTTTTCACCTTATCCAATAGTGGAAACACCAGCAAATGTGTGTTGTACCGAGCTGAAATGAACCAGACTGCTTTGTGGAAATGCAACTTAACATTGACCGAACAGCATCATGTCCCATGTGTATGGCACTGTGCGTGTTTACACTGATCAAAGTTACTGTACAGCTATGGGGTAAACGTGTGCTCTCCTCTGCAAGTGTCATATCTTTGAATAAAAGCAGCATAAAGTAAGTGTGCTCTGTTTGCACAACATCTTTGTCTGTCTATGGCTTCTGTTTATAAGAAAAAAAGTATTTATCTATCTATGTATTTATACCTATAGTACCACCAGTTAACTAGCATACAGCCCAGAGAATGACAGACAGAAGACTTCTGACGAGTTCACATCAACTTTTGAAAAAGTCCTCGTTCCTAATTATGGTCAAATCCTACTTTAAAACACTACCAAGAAAACTTGATGTTTTCAATGGAAGCTTTGTACAACTACAAAGAGAAAAGAAACATCCGTTTAGCTGCAGCAACAATACAAAGAAATAGGCAAGCTTAATATATCACTTCTCTGTGGTTCTATGTACAGACGTGAGTCTTGAATTACACCACTGGCATCTTTTGCAAATGTACAGTCCATAATTTTGTAACACTGACATAAAATACCATTAGCCCAAGGACAACAATGATACTATATGATATTCTGGTTAAATAATTTAGCTCTACTGTTATTTATTTTTTTTTTTTTATTCTTTAGTAGAATTTGTGGTGAGCTATTTTTCTTTTACAGTTTTGTACTGTTACAGTTGCAGACTCTCTCCATCCCTGAATGTTTAATTTAATTAATTCAGTGCTAAGACTTTGGCATCGTTTTTTTTTTTTGAAGTTTTCTAAAAAATATTGTGCAGTGTTTGTTTTTTTACATTAGTACTAGGAGTTAGACAGTTGAGAACAGATCTGGATGAAATTTTCAGGGAATGTTGGTTTGGGACAAGAAAAGAATTAACTTGATTTTGGTGGTGATCCAAATGCAGGCGCAGAGTCAGGATTTTTTAAAAAGAATTTGTTAATATAGCGAGATAGGACGGTTTTCACACATTTTCGCTAATAACTCATTAACCTCTCAAAGGATTTTGATGACATTTTAAGGAAATGTTTGTCATGGTACAAAGGAGAGGTGATCAGATTTTGGTGATCAAATTTAGGATGTCTATCCAGGAGTTTTTTAAATGATCTGTTAACACTGCAAGATAGGGCAGTTTTCCACATTTTTGACAATAACTCACCCGACAGTGTTGGAAATGTCTTGGTTGAGCACTTTAAAAATTTTTTGCACATAATAATCGTAAGTTGAATACCTGATATTGTGACAGCTCTACTTGGTGTCAATAAGATGCTCAAGTTATAGTAACTACAATAAGTTAATCTCGGACCTTTTTAATCCAAAATGATACCCACATCAGAAGCCATGAGACGTTTTTATGAATTCTTTAGGCGCTTTGACAAAATGTACAAGTTTAACCTCCTGTTATAAAGTAAAGCTCAAAAGGGAAGGTAAATTATAAGTAGTGGAGTTGTTATAATGGGTTTTTATATGACATTGTAGGATCATTTTTATTGACATAAGAGCTACCATAAAGATAAAAACTTAAGTGCTGTTTGATGAAGCTGCTGGTTTTACCTGAGCACAGGTGAGAGTAGAAGCCTTCCCTTTTCAGCATGATGAGCAGGGAACCCCAGCCCAGCAGCACAGCCGAGCACAGCAGGTTTTCAATCACCGCTGTCACCGCCATCCACCAGCGCCTCTTGTAGGCCTGGACGAGAGAGGGGGCCATTGCTGCTGATCGGTGAGAAAAGACAAATGAAGAAAGAGAGATCAATACAACAACCCTATTTTTTATACTGATTGTGGTGTCTTTTTCTTAAAGACATAGAAAAAGCTGCCATAAGGCATCGTCTTTTATCCTCTTTGGGTAGAGCTCCTCCCCTCTTCAAGAAAGTTTCATCCCTGCTTCTTAATATTCACTTTGATTTATTCTTGAACTTAATTGTGTAATTTTACCCTCTCTAGGACATCATACAAATCCAGTGATGTCCAGAATTTCTTTATTTTATTATTATTACATATGATAAGGCAATTTTCCCATCCTTATTTTTGAAGAAAGATAGTATATTCAAAATATATAACACACATAAAGTGTAAAATAAAACTTATGAAGCATTAAGCACATAATAAGCAAAACCTGAAATTAAAGATAAAAAAATAAGCAATATATAAAAATAAGAAAAAAAATGAAAGTAAATATGATGGTAAATCATTGATTACAACATTGATTATGATAAGCTAAAGTAAAGACCAAAACAACTGATTAAAACCATGAATTATTAACATTTTCCTTCCACGTGAGCAATCTACCCGGAAAATTATCGCTTAATTGATTGGTGCTGATAAATTGTATTAAATGCCCAACATTAATTTAAACAGTTTGGACAGAAAATGCTTAGTGCCGTCAATGCTTATTTTTACAGTTTCCTTCTTAGATAGACAGTCCAAATCTTAACAGCATTGGATTTACTTTCATACCACTTCTTCTTTTTTGAGGGACACAGCCCTGCTGGGACTCCTGCCTGTAGCTGCCCCTTTGTGTTGCATTATTTGCCTTTCTCTAGAGTTTGTTTGATTTTTAATTGTCTGTGTGACTTCAGGACACAGTCCAAAGCAAATTTTCCCAACAGAAACATTTGCCTACTCTAGTCTTACAGTGGGGAAAATAAGTATTTGATGCACCACCCATTTTGCAAGTTTTCCCACTTACAAAGAAGGTACGCTTCAATTGTGAGAGACAGAATGTAATAAAAAAAACAAATTGTATGACTTTTCAATAATTAATTTGAGATTTATTGCATGAAATAAGTATTTGATACAACAGAAAAATAGAACTTCATATTTGGGACAAAAACCTTTGTGTATAATTACAGAGGTCAGATGTTTCCTGTAGTTCTTGACCAGGTTTGCACACACTGCAGCAGGGATTTTGGCCCACTCCTCCCTACAGATCCTCTTCAGATCTTTCAGGTTTCGGGGCTGTCACTGGGCAACACAGAGTTTTGGCTCCCTCCAAAGATTTTCTATTGGGTTCAGGTCTGGACACTGGCTAGACCAATCCAGGACCTTGAAATTCTTCTTACTATAATTCTTAGTTGCTCTGGCTGTGTTTTGGGTCATTGTCATGCTGGAAGACCCAGCTAAGACCCATCTGCAATGCTCTTACTGAGGGAAGGAGGTTGTTGCCCAAAATGTTATGATACATGGCCCCATCCATCCTACCCTCAATATGGTGCAGTCGTCCTGTCCCCTTTGCAGAAAAGCAAACCCAAAGCATGATGTTTCCAGCCCTTTGCTTCACGGTTTGGATGGTGTTCTTGGGGTTGTTCCTTCCCAAACACGGTGGTTAGAGTTTATACCAAATGTCCTTTATTGGTCTCATCTGACCACATGACCTTCTCCCATGCCTCCTCTTGATCATCCAGATAGTCACTGGTAAACTTCAGACAGGCCTGGACATGTGCTGGCTTGAGCAGCCTTTTTTTACATTCTGTCTCTCACAGTTGAAGTATACCTAAAATTACAGACCTCTCCATTCTTTGTAAGTGGGAAAACTTGCTAAATTAGCGGTGTATCAAATGCTTATTATTTCCCCCACTGTATGTAACAGTGAGAAAATAGGCGAATGTCAGTTTTTTCTGTTTAATGATTATGTCAGCTTCAGTACAAAAAACACACCAAAAACTACACACCCTGGTGCATGCTGGTAGCTAAGTGGTTATGCCTGTGTGCCAAATGAAAGGAGGGCGCTGTCCTCCAAGCTGGCAGCCCTGGTTAAAACCAGCCTGTGGCTACCTTCCCACGTTATTTCCAGCTCTACCTGATTTCTGACTCTATTAGCTGCCCTATCTCTACAATACAGACATGAAAATCCCAAATACAGACATTCAAAAAAACATAAAGATAAAAACTCAGCATTTACTTGATATTTTGAGATTTGATTCCCTATCTATGACTTTTTCCTCCAGACTGATATCCAAATGATATCAGTCAAGATCATTTTTAAAGTCAAGATTCAAGAATCCTTCATTATACTGTCACAGAGAGTATACATATATATAAATAATCTCAAAGAAATTTCAAAATGTAAAAAAGCCTGGGTAAATAAAGGTTTTAACAGTATATAGTCTTTGTGAATATTGATATTAACAGAATGTAAACAGAATATGCATGTAAAGATGCAAATACTGGGAAAAAAAACTGTCTTTATGTCTCGAGCAGCGGAAGCAATTACTTTAACAGCCGATGTAGGAGAGAAGGATTACCGTGGGTCTAAAAGCCTTCATGCTTTTTATTTATAAAGTTGTAGCAGCTCACTTTAACATGCACAACAGGTTGATCCCAGAACTGGAAGAGTGAATTTGCTGTGCTATTTAGAAAATATCAGGACAGTGGGATAACTCAAGATGTAAACTCCAATGAGAAAACTGCAGACACGAACAGCTCAAACAAACTGAGGGTTAAGCCTGATATTACCTTACTCAGGTCGAGTACCTGAAGTTGAACATTACTCTCTCTCTGCTGGTCTAATGAGCGCTGATGAACTCAGTGTTTTGTAAATGCCAGTTGGGTACCTGATTTCTCATGGTGTATTGTCCTTAGGAATCCTTTGACTGTACTGACAACAGAAAAGCTATTTCACTCTTGATTTTGACTGTAGGAAACAATGCTGGGCATACATTTGTTCTGAAAATACATAGTTTTAAATTTTAATATAACAGTAGAAAGACCAAAAACTACAATCAAACGGCTCTGTACTGTCTAAATCATCTGCTTGACGTCTGTAAGACAAGTATACAACTTTCATCTTTTTATCATGAGAACTACAAGAAACATGAAAAACACAAGTATTTGCCAAACTTAGATATCAAAACGACCACTGCTACCCACTCTCTCTTGCTTGAGGAAGCTTTGGGCTCAGGGTAAACTCATAATAGGCTTTCTGTACTGTGCCCAAGCACGCTTCACACCTGTGTATGTCTGTGTGGTGTGTGTGTTCTTAACCGTTCCCTGGCCCCGTCATGCTTGGATAAGAAGAACACTTTGGCACTATAAGCTTGCTTATCCACAAGCACTGGCGAGGCTAGAATCTGACGCCACACCTCAATAATTTAAACAAAGGCAAAGTATTAGAGGCATATATTTTGTTAAAATAAGTCCAAATAAGTAAAAGGGGAAAAAATGTATAACAAGTTTCAGTCATACTTTGGTGTGATGTAATGCATAATGATGTAAGGGTGTGTATGGAAAGAGTCTGGAGATAGGATACATATCAAGATACAAGGTCTACAATATGTTTTATCACAATATATCACAATACTACTTTTTTTAAACTAAATCGTCTTTTCTTATTTCATCACAACAAGAACCACCAACAGTATATGCAATAAAAGTACATTTTCTCATCAGTGTTGCTGACATCAGCATGATCCTGCAAATATCAAACATATGGCTAATGGCTGATTGCCTGCTGCCAGAGGCTACATGTATATTATAAAAAATCTCCTCAATTCCTTTAAATAATTAATTTATTAAAAAAAACAATTATGGGCTCTTAAATATTGACACTGAATCATATTACAAAATACAGCAATATATTGGTGTATTGATATTTTCTTACATCCCTGTTGTGTAGTGTGAATGTGCCTAAAAATGTGACTGATGATCTTTATTTTCGTTAACAGCTTCTTAACTATTCGATAGAAACTTCTTTCAAAAACCATGCCTCCCTGTTCTCCTATATTACACAGCCCATACAACCTCTGGACAAGGAACAAATGGGGGGTCACTTTGTTCCCTCCATTTGGTCTTTGTGACGTTGACAGTGAAGGATAAGTATCACAGGGGCATAAACATCACGGCTTAAAACGGCAGCAAGAATGGGGGCTACTTTTTCAGATATTCCTACAAAATGTTTAGAAATTTAATAAGGGCAAACTTTCATGAAAATACACAAAGCTACACAAATGTTCCTGTCTTGCTCACATAAGCAAAGGAGGAGTGAAGAAGGAAAAAATACCTCTAATGCTGAGTAAATTCTTGAAAAAAACTGGCAGTTTTAGTTTAAACTTGCAGCTCAGCATTAAGAGAAAAACAAAACCAAAACACAGGAAATTTCCAGGACTTTTGATCACGTGTGAAGAGGGTCTAGTAAAATAGAATCTAGCGGGCCCTGAAGAAGCTCTTTTGTAAATATGAGCACTCACAAATTTAACAATCAGTTTTGATGTGACCTACCAAACAAACGGTTAAGTTAGCCGTGACTGCCTGGGAAGCACACACAGACACACTCAGGAGAGGTCATCGGTCACTATTGCTTCGTAGAATCAAAACAGGGTCAACAAGGTCAACCACACGCAAACACACACTCTAACACACAAACACACACAGAGGAACATTTGAATAAACTCTTAGTAGGAAACTTAGATTCTTAAATAGTTAGACTTTCCATCTGACAGCCAATGAGAGAAGAAGTAGAAAAAAGGGTGGAGAGTCCTGTCCACTTGGTTTGAAGAAAGGAGGGGGGTTGAGGTTTTGAAGGGTGAGGTAACACACAACAAGGTCTCAAACGGGAAACTTTAAGTACTTTTTAATAAGGGCATCTCTTGACTGTGTGTGTCTTTGTGTGTGAAGCATGGGAGCTGGTGGAGAGAGGATCTAATGGGGCTGATTTGTTCATGCATATGTGATCATGAGGCGCGTGTGTGTAATGCGATTATCTGTGGCCCAGTGAACTGGCTTTATGCTGAAAAGAGTTTGAAAAGGGGGGATTTCTGTGAAACTGACACCCAGAGCTAAAAAGCCCTTCAGCTCACACACACACACACACAAACATACACAGCCCCCCAAATCTCAAAAAGGAGGCGTCAAAGCAAGACTAGCCACGTTCACTCAGGCCTGTTAATGATTCGCACACTAAGGTGCTGATGAACTCACGGAGGACAGAGATGTTTAATGCTTGGCTGGGGGTTGTCTATGATCAGAGGAGAAACTTCATCCAACACGGATATTGGGACCTCAACCAGCTATTGTTTTGATTAATCCGATTTTCTCGAGTAATTGTTTGGCCTGTGACAGATTAAGAATGCTAAAAATGCTAATTATGTAATCGAAGGCCCCAATGTGGCCTACTCAAATAACAGTTTGATTGACAAGCAACTCCAGTCAACCATTTTACTAAATCTCCAGTAAGACCAAGAAAGCTGAAAAAACTCACACTAGAGATTAGAGCTGAAGTAATTATTCTGGCATTTTGCTTCATAACAAATTTATATGATTATCAACACAGTGGCTAATAAACAATTTGTCAACCAGCTAATCCATTACTCAATAAATCTTTGCAGGAAATGTATCTCAGTTTTGGTGGCTCTGATACGTCAGTTTTCAGAAATGAACACTTTTCTGTCATTTAAGCAAGACAATACTCTTGTAGTTTTAGTGTTGCTGTTAGACTCAGGCATTTTATAACAGCTCTGAAATTTGTACTACAAGTTGGGAAGCCCCAATCAGGCTTTTTGCTGCCAATACTGATCACTGATCATCTTCTGCTGAGTCTGTTGTTTGTCCATTAGACAGGGCTCTCAATTGTCTTACATTCAACGTGTGACACATATTTGAACCTTTTCACAATCTCACATGCCACACCTGGCATTTTTCACGCATGAAAAGTTATTATTCACCCACCGATTAACACCGCCATTTATGTGTTAGAACTTGTAGAAAACGCTCTGAGCATCATAGAGCTCAACAGTAGCCTGACACCTTCAAGTCAGTAAGATCAACTACCCATTAGCCAATCAAAAATAACATTCAGCTACATATCAGCCAATCAGAAAATAGCACTGTTGTATCCGGGTAAGATATAGTTGATCTGACTGCAGAGGATGCATTCTGCACAGGAAGTTATCTCATCATCTGTATTTATCATTTATCATTTTGTAGCCTACTGATTAATGAAATTACTTATTGTACAAAAGGAAAACAATGCAAGCATATTCTTATTCTTCCTGCACACCTACCATTAAATATTAAAGCAAAGTCTAATCACATTGACATACAAACTGTGGTTACCAGGCACAACATTAAAACAAAATCATCACCGTTAAGTTAGTTAAGTTAATAGTTATACTTAGAAAATGAGAAATGTTTTGCTATAACTATAATCAAAATTGCTCATTTTTAGTTTGAAAGAGCATTGTCAAATCTTGGAGGTAAATAATAAAAAAGAACAATAATAATTTGTATTATTATGTTGCATCACCTGATATAATATACTAACATCACAAAGTAACAATAAGACCCATAAGGTAATTGTGGGGGCAAAAATAGCACCTGACTACTAATTAACCCAATTTTAATTTTAAGATATGATAAGTGCATAAAGATGGTGGCTTTTGCAAAAATGCCAGCAAAAATCTCACTCTGACCTGAGATCAAAACTTAAGAGCCCTGATTAGAGCAGTACAAAAACCTTTTGGGGGGCAATGCAACAACTATCCTACAGTAATGTCAACTGAATCACACAATTCATTAATTTCATGTGTTTATTGAACATTAATTAACACAGTTATTACCAGACAAAAAGAAAAAAATCAAGCTAACCAACAGGCTAAAAAGCTCAAATACTCTAACAAAAGGAATTAAGTCTTGGAACATAAACATAAACATTACACCAGGCAGCTAAAGTCATCATTTCCTTGAGCCAAAGCAAACAGATCTCCTCTACAAACAACTGTGCTTATTCAAGTTCTATTAAAAATCCACATTTACTTTTTGTGAAATAATATCTGAGCACACCATGTGCCATATTTTATCTAATAGTTATTTCACTGAGCCAACATGCACACATTATAATGTTTCCCACTGGACCTAAAAGTGGATAATCAACAAAGCTTTTTAACATGGATTTATGTATTTAGCTAACAGAACTGAAAACCAAGTTTTAGAGATTCTACCTCAGTTTAATTTAGTCGATGACAAAGCAACAGATGCATTAAGGAAGTAGAAGGATTTGATTTGCAATCTGGAGATGCTGAATTGAGTATTGACCCCAAGAGATCATAGATGACCACAGACAATATTCTGATAAGCAAGCTATATATTTTTATACATATCAACCAATAATGATCAGTTTCACATCAGTGCAGTGACCTTCATTTACAAGGATTAAATATCCATCTTGAAAAAACATTTTCGTCTCTGTGTGGACAGAGACTTATGCCCTTTGCACACAAAGACAAAAACGTTTTCATACTGGAAACGTTCTCTGTAAAGACAGCATTGTTTCAAGAAATGTGTCCCTCCACAGAAAACACTGTAGTTCATAAGCCAGGCCTGTAAGTGGTGCTGCAATGCTGCTGCAAACTTACTCCAAAACCAAAGAAGAAGAAATGGAGTGTATGCATACATCAAGAGAAAAGTCAACAAACACTGAAAAATAATGTTCTTCATGTCCTCTTGCTGCTCACGGTGGTCATAGACAAGCAGTAGATTTTTCTGCAAAAGCCATACCAACTCAGAGGTTTCGGCAGCACGAGCACAACACTGCATTAAGCCACTGTTGTCAGGTTTGCGCATGCAATTTAAGTGAGAGATGTTCATATCACCGTTTCTGAAGCTATCCATATTGTTGTCCACACAGAAACCCGAGGCTAGCGTTTTCAGATTTATCCACTCTGGAACATACTGGAACCCTTTTCAACAATGTGTTTTTGGGCACCTAAAAAGCCATTTCTATGTGGATGAAACGCCGATATGAAAAATTTATGCAGATACGCCTAAATTCGTCTCTGTGAGGATCACCCCCACATTTGGAGGGCGAGTGCCTTGCGTTTCCATGTGGATAATGAATACAAATAGCCTCAAAAACAATGACGTCATAGCCCCACCTCTCATTTAAACTACATGCGCGAAACCTGAAAACAATGGCTTACTACAGTGTTGTGTTCAAGCTGCAGAAGCTACTGGGCTTGTTCTGACTTTAACAGCAAAATCTCCTGCTCCTCTACAAACACTGTGAACAACAAGAGGACACACAGAACAGCATACGCCAGTGTTTGTTGACATTCCTCATGATGTATGTGCACGTTTCATTTCTTCTTCTCTGGTTTTCTTTTATGTCTGCAGCAGCTTTACAACGTCATTTACAGGCCTGGCATTTAAAATACAGCTTTTTTAACGTTTTTCGTGTGGACGGACACATTTAATGAAACAATGCCATCTTTACAGAAAACATTTTCATTACAAAAACATTTTTGTCTCTGTGTGAACTGGGCCTAAGTTCTCTGTGTTTGATCATTTCTAACAACCATCAGGCACAGAACAAGGCTCCTTACTGTCCACACTGTAGGAACTGGAACCAAAACTGTAATATCAGCATAATGATTTGCTTTGTTTTTGTTTATGTGTGAACCAAGCAAAGCAAATACACAGAGCAGTCTCCCCAGCATGAAATGACATGTCCATTTAAGACCTAAGTATAGAGCCCACTGTCACATGGCTTGGATTTACGGTGCTGTGACTGCAACACACAATAAACACACATGACATTCACAGTCTGAGCATTCATTGCTTGGGAGGACACAATGCTGTGAATGCAGCAGATTAAAGTCAGAAACAAACAGTGAGTGTTTCAAAAAGGCATGGTTCTTTGTCTCTGTGTGAAGTGAAGCTCTAGATATTTGACCACATGTGACTAATGCAAGTCAGACACTGAGGAGTTATGCAAGTTCAAGACAAGTGTGGCGGGCTGCCCGACCTCCTGTCTCCCTTAACATACACACTTCCTGTTTGTTTCCCGCCTGTTCTCCGCCTGTTAAAGAGCGGCAACTTTAAAAGTGACACATTGTTGTTATGCTGGAGCAGTTACCACAAGCCCCCCTGACACAACAAGGACTTGCAAACTTGCTCATAAAACCAGGAAATATGTTTGCAGGCACTTGAGAATTCATGTCACAACACTGTGACTGGAGGGAGGCTTGTCCAGTCCAACATAATCACACAGCAGCCATTTCTCTCTCATGCCACTCTAACTCTGTAGATGTCCTGATGTGTTGCCAGTTTACATGTGTTACAAAAATTTAATCGGACAAATTATTTCAATTCAATGCCAGTAATTTGATCATCAGGGAAAAATAGTAAAAATCCTAAAGTTGCTTGTCAAAACAACATATGGGGAGTAGGGATGGGAATCAAAAGCATCAATATATTTTGCCTTTTTATTTAAATTTCCCTTATCAGTTCCTTAAACTTAATTCCTCATGTAAGTCACCATTAGAGATGGGAACTGGAAAGGATTTGTTTATAACAATTTCATTAATGATGCTGTTTATTAATCCACTTCATTAACAATTCCCTTATCAATTTCTGCTGATTCTCTGAGTGGGCAAAACTTGGCTTACACAGTGGCAACAATGACAACATTTGGTCTAATTATACAATAAATACAAATATTTTAAAGGCTTAAAAGGTTCCAAATGCCGTTAAGTTCTGTATAGTATATAGTTTGATTCACAATTTATACTATAATTTCATCTAAAGAGTAGTTTGTGTGTGTGTGTGTATATAAAGTCGTATTTATTGATCAATTTGCTTTATAGAAGCTTGGTTTGAGAAACTGTGCAGCGCTTGTTAAGGCTGGGCCACAATGTGATATCTTTTCATGTGGCCCAAAATATCTGGCAGCACCCCTGGCAGTAAAAAGTGTGTCCATTTAGTAATTTAAAATATGTTTAAGTATGGCCAAGAGACCCCAAGTAAAAGAAATGTGCATTTGTGAGTTTTGAGTGTGAAGGGAGAGCAGATGAAGTGAGCACAGGGAGGAGCACCATAAATGGAAGCTGCTTCCTGAAATACCTGAGTGCAGCTGAATGATGCAATAAACTCAACTATTATGGCCATGTGGAGCTGTAGTATTTATAGGCCTGCTGGTGATTTTTGGCTGTTGCCTACATTTTTGCCCTCTTTTCATTGAAATAAGGAAAAAGTTTGATTTTTTTAATAGTTAAAATCAGAGTTGATAGTCAAATGTCATTCATCACGTGTCCTGCTTTCCCTTTCAAGTGTTCCCACATGGTCCCATCCAGCTCTGCTCTTTTTACCCAGCGCGGGGTGTTTCTGACCTTGACCAGGCGTGTTTGTCCACCTCTGCCGGATACAAAGGGTCTCTGACAAACTCTTTATCCTTACAAGTTTCCGAGAAAATAAACTATGCGCCCCGGGAGCCTCTGTTTCCCGATGAGTCCAAAAAACGCAACCCTCACGGCTGCCCGGCCGGCGAGCAGCTGTCTCTCCCCGGGCACGACCTCACCGCAGGGTCCGGTTACCCGTGCTGACCGGCGACTGCTGCAGAGACCCGGATGCAGAGACCCGGAGCATGCTGCCATGTTCAGCAGGTGAAGGAAATACCGGAAAGATCCCACAACCCACTTTTCGTAAAGATAAACAGTGAGGGAAGCATTGATGGACACAAAGTCAAGAAACTAATAAACTTGGACCGCTGGTTATCACGGAAAGGTTAGGGGGAAAAAAACATTTTTTAAATACTATCCTGATTAATCTTTACAGGCAATTGGAAACAAAAATATAAAATAAAGAGAGTTCCTTGCGTTATGGTAAAAAGTAGGGATGTACAATATCGGATTTTTTCCAGTACCTAATATTTCTGAACTCATAATATCAACACCAGTGTTTTTTCATCAAGATCACAAAGTCTTTACAAAGACTGACTTGTTGCTTTCAATTTGACAGTTTATTTCTGAAATGAAAAACAAAAAAAACAACACTTAAAAAAGAAAAAAAGAAACTTAGTTTTACATGTACCCATGCAGTAATGACAAGGTGAAGCATCTGATACATTTGTTTATTTTGCTGATATTACAGCTGACATGGCCAATCCTCCGGCTGTAAATACCAGCCAAAATGTTTTATGCTGATAGGCAGATACCAATTCCATACTGATAATATTATGCAGCCCCAATAAAAAAGGATTTGCTGCTTTTCTTTAAGAATTTGTATTGATATTCAATGTAGTCCCTAAAACGTAGAAATGCATGATACTGGATTTTTGCTGAGGGCTGTTTTTTTCTGATAGCTGTTATGTCAATATTTCCACACTCATTACTGTCAATACTAGTATCTTTACTGATATTTGTTGTCAAAAGCAAATAAAAAGCCTCCGCTCTACTAAAATTGTCTATTCTGTTAATAACAGATGTAAGTCAAGAAAAGCAATATTTCATTCTTGAATAAATGACACTTTCGACTAACAGAAGAGGATATTTAGTGATGACCACGTGAACCACCATGATAGATTTGTGCATTCTGCCAATATTTCAGCCAAAAGGAGGATGACCACTATGAACAATCTGCAAGGCAAAAATATTGTCTGTAAATATTGGCAAAAATGTTCATATGTGCCAATACTGATAATCAGCTTTTAAGGCAATTACCTGCAGATACCGATATTATTCTGATACTATCCCTACTTTCCCTATGGCCTTAAAATGTCAATAGATATATGGCACTTTCCACAAATGAGGTATAAACTTGCGTTGGCTTTTAAAGCTGCCTATAAGAAGAATGTTCAATAACCGTTTTGCTTTTTTTTATCAGCAAATAGTATTTTTAAGTTTCTAATCATAAACAAGCTCCAGTTATAGTATTTTTAAAACGTAAGTGTTTTATTGGCTATCTTACTTTATTTCAAAAATGTTTTCTTCTCAGCTGTTTCTCTTTTCCTTTGTTAGTATGCTCTGGTATCTTGTGTGGTGCTAAAGTTTGCAATATTTATAAACATTTCTTGTCATACCTAACTTTTACAAAGCTAAATTTACTTACAATGATTCCCCATTTAAAAAGAAAGACATTTAAACCAGTGGTAATTTGTTTCATTTGATGGCTCTTATCGATAAATACTATGTCTAAGGGACTCTCAACAGTGTCCTTGTTTAACCCACAAGTCTTCCTCTCGACTAAAACGTGTCTGTGGCCAGTGGCCACAACTTCTGGCTACATTTTTGACTTTTACAATATTAGACCAAACAAACAATTCAGTTTTTACAGGTTTACAAACGAGCACCCTCACGTCCCCACATTACAGGAGTCAGCCTGACCACTAAATTAGGGCTGAAACTACTTTTATGGTAAGTTGACTCACTCCTGGAAAGCCTGTCCTTTACTTTGTGGTTTCTGCTCTCACTTTCTCAATCTTTGACAAACTTTCCGCCAGTTTCATCACATGAACTCTTCAGTTTTTTGTATACTTGTCGTTTGTATGAATGTAATGACTCGATTGTAGGTTCTGCTGCCACGTGTATCTGTAGCCGGTTCTTCCAGATATTCATCCGCCTCATGCCGCCAATTTACTCACGTTATTACAGTTTACCGACCTACTACACGCGTGTGACAAACTCAATAGATACTTTAAAAAGAGAAATAATTAGACCACTTACTTGATGAGTGTGAAATGTCTCCTGCTGTCTGTGTTTAAAAGAAGATTATAGCAGAGTTGTAGTGTGTGTAGAGTAACAGCTGAGCCCCTGATCTGGACCTTTTCCTCTCTCTGCCTCCTTCCTTTATTAAGGAGCTTCGTGAGGAGACTCCACACTCCTCTCCTCTCTCGGGTTTCATTCAGGCTCCCCCTCTTTCCCTAATTCGACTTATAATCCCTCCCTTTTCACTGTGACTCTGAGAGTCGCCACCCTGTTGCCTCTCTCAGCAGGACAGATGTCTGTACTGCACTTTCTCAATGCTAATGCGCTCTATGGACACAGCGGGGACTCAGGCAGCTGTGGGGTCGCCTCAAATAGCCTGCACCTCAGAGGAGTTAACAATCACAAAGCCTGAAACAAGTCTTGACATCCTCAAACAATTTTCATTGCATAGATATATCCACAGGAAGTTATTTCACATAGATCTAAAACAGGGGTGTCTATGGCCCTTGAGCCAACTTCAGCCGAGGTCCAGTTCTTTTGGCCCCCAGCAAATTCCCAAAATAATGGAATAAGCCCACATTAAACTATTAAGCTTGTGCCTCATTAGCCCTTTTTACAGAGCCTTGTGTTCCCCAATGAGGCTCATTTACACCATTCATTTTTAACTCCACAAAGCTGCAACACCTGTGTCAATTCACTATGCAATTAACCCGACACACCAGTTGGATTGTTCAAAATGTACTATACAGAATATAATTCACGAGTCCATCTGGGAAACAGCCCATAGAAAGCGTTTGGGGAGGGCAGAACCTGTCATAAGCATATCCAACAGGTGATTGGATGATCGTATTGTCAAATCACATTCATTAGGGGCCAAAAATGTAGTAGGCAGGCATACTACCGTGGTGTTAGGTACAAATCATGAGCCACTTTGTGAACAAACTCTTATCAAAACATGCAGAGGTGGAGCGAAAACATCATTTCACTAAAATGCTTTTAGTGTTGTCATTTTTTTTTTTATTCGATAAAGAAATCAGGTCCAGATCTGACAGAACTGCTACTGAAGCTGTTAGCATCTATGCTAATCTCACGAGCAGTCAGTTCCTGCCGTCACTCGTTCTAACCTCTTCCTGCTCCACAGGAGGCTGACTGGGCCGTGCCTCCTTGGCCCCAACACAGGTGCTGTAGATTTGAGCTTGGTAAAGTGGATCTGCCTGACATTCAAACTGACAGATCCAGCTGCTGTACAAGAGTACTCTGCAATATGGCACAACACAGCGTGTACCCCCACATGTACACAAAAAGGCCAAAACTCTCACTCACAGCGCTCCTGCCTCCTGCTGAGTCCACATGCCTCCCTCTCTCCCCTCTCTACTGCCTCTGAACAGAGAACAATTGGAGGGTCAACTCTTACTTCCCAGTCTGTCTCTCTGACGTTTACAGTGGAGGCAAACTATCACAGGGACGTTAATGCTATGACTTAAAATGCCAGCATACATGGGGCAACTGACTGAAGACAAACTGACCATACAGTTATGTTCATAATAATAGCAGTGTGTTTAAAAAGGTGAAGAAAATTCAAAATTCTTTAAATAAATTTTATTTTAATGCACACAAATGCATTGAGGACACTGCGCATTCTATTTCAAAGCAAGAAAATTGGAAAAAGTAATTGAATTTGATAATATTTTACAGAAAGTCAAGAAAAATAATGTTCAAAAAATAGCAGTGTTGACATCTTTATTTACAAAGTCAAAAATGTAAACTAAGAACTGCTTGATGATTCAACTTTCCTGAGAATCATAAACTAATATTTAGTTGCATAACCACAGTTTCTGATAACTGCTTCACATCTGTGGTGCATGGAGCCTTCCAACTTCTGACACCGGTCAACCCAGGACAAGGGTACTAAGTTCCACAATTGCTCTGCATTTCTCGGTTTTGCCTCATGAACAGCATTTTTTATGTCAGCCCACAAGTTTTCTATTAGATTAAGGTCCGGGGATTGTGCTGGCCACTCCATTACTTGAATTTTGTTTGTCTGGAACCATGATTTTGCTCGCTTGCTGGTGTGTTTGGGGTCATTGTCTTGTTGAAACACCCATTTCAAGGGCATTTCCTCTTCAGCATACAGCAACATGACTTCTTCCAGTATTCTGCTGTACTCAAACTGATCCATGATCCCTGGTATGTGATAAATAGGACCAACACCGTAGTACGAGGAACATCCCCATATCATGATGCTTGCACCACCATGCTTCACTGTCTTCACTGTGTACTGTGGCTTGAATTCAGTGTTTTCAGGTCGTCTGACAAACTGTCTGTGGCCCTTAGACCCAAAAAGAACAATCTTACTCTCATCAGTCCACAAATTATTGCGCCATTTCTTTTTAGGCCAGTCAATGTGTTCTTTGGCAAATTGTAACCGCTTCAGCTCATGTCTTTTTTTAACAATGGGACTTTGCGGGGGCTTCTTGCTGGTAGCTTGGCTTCACATAGACGTCGTCTGATTGTTACAGTACTCACAGGCAACCTTAGATCTTCTTTGATCCTCCTGGAGCTGATCATTGGCTGAGCCTTTGCCATTTTGGTTATTCTCCGATCCATTCGAATAGTCGTTTTTCTTTGTCTTCCTCGCCTTTCTGGTTTTGGCTGCCACTTTAAAGCACTTGATATCATTTTAGCTGAACAGCCTATCATTTTCTGAACTTCTTTATAGGTTTTTCCCTCTTTTATTAACTTCTTAATCAAGGAACGCTCTTCTTCTGAACAATGTCTTGAACGACCCATTTTACTCTGTTTGTCAAGGACAAATGCACAGCCAGCATATGCAGCGTGAGTTGCCTTGATCCTTAAATAAGCGCCACCTGTTTAACTCCTATTTTTTTCACACAATCAATTACCTCACTAACTGAACTCAGCACTGCTATTTTTTTGAACACGCCCCTTTCATTTAATGATTCAGTTTCACAGAATCAGCAGCATGCACGTCATGCCTGTTGGGTCTGTTGGGTTTCTATACCTTTACTAAACCTTCTAGAAACTTACTTGCAGTGTAGAAGTTGAAATTCTAACAAAAACAGTGATTTATCTTGCTAGTGATGTGGCACTGCTATTATTTTGAACACAACTGTATAACAACACCTGTCCTCACTGCTTACTGTTGTTCAGACTGAGGACTCCATTCAGTAAAAAAAATCACCTAACTTAGAAGAATATTGAGGAAAATGTCATCTTTCTACAAAAAAATTATGCAACATAGAATCAGTTGATTTAGTACAAAGAAATAAAAACAATAAATGACACAGTTTGACATACTGTATACTTCAAGGTCTGATTCACAAAGAATATTTTACTGTCATCTTCAAACACCTAACAAGCTTCTATAAAGTCAACTTTGTACAGTTTTCTCTTGTTTGGAGTCTAAAAGTGGAGATAAATCATCAGCACCTTATCTCTGCTGCACAGGGTAATTCTTATCATGACCAGGGGCTTTTTCAGGAGAAGCCCGGGCCTACCAGGGCGCTCTGAAGTCTGATTAGCTACCACTGACTAACTGCCTAGTCAAGGCATTATTGGAAAATACAATGTAGCTTGTTTTATTCTTGAAGCATTTTCAGTAATTAAAAATATCTTAATCCAGGAGACCCACTTGGCCACAAGCACCTTGGCCCTGTCATCCTTACATTTTTTGGTATGTGGCGCTCAGTGAAAGAAGTTTAGACACCCTGACCTACACCCTGTTCTGAAGTCACTAATGGGAAATGATGAGTCTCTATGTTAATGGACATTTATTGACACACGAGGCCTGCTCCTCCTCTGCTTGAGTAAATACTGTTAAAAGAAACGCATGACATTTCAGTGTAGCAAAGCAAACAAGGTAATGAGTCACTCTACAGATAATCTACTTAAGACCCTCAGATGTTGATGGTTTATTTGGTCTCTGTGGAGTGTTTGAAACTCTATCAAACTCACGTTTCAACAGGCCCGATGATAAATGAGTATGCAACATGTCCTGTTGGGATTAAAATGAGGATACTCATTAAGAGTAATTCCCAATCTTTGTAACCTAAAGAACATGTCACATTTTTTTTCCATGTGTGTATAATTCTGTTCATTCACACATCACTTCAGTCCATGCGCACATACTCCAGTTTACCATCTGGTTTACTCACTCTTTAGTCCATGCACAGAAACTTTTCTTTGCTTCTTTATCACACTGGCAGATACCTATGTTAATTTATACATAAGTACATATCAAGCACACATACTCTGGTTCATTTATTCCTTTTTTTAATTCATTTCTTATTTTACCACTCTGTTTCTCAAACAAAAACCTCTGTTTATTTATACACAACTTCAGCCCATGGACCCATGCTTCTGTCTACTCATGGATTTATTGACTCTTGAGTTCCTGCATGTATGCTCTTGTCTCATTTATTAAACTGTTTATTTAATCATTTACCACTATTTCAACATGGCTATACATCTTACTATTTATACCTATTATTGTTAGACTTTAAGTCTATGCATAAATATTCATGTTTTTGAATCACTCACTTTTGAGTTATGTACACATACTCTTGTCTTATTTATGTATCTTTCTTTTTATTAATTTAGTGGACAACCTAATTACCTGTTATTGCAAACATTTGTCCATCTGTCTGTGAGCGAGATGACGATGACAACATTTTCTCCATGAACTGTGATGGCATTTTCAGGGAATGCTGGTCATGACACACAGAAGAAGTTATTAGATTTTGGTGGTGGTATAGGAATTTTTTAAAGGCCTTCCCAACATTGGGCAATAGGGCAGATTTCTGCATTTTCATTAATAACTTGTCTAAGAATGTCAGAAATGCCCCGGCAGAGGTTTGTTCCCTCAGAGCACTTCTACTTCATACATTATTTCAGGCCCTGCACAAGTCCTCCTGTTTACTCATTGAATCATTTTTTTAGTCTTATTCATTCATTCACTCATTTATTCATCCATGTTTTTTTTATTCAGTTTCATTGTTGTTAAATACTGAATTCATGTCTTATTTTTTGTTTGCTTTTATATATTTTTCTTTTTTTCATGAACAAATTCTTCTGTTCATTTGAAACATTACTAAAGTCAGTGCGCACACTCCCATTCACTTACTTATCCATTCAGTCAGGTCCCGTCCATGCACACATTTCCTGTTTTTTTTTTGTCTGTAGTCCATGCACACATATCTTGTTCATTTAACTAATAATTTATTCTTTAACTTCAACATTATACTGACACAAACCTCCTTGTGTTGTTGTTGTGTCATTTAACTTGTGTTTTTTCATTTTTTAATATTTTTTTAACTTGTCCCTGTGACTGTGATGCGTTTCAGTGTTTTTGATTGGTTGGATTATATTTTGATGTGTTGTGTTGTTTATCTGATTTTTTTTCATTTGTTGTCATTTTTCATTTGTTGTGTTTTTAATTTTTGTTTGTTGTGTTTTTTGTTTTTGTTGTTTTTTTTCTTCTTTTGTGGTGTTTTATATATAACTATGTATTTTTTATTTCATTTTTTTTCATATGTTGTGTGTATTTATTTTAACTGTCTTTTATTTATAGTATTTTTTGTAGGTTTTTTTGCATTTTTTAATTTGTTGTTGTGTTTTTTATTCATTGTGTGTTGGACTTCAGGGCCACGAAAGACATAAATTTTGTATGATTTTATTAGACCTTTATTATTTTTAGAATTGACAGCAGACATCGAATAATTCTATACTAATCCCTGTTTCCATTCAAAAGCATTAGACCTGCTAATTCACAGGGTTAAGAAGTAAGTCTGCTCCCCGCTGTGCTCCACAGGACAGAGACCAGTTTTCCATTTTAACATAAAGCTTTTCCCCATTGGTTTTTGACCGTCACAGCCTTAGTTGGCCATGAAACATTTGTTCCAGCTTCAGGGGCAAATCAAGGATCTCAAGGCCCAAATTTCTTAATAAAATAATCCTGTTGGAATTTCACTGAGCTCTCTCCAGCTGTGAACACCTGGAGATGTGACCTCAGATCCCACCTGAAAACCACAATGTTCATGAGAACAGAAAAAAAGTCAGTCAAAAAAAAAGTCAGTGGTGTACCAAAATTCACGGGTTATTAGAAGTGTGGAGTTTAGATGTTCCAAGCATGCAGACAGAAGTATTCATTACTTACCGTTTACATCCAGTATCATCAGGACTGTTTGTGAAACATTTGTTAGAAGTTGTGGGTGATGATGTAGTTCATGTAACCTATTTGATCCAGTGCAACTGATGGCATTAATTTTTACCCTCCTTATTCTGTCTGCTTTAAAAAATATTCGAATTTGGTGGATCATTTTAAAGGTTTGAACATTTTCATTCATATTACAAGTTCATAGCCCCGTGCGTGGTATTTTCTCAGGCACCGTGTGGGTTTCTTTGTGTCAGTTTAGGTTTTATGAAGAGGCACCATGTGAGCTGAACAAACAGAGCTCTGGCTTGACACTCTGCTTTACCCAAATTTGGTTTTTCAGATGTCTCTAACAACAAAGATTGCTCTGATTAGAAAAAAAACAAAGTTATGGCTGAACAGCTTCTCAGAAGTAAAGGTGTTCATGCTTTTTGGTGAATCATCTGTGTTTTTTAAAGACCTGTGAAAGTGTAATACTTACATTATCCCTTTGAAAATAACTTGTTTTGGTTTTGGCATTCTCTCTTTCAAATGTTGAGATGTTATATAAATTTAAATATTTACATATTTATGGCATATTTACATCTATTGTTTTCTGAATAGATGTTCATTAATGTGCACTGTCCCTATTAAATAAATAAATAAAAAATTAAGAATCCTACTAACGTTATTAAAGTCATTTGCAACATGTGTTTTTAAGGGTACAAAAACACATTTTAGAAAGTGAACATCTGTTGAAAAATCATTTTATTTGCTAAGTTTTCATTCATGTTTAAAAACAATCAGGTCAAGCCACAGGAAAAATTTAGACTGAAGTTAAAGGCTCCATCTACTGGACAAATGGTAGTACTCATACAGGATTCAGGCATCACCCATAAAAGATGAGGATACCTTTAGTGTTTCAGCAAAGCATCTGTATCCAAAGAAAGTAACAAAACAGAAGTTTTAATCTATTTGGCAAAAGCTAAACCCTCGTGAAAACTTAACCCTTTACCTGTTGTTATGCCGTCTTATCACATGGGAGTCAGAGAATAGAGCAGCTCCAGCACACTATCTGAAAATTGGTTTCCAAACTCGTTTGAAAAGTTTTAATCTGATTATAAAATGCAGTAAAATTAATGATGACTGACATCGATATGTTAAAATAAAACAAACAAACCCCCCAAAACATTAAAAAAGAATGCCAGACTCAGAATAAAAATTGATGTTTAAGTGAAATCATTTCTTGTGCCTCTGCTGCATGGTAAGTGACCGACAAAGAGATAAGAAGCTTTCTGTTGGAAATATTTATGGAATCTGAATCAAAAAGGGAATTGTTCCAAGGAATTTTGGGAACATTTTATGAATTTTCAGCCAGTGGCAAAAAGGAGCCTGCAGTTGGGTCCAGCAGTATCCCCCTTGAAACTAACTGAAACCAAGTTAACTAATTCACTACAAATGTACATGTTTGATGAATAGAGTCCCACCATTTGTTAGAGGTGCAAACTGAGGCTTGTCATTGTCAAAAATAATGGAAGTAAAATGTGAGTATCGGGTCACCACAAAGTTATTAAAACGGTTAGGCTCTCAGAATAATAGATTATTGCCATTAATTAAAATCCAAACATTTCCTTACTCACAATAAATGATACAGATCTTTCTTTATTGACCTTTTATAAAGACCACCACATTTCTTATACACTATTGACCTGTTCCTATGTACAGTATTATATTTGTGGTTAATATACCAGCTGTAAATATCAGCAGAAACTTTTACTGAAAAATACTAATAATAAACTTCTAAAGCAATTGTCCCTGGATACCAAAACTATGACAGTAATAATTTGCATCCCTAAATGCAAAAATAAATATATTTGTTCTGTAATTGTATATAATTTGTGTTCTATTCAGGTTTTTAGAACTCTTATTGTGTCTGAAGCACACTAAATATAACTTACCCAGATTTTTAAAACCCTGTGTACAAAGTGTAAGAGTAAGAAGCCAATAAATTATATAGATAAAACTTTTGTAAAGTTGGAGCCCTAAAAATATCTGAGACTTTTTTTGTCGTTAAACCTTTTGTTACATGATATTATACTGAATGTATTAAACTTTCTTTTTTCGTAAACCACCTAAAAATATCATTATTTCCTTGTTTGTTTGTTTTTTTTCACTATTTTTTTTTTGTCTGGAAACACAACATGTTAAAGAGATTAAGTCCCACATTTTCCACAAGGTGCACCAAAATAATAAAAAGAAAAACCTGAAAGTTACTTTCACAAGCTGTAAAATGGATGCAAGAAATGAGTCATCCAAGTGTTAAAACTATTGATTTACAAAGAAAATATGAAATGATCTGTTTCAATGTCTGTTCTTAAAGGACAGGGGGGTTAAAAAAAGCCTGATGATGCATTTGTAATGCGACAAATTGTCATTAAAATAGACTGGAAAGACAGGGGGGACTTTGCTGTCATGACCAGCTTGGCTTTCTGTTTTGACATCCATTTAAAGTACTTTTGCCAAGAAGCTTCACTTGATCTCCTCCATGCTTTTTTGCAAACGTCAAACAAGTGTTGATTTTCCTCCTGCTGAGCTGTGGTCTCTGTTCTGATTCTCTGCCATAAGTCTCATTTTTCTCCAGTGTTTCTTGATGATGGTCTCATGAGCTTTGACTAAAGCCACAGGCAAAAGAAGCCTGCAGATTCCAAGATGATGAAACTGTGCTATTTTGGACTGTGCTCGGTTTTAGTGCTTTGCTCTTTGAGTGATTTTGGCAGTATGGTGACTCCTTGGAAGCGTCTGTATCGTCCCAGAGTTTCTCCACTCATACAACATGCAATTGGCCAGAATTCAGCGGAGCCCTGGAGTTTTTGGAATGGCTTTGCAAGACTTTCCAGACTGACAGGCGTCAGCATTGCCCCTCTGGAGATGTTGAGGGATTGCATTTGATTGTGATTTGACATGGTTCTGAAACTCTGGAAGTTCTCACATGTGTTACAGTCAGGTGTCCAAATCAGGCTGCATGGAAGCCAATTTCAGGGAGACGAGACAATGCAAGATAAAGCAAACAAGAGGCACTAAACAATGTTGCTTTACTTTGGACATCTTGTAAAGTCGACACTGCAATATTTCTCTGTAGGATGGGGTAGAGCAACATTCCACATTACGCGAGTGCTAGCCCCAATCAGGCACCCTACCTTGACTTGCCCTGTACCTTTTCTGAGTTCTCTCATCAGACGTTTCTTCTTTCTTTTTTCCTTTCTTGCGTTTCTTTGCTTGTTTTTTGTTTTGTGTTATGTTTGGACCAGTTATATAATTGTTGTGTTTGAGGAGGTCATTTTTGACCATTCGATAGGGAAGGTACTATTTGTGTCAGTAGGGGTTTGATGAAGGTGGCAATGCTGTTTGGGCTGTGTTGACTATGTGGTAGGGTTGTATAAGGTAAAAGGAGGTCTGCATATTGCTATCATTGGCCTTCAGCTTGCATACTTACTCCATGTCAAAAATGATCTGGGCAATCAGCAACCCTTAAAGAAAAAGAAGATGTAGATACAGGTGTGATTTGGTTGTGCCAAAAGGGAGAGGCAACTTCAAGTTTTCAACAGTGAACATATGTCAGTCACACTCTTGTCTAAGGGGGTTGTCCTGATGGACAGACTGTCTGGCAGGTCAGGTTAGCTGAAACTTTCATTAAAGTAAAAGTACTGTTTGTTTTGTTTATCCAACATCACAGTTGTTCAATGAGCACAAAACATTTTTATTTTTTGTTTTATTTAACCTTTATCTAACCAGATAAATCCCATTGAGATCAGGATCTCATTTACAAGGGCGACCTGGCCAAGAGGTCAGCAGCACACACCAAATATCAATACAAAGGAAAAAGGTTAAGGCAATAAAATACAACCAATAAATATATCAAAAACAACAACTCGACCATGGAAAAGCAATAATTTTTGAGGACTGTTACAATTAAAAACACAGGCATTGTTCATAGGCTTCTCGCTGTCTGGTGAGCAAATGGAACGAAAAGCTTTGAGTGAAACCAGATCAGCCATTGTCAGTTCAGTCTATATAGTGTTTCAGGCTGTGGAGGCAGCATAAGAAAAAGCTCTTTTTCCAAAATCAGTTCGGAATCTGGGCACATTTAAGTGATAGACTGCACAAGAGTATAAGGCATAGGTGCTCCTCGACTTCTGCAATAGTGAACATAGATAGGACGGTAATAATCCCAGAAGAGACTTATAAATCAACAGCATCCAGTGGGTATACCTCCGGGAGCTCAAGGAGGGCCACTCAGCTTTGGCATAAAGGTCATAATGATGAGTGAGACGTCCGCAGCCAGTAACAAAACGCAGTGCACAGTGATAAACAGTGTCCAGAGTCCGGAGACATTTGGTTCAGGCACTCATATACAAAACATCACAGATATTTCCGAGCTCTGAGGAAAAACAGGATTTGTTCCGATAGAAAAATCCTAGTTTTACCTTCAATTTACGGACCAGGTTGGCAATGCGAGCCTGGAATGAGAGCTCCTGGTCAAGCAGAAATCCAAGATATTTTTAGCTAGAGACCAGCTCTATCTGCTTGCCATTTAGAGTTGTAATGGCATTGGCCGGCTCAGTTAATTCATGTTTGTGAGAAAATACCATGAATTTAGTTTTCTCTGCATTTAAAACCAGTTTCATAGATTGAAGATGAGCCTGAACTGTATTAAAAGCAGTCTATAAAAATTCTAAAGCCTGTGAAAGTGTGGAAGAGCAGCAGTAAATGACTGTATCGTCAGCATAAAAGTGATAAAAAAATTCATTTGACAGATTGACCCACAAATTATTTATATAAATAGTAAATAAAAGTGGTCCCAGGACTGAACCTTGAGGTACTCCTTTTGAGATGTTCAGGAAACCAGAGAAGAAGCCAGCCATATGGACACACTGTGTTCTATTTGATAGGTAATCTGCAAACCAAGTGGAGACTTGGCTTGAGATCCCAATCCTGAGCAGTGTATCAATTAAAAGTTTGTGATCAACCGATCAATCAATCAAAAGTGCAACACAATGTGTTTTACAATCTAAAGCCAGAATAAAATCATTTAAAACTTTTAGAGCAGCCGTAACAGTATTGTGCTGTTTTCTAAAAACAGATTGAAAATTTGTTAAAATATCATTAGTATCTAAAAATAGTTTAAATTGCTGACTGACAATTTTTTTCAAATATTTTCGCCAGGACACATAGGTTAGAGATCGGTCTGTAATTGTTGACCTCTGAGGGATCGCCTCCCTTTATTAGTGGGAGCACAAATGCCGATTTCCAAACTGTGGGTACTTCACAGGTTTTAAAACTCAAATTAAAAATATAGGCCATTGGCTCCGCAATGTAGTCAGCTGCCAATTTGATAAAAAAAAAAAGGGGTCCAGATTGTCAAGACCAGCTGACTTATTTGTGTCTAATTTTTTCAAGGCACTGAGAACATCAGCTGTAGACACAGGAGTGAAATTAAAAAGCAGAGAATTAGAGCAATTTCTCCTTTCACAGGCCTCAGGATTAAAAACAGGCATAGTTAAAACAGGATTAAAATACTCTGCCCATATAAAATGTTCATTAAAAAAGCTCAACATGGTAGATTTATCTGTGAGCTTTTCCCCCTTTTTAATTAAAAAAATTAGGCAGCTCAGCTATTGGCACAGAGTCTGATGTGGAATTCACTGTCTTCCAAAACTGTTTTGGATCATTTAGATTTTTTGTTGTGGCAGACAGATAAAATTCCAATTTTGTTTTCCGAATCAACAAGGTACATTTATTTCGCAAACATAAGATGACAGTTTTCTATTTAAATTGGTTGTTGAATATGGTTACATTGCTTTATCATTTTTTGACAGGGCAGCTCCTTCCTGGTCCTGCTCTAGTCTGAAAGCCAGCCCTCATCCAAGTTCTTTGTGCTGGGCTCAGCTCACCAGAATTCAGTCAGAAAAATCATAATTTCTGGAGAGTAGAGGGCAGACAAGCTGACAGTCTATAACAGGTCTGACACACAACTTTCACATCTTCCAGTCATGTTTTTGACCCTGGGCTTTGGGAGGGAGCTGGTGTACTTGGACAGGGCCCATCATGCTTGAGAGAGCATACAATGCCTTGCATAAAGATAGAGTTTAAACTGTGAGATAGAAATGCTAATCACACCTTTAGCAAAACCTGTCAAAAGTACATTAACCCCCCACCCCCAAAAAATAGCATTGATAATACAGCATTGATAATACAGTCCTCAAAGCTCTAAAATTTCCTGAAAAATAGGTTCTTTTCCAGGTAGGCTGCAGGTGTTCATGGCAATAAACATATATTCAACCATAGTTTACCCATAGTTTTCCTTGCCAGCCCCCATACAAGGTACCATGTCAAGTTTAGTGAGAAAACAGTTGGGTAGTTCAGGATAACTCTCCTCAAAAAGTTAATGGCCAACATGAGAACAATGCAATAAGTAATCAGACTGCTTCATTGTGTGTTCTGTTAACCAGTATGTTTTTATACCCCTTTAGTGAAATGGTAAATTTGTCAAACTATCTGTTAAATGTGAAGTAATATCAGAGGGCACCAGTAGCCTAGGGACATGTCCTCAAACTCCATGTGCAGACCCTATGGTTCCTTTAATGCTTGCCACTGCCCACCATTCTCCTAGTTTCCAACTCAGTCCCAACCAGTGTTTCTCACATTAATACACTGTCCACGGTGGTGGGGGTACCAAGTTTGTTAATGGTCATCATGTTTAGCTTTATACCGTAGGTCTGTGTAGATTCTCATTCATCCAGGTCATGGTCATTCTGAAGATTCAAAAGCAAGGCAACTGGACTGTGTAGAGTTTGTTGGGAAGACGTTTCACTTCTCATCCAAGAAGCTTCTTCAGTTCCAAATGGCTGGTGCTGGAAGCAGATATTTATCTTGCTAGAGGAAAAACAACAACAAAGGAAGGGAGGAGTTGGAGAACGACTCATAGAAACTTATCCCAGGGTGATGTAACCTCTGAGAGTCGTTACCCTGAATGGGTCATTAACTCCCCCTGTCATGTGAGGTGTTATGGTCACATGTGCCCAGGTGTGAGTGTTTGGAGAGCTTTCTGGGGAGAGAGCTTAACACTGCATTATATGTGGGTGAGAGATTGTGTCTGAGTCCACCACCTCTGTTAAGAGAAGGCTTCTCCAGTCTGGTGAAGATGGCTTCTTTAACTCCTCTTTCAAACCATCTATCTTCTCTCGCCAACACCTGTACATTGCTGTCCTCAAAAGAGTGTCCCGTGTCCTTTAAGTGGAGGTGGACTGCTGAGTCCTGACCTGAGGAAGTGGCTCTCCTGTGTTGAGCCATACGCTTGTGAAGCGGTTGTTTAGTTTCCCCAGTGTACAGGTCTGAGCATTCCTCACTGCACTGGACTTTATACCGTAGGTGTATTTTTTTGTCCCTGTATGTTTTTCTGCATGTTTGACAGCATTCATCAGCAGTATGTTTAGTAAAGACACTCAACATTACGCACTTTAAATGCTTTATACAATATTTCATAAACACAGCAGGTGAGCTGTGATTGCAGATGCTTGTAGTAGATGAAGTAATGTATTGACAAAGACCCTGGAAGGTAATATTGGCAAGTGGATGCAGATAAATGTTCAAACAACAGTATTAAAGGCTTTATTTTTGACAAGACACACTGCACCAGAGCTGATAGATATAGAAGTATAAGTGGATGTCTTTCTCTTGCATGGATGGCAAATGGATCTGGATTTTATCAATAAATTGTTGGAAGATATACTTGGGGGGCTATAAACTTGTGTGACCCATAAAAATATCGTCTATGTGAGGGAAACCCTGCCAGTAGATCTTCTAACCTCATGTCCTGCCTCTCATTACCCAACTTCCAGCATCTCTAACAGGAAAACTTTTTATTTTGATGTGTATACACATATAACTTTTGCTGTGTATATGCAAAAACTGCTACAGAAATCCAGTCTGAACTTTTTTCTGTGACGAACGAACCCCTGAACCATTTTTCAGGTAAATAGTCCTAAGTCTTCCAGTGATATATATTGTTTGAAAAAGTAATTTCCATTTACAGGTTAGACCCCTCTGTTGCAATTCAGTTTTACTATTGGCTAATCTTTGGAAACAGATGACATTTTATCCCAACCATCCACTCCACAGAGCTCAACAGTGGCACCCACTCCCCATTATCTATTGTAGTTGCAGAAATGTGCAAACTCAACCCTCTAGAGATGTTGCTGTGACACTCTGGGCTTGTGGGTACTATCATTCTTTCACTACTTAAATTCCACCAGTCGGTACATCTAAAACTCTCTGCTACCAAATAGCCACCAGCCATCCTATAGCACTTAATCCAGCTCAGGAACATGGGGTGCTGGAACCTGTCCTGTCGCAGCTGCCGACGGCAAGAGGCAGGTACACCCTGGACTGGTTGCCAGCTAATCACAGGGCAGACATATAGAGACAAACAGCCATTCACACACACCAACTGACAATTTAGAGTCTCAAGTTAACATACTAAGTATGTTTTGGTAACCTTTTTGACTGACTGGAAGTTAAAGGGATTACAATTTTTGAATTAGTAATAATACTGTATTAAAGTCGTGCTGAGTTACTGAATGTATTTTTGTCAAATGTGGGCCATTTTAATGATTTCATGTAAACACAGCTACCAGCTAACAAGAAAAGTACAAACCCTAATTCCAATGAAGTTAGGACGTTGAGTAAAACATAACTTAAAACAGAATACAATGCTGTGCAAATCCATTTTGATATATATTCAATACAAAACACTACAAAAAAAAGATTTTAAATGTTGAAACCAATAAACTTGGTGGAGTTTTTGGAAATATCCACTCATTTGGAATTTGATGCCTGCAACACATTTAAAAAAAAAACTGGGACAGGGCAACAAAAGACTGGGAAAGTTGAAGAAGGGTCAAAAACACCAGTTCAAACATTCCAGGTTAAATGGAAACAGGTGAGTGTCATGAGTCTCAGTCGTACACAAGCAAGGATGGGGCAGGGGCAAGGTGCACCACTTTGTGACAACTGCATGAGCAAATAGTCCAAAGTTCTAAACGTCAATTGGTATGAGGATTTTTATCATCTACAGTGCATAACATCATTAAAAGAGTCAGCGAATCTAGAGAAATCTCTGCATCTTAGTTGCAAGGCCAAAAACAAACACTGAATGCCTGTGACCTTTGATACCTTAGGTGGCACTGAATTAAAAATCAACACAATTCTGTAAAGGATATTATCAAGTTGGCTCAGAAACAAAGAAAACTATTGTCAGGATACGCAGATCATCACTACATCTACAAGTGCAAGTTAAAACTCTACCACACAAATATCCACAACAACCAGAAACACCACCGGCTTCTCTGGGGCCAAGCTCATCTGAGATGGACTGATGCAGAGCGGAAAAGTGTGCGGTGGGCTGACGAATCCACATTTCAAATTGCTATTGGAAATCATGGACTTCCTCTGGGCTAAAGAGTTTAAGGACTATTTAAATTGTCCTAATACTCTTTAGCCCAGAGGAAGAGGAGCACAAAGTTCGAAAGTCAGCATCTGTGATGGTATGGGGTTTGTCAGTACCCATGGCATGCATAACTAGCACATCTGTAAAGGCACCATTAATGCTGAAAAGTACATATGTCCAGACCTGTCTTTCATTGAAATGTGTGGCGCAATATGAAGCATAAAATAAGACAATGGAGAACCTCAACTTCAGTTTAGCAACTGAAGTCGTACCTCAAGCAAGACTGAGAAATAAGTCAGAAATTAGTGTCCTCTGTCCCCAAATTACACTTATTGAGTGTTATTAAATGGAAAGGTGATGTAACAAAGTTGTAAAAATGCCCCTGACCCAGCTTTTCCAAAAGTGCTGCAGGCACCAAATTCAAAATGAGTGAATATTTGCACAAAAAACAAAATCAAAGTTTGTCAGTTTGCACACTAGATACCTTGTTCTTATAGTGTATTCAATTGAACATAGGTTATAACAGATTTTTAAATCATTGTATTTTGTACACTCACAGTAAGAAGGTCGCCGGGTTGATCCCTGGGTAGGTCAGGGCCTTATGGGCCCAGGGCTGTATGGAGTTTGCATGTTCTCCCTGTGCATGCATGGGTTCTTTCCTGGCACTCTGGCTTTCTCCCATGGACGAAAAACATGCCCCCCCCCCCCCCAAAAAAAAAGGGATAAGCAGAATGGATGGTGGATGGGTGGATGGATGTATTTTTTAGTCATTGTCCCAACTTCATTGGAATTGAGGTTTGTAATTAATTACAGTTTTGACTACCTTGCCTTTCTCTGGAATTTGAAGTGTAATAAAGCTCTGGTTTTTAGATGATAGATAATATTGTCTTACCTTTAATGGCCACCAAGTGTGAATGTATACCAGTGTGTTTGCAGTTGACCTGAAGCCCCTTTAAAAGCAGCAGTGATGCAGCTGCTGTTTGACATAGCTTGGGAAATTCCATCCTATTAGAGATAATTATCATTCTTCAATCTGTTTCTACTTTAAAAGGGTCCAGACAGCAATCAGTGAACACACACACAAACACACACACTCTCCCTCAATGTGGTCTTAATTTTCATTAATGTTGGGACTGCTGCTGGGTTGGTGTGTGTGTGTGTGTGTGTGGGTGTGTGTGGGGGGGTGAGGGTCTCACGGTACCTGAAACATTGAACATATCTAATCCCATGATTCCATTAGCAGGAGACCATAACACATCATTCCTGCAGCTTCAAACCACACCAGGTGGTCAAATACACCTACAGCTCCTTAGAAGTCATGAACTGCTAATGGTAACGATCACCACTCGCCACAGGAGGGCAACAGAGGCCCATTAAAACAGCATGGTGCTCCTTTTTACAAGAGGAGTTTATTTAACCTCATTAACTACTGTCCAATGATGAGGAAACAGCGGTGTGGGCTGAAACAAAACAGCCTCCAATCATCTTATTTACCCCTTGGCATGATTGAGAGCAGCAGCTCCCACCTTAAAGTAATCCAGCACTCAAGTAAAACACACACAAAAAAGCATGAATGCATTGTTTTGACACATCTCTTTGGTTCAAGTCTCATATTCCTTCCTGTAACTTGGAGGCTTTTCTATCCTTTCACAGTTTCTCAGTCATATTTCTCCAACTTGTCTACCTTGGAATGCATGTTGCCATTTTTCTTCATCATGCTGATCCTGCCCAATGTCTCATCAGTTGTTCCCTGCGGAGCTGCAAACATGTTCCTTATGTGGGTGCATCCATCAAAAAGACTGACAAAAACATCAGTCAGAATCTGTATTTTCAACACACCTGCACCTTGTATCATTTAGTCAGACCATACGTGCCACAGACACATCTAGTGTAAGAGGAGAAGATGACTTCAAATATTCTGGTAAAATATGAGAAACTGAAATTAAGCTTTGGAGATTTAACTTCTGTGAAGCAGTGACTCATCCTCAGTGTTTATTGTTATTGCAGTGATGAAAATGAGGAAATTTAAGGTTTATTTATTATTTCTACAGTAATTGTGCCCCCTACATCATTACATGACTCATGGTTACAGACAATGTCACTTCTCGTAATTTTACTGGCACAGTCGAGATGCGCGGTTTACTCTGACATGTCACGCAATTTCTTTAACAGCCACACAGGCAGAGACTTTCCCTCTAATCCACTGTTAGAAAGACCACACCATTGTGATGAGATTTGCTTTGGTAAAATTAATTTTTTTAAATTTGTTTTGATGCTACTTTTTTAGCCATTTTTTTTCTAAATTGTATCAAAGACATACTTCCTATCAGTTCAGTCATGGTCATGGTTGTTGTGTTATAATTTTAGAATTAACTTACTTTTGTGATGGTGTGTTATTCATTGAAGTGTGACATGATGACTTATGTGTATATATGTGTATTGGAAATGAGAGGTTTGAGTCAAACACCTCTCCTAAATTTCTGGCTGTGAGTTTGAACTTCAGAGATGCTGGACCAAGGCTTTATTCAATGATAAGTGCGAAACTTTTTAAGTTGAACAATATCATTTCAGATTGATACAAAACAAAATCTGTAAAGACAAATGAACACTATCAGAGTTAACACTTCTGGAGTTTGTATATGGGTCAACACCACAAGTTGGTGCTTTAACTCTCATCAAGTGTAATTATTGACTTTTTTGGAGTTAAAATATAAACTTTGGAAACTTAATTATGTGACTTTTGATCAACACTTCTATGTAGTGTTAGGAATGCACTCTCTCATAGTGAATTTTTAACTACCAAAGTGTTAACACTATGATAACACTGCAAAGTGTAAACATTGCTCTATGTATTACCTCCGCCGAGGAGGTTATGTTTTTGGGAGGGTTTGTTTGTCTGTCTGTCTGTTAGTTAGTTAGCAACATTACTCAAAAAGTTAAGGACGGATATTGATGAAATTTTCAGGGAATGTCCGGATTGGGATAAGGAACACGTGATTAGATTTTGGAAGCGATCCGGATCTCCGTCTGGATCCAGGAGTTTTTTAAAGGATTCTTTAACACTGGGAGATAGGGCCATTTTCGACATTTCTGCATATAACTCCACAAATAATGGTCAGGGCACTTGGGAAAAAAATACAGGAAAAGTTTCTAACATGCTCTACAGTATATCAAAGACTGATCCGGATAAAGGAATAATTCTGGATACTATGATCCAGAATATGAAAAAATAGGGGACCTTTGGAATTTTCATCATATAGGAAGAGAACAAATGAAGCTATAAACACGCAACAAACACCATTATATAGCCAAGGCATTGTGGAATTTGGAAGGTGCCAACGGATTTGCTGTATCTTCAAAAGCTAAGGACCTGGATCCAGAAGAAAACCGCCATTAAGGAAAGTACGATTTTCGTGAATAACTGCTGAACTAATGTTGATATCATTATGAATTCAGCTGCCAATGGTATGTTTTCATGGTAAAGGAATCTAAAAATGTAGTCAAAATAAATGTGGGACTAATATTTATGGTGCAAATGACAAATAGGAGGAACTGTGGCGCTTGGCGGAGGTCTGCACTCTCCGAGTGCCTTCTAGTTTACAGCTGTAAAGATACTATGTTTGGTTAGAGCACTAAATAAAATAAAGAAAATGCACAGCAGTTTTCATAATGAGAGCTTGTGGCATCTGTTGGTACTTGTCGAATAATGAGGGATGGGCAAGATTATTGACTCTGCTAGTGTTCAGGGTTCAGAGTAAAAGTTCAGAATTAAAGAACATACACTGACAACTATGGATTTGCTGGAACATCATTTTTAGACTTGCTTTTGACTACAACACAGGGATTTGACTCCATTCAGAGTGGAACTAACTCTGCACTTGCTTGAACTTTGCCAACACCACCTTTTAACTCTTCTCAGTGTTCTGTGTAATTGTTTATATGTCATAGGACATTTGAGCCATCCAATAATTGTTGTCATTTAGGTAGTCTATGACTGTAATGAGGCTCTCAGGGTCCTCGAGTCTTGGGGGGAGGTATATGTCTGTGTACCGTCTGCATAGCAGTAAAAGAAGACTTTGTGGTACTGAATTAATTAGTCAAGGGGCAGCGCAAGAATGGAGAATATAATTGGACCTAAAACTGAACCCTGCGGTACACCACAGATAACGGTGGAGGTGATAGAGAAGTAGTTACCTGTGTCCACGAAGGTTTGTTCTAAAAGACAAGAACAACACCAGATGAGTGGAGGGTCTCTGTTACCCATCGAGCTTTCAAGACTGTCAAAATGGTGGTGGCCTGCTTCTATTAGTTTCTAATGCAAAGCTACATGATGACTCTTTTGATACACTTGAATCTGACTTTGTTTCCTTTTAGACAGTGATGTAACATTACTTACTAATCACTAATTACTCATTACTTTTTCTGCATGACTTTTTTTTTATATAAACAACAATCTTTGTGAATGTGGCTTCATGGGATAGCATGGTAAAGTTGTTTCCATGTGATTCTGGTCAGTAGAAGTTCAGAACAATATTAATTAGTTTAGTATTAATAAGGCAAATTCAATTTATTTTATGCAACAGTTTCCCCACACCAAAGAACAGGAGCAAACATGCCAATAAAGTTAGTCAGCTTATTTTAAAATGATTTAAACCACAGGACTATAAAGAGCACTGAGTGTTTAGATTATAGGGCGGCCTGGGTTGCAGAAGTTTTCCATCAACACATCAAAAAGAGAATGGTAAGACCCTCTCCTTTTACATTATAAGGGTCAAACACAAGCTTTTAGGAGCTTTGCCTGTTTACAAATAACAAGAAGAAAATAGTTATTTTGAGAGTCATTATCACTAAGAAACTAGTAGGAACAAGCAAATTGAAAGCTAGTTAGCTTAGCTTGCTTTCTCTCGAAGACACCCCTCTTTTACATAGCAAAGGTCAAACAGTCAAACACATTGTTTAGTCTGCATTTCATTGAATAATGCTTGAGGACAAACATTTTTTTTTATCAGAATTCCTAATCACAGTCCTGTTTCAAGATGTAATATTTACACCCTGGAATTGCCTTTACTGTGAACATCACTAAGGCAGAGGGGGGCACGAATTGGCCCCTCTTTATGCCAGTATCAGTGAAACATTATCAGTGGTGTAATAAATATGAGAGGGGAGCATTCTGAGCCACTGGAAGAGCACAGGGCTGTGTTCGTGTCTGAGTTTGTGTGATTGTAATGTTGAAAGAAGCAGGGTGGTATGGATGCTGTATATTGGGGTTGGTTTGTGGTCTGACTCATCAGCAGCACCTGGGATCAATTAAGTCGATTGGAGCGGACAGATGCCACTATAGTCCAGAGAGAACAGAGAAGCTTAGACACAAAAACTGGACACAATTATGGACTTTATAGAGTTTTTTGACACATTAGTCTGCTACAGGAAAGTGTTGCACCCTCATTAAATTAATTGTTCTTGTCATTTCTGAGACTGTCAAAAATGGGCTGTGGTGCTCCAAACACAGTTAAGTGGGCCTCTGTCAAAATCATGGGTCAAATTTGGGCTTACCAGGGGTGAAACTTACAAAAAATCTATCGTGGTCCAAATAAGAAAGCTGCTTTTTCCCTCGGCAACATTATGTTGCTGGTGTTTAAGCTTGAACTGACTGACTGTAAGTTTGAAAAAAAATGTGCAAATTATTTGAGCAGAAGAATAATCATTAATCTCCTTTATTAAATCAAAGTACTGCAAAGTAGTGCTGTCTTAGAAGACGCTAATTATGCTATCAGTTCATTCCAGTGCGATCATTTAGTGTTTGTTTATAGCTGGGGCATTTTGGAAGCAAGGCAGCAGCCGTTTTGCAAAGTTACAATGGTTCCTGGTGGCAGGCAACTTTGCTAAAGTTTAGACAGAGCATTTGCCCAAGTTTTTTTGAATAAAATACGTAAAGACATAGTTTTACTGGCTTGTAAATCTGTTGCTGACTGTTTTGTTTTCTGAAACCAACCATTTAGCCATATATCTGGTACATCCTGAGTGTTATTGAACTATTACTAAGTAAAAAGCTGGCAGCAGTTAGCATAGAAGATGCTATTTTTTTAATATATCTGTGAGGAGGTTATGTTTTTGTCAGCGTTTGTTTGTAAGATTGTTAAAAGAATAACTCAAAAAGTTATGAATGGATTTAGATTAAATCCACAGGGAATGTTGGTCATGTTGGTTAAGAAGAGACAAGATTTTGGTGGAGAGCTGAATATGGATCCAGGAGTTTTTTTTAAAGATCAGTTAGCATTGCGAGGTACAGCTAGTAATTTTTCATTTTTTTTCACTAATAACTCAGTAACTTCTCAACAGATTTTTATTATATTTTCAGGGAATGTTGGTTATTGCATATGGGAGAAATTATTAGATTTTGGTGCTGATCTGAAAATTTTCTTTATTTCTGACAATAAGTCACCCAACAATGTTGGAAATGCCTTGGCAGAGGTTTGTGCTCTTGGAGCACCTCTAGTTTTCAACATAATAGAAAATGAATTTCTGGCTATTAAAGTCATGAATAGATTTATTACATAAGATCACAATCTGAGTTTAATTTGAAAATACAAACAAACATAATAAAGAAAAAAGGACGAAATGGTTTGGACATCCTATAGTGTTCCCTTTTTTTCATCCTTCATTAAAATACCAAATTTTATGATGTCATATTTCTTCTTGAGGGATAATTACTTATGATCTATAGAATATACACCTTGAAAAACTTCTTTTGCTATGTAGTAATGGAATTATTTTTCCAAGTTTCATTATTAGACAAAAAGCAAATAATACTGCATTTGTTTAAACTCTGGACCTTTTAAATTATCATTTTTTAGGGCAGAGGGAGCTGGGAGCTTTGAGGTCTGTCTTTTTGGAACAAAGAGCTCAGCATGTTGGCAGGAAAGATATACAGAGATTTATTCTAACTAAATTAGACTTTGTTCAGAATTGAAAAAAGATGTGAAAAGGGAGTCCAACGTGGCCTGAGTTATACTATCGGGGGGGTATTCAGACCCTCAGGGCATTGAGTGTAGCAGTGATTACCCTCCCCGCTGTTTCTCTGCACGCTCCTGCTCTGAAGCTGTACGGGCAGAGCATGGCACCAGCCGTGCTGTGGTTCAGGGTTAGGCTCCCACAGTGGCTCTTTAAATTGAAAATGTATGTTTGCACGGCACTGAAAGAAAAATAATAAAATGTATCCTCAACATTTTTCACAGTGCATAAGTGTCCTTTTAGATGAGGGGGTGCCAAAAAACTGATTATCACATTTATCATAGTTTTTTTTTCTCTTGCTGTCAGAAAATGACAGCACTGATGAGAGTCAAATGAAATCCGGCCTTGCTGTGGAGCCTGTTGGCCAATCAAACATCTCCCTCTGGCTTGAGTTACGACATGGAGCTTTTTAATCCAGGAGCGTAGAGTCAAAGGAACCCTGACTGTGCATTAAACTGAGACAGCTTTGGTAGGACAAGCTTATTCACATAAATATGAGATAATTACAGCGTCACAACCGCCGGCGACAGCTCTATGATGGATGAGCCAGGGAAAGAAAACATAAAGAGAGTGAGTGGAGAAATAGACAGGGCTGCTGCTGTAACACAAACTGTGGTCAGAGGGATGGGAGTGAGAGACAAAACAAAAGATGGGTTAAAGAAGGAGGAGAGAAGGTCTGAGTGTCTCAGGCCTCAAGTATTACCCCTCTCCTCTCAGCCGTCTTCTATTTCTACCTTTTAAGGAACTCCATAACTTCAAGTAGATAATGAGTGCCTTGAAGCAGGCAGAAGTAAATCAGACAACGAAGGGAAAGAGAAAAGGTGTGTGTGTATGTGTGTATGTGTGTGAGGGTGGATTGAGTGAGGCAGTGGGAAACCATGGAGGGAAAAAGATTAGAAGTGATAACAAATGAAGCGAGAGAGGAGCTGAGCTGAGAGGAGATGCATGATAAGATCCTGCATTAACTTAAAAGCATACTTTAATAAAACTCCACAAAGAGCTTTAGAGAGGGAGAGGCACAGATGAGACCCATGCAGGTTAGGAAAATACACCAACGTTCAGGATCTTTTTCAGTCCAGACCTTTGTGGTCAAGCCTGAATCCCTTTTTCACAAGTCCAATGTCTCCAAACACCCATGTCCCATTTTAAAAAGGTCATCTCAGCACAATAAGTTCAAAAGTGGGCACATTAATAAAGTGGCATAGAATTATCATAAACAAAAATCTATTTTTACTTTGACTGCATCAAACATTTTCAACAACTTCATTTCTGTCCATGAATCAGAAAATAATATGTATTTCCTGAAATTAAATCCTTGTCACCCCAGTTTAAATATCTGTATATATCTATATATATCATATACTTCATACTTATGTCAGATACAAGGTACAACTTGTAAGAATCGCACATATCTTGAATAAGCAACACAGCTAAATGTGTGGGTAGCGCCCCCAAAAATTGTGCCGAAATTCCCTCCTCCTCTGGGAGACATCTTATGGTTCCTCAGTGAAGCAAAGGTGAGGAACCGGTCTTCTTTGGGTGTTGCCTTCCTAGTATACCCACTTCAGCATTTGTCTTTTCCTTCAATAGTCCCATGGTACTTGGTCCTAAGTTTGGAAATGGTACCTGGACTGACACCAAATAATTCTGCCACTCTGCACGCTGGAACACCAGCTTCCAGTCGCTGGGGATTTTGGCACTTTTTTTTGGGCACTACCCACATGTTTAGCTGTGTTTCTCATTCCATTAATGCACTACACTTACAAGTTGTACCTTGTTGTAAAGGTGACTGATCAGGCTTTCCATTGACATAAAATACAATAGAATTGGTATCATTTAAGGGGAGAAATAATCAACTGGATTAATGTTTCCAAACTTTTTTTGTGGATTAAAAATCAGCTACTCTTACCTTTGGCCAGTTCTTGTGCCTTCTTTTAAGCTTGGGTCCCCTACAAGAGGCCCGGGGCTTTAGGGTTCTGCGCAGTTTCTTAGCTGTTCCAAGGACTGCACTCTCCTGGACAGAGATCTCTGCTTCTGTTCCTGCTATCTGCTGGAGCCACTCTCTGTGTTTGGCCTTGGTGTTACTGGGACTTGGTTCCCAATCTCAGATGGTGAGGATAATAGTGTATCCCCCTGACTGTTGTTCAGGCTCCCCCTTTCCCTAGCATCCGTGTTTAACCTTGTCAATCTTTAGCTGTCATAGCAATCAGCACTTTTGTATATTGGAACATTGTGCTGGAAGTTGTCTCTTAGTGAGTCTGGATGAGGGGTTTTGAAGCAACAGTAGTTCCCACATCCTCTGCATGTAAGCCCTCTTGTTCTGGTTACAGGTGTAGTAGCATTCCAGTAGTTGTTCTCTGCCCTCGTTCATGTGTCTTGTTTCAGTAGCCCATTTGTCATCAGACTGCTCTGGTTCCCCAATAGCTGATGCAGACCTTGTTTTTTCTGAACTTAAACTATTATATCACTAATATTCTTTTGAAAGAAAAAAACAAAGCACTAGTTATTTTCCATACAACAAATACTGTATGTAAAATATTCTTTGTGATAACACAGTCTGAAGAAGGGCAATGATGTTTGGCAATGACATTTTGGTGCAGTTAATTGAATTTTTAAATTATAATTCCCAAAGCTAGATGAATTAGAAAACTGCGCCAAAATGATTATATCTTTATAATTTATTTTTTTGGATTGAATATCTCCGTCTGGTGGCTCAACATTGAGTGATGCTGAGAAGGCTTCCTTACGGTTGAGAGTATAAGCCCAGCCCGGGCTCTCATGTTTGAGGAGTCCCTTTGCAGAACACTTAACACCATAAAGCTTCCACTGCTGTGCCAGTAGCGAGTGGGAAAGCACATGGATGTGTTACCTAATTCAGATAATCCTGATTAATCAGTGTATAAATGTAAATGTGAATGGGTCTGAAATGTGACCTGTAGTGCAAATGCACTTTGAGTAGTCAGAGGGTCCAGAGATGGGATTTACAAGCTCATGTCCATTCATCATAAACCAGTATGTTATTCAGAGACATGTTAGGGATTGGCAAAAACCTTTTTTTTTTGGGTACAGTCACATATTTTTTGTGCTGGAGAAGCTTAAAGAAAATTCCCATTCAAAAGGGTCACCAAGAAAATAGCATTTCCTTAATTCTGATCTCAACTAAAAGAGGGTGGTATCATCAGCTGGAAGGTATTTAAAAGTACTTATGTGAAGCCTTAACACCAAACTAAAAGCATATAACAAGACTATATATGTTTTTATACAGCATGGATTATAGAAACAAAAAACATGGTATTAATGCAATTGATTATGGTCTCAATGGGTTAAAAGGGATTTACAGTTTTGTTTTTTTTTTTAAAAAAGACAAAAACGTGTTCATCTCCAGAGAGACCAACTGGGCCTGAAGGTGAACATTGAAACAGCCACAGTCATATTCACTTCTTCTTGCTGTATGTCAAAAAAGAAAACACTTTTTGACTTCAAAAGCTTTCGAAGGGAACAGCAAATTCAGGATTTAAGAGGCCCCTGACCTCATCACTGGGTTCAAATCAACACTGATTGAGTCAACTTTAACCTTAGACCTTTATTGGAGTCATAGAGTAAGACTGAGTCGCTTCAAACAAAAAGCTGCCTTTTGGTGCTGTATGAAACCGTAGAGGAAGTCAAATAAAGGCCATTTTAAAAGCCCAATATCAAAGTTTGATTGCCCCCTAACCCTGTTGGTCACAGGACCAAAAGCTATCCATTAACATCTTGTGCAACAAGTTTATCTAACCAAACTGAAACAAAATCATACCTTACTCACAATGAATAGATGAATATGAATAACATCAGAGTAGTGAAGAGCCCACAGAAAAATATCATAAATCTCTGCTTTTTGTCTAGCTCCGTGAAGCATTTGTGTATTTCATTGTTATGGTCTACGTGGCCTTCAAATTTGGTGTTCTGACTGTTTCTTACCATCTTTGTAACAGTTTTTATATCAATATGGAGAAGCTTTCCTCATGAAAAACCTTAAAATCACACTGTACACTAACTTTAAAATTAAAAGAAGCAGAGAGACACATTTAGAAACATGCTATTGTACTTCATGAAGTGTGTAGCGACTGGAAAGTTGGTTGCTAGTTGGTGGTGACCAAAACAGAGATAAATGGTACGTCAACATGGTACTGAAATCACACAGAAAATATACTGATTCAAAGCCAAAGATGTAATTTATTTTATAGAATTTACACATTCCTGGTAGGAATTCGTAGAGGATGCATGGAAGGAAAACGCTTGGATGTGCAGAGATAGGGGCAGAAACTAAAAAAGCAAGGATGGGAAACTAGGGTTTGTCCTATAAAGGTGGAACATAGAGGGATAACAGTAACATTTGCAGTCTCGATTCATTGAGAGTTAGAATTGCATGGAGAGCTTGTGACTGTGAAGGAAGAGTAAAATGAAGTTTTCAAAAAATTGGATGAGGAAGAATTATGCCTGTGCAGGACTAAGTATAGGTTCACCAAAACACTCAATCCCTCCCCTGTGCTTCTTTCTTTTCTCCTCTTCTCTTCTGAAAGAGGATGGGGGAGATAGAGCACCAGCCAGATCCAGCAGCTTTGTTAGCCCCAAAAAAGTCATTTCACCCAGGCTGCTTCCCTGTTCTCCCTCTAAGTAAGACTTTTCTCTGTCTTTCTGTTTTCAGTTGTGTTTTTATTGTTATTCCTTTCATGCGCCATGTTGCTCACAAGGAATAGCTGGGTTTTGTTTGTCGGGTCAGTTGAGGGCCATTGTCATTATATGGAGTTTGCATATACAGACCCTAAGTCTGTTACAGGTGGTGATGATGCTGTGTTTGTCATGTTAGAGTAGATAAGATTAAGGATGTCTTTGTATTGGCATGGTGGACGGTGAGATCTCATGGAATGACACAAAGATTCTGTAGTTCATTGTACAACCTCTTGAAGGTGTTGTAGGACTAACTGAGGACAACACCTGCAAAGGGAAGTATGCCTGGTGACGTCTAGGCTCTTGCTACCCATCAGTCTACATAGTTGAGTTGGTAGGTGCATATGGAGCTATGTGGTAAGATAGGTACCATTGGCATTATCACTAGCTTGCATGTAAGAGCCCTAAGTCTGTTGAAGGTGGTGATGCTGTGACAATTAAAGTTTGGGGGTGGGCTCTAACCAGTGGTGCATAATGTAATCAACAGCTGTCTTAACTGAGTATTTATCTTTTCATCAGGGCACAGGTATCTTTTGTTTATTTCACATTTATTAGAAGATAGCAGGTAAAGTTTAATGCTAAATGTGCTGTTCCTGAAATGACTAATTCACATAAAAGATTAAAAAAACTGCAAAATCTTGGCAGATTTATGTCATCTGTGGCAGCAGACACAGACATGGTGGTATCTGAGCATCTCTGTGGTACAATCAATTTCCTCCTTTGCAGACACACTTCTGAGTCAAAAATGACAACAATCTGTACAATATTGAGACAAATAGCACCCAAGCTTCAAACAGTATTCTCAAGCGGCATTAATAAATAGAAAAATCCAACTCTGTCCCCTTATTTCAAGCTCTATCTCTGTTTTTCTTGGTTCCTCTGTATTTTGCTTTGCCTTTCTTCAGCTTCTCCATTGCTGAACCACAACAGTTGTGGGAAATCAGTCCCAGCTGTCAGCACTTTGATTTGATCGTAGAATGTGTCAATCAAGCAGGGGGACGTAGAACAAAATCTAATTCCAGTCACTCGTTATTTCAGCTCCCACTGAGCTCCACAGTGAAGGATTAACTCTGACCGTCACACAAAGCAAAAGAGGGACCCAAGGCAAAACTGACCAGCCCGTCTGATCTTTGTTCTATGCACGAAGAAAGACCAACATGAAAGCACAAACTTATTCAGAACAACTTGTACGGAAATCCCTTTGAATATTTTAGCTCCTAGCAGTAAATACTTGCATGGCAGCTGTGAAATTATCCTTTTTTTTTCTTTCGTGTTTCAAGATGTGAAAACTTTTTGGATTTAAACTGCCAGCAAAAGATGACAAACAGAGACTTGGGGAGTTTAACACTGTGGGATTCTTTTCTCTGCCAAATATCAGGCTGATGTCACATAAAGGATGCGAATCAAAAGCACTTTTAATCATTTATTTTTCTGGTTGAATAAAAAAAGAGAAAATAACACAAAATAGTGAAGCTACATCCAGACTCCTTCTTTACCCCTACCTTTACTTTCTCATCCCTGTTTGTACTTCCAGGCATACACAGGCATGCCTTGATTAAGTTTGTTTAGGTCCAGTCCTGGCTTATTGTGCTCAAATAATGGCAGCCTGAGAAGGAATTATAAAAGAGGAAACGCAGACAGCGTGACGGAATGAAGGAATAGCATCACATTACTGTGGGATTTTTAAGAGGACAGTAAAAAGATATGCACTGTTTAGTTTCCAGGCCTGGAATGAGAAATTATTTTGTTCTGCCTTTCCTTTACCCCTGAAATGGTGCATTGTTGGAGAGGAAAAGATAATGGTCCAGTTACAAACAACAGTCCTTCTTTGTAATAGTTTACTTTCTTTGTTGCCCTTTTCTTAGTGCATTCCCACTAAAGATTGGGGTGAAAATGAAAATTGGATGGATGGTTCAATGCAGCTTTTACATAAAATATTTCACAGGTCTATATGGACAACAGCCCATAGAAAGTGTTTAGTGAGAGCAGAACCTTTCAAAAACAACTCTGCAGGGTCACTGGATGATCAGTCTGTAAACCACATTAATTATGGGCCAATCAGATCTAGAGAGTAGGCACCACTGTTGTAGTGTAAAGTACAAAATGTTAGCCAATTTGTAAGTAAACTCTCACCAAATCATATTTTACATCGAGAAATGCCCTCAGTCTGGTCATTTGTTCTTCATTTAATGAAGAAATTCTGCCCAGATCTGATACAACTGCTAAAGCTGCTAGCATCACTGCTAATTCCTTTTCTATACAGGCCTGCAGTTCCTTCTTACTTTCATCACACTCGTATCTCTGCCTGTCCTTCCTCAAAGTATGGTGACTGATCAGTACCTCTGCAGACCAAGCTCAGTTGTTTCAGCTTGAATATTTGCAAGATGGATCTGCCTGATTCCAGACAATAAATCGGACGGATCCAGCTGCACTGCAATTGTAGAAGTGAATGACCTAGTACCCAAAGCAAAGTTTTATGCAACAGTTTATTGTAGACTTAAAATTAAATCTGATTGATAAAGAAGATGAATAAGTGATTGTGGACACAAGACTTTGACATTAAACTTTGATATTAAATTTATCTGAGGACAGAAAGACATAGAAAGAAATACAAATAAACTTACATTTCAGCATAAAGTTTGTCACATATGTCACTTTAGCAGAATTAATTAAAATGCAAAAACACCTTCATATTCTACCCAAAGTCTCGTCTTTTTGATAGAGAAAAGAGAGCACCTCAAGCAATTATAAAAAGGTGTGCAACTGAAAGATTTGTTCTACCAAATGTAGCTGTTTCCTCAGAGCTTTTCACTGCCTAAAAAAACAGACAAATGGCATGTCCTCAAAAGACAAGGGCCAAGACATTTGAATCTCCTTCTGGATGGCTGCAGCATATGCTGCCTGCAAATGGACTTGTGTTTACCATGTTTTCAAGAAAAACATTAAGCGCCACTGTTGCAGGATTCATGAAATTTAAAGTTGGATTTTCCTGAAAACCACAAGTTTAGAAGTTGATGTTTTTGATTAAATTTTCCAGAAAAGGCAGAGCCCTCTGGCCCCAGTTTTTAGCCACATACAGGACCAAAAAAGGACCATGACACGTGCTAATCTATCATGGCACTTTTTTGTCTTGTTTTTTGTCCTTACATGAGCTCAAAGAAGCACTGGGGCATTTGTGAGTATTGTAATATGGAAAGCCAGGAGAACAAGCTGTGTCAGTGTTCCCACATATTCACCACTTCACCTCTAAGCCTTTCCTGTGTGCAACAAGGCTTCATGATTTTAGAGTTTCTATTTATGTGCTGCAACAGACTAAACTCGCTGACTCTTCAAAGAGAACACAAGAGACCTGGACCAAACAGTCAAATTAAAAATACACATCATTTTTTCTTTCTCTTGTCTGTCTTGAAATGGGTTGTTGGCTTGTTTTACAACATTAAAGTTATGCTGCATTAATTATGTCCATAAAGTTGTGCACTGACTTGTGTTAACATGCAGGAAAAAATATTCACTGCACCATGTTAAAAACTAGTTTACATGAAGCACCACTTTTCCATTCCTACAAAACATTAGATTTTGCACTATTAACAAGGAAAAATTAAATTGTGAATAATTTTAATTAAATTGGATTAAACGGTCGGAAATCACCAGTGACCCCAAGATACAATATTATCATAGTACTTGAGTCCTGATTTTAAGGCAATTCTTGATATTTTACGGTATGCTGAACACTGTGGTACTTAACACTGAGATATACAGTATGTGATTTTTAATCTCATCTCTGCTGTATTTACATCTAAAAGAAAAAAATGCTAAATCCTATAAAATATAATAATACAAATATTTCTTTATATTCACCATGCCACATAAGTTTTTTGTAAACAGGAGTAAAACTTACAGATTGATGTCCACGTGTAGCCAGTTATTGCAACCTACTCCGCTGTGCTCAAGCCCCCCTTAAACTTTTAAGGTGCGTTCACACCGAACGTGACTTGGGCGACCTCGGCGACCACTCTCCATGCAGAGTCAATGTACAGCTACGATCAGCCACGATCATACGCGACCAGATCTCACGGGATGCAACGGATGCGTTCTGGGCACCCCTGTTGCTGCTGATGGGAACTCTGGGGTCGCTTTGGATGCGGAGCAGGTCGCCGTGCTCCATCGCCAAAGTTGAAATATTTGAACTTTTCAGGCGATGTCGCGCTGTGAGAGCCAATCAGCGTTGTGTGGGTGGTTGATTGACACTGGTGACAGACTGTTTTTATTCTGGTCCACAGAGTGACAATCTATGTCCATGTGGGAAACATTAGTTAGTGAGTACATTAGTTCCGCCTAGACAGGACCGCATTAAACTCACAGAGGATGCTGCTGCAGGGCCATCAGCTGCAGTGTTTTGTGGTTGGTAGGTGAGTGAAAAGGATACAGTTGGAAAAATGTCAGCTAATACGTCCTATTATATGATATATGATATGATCGCGGGGTGAAACTCGAGCAGGCGTGACATCACTGAGCAACGGCAGCGGTGACATGAGCTAAGAACAGGCTACAGGACTTGTGTTGCGACACGATCTTGGTCGCCAAAGTCGCGTTCGGTGTGAATGCACCTTTAGTCTTACTGGTCTGAAGAGCTTCGGGATAGCCCTTGTTTTCCACTACAAGGTGAGGCCTCAAGACTTAGCTCATAAAGTTAGACATGGATTGGGCTATTTTCTTAAATTGCTCAGAATAGGGAGGCAGTTTTGTCATGTTACTGGTTTATTACTTCCTTGGGTGGTGCCATGAGAGGTGAGTCGTTATTCCAAATCATTTTATTTTAATGTGTTACTCCTTACAAATCCCAGTTGTCATGTGTATCTCTTATGCCCCCCTCAATTCAAGATAAGTCCATACAACAGCTTTAAATGTTGAAACTTAAACTGTCTGTTGTCTCTCTTGTGCTGCCATGTTTGTTTAACTCTCCCCTGCATTGGCTCAATACCATCATCATGCTGACTCAATGAGTAATTGATTTTATTTCCATATAACCAAAAGCTTGGTTAAATTTAGGAAATTAATACATTATAAAATACCCATACATGATGACTGTGAATCTATATACTATCACCACACCAAATAGTGCAGGTCTATGATGTGTTGATTTTTCTCCCACCCCTAGTGACTAAATATTTGAAACCACAAAAAGCTGGTAAAATTAAGTTTGCTCCTTGAGACATGGCCCTTCTGCAGCACTGTGTGCTCCATATTATCAGAAGAGAAGACAGTTATCAAGTGGGTAGAATGAAAAACGCAATCACAAGGGATCATTGCTATTTTCTTGGTGGGTTAAGAGAGGGGAGTTCTGTTATTGGACAGATGAGGAAGCTCATAGCTCCTAAAGCCAAATGCTGTTGACTCTGGCTCCAAAGATGCAGCATTTTATTGATGCTCATAGGGAATATTTTGGCTTAATCCTCTGACAGCAGAATGAAGTGGAAACACATAGTCCATCTTTGCCTGATTCAAACCAAAAATGACGATTCATGAATATTTTATGTTTTATTTAATGTTAAATGTTTGTTTTATAGACCATCATTCATACGATTAGGCTTATTTATGTTTTAGCATGTGTTTTTACTTATGACCTGTCTTATCAACAACAGCATTTTAGTAGTATATGTTGTACATCTGTCATACATTATTTTCTAAATCTTGCAAGCTTTTCTCATTCAGCATTAGTTATTGTGCTGTCAGTGTGTGTGTGTGCGTGTGTATGTGTGTATGTGTGTGTATGCGGGTACATGTAAGCATGTGTCAGTGTGTGAAAGGGTGTCTGTAGTTCTTCCACAATCTCCTGTCTTTGTTTCTCACACAGACAGTTTAAAAGCTTTGTATTTACCTTTCGCACCATTCTCCCATCTTCAGGTCACAGAGCAGGATGTGTGTGTCTTTGTGCCTGAGAGGAAGACTGATAAAAAGAAAAAAGAGGGGGAGAGAGAGAGCACTGCAAGTCCTCTCAATGTGGGTGGACAGCTAGGCCAAAACAGGCGTGTTCATCTTTAACGAACCATGATACGTCAAACATTTAAGGTAGACCGCGACAAGGCATCATGTAAAACGCCTCATTGACTCCAACCCAAGGCCTCAGGGAAAGAAAGAAAAAAATCTTTTTGCTCACCCACAACTGCAACCATTAATCTTAAAACAAACTTTATGAGCGATGTGTAGAAATGATTGTCATAAAACGAGCAAAACAAATACTTGTAGGGAAGTCCCCACTTGTTGGTATCACCTCAGGATAGCTTGGTGTGAGGTGCAGAGATAAACACACTGTTTGAATGCATGTGTTCACTTTTATGTTAAACCCAAAACTGCTGCTCCCCCGTCTTTTTAAAATTTATGCCTCTGTGCCTCGCCTCAAACCATGTCAGTTATCAGGTTTATTAGCTGCCGTTGAGCGCCTCCTTTCTGTCTTTCAACTGGCTCTTTTTTCATCTAGTCTCACTCTCTCCAGCTTGTTTACTCCTTTCAGCACAGCACACATACAGATATACAGTACATGCAAACACTGTCAAGAGGAAAAAGAAAGATAATGGTGTGAGACAGCAGATATTAGCAAAACACTGAATCATTCAGTTTGTCCTGCAGGTTGACATTTTCTTCAATTTTAATCCACAGTTATCTGTTGTTAAAGACCAATGTACAGTAGCATTACAGCTTCAGTGATGGAGAAAATTAGTCGGTACACATTCTCTAAATATTCAGGTCATTTAGGGACGTTGTGGGAACCATTACAACTCATGGTAGTCCTTGAGATTTACATTTTTTTAGAGTTGGTTCAGTTCGTGGATGGAGCCTCCTGGTATGTATACTGTTTAGGCCACAGTTTTGCTCTTGAAAACAAGCTTATAAAAATTTGTATTTTTAACTCAATACTATTATTATTTGTTTGGACTTTATACCAGTATAGTTTTGAATAGTTTTTAATGTCCATTGTTTATATCGGTTCTTAATTTGTGAAAATGATAAGTTTTCTTAAGTTTACAATTTCTCGTGTAAGATTAAGATACATGATTTTTTAAAATCAGTTTTACAAATGTTCAAATGACATCAAAATAAACCAAAAAAGTATGATATCAAAAAGTGAGAAGTATTTGCAACATCTGCTGTCAGCAAGACAGGTAAAATTGAAGCTGTTGTGCCTCAGACAATTTGCAAGATATGCTTGTGTCCGAGACAAAAAACAGACATTTTTCCAACAACAAAACTGTTTCAATAAAGGTTGTCATGGAAACCCATATTACCTCCTATCAGGTTATGTTTTTTTGCTGGCAGTTGTTCGTCTGTTCGTCCATCTGCCCATAATGAGAAGGACAACTCAAAAAGTTTTCAACAGATCCTGATGAAGTTTTCAGGGAATGTTGGTCATGGCACAAGAGATGAGCAATTCGATTTTGTCAGTGATTTGAATCTGGATGCAGATCCAAGAATTTTTAAAAACAGATTAGTCAACATTACACAACAGGGCAGTCTCCCACATTTTCAATAATAACTGGACTAACAATGTCAGATACAAGCCGCGAGAGTCAAGCAACTTCAATACATACCAAACAATTAAATCAGTTGTGTGATGTAGATGTGTGAATTTTTCTGAAAATGTCCTTTGTGTTCACATATGGGTTTACCCAACTTAATGCAGAAATGTCCCTTGGGAGCTGGCAGAAAAAAAAAGGCTTAAGAGTAGTTAATTGTAAAAATGTTATCATTTTTGTTTACTCATGCAGTTTTCCACAAAAAATTTGGTAATTGTCTGTGAGTTTTGATTATGACGTCTAGAGGTTTTGGAGTGGCAGGCCCAGTGAAGAGCAGAGAATGGGGAATAAATGCAGAACCATTAAAAACTTGGCACCAAACACAGCTGAACAGGCCACTTACCACAGAGTCGACCTGTCAAGCAATCAGAGAGGAACCTTGAAATGTAAGGAGCTCCAGCAGAGCATCTCAGACAGACTGAGAATACAGCTGGATCAGGGGGAATCAGTATATGAAAACTAAAGGGTCTTTTGAACATAAGTGATTGTGGACGTACACTAGCAGTCTTCTTATAGAACCCGAGGTTGAATTAAAATAAAGGCTCTTTGAGCTTGTTGAATGTTGAATTCAGAATGTGCTACATGCTGAAATTGTTGCTATCAAAAAGTATGAATTGTATAAAAGTGTGTGGTCTCAAATAAAGTGAAAGTTTTCTTGATAACCAGACAGCTACTCTTGTCTCAACAGCTGGTATGAAAGACAGTGTTGGCCTGAATGCACTCATGTTTTTAGTTAACAGTGATCTGAGCATTAATTATTTAACTCATGAATGTGAAACACCTAGATCAGTGTCTCATATTTTCAGATGAAGCTAGAGTTTTGAGCTCCACATGCAGTTGAAGTGATGCACAAACTGTGTAACAGTACAGTGACATTTCTATGTAAGTATCTGTTTTGTTCTGCTGTAACTGTCAAGACATTTAGGGCCTTAAGTGTTCATACAGGAGCACTTCTTGTGTTCTTTTCAAAGTAAAAAACTTGATCATTATCACCCTGTGGTTGGGCTACCCAGGTGTTCATGAAAGGCTTTTATTCTGAAAATGTCCGCCAAGGAGGTTATGTTTTTGCCAGCGTTTATCTGTCTGTCTGTCTGTTTGTCTGTTTGTTTGTGTTCAAAATAACTTGAAAAGTTCTGAACAGATTTGGATGAAATTTCAGGAATTGTCGGAAATGGGATATGGAAGAACTGATTAAATTTTGGGGGTGATTGAGGAATTTTTTAAAGGATTCTTTAACATTGCCAGATAGGACCATTTTCGCCAAACTGGACCGAAGCTGCTTGGCGGAGGTCTGCGATCTCTGAGTGCTTTTCTAGTTAGAGTATGTTGGTTATGGCACAAGGAAGAAGTGATAAGATTTTGTTGCTCTGAATTTGAATGTGGATTCAGGACTTTTTTGAGGGATTTGTTACCTCCGCCAAGGAGGTTATGTTTTTGCCGGAATTGGTTTGTTTGTCTGTTTGTTTGTTTGTTTGTGTTCAAAATAACTTGAAAAATTATTGACAGATTTGGATGAAATTTTCAGGAAATGTCTGGAAAGGGATAAGGAACAAATGATTAGATTTTGGGACTGATCCAGATCACCATCCAGATCCAGGAATTTTTTAAAGGATTGTTTAACATTGTGAGATAGGACCATATTCGACATTTGTGCTTATAACTCCACAAAAAACCTACCTTGGCGGAGGTTTGCGCTCTCCAAGAGCTTTCCAGTTAACATTGCAAGGTAGAGCAGTTTACACTTTTTTGCTGATAACTTGTAACCTGACACACCAAATGGACCATTTAATATATTTCACCAGTCCATCTGGGAAAAAGCCCATCGATAGTGTTGGGAACGGGCAGACCCTTTCAAAGCATATCAGGCAGGTGATTCGACAATCGTTCTGTCAATCACAGCCAATCAGATAATGTCGTAGACGAGCACTACTGCACTACAGAACGTGAGCCACTTCATAAAACAAATTCTTGTCAAAACATGTCAAAAGTGGAGCGACAGTATCCTTACCAGAAGTTTGTAATGTTGTTATCTGTTTTTCATTCACTGAAGAAATGAGGTCCAGATCTGATAAAACTCCTATTGAAGCTGTTAGCATCTATGCTAATCCCTGTGTGTGAAGTCACTTCCTGTTATCGTCTCGCTCGTAGCTCCAACCTCTTCTAAAGGAGTCTGGTTGGGCCTTCCCTCTTTGGGCTGCTCACAATCGTTGAAGGTGGGAGTTTGGCAACATGAATCTGCCTTATTACAGACACTGAATCAGGCCAATCCAGCTGCTGCACAAGGTTAGATAACTTGTTTAAGAATGCCAGAAATCCCTTGGCAGAGGGTAATGCTTCACAAACACTTGTAGTTATTATACAAACATAGCTCATATTTTAAGATAACAAATTAAAGGTGAGTTGGCAAAAAAATCTGTGGAAAAAGAAAGGGAGCATTAGTATTTCTCTTTATATTACCAGGCATTATTATATTTGGATTTCCACTTCTGGTATCAAATTACAACTATATACAACATGAACTTAGTGGGAGGAAGTGTGAATTCTGTATCATTTGTGCTTCTTTTATTTTAATTCTTGTCTTCAGGGTTTAATGAATTTGATACATCTTGACTACAAGCGGACAGATTGTTCTTGCTGCAGCTTGTGTTACGGTAGTATGTGAGTTTGTCCATTTAATATATTTGATGTATTATGTCAGTCCAATCCTCCATTAAGACTTGGGGTTCTGGCAATTTACAAGTTATAACTTTTTTACTTGAAGCCAGCAACATTGTCAGTAGTTATCTTTTGAATTTACTTCTTGTGGGGAGTTAAACAAACATAGCACATCAAATCTAATGGGGACATTGATTTGGAAAACTTTCTCTAAGGTCATATATATATATAGTATCTGTCCAGGACAGGGCAGGAACAGAATATATGGAATTGATCTGCATAGACATTGTCTATGGCATTTAAAATCAGTAGATCTGCGTCATTTTTGCTGAGTTGTGATGAAATATCTCATGAAGCTCCTCCAACAGAACTCCCTCCAGACTAAGGAAATTGTTGCGTTCCATTGTAATTGACAAATGTTATGCCATTCTTCGTCTGATGATGACTGCACAGACTTTTTTGAGCTTGCTCATTTTGAATGTAACTGCTCAATACTGCTAAATGATAGCTAAATAATTCTCCATCTTGGTATTTTTTTTCACTTCAAATAAGAAAAACACATGTTGGCATGGTAGTTTGTTAACAAAATTTATACCAGGGACAATGATGAAAACATGAAAGTCAAGAAGAATAAAGATGCTTTATTTCCAGAATAGTTTTTTTTGTTTTGTGCTGATTTTTCACGGTCATTTTACCTTAACACCATCACATTACACTTGAACATGCACACATACAAGCTTTTCAACCATCTGTTGAATGAACACCCATTTTCTCCCTAATTGCTTTTGAAAACATGTCAAGCAACTGAGCAACACAGGGGTTGACAGCACGCCGCGTTCACCTCAGGGACTAAGTCAACAAGCACAGACAGCGACATGAAAGAGCTCACACACCTCTGTGGTTTCGCTCACTCACACGGACGACCGATTGATTAACTCATAAATCAACCTCATCCCAGGCCCTCGGGCCCACTACTGCCCCCCCACCCCACCCCTCCATCAACCTAACAACAGCAGGGATGAGCTTTAGCCCTACCCTGTGCCCTCCAGCTAAGAAAGAGGAGGCGGGTTGTTCTAACTCATGGCAGAAACCCAGCAGGAGGGAGAGGCCAGGTGAGGTAGATATAGTGGGTGCTATGGATATTTTAAAAAAAAGAAAGGAGAAGGGTTGGGTCATGGAAACGACAGGTAAAGGATTAGTGTGTTTTTCTAACGATAGGGAGGGATGGAGAAAGAAAACACAGAGGGGATATAAACGTGTTAAAAAGACAAAGGAGAAGATAGGCTGAATCAAACGCTGTGTAGTTCTGCCAAAAGAAAGAGAAACAAGAGGAGAGACAGATATGGAGAGAGAGAGGGAGAGAAAACATAGAGGAATGCAGTAAATCCTTAAGCGACTGAACAATCCTCTGGAGGAAGAAAAGAGGAATTTTTATGTGCTGCAGGTGAGCAGAACAGAGAGGGAGGGAGAGGGAAGAGGAGAAGAGAAAAGAAGAAGAGCAAAGGAGATAGACAGATGGAAAAAAGAAGAAGAGAACAAACGCGGGGGTGGCCCAGGGAATTTGAGGAAAGCGTGAAAGGGTTTGATTGTAGAAGGAGGAATGGGGGACACATGGATTGAAAATAAAGCAAAAAAAGTTATATGAAATTACAAAATGGCTACTTCAGATGGACCTGGAGAAAGATAACTGAGAGACAGATGGAGTAAAAACAGGAGTGATCTTGAAGAAGGAACATGGACTTGATAACCAAAAGTAGGGTACAAGTGTATTTTTAATCATACAGAGGTCAGGAGCATGTTACTAGTCAGCCTACAGTGAAATTTAAAACTAAGATACAATTTCAAATCATTATCAATAAATCAGTTTCTGTTTTTAGCATATTATAGAAAAACTTTCAACTAGTATAATACAGGAGCTAGATCCAGCTGAGTATTTTGATAGGACATGAGGCATGTCATTCTCATGACTGTGGGTGTTTTTTTACTGATGATGGGCAATACCAAACTTTTTCAAATGATATGAAGCTGATATTGTCTGCTTCATTTATTTTTCCATACTGAAACTGATACTGATACCAGTACCAATCATCTTAAAAATGTATGAATTTGCTGTTTTTCAGGAACCAAAAGCACATAAGGCAAACACATAGGCTACAGGGTGCTGCACACAAGTTTTTAACCATGAAAAAAACCTCTTAACACAAGTTGCAGTACCTTTTTAGTCTGTATGTTTATTTCTATCCAATAATGGTGACTGGAACTTGAATTACAGCCATACTACTCTTGAAATGTTTATTTCATCAAGAATTTGTTTACAAAATTGTTAATTTAATCAAGCAGGTAGTGCACGTGCCTCACAGCAAGAAGGTCGCTGGTTCGATCCCCGGGTCAGGCAGGGCCTTCCTGTGCATGTGTAGGTTCTCTCGGGGCACTCCGGCTTCCTCCCACAGACCAAAAACATGCTCCTTAGGTTGGTTGGTGACTCCAAATTGTCTTTAGCTATGAGTGTGAGCGTAACTGGTTGTCAGTCTCTCTATGTGGCCCTGTGATTGGTTGGCAACCGGTTCAGGGTGTAACCCACCTCTCGCCCAATGACAGCTGGGATAGGCTCCAGCCCCCTGTGACCTCGAAAGGGATTAGCAGTATAGAAAATGAATGAATACATATAATCATTTACTGACACATATTTAAACCTAAAAGGTAACAACGTCAAAACTAGGTTATCTTATATATGGGACAACACAGAAGTAATTACTTCTTCCACCTGCTACAAATCTATTAAGTAGAAACCTGTAACTTTTTTCAAACAGACTTTGCAGCTTTTCAACTTAAATAATGTACAAAAATAACTGTTATAGATCATTCAAAACTCAATTGTTAATTGTTGTGTAGTTGTAAGTTGCAATTGTATAAATTCCTAAGGCAAACCTGGACTTGCTTCAATGCACACCAGTGTGCCTTGACACCCCATGTGAGAACCCCTGGATTATACAACAGCATCTTCTCTTTATCAGTCTTCTTACATTTATGTAACTTTGAGGTTTGAAAGGTTTACTCATCCTGTTTTGTGGAGAGCAACAATCCATAAAATGGCTATTTTTTCATCATTAGCACTGCAGATGTTTGCAGTGTTGTTTGCCTGTACACAGCTGAGTGCTGTTTGATACTTCTGATTAGTCTCCAGTCACATGAGACAGAAAGCAACGGTGTCATGGCACAGAGAGAAAAAGACTGAAAACAGTTGGGAAAGGAGCATAGATAAGCATTTTGTTTGACTGTATGGATATTTGTACAGTATAAGTACATGTAAAAGTATAGATATTTTGATACCGGCGTACTGATACTCATCCCAGCCTTACATTGTACTGAATATACACACAGCTGCTGCCTACAATGATGTTGATTTTTTGAACAGTTTTCATGAGACAGACTTCAAAAGAGCAAAGATGGGAGTGATGTTATGATGTTTACCTGGTACAGAAAAGAAGCACATTTGTGCGTGTGTTTTGGGTTTGAACCTGGCAAGGTCATAAAGCACAATATGCAGGCAGTACACTGGCATTCTCACAGCACTGCGAGGTAACACCACAAATCTTTAACACCTCAGACAAAATCCATTCTCACATGTACACCATGAGGGGTATATGAGGCCCTTCTACTCCTTAATGCTGCCCACCAGTCAGTTGAGAAATATGTTTAAACATTATTTTCATGAAGAAAACCTGTCAAAATCTGTCATGACAGCATTAAAGATCATAATATTACCAAGAAAATAGAGCTGTAATTTTGTGTAACAATTTCTGTAAAACTCACTTTTATGCATTTGTCAAAAAAGGAACAAAAATGTAAGGAAAATATACTCTGACAGCCATCAAATGCCCTGCTACTTGCATAAAAAAGTAACTGGAACAAGTTTAATATCTGTTTCTCATAGGATTAAACATTGTTCATTGCATTCGAGTTAAAATATATGAACATGTTGATAAAGTAGTAATCCTTTTTTGACAGCTCTATATATTGGTCTCTTTCATTGCCCTCCAAGTTGTGAAAATTTTGCCCTCTGGCTATAAAGATTATTAGTTATATGTGAATAAGTGTTTGTTAAATTCTGATTTATTTTCAGTGGTTTCAATTATGTTGGACTGATAAAGGCTCATTTACCCAGATTTGCATTTTTTTTTTTTAATGATCTGGTTATATGCTTTTTTAGTTTTATTTGTGCTTCAGTTTGTTCAACATGCCTTGTCAGTGTGATAAAGTACTTTGGTGCACAAAAAAAGTCTGCAGCAACTGGACGACTCCCTCTCCCCCTCTTTACAGGGCTGGTAGCTGCCTGAAACAGCTGGATCATCCAGCTTCAACAAATAGACCCACCACTGTAATGTCACAATACTGTTTCAGTGGCAGGCATCAAAAATAATCATATGAACCTGATTTAGGGCAAAACATGACCTCTTAAAAATAAATAATTCTATCTGGACTTAGGTCATTGTTGCATTAAGCTAGATATTTTTTGCAATAAATTAAATAAATGCACTTGAAGGTATCTGAGTTTTAGCAATTATATTCCTCTACTCAGTCATAAAATTTTGTACTGGCTACACACTAAGTTGTTCAAAGGTGTAAGCCATGTAAAAATAAATTTTTTTAATTTTTTATTTTAAAGTAATTTTACTAACTAGCTTTAAACTAAGAGATTACACTGATATTGAAAATGAAAGTACTATGTATATATATATATATATATATATATATATATATATATATATATATATATATATATATATATATAAAACATCATTTCACAAAATGTATGGCTAACAGCTTGAATAATAATAAGGGTGATTTTTGCCAATTGTTCCTATAGGACTATTAGGAGTGGGAAAAAAAAAAAAAAAAAAGCCTGTTAGAAAATGACAACCGGGCCTGTAAATCAGCTCCTCTGTAGGTCATTCGTTTTAGATCACATCCTGAGACAGAAGAGGCAATAATGTCAATGACTTGTCACTCACGGTGTCCTGTAGCATGGAGGGACTCTGCAGCTGAGTCATTCAGCTACAGCGAAAGGCTCGGCAATCCTGTTACGTATTAGTTACAGCAATTTGTCTCTGCTTGGCTGACAGGGAGAGAAAGAAAATATTGAGTGATGGCTGTTAGATAGCTATGCATGACAAGCCTCATTCCAGCTCAGTTCTGACACATACAGATAATGATTCACACACGTGCTGCACTCGCCGGCCCACACACGGCAAACAATACGCTCACGCACGCTGATAAATGCACACATACAAACAGGCAGCACAAGGATGCCTTTGTTTATCACTGGTGGACCCTCAGTTGTAGCTGGTTTATATGAAAAACACAGATTTTGGGGTATGTATACTCAAATATAAATGTGGGTCATGCTTATGTCAGTGTTAACCATTTCCCCCACTCAGCAACATCAGTGGGTGCGTCATGATGTGTAAGTGATGACACAATCGACCATCCCTACAAGTCACTTCCTGCGTATAATACTTTTAATCTTTGCATGTCCTTGTTCTTACTGCTTAGGCTGTGTGTGCAGAGGTAAATGGTAAAAAGTACAAAGTTATTTACTTTCATACTAACTTAAGTACATTTTATGAGTATCTGTACTCAACACTTTTTTATAAAGGGGAAGGTATTACTTTTACCTCACTACATTGCTACATTTACATTTGGTAAAAGTAAAAATATATTTTTATTTTATTTGATCATCAGCCATGATGTCACTACCTTCAAAGTAAGACTTACCCACAAGAGGTCTAAGTGTGAGACAATGGTATTTACTCCTGAAGGTGACAAACATTGAATGAAAACTAGAAATAGTCAGAGAGCATAAATCTTCACCAAGGATTTTCTAACATTCTGAGCCAAAAGTCATGGATCTGCATCCAAAATCAGATCACCATTAAATCTACTCACTACTCCCTTTTGTCATGACCAACATTCCCTGAAAATATCTTCTGAATCCATTGAAAACTTTCTGAGTTATAAACACAAATAGGGAAAACTGCCCTATCTCGCAATGTTAACAAATCCTTTAAACAATTTCTGTATCCAAATCAGGATCCAGATCACCACCACAATCAAATCACTTCTCCTTTGTGCCATTACCAACATTTTCTGAAATTTTCATCAATGTCAGTTGAGTCATCTTGCTCACAGATAGGCAGACAAACAAACAAACAAAGAGACAAACAGATAATCTGACATGTCAGATGGACGGTTCAAGTATTTCACTTGTCCATCTGTGTAACAGCCCATAGAAAGTGTTTGAGAATGGAGAGAACCTTTTGAAAGCATATCCAGCAGGTGATTGGCAATCGTTTCATCACTCACATTAATTACTGCCCAATCAGATAATGAAGTGGGTGGGTGATACTGTGTTGGTGTAAAGAACACTTCGTAAAACAAACTCTGGCCAAAACATGTCAGAAGTGGAGCAAAAATATTCTTCTATAGAGGAGTTTATAGTGTTGTTATTAGTTTTTCATGAAATAATGAAATGTGTTCTGTATCTGATAAAACTGCAGCTGAAGCTGTTAACATCTATGCTAATCTTTTTCCGAATAGTCTCTTCCTTCTGTCATCTCGTTTGTAGTTCCCACCTCTTCCTGCTCCAAAGGACTCTCATTGGGCTGTTCCTCTTTGGGTCACTCACAATCCTTGAGGATCAAGCTTGGGAAGATCAGTCTGGTAACAGACATTTAATCAGGCTGATCCATCTGCATGGTAAGGTTAGCTCTTTGGCGGAGCTAACAGTTTATTATGTATAAAAAATATGGTTCACTCACACTGTCAGGAACAAGTACCACTTTAGCCACAACCACTGTGTGCCACAAAAATATCTGACAACAGGAGCCTGCTGTTACCATCCTGTTTTTCTCCACTGCAAACTTCAGCTGTTGGCTACTATTCTTGTGTCCAATTCCTGTGAATGGGACCTCAAACACGCTTTGAGGGGAAATTCTTCAAACTTCGTAAAATGTCCTCTGGATTGAAGGGTTAATTAAGCTCATAGTTCAATGGTTATGGTCGCAAGGGCTCATACATGCTGTGTCCTATGTACATGTTATGAGTGTGATATCTTAATGAGACTTAAAGGGGTTTTCATCAAACTTTGCATAAATGTCCCCTTCTGCTTAAGGATAAACTGATAAGAGTTTGAAGAGGTAAAGTAAAAAGCAGTAGGCCTCATGATAATTCCTTGATCGTCAGTCACCTTTGACCTTGATACCTCAAGAAATCATTGAGCACTTTCTGTCAAAAGAACTTCAACTTCATTGGATTTGTATGAAAACTAGAGTACTTTTTAAACATTAGTGACTGTGAACATATCTTCAGTTATCAAAATTGAATATATGAACCACATGCTCCTAAGTGTCTTGCCCTTACTGCGTCAGGGGAGTGTAAAGGGGTATGTGAAGGTGTGGATTTGATCAATAATACTAATGGACAACTCTAATAGAAGCTATAAGCATCAATGTTTGATTGTGAGTGTCAGGGCGTGAATTGGCGGGTGTGGCCTGCAGTGAGAAACACGCTTTAACAAACTCCAATTCCAATAAAGTTTGGACATCGTGTAAAACTTAAATAAAAACAGAATACAATTATCTGCAAATCTATTTCACCTATATTCAGTTTCACACACTACAAACACTAAAGTTCATTATTTTTTGCCAGTGACATCACTTCATCACTATATCTACAAGTGCAAGTTAAAACTCCACCACACAAAGTGAAAGCCATATATCAGCTGCACCCAAAAATGCTTTCAGCTTCTCTGGACCTGAGCTCATCTGAGATGAACCTGACGCAAAGAGGAAAAGAGTGCTGTGGTCTGACGAGTCCACATTTCAAACTGGTTTTGGAAGTCATGGACGTCATGTTCTCCAAGCTAAAGAGAAAAAGAACCATACGGATTATTATCTGCGCAACGTTCACAAGTATCTGTAGATGGTATGGGGGTATGTTGGTGCCCATGGCATTGGTATGTGAAAGCAGCCTTAATGCTGTAAGGTACATACTTTACAGGTTTTGGAGCAACATATGCTGCCATCCAAGCAACTTCTTTTCAGTGACAACACTGGTTATTTCAGCAAGACAATGCCAAGCCACATTCTGCACATGTTTCAACAGCGTGGCTTCATAGTAAAAGAGTGCGGATACAAGACTGGCCTGCCTGCAGTCCAGACATGTCTCTCATTGAAAATGTGTGTTTTGAGATGCAAAATACAACAAAGACCCTAGACTGCTGACCAACTGAAGTTGTACATCAAGCAAGAATGGGAAAGAATTACATTTACAAGCTTCAGCAATTAGTGTCTTCAGTTCCCAAACACTTATTGAGTGTTATTAAAGAAAACTTGATGTAATACAGTGGTAAACATGCCCCTGTCCCAAATTTTAAAAGGTGTTGCAGTCATCAGATTTAAAATTAGTGAATATTTTCTACAAAAACAATAAAGTTGAACAGTTTGAACATTAAATATCTTGTCTTTGTAATGTTTTCAATTTAATATCAGTAGAAAAGTTTTTGCAAATCATTGTATTCTGTTTTTATTTCTATTTTACACATCCCAACTTCACTGGAAACGGGGCTTGTCCAAAATCAAGTCTATTTACCATTTACTTCATTGTTTCAAAACAGATTCCACCACGTTAGCTTATATAATAGTTTCACTTGGCAGCTTTCACCTGTGTTGAGGTAATGTTTAACAGGAGTTTCTTTATTTTGACTTGACTAGAAAAGTTGTGTACCCTGTTCATCACTCTGTGTGCGTGTGTGTGGGTGTGCATGGGAAAGTTGTGTGCAGGTGTGTACCTCGGAGGTGATGGAAGGGAGATTTTCATTGATCCTCTAATATCTGGCCTGAGGCACAGAGAGAGTCATAGAGCTGCTCACATGTGGGGAAAGGGCATTAGTGAGCAATAAAGTCAAACATAAAAGGAGGGGAAACAAAATAAAGGTGAGGAGGGGATGAAAGAGAGACTGCAGAAGACATGGGATGTGGCACAAAAACCATCAGAGGTCAAAACATCGACAGAGAAAGGAAGAGCAGCAGCACTGAAATGCAGACATAACAAGAGAAGGCCAGGCCGTTGGTAGGATTATGAGGGGTGTGTTTGTACCTGTGCCTGTTTGTGCTCATGTAAATCCCTCCATGTCACAGCTCAGAGCCATGTTTTAGGGGGAAGAGGAGCTTCGTGAGATAGTGTGATGAGAAGCGAAAGAAAAGAAAGTGGGAGGAGGGAAGAAAGAAAGATGAAAGGACAGAAAGAGATCGTAAATTTTCACCAGGACAGACAAATAAAAACTCTCTCATACCCCGCCTCTGTCCCGCTCTATTTTTCGTTGTGAATGTGAGCTGGCCTTTGTTTTCCAGTAAACGCCCCGACCCCAAACTACTCTCCCCTTGTGCCAATCACCCGAAACCATCCCTATAAAACTAAAACCATTACAGACAAAAATCCCATATGCATTTCCTTTTTAGTCTTTCCTCCCAATAGGCTCCCAAATGACCAATAACACCAAGTTCTGTACAAAAGCAAGTATTTATTCTCTCATGAGTCACTATACAGTATTTTCACACTGGAGAAAAATAAATAAACATCTTCTTCAATAAATATCATAGAGATACAATCCACAACCCTTTGCCACATCATTCAAGGCACATTGCAAAGTCATACCAATAAATTTATTCTATAAAAATTAGCACTCTGTTTGGCACTTTCAATGTCATTAAGAAACATGAAAAAGTCATTATGGTCTGCAGAAAGTTGGAATTTTGTATAAAGTATTATTTTTCTTTCCCTCTGAGAGTTAGACAAAGGAAGACTTTTTGCAAACTCATATCAGCATGGTAGTTTTTTTAAATTGGGGCCAGAGGTCATTAGGTAGTTTAAAATTAAGACTGTAAGAAAGGTCCACCATAATTAGACCTTGTGACATTTGTACTGATTCTTTAACAGCTTCGTATTACATCTCTGTCTGTAAATTTAGATTGTGTCATGGTGTTGTTGAAGCATAAGAAAGCATAGTACTGAAGGAGCTCCACATATACACATGGTCCACTTTGCCGTTCCAGTCTCTCAGATCCCATAGCACCTTTGATACCACAGCCAAAGTAGGCACAGCGATATGATCACTGCATCCCTTTGCAGTACTGATAGTTTTAAGTCATGTGACTAGTGCTGAGGGCAAAAGAGGGCCATGTAGCACTGACCAAAGTGTGTAGCTATAGCTACAGACTATAGCTATAGCTTTTTACTTTCCATCTCTGACAAACAAAACATTTTTACATCCCATGAAAAACTATAGAAAAATTGAGATAATAATGTAAACTATAAGTTTTAAGGACCCTTGGAGCTTTACAGAGCACCTGTGACATTATTCAAATCACTGAAAACAGCAAAGTCTTTGCCAAAATGCCATTCGATGTATGTTGAAATGCTGTAATATAGGACACTCCACCCCCTCATACCACTGCCAGGGTAAAAATCTACAGATATAAGAGCACTTTTACTTTATCATTGATGTGTCTGAATCAATGACTCTGCTGTTGCTGCTGGAATTGAGGAACAAGAAATTCTTCTTCATCAAAACATTAATGAGTAATGAGCTAACTTTAGCTTGTTAATGTCATTTACTCATAGTATCAGGACCACCATCAGCTGTCATGTCAAGAAAGTGTTTCGGGGCAGCAGTTTGTTAAAAGTAATATTCCGATCAAATTAACACAAAATTGATGTCAGTATTAGAAGAAGTCTGTTTGGCGTGACTGTCGTTCTAATTTACAGTCACAGAGGTCTAACAGCATTAACCCACAATGGCTCCTTTCTGGGTTTTCTCTCTGAAATGGAGCTCCAAAGAAATATAATTGAGGCTTATCTCCTGTCAGCTTTGCATCCAAATCAACCAGGTTGAATGGTGGTAGTGACCAAACCTGTCGATTTCTGTTAATGGTCATTAAAGTGCCTCTTCAATAACAAGAGGTGGGACATAGATCAGACTTCACATTTTTGTTGTCAACTCATGCTCTGTTATGATGATCATACTGATTTATATCCAAATGTTCATCATTTTCTGGGAGGGTGAGGTTAGGGTTAGAAGTGCAGGGATGATGGGTTTTTGTCGGTAAACCAGGAAGTTAGCATTGCACTGGTTCCCTTAGGTAAAAAGCAATGGGATTTTTCACTGTGTTGTTGGGCCATTGCTGGTAACAAGGTTTGTGGTCAACAAAAACTTATGAACTCACATGCTTTGTTCATTGTGATGATCTTCATGAACAAACTTAACTTTAACACTTTTTAGGCTTAAACATAATTGTTGAGAGTAAAAAATATTATCCAGCTATTTTGAAACTACAACATGGCAATTGTACTAAAAGCAACTACCACACTTTGTACCATGCTGTAACCTCTTGCTTGAACTTTCTCTTAATCTAATGAGCAGGTCAAGTTGATGTCCATGGCTGTAGCTATGGTGTACAGTATGTATTTGTATTTATTAAAAATGATCAATAATGATTGCATTAGTGTCCCCGTCCATTTTTGTTTTCCTTGTTAGCAGTTCACTAGCAAACATAATAAACAATAATACAGTACTTTAAAGTTCAATATCAGATGTATGCACATTTGCATCTGTTCATAATGGACCTTATTTCAGGTATTGATCCAAAAGGCTATTGTAAAATCCCATATACCTTGGGAACCAGATGTGCTAAAATGCTAACTCACTTCTGTATCTTTGGACTCATTCCTGCACCACTCTATTTGGCCTTAAAATTTGGAGATTGATGTGCATTGCCCATAATAATTTGAAGCTAGCCTTGCTATAGATTCTTATAAAGTGCATTCAGGGATATTTTGTGTGTTACCAAAATTTATGCCAATCTAAGCTAACCGTCCTCCTTTTAAAGTCCTAACAGCAGACACTTTGACATTCTTGTCTTGCTATCAGTAAGAAAGTAAATATTTTTTGCTTTTGTTTTGTTGTAATATGGAGCACAAACCTTTTCACATCTCTTAAACTCTGTAAGGATGGTGTTCATACAGAGAAAGAAGTCATTAAAAAGTAGAAAATACGGGAAAGGAGATTTGCAGTTCCTTAAGGCCCAAAATGTCCCAGTATGGCTGATGTCTGAGTGTGTCTGTCACCATGTATAGCACTGTTGTTACTGAGTTACTGTAACTGACCAGTCAACCTCTGATTACTCAGCAATACCCCTCTGCCCGGTATCCCCTTCGCTCATCCCCCTGACTCACTCCTCCTCCTCCTCCTCCCCGTCTTCCTCTTCTTTCTGCCTTTTCCTCTCCACAACCTCATCCCTCTGGCTGTTTCCTCCATGTCTTTTGTCCTTTGCCCATTCAGAAATGTTCAATCCTTCCTTCAGAGAAAATGAATGTTTGCTGATTCACACATCTGAGGTCACTGAATCAGCTTTCACTCAATGGCAGTACTGTCTGTCTCTGCCTGTCACTCAGTCTGACCCTGTGTGTGTGTCTACTGTGTGTGAGTCTGTGTGTCTAACCACCTACAGTGGTATTTCTGTTGATCTATGAGCTGTGAAGTCCAGTAACTTGGCCCAGTCTCAGTGTCTCGCTGAGTGTGTGTGTCTGTTATATTCAATTAAAACTTTCACCAAATGGTCCTTTATTCACATGTTCCAGTAGATTATGAATGAATGTGTTATCCATTTATGGGCTTTTGTCTGGTGAGGCTCTAATTCTGTAACAGTTTACTGTATCCTCATGGTGACTTTATTCTTGTAATGTAAGACCCAGGGTGGAAAGTTCAAATGCTTTTTATACTGCGGTTTTGATGTAATTCACAGAAATATAATCTATTAGACAGTTATTGTCAAACTAACAAGTAACAGATTAAAGGATTGTAAAAAACTGACCAGAAATAAGGGCAGCTTGAAGGTAAACCAACACATTTGTTGACCTATTTTCTAAGGCAAACAATTTTTAAGATAGAATTACAGCTGCAGAAACATGTTTCTATGAAAGGTAAGTCATTTAACTGTATAAGATGTAACTGTTGTTACACCATAGGCAGCAAAATGTAATTAATTGTTACTATTGGAGTGATAAGACAGTTTTTAGCAACGTCATCGCTGTAGGTTTTGTCAAGTGCATCCAGGTGTGGGCAAGTAATTAATAATAATGAAAAACTCAAAGAGTAGTTAGAGCTTATTCTTACTCTTTCCATGCATCTCCCACGCTGCATTGAACTTTTAAGCCAGTCACTGTTTACATGTAATCAAGATAACAGCTATCCTAGGGAAAACATGAACTCATAATCATTTCTTTGATAGTAATGTTCTTACTGTATAATAAACTGTAATCCCTTACATTACAAGTAACTCAAAACAGTTACTGTTAGAGTAATATATTACAAATTACCCACCCAACAGTGATTACAGCTAAATTAGCTCTGGCAAGTGGCCATTGTCTGATCATAACTAATCTCCATATTATCCAGCTGCCCAGTGCTCTTTCTGTGCCAGGCCCTCTCGGGCATATTGCCCCCTTTCTGGTTAGTGTTTGGGTTTCCACAGCATGTGCTATGAGCTGAATCTGATGACAGCAAATCAGCCTTAGAAAGTCAGAGTGAAAGTCTGTAGGCATGATTAAAACTATGGTGTGGGTGCAAAGCTGCAAATGAGGCCCCATTAAAAATGCAGGTAACTTGGTGTATAGCTGATTCTTGCTTTGACCTTTTTACAAACTGTCATTACTGATCAATACAGCAGTCAATACTACTGTGTAAGCGTGAAAAAAATCTTGCAAGTTTTACCTCAGACTTGACTTATTTGTAAATGTATTAAATATGACGTAATCTTGGACTTCTTCAGGCAAGGAGAGCTATAGCACTGTGTTGGAAGAATATAAATGCCCCTACTATAGGACTGTTGATTAAGGAATTTTCAGACTGTTTTGGCTTGGAAAGATTAAGTTATATTGCTAAAGGCAAACAGAAAGATATTGTCCAGCTCTAGAAACCATCCATCATGATATTATTCTATTTATTTATTAATTTATTATTATTTATTCTTATCATTATTTTATTTAAGGTATACAAATTTTAAATACACATATGGGCTGGTTTGTGTGTGTGAGTGTGTGATTGCATTAGTGTCAATAAGTTTTAAATTGTTAACTGTTTAAATGTTTACATTTACAAGTGTCTATATTTTAAATTTTAAAATTAAAATAAAGATATTTGGGGAAAAATATGATTCAATCTTTGCACTGTATTTTCTGTTTCTGTAATCCTCAAACCTAAACAGCAACCAGATTTTGGCTAAATGCTGTCAGTAAAGGTCGATAATAAATCATGTTTATTCACTAACACATGGTATAAACATCAAACATCGAGACACAGTAGAGTGGTGAAGGGATGAAGTAAATTTGTACTGAAAAGGATAAGCATTGTACCTTTGGCAAAATACATACAATTTAAATGGATTCATTGGATTATTGCTTTGCATATGCCCTGTGGTGTAAAATCATTTTGGCACATTTGTTCATCAACACAGTCTTTCCAAATGAGTACTACTTTCATGGTGTTCGGCTTCTGTCACAATGAATGAGCTTCACCACTGTTGACTGACGTCAGTATCGCCACCACCAACTTCAACTTTTTTATCCCTTGTACTTATTTCTTCTATAAAACACCAATTTTAAGTGTATCAGTGTTTCTAAAAGACAATCAAAAATGATGCCATTAAATTTCCCTGACAAACTAAAACAAGTTCTAGTATGCCACATGTCAGCAGCCTATTTTTAGAACTGAAAAGCATTTTAATAAACAGTTCTGGCCAGGGGTGCAGCGGGGGGTTAGGACAATTCTAGGGATCCCTGGTGGGCAGGGGTCCAAGACATATCAAAACACAAGGGATTTTTTTTACCCTTAAACTGTGCACTTGTACCCATTAGCAAAGATCATCTTTATATGATGGGGATTTTTTTTTTTTACAGCAATAAAGCTTCATATTCAGGCTGCTACTTGTGTGCTTAAAGAGTTTTTAAAAATCTGGTAGATGCTTTAAAAGCCTGTCTAGAAAAATAACATTTTACAGTTTGATTAATAATTATTTTGGTAAAAAGAATTATTAATGTAAACTGCAATAGAGTGTATCTTTGGTAAAAACTGCTGTAATTATCTAATTACATCTCCATGGTTTTCCGAGTAGGATAAGTTAAGCAGAACAAATAAATCAGTCTTTTACGTTTTTGATGCCTTTGATGGACAGGAAGATACAGTGGAATGAGTCAGAAACCAGGAAGAGAGAGTGGGGAATGACATGTAGAAAAGGGGTCACAGACCAGACCTCAAAAAATGCCAGTCAAGTTGAGAGCAGTAGCCTCTTTGCAACCAAATAAACTAAAATGCTAAATTATTTCTGGCTAAAGGACTAAATACTGCACCTCTCTGAAACAACATTTCAACTTTCCACCCTGAGTGTGACATCATGTCATGAGGGACCATCAGTCTTCTGTCTTTGAGTGTTCACATGTGCTGTCTGAGCATTTCAGCCTCGAAGTTTTTTCTTCAGACGGTTAAAGTCTTTTGCTGATCGCCAAAGCCAACTCTGGAGCTCTCTTAGAATCCAAAAGCCCTCCACCTTTCTGGCAAAGTCATTCATAGTTGGCCGCACCGACAGCAGTGAAGATGGTGAGGAGGAGGAGGTTGACGTGGAGGAGAGAAGTGGAGGTGAAAGAAGAGAGGTGCCCCTTTGTAAAGACAGAGGGAGGGGCTGGGAGAGGAGGGTGTGCTCCTCACCTGCACCAAACTGGTAAAGGAGGGAGAGGGTGGACAGAGGAGGTTGGAGTGTGGGGGAGAGGAGGGAGCGAGGAGGCCGACGCTGATGATGGAAAGATGCTTCCATAGCTGTTATGCCTCCTCTTCTTTCTATGATAAAGCCATCCTCTTCTCTGATTGTGTGTGGGTCGACTGAGTTCATGTTGTAGCTATAATGATTGTTGTTGTTGTTGTTTGTTTGTATGATTGACTGTGGAAGGGAAATGAAGCCTCCTGAATCCAGAAATGACACTTCTACCTTGGGGTCATTCTCTAGTCCCTCCTCGCTGATACTCAACAACCTTCTCCTTGTACCCAAACTCGCCACCTCCTCCTCTTGCTCCAGAATTTCACCATCTCTCACTTCAGTCCATTTTTGTCCCTCAGGCTCCTCCCTCCTCCCTCTATTACTTCTTTCTCTTCTTCCTTTCTCCCTTGATCCATCACTCCTTCCTCCAGCTGCCACTCTCCTCCCCTCTTTCCCTCTCCTTTTCTCAATCAGCTCTTCCCTCTCCTCCCTCTCACCCCTGACCACCCTCATCCCGTTTCTCCTTTGATTGTTCTTCTGTCCAGACTCGGTCCTCGTCCCAGCTCTGGACCTATAAAGGCTCTGACTCATGATGGGAGCTGGTCTAACGCCCCCCATCCCCCTGTGGTAGTACTGCAGCTCTCCGGTATTGCTTCTGATGTTGGCTGACGATGGAGGGAGCGTGTAACCGAGGGTAGTCATCAGTGCAGATATGGAGCCCAACAGTCCATCTAGGCCTGTGCAGAAGTGCAGCAGAGAGGTCTTGAGGGAGGGACACAGGGTGGAGCGGGCCAGCTCCCTCACAGCTGCCAGCAGGATGGAGTAGGCTCTCTGGTTCTGGGCTAGGCGAGCCTGGTTCTCCAGGCCATGCCAGAGCTCCAGACGGGTGGCAGCACTTGGCAGGGACAGAGCTGTACTGTTAGGACGAGGTGGGGAGAAGTCTTTATCGTTAAATGGAGGGCCGAGGTAGGTGAGCTGGAGGAGAGAAAAGAGAAACGGGATGAGAGAATGATTTCATTGTGTTTCACCAAATTGAGGACCTCTGCGGGGTTTTGATCTGTACAAACAGTTTAACCGTTATTAAGGGCCTGTCTCTTTAATGGCAGGGGTATTATCAGTAATATGCTGACCCATGCACTTTAATTTTATTTACTGTACAGTTTATTTAAACAGCACATCTTTTCTTTTAACATGTAGAGCTATAATCTCCCAAACATGCAAACATAGCATTTCACCAAAACATTTGTCAACAGTAAGCCCAAAACACCCAGATGTAATACTAATCTGGGAAAAGTTTAGCAGGATGCATTGGATCAGTTTACCTCTCACACTGTCCCCCTTAAATGCAGAGTGCAAACAGGTCAGAGGGCCAAAATGGAGAACAGCAACAGTGGCAGCATATTTACAGTGGCAACAGCCTTAGCATCATAAGCATTAGCATTGATTCTCTTATGTTAACTGAACTGTAATGTACATCAAATCTCAGAAATCAAATTTTTTTTAGTTGTTACATACATGTTATACATTTTATACCTAAACTTTTAGCTGTGAAAATCATTAAAAAAAAGCAAAAATTGGCTTGCAAGATTTTTTTAAGTCCATAAATGGATGTTATACTTTTGCTGCGTTAGCCATTAGTTGGGCCACCATTTAAATGCATTGGTTAAATGTTTTACAACTAAACTGGATTATATACAGGTATTTGATATAGCTTGTGTATTATGAATAGTTGGTCTGTCCCACTCTTTAACACAGTTGTTGGCTGTAATGCACCTTAAATATTTGTTGCCACCCTCCAGAAAACAAAAAGACGTAGAAGAAGAACAACTCGGCCGGGTCTAACAGACTGCAGAATAAAGGCTATTTGTCATATTATATTCTACTTCTGAGCACAGGACACAGTACGCAGTGCACACTGTAAGCTGCATTTGACTTTAGAATCTCAGGCAGTTTAGGGAACAGCCGTACAGTGGAGCAAGTGCAGAGCACATACCAGAGAATTAAGAGGAGAATCGAAAAAAGACAAAACAGTGTGCTTCATATGTTAACATCATTACCCCCACCAAAGAGGTAACGTTTTTGCCAGCATTTGTCCATTTGTTGGTATGTTGGTTTGTCTGTGAGTAAAATAACTGTAAAAGCTCTAAACAGATTATGGAAAAAAATTTTAAGTAATGTCATTCATGGCACAAGTAGAGGTGACTAGATTTTGGCCGTGATCCAAAAATGGATGCAGATCCAGGAATTTTTGAAACAATTTGTTTACGCTGCAAGACGGGACAATTTTTACACATTTTCGCTGCAGGTTTTGATAACATTTTTGAGGAATGTTGGTCATAGCACAGGGAAGAAATGATTAGATTTTGGTGGTGATCCAATTCTGATTTTTTTTTTTTTAATAATGTTGCACATTAAAGCTATTTTCCACATTTTCCACTAATAACTGGGCTAACAGTGACAGAAATGCCTCAGCAAGTCCCTTTATAGATTATGTGGAGGGCTTTTCTTTTGGTTGTAATTGATGATCACCTGAGTGTAACACAAATCTTGATTCTGTTGATGAACTGACTGTGGGTGAATTTGTCATTTATTTGGTATACGCTTGATAAGGAGACCCTGTCCAGAGTATGTATTTTATTATTATTATTTTTTTTAAGAGCCTTGGGGTGGGGAGTTTTTTTTATAAGCTTTGATTAAGTATGTGTGTATATTTAGTTGTTCGAAAAATCAAAAATAAAGTTTGGGAAAAAAAGAAACGAGAGGTTTGTGGACTCTGAGCTCTTTTACTTTAGTTATTAGATTTCTCTAAGTTTATTAACATTTTGTTGTACCACTGTTGAAGTTCTATATGATTTTTGCTTTATGCTGAAATATGAACAAATATACCACTCAGATAGACATCGATAAAAAAACGGCATGCCCTCAATAGTTTTAGAGGCCTGTGGCCTCCTGCAAGTCTGTAAATTAAGGTCTCTGCATTTCTCTAATGATTTGCAGTATAATAGACTACATAATACTGTATTTAGGACCCTTGGATGAAACCATCATGCATTTCATCAGAATAACCTGTTTCTTTTAATCACATCATTTGTGATTAAACTTAAAGCACTCCTGGCATGTCTGAACTAATCCCAAAATACACTGGAAGTCTCAAGATTAAAGTTGGATAAGGAAGATATACACAACACTTCACAGTTAAGATTTGTTTGTTTTCTCCTCCGAATTATCTGATTTAACTGGACTGCTCTCATTTCTTGCTTTTTCAGACAACTTGACTGAAATACTCTGGGATTTCAAAATGATGAGTGCAATAATATCAGCAAAAAAGACAAGATGACTAAAAAATCAAGAGTTAAAATGAATCCTGACAGACGGTAAAGCACAACAACTCGGAAATTTCTTATCAGGCCATGTCCACACGTGGGCCGTTGATTTTAAAAACAGAGGTTTTCCACCTTTATCCAAGGAAATAGTTTCCTTGACACACAGAGTTTCTAACACACAAAAACACATAAACACATAAATGCATTGTTGAATGCTGTCAGAATGCTGTAAGATTTTCTTATCCCACAATATGTGTTTCCTTTTTCACCAAGCCAAAGTCTTACAGGCAGTGTTGGGGAAATTACACAAAAATGGCCATTACTTATTTCTTACCACTCCTTAAAAAGAAAAAAAAAATAACTTTACTCAACAGTAAGTGTCAAAAGTAACAAAGTACTTTAAGCTCACTTACCTCTTTTTCCGTGTCAAAACATTGCAGTTTAAAATGGATAACAATGTTTTTTTTTATCTTTATCTATTCTTTCTTAAACTTCAGCTGTTTTCTGCTTCATGCTTCATTTCCCTGGGCTGATGTAACAATCGAATTTTCCCTCTGGGTAAGAAATTATCTTATCTTGTCTTTTACAGACAAAAACTCAAAATAAAGAAAAAACTTTGAGTTGTTTAAAGTACAGCTCAGTCTTGCCCTCTCATACTTCATGCTGTCACTGAGCTAACTTTTTATACTGCATGTACACAGTCCACCCAGGATAGAAAGTAACTCTGTAAAGAAGCATACTTGGATTATCAACTGTAGTAATTATACTACTAACTTTACTGTTTCAGAGATGGTGGGATGCTGGTATGACTCCCCAAGTTGGTTGGGGCCTTTTTGTGTGGAGTTTGCATGTTCAACATGTGCATGTGTAGCTTTTCTCTGGTACTCCAATTTTCTCCAACAAACCAAAAACATGCTCATTTGATTACTTTGCCTTTGATGCAGGTTTGTGCATGACTGGTTATCCGTCTCTACATGTCGGCCTGTGATCAGCTGGCAACTGGTCCTGGGTGTACCCCAGCTCTTGCCCAGTGTCAGCTGTGATAGCCTTTGCTACCTTATGACTTCAAAAGTGATTAGCGAGTGGTACAGATAACGGATAGTTTCTGCCCAAGTCCCATTTGTGGTCATCTTAAGTGGAGTTAACTGTCGTTCTTTGTGAATGTTTCTTTCCTTATTTTTCAGTGAGATACATGTCTGATGAGAAGTGGTGGACCAATGTCAGTGCACTGGAAAATCATTCAAAGTTTTAATGCTAGATAGTTTCAGATTTGTAGCCTAAAAAATAATAAAAACAACCAAAGTAGCTGGTGATCATGAAAAATGTGAAAAACATTCACATTCTTGGACAGCCTTTTCAGGAGGTTTGAGTCCCTCTGAACTCTGCAATATCAGATGTTAATAACAAAAAAATAATATCAGCTGATTTTCCACCAAGTAGGGAGAACTTTTGTACAAATTGCATAAAAGCACAGTTTATGTCTAATACACAGACACTCAAAAACTGCATAAAGTACAGCACTAGAGTTAATTTACTTTGATATTGCTGATGAGTTAGTGCTGATGCCATGATGAAAAAAAAGGTGGTCATTGTGAGTTTTCATGCTGGTTGAAGCAAACGCAATCATATACACAGGTGGTGATGTAAAGGTCACCTGTTTATGAAATGACCCTTTAAAGAGTTTGACCAGGTCTAATCCAAAATGTCCTTATTGTTTAAAATAACATTATTGTGTTATTTAGACCATTTAACATAGTGGGAGAGAAACTATGAGTGTATGTGTGAGAATTTCAAAAGTCCAGCTGGCAACATCAAAACCAGCAGACACCTCCATAGCACAACTCTCATTAACAGATGTGATAACGTGATATCACACAATGGAGAAACCATTGCACAGTACACAGTGGGTGTAATATACCAATATGCTGTTTTTCCTATTGACACATTAACACTGTAAACTGAGTTTCTGGCATGCTGTTTGTGTGAGTAAAAAAGGCCAAAATGCACTGAAAATCAGTACTTCAAAAATAGCTCTCTAACAAGTGGACCGTAGAATATTTTTTCAAATAAAATGGTAGATATGCCCTGATCAGGTTTTCTTTGCTAATCTGTGGCCTGTTAGTGAGATGGATTGATACCAAAACCAATACCAATCATGTTTTGTGTTTTATTATAACAACTGGTTCAGTGTTTGCTCCATAAAGCAGCACAAGGAGCAATGTAATAACTGTCCTAAAATAAGGACATCTGGAATACACAATGTAATGACCCATTCATGACTTGTGTTTGTTTCTGTGTATTAATAAACTGTTGAAAGAATGAAAACAGTGCAAATAGTCTAATAAGTAAAAGGTAATACCTTAAAACTGAAAAGTTTCAGCAAAAATCTAAATAATCATCTCTTTTAATGACATTTAAACACATCAAGTACTCACCTTCTTTAAATTCTCATTTCACCAAGTTAACATAAACACATCATAAATGTAACCAGCTGGGCTTCAAATGTATCACTAAACACAATTGACTAGAACTGTTGTGTGGCAATGTGTAGCTTGTTAAGTTTTGCTGATTAGCTTTTATTCTGTTGGTCGCATCGTATTTTTAAAACAGACTTTAACACCAGATCAACATTTTTAATTAACAGGACTAAAAACAAAGTTTTGAGGATTCTGTCACAGTTTAGTTAAGATGATGACAGAGCAGAGGGAGCAGATGTGTGCATGAGCATGGAGTTGAATAATTAGTGATTATATTGGTGACTACAGACATTATTTATGATCTGCCAATTATGTATTTTTAATAAATATACAGTATATAGGCTGAAATTGATCAGCTTTTGAATGAGCAAGGCACACTAAGTACAGAGTTGTGTTAGTAACTAATGAGCCTCCCACCATGAGCTGTGCTTAAGTCCGACTCAGGGCAGCTGGGCCTGATCTTACTGTAATGAAGTTCTTCACGGCTTTTTGTCTCTTCATTTATTGTTTATTGTATGATGGACAATTTTGAATAGCTTCACACAATTAAGCAATCTACCATGTTGAAACAAAACACAGCTACTCACATAAATGTCTTTGATTTCCTTTAGTTGGTACTCCAGGTATTTGGTCAGTTCATATGTGCTTTCAATCGTACTCCTCTCACTGGCCAGGTTGTAGGATGAATCCCGGGCCACTGCCACAGCAGCAGCCAACAGCAAGATGAGATGGTGTTGATGGACTGGTGAAAATAAGAAAGTTGATTAAAACTCAGACAGACGAACACACACCTCATGTGAGTGCAGCTGGTGCAGAACTCTATCCTTGGAGGTATTTTTATTAATAACATGGGGTTGAAATTCACCTCTGCCTTTATTTTCTTAGACTTTAGTGATTATTTAACCAAGTTGCCTGGTTTTTAATGAATCTGACCAAAGCTAAAAAAAAAAAAAGAAAAGAAAAAGAAACAACGCCTAGAATGTCAACCTTCTAATGTTTTTTTTTTTTTTTTCAGTACTCTGGCTCATATCTTTCTCTCCTTAACAATAGTCCCTATGTTTACATATTATCATGTGACAGTTGCTGGGCATTGCCAGCAAAATTATATTTGTTATTCCAGTCTTGTTTTTGACATTTCTGGCTGTCAGTGGTTTACTCTCAATCTCCATATGTATATTGCAGATAGAAACAACAATAGCAACCAACGTTCTACAGTTAAATTTTGAAAAGTCAGAAATCTTTATCAAAGGCACAAACTCATCACCAAATATTTTAACACAACATTGTCCCCCTCCATTTACCATCACTGACTTCTGTAGACATCTTGTTATTAGCTATGACGGGCTAGATTTCTGAAATTCACTGTCCTCTGTCTCACCCAAAAACAAACTTCAGATGATTCAAAATGCAGCTGCCAGACTCATAACCCAATCCAGCAGGAGAAAACACATCACACTTGTTTTAAAATCGTTTCATTGGTTCTCAATTTGTTTTATAAATGATTTTAAACTTCAAACTAAAACTTTTAAGGCTTGTAGAGGGTTGGCTCCAGATTACATTGCTGACCTCCTGATCTCCTACTAGCCCTCATGTAAACTGTGGTCTGCCTGAGGAGATCAGGGGAGCTAACACACTGGCTAATTTTAGATCACTCTCTTAAAACTCATTATTTTAGACTTACTTTTTACCATTTCTGAATTGCATTACTTTATTTGATTATGATTATTGTGTGTTTTAAATTTCGTGTTTTATGTCCTTTAAACTGTTGCTATTTGGCCTTTTTGCTTGTAATGTTTATGACAAGTTTTTGAAAAACACTACAAATAAATGTTATTATTACCTCCATGAAGAAAGTTATGTTTTTACTTGTTCTTCAGGTGTTTGTTAGCTAACTCAAAAAGTTTTCAACAGTATCTGATGACATTTTGGGTCAGAAATGGGCAAAAGACTAATTCATTTAATTTTAAGGGTGATCAGGATACCTATGTGAATCCAGAAATATTTTTGAGGATTTGTTAACGCTTCGAGAGAGGGCAGTTCTCCAAATTTTTGCTAATAACTTGTTCTAAACGGACAGTTTTACACATTTTTGACAATGACTTGCCGACAATGTGGGAAGTGCCTTAGTGGAGTTTTGTAATCTGTATACATTTCACTTGTCTATCTGGGAAAAAGCCCATAGAAAGTGTTTGGGGAGGGTCGAACCTTTCCAAAGGCATATGCGACAGGTGACTAGACGATCGTTTCATCAGTCACATTCTTAGGCCAGGCAGTCAATATAGTAGGTGGGTGCTACTGCTGCAGGGTAAAAGACATGATGTGAACCACTTCATAAAACAAACTCTTGGCAAAACATATCTGAATTGGAGAAAAAAATATCCTTTCTATAGAGAGGTTTGGAGTTAAGTTTTTTGTTTTCCATTTCAAGAAGAAATGCAGTCCAGATCTGATAAAACAGCTACTGATGGTGTTAGCATTTATGCTAACCTCTGTCTGTGCAGTCACTTCCTGCTCCACAGGACTCTGATTGGGCCATGCAGCTTTGGGATGTTAACAATCATCATAGATTGGAGCTTGGTAAGATGGATCTGTCTGATTACAGACATTGAATCAGGCCGATCCATCTGCACTGCAAGGTCAAGAGGTTTGTGCTCCTGCAGCACTTCTAGTTATTATTACAATTATTACTCTGCCTTTAAATAAAACCTTTTTGTATTAAACTCAGATGGTAATTTGATGAAAATGGCTCCTTTGTTTAATGAGGCAGTCTGTCATCAAACAGACATTAACACACATGCCACACAAATATGTCCATTTCTGACTGATGTCCCCAAAGACATGTGTCTCTATGTACAAACATGAATGTGTTTGTATGAGTTGTATGTGGACTTGTTGTTTAGGTCTCACAGTGTTTGTGTGGGTGTTTTGTGTTAAATTCTGAGTGTTTGTTAGAGTATTTGTAGCCTTTATTAAACATGCAGATTAATTTCACTTCTCTCTGAGTGTGTATGCTGGTTTTGGTCATGTGTTTGTCTGAGTGTGTGTGACAGAAAGAGAGTAGAGGGTTTTGACACTACAAACCTTTTAGTGCCCTCGTGTCTCTGGTCTCAAACTGAGAAAATTGGAGCTGAAAGATGGTTTTCAGTGTTAGGTACGTCATGTACATCTCCTTCTTTCTATTACACTCTCTTCTTTTGCTTTTTATCTGGCCTAAGCCTTCTCTTGACATATCTTTTCACTTATCTGCTCTCCATCATCCTTTTTCCATCCCGTCTCTCATCCTCCTGACACCCACAGTAGGCAGCAGTGATTCATGCTTGTAATTATGGGCAAAACATGCTGCTGTTCAACAGGTGTGAAATATGGATTGCACAATGTGCAGCTCTCTCCCTCTCCGTCTTCTCCTGACTCACCTCGGGCCTCCCGTCACTCCACCAATTTAAATCCCCTCAAACAGGTCTGACACTCTCAAACTTTCCTCTTCCCCTCCCTTGTCTCAACTTTTATCTGTTATTTGCCTTGGGTCAAAATAACAGCAGCCAATTAACCCCGATTAGCTCTCCTACTTTGCGTCTATTGCAGCATTTCGCTCCTCTTTCATCTCTCGACAGCAGCAGGCCCCAAAGGAGAAGAAAGATTTTCAGCAAACTGCTTCAACACACGCTAAATATTTACCTTCAACACGTTTTCAGTGGTGCAAAGAAAGCAAGTTCTGCCTTAAAACAGTCAACACCTTTTTATCTGAGCCATCCATTTACATTTGACGTGCTGTATACAATGCTCAACAGGGTAACACACTGTACATGACTGAATTTTAGGGAAGCATCTGCTTTGCAACATAAAATAAGAATGTTTTTTAGTTTCAGTAAGCCAAACATTTTTGTGTTTACAAAGATGAGGAGAATAAGTTGTCCAGATGAGAAGTAGAAGCATTTTGTTGTAATTTTCATGCCATTACCATTATCCCAACATGTGAAGATCAGAGATAAAGGAAATTATTAGAGTACGCTCCAAAGTTATGTCCTCAGTTTAATCTAAACCACAATTAAAGGTGCAATGTGTTTAATTTTTTTGCTGAATTATCTCACCATAAGTAGGTTGCTGATTCCACTTCAGGGCTTTTCTTTGCATGCAGTTCGTATGTTTTTCCCGTGCATGCTTAGGTTTTCCTTGGGTACCCTAGCCCAAAAACAAACTGCAGCTTAAGTTAACTGGGGCCTCTATGGGCACACTCAGACTAGGCATTCAGTGCTGTGCTGAAGTGCAGTTCCCCCTTAAACTCTGGATTGTTTGCATGTAAGTGCTTCATGCTGTGCTGAAGCGCAGTTTGCTTCCCCAGTCGAAGCATGCACATTAATTTGTGTCTCTGTTGTGTTGGCTGTGAACGTGTGTCTTGTACGAGGTATGTCAGAAAAGTTCCAGGACTGGTGTCACAAAAGATTTATCGTCCATTGTCCACTGCAAGTTCTTGCTACAGGGCCAGATGATCAACTAGCATGTCTACAAAGAGATACTGTGACGTTTGCTACGTTCAGTGCGCGAGAAGAGGCGAGAGTTGTAGCAGGACAAGTCATGGCTGCTTCACCGTGACAACGCGCCTCCTCACAATGCCCTGAGCATCCGACAATTCCTGGCCCCGAAGAACATCGCCGTGCTGGAGTAACCTCCCTACTCACCCGACCTGGCTCCGTGCGATTTTTTCCTCTTCCCCAAGCTCAAGGGGGTCAACAAGGGGACCTGTTTTGAAGACGTGGACAACATCAAAAAGGCTGTGACAAACTTGTAGTTTGTAGTTTGGATTCTAAATAAATCTTTTGTGACACCAGTCCTGGAACTTTTCTGACACACCTCGTTGTCTGAATGCATGACGTAAGCATGCCGAGACACGCATTCAGAAAAAGATGATGTGAGTGTGGGATAGCAGACCAGTGGTGACAGGGGGGCAATCAGGCTAAAGTGCAGCTCACATTCTTGGGAGAATAAAACATGATCAATATTTTTAGAATAAAAATCTGCCTTCCAATGTTTTTGGCATATCTAGGGTATCAATAATGTGCTATCAGCTGTTCCAGAGATTTTTTTTTTATCCTCTGTATCAATAAACATTGCGCTTATTATGTGGACATAATGACACAAAATGTTAATTACCAAAATTGTTTGATGAAATAATGACCATAAAAAGCTACAAAAATGGAAATTGTTAGACAGTTATTTTGTTTCTGTTGTTATTTTCTTTAAGCAATTTCAGATTGCATGTTGACAAAATGATCATATGAAACCAGCTTAAAATAATATTAATATAAGTAAGTTATATGATTTACATACATCAATACTGCTGACTGTGTCAAAGAGGTTTAACCCCTTCATCACAAATCTTATCAGTCACTGTGCAGTGACATCCCCCTCCCCTCTTTGACATTCACAATTCAAAGAGCTGTATTGGCATGAATGTGGGACATTATTGCCAAGTTGTTTTATTGGCAATCACCAAATTGCCAAGTTTTTGTTCATTCATTACTACAATGAGCTTTGCAGGGTTTGTCTACAGTAAAGAAGTAAATGGAGTGCTCTCAGGACTTGTATTAAAATAATGATCCGATTACCATAACAGAAATGTGAACATGAGCTCGGATGAGTGTGACAAAAATTCTGCTCTGCAGCTAATGTGACTCATGGCTGAAAATATGTACATGCTTAAATGGATGGTAGATCTTAACACATTAAACATGGTGCATTTCCTCACACTTAGGCTGTGTTGAAGGAAATGCTTGGTCATGTAGTTTTAATATTTTGTCTGTACCAACAGTCTTAAAAATAGGAGCTTTCATTATCTTTTTAGTGGAGTTTTGTCAAACTTTTCTAGACAGTAGTATCCTCACAGATATTTAATCACCAAAAAAGATTTATGTTGCTCTTAGGAACCAAAAAATTGAACCACAGTTCACGTCCCTTATCAATCCCTTGAATCTTGAAACTTGAAAGCAACCCCAAAAGGGATAATCAGTATAGTTAATGGATTAATGGATTGTCTAAATTGATTCACGATGACTTTGACCTTATACTAAAACCCCAAGTTGCTCCCACAGCTTAAAACCTGGTGAATTTGTTCGCTAACACTGATAGGCAACTTACATAAAAACCAAGAACCTGAGTGCATGTGGCACTGAATGGATGTGAAAGAGTAGGTGTGATCCACGGTGTAAAAGTGCTCTACATAGTCAGAAATACTAACTTTAAGCAACTTTTCTCCCTGATTCTGTAAAGTCCATCAACAAATAGGGCCCCCTTAATGATCTGTTTCAGAGGTGAAAGCTACAGAGAGTCTTTATTGAGTCCTCAATTTATATAAAAGTACGCAGTAAAATGGGGTAGAGCTGAAAGCTCATCTTTCTGTATCATTTTTTCTTATTGTTTTGATAGAGAGCTGCTTAACATTTCAGATGATGACATATAGATATAAGTGAAAGCCTGGGTTATGTCTGTTTCAAGATTACCCCTTACTTATGCCGTACTGCTTGGCCACCTAAAGCATTTATGCTTGTGTATTGGTGTAACAATGTTGCTGTGCAATACTGCACCAAAAAGCTGGTCTGCAGTGGGATTTGTATTGCTATCATGGCATGATTTCTGCTTCTTCTTGGTGACAGGAATGGAGCACATAATGTTGGGCAGCAGTTGATTAGAATGTAATTATTAAGGATTCGTGAAAATGTACACAAGCTCATGTCTATTTTCCATTCAGAGTAACTAGTCAAAGGCTACAGTGAACTACAGTGCAGGCCTTCCAAAAGTTTGGGTCTCAACAATAACTGGGTTGCAAGCCCATTTATGTTGGGTCGCAGACTGGCACACTAAATTACTTCAATGACCACCCTTATTTTTACGTGACCCTGCTCACTGACCCCTGCATGCGCTCTCTGGCTTGACAGAGCAAGGAAGAGAGAGCAGCACATGAATCTGACGGACACTTCAGACTGTGGTGTTCAAGATGCAAAAACAACATTATGACAATGCGCACACGTTAGCTACACCGAAGGGTTTGTAGCAAAGATGCTACCAGCTCAGTGTTTCAAATTGGACTGACAACACAACATCAAGGAAAGTCACAATATTTTGTGCTGAAAGAAGTGCAAAAAATCCGCTTGTTGACAGCAGAAAAGTAAGTGACCTTAGGCAGGCTTTAGGTTTGTGTGTTACATTTGAGTCAGCAGCTTTGTGAGTCACCCATGTGCAAAATGACGCACAATGCAACAGTGAGTGTGTTTCACATTGGTGAGAAATGAGAGGAATAATATGAGAGAACTTCACTAACGTCTAACAACTTCTTTCAATCATTCGAGTTTTTCCATGAGTCAGAGCCTCAGGTAGAACTTTACATGGGGGAGACTGGAGGCAGTTGTAACACTTATACTATATTTTTGATCTGCTACTTTGATTATAGAAACATATATATCAGTATGAATAAGAAAAGCTAATTCTGTATTTTTACTTCAGAAGGACAAGATTGCTTTAATCAATTTAATGATATAAATCAAAGAGGGAAATCAAGGCATTTCCAACATTGTTATTAGTCAAGTTTTCAGCAAAAGTGTGGAAAACTGCCCATTTTCACAATTTTGACAAGTCCTTCAAAAAAATTCCTACATCATTAACATTTGGATTTGGAACACCACCAAAATCGTATCTCCTCTTGCTTGAGCCATGACCAACACTCTCTGAAAATTTAATCACAATTAATTCTTAACTTCTTGAGTGATCTTGCGAACAGGTACATGATAACAAAAACATAACTTCCCTCATTGAACTAATAAAGCATACCTTATATTATTCACACATTGGCTGCTTCAGTGTTACCTAAAATTGCCTTTTGTCTTTGTATTAAATCCTTACCAAATTCCAGGTATTTTATTAATTCATAACAATATTGTCTTCTGCTTAGAGCTGGACAACTACTCAAGTGTAACCATTGATTCAAATGACTTAAGTTGTGTCAAAAGTGTACCTTATAGCAGAAAATCAATTAATTATGCATTTAAAAACCTGCATGGACAACACCTACCTGTATAGAACACTTAATAATTTGGCTATTTCACATTGATAAAAAAAAAAATCTAAAATAACTGAAAAAAGCACTCAGAAAGTGCAGACCTCCGCCAAACATACTTCTACTTTGGTACTTGTCCTGCATATTTTTTACCAAGTGCCCTGACCATTTTTTTGTGGAGTTATATGCACAAATGCCAAAAATGGTCCTATCTGGCAATGTTAAAGAATCCTTTAAAAAAATTCCTGGATCTGGATGGTGATCCAGATCAGTCCCAAAATCTAATAATTTCTTCCTTATCCCATTCCACACATTTCCTGAAAATTTCATCCAAATCCGTCCATAACTTTATCTTGAACACAGACAAACAGACAAACTCCGGCAAAAACATAACCTCGTTGGTGGTGGTATTAAATAATGTGTTCTACCTTGCAATACCTATCGGAACAATTATAATTTTATAAATTAGAATTTAAATTATTAAAACAATTTTTGTAATATTGGGTCCCGGGAGAAATCTAAATTCTCACCTCGGTCCCAAGCTAAAAAAGTTCGGGAAACCCTGGTGAAGGCATAGCTTTAAAGGTCCCATGTCCTGCAAAATCAATTGCTTTTAATGATGTTAGTAGGGGACTGGGGAGCAGAAGAACATGTCACCTTTTACGAAACTTTCAGTTCACAGAGAAATGCTCTGTGTCTCTTTAAAGAAAATGCCCCTTAAATTGCTCTGTTTTTTACTTCATGGGGTTTATTGTGTAAAGCTATACAACCTCCATCTGCACATTGTTTTGAAAGTCTGTTCATTGGTCTGTAGCCCCTCATCCCCCCTCCAATTAGACATCATTTAGGCAGCTAATCAGCCCAGAGCTCATTATCATACCCTCACATATTCTCCACGCTCCCTCTTATCCAAATGTTTCCAAAGGGAAGGGAAAAAGAGCTGCATCTGATCCTCCACAGGAACATATTTTTTTTCTTTCCTTTTAATTCAACTTAAATCAAATCCTTGCTTAATAGACAGTCAAATACACCAGGTGAAGGGACCTTTAATGTTGAGATGTGAATCCAGCTTGGGCTCACCACCCTCAGCTTTGCTCAAGTTTCAACAACATATTGAGTGACAGATCAGGAAACAGACGGTTCATAATTAAAACAGGATTGGAAATGCCTGTCCGGGGTGACGTGAACATGAGTGACAGGGACAAAACTTGAACAAACAGCTCTCTGGGTTTACCTCCTTCAGAGCCTGTAACTCCTCCATGACCTGCCAGCTACATCAAAGCCTCCCCCAAACTATTATCCAGAAATACAGCGGCTTGGCCCAGGTAACTCCCACACGCTCCCACACACACCTTAAAATCAGTCAACTAGGACGGCCCTTGTCAGCCAAGCCTTCTCCGATCTACTCCACCGCAAAAGCCTCATCACCTGTCAGGAGCAATAAGCATCTTTCAGCAGCGCCTGAACATTTGGAGCTCATCAAGCTGTGGGCCCCTCCCACTGAACATCCTCCATTAGCATCAAAACAGCCTGCAATCAGCTCAACATTGTTGACTGTGAGAGTAAACAACCCTGAGGGAGAGGACACATATAATGTTGTGCAAAAAGAATCACATTAAGGAAGAATAAACAGGTACTAAAAAAGTCACAGAAAGAAAGTTCTCCTTTGGCAAAAATCACCCAGAGCAGTTTCAAAGTGTTTCCTTTTGTCTGCAGCCATATGCTCAGAGATGATTGCCAGACGTGAAAAACTGCTGTTGTTTTGATTGAGCGTTGACATGTCTGAAAGCCTCCTGCGCTAGGGCTTTAAAACAACTGCTCTTTTGTAAGAATAAACTGAGATAACTCAAACCTGGAGAGAAGTTGTTATATAATAACTACACTAAAGTCGGCATATTGACAAACTTCAAGGGGAGCCCTGCAGGCATGGGGCTGTGACTGTGTACCTGGCAGTGGAAGCTACCTCCGCAGGGTAGGGTTGAAACCAGAACGTTCTCCATGGGAGGATTGCATTACAGCAACACAGGGGTTCCCCACGTTGGCCGACCATGACCTGCCTCTGTACACTTTTAAGTATGTGACTCTACATTTTGGCACACAGACCTATTAGGGTTACACATGCACACACACAGGGGGGCTACATTATTCACAACAGATCATATTTTTTATCCAGGGTTTATTCACTCATATATAAAGTCAGATGTGGCAGTCCAGAGTCTGGCTGCCATCTGCACAAGCTGAGTAAAACACAGAGATCAAGAGCCAGAGCCTGTGAGTTAGACTTGAATTGAATTCAAACACCGCCTTGGGATCAGAGCTCAGAGTTGAATTAAGTGGCAAAAGGTTGTGTTCAGGAACAAGAGAAGTCTCGTAACATGCTTGACATTTTACACTGCAGTATATGTTTTGGTAAACCAGTGACCCAGTGCTTGTGGGCGATGCACCGCTGACCATCCTTGAGGACTAATATTTCATCTTTCCCAACGAATACCACCATTTGTGGTTTTAAACAAGCACTAAAACTGAATTTGGTATTGTGGGAAATCCATGTGCAAGCTAATCTTCCCACTCTGGTCCAGGAAAAATGTACTCCAGTGCCAAAGAAGGTTGCCCTTCATTGCTTAAACCACTTGAAAGAGGACCTCAACAGAGAAGAAATGTCAGTATACAGATGGTGTTATAAATCCAATCCAAATGAGATGTTCGTAATCAATTTAACTTTGATTTGATGACTAAAAGGAAGTTCAGTTGCATATTTTGGGTTTGAAGTACATTGTTAATCTTTGACATGATTAAGCATTGATCAAGCCTGATTTGGAGGAAAAACAAGCTTACTCCTGGTGTGTTTGTTGGCAGCTCATCCTAATAAGTATTTCAGATGGACTGTGCAGACCTTCCCTGCTGCACAGGAGGACAGTAAAAGGCAACTCCAAACAAAATCTCATGTTGTGATTGACTACATTTGCAGAGAGACCTTCAACATTATGGTTTGAGTAGCACTTTATTTTAGGTCACAGTTCTCACCATGATCTAGTTAGTTATTAGCAAGCTAATTAGTATTATGTTAATACTGGTCATTATTCAAAGTTTATTAGTATCTAATTCTACATGACCATAACATTTTCACTAAAAGGATGTACAATACGAGTTTTCCCTGAACATCCTCTTAATTACTGATAATTAATAGTACATTAGAAAAACATTGTAAATTAATGATAGTCTTATTTGACTTGACTGAGAATGGCCTTAGTTAGGCCACATGAATAATTACTCTCACCTAACAACTGTTTGTAAAAACTGTATATTCAAATCACTAACATTTAGTCTGACTCAGGAAATGATTCACAATCTAGAGTGAGGTCTTGTATGTGAATTATTAACTTAATACACAGCAAATTGAGAGAAGTTCAGTTTTGGTTTTGGTAAAATTTCAGCAAGGGCAGAGTTAATTATACTCTAGGTGAAGTCAAATTCCTGAAAATTAACACTCAATTGATAAAGAGTTCGTGTAAAAAACAAGTGTAAAAATTACGTTTAGTAAGATAAATCCATAGGTGTCACTGTCTGATCTTTAACTCTGGACTTTTCACTCTGAACTCTCAACCTGTAAGTGACACTTGTAAAATCAATCTTCCTACCCAACCCCAGTCATTGGACAAGTACCAACTTATGCCACAAGCCCACATAATAAAAACTGCAGTGCAATTTTTTTTTTTTTAAATATATGTGCACCAACCAAATACAGTATCTTTATTTCAGCTAATTTTCTCCATCACTTTTAATATGTAATACAGCAATGTTTACACTTTACAGTGTTGATTCAGAGTTAGCACTTAAGCAGTCAATTAACTAACTTTAGTGTGTAAGTGGCTAAAAATATTCTGTCATAGAGTGCATTCCTAACACTAGGGTGTCGATAAAAGTTTTAAATTTAACCCCAAAAAGAGTCAGTAAAGTTGGGTCTTTGTATATAGTGTAAAAAGAATGGTATAGACCTGTGCTTTGGATTAAGTGTCTTTAGATAACATTAAAAACCAATTTGCGCCACACAAAAATTTCCATTGGACAAATAAAAGTTAAAGATTGGTGAGTTAACCTTAGCCAAAGAGTATCTATATATTAAATATATTGTAAAGGTCAAGAGTTAGGATTAGAAACAACAATCATTACCTTTACAACTCATTTCCTCTTTCATGTGTCTGATATCCAAATATTGGTAAATATCGGGATGATGCCTCCAAATGTCCAATGCTAAGGAGTGCATTTTTATACAGATAGATGAAGCCAGTAGAAACTTCTAGTAGCTATTTAGTCTAACTTTGCCTGTTTTTATTGGAATGTTTTTTGAGAATTAATAGAGACAAATTAATAAATAAATAATTTGTACTGCCAGAAACGTGGAATATTTCATAATTAAGACATATAAATGACATGTCTGCTGTGTAGTTTTATTTGTTAGCTTATGTGTTTTGCCATAAAAGGTGTGTAACTTTACATTTAAATTTGTATATACACATTAAACTGTGTGGCGGCACGGTGGCGCAGCAGGTAGTGCACTCACAGCAAGATGGTTGCTGGTTCAATCCCCTTGTCAATCAAAGCCTTTCTGTGTGAAGTTTGCATGTTCTCTCCGTGTATGCATGGCTTATCTCCGGGCACTCCGGTTTCCTCCACAGACTAAAAACTGGCTCACTGGGTCGACTGGTGACTCCAAATTGCCCTTAGGTATGAGTATGAGCGTGAATGGTTATCTGTCTCTCTATGTGGCCCTGTGATCGGCTGGTGACCAGTTCAGGGTGTCTTTCACACAATCAGCTGGGATAGGCTAGCCCCCCTGACCCCAAAGGGATAAGCAGTAGATAATGCATGGATGGATGGATATTAACCTGTCAAAGCAGTATGACTGTACTTCATATCCGACTGACACATCCAACTGCATTTCATATTCAATAACGAATTTTATTTCATATTAAACTAGAAGTGCTCCATGAGCTCAAACCTCTGTCAAGGCATTTCCATGGCTGTCAGGCGAGTTATTGTCAAAAATGTGAAAAACTGCCCTTTCTCACAATGTCAACAAATCCTTTTAAAAAAAAGGACACTTTTTGGGCACTACTGCTGCGGTGTAAAGGACAGAACGTGTGTCACTGCACAGAACAAACTATTGCTAAAACATGTCTGAAGTGGAGTGGAAATATCCTGTAGAAAAGTGTTTTGACTGTTGTTTGTTTATCATTGAGTAAAGAAATGCAGTCCAGATCTGATGAAACTGCAAATGAAACTGTTAGCATCTAAGCTAATCTCTGTGCGAGCAGTCAGTTCCTGCTGTTGTCACGCTCGTGGTTCCTACCTCTTCTTGATCTAAAGGATTGAGCCGTGTCACTTTCGGCTGCTCACAGTTATTGTAGAATAAGATGGATCCCTCTCATTATAGCGATGAATTAGGTAGATCCAGCTGCTGTGCAAAGTTAAACACATTGGTTTACCTTTTAAAAACAGTAAACATCCTTTTTTTTTTTTTACAATAACCTCAAACAAAAAGCTCAGGATATGGCCGGGGGGGCTCAGGTGTAGTATTATAACCATCATTAACACCAGTAAGTGAACTGCCTGATCTGAATGAGGTTGCTCCAAACTTGGCTCATGTTCAACCTTGAAAAAACACCACATTAGAGAACAGCAACACCAATTAGACAAACCACACGCAGAACTCCGAAAACATAGTTAATTTTCTTTCAGTCTTCATTTGAGAAAAAAAAAAAGTCAGCAGATGGAAGTGCAGATGTTTTTAAATGTGGAGGAGCAAAATCTATGTTTCCTCGAAAATTATACCAAAAGTGAAGATTTCAAAACAATGACTTTTGTTACTGCACACTGCCTTCAAGTTGAATATCTATTACAGATTTAGAAGTCTTTCATCTGTTGTCTTTCCTCACTGTTTAGTGTCACCTCCCAATTTTGGCAGAGTTTCAGACTCATTGCTTCACAATCACTGTTAGAGAAGAGCAGTCAGTGCTCATTTTGGAGAATTCTATGTTTCTTGCAATGCATTTCTTGTTGATTTTGTTTCCCTCTTGACGTGTACACAGTGACAGTTTTTCTATCAGGGAAATTGCTTCCACTGACAATAAACACACCTGTGCAGGATGCCAGGGACACAAACACGCACAACAGGCTGATGTGACAGTTCCAACAACAAAAATAGTGGAAAGGGACAGAGGCACATGTAAGACGGTCTGTGAGCCACCTAGTGAGGGTGAGGAGAGGGTAAGGGGTTTGACAGTCTGGGGTCAGGGTCGGTGTTGTGTGTCTGTGCACAGTTAGAGGCCTGATTTATGTGCAATGTGTACTCAATCAAACGTGCATTCCTGCACTAACTCAACACACACACATGGACACACATGCATCCAGACTGTGCAGTGGAGCATAGAGCCATGTATGCACAGACTGTATGCTGAATAAGTACTCATAAACAAAGCATTGTGTACTCAAGCGCACAAACACTCACTTTTCCCATCACTTCTCCCATGAGATTATCTCTCCTGGAGCTTGTTCATATCAAATTTTAAATTGATCGTCTTGACACCAGACACACATACTGGCTGCCAAACTACATCACTGACCCCAAACTAAGGCAAACGAAAACAGGCTTAAAAGAGTCCAATAAAATGTGTGTTTATGCAGAGAAACTCTGTAACTATTCTTGATAGTCATAAACTCTACATCCTCTAAGTTCCCCTCGGTACGCCATCATCCGTCTCCTCTCTTCACCTTATAAAGCCAATCCATCTCTGTCTTTTTTTAAATCAGTGGATTCCATTTGCTTTAGGCTTATCACCATGTTTGGTTTCAATTTCTTTGTCGCTTAATCTGTCCCCTCCTCTCTCTGTAAATCATCCTAAAACGTCAAACTTCCATTTTAAAGTTTCCTTCCTTTCTCTCTCTAATTACTGCTCCCCTCTCTTCCTTTCACTAATTGGCTCCACTCGTTCCCCACATCTTTCATTCCCTCCAACCCCCTCTCCCCCTTTTTTTCAGTCCTTCAGTTTTTAATTTGCTTCTCAACACCACCCTGTGTCTCAACAACTGTGTTTCTTTCTTAAACACCTCAAACAAGAATCAGACAAGGGTGGGCTCCTGAATGTCTTTGCTGGATGAAATGATAATTTAGAAGTGACGTGCTAGAGGAGAGCTCAACAACCTTTGAATCTTTTCTTCTCGTTAGATTGAATGACAAATAAGACTTGTTACATATGCAAGTAAAAATAAGCTTGATAGTGAAAGAAACATTTTGTTTTTTCATCTTTTATTAAAGAAACATCTTTAAATGTTTTTATTTGATTTTCTAAAAAAAGCAACTTTAACTAATGTTTAGATTGTTTGTTTGGGTTGTATAAGGGGATTACCATTTAAATCTGCAATTTAATTAATTGCAAACGAAAATTTCAATTATATATATATATATACACATATATACATATATATACACACATATATGTGTACATATATATATAAACATATATATGTATATATATATAAACATATATATGTATGTGTATATATCTATATATATATATATATATATATATATATATATACACACCATTGCACAAACCTCCTATATCCAAAATTGCTACCAAAAATAAATAAATAAATAAATAAAAATAGGGTATTACTAAATTAAAGAATATTGTAAGGTCGTGGTTTCAAATTATTTATTTGTACTTTGATCTAGTTAAATTTTAATCAAACTCACCAACATGAAAGGTGACAAATAACACTATTTTATAAAAAAAAATCATAAACAAGAGATTGGAGGTCTACAATGATATGTAGGTGCACTGTAACAACCCGACTGTTGGATCTCTGTCGTTCACAGTAACTTTTCTCTTTTAACCAGTTAATGATACTTTTAGCTCAACAATCATTTTGGAGGCAAGAATTTTAACAGTGGAAGTAAAAAATATTTATTCTCTTTAGTATTACTACTGTAATGAGTCTGTATCTGATATGTGGAGAGATATTTCAGTGTCCTGAAGGACAGAGACAGAGAGGAGGTGGAGGAGGAAGAGTGGATTTGAAAGGAAGATGGGAGAGGAAAAGGAGTTGGTGGAGGGGAGAGTTTTCTGAAGCGAGGGGCCATGTTAATTTGGGAAAAATGTAAACAGCATGTGTAACTGTTCAAAGCGTGACCGACTCATTTTATATCATTCCCCCTCTTCTCTCTCTCTCTCTCTTCCCTCTGGGTGCTGCTAACTCCTGTCAGTAGTGAATCTGCACTGCATTAACCCCTCTACCACCAGCCCTCTTTTACTCTCCCTCTGTTTACTTTTATCTACCTCTACCTCTCCTTTACTCACCCCTCTCTCACCCCAACACACACACACATCCCCTGCCTAAACACATCCTCCTGACATCCGTATATGTACCATGAAGAATTGAGAATGGCGCTGAGCAAATCAAAAGATGTGAAAGGTTGGGCTTTTTCCTCTTTTTTTTACACTTCAACTGCTCTCTCTCTCTCTCTTTTCCTCTCTGTCTTCTCCCTCTGCCTTTGTTTCCTCCTGTTGGCCTGTGTGTTTTACCCCTCTGGTCCAACACACACAGACCCCTTTATCTGAAACACACAGACACTAATGCAACCCTCTCAGCCTTGTATGTGTGTGCATGTGGACATGACTTTGCAAGGTTAGAGAAGAAAGACACACAAACAGCGAGATTTGATAAAAAGGGAATACCTTGTATGCTTCTTCATGGATAAACATGTCTATGAGTATACCTAAGGAACTTATTAGCATGTTACAATTGTGGATACCAGCCTTAAGGATGTTGCATCTTTCCATTATACGTTCAAATTTTATTATTTTTATCTTCACCAAAAAGGTTTTGTTTTTTGTCAGCATTTGTTAGTTTGTTTGTTAGACTGTGAACAGGATAACTTGAAAACGAATAGTGGATTATAATAAAATTTTAGAGAAAGTTGGGAAAAGAAAGGACAAATTCAATTTCGGGGATGATATGATTCTGGATGTAGATTGAGGAATTTTAACCAAAAAATTGTGAGATAGTGCACATTTCCACATTTTTGCTGGCAAATCAGTAAGGTCTCAACAGATTTTGATGGCATTTTATGGGAAAGTTGGTCATGGCACAATTGAGAAGGACTTTGATTTTGGTGGTTATCTGAATCCAGACGGGGACCCAAGATTTTTTTTTAATGATTTCTAAACCAAGAGAGACGGGGCAGTTTTCCACATTTTTGAAAATTTTCCAAATGCCTTGGCGGAGGTTTGCACTTTCAGAAAACTTCCAGTTTTAAAGCTATGTTTCAGCTTTTTGGGCTTTAAGGGCTTTATTGATAGTGGAGAAGCAATGGACAGACTTGGAGACGGGGTAGAGAGTAGAGCCGGATGTGGAGCAAATCCAGCCCAGGTCGATATCGAACCCACATGGGACAAGATCCTCAGTATATGGTATTGAGGTGCATGGTTGCAACCCACGCCATGGCTCAAAGGTTAAGACTTGGTTTGAATCGGTTCCTGGAGTATGATAAAAAAAGATTGGAAACATGGGTTCTGTGTGTGTGGGTGTGAGTGTGTTTGTGTGCGTATACACATTAGTCTTTGCAGAATGAGGGACAGAGGAGAAAGAGAGACAGAGAGAAAGAAAAGGACACAGAAGATGGTTTCAAAGAAGAAAAACATGTTTGCTTGTTTCAGTGCGAATCTGTGGGTGTTCATGTTTATGTGACAACCTGGGGACCTCATTCACACAGCCACATTGTGGGGACTGACCATTGGGGGATGACACACTAGTTTTGTAATAAGTGTACTTTAGATTCAAAGGTGAACACCATTTAAACTGTAGTTTTATGTTTACAGTTGAGGTAAGGATAGGTTATCAGTAAAAGAATGATAACATTGCCTTCGTGAGCGAGTGCTTGTTTTTGAGTGAGTGTACATATGTCTTTGCTGAATGAGAGGCAGAATAAGGACACGGGGGAGATGGTTTCAAAGGGGGAAGAAACATGTTTGCATGTCTTAGTGGTGCTGTGTGGGTGTTCATGTTTATGTGTCAACCTGGGGACCTCATTCACATAGCTGGAATTGTGGGGCAAGCCCATAGATAGATAGATAGATAGATACTAGGTAGTTAGTAAGGTGTTCTTGTCTGTCCTAAGAAACAACAGAAATACTCCTTCCTCAAGCTTGAAACAAGAAAAAATAACTCACATCAGAACACATTTAAAACACACATAAACCTGCTGAATTGAAAGCTTTTAAAAAGGTTGAATGCAACGAATAAAACAGGTAAAAACGGTTAAAGTGCAGTGTTACAGGGAGATGTAACACAAGTTCTTCTTTGAAGCAAATTAAAGGGTGAAGACTTGATCTGAATTATGGTTTTATGTTTTGACTTATCTTAGTCAGGTCATTGGTCATCAGTAAAGGAAAAGAAATGTGGCCTCTGTGTGTGTGTGTGTGTGTGTGTGTGTGTGTGTGTGTGCACGTATACGCATGTGTCTTTGCTGAATGAAAAAAAAGAGAAAATGAGAAAAGTCACCGCAGAGGTGGTTTTAAAGTTGGAAGGAACACGTATGCATGTTTTAGTGCATTTGTGTGAGTGTTCATGTTTTAGTGTTAACCCGGAGACATTATTCACGAGTTCACATTTTGGGGACCGACCACACTGAGACATCATGCCAGCTCCCACTTACATACATTCAGTTTTAGGGCACAGATCACATCTGTTTTATTTAAGGATTTGATTGGGTGAAGTTTAAAGATTTATTTTTGGAGATTTATATTCTTCTATTGTTTGACAGGACAATGAATAGAGACAAAAATTAAGGAAGAAGAGGGTAAGGAATGACATGCAGGAGGGAAGCCAGAGGTTGTACCATTGCCCAGGCCACTAGCGTCGAGGACAACAGCAAACTTACATGGAGTGCATAAATTTAATACAAGCTTATCAGTGCCCTTTCAGTTTAAGGATCTATAATTAAGCTGAGTGGATTACCAGGAAAAGCATTAAAAATAACTTTGTGTTCATGAAAAATGCTACTTAACAAATGAGCTTTTAAAGCATTCATTTCATCAGATGGAGTTTGTCCTGCACTCAGCCCTGTTTTTATTGTCCTTCTAATGTTTCACCTAATTTGCTGAAGGCCGACCGCGCTACATCATGAAAAGTGACCACCAGGACGAGACGAGCTGAAGGAAGGAGGGTGAGGAACTTGTTGCTCTTTCGTGCACCCATCTTTTTTTTCCCCTTAAACAAACTTCCTTCATTCGACTTTCTTCTCTTCTTTCTTTCACCTCCTTTTCCTTTCTCTCCTGGACACGGAGCAGCAGCCGCACCAAGCTTTCCCAGGGGAAAAGTGTGTGTGTGTATGTGTCTGCATGAGTGTGTCCAATCACACCCTGACTAATGTGAATCATGTACTTTCTCATATCAGTGACAGCTAACTAGACAGGGGCTTTAGCAGCCTCTGACCCCCTCAACCCCTGTCATTTTTTACTGTGAGTAAGAGCCTCCACACATCCTTCTTTCTTCTTTTTTTTTTTCTTCCTTTCTCACACATGTTGTTTTTTTTTTACTCTTTTTTAATTGTGTGGTATAAATCACATTCTCTTGCAAAGTCATTATTTACGGTTTGGGAATCTGAAATACCTGAAGGAGATCCTCAACAAATCTTTTTTGAAAAAGAAAAAATCTTTATTCCGCTCATTAGTCAAAAACATAATTGCTTTTCAAATATTATGGTGAAAAGAAGTTTTTTAAACCAATTTTAAGGTAAACTGGAATTTTTCAAACAAATAAAATTATTCATCCTTTACGTTGACACTAAACAATTTGCATGCATTGGCAAGTTTGTGTTTCTTTTTGTTGTAGCTTTATCTGTTTTTTAACAGTTTAAGAACTCATTTTATTTTTTTCAGGACTAATTTTTATTTAACATTGATTATTGATCATAAATCATTGTATAAATCTTCTTAACAATTAATTAGTTCACGAATACACATACCATAACTATGCCAATGATACGCAGCTTTATATTTCCATGTCACCAGGTGACTAGGGTCCCATACAAGCTCTGGATAAATGTATAGAACAAATATATGAATGGATGTGCCATAACTGTCTTTGGCTGAACATTAACAAAACCAAGGTATTTGTCTATGTTCCGAAGCTCCAGCTATCACAATTAAAAATCATAGATCAGGCCAGAAGTCTGGGTGTAGTCATGGACTCAGACCTGAACTTCATAACCCACATTAGGACAATTATGAGGTTGGCTCACCTGAAGAGTATCTCTAGGATTAGAGGACTTCTGTCCCGGCAGAACCTTAAAAACGGGTCCATGCGTTTGTCTTCAGTTGGTTAGATTAATGTAACAGTATCTTTACAGGTCTTACTGAAAAGTCCATCAAACAGCTGCAACTGATCCAGATCACTACAGCTCAAGTCCTAAGACTAAGACTAAGACCAAAAAAGTTGACCACATCACTCCAGCTCTGAGATCTTTACACTGGCTTCTGTCTGTCTGTCTGTCTGTTTTTATGTCTGATTTTAAAATACTTCGGTCAGTTTATAAAGCACTGAAGGGTTTAGGTCCCAAATACACCAGTGACCTCCTTTCACTATATGAACCATCAAGATCGCTCAGGTCCTCTGAAACAGGTCTGCACTCTGTCCCCAGAGTCAGAACCAAACAAGGAGAAGCAGCTTTTAGTTTTTACACTCCACATGTGAAACAAACTTCAAGAAAACTGCCGGTTTGCTGAAACTCTCAGTTCTTATAAATCAAAATGTAAGACTCATTTGTTTACAGCTGCATTTGATTAGATTATTTCATTTTTAATGACTGTTTTCAAACCAGCACTGCACCATGACAACTTCAGATGTCTTATTAAAAATACATTTTAGTTACTATTTTATTTACATCACTGCACTGTAACAGTGTATTTAATTTAGAATTTCAATCAAAAATAATTTCTACTACATTTCAGCTTTTGTTTGAGGTCAGCATTCTCCTCTATTATCTTTGCAATTTTTTTTGTTTTCATAAATGTTTTATTCTTTTACGTTTTTATTTTTCCTTTGTCAGTGTTCTGGTGTATTGTTAAGCACTTTGAATCGCCCTGTTGCTAAAAGGTGCTTTACAAGTAAACTTACCTTGCCATTTTTTTAATCATTGCCCTTCCATTTAATATTTCCAGGCTGAACATGAGATTAGTTACTTTTGTTAGTAAATAAAAAAGGTTTGTCCTTTCATTTCAAACACAGTATGGGTGAGATTAGATCATGGCTTACCTCTGCAACACCTTTTCATTTTCTCCAGATCCTCTTGCTCCGTTGAGCGCGCTCTCTAAAGTTCATCCACCGGCGGATCGATCAGCGGAAGACACCAATACTGATTTCTCCTCTACCCTCGAAACAAATCAAAAACTTTCCATGAGGTCGCCTCCTCAGTGAAACTCTGGAGATGATGTAGGACGGGCGCAGGTGAAGTCCCTTTTCCAATAAATGGAATAATTGATGACAACTAATGAAGTATTTCAGAGGATGGGGTTATTAACGCTCAGCTGCCTGACTTGGTGCGTGTGGTCCGTGTGACAGACTGACTGACGGCGCAGCCTTTTTGTACCTCCTCCTCCTCCTCCTTTTCTGCCCTTTTTGTCCTTTTCCTCCCCTCCTTTTCCATCCCGGGCTCTCCTTGTTTCGTTATCCTCCTCCTCACGGGTGCTGGTGATTCACCGGATTGACGCACCGCCGCTCCGCTCCTCTGACAGAGCCGAAGAACCACGGGACTTGTCACAACTCATATCTGTCTCCCTCCGCCTGTCAACCTGCTTAACGCGGTCTGACTGCCGCCCGTTTGATCTCTAATCCGCACTACTTTAATAAGGTGGATGAAGGCCACGAGGAGCCGGAGACCCTGAGACCCCGAGACCCCGAAAATGAAGCAGGAAACGAGGAATTAACCGTGTCCTCCTTTTTAAATCTCATCCAGCCTGTGTAACTTTAAGAGAATGTCCTTAATTTGGTCACATTTTACTGTCAGTCATTGTACCTTTAAAAGAAATACCTTCTTACTTACGCTTATATTCTGTCATTTTGTACGTTTTGATTTATATTATTATTTCTTGAACAAAGTAGGCTACTTTTACTGGAGTATTTGTGTAGGGACACCAGGTAAACTGGGACAGCTCAAGAAAACAGCTCAGACTTCCTACCATGAAATCACCTGGAGCCTCCTGCTAAAGTGAAAAATGTTTGTGACACCACATGAGAGGGTGTGGTCAGCATCACACCAAAAAATAGGAGGAAAGAGAAATGTTGTAGCCTGATTTAAAGGGTATCAATTTTTAATGTGCAATATATTTAAGATATATACTGAATCGTAAATAAACTTTTATGATGTTATGTTTTTTGTTATACAGTGTGTTTGTATTTTTTTAATTTGGGCAATTTTTCAGTGGCCCAAATTACCAAATATGATATAGCCTAGCATCTTAGGACAGTGTTGAAATGCAAATAAAACACTATATAATATCATTGTTGTAATAAAAAAAACTAGCATTTCAATCAGCACAGAACCACAAAGACACAGACTACAACCAGCGTATAACACTGACAGTCTTTTGTAATTTATGAACAAAATTAAATTGAAGTTACTTTCTAAATTCAATGTTATAGCAGCACAATTTGCTCAAATGTCAAATTACCTTCCCAAACATTTATTGTTAAATGGCAAACAATAAAGCATAACCTATATCTTACTTTGTATCTTTGGTATACAGAAAGTGGAATTTCAAGAGGCATTGTCTCACGATTGTCAACCCAAGCAGATGGAAAGCCACTAATAGCCTAAATATACTGATGTAAAAATGTATTTCAAGGGCTTTAACAAGTAATAATAGGATAAAAGATTGTATCATTTAACCCAAAATACATACAGGATAGGAATAATTCATTTAAACACGTTCTGAACATTTCGATTTTAATTAAAGCAAAGATACAAGACTAAAATGCTACCACTCATTATCAAACCTACTGTCCCAGCTTACCAAACAATGTCACTGAAAAACATGTTTGGTGCCATACTTTTGATAAAAAGCATGCAGTCTTTATTTTATCACATAAACAGAGAAGATGCCTCGAGTACTTCAAAGGTGTTCATATGATGGTATTTGTCTTATAGCTTATCACAATAAGGTGACCACAAGGCAAATTACAAAAAATCTACCTTAATACAGAAATTAACCCAAGCCATCCTTTACCGGCATCATTTCTGTAGGATTTTGGTTGAGTTAAAAAAGAAAAAAACAATCAATCAATTTTTAATATGTCACAAAACAATGTTTGCAAGGTTTGATCACTTTTTGGAATTGATAGTTTATAAACAAGTTTGTATGTGGAAAAAAAACATTATTAATGAAGTTGGTAGGTGATTTGAAATTAACCAGGACAAATATTAATCTGCATTCATTAATTTGGTGTTTGGTAAAGGTAGGGTTCTATATATACACAAAACATTGACTTAAAGTGTACAAGTAGACTTTTATTGATGTCTTTAATGTTTCATTATAAACATGTAAGTGTTTATTGCCACTTTATGGATATATTATACTATTAAATGTTTATTAATGTTTTATACTAAACAAATAAGTGGTTGACTAACAACTCTCCAACTGTTGTTGTCTTTTCACAACACAAAAAAGTCACAAATAAGTTTTCTCAGTACTTAGAACTTTTACTTCACTTGATTAATTCAGAGAGTGCTACATGGAGTCATGTTAAAGACTTAAGTAAAATCAAAGGAACTGTGCTTTTGCTTGAGTCGGCCTACAATACATGCTACTCTTTTCATTCTGTTAACACACAAGCACATTTTAACCAACTTCATGCCATAATGCATAACTCAGTAACCTAGAATAGAATATTCACTCATGCTCCTGTATTTGCGTCACACTTTCAGTGATATAACTACAGAAAACTTTCAGTAGTTTTAAATTCTTTTATTTTACTTCTTTCTTGAGTACATCCTCTGGGAAGTATTCTATTGTAGTTTCTTTATATCATTTTCATTGTTTTTGTTACTGAGTATTAAAAAATGGAAAAACTATGCAATCCACGCTTTTCATTATTAGAATTAGAAGTGTTTAGTTTACATTACCACATCAGCATCACAAAGTGAAATAATCATTCTAAACAACTTCCAAAATTTACTGGTAAATGAACTTTATTGTGAAAGTGTTAAATATATTGAATTAAACAGCCTGGTTGAAGATTCATATCCTGTTGTCATTTTATCCTGCACATGGGAAAATCATATTTTACTTTTAAAACCCCTTTACAACTACTAGATTCACAATACTTTGACCAAAAAAATTAAAATGAATTACATTTACTTTTATTTGAGTACATTTAGTCCAGTATACTTTTAGGCCTAAATAAGAATGTATTTATCATCAGAGTAACTTATGGTGTTATATGTTTTGCATTACATTTCTGTTTGCATACTTTACTGGTATAAATCACTCTGTATCACTTTATATAGGCTAATGATTGTCACTGTAATTTGTCATTTACAGCAGTCTCTCACATCAGATATCGCCATAACAACTTTATCCACTCTGACTCTGCATAAAGTCTTTTTGTTTTGAACCTGACTTCAGTTTTCTGATATGCTTATTTTTTGGGCTGCTGTGGCCCTTGAATTTCCCCCCTTGAATCAGTAAAGGACAATCGTTTCATGCCCTATCCATTAATTGGAATTTCGTTTTGTATCTTAGCATTAAAGATGCTTTCTGAGAACAAATCGAGCGACTTCACATTAAATATTATTGCCTTCTGGTTCAGTATTTTCCATCATTTCATAACGCAAAGTAATGATTTTAAAGTTACTGAAAGATACTAAGATCAATGCTTATGAGGAAAAGAAGCTGAAAACATACAAGCGAATGAGATTTGAGGAAAAGGCCTGTGACGTTAATTTTAGTCGACAGTTAAATAGATACACTTGGGTCTATAAATTCAGAGGCCTCTCGTAAACTGCTGTGGAGTTGCAACACAGGTTATCAGTGAAGCCTATAAACTTGAGTCCCTGTCAGGGAATACTACTCTGCTTCTCTTTCCGTTTGTAAAGTGAAGACAAGTGTGCGCCTGCTCCTTTCTCCTCTCTTCATTCCTCTGGTTTTATTTTTTATTGACAGTGGGATTACGGAGATCTCCTTCTCTCACCTTCACCTGTCACTCAGTTTACAGCAGCGGCGCGCGGGGATGGCCACGCATGTTTGGTGCGTGCATGAAGGGCAGGATGCGCGCGGACAGAAATAAAACGAGGGCAGTTAAAACTATCTCGCTATTCTCGTAGCTTGGGCCTTGTGCTAAATAACCAGCTCCCCGATCGCACAGAAACCATGATGTGCTGCATCGCGTCAAGAATAATTGGAGAGGACGGATATCACAGCCTGGTTGTCTTCGAGAACCACAGGAGCCCTTCACACGGATCATTGTGGAAAATCTGCTCAAGAATAATAAACCTTATTACTCTGCGTTGCCTGACAAAAAGTCCCTATTTCAGAATTAACATTTTCTTTAATTTCGGTTTTAGTTTTTTTAATCAAATTCAAATTGATTAAAAGACTGTAGAGTTAAAAACACTGTTGAATATTGGATACAGATGGGTTAAGAGGGCTCAAACTATTATTTTTCGTCAAGGCTCCATCTTGTAAGTATAAACATCAAGACTCTCTCCACTGTCACTAGCATTTAAACTCTAAATATGCCGACCTGTGGAAGCCGTTATTTGAACATTTTTTTATTAACCATAAGGTTTTGAGATGGGATGCCTCCGGTTTTGTTTATGTGTGTCCAAACTATGGCATGGGGACCAACTGCAGCTCTTGTGCCACTCTTAATTGTCCCACAACAAACTCCAAAAGTTACAATTGCCCGCATTATAGCACGAAGCTTTTATTGTTTGATGAATGAATACAAATGAATTAAGAAAAACCGACAAATCACACTTATTTCATCACCATATGCTGCATATCTAGGTTTACAAAGCATATTGTGCTACATACAAAGTTTGGCAGCCTATTGCAGCTTGCTCTATTTTTTTTTTTTTTTTGTTTAAAATTAAAGATGAGCTGACTGAGTTTCCTGATTCACAGAGCATCTTTTTTCCTGATCAGGATCCTATCGTATGGTCGCCAGAGCCAACCAGGGTCACTTGAAATCTACTGGCCACCCCTAAATCCTGAGCTCTCATACTCTTAAGTTGAAATAATATGTGGAAGGGTTTTCCTTGTAGTTGTTTGTGTGTGACCTTTCATTAAAATAGTTTGGACACCTCAGGTTTAGACGGTGTTTCAGACCCCTGCTGCTGCTGTGCTTTCTCATGACTATTATCATTCTTATCTGTGTTTTTATATAAGCCTTATACATTAATTTGAAGTGCAGAGGTGTTTTAGTTGTTGCCCTTTTACTTCTTACTGGACCTATGGTGAGTTGCACGTTTAATTTTGTGATGCAAAAAAAAAAGATATCCTGTTCTGCGAGTACTTTTATATCAAAACGTGAATAAGAAGAAGCAATGACTGTAGAATATATTTGGTAGAAGATAAAGGCAATACAAAGGGAGAGGGACACAAGGAGAGAGCACATAATTGAGATAATGAGATGTGTTGTGTGCCACCTAGTGGTGACAGTTAGTCACTGCAGACTGTCTGTTCGCGCCTGCTCACCAGCATGTGTCAGTTTTTAAAAAGAGGACCCGAAAAGTGGCTTGACACCTTCCGTATTTTATATACGGTTTGTTAAAAAAAAATCATGGTGTTTTGTGCCCGACATAAGAAGACGCTGCAGCAAAAAAAAGAAATCTTCTGCCAAACCGGAAGTAAATACAATCATCCCGGTACTTCCTGTGACGTAACGCTAGCTCTCGATGCTACACGCGGGAAACAGGCGAAGCCGCTCATCACTCTGACAGTAAGACAATAAGTTTTTTAATAATCTCTAAAGCCCCTTTAGGTACTTGCTTTTTAACACACGCATTTCTTATATATCACTTTACCATTAACAATATGTATAACTTTTTGCCATTAGGTTTAAAAAACGAACTCTGGATATCTCATAACTTCTTTTTACTGGCCTACCTCTGGTGGGACTGCTTGATTTGTTGTAAAGTGTGTCTCCGTTGGGCGGTGCTTGCAAAGCCTGCCATCAGCCTTATTGTGAAAAGTGCAGTCAGCGCAGCATAGTTTGAGAAATCAAGCGCACCCAGAGCATTTTGTCTTAGCTTAGCTGTGGTGAATGGCGCTGCATCCGTGGTAGTTAAGCACTTCTTTTCTGCCTCTTTGTGTTTAATGGTGAATCCAGACTGGTTCTAACGGGTGAATATCAGACTAAGTTAAGGTGGAAAGTTTTTTTTAAGTTTGCACCGTTTGCAAAGCACATCTAGCAGGCGACGATATGAACTGTGTGCTAGCAGCATAACTAGCTTAGGCTTTACTTGTCAGAGGCTGTGATAGTGTTAGTCATGAACGAGTTTACCACATAATAAACAAAAGCTGACGGGAAAAGTAACTGTATATGGTAGCTACGCCATCATAGATTGCGTTAAGTATTCACTTGGTAATAAAGCGGTACGTTTATCCTCTTCTTTCTGTCATTATTCTGACTCAATGTTTGGTTTAGTCACAGCGTTTCTGCGTCACGTTTCCACCAAACTCTGAACAGTAGTTTGTTTTAGCAGGGAAACGATGACATGACACTTTGAGGTCAACATGAACCCCATCCTGCTGAAGGAAAACATGGCTTCAGCAGAGAGAATAAATGGAGCTCTCTATGTCCCAAACTTACTTAAATGCGTATTTTCCATTGTTTGTGTTTATGCAGACCATCAGTCATCGCCTGGACCTGAAATGGGAGACACACTGGAATTTAACGACATTTATCAGGAGGTCAAAGGTTCCTGGGTCAGTATTCTTATCAATGGCTTTACAAGAAATGTATATTAAAAACAGGTAAAGGTGGGGCGCTGATATTAACATATAGAACAGATAACTAACCAAATCACAACACATACTCTGGAGGTGTTCAGAACCAAAGCTGGCAAGCCTTCTGTGCCTTCCCTTCACAATGAGCTGTCCATTGTTGCCCTATGGTTGAAAAATAAACATTACTACAAGTGCTCTGAAAGCATAAACCCCGCCAGAAAATTTCAGGCATTATTGTGTGCATTATTGTCAAGAATGTGGAAAACTGCCTTATCTCACACTGTAAACAAATCCTTTAAAAAAAATCCTAGATCCACATCTGTGTTCAGATCGCCACCAAATGTAATCCATTGGTCATTGGCACATTTCTGTAGGGATGTCCTGCCCCCCCTCATGCATTTATCACTGCTTAATTAACGCAGACTGACATCAGTCAGGATGAAACTGTCAGTATAAATTCTGATCCCAATCAATTTTAAAAATGCGGTATTGGTAAAACATTCAATGAAAGCATACCTACATGGGCTGTCACAAGATTAAACTTTAGCTCTATTCACATTGCATTAAGACCTTATATTTATGCCTCTGTGATGTTTTGTGTCCACTGTAAACATTGTGAAAATGGATTAGGAGGGATAATTTGACCCCTTAGTTTATCTCCACAGGTAGTATCAAAAGCATACTGTAGGTGTGTGGGAAGCAGGTAGACACCACAGGGAATATTAGTGCGGTGTATGTGTCTTCTCGTAAGGATAATTTATGCTTCTGCATCAAGGCTTAATAGGTCAGTGTAGCCCTGGACTGATTCAGGGGGCCATGTGTGTATGGTAGCCTGCACATCCCCAAAAATAAGTCCACACATAGACATGGTGCGAGCCATTTGATTGTTCGTCTGTACAGCACTGAATGACTGCCAGTCTTTCTGTCCATCCCAGACTCAAGTTCATGTGCTATTATGTGATAGGATGGCTACAGAGGACAACCCAATACATTAAATTTACTTGCAGATATATTATAACTGTTTTTCCTCTGTTACTTCTCGCTCAGTGACCAAACAAGTGCAAAACAGGATTTTGCCCTGTTCTCTGCCTCAACTGATATAGCAGCAGTATTTTTCAACTCCTCTTATGTCTCATCTGTTCTTTTTTGAAATCATTACATTTTAGTCAGCTACTGCTTGTTATGTTTTTCTCTTTTTTCACAAATGCACAAGTATAAATACTTAGAATGGTGCAGGGCACTGTGGCAAAAGTATAGAGAAGCTTTGACGCAGCAGTATTAACCAGGCTATATGTATGTGTATCATGTGCTTATTACGTGCACTTCAAAAAATCAAATCATTAAATCTAGCTCTTACTTTAGGGGGGGAATTATGTTTCTGTTTGTCTTTCAGTCTAGGACTAAGGCTTTATAAGTCATCACATTGTAGCTGTTTCATATTATCAGTATTAAAGATCAGTATGTTTTAACCACAGGACCAAACGCCAACTCCTTCATGAGGACCTGAGACCCAAATTTCCTCAAAATTTAAACACAAAAATGTCAGTGCATCACATATTTAAACTGGCATCCCACAGGTTAACCACCTAAGAAACCTCTGTTTAGAGGGGTGAAGTTAGTGAAATATTTACACAGTGAAAGCGGAAGAAATGAATGAATATCATTTTACAGCCCTTTTCTGATGCATCAAATTTGATTGATTTAAATATTTTTTTATGTCATAAATTTGAAACACAATCAGAGTAAAAAATACAATAATGAAAAATAAGAATTCACGTATACAACACTTAAGAATCTCTGTTACACGTGCAAAAGGGAGCAGGAAGAAGTACTTAGGATCATTCTCTGCTCACTGATAATTTTCTCTGGAATCACCAGCTTGTGTTAATTTTTGCAACCATTTAAAAACATTTTGGACATAGGGTAAATTAATGACATAGAAAACAGAGGTGGGATCAAGTCATTGTTTTGCAAGTCACAAGTCTTTGGTCTCAAGTCCCGAGTCAAGTCGAGTCTGGAGACAGAAAAGTTGAGTCTTCAAGTAAAAGCAGTCAAGTCAGATAAAGTCATTAGCGCTGTTTACCCAATTAAATGTCATTCAAACAATACAATGTTATTTCATACCTTCACCATTATTTTTTTAATTGATATTAACACCAGTTTGACTGAACTCAGTCACACAAAGAGAGTGCTGGTGTTACACTCAGAATACTGTACATTGTCATTTTACAGTTTCACAGGGGTAATCGTCTACATCTGTACAAGGGACAGTTTTTTTCCAAAGTGGCTGGATTAAAAAAAAAAACAAAAAACAATACATTTTTTGTCCAGGTAACATATCAGCCTTTAGAAGCGGATCAGTCCCTGTTCTCCATACTGCTGCCAGACAGGATTATGTGCAAGAGGGACAATTTGGATATCTTGTCTGCTTCTCTCTGGTCCGTCATGTTGTCCATCACTGGGTTTGATTAAGATGCTCATTTCTCTGGTTGAATGCTGGCTAAGATATGCTGACAGGTGGAGTTTGGTAAATCAGATCCCAATAGTTTCAGGGGTTGCATTTACAGCTGTAGGGAATCAATGAAAAAAGATACCCTTTAAATAACAACTAATCCCCCCCTCACATTTTCTGAACTTGATCATGCTCTGGGGGCTGGTAAGGAAGCTGTGAAGGGCTTGATTTGGCCTCAAGGCCACCAGTTGATGATCACTGCCCTAAGATCTAATTTTATGATAACAGATTTGGCAAACAAGGTAGATTCAAAGGGGTGACGATGTACTTTTGCTGGAAATGTCTGAATAATATTAGTATTTGTTAATTTGGGAATTGGAAGGAAATGCAGATATTTGGCACTTTTTAGATATCACATACGCTGAAGCGGTTGCTCTTTCTTCCAGACTGAAAAACTCTTCCTTTCCCACTGCCATCAGACACATGAAAAGCTGACAGGAGTCTGCAATTTACCTCAAATTTGCACAGATAAAACTGTTTTTGCACTTAATGTCAGATCTTTGCACAATTTACATGTTTTCAGAAATTTACAGAAATCCGTTCCATTTCTTTAATAGTGATGCTTATCTTTTATACATGTATTTAGTTGGAATCCATCTTCATCTTGTTTATATTTCGACAGTATTTTCTTGCTGCTATTATTTAGTATTTTTTGTGTTGCTATTTAAATCTATTATTTTTATACCTCTTACCTGGCATTCGTTGTGGACAGCAGAGTAGAAATTTCATTGTCCAGGAAAACATGTTTCTCAATGTGCAAATGACAATAAACACTTTGAATCTTGAATCTTACAGCTCTATCCTGAGAACAATCACCATCTCAACGGTCATCATAACCTGAATCTCAAAACGCTTAACCACTTTGTTTTTTTAATTAAAAAAAATGTTGCAGTTTGGACCTAAGATGGAAGAAAACTTATTTTTTGAGCAAAGGGACAGACAAAAAAAACCCGGTTCTAAACATTAAATGATAATAAGAGCCCTTGGAGAACACACATCCCTAAATCTTACTCACTATGTTTCTCATCACAACATTTAAATGTTTGTTGTTTTCTAGATACCCCAGTTCAAAAGTTTATCAAAGGAAAAATCAATTTTCATCCTAAGATGACAGGATATGTCGAGCTCCTCAGAGAAGTACTAATATGTCCTTGTTACAGCACAACAGAGTGAAATCAAATACATGGATGTTTGTCTGCTTTGGGCCTCCATACACTGAAGACATTTTTGACACATTTTTACATAATTTATACACCCTCCACTGAAAACTGCTCCGTGGCCCACTTTTTGGCCTAAACCCACAGGTTGAGAACCGCTGCACTAGTAGACTGCATTTGGAGCTTGAGCCTTTACAGATTGTTCTTATATCTTGGAGAATAAATGTTGCAGGTTACCTCAAGATGGATTTATCATTTAGAAAAAAGTAAGTCAGTGAAAATGAGAGGTCGGAGCTGGACTGCTGATGGATGTTGAGATTTGATTTACCAAAGGGTTGACTCTTAATTTTTTAGGCATGTGAGCCAACAAGACACCATTTGAAATACAAAAAACACACAAAGTGATTGACGACCCCTTACTGTCCCCTGTACTGTGCCCACAGCACAGTGCAGCGCACAAAGAGGCTGAGCAACTTAGGAGTTATTTAGAAAAAATGTTCAGATGCACATTGGCTGCACTGCAAAAGGACATGACTGACAGACAGTGGTAACAGCCACACTTTAAATAAAAGAAAACAGGCCACAGAGCAGATAATTGATGCATCGCGGTTCGAATCAGACTTAAAGATGAAAATCTCTCCCTCAAATTTTCCTTCCTTTCTCTGCTTTGTGTGAAAGCATTACTTAAATCAATGAACTTTTAATTCATGTTATGCGCTCTTTAACTGAAAGCAGTGTTTATTTTGTTCAATGTTTTATGTGAATGATCAGTCTTTGTGCGGGAGGGAGTGGATGCCTCATGCAGAGAGTCAACGTAAATAGACATCAGATCGTAGAAGGGCCAGGAAACTGTCCCGGGCATGGATTTAATACACACAGTTAAACATCAAGTACTCTTGAGTCATTTGGCCAAAGTCCAAGTGAAGTCACGAGTCATTATTGTTCAAGTGTGTGCCGAGTCAAATTTAAGATGTGGTCAAGTCCTGTCAAAAGTCCTCAAAATTGTGACTCCAGTCTGACTAGAGTTGCAGTCACAAGACTGGAGTCCACACCTTGGATAGAAAAACCCAAGTTGTGTCCACAAACTGTTTTTCATGCATTCAGCCTTGTATGCTGTTATATGTAAGCATAGTTATGATTCCCATGCACAAAAATCAATACTCGTTAAGTCCCCTTTTAAATGAATAATGTTTAAAATTTTATTTCTGCCCACTTTGGAATTTGTTCAAGAGTTTTTCTCTGCATGAAAATACAAAATCTTTTCCTTGTAGTCTGACCACAAGAAGTAATGTTTAAATTCAACAAGGTTTAAGAATTTTTAAGTTTTAGACTTAAATGATGGATTAGTATGATCTTGAAAACAGACATTTTGAAGTGCTTTTATGAAGGTATGCAAAGAGTCGTCAACAAAACTCAATAACATAAATGGTCAGTGACAGATATAATTGTTGGATAGTCTTTAGATTATGTCATCCCATATTTTAGTGTCATGCGCTTACATTAAATTGTTTTCTGGAGCGGATTATTCAGTGGAGTGAGTCTTCCTACTCCTCTTCCTGTCTTTGTTGGATCAGCGTCATACAGCAGCCGCAGTGTTTCAGGAAAACAACAATGCAGCATAGCAGTGGTAGCCCCTGTTATGCTACTGCATCCTAAACCTTGGTTTCTTTGGGCATATCTCATCCTCTACACTGACGAGAAAAGAAGTTAAACATCCTCACATCAGTGTGTATCGTGGCAGGAGGCACAGTGGAGACTAAGTTTCCTGCTCCAGCAGAGCACTTCCCTCACATACAGTGTCGTGGAGACTGGGCAGATACTTCTCACAGAGCTGAAACAAAACATTTTTGCACTATTTAGCGCTGTAAAGATCAAGTTCAGCGCCCTGTATGTGACAATGTAATTCCAGCTCTGTCTAATTTATCTTCTCTCTGATCTCACCATCTACAGTCCAACAAACTTGTGTAAAAAGATCTTTTATAAAAACATTACTCAGTGGCCTTTGGTATTAAAGTTTGTCAGTCCTGCTATGCATTAAAGAAGGAACTTTGGAAATTACATCACAAATCATAAACTATGTGCCACTTAAAAGCCAAAATTAAAGCCATGCAGTGGTTTCTCATTCTCTTATCTTATTCTTCCTCAAGTCCAACCACTAAACAGTAAAGCTAAGTCTAATCATATTGATTTACAAACTGTAGTTACCAGGCATCACAGTGAAACAGAATCATCCATGTTAGGTTTACAGTAGTTATGTTTGGAACTTGAGAAATGTTTGGCTATAATCAAAATCAAAACTGCATTTTCTTAGTTTGGAAGAGCATGGTCAAATGAAAACAAAAACTAAAATGTCATGTTGTCCATCACTGGGTTTGACTAAATATGCTCATTTCCCTGGTTGAATGTTGGCAAAGATTGGCTGACAGGTGTATTTTTGTAAATCAGATCCCAGTAGTTTAAGGGGTTGCTTTTACAGCTACAGGGAATCAATGAAAAAAGATACTAATGTTAGTATTAGTGTTAATTTGGGAAGTGGAAGGAAACATTGATAGTTGGCACTTTTTAGATAACACAGACACTGAAGCAGTGGCTCTGTACAGCTCTACCCAGAAAAACAATCACCATCTTAACAGTCATCATGACCCAAATCTCAAAAATATCAACCACTTTAATTTGTTTAATGAAGAAAATTCTTATTATTATGTTGCATCATTACTTGATATCATACCAACATCACAAAGTAACAGTAAGACCTACCAGGTAATTGACCCAACAGTCAATGACTAGTCAACGATAGAAATAGTCGTTAGTTGCATCCCTATTTTCATCTCTTTTTTGCAGTATACAGAATACTTTGAGATGCAGTGTCACTTAAAAAAAAAGACACAAGGCTTTCAGAGTGCTCAAAGTGTAAAGTATCTGACTGTCTTTCTTCAAGGTTTAGGGAGAGAGAGATTCTTACAGGAATAAGTAGTTCAGCAGACATGAGTTAGTATTAATCTCATTTTGAGCAATACTGTTTTTGTAATTAAAATTCTAATGTGAATCAGTGCTTCACCATTATTAAGAAGTTCTTCCATAATCTAGGCCAGAAACTTAAAGTTCTGTGAATCATCTTTTTATTTGCATGTGATTGACTGAAACAGCTCTCTTGTGTATAAATGTGGCAGGGGAAAAATTACAAGAAACCCAACCGACCGCTTCAAGTTGCTTGTTTTGTCTGATATCCAAATATTAGTTCGTCGACATGACTTGGAAAACCAAATAATGTAACATGAAAAGTAGTGGAATCAATGACTATTGGACCCTCGAAATAACTTGCACAACGATTGCCTTGTCAAAACAGAGTAATCAATGTTGTCAGTTGAATAACTTATCCCTCTGCCTCTTCTGTTTAGTTAAACTCTGCTGTAAAGGATCTAAATATTGTTTAGTCATGGGTTTTTTTTACTGTTCTTGTCTTTGCAGAATGACGGGCGACTGCGTTTCAGCAAGCAAAATGTGGTGTATAAGAGCAGCAAGACAGGAAAGGTGGATAACATCCCTGCTGGTGAGCTCAACCTGGCCCAGTGGAGGCGAGTGTGTTTAGGTCATGGCATTAAACTGGGCACCAGCACGGGAAACATCTACAAATACGATGGCTTCAGGGACACAGTGAGTGTACTTTTTACATGTTTGAAGTCTGCATATGGAGCATTTTCTTTGTACAATCAAGCAGAGCTCTGCAGTCTGATCAGGCCTCTAGGCTTTGCCCTCATCTTGTCCTTATTTTCCCGTTGTGAAACGTCAATAGACTCTAAAACTTTCCCCCTGGTTGTCTTCTTTGGTTTCTGGGAAATAATTGTTACCTTACTCAGAGCAGAAAGAGGAAACAGTGGAATATTACAGACTGACACACAGTGCTTTGTTCACTGCCATGTTTATATCAAGTGATGTAACAAAAGCAAGGGCCCCGCAGATTAACAACCTCCATCATATATCTGACATTTTTCCAATGTAAAAGGCTACCATCTCGCAAAAAGGCCACCACGAGAGCATGTGTACGTGTGCTGCTGACAGAAGTATGTGAATGAGTCGACTCTCCGCTCCAGAGCTCCTAATGGGATTAATGAGGGAAACCAGCGCAAGCATGTGTGTTGCATAAACAATGCAATCATCGGCTCATATGAGTCAGTGTTTATGTCAATCCACTGAAACAATTTGGCTCAGAGGACAGACTAGAAAAATTGCTGTTGTGTTTGTTTTTTTATCACCATATTTTTTTTTTTTTCTTTGCTCTGAGTGTATGAGGATTGTAAGCATGCAAGTTAAAATCTTGGATGGATGAGCAGGTAAGACCCAGACTCTCCTGGGGTTAATCAGCATATTTTTTGGGAAGAGATGGATCCTCTTGTCCTGGAGCGCAGGCCGTGATGTCATTGTTTATTATTCCACAGCCAGTGTCAGTAATCGGAAATTGGCTGGAGATTTAGCTGCTGGCAAGCTGCACAGAAGCTTTGATGCATCTGTCCCAATGAAGTGTCCTTGAGTAAGACGCTGACCCTCTGCCAGAAAAGCAGTTTTTTAGCTGACCTGTAGCTGTCTGCTGGATGAGCAGGAGTGTTGAGGCATCTTTTCATTCGTTGTTGTAGAGTGGGAGATTTAACTTTACTGTGCTGTTAGACGGAAAATCCACAAAGCCAAGAATCAAACTACCAAGCACCAAACCTTATATCCACTTCAGAGCTGATGTAATAGTTTGTTGCCAGAAAACTTACCTACAACAGTTTTAATGCCATTACATTCTAAGTCCAACCCCAAACAAAAAAGCATTGAATTAAACAGGCCTTTACACTTCTTAGCTCAGTGACATCGTTGTTGGACTTTTTATCCGCAGCAGCGTTATATTGGTATCACTGGTATTCAGTAACAAAGGCCCTGCTTATTCAAGACATTTACATGGATTAACATTTGTTATTGGCATTTAGTTCCCAATTTGACTGCATGAGTAACAGTGCATTACGGTGCAGAAATACTTTATAAATCCCCAAGCTGAAATTCAGACATTTCGGTTGCTCTTATACACAGTATAGCAGTAGGAGATGTCAAATAAAGACATAAAAAAGTAGATAAGAGCATACAGTTTAAATAAAATAAAATGAAAATAAATAGATAAAATGAAATGAAAATTAAGAAGGCAGGTTGCAACATGCAGATTCTTAAAGCAATATCAACTTCCTTATGAAGGAAATAAGTAAATTAAGTAGAAGTGAAATCGTCAGAGACAACCTGTAATCAGAACTCATCGCATGCCTAAAAACAAAGGTGCCAAGGAAGTAATAACGGCAGACAGGAGACAGAGGTGGTCAAAAGCTTGGCTAATTTTACACAGTATGATGCTAAAAGGGCAGCTGGCAGTGTGTGTGGCTGTGTGATTTCAATTGAGTGGAAACACCAGTAACATGCTGTAACATTTGTTGACCCAGCAGGATAAACACCGATCGCACTATGTGGTTGACGTTGTTGACAGAAAAACTGTGCTGGTGACTTCATCTCTCACAGAAAGTCTACTGTTTTAAATTAGGATATTGATAAAGAATTGGATCAGTAGATGGCACGAATAATCACATTGGAATCAATAAAATTTAAGATAAAATCCATCCCTAGTCATAACCTTTAAAAGCAGATTAGGAATTAAATGTCTCTTATTGTCTTCATGGTGTGTTTCAGCTTGAATAAGTGCCAGCCCCCACTTTCATTGCTTATTTGACTGCCTGCTTAGGCATGTGTTCTGTGGCACTTTGAAGAACAATAAAAGTAAAAAAGAGCAATTTTGATAGCAAAAATCTTCAGGGCCAGATATCACACCTCAGAATTCATACAGTTTTCTGAGTCCGTTTCATGTGTTGAAAACCAAGCATTACACTTTTTTGCCTGGTTGCACATAATTGTCTTCCCTTCCCGAACAATTCATATTACAGTTTATATCCTTAAGTGTTACATGTTAAAAGTGTGTCAGAAGCATCGACTGAAGAGTCGAGAGGAGCAGTACAGCACACAGAAGTGAATATGAAGCAGCGTCTCTACATGTACGAGGATCACACTGGAGAATGAAGAGTTTTATCTCTGTATCCAACAGCGGCTCTTTGGAAGCACAGGAGACCCGGTGGTTATCGTCTTGTTGCAAATTTTCTACAGAACTTTGATGTTTAGTGGAAAAAACACTTCCAATGTCCAGACGCACATTTGAGTTCATGTTATCCCTTTACAGTCAGATAAACTCTTCCTGCAGCAGCGGTTGTTTTGATCCATCCTGTCAAGTCTCTTTTTTCCTGGTTTTTGCCGGTCGCACAGGATGATGTCATCAGCTTTTCCGATTTGCCTCAATTAATGTCCCTGATAAATCACTGCAGCGTTCAGATGTGAGCCTACTCAGAATTTACATGAATCAAATACAAGGGCGGGTGCAAGAAAATTACCCTGGTAAAGTCAGAGTGAAAAACTTGGCTGTTGGCGTTCACACATGCAGCTTGCCGAATTGAATGGAGTTTTTGTTATCAATACCTATTATTGGTACATTTTTTTTATGTCAGGAGTAGGGTTACAAAGGGAAGGAATATTTCTGGTAAGTTCTTTGAAACTTTCCTTGGGAAGTTAATCTGGTTAATATTGGAAATGTTTCAAATTGGAAACTTTCCATGGGAATTTTATCAGAGTAATGGAAATTTATGGGAAACAACTGGAAATTGGGGGCAATTTAAACAAACTATATCATATCCAAATTTTAAAATTAATGTTTTGTTTTGCCATAGGCAGACACTCCATGTAAAGTAATACAATTAAAAAGCATTACATTTCAACAAATTTATTTGTAAGTAGAACTTTATCAAGTTTTGAATATTTTAATGAACATTCAACTTCAGCTTCACTCGATGTCATCCCCAGGCTCAAATGTGTGGCTTCAACAGTCCAGGGTTCAAGAATCACCTGTGCACGTGTAGGGGGTGTGGCCTCAGTCCCCCTGCAGTAAGGAGTGTGTTATGCGCATGGGATTGAGGAATAGCTCAGATATTCTCAAGTATGCATTAAATCTGGTTGTTTTAGTATAGATTAAGTTAAAGTATTTTTCCCCAACTAAAGTTGAAATCCCTGTTAAGGGCCAACCTCCAATTTTGTATATTTGGTGCCAGCATATCGATAATCATATCGCGGGAGGGTGGACGACCATTATCACCATATCGATTTTTTTGTCCCACCCTTAATAAATTTCATAATATTTAAACATTTTGACACCTGCCAATGCTGATAACAACTTCTTAAGCTATTATCTGTCGATACAACTTTCTGCAGAAAACACAGTGCATCCGTAAAAATAGCATTTGTGCACGCATTGAAGTTGATAAATTCAGTGTGTGTGTGACACTTTCCCTCAGGAACTGTGGGGGTGTATGGGAAGATTTAAGTGAAGCCGCCTCTGTTTTCACTTTTATTTTCATCAGAGCATCACTCCCCCTTGTTTTTTATTTACAAATGACAGATTGAATGCTCTTAAGAGAGCACAGTTCAAATTTTAGTTACAGTACAGCTGGTTGGAGCTCAGTTTTGGTGAAGATTGTGTGTCTGTGTTTGTGTGTGTATGTTTATGTGTGCGATGGTGGGGGGTCTGTGTTTATTATGATTTAATGAGCTGAAAAACAACAAATCTGCCAAAACTGAAACGAGGAGTCAAGAAACACTCAACAGCAGGCCTCACGAGGGACACACATTCGCGCTCTGACGCTCAAACACATTCACAAATTAACACAAACAGGCATTTCAGCATACTTTTTATGAATGTTCACATCTGGTCGCACATGCTGTCCTCTTTAAATCAGGTCTTAATCCAGGCTAACAAACACATTGATGAACTGTGTGGTGTTCGTGCACACACACTTGCGCATACAAAGTCTCTGGGCTCTAATTGGCTGTAATAATCTTATGGACAGGCAGATATCCAGGTGCATAAACTATGTTTCCCACAGAAACTCATTCTTCACTCTGCACACACTCTCACTCCAATCACTTCCACATGTGTGTGTCTCACTAGGACAGTGCATGTGTGTGTGATTGAGCATGTGTTTGTCGCCATGAGTGTGTGTGTGTGTCCTCTCAAGTTGTAAGCAGGCCTGCAGGATAAATAAACAGGCTGATTGTCAGCGGCGGTGTGGAGGGGCGGAGGACAGACAGGGCGGATGGATTACATTCACCTCCAATGTTCCCAAGCGGCCTCAGCAGCGGGCGCGGTTCTAATTGCGATGTGATTAATTATCCCTCCATCCCTGCTCTCCTTTGGAGGCTGTTTGTCTTAGATTTGACCCATGCAGTGCCAGTGTTACACTGCCTCACTGACTTCAAACCTCTCCCTTTTTCACTTTTACTTTGTTCTTACTATTTTTCCCTCTCTCTCCTGCCAACTTAAATTTCTGCCTTACCTTATGCCCTTCTAATGTCTGTCCTTCCTCCCACCCTTTTTCCATCAGGACTTCGAGAAGATTTCTGAGTTTTTTAAGGCAAACTACAAAGTGGAGCTAACAGAGAAGGACATGTGTGTCAAAGGATGGAACTGGGGAACAGCAAAGTTCTCAGGTAAAGAAACCAAATGTATTCTCAACCTGACTAATCATTTTGAAATCTTTTTTTTTTTTGTTTAAAGTGGTAACGGTTACCATAAAATGCCCAAGGAGCATTTAAAATACCATTTTCCTCATCCAAAAGTTGTCTTGTGTATAGAAGTGCTCTGTCACGTGGAAGAGACATATTTAACTCACTAAAGAGTATATAAAACTCAAATAAGTATAATTTGGGCTCACCTTTTGAGAGTCTGCAAAAAATGTAGCTATTGGGTCTTTTCCGGTTGACTCCACCCTGCTTGGTGGTTTTCCATTAGCGACTGTACTTTTTACCTTGCATTGCATTTCATATCACCTCCAGAAAGAGTCCAAGCTGAGCCCCTGAAATGTGATGCGGGGACACTGCTGACCACTGAGTGGTCAGAGTATTGCCACTTCAACACAGGTGCCACTAACACCGAAGTGAAATGCATCATGTTGTCGGTCCTTGTAACGGTGTATGACTCCTCAAACTTACCTCTGCCTTAAATGGATTGTTTTGCTGATTTCAACGATCTCTTGAGCAAAACTTGACTCCCTGCTGTGATAAAAAGCCACAAACTTAGGGAGGTCAGCAGCTCTATCACCTCTTGTTTTTTCCTTTGTCGCAAGGTTAGTCTGGTTGATTTGCATGGCCACACCATTATGACTCCACCTACATGAAATAAAGAGGCACCATCAAAGTGGAATATGAAGTAGTGCATAAACCATCTAGGGTCGAGTGGGGTTTAGCAGATACCAAAAATGGAAAAGCAACATAGTATCAGGATTTTATAGAAACCTCATGATAAGGCATGTTAATGCTCCAAAAAATTAACTAAAATAAGTAAGTGATACCTACAAACAAGCACCTTTGTCTTATCATTGCTCTTTGCAATCAAAGTTACGTGGGTGCTGGTTTGGCGGAGTGGTAAGCAACCAGGCCAAACCCATGTATATGCTTCTTCCAGCCCGGGCTTCAAATCCAGCCGGTGGCTTGTTTGCAGAGTGTCCTCTCCTACTGTGTCTTGCCCCCTTTCACAAGCCTATCCACTGTCTCTCTCACCTATCAATAAAGGTGCAAAATGCCCTAAAAATAATCTTAAAAAAAAGAAAAAGAAATCAAAGTTCGGTTGCACTTTTGCTGGGGCTGGGAGACATATACAGTTTCTGAAAAATATACTTATAAAAGATTTGTATTTTGCCCTCCTTTCCTTTCTTCCTCTCCACAAACCCGTCCAAAAAACACAACAGCACACATCCCCTGCTTGCTTAAACTACAATAGTCCTGATAACAGGTGGCAAAACAAGCATGAGCTTGGAAGTCTCTTTATCACATTTCCCATTTGCACCACATAATGATAATAACAATAATAATAATAATTAGGGCCCGACCGATATATTGGCCGGCCGATTAAATCTGCCGATTTTAGCCATTTTCAAAGGATTCAACATTGGCCAGAGTTTTGCCGATATAACACCGATATATATATATGTATATAGGTTTCTCATAAAACAGTTAACACTGTTCGTCGTCCAAGCTGCGCAGAATGATGACGTTGCGAAAGATGACGGCGCGTTGTTAAAGCGGCTCTGAGCTTTGCTGTGTGTATGGATGATGGAGTGTATGGGGCAAAACTCACCTACAGTCACACAGAGTTGCTGAATGTTGTTTTTGCCTGCAAGTCCGACAAAACGACCGACTTTCAGCGCTTGCACAGTATACCGCTGGACATAGCGAGAGCACCGGGCTCTCTGCTCAGCTACAGAAGCAGCCGCCAGACAGACACTGATGAGCTGACCAATACCAGATCTGTCGTTCACAAAACTGACGAATTGGACCTTCTAACGGCAGGGGATCGGTTGATTTGTGACTGTTATGTGATGATTATTACGGAAACCTGCCTTCACCGCTTGTCCCCGACGCTGCAGTTGAGCTAACTAGCTAGCTAGCTAACTATGCTAGCATTAGCATTGCTCCCCCGGAGCTGTTTGATGTCATCAGGGGAAGCCTTCGTCATAGCTGGGAACTTTAATCAGGCCTGTTTAAAGAAGTTTGTGCAATATGTGCAGTGTCCCACAAAATATTCTGATTTCCTCACACATATTACCTCATGTTTACAATAAAAAAGTGGTTCTACCTGCACAAAAACCTACTTCTGATACACTAATGAGGACTCTGGGACTGTAAGGCAGATGTGACAGGACAAGAGTTCATAATTCATCTATTATTTACATTTTAAATAAGGTTATTTATTTCATTTTGCAGGAATTGACTGCAGTTTTGCCCACTATTTTATTTTGTATTTGAAAGTTATTTGCTCTTGACAGTTGCAGAGGAGAAAAATAAAAGAGGCTTATGAAAAGAATGTTGTTAGTTTCCTCTCACCATGACCTGTTTACAACTTTTTAAAAGTTGTTCTACCTGAACTATAACCTACCTTCTTATTATTTTCATCAACAAGAAGTACAAGACAAAGAGTGACTCTTTTTAAGGTTTTATAATTAATTTCCCAGAGGTTTAATGTTTTGCATGTTTTTGTACTTTAAAATTCCCCTCCGTTGTAAAGTTAAACAAATACTTAGTGACAAAGTATTGTAAAATGGTAAAATGTTCTGCCTGTAATTCATATATTCATTGTTGTAAGTGTTTTTGGACCATTTAAAAAAAAAATTATTTCATATATACATTTTTAATTAATCGGCCGATTAATCAGTATTTTCTTCTGCCAAATATCGGCATCGGCTTCAAAAGATCCATATCGGTCGGCCCCAATAATAACAACTTTGTTTGTATAGCACATTTTAAAAACAGTGGTTTACAAAGTGCTTTGACAATCAGACAAGAACATACAGACAGTAATCACAAGAGCACAAAAGGAAATTAAAACAATAAACAAAACAAAAAGCCCAGTTTAAATCATGGCACTGTTACAGGAAAACACATTTGGTCGTACGAACCCAGACAATACAAGAACCATGCAACGTAAAATGAGACCATGAGGACCGAAATAAAAATAGTAAGAAAAATAAAAAGGGGGTGAAAAAAAAAAAGTAAAAAGGATGTGGAAAGGACGATATTAGTAATAACAATAAAATAGTTATAATGATAGCAGTGATAGAATAAAACAACAGACATGAGCAGGAGATAAAACAATAAAAAGACTAAAAAGGTTATCTATTAAAGGATTAAAAATGGAACAAAAGTGAAGCATAATTAGATAAAATCTGAATTAAAAGTAAGTCATGGCATTAATATGAAACATTGCATAGAAAATGTAAATAAAAAGAACTTAAAAGAGGTAGGAGGTAAAATGATAAGAGCAGTACTGATAGAGAAAGGCTAAAAGACAGTAAAAAAGAAAATAAGAAATAAAAGAGATAAAATATAAAAGATAAAAGATGGCACCACATTAAAGCAAGTCTGTAAAAGTGAGTTTTTAAAAGTGACTTAAAAGAAGCAACAGACTCGGCACGCTTTATCTCCTCTGGCAGGTCGTTCCAAAGTCGAGGAGCTCTGATGGAGAAAGCTCTGTCACCTTTAGTTTTTAGTCTCGACTTTGGAACGACCAGGAGACCTTCACCACAGGATCTAAGGCTGCGGGCCGGCTCGTAAGATATCAATAGATCTGAGATATAGCTGGGGGCCAGGCCCACGAGTGCCTTAAAAGTAATCAATAAAATCTTGAAATCAATTCTATAATAGACAGGAAGCCAGTGGAAGGAGGCTAAAATGGGAGTGATGTGATGCCGTCTTCTAAAACCAGTTAAAAGCCTAGCTGCTGCATTCTTAACTAGTTGGAGGCGAGAAAGGGATTTTTTATTTAAACCAGGGAGGAGAGAGTTGCAGTAGTCCAGCCTTGAGAAACTGAAAGCGTGAATTATTTTTTCAAGGTCTGGAGGGGTGAGTATTTGTTTAATTTTTGAAATTGAACGTAGGTGAAAGAAGCAGAACTGGATGATTTTACTGATGTGGGTGGAGAAGGTGAGGTCAGAATCAAAAATGACTCGTAGATTTCTGGCTGTTGGTTTGATGTTTAAGGAAAGTGGACCAAGATAAGACTGTATGAGAGAGGGGGTTATTTATGTTAAACAGGATTATTTCAGATTTTGAACTGTTAAGTTGAAGGCAATTTTCTGCCATCCAACAGTTGATGTCACTAAGACAGTCCATGACAGCAGCTAGGCCTCGAGGGTCCTCAGGTCTCAGGGGAAGGTATATCTGTGTGTCGTCTGCGTAGCAGTGAAAGGAGACTTGGTGTCAATGAATTATTTGGCCAAGGGACAGCATGTAAATAGAAAATAAAATTGGACCTAAAACTGAACCTTGCGGTACACCACAGGCAACGGCAGAAGTAGAGGAGCTGTGATTGCCTATGGTGACGTCAAAGGTTCGCTCTAAAAGATACAACTGAAACCAGCTAAGTGCAGTGCCCCTGATACCCACCCAGTTTTTAAGACGATCAATTAAAATGTTATGATCAACAGTATCAAAGGCTGCACTGAGATCTAAAAGAATCAAAACTTAGCCCTCCACTCTGTCTGCTGCTAAATGAAGGTCATTGGTCACCCTGAAGAGGGCCGTCTCAGTGCTGTGACCTGCTCTAAAACCAGACTGAAATTTCTCAAAGAGGTTGATTTCAGACATAAAAAGTAGAAGTTGTGTAGAAACCACCTTCTCTAAAAGTTTTAGTAAAAATTGAAGTTTTGAAATCGGTCTGAAATTGTTAAAATCAGTGTGGTCAAGGTTACGTTTCTTTAAAAGGGGTTGGACCCCAGCGTGTTTAAAAGCAGAGGGAAATACCCTCGGCAAGAGAACTACAGCTCAACTGTGTTAAAAACCTCTTTGAGAAATCTAGTGGGAATAAAATCAAGACTGCATGTAGCTGGTTTCATGTGGGATAAAATATCAGATAAAAAGGATAAGGACACCGGCTCAAAACGATTAAAATAACAAAGAACTTCCCTACTTGTGTGTACAAGGTACCTTGGAGGGGTGATTTGAAGCCTGATGTCCATAACCTTGTTAATAAAATAAGTTAAAAACTTCTCACAAGTGCCTTGAGACACTTCAGTAAAATGAGAGGGGGAGGGGTTGGTGAGGGAATCTAAAACCTTAAATAAAACTCTGGGGTTCGAATGATTGGCGAAAATCAAATCAGAATAAAATGCTGCCCTTGCATCTTTAACTGCCTCCTGGTAGTTTTTCATGGAATCTTTCCAGATGTCATGAAAAACCACCAGCCCAGTCTTTTTACATTTATGCTCATTTCTTCTACATATTTTCTTTAATTCATGTGTGGACTCTGTCAGCCAGGGCTGGAGTTCTTCGTTTGAACTTTTCGCTTTCAGAGGAGCTACAGAGTCCAAGATTGTACCACAAGTATGATTAAGAAGAGAGACAAGCTCTTCTGTGTTAAAAACTGGATTAAAATCTGGATTGAAGGCAGCTAAAGGTGCAGAAATAAAAAGCTCCAAAAACTTGCTGGCAGACTCCCGTTTATTAATCATAAACGGGAGTATGATTAATAGAAGAAGGCTGTGGTAAAACCACGGAGAATAAAACCAGTTTGTGATCTGACACACGGATATCCTTGGTTAAAATCTCTCCAGGACTAAGACCAGTAAATAAGACAAAATCTAGGCAATTTCCCTTCGAATGGGTTGGTTCCTGTATTGCCTGGGTTAGATTAAAAGAGTCCAGAGTTTCAATAAAATCAACGGTCATGGATTGTGAGGGACAACAGACATGTACATTAAAATTACCTAAAATAAGAATTCTGTCATATTTACAAATAAAATGGGATAAAAACTCTGAAAACTCCTGAATAAAAACAGTGTTGTGCTTGGGAGGTCTATAGATGGTTACAATTAAAACAGGGTCTTTCAATTTAATAATAAAAGCAAGGTGTCCAAAAGAGCTAAAAGTGCTGAAGGTGATGGGGGTGCATTTAAAAACTTTCTTGAATATGACAGCCACCCCCCCTCCCCGACCAGACAGCCGGGGTTGATGGAGGTGAGTAAAATCGGGGGGGGTGGCTTCAATAAGGGCAGAATAATTGTCCGGAGTGAGCCAAGTTTCTGTTAAAATAAAGAAGTCCAGGTTGTTTTGTGAGATAAAATCATGGCATAAAAATGTTTTGTTGGTGATTGATCTGATGTTTAAAAGACAAAGTTTGCAGGTTTACTGTTAAAAGCAGGGCTGGGTAGCCGAGGAAGCAGGCGAATGTGGATTAAATTAGAGGGGGTACAATTTCTGACAGGAGGGGGGTGAGGACATGAGGAGGTGATGTGGACTGGAATAACAGATTCTGTGACAGGACTGATAAGGAGGGGCAGCGGAGGGTGGTGATCGGCAGATGAGTGGGCAGGGGTTATGGGGGTGCTTTTAGATGACCAGAGGTTATTGTGTGTGTGTGTGTGGGGGGGGGAGTGGCCTGTGTGTGGGAAGATGAACTGCTGAGTGCAGACTGTCCAGCAGGTGAGGAGTGGATCATGTACTGGATATTGTAAGAAAGCATTTGGCTACCCCGCCTGTTGGGATGAATGCCGTCACGGTCTGTCCCAAAAAGATTAAAATTGTCAATGAAATGGAAGTTGTGGGCGGGGCAGTTGGAGTGGAGCCAGGTATGGACACTGAGTAACCTGCTAAAACGTTCTGCTCCGTGACCGAGAGTGGGGATTGGACCAGAGATAAAAACTGTCTTTCCAGTGTCCTTTAAAACGTTAAAAAGCAAGTTAAAATCTCCCTTTGGGATTTCGGACTGTTTACGGGAGGTGTCATTTGAGCCAACATGCACCACGATCTTGGAGACAGAGGGAGGGGGGAAGGGGAGTAAATGGAGGAGTTTGTCCAGGATGATGGGAACGGTGGCACCAGGAAAACAGTGAGTTATGGCGTTGAAAAACCTGATGTACCTGGTTATGGAGTCTCCGATGATTAACGTGGTGGGGGGGAGAAGAGGACGAGGAGATGATGAGCGCGCGCTGTTGCCTCTGGATGCCGGGCACTCCACCTGTTCTGGGGACGACGGTAGTTGATGGAGGTGGGCCGGCGCAGACGGACCGGGTGGAGAGAGGGTGTTGGAAGCCCGGGGGAGCCCCCCCGAGCGCCTGGAGACGGCCTCCTTCAGCAAGCAGCGGCACAGCGTCCCGGTCGAAGCAGCTCCGCGCAGCCTGCCCGTGCCGGCCATCCGCGGAGCTGACGCAGCGGAGGATGGAGCCGCTGACACAGGAGCTGGGTCCGCCAGGGAAGGTGGAGCTGGTGCAGCGGCAGGATCAGCGTCCCAGACTTGGGCCTCATCCCTCAGGGCCGAGAAACGATTAGAGAGGGAGAGCCGTGGTGGTGAGGGAGCGCTCCAGGACGCCACCTCAGACCAGGCTGGGTTCACCTGAGGCTTGGAGCTGTGGGCAGGGTGCGCTGGAAGCCCCACTTCCATGACAGCATCACGATCATCCAGCGGCCTCAGACCCTGACCGTCCCAGTCCGCGGTGGGGGAGGTGGAGTGACAGCCTGCCGCCTCCACGCTGTGCTGTGGTGCGGGTGAGCCGGCTTATGTCCTGGCTGCAGGGCCCGTTTGGAAAGTGCAGTGAGGCCATTCAGGGTAGAGTGGCAGCGGAGGATGAGACCAGCTGTGGTGCCAGAGCTGAGGGCAACAGGCCGGTGATCCTGGAGTCCTGCATCAGGGAAATGTGTTTGGATTGAGCTGCTGCTATGGAGATGAAGCCCTCCAGTAGCCTATCCTTTTCACGGAGGTCATTTTGTTGATGACAGAGCTTCTCTTCCAATCGTGAGCTCTTTCCTTTGCAGTCCACACACACTGCCGTTTAGATTTCAAGTTATAAGTCCCACTCTTCCAGGTGTGTAGATTTGGTGCGGTGGTGAGGAGCCGCAATTGTTTCTGTGCTATATTCAGTCAGAACTGAATTGTCTGGTGACTAAGATCTAGAATATCTCTAAAACAACGTGAAAGTCACGACAAAGATATAAAAAGCCCATAAAAACTAATTAAAGTCCAATGTTTTGGGAGAGCTTCTGGCAGTCAGAGCGTAACGCTTACATAGTGTAAGCTGCAGCTACAAACCTTCAGCTTTTGCAGCCCTCTGCATCAAAACAATCCGACCTTAAGCTTCATTAATCTGTTTTTTTTTTTTTAAACTTATAGGTGGAAAATGTCAGCTAAAAATATTGAGATTTAAATTTGGTGTTTAATGCCCAGCACTAACTTGTACCAAGGTCATTTTCCTGCTCCGAAAAGCTTTATTGAAAATACTGAGCACTGTTTTGTTTACCTTTGGTATCAAACCTATGGTTTTCTTTTCTTAGTTTCCTTTTGAAATTGTTGGAACACTTCATTTTTGTTCTACAATAACTATCATTTTATTTTAATTTTCTCCTCATTATGCAGGACCACTACTATCTTTTGATGTCAATGACAACACAGCATTTGAGATCCCGCTTTCGAACGTCTCCCAGTGCGCGACGGGAAAGAACGAAGTCACTTTGGAGTTTCACCAGAATGACGACATGGACGTCTCCCTCATGGAGGTCCGATTCTACGTCCCACCCAGCCAGTCTGATGAGCGACAAGACCCTGTGGAGGTAAAGAAAGGATGACCTGCTCCCTCTCTTGTAGCATTCCTCTCCTTTATGTGGTGTTAATGTTTCAATTTTCATTGATTTCTTATTTTGGTGCATCAGGCATTTGCCCAGAGTGTGTTGTCTAAGGCTGATGTGATCCAGGCCACAGGAGACGCTGTGTGTATCTTTAAAGAGCTGCAGTGTCTTACGCCCAGAGGAAGGTAAAGCTCAATAGAAAACCAAGTCACTCACAGATTTTCCATTGATATAGTCATCTTGATCTCAAAAGCTGAGTGTTTCTAGTTTGTAACGATAGAGGCCAAGTTGGTTGTTTGTCTCACCTTCTGTCATATATGTTTTCTCCACGCAGATACGACATCCGTATATACCCGACTTTCCTTCACCTCCATGGTAAAACCTTTGACTACAAGATTCCCTACACCACCGTCCTGCGTCTCTTTCTGCTGCCACACAAAGACCAGAGGCAGATGTTCTTTGTTGTAAGTGGTTTTTTCTAGCCTCAAAAGCATTTTTAGTTCTGTACTTATCACTCAAGCCAAATCTTTCTTCTCTGATATTCAGATCAGTCTGGATCCTCCCATCAAGCAGGGTCAGACACGCTATCACTTTCTCATCCTGCTCTTCTCAAAAGAAGAGGACATCAGCCTCACCCTCAACATGAGCGAGTAAGTTTTTTAACAGATATATATATATATATACACACACACATACATATATATGTATGTATGTATGTATATATATATATAGATGTATATATGTATATATATACATATATAGATATAGATAGATATAGATAGATATTTATTTATTTTCATAACAATACAGTACAGGATTAAAAAGTTGTATATTCCCTACCTATATAAATAATTTAATGCATCAAATATGTAAAACCAACAATCCCCCCCCCCCAAAAAAAAAAAAACAGAATAGTTTGTTTCAAACTATATTCATTCCCACATACATCCTAGAGATGTAACTATTCTCAATTAAACATCAAATTGTTTGGTTCAGTACACCTGTGTAAACTGCAGTACTTTTGGTACCATTTATAGCTAGTTTTAAATGTATTATAATTCTGACTGCATTGGCTCTGTCTTATTTGTGCCTGTGAGTAAGCATACTGGATGAGAAAACTTCTGCTGGTGACCTTTCACATTCACCAATGGGCTAAGGTTGGGGTAAGATATGCAGAAACACACATAGCCCATATCAGGACTATGTGTGTTGCTGCATCTGTTGTTGAGAATAAAGTATTTAGAAACATGTCTGTTCTAAGTACTTAAAAACATCATGTCTAGCTATAGATATAACACTGCTACAAACTTGTGTCTTAAGATGCTCCTTTTGGTGTTTTGATGCATTAATCCACTAGAGGGCGCCACAGGACTGAAGTAGTTTCCATGTTGTTGTTATATTTACCGTGAGCATCTTGGTTTTATTGCATGGCCTTTCACAAACCCCAGAGAGCTGTCGTTTCTTACAGACTTAACCTAACTTATCTTTGTGTGTTTTTAAGGGACGACGTGGAGCGCCGCTTTGAGGGTAAACTCAGTAAAAACATGTCAGGTTCCCTGTATGAGATGGTCAGCAGGGTAATGAAGGCCCTCGTCAACCGCAAGATTACAGTGCCCGGAAACTTCCAGGGGTGAGCACCAAAGCTTTCAAATATACAGTATGTTCTTTACCTTGTAGTTCTCAAGTGAACTAGCCTCAGGGCCCTTTACAAGCAAGTCATTAGGAAGTCACAACACACATTTCCAAAAAAATGAAACCTATTTAAATGTATTTAAGGAAAAATGAAGCAACTTGGACTGTAACTTGAACAAATTATGATTGAAAAAAGAGACAGGACAAAAATAACACGTCTTAAAAGTGCAGCATTACAGAGTCCTTTGAGGGACATGCATGCATACACTTTATTTTTGTGTGCTTTAAGAGTTTATTAGAATTGTAAGATAGAAGTTTGAGGGATTAACACCTTCCTTTGCTTTCCAAGGATAACAGGATAAATCAGTTAAAATCGCAAGGGACCAACCAGAATGTATTCACAGTTTTGGCAAGACTGCTAAATAGAAATATAGATGTTTCTCTGCTTAGGACTTCTATTTATCTTAGATTCTTGGCACAAGTCTTTGCAAGGCACACATCTGACATCCACTTAAGGGTCCAGACCCACCAGTTCAGGACCACATTTTTAACCCAAGTCTTATTCCTTTGAAAATGTGATGATCTTTCACAGCCACTCCGGAGCTCAGTGCATCTCCTGCTCATACAAGGCATCCTCTGGCCTCCTCTATCCTCTGGAAAGGGGCTTCATCTATGTCCACAAGCCCCCTGTGCACCTGCGCTTTGAGGAGATCTCTTGTGTTAACTTTGCTCGAGGCACAACCACAACACGATCCTTTGAGTTTGAGATCGAGACAAAGCAGGGAAATCAGTACACCTTCGGCAGCATTGAGAGGTGAGGAGAAGGACACTGTGTTAGCTGTTTTTTTTTTTTTTATTCCAGGTGTGGTATCTACATCAGTAACTGAGAAACATTTGTACATGCTTTAATGAAAATAATATTAGAAATGAAAATCTAACCTAAATATAATGCTGTCATGACTCTTGGTCTTTTAACTTAAAATGTTAGTTTAAAAAGATAATCACGTAAAGGCAGAAAAGCAAGGAGCCCAACCATTGAATGAAGTCTTTGTATTTCACATCGTCTGTCTCAGCCATTTTGTTCTAACTTTATAATGAAAAGAAATTCCGTGTATGAATAATTGTACTGGCGCAACAATATATGTAAGGTGTATGTTATGTGAGCCTCTGTCATCCTCCTCTCTCTGTAGGGAAGAGTATGGCAAACTGTTTGACTTCGTTAATGCCAAGAAGCTCAACATCAAGAACAGAGGATTCAAAGAGGTAACGTTTGTGTCATTTGAACACCCTCTAGATTTTAAGAAAAACCATCTATGACACACATTTTGTAAAAGGTCCATCAGAATTATTGATGTTTGTCGCCCTTGTCCTGTGTGTTTGTCCTTGTACCCCTGTAGAAAAAGGTGGGTATGGTAATGGGCGTCGTGTGGACGAGGCTCTTGTGTTTGTGTGGAGTGATTTCTGCTTGCATGATGTGCTGCTGCGTGTGTGTATGGGTGTGTGCGTGGTTGTTCTGCTGTATAATTTAAGGCTTTGTCTTGTAATTGATTTGTCGGGTGTAACCAATAAATATAATGATCCAGGGTGATTTATGCCTAATGAAGGGACATGGGCTTGAAAGAGGATTAGGGCTGGGTGATATGGACCAAAAATCCCAACATTCTTGGCAAAGATGATACGCAAGTTATTGCTTTTTTTTTCTTCATCATCACAAGAATAGAGTTTATACTAAGATGTGATTCTTGAAGAAAGCAATATTTGTATCTGCTTGATAAAGTGGCAAAAAAAGTTGTGGACACCAAAAATCATGTAAAGGATAAATAATTGGAGCCTAAATCTTGTTCAGACTAAATTTACACAAAATATTTGAAATGTTTCAGTTTATTGTGGTAGTTGTAATTTCCAGCAATCTAAATATTTAATATTATAAATTGGTTTTAAGATTATATTTATGAAACAATATTAATATTGATATTAAGCAGTTGTAACCCCTAATAAAGTAAGTCTTTGTAACCACAGATACCATTCGCTTAGACTGAGGAGGGAAGGAGATTTTAAATATTTTATAGAAGCTGTCACTACAGTTATTAATCTGAAAATTATTATTTCATCAGAATCACAGAGAACAAAGCTAAAGGTACTAAAAAAAATAATATTTCTGTGAGTGATTTTATAATTGAGTTATATAAAACAGCCAGTAAAAAGAGGCGTTCTTGTGCCTGTGTTGGTAGTTCTATGATTTAAAACTTAATACTAAAATTAAATTACTATAATATTTAGATATTGCTTTTTTGTGGTTTTATTTTAAAGTGTATAAACATATTAACCAAACATGGCTTAAAATAAAAAAAGAGTACAGAAAATACACTTTCTAAAGACTCATGCATTGTTGCATGAGTCTTTATAACTCATGCAACAATGCATGAGTTATAATAAGCAATATTCACGTTCCTGGTCCAGTTTAGAAGGCTTTTTGTATTAGTAAAGGTTGATGAAGAGGCAAAATTTTATAATTATTTGGTTTATAATGGGTGCTTGAAATCCTTGAAAGTGCTTTAAGTTAATGCTGTGTTTTCAAATTTGGGAGAAAGTGCTTCATCTGTATTTCTTACTTTAATTATCAGACTTATAGTTTTCATCAGAAGGCCTGATAGAGGAAAAAATAAATCACGGCTGTACCAGGCCAGCTTGAGCTCACTGGAAAGTGAGAAGTGTCTTAAGGGAATCAGACACATAGTGGATCAGACTAAAACCTAGAAAATCATACCTGTCCTTCATAATCAGCATTTTCATGCAGCACATTCTCAGTTTGTCATAACAGTTAATATGAGTAACAAAGATACATGCTGTTAATTTACAAGTGATTATAGTTTTGCTCAGCCCACACAACGGCTTATCCTGGTTGCCAGAAAGCCATCATAAGTGTATTGAGAAGGGAAAAAATAAATAATAGTGTTAACAATTAGGCACTAGATGTTCTTTGCACTGGTATGAATTTCGCACATTTTGTGAGTCATTTACATGCAGATTTTGGGTCAGAAATTGTCTAACGCCACCTCCCAAATAGGATTCATGAAATGTGCGTGTTTCTCCAATTCCTGCCTACGTATGATCAAGATTAATAATACGCAGTAAATGCAAAAAATTGCCCTTGTAGTAAAATTATTGATAGAATAATCATAGGAGATACAAAGTTCTCTTTTATATTATGCAGTATGCAGGCAAACTGAAGGACTGACATCAGTATACTCTGTCTTTTACCTAATTCTGAGGTAAAGAATGTATTGGAAGGAAAGGTTTTGTTGGGCAAATTACTTCTCATTGACCAGTCCATGTTAGCTTAAGATATTCTTATAGATGAATTATAAATATATAAACTCTGATTACAATAATCATCCTGACTGTTATAATCATCCTAATTACCATGGGATTGTTCCAAATTTCTGATTTCCAGTTATAGGGTGCTTGAAAAGTGCTTAAATTTACACTTAAACTAGGTGTAGAAACCCTGTATGAACATGAAATAAATCTTTGTTACAGACTTAATACAAAAATTATTTCTCTTTCCGTGATAATCTTTTAAGAGAGGAGTATTGGCAGGGAAAAATCTAAGTCAGTTACTGGAAGAGCAATTTGTGATCTTCAGTTTTAATTTTGACCGAGAGAGAGCACAGTTTTAACTACTTTTTCCAATGTCACCAATGTATTTGTGCAATAAAGACAGCGTGCATAGGTAAACTTGTATTTTTAGCCTATACAGCAATACAGTAGCCAACATCAGGGGCCTAGGACTTCTGTAATTCTATCTGTTTTATCGATAGATTACATGTTTCTTATATAACGTAAAATACATCAAACGATAATTCTCCATCTAAACTAAACATTTCAAATAGATTATCTTGTGGTCAGGAAGCATATTAAATCAGGTCAGGTATCTTGTTTTATTAACATCAGCATTAACTTTGTTAAAAATCAGTCACATTGTCTGACCCTACTTTTTCTTGAATACCATTAAATCTTTAATAAAATCTATTTTATTGCCCAGCCCTAAGATGTTTGTATCTGTAATAACTGAATGTTTGGGTGTCAAGTTTGTTTGCATTGTGCTGACTAATGAGTGGCCTGGGGGCTTTCGGTGTGCTTTAACACTCGACACAGCTGAAATGTGGACCACTGTCTGAACAAGGGCAGTGTTTAATACATGACTCTACTCTGACTGCTGTCCGTAGACATGTACATCTCCCAGCACTGTTCAACAACAGTCTGAGCACCAACTTGGTCTCAATTTTACAATGGCCATCTGTTGCCATGGTGACGGGGTCAGCAGAGTAGGTCAATGAATGGGCTGGCTCTCCATTTCCTGTCTTGTGTTTAATAAAAGCCTCCCCGACTGGTCGTCTGTATGGGCCGTGGCAGACACAGATATCGATACACGGAGAAGGTTTTCTCAGGCTTGCTTTAGTCTAAGATGAATAACTGTGCAGTCGGGATGGGAGCTGATATTTCATTGATACCAATGCCATTATCGTTTCCGCTCATCAATCTAATCCAATTTTTTATAGATTCCCCGAGCAATTCCTGTGGATTTTCAGCACATAAAAAGCAGGTCTACAGGTTTTCAGGGTCAGCAACACCAAAGACATGGCTCTCCCACTATGCAGTGCTGTTCAGAGAAAAAAAAAATCACACTGGGTGGATGTTTTGCGGGAAGGAGTATAAAAGACTATCAATTCATTTAGCTAACTTTAATTAATTATCAACTGGAATTGGTTTTTGATTTCCATCCCTACTGTGCAGTCAGTCTTACTGAACATGCCTGAGCATTTTAACTACAAGACTTTCAGTAAGTTGATGTACTGTGTTAATGTGTCTGAAACAGGGCTCTTAAAATGCATGTAAGCATGTCATTCTGAAGGAAAACCTCCCCCAGTTTAATTTCTTAAATCAGACTAACAAACCTAGATTAAGCATTGAAGATTGATTTACTCTTGCATGTACACCCCCCAGTGTCAACCAAAATGAAACGGGATCCTTCAGATGTTCCAGTTTGTGTGCTGGGCATTGACCCAAAAGTTGACTAGAAATTCAGGGGTAGCATCGCAGAATTTGTTTAAAAGTTTGCCTTTGGATAGCACCACTAGCTGGTGGGTAGCCTGCGCTGGGTCTGTGCCAAAGGTCTGAAGTGTAGATTGCTTAAAAATATTTTTAAAAGTTTTAAGTTTGTTCAAGTTCAAACTGTTCATCAGATAACCAGTTTACTCCAGCAGGGTTAAGGTGCTAGTACACTGACTAGCTGAAAGGGGGCAAATCTTCAACTAACTCAGACGTGAACCTGCTTTTGTCAGTGACTTGATTCTTCGATGGGTTTGTGCATTGGGATGACAGCAGCTCCGTTAAATTACCTGTTCAAGCTTTTATTGCTGCTGTGTTATAAAGTCTAGTTCCCAGATAAAGTGATAGCCGTCCTGTGACTGTTTGCAGATGCTCCACAGTGTCTATAGTAGAGCAGCATAAAAATTAGATGTGACAGCAGACGCGCTGTTGCTGTCTGCATTTAATAAGCAACGCAAGTCAGAGGTGTAGTGTGTATTACGTCTGGACCAGAGGTGAAGTGTTGAGTATGAACAGGGATGTTAATGGGATGAACTGAGATCACAGGGATAAGACTCTATCAACGATCTTCCAAAGCAGAGAGATCACTCTGTTGTATGGAGGGTGTATTACAGACTTTACAATTCTGTTTTCTCACAGATTTATCAATGAAGCATTAGTCAAGGCTGATAATGAAATTAAAACTCCATAAAAAGAGAGGTCTTCATTTTTAAAGATTGCGTTGGATTTTCCTACTCTGACGGGAGGATAGTCCGTATTATCATTAATCAGTACGTTAAGTGTTGCATATGTGATATCAACATAGCATGCATTAACACAGTGTTGTTGCACCCCAGTCTTTCTCTGATTTCTCTTGGTTTTACCACAGTAACTGTTCCCCTCTGAGGCACCTACATGCTAGTGGTTATGCCTGCATTATACAGAGAAGCTCAACCTAATTTCCATTACCATCCACTCTCTCTATCCAATAAACGCATGAACAGCCCAGAACTGTAACTTCTGAAAATATCTCAACTCTCCACATGAGGACCACCTAATGTGGTAATGGCGGGAGTATTTCATGGAGTGAGGCTGTGATGCCTGTGATGGAGTGTAGCCGTTTTAAGGATGCATTCAGAGTTTGATTATTTCATCTTTTCCACGCACGCTGCTCACAGTGGACTCATTTTGCTCCGCAGCTGTTTCCTCTTGCCCTGTTTGAAATGGACAGGTGTGAATGACTATCATTAGAATGTTTTTCTCACCTCTCTTATATAAGCCAAGATAACATAGAGTGAAAACTTGGAAATGTTTGGATTTTTGAATTAGTCTGGCATGTTACCAGTTGAAAAAAACATTTAGATCTTATAGTGTTGTGCAAAACTACTTCTGAATAGAGACTTCTTGTATAAAGCTGCAGGCATGGGAATTTTTAAAGACTAAAACAAAGCAGAAACACACACTTTTTTGTGAAAATTAATGCATTTGTTGATGTGTAAAAATATTTATTATGAGCACCAAAAGAGGTATAACAACACAAAAGAGGGCACTCAACTAAATCATGATTCTTAAGTGGTACAAAAAATGGATATATTGGTACAACATTCTGGTTAAGTATTTAACAATTTTTGGGATGAATTGTACTTGGTTATAATTGTCTAAACATAAAAGTTTTCCACCAACTAGTGTTGTCTTGACACCAAAGTTTTAACTTCAACACTGATTTTAGGTTAAATATCACAAACCTGAATACTTCAGCAACACTTGAATCTAAAAAAGAAAAAAAGTGATTCAATATCTGGTACCTGATGAATCAGGAAGGATGTCTGCAAGAATTGATCTCATTTTGACAGCTTATCAACAACATAAAGTGTAAGAAATAAATTCACATTTAAATTTAAGTCATTCCGTTTCATTTAGGGCTGATACATATCCAGGTATTACATTGTTAATAATGTCAAATGCAGTTTGATTATTCAAAAACTCAGATTGTGCAAAATACATTTTCACTGATATCTTCAATATCCAATTTAGTAACTCTCAGTCAGGGCAAATAGTTTCTTTGGTGTTAAATTATTTTATTTTGGTCTCATTTTGATATAATATGTTACAAAAAATGAAAGGCAGCACAAGATGTCAAACATATGCAGCGGGAAGTCAGTGTTTGTAATACAGCAGCAGGTCAGAGTAGAGCTTATCCTATGATCACAATACATTTCCTAACTTCAGTAATGCATGTAAAAAAGCATATCAACAGCATTGATTAAAGAGTTGAGAGGAGCACTGTAGCACACACAAATAAATATGAAGCAGCGTCACTCCGTGCATGATGATTACACCAGAGAAATAAAGCTGCAATGTTCGGCTCTGTGGATGCACGAGTGATTTTAGAGCAGACGTTCTGCAGAACTTTGAGAATGTGCAGTGGAAACAACGCTTCTGATGTCCAGACCAACATTTGAGTAAGTGTTACTCTCTTTGTGATCAGATAAACTTCTCCCTCAACAGCAGTTGTTTTTAATCCGTCCTGTCAATGCTCCCTTTCTCGGTTTCACACTGGTCGCACAGGATGACTTCATGCCTCCCCACTCTCCTCAGTGAATAATCCGGGCGTCTTGCTGCTGCATTCAGACATGGGCTCACTTTGACTTCATGCGGATAAAATAGTAGGGGGGTGAGAGGAAATTGCCTGGTCAAAGTTGGGGTGAAAAACTCTGCTGTTCTCTGCGTTCACACATACTTCTCATCTGTGGTAAAGGCAGAAAGTCTGAAAAATGACTATATATTTTAAAAAAAGAAAAGTGAGACAGCTACACTGCTGTTTATTCTAAAAGTTCACCCTTATGCCCTTACATGTTTTGGATATAGTGGAACTTTTTGGGTGATACAGGTTTCATTTTTCACAAAGAAAAAAATAGTCATCGTTTTATTCGAAACTGTGCAACCAAAAAATATTTTATTTGTAAAGAATCAATAAGATAAGAAATAATTCCTTTTTTGTTTTATTAAATTAAAATAAAACACACATTAAATCAATGAATTACTTCAGTCCCAGAGATTGGAGTCAAAGTCATATTAAGGTACTTAATCTTTGAATTGAATTTACTTTAAAATCTGTAATAACAGATTAACCTTTTGTGACGATGGTATAAAAAGCTGTTTGAGAAAAAAGGGGCAAATTTATCCTCAGTGCTAAAGTTCTTGAGGGATTTTTAACATGGTCTTATATTTGATGTGTTATCACTAATCATTTTGACATGATGGTGATCTCAGGGCACTGAGTAGACTTCCATGTTGATACCATATTGTGGATTTTATCAGTTTTCTGACAGAGCAGTTTGCTTTCAGGGCATGAAGGGCAACATCGACGAGTACAGCGACTCGGATGAAGACCAGCATGATGCCTACCTGGAGAGGATGAAGGCTGAGGGCAAAATCAGAGAGGAGGGCAACGACAGCGACGATTCAGGAGGTGAAAGCGGTGAGTAAATGTCCCATTTATACAAACAGCTCAAAAACGTTTACTGTTTGAGAGGTAAGAAGGTTTAATTGGCTTCTTCTCCGTCCCATCTCGCTATACAGATGAATCATTTAACCCCGGAGAAGAAGATGATGACATAGCAGAAGAGTAAGTGACTTTCATTTCATATTGCTAATTGTTGGTGTCATCAGCCTCTATTCCTGTAGTTTTTGCCTTTTTCACTAAAGCGGGGTAAATACGTAAAGATTATCAGGCTGTTTATGTCCCGACTTTCCCCCTTCCCGACCAAGGACGGAAAAAACCTGATTATCTTCTGTCTTATAAGATTGTCCTGTGGTCTGAGGTGTGTTAAGAGTGAATTTGTCCCGATAATCGGCTCTGAAACGGGTCAGGGGCTAACAATTGTAAATATTAAACTTGTTCAATACTTAAAACCAAAAATCTTCGTGTGTGGGGAAATCCGACGACTCCCGAGTCAAGACTCCGTGAATTGTGACGTGGAACAGAATGTAGCCAATCAAGAAGCGAGCTGACTGAGGAACAAGGAAGCAGGCGTAAATAAAAACAAGCATGGCTGACCTGAGACATAAACATGAAGTTCGGTGGGGCTAAGAATTGGAGGACCAGCTCATGTGTTCACACTGTCTCCAGGATTTTTCCAGTCATTTCTTGTATTTAGTTCCTGATTTTCTGACAAAAATAGTCCAAAGACCACCATTATTCCTTCTTCTCATATGTCCTCTCCCATGTTGTGTTTTCCAATTGTTGCCATAGACAACGTTTATGGTTGCTGCTATGCCTCTTCTTCCTTATTTGTGTTAAATCATGTTTGATCACGCGAGATTTCTGTCTTTGAGGACTAGATTCTAGATCAGTGGTGGGATAGCATGTTATGTGTGGTGTGCTGTGTAGAGATTATCGGAGCACACCACACAGTACAATCAAATCTGTTCAACGCCTGATTTTTTTGTCTTCATGTGTGGGGCCTCTAACAGATAAAAAAAATCTCTTCAGGTTTAGAAAATCCTTATGTGTGTACCCCGCTTAAGCTTATGCAACATTTCCCATTTCCTTTTTTGTGCCCTGTCCTCCGTTAATCAGGTACGACAGCAACGCCTCAGCAAGTGACAGCAGTGAAGAAGGCGATGACAGTGATGATGAGAGCGCAAAGAAGAAGAAGCCCAAGAAAGTCAAAGTGGTGAAGGAGAAAAAAGAGAGGAAACCGCGCAAAGAGGTGAGAGCTTCTGGGGCTTGAAGAGAGCATTAAAGAAACATTTGAGACATTGCTCACATTTTTCTGTCCATTTCCATTCTTATTTCACTGAGAGCAGAAGAAGCAGAAGGACAAAGGTGGACCTAAAAGGCCGATGAGCGCCTACATGCTGTGGCTCAACTCAAGTCGTGAGAGGATCAAGTCAGAAAACCCAGGGATCTCCATCACGGAGATTTCCAAAAAGGCTGGAGAGATGTGGAGACAGCTGGGCAAAGAAGAGAAGGAGGTGAGAAAATCACTCAAGTTATCCCCCTCCAAGGTTTAAGTTTGAAAGTGTCTTATGATATTAAAAGAGATGGAGAGAGGAGGTGATCATTCTAGATTTTCTTAAACATTTTTTCTCCATGAAAGAGCAGGCTGTCCAAAAATCTTTACAGCTGCCCCACTATGTCCCCCACCCACTCCAAAATGTTCTTACTGTTTCTTCTGACAATCGTTATGTGAAATCAGTCTTATTTTTCATCTTAGTTTATTTGTTAATTTGTTTTTGTCAAAATATATGTAATAATCAATATGCCAGCTCCAAGTATTGGTATTTAAATTAAAAAGGTATCATACTATGTTTTCAGCTCAACACATGTGAGTTGACTATGGTTGTCATGTGTTTTTGTGTACAGTGTCTTTGTCATAGGAAGTGATTTTTAATTCAAGCTTGTTTTTACATTTGAGGTTTTTTATTTTCATTTTAAAAAAGCAAAGCAGAAAATTGTCCCAGTTCAGTCTTTGTCAAATCCTGTAAATATGACACCTAATTGCTGCTTAAATACATTCATCCTACACTTGACCTCATTAGAGTGATCTTTTAGTCCTTTGTTAAATAGATAACGCATATATCATCCTTTAATATTCCTGCCATGTATGACCTATGTAATGGGAAACTATTGCTATTGCTTACATATCAGATCATGATCTACCCTTTGAGTTACTGCCCTGGTGTCCGTCATTAAACAAGAACTCGAAATTTGATGGACAGGGACTGGGTTTGCAAAATTCTGGGAATTTTCAAAGTTGGAAACAGTCCAAATTGAGGGTTGGCCCTTAGCAGAGCTTTCAACTATAGCTAGAGAAAATATACTTGAGCATAAGGTTATCTAAAACAACCAGATTACTTGAGAATATAATTTCACAGTTCAGAAAATCTCTGTCAATTTTTGTTTTTCTTAATTTTTTTATGCATTTATTTACTTTTAAACTAGGCCAGTTATCTTAGTAGTGAGAGCTCAATTTTACTATTGATGTTTTGCACCTTGAATGATTTTTGTCTGCATTTAAATTCGAGTAATTCATAAGAAGAAGAGGTTGATATATCACCTGTATGGATTGTATTTCTTTGTTGATTTGTATCACATTTTAATGACTTAAACTGGACATTTTTCCAACTCTGAAGCATAATTTTGATTGTTTTAATCGGACACAGCCCTCTAATAAGCCACCACTGTTTGGACTGATATTCATGCAGTTGCATTAGTTTAATGTGACATTACTGACACTCACCAGCGCTTGTGCATGAGCATCCAAACTGTGTTTAAGCACACCTCTAACACCCTTATCAGGGCCTAGGAAGATAAGATAAGAAGTACTTTATCGTTGTTTTTGATAGCAGCTCAAAGTTTAACATAAAATTTTTAGGAACCATCCGTTGTCTTTCACACTCTCATGTATTATAGAGTGTGAGTGAGCAAGTTGGCTTTGAGCACAGCACAGAGCACTCATGAGTCGAGACATTCAGGACTTTCAGTGTTAAATGTGCTCTGGGATGGTATGTGGTCCGTTGCAGAAGACTGAAGATTCAAACTGTCTTCCTTTTTGACAGGTCCCTAATGTTCAGCTAAGTCCACATCATGCAGTTTCCTTGCAGCCATGTGACTCTTTCAGTACCATCGCTTTACATCTGAGCTGGTGAGAATCTGCTCTCCCACCAGCTCAGATGCAGCAGTTTAGGTCTCTTCCTGCAGTGATAGTTGTGAAGTACAGACACACTGTCCTTCTCTGCTGGTCACTTTTTTTAACCAAACTAGCAGCCCAACATTTTTTCTCACTTTAAAATGCATTACCACTCCCCTATAATGCAGAATTAAGTGTTGGAATAGTCATTCAGTTGGTGTCAACAGTCTTGTGTGTGTTGCTGTGTATTCTAGCATGTTTTAGAAAACATGGTGTTTTTATAAATTTATTCCAATGATGATTTGTTTCTCCATGTATTTTCTCTTCAGGAATGGGAAGAAAAGGCAGGAGAGGCCAAGAGGCAGTACGACAAAGCAAAGAAAGAATACACAGAGAGTGGCGGAGGATCAACCTCTAAGAAGTAATGCATCCAAAAATTGATGCTTCCATTATGTCTATATGTCACAACCAGTTTTAACCTCTTTTTTTATTCTTCAACCACTAGAGAGAGTAAAAAGTCGGGAGGTAAGAAGAAGGAGGAGAAGAAGAGGAAGTCTGCCGGGGGAGATAAGGACAGGGAGCGTGGAGGCAATGACAGCTTCAAGAGTAAAGAGTTTATCGAGACAAGCGAGGAGAGTTCATCAGACTCCGACCACAAGAGCAAAGCCAAGAAGAAGAAGAAGGTAAAGTCAGCAAAGATATCAGATGGAAAATGTTTCCTGCACAGGGAAACATAATGACATTGATCCTCAAAGTACTTGTCTTCTACTTCACCACAGCGTTCAAATTTAACTTGCTGCTGTCAGCCTCTTTGATAGATATGTACTTCAGTTTAACAATGATGAATGTGTTAAAGTGCACTCACTCTGCAGTCTGATACTCTGTGTCCTCATAAACAGAGCTGTCCATCGAGTTTTTTCAGACTTTCAGTCCAAGTGTATGTTTGCGGTTTGTAACAAAAGATAAAAAGCTGCCCGTGGACTGGGCTTTTTTATTCTATTTCAAAGTTGTTTTTTATGTCTGAATGTTTCTGGAAGTCTAAATTGCATTAATTGGACATTTGAGCGGTGAAAACAGAAACAGGAAATGGAGAAGAGGGAGGAGAATATGACATGTTACAAAGGTCACCAGCGTAAATGGAATTTGCAGCATTAGTGTTTTGCTGCATGTGCTGTAACCATTTGTCCACCAGTGCACTCCAAAAGAGGACTTTCTAAGTCATTTTAGCTGATGTAAAGCTGATTGCCAGGATGAGGGAGAGCTCCAGAGAAAAGGGAGACCTGAAGAATTCACAGGTAAGAGTTAGAAAGAGGGAAAAGGAAGCTATGATGTTTATCATAGAGCATACTCACTGTCCAGCTTTAAATAGAGGATGTGTTAAGCTGACTTTCACCGTGAAGCTTGAAATTACTTGCAAAACAAACAGAAATTGAGTCACGGTAATGGATAAGTTCAGAAAAGAAAAGAAAAAAAAAAACAGTTAAAATTTGTACACAAAAATCTGAAAAAAATGAAATGTTAAGGACTGAACAAAATTGTTTTTTTTTTTAATCCTTGATCAGGTGTAAAGGATGAAAGATGAACTTAATGAATTCAAGGGAAGATGCATATAAAATGACGAAAATCCTGAGGAAATTTCAAACATGATGTTTTCAAATGAAGCTGAAGTTTTGAGCTTTTTAACCTTGTTTTTGTACGGGTGTTTGGGGAGCAGACAGTATTTTCTTTTAGGATAGGCTGGCTCTCTCATACTTTGGAAACCCCCGATCTGAAATAAAAGCTGTGAAACATTGCTCTTGAAAACCAACATAGTTATTTTGTTGTATTTTGACCTGAATTATATTTCTAGCCAAGTATCTTGATTTATAGTAACAGAAAAATGATTTTTTTTGAAAGTCTTATTTAGACATCTGAATTGATTATTGTTAGGACGTGAATACAAAATTTTGACAACCTTAGGGCACAGAGAGGGCTGAGCCCCCTCTGAGACCCATCGTGCCACACAGGGGACACATATCATAGGCTGGAAACCAATGAATTGATCTTCAACTGAAACATTGTTTTTACATCTGATAATTTGTTTGTTTTCCTTGCTTATAGAGGTCATGCAGCCCAAAGTGGTATGTCAGACTAATAGACTTCTAACCTTACAAATGTTTTGTGTTTGACTGGCACACACAGAATGAAATAATAACCACACTTGAGTATATTCTCATCACATTTTCCTCTCTTGTTTTAACCAGGAGTCAGAAGAGGAGGAAGAAGAGGCCGCATCCACACCTGCCAGCTCAGAGGAAGAGTCAGACTAAACACACAGTTCTCCACATGAACAAAGACATAAAACAAGGACCAAACAGTTATATTTTCTTAACGCTCATACGAGGACTGACAGACACAATCAGACTTGAGATGTGTTTTTTCTTTTCCATGTGTCTTTTACAAATTTGAATACAGCCATTGACTCCAGAAGCTTGTGTCATGTATATTTGTTAATCCTACAGAGAAGTCAGGAGGACAGGGGCTTGCATGTGAACTGCTCTGGCTAGAAAAGCTTTTTTTTTCCCCACAGGGATGGTTGTTGTAGGTTTGTAGCACTGTGAAAAGTAGTTATCTTGAATTTATGTGGATATGAAGAGAGGTGTGTTTTGCTCTTTCTGTAAAGCATTCAGTAATGCCATCAATGTGTTTTGTGTTGTTTTTAGGCTCAAATAAATAAAAGACTTGTGTTTAAAAAAAAAACCTTGTTGTTTTATGTGTCTTTGGCTGAAACATCAATTGAAAAAAGCCAGATCATAACTGGCTTAAACTCAAGCAGCATTTTGACTGGAACACAGGGCTGGTGGAGCAAATTTCTTAATGACAAAAAAATTCTGACTCAACAAAATAGCAAAAATAGCAGCCATGTTTAGATGGACATAGTAATTAGAAGAAATGTTTGATCAGAATAAAAACTGGCTTGTAAACATGTCAATAAAAGATCTGAAAGAGCTCATTCAGAAGGAAATTTAATTGAGAATGGGGGGGGGGTTTAGGCTGATCTTTATTCCGAATGCCGTTTGTGTGAACACTCATTCTGAACGAGTCCTTGTTCTCTCCTCTCCTCAGCTGCTCAGGCCTGCGTAGTTTCGGAGAAGGATCTGTCCAACTCAGCCCCACTGTTGAGGGTGGCCAGCGTGTTTTTCACTGCGAGGCATTGAGTTTCTTAAGGCAGAGCAGTGGAAAAAGTTCACAGTTTGGATTCATTTCAGAAAAAAATTATAAGGACATTCACAAAGTAACAGTAGCTTTGGAGAGAGGAGGGGGATAAAATCTCTGTCCCTCAAGGTATGGACAGTGGTGTTTTCTTATAGCGCAGGAGGAGTGTGTTACTGTAGCGTTCTTATTTAGGGCTAAGCTGATAAATTATAAGATTGTTCACTGTGTGGAACCACATTCCTGATTTATTTGTCCCTCTCAACAGAGAAAATCTTTATTAGTATATGCTCATTACCACAATCACATGCATGTCTTATCATACTCTATAAGTTAATATTCTTGGCTACTGTACAACAAATTTCTACTGACCATATATCTTTTTTTTACAAGTTTAGGCAAAGCTTTTATTTATTTTGATTAAAGAGGAACAACTTTGACCATAGGACAGCAGTGTATGCTGACCAACAAGTCCGTCAGTGCTCAGACACATCTACACTGCCTGGCCAAAAAAAAAAAAGTCGCTACCTGGATTTAACTAAGCAAATAGGTACGAGCCTCCTATTGGATAATTACTGCATGGGCGATGTTATTTTCCCTCATTATTTAACCCCAGCTGATGACATGAGTAGCTTCTCATTTCCTGAACAACCATGTCAAAAGACACATGCTGTGGTTGTGGAAAAGATGCCCCCCCTCTCGCCATTATTACACCTCTTATACTACCTCAGGAAACAGAGAAGATTAAGGGGCCAGCTGGTCTCCTCTTTCAGTATCTGAAACATTTACAGTGGAGGCAACATGTCGCAGGGGCATAAATATTATGGCTTGATATGGCAGTGTGAATGGGGCTTTAGAGTGCATGGATGAAAAAAAATGCTTTGAAGGGATACTTTATTTTTTCTTAAGTGGGATTTCTTGAGCCCCATGGCACCTGTGTGCTTAGTCCCTGAGGAGAGATAGCTGGGTACCAACGCTATTGGATACATATAGCAGTCAATGCTGCCACATAAGCCTTGTGATTAACCTACTTTCAGGTTAAACTATACAAAAAACTACAAAGGCTCAACTACACACTTTGGTAAGATTTTTTACAGCGTTTCATTTTTCCTCAACAAAGCCCTTGTGTTTGGAACTACACTGCCTGGTCAAAAAAAAAGTTGCCACCTGGATTTAACTAAGCAAATAGGTACGAGCCTCCTATTGGATGATGACTGCATGGGCGATTATATTTCAGCTGGCAACAAGTTATTTAACCCCAGCTGATACAATGAGTAGCTTCTCATTTCTTGAACAACCATGTGGAAAGACACATCCTGTGGTGGTGGAAAAGATGTTAGTCTGTTTAAGAAGGGTCAAATCATTGGCATGCATCAAGCAGAAAAAAACATCTGAGGAGATTGCAGAAACTACTAAAATTGGGTTAAAAACTGCCCAGCGCATTATTCAAACTGGAAGGATAGTGGGGAACCATCGTCTTCAAGGAAGAATTGGTCGGAAAAAAGTCCTGAATGATCACTTAAAAATTTGGCCTTATCAAATCAAAGAAAAACAACAGCAGAACTCAGGGGAATGTTTAATAGTGAAGTAAGAGCATTTCCACACGCATGATGTGACAGGAACTCAAGGGATTGGGACTGAACAGCTGTGTGGCCTTAAGAAAACCACTGATTAGTGAGGGTACCTGAAAAAAAAGGCTTCAGTTTGCCAAGGAACATAAAGATTGGACTCTGGAGGACTGGAAGAAGGTCATGTGGTCTGATGAGTCCAGATTTTCTCTGTTCCAGAGTGATGGGCACATCAGGGTAAGAAGAGAGGCAGGTGAAGTGATGCACCCATCATGCCTAGTGCCTACTGTACAATCCTGTGGGGGCAGTACTATGATCTGGGGTTGCTGCAGTTGGTCAGGTCTAGGTTCAGCAACATTATGTGCCCAAAGAATGAGGTCAGCTGAATACCTGAATATACTGAATGACCAGGTTATTCCATCAATGGATTTTTTCTTCCCTAATGGCACGGGCATATTCCAAGATGACAATACCAGGATTCATGGGGCTCAAATTGTGAACGAGTGGTTTAGGGAGCATGAGACATCATTTTCACTCATTGATTGGCCACCACAGAGTCCAGACCTTAACCCCATTGAGAATCTTTGGGATGTGCTAAAGAAGGCTTTGCGCAGTGGTCAGACTCTCCCATCATCAATACAAGATCTTGGTGAAAAATTAATGCAACACTGGATGGAAATAAATCTTGTGACGTAGCAGAAGCTTATTGAAACAATGCCACAGGGAATGCGTGCTGTAATCAAAACTAAAGGCGGACCAACGAAATATAGTGTGTGACCTTTTTTTTTTGATGGTGACTTTTTTTGGGCTGGTCAGTGTTTTTACATTTTCTTTTGTTTCCCTTACTACAGCTGTGCAAGCCGATATCCATTTTAGTTCTTCCCAGGAAATTCCTAAGATCTTTCTCTGAATCATAAATAAGCCCTGAAAGCTTTTAACCCACCCACAGACTATCAATAGTTTATTTCATACACACACAATTAACACATGCTAGACTTCCAGTGCAGATACGAGAGACCATGAAATTTGTGTTCACACATAGATAAACAGTTTGCATTTACTCTTTTTGCTTCACATCTCCAATAGTTATTTAACCTCCAGCATTAAAATAAAAGGTGTTTACCCTGTTATCCCACCCAAACCTGGTTACTTTATAATGGCCCCATTACTTTGGGTCAGGTCTTCTCACAATGACGTTTTGGGACTTGAATTTTATTAAAATGTCAAATATAAATAAACAGAGTAAAAGTTGGTATTTAAGGGAGGGAACAGATGCTAACATTTTCTGGCCCTGACAATATATCTATTCTAAATTACAAAAGAAAGCTGCTTAGCCAAAAGCAGTTTAAAACTAAACATTTTTACAAAATTAAGACTAAACTAAGACACCATTGGTCAAAACTAAAACTTACAGAAACTGAAAATGAAATTGTGATAAAAAAATGTGATAAATACACATTTTCAAAAAGGTCAGAATACTGGCTAACAAATACTAATATTATTTAATATAACTGCATGAGAATCTGTCTGAAGGTTCTGATGTCATTTTAAGCAATGTGAGGGCTGACTGTAGCCATGCTTGGCAAATTCCTATAGGATTGATATCCACATTGGTGGTGTACATCAGGCCCATTTAACCAGGCAGAATGGTTTTGGAGTGTGTTATCGGGGGGATGTTAGATGGCGACTCTGGTCACTGACGGAGAGACAGTGGTTTCTAGCAGGAGGCAGAGGCCTAAGTACACAGTGGTTTGTAAAAGGGCTGCTATATTAGGGTCGAGGAGAGTGGTTTTAAAGAGCCCAACACTCCCGGATGTGTGGTTCGCTCCCACTTGGACAGTGTTTGTCTGATGATGAAACTGCCTTAGGCATGAGACTGACCGGATGTCCTGAAGATGACCTCTCATGTTTACTGGAAGTGACATTCATTTATGACCTTTTTTAACTTTTATTTCTTTAATCCAGGTCATTTGATGTTACAGATCTCTTCATGTTGTCACTTAGAGCTTTTATCAATCAGAATTTTACAGTCTGCTGTGGCCCCTGTCTTAAAGGCTTCATGTGATACATTCTGAATCAAGGGGAGAGGATCATTCCAAACGATCCTTTTACATACTGCACACTGTTCTCCTAAAACCCTATCAAACAAGGGAGACTTTATGTGAGATCCAAAGTGTTGAACTTTGACCTGGAGGTTAAACTTACTTTGACCATCCAGTCCTTTGCTCAGATGAATGTACAACAAAATGTTGTACAGTTGTAGTTAGCATATTAGCATGGATTTTTTTATCCTGTTAAGCACTGAATTAGGTGCAGGTTTTTTTTGTTGTCAAGTAGCCTATAAACGGTAAGCATTAAAAGCAAGATTACAACTTAATTTCTCAACAACCTTTGCCCCTTTTTTGAACATGTTACTTTTCCTAAAGAACATACAGTATGTTTATTTCTGTCTGCATTTGGAACAAGTAGCTGCTGACATAGCTGACCTTGTGTGAAGTCAAATGTGTGCCGAAGATATTCAAAGTGTGTACGGGCTTTGGTGCACTGCCATAAAAAACATTTCATTATCATAAAAATGAAAAGTGACTAGGGTGTCCTAGTGACCTGGTGTCCATCAAGTTTTAAAAAGAATTAAAAGTTGAAAATTTGATTAAAACAAAATGAAAACCCTTGAAAAGTATCTAAAGAATCTTCTTGTCTGTACAATGCAAAATGTAAAAATAGTAATGTTCAAAACTCGAATTATGCAGCTTATCATTTTCATATTTCAAGTTGGCTTCTTTTTTTGTTCATTGGCAAGTTGGTTTATTAACCTTGCAATGGGTTGATTACTGAACTGTATCTATAACTATTAACTATTCCTGTCTTAAAATCTTCATCACACAGCAATAATCAGGAGTTATTACAGAAACTATCATTACTGTCCTACCTTCTGTTCAAAACATATCACATGAATGTTATGAGGTCTTAAAATGTTCGAGGGTATTGAAAAAAGTCTTAAAGGAACGAACTTTAACTCAGATCTGATGTAGAGTAAATATCCTGCAATTAACCCTTTAACGCCTGTTGTATCATATTTGATACATACTTTTATGATACCCCTATCTAATCAATATGATCAACAAATTACTTAAAAAGCATCTTAATACAATCAGATAAATGTTAAAAATCTCCTCATATGGATTATCAATTGCCAAAAAACACCTGATGTATCAAATGAGATACAAAAAATATATATGTTAAGTTTTATGGAAATTTTGAGTTTTTTGGATTTCAGTAGAAAGTGAAATAAACATTTCAGCTCCAAAAATTAGAATTTTCTGGCTATAATTTGTGTTTTCAGGCTTTAAAGGTTTAATCCAGATAGTTAACGAAAGAGGGCCCAGAACTAAACCTTGAGTTTCTCCCTTGTGATTTTGAGTATATCAGAGCCTGGGTTCGATCAGTGAGGTAGTTTGCAATGGTCTGAATGTCCTGTAGCTTTAAAACAACCACCAAGATTCTGTGATAAACAGTATCAAAGCTCTAAGAGACATCTCCTAAAAGGGCTAGTCAGCTATGTTTATGAACCAAGGCCAAAGCAAGACCATAGGTTACTTTAAAGGCATCAGTGGTGATACTATGATTTTTTTCTGAATCCTGAGTAATTAAACAAATGAGGTATAATATGTATGAAGAACAGTCTAGCTTTCACTTTTAGGGGAAGATTTTGGAAAAAAAATTCTCATCTTGTAGTTACAGGGTGTGACATAAGCAAATTTTTTGAAGTGGGGTTGTTCAAGGTCCTCAGCACCAGTAAATATGATTTCCACCAAAGCACCTAGCCAGCCTTATCCCTGAAGAGAGATTGCTGGGCCTTGTAACTAACCCACTTTAAGGTTAAAATTACACAATAAAACAGCCTTGGCCCAGCTGGATGCTACGGTAAAAGTCTTAACAGCGCTTCACTTTTTCTCAGCAAAGCCCCCATGTTTTGTGCTTTTGTGTGTTGCGACGTAGGGGTTATGTATTCTTCCACCATCAGCTGGTCAGACTACCAGAAGAAACAACAAAGATGAACTTCACGAAAACAATACTAAAATGAGCAATTTTTACTCTGGTGACAATAACATTCTGTTAATAGTGGACACAAAAAGATATCTTTATAAAATTCTGCAGATTGAGTCCCAGGTAGAAAGTGGGTTTGGAGAAACTGTTGTGGAAACTGAGTAGCAGGACAGATCTCTAGTTACATGGTGAAGCAGATGGATGAACTGCAAGCCCATTCCCATTCCCATGAGGCCTTTTGCTGTTACAAGTGGAACTTATTAACACCACTTCTCCTTGACCTCTCAGCAAAACCCTTTACTTTCAGTAAGCTGCTGTCGTGTATCGCAGTCCTGATCAGTAAAATGGGCATTGCAAACTGCAGAGGGGTGAGTCCTGATGTCCATATTCTACACAACAAGCTAAAGTTGGCGAAGGCCCACATCACACCACAGAATTCTGAAAAAATGTAATTTCGGCCATTTCTTTGCCTTTTAATACATCCAGGAAAAATACAGGAGTGACTTATCTTCATGGAGATAGATTTATATGAGTTTGTGCTCCGGTGACTGCAATCTGACCTCATGGCAGCAGGATGACCTGAACACCTAATGAAAGGAAAGAAGTGCATGGCTGGTGGAGGAATACATAACACCCTCTAATATTTCATTGGACCGCTTTTAGCTTTGATTACAGTACACATTGACTGTGGCATTATTTCTATAAGCTTCTGCAATGTCACAAGATTTATTTCCATCCAGTGTTGCATTAATTTTTCATCAAGATCTTGTATTGATGATGGGAGAGTCTGACCACTGCGCAAAGCCTTCTCCAGCACCCAAAGATTCTCAGTGAGGTTAAGGTCTGGACTCTGTGGGGGCCAATCCATGTGTGAAAATGATGTCTCATGCTCCCTAAACCACTCGTTCACAATTTGAGCCCCATTGTCATCTTGGAATATGCCCGTGCCATTAGGAAAGAAAAAATCCATTGATGGTATAACCTGGTCATTCAGTATATTCAGGTAGTCAGCTGACCTCATTCTTTGGGCCATAATGTTGCTGAACCTAGACCTGACCAACTGCAGCAACCCCAGATCATAGCACTGCCCCCACAGGCTTGTACAGTAGGCACTAGGCATGATGGGTGCATCACTTCACCTGCCTCTCTTCTTACCCTGATGTGCCCATCACTCTGGAACAGGGTAAATCTGGACTCGTCAGACTGCATGACCTTCTTCCGGTCCTTTAGAGTCCAACCTTTATGCTCCCTAGCAAACTGAAGCCTTTTTTCCGGTTAGCCTTACTGATTAGTGGTTTTCTTAAGGCTGCACAGCTGTTCAGTCCCAGTCCCTTGAGTCCCCTTCACATTGTGCCTGTGGAAATACTCTTACTTTCACTATTAAAACATACACCTGAGTTCTGCTGTAGTTTTTCTTTGATTTGATTAGGCCAAACGTTTAAGTGATCGTCGATCACCATCATTCATGATTTTTTTCTGACCACATTTCTTCCTTGAAGACGATGAGTCTCCACTATTCTTCCAGTTTTAATAATGCGTTGGACAGTTTTTAACCCAATTTTAGTAGTTTCTGCAATCTCCTCAGATGTTTTTTTCTGCTTGATGCATGCCAATGATTTGACCCTTCTTAAACAGACTAACATCTTTTCCACCACCACAGGATGTGTCTTTCCACATGGTTGTTCAAGAAATGAGAAGCTACTCATTGTATCAGCTGGGGTTAAAAAACTTGTTGCCAGCTGAAATATAATCGCCCATGCAGTCATCATCCAATAGGAGGCTCGTACCTATTTGCTTAGTTAAATCCAGGTGGCGACTTTTTTTTTTGACCAGGCAGTGTAGTTCCAAACTCAAGGGCTTTGTTGAGGAAAAATGAAACGCTGTTTAAAAAATCTTACCAAAGTGTGTAGTTGAGCCTTTGTAGTTTTTTGTGTAGTTTAACCTGAAAGTAGGTTAATTACAAGGCTTATGTGGCACCATTGACTGCTATATGTATCCAATAGCGTTGGTACCCAGCTATCTCTCCTCAGGGACTAAGCACACAGGTGCCATGGGGCTCAAGAAATCCCACTTAAGAAAAAATAAAGTATCCCTTCAAAGCATTTTTTTTCATCCATGCACTCTAAAGCCCCATTCACACTGCCATATCAAGCCATAATATTTATGCCCCTGCGACATGTTGCCTCCACTGTAAATGTTTCAGATACTGAAAGACGAGACCAGCTGGCCCCTTAATCTTCTCTGTTTCCTGAGGTAGTATAAGAGGTGTAATAATGGCGAGAGGGGGGCACACAGACGTGGCTGGGGACAGGAGCTCTGTGAGTGTGTGTGTCTTCCTTGTGTGTATGTGAAGCATGTGCAGTGCCATGCTCTCTTGCGTACATGTTAAACTGTATCACACTGTGAAATTGACACAAATGTAATGTTGCAGTGCTTTTGCCTAAATGCGCCAAGAAGAAGGATTGAGAAATCTCTTGACTTTGTCAGGACAGACTGCCCAACCTGTTGTCAGACAAATTTACAAGAAAAAATAACAAGTGGAGCAGCCACTTAAACATTAGCCTTTTTCTGAATTGTTTTTATGCAAAAATGTTGTGACAAAGCCTCGTCATCTTTACCCCTCAAGATGTTCACACTGAATCCACAAAAATGCAATATTTTTTTAGAGCTCTAAGGCTTTTGTGGGAGTGTGGAAAAAATGCAGCACAACACAAGTTTCACATACACACATCCAGAGTTGCCCTTCCCTGCTGGCATCTTGAGCTCCCATCTCACCTCATTTTGCCTGTGACATCACCTCTGGAGACAGAAAAAGGGGGCTGCAACCTGTCTCTTTATTTTTCCTTGGGGTTGTCATAGTGACATCAAAAGGTCACAGGGATGTAATTAAAGGGCCTGAAATGACGCTGTGAACAAGGCTTTTAAAAATACACAGCCTTTTTCTGTCATGCAGAAAAAGAGGGGGAAATGCAAGGGGGATTTGCAGGAAAAATTCTCAGTTTTCTTGGATTGAAAAATTCAGCAGTTTGCATGTAAACATACCACTCACCTGGGAAATATTTAGAAGTGTTTTTTAGAGCTTGTAAAGCAGCCTTTTTTGCATGGTTGTAGCAGGTACGGATAGGGTGATTTATAAGTAACAGGCTGGCAGGAAAAAGTATGGATGAATTGGTGGAAATGTTATTGTTTGGGGTGGCACTGTGGCGCAACAGGTAATGCACATGCTTCACAGCAAGAAGGTTGCTGGTTCAATCCCCAAGTCAGTCAGGGCCTTGCTGTGTGGAGTTTGCATGCATGGATTCTCCCCGGGCACTCTGGCTTCCTTCCACAGACCAAAACATGCTCACCGGGTTGATTGGTGACCCCAAATTGCCTTAGGTATTAGTGTTACGATGAATGGTTGTCTGTCTCTTAATGTAGCTCTGTGATCAGCTGGCTCTCGCCCCGCAACCCCAAAAGGCGTTAAGGGGTATGGACAACGGAATACAGAGTTACTAGGGTTGGTGTTCATTTAAGATACAAATAACAAGTATTTTTTTTATAATAATAATGATGAAAAGAAGGCTTAAGATATAAAACTGTTAAAATCTCCATTTCACATGGTCATTCTTTAAACTGTCACACAATTATACCTGTGACCAGCATCATCTGTGGCTTATATGTCTTTCATGTACCGGTAGGTATTTTACAAACTTTGCATACACCATGGTCATGGTCTGAGGGGGTCCAGTGATGGTGATACCAGAAACACTTTTGTTGTTGATAGTCGATGAAACAAGAAAAATAGATGGTTTTAATTTCCATCAACCACACAAATGGCAGCATATTATAGTCTTTAAGTCATGTGACTAACATTGCTTGTCCTGTGATGTGACTATTGCGCAGGTGCACATTGCAATTGCTTTAGTTGAAGATTGTACTATCATTTTGACTGTTTTCTATACTTTTACCTGGTTTAAAATGTATTAAACCCAGTCATTGAATGAACAAGTGTCGTTTTTGAACACAAGAAAAAAATAATTAAAAAATGTAGATACCAAGTCTTACCTACACCAATGATATGCAGCTTACTTAGAAAAATTTCTGATTTCTGAATCTTTCTTTTCAGGATTTTTGTGCAATAAAACCATTACATTTACCCTCTAATTTAGAGAAAAAAATGATAACTAATCACATTTGAGATAGTTTAGTTCGCATCATTGGCAATAATGTTTAATCTGTGCCTGAAGTAACTGAGGAAGTGTAGTTTACTCTTTGTTTTGATTGTGTTGATATGTGAGGTAAAGTCGCATGATCTAGGCATGTTCGTGCGCTGGCATGTCCTAAATGTGGTGGATGAAGATGGATTGGGTGTGAATGTGTTTTCAAAGAAGCCTTCCTATTACATGGTGATCACTTTCAGTAGGGTTTCCCCTTTCACACCAAAATCCATCCTACAATCCTCTACATGCTCATTTTTACGATCTGATTTCTAGCACATTGCATCAGTACCTGAGTAAGTAACATATTTTCTGATACCATTACAGGAAAGCTTTCATTATATCTGTGTGATAAACGTTACCGTCATACCAGCCTCAAAGCTTTTCAGCTTGTTTGTAAGTCTGAGGCATGTATGCGTGCTCATGTGTGTCTTGTCTTGTATTAGATTACCATTAATTGACCACAAACATAATGGACCCACTTAAGAAATGACATAGTCTCCAGGCACATACATCCTCCTCACACACACACATGCACTCTGTCACTGCATCATTACATTATCTCTGATGTGAGAGCCAATAATACTGTCAGTGCTTGTGAGAGTATTGAGAAGTGGTCGTATCACATGTCACATTAATGCACAGTTGTCAATAAGGCCACAGTTTGTCTTTTATAACAGCACATTTAGACTCAGGACCTTTATTGGAGCCTTAAAGTATTGAATTTGATTGTCTTATTGTAGATAATTAAGGAACAGAAACAAGCAATATACTTTTTAAAATCTACTAAAATTAGTTTTTATCTGGCCTTGAAATAAACTCAAATTTATATTGATGCCTCAAAGATGAACAATTTTGGATCACATTTACTTTTCTAATACCCTAAGACACTTTGGGTTAGATGTCAAACTTATTCTGTTAAAGCACACGGGGAAATAACCTTGTGTGGCATTTAATATATATGGATTTTGATGAGAGATATATTTGAAAGGTTTGTTTTTAAAAAAAAAAAAAGCAGAGGGTCTCCATCCACTTGGCTTGGACTATGGATAATTTGGTACAGGTCCATGCAGAAATCTAATTACATGATTTGATTTCCCTTTTTAGATTTATAAAATCTGCTGGGTCTTTACCTAGAAAAAAATAACCTATTTCTTTAACATTCTTCTGAATATCTCGACTATAAGACTTGAAACTCCCTGTCTGTGTCACAGCTGTGATTACCAAAAAAGTAAGACCTGAGATAAACTCGTGGTTTAACTTTGAGTACTCATCTTTCTGCGTCATGAGCGTAACTACAAATATGCTCCTCCTGAAGGCGTGTGCTCCTGGAGGGTACCCAAGGCACATGAGAGAGCTCAGGCTGTATACAACAGTTCAGTAGGCAGGATGTTAACAGCAGACATGGAAACAAGTAATCAGTGCTATTATGATAACCATCAGTAATTTGTTAGAACATCACATTAGCTTAGACCGATGATTAAGGGAACACATAACACACAGCAGAGCGTGGACTTACATGGGGACTTTAAGCTAACTACACATAGGGGCTATCATTACAGCAGCTCTTAAAAATAGTCTGAGCCCTGTTCATGTCTGTTTAGCCTTTAATTTTACTGTCAAAATATCCTCCCAAGATACAGTCAAACATTTAGTTGAGTCACCAGTTAACATGGTCACTAATTAGATGCTAAAATCAGTCTTGTTTTTCTTGTAGTTTTTCAGGGAAACATAAATAAAAGAGTATGTTCTTGCATAAAACTGCTCCCTGGTGAAAAAAACGTTTAGGACCACTGATCTTAGAGGTCATAGGTACTTTTGTATACAGAGGGGCCTCCAGAATAAAGTGAAAATGGAAGCAAAATAAGTCTTAATCTTAAACCTCTACCCTGTCAGACTTAACTCTGACAGAGGTAAACTACTAAAGGTCAGATCTGCAAAATACTCCTTTTGATGGTTTTTATATAGATATATGTGTCCATGGTCTGCCCCCCCCCTCCCAGACTGCGGAAATGCCCCCTGTCCTGCTTGCTCCACCTGTCAGAGACTGTGAGGCCATTTGAAAAATGTCATTAAGTGATATTACCCACCGTAGATGGGAGACGTTCCTTGAGCCAGGTATTTCAGCTTGCTCCAGTGTCTAGTCAAGTCTGTGCAGCTATAGTAAACATTAAAGCATAGAGCTGAAAAGCTGAATCCACGCCCTTTTTTCAGGGGTGGGGGGTTAGACACAGCTCATAAGCATAAACACAGAAAGCCTATTCTAAGCAGGGCTGAAAAAAAGTGTTTATGTTGTTATGGCAAAATTATATTATGCTCTTATTATATTATTTTCTTAAGATCATTTCTGTATTTTTCCTTGTGCCTTGTCAATTCATGCTTATATAATAAGAACGTGGTGCTAGACGAGCTATATTTATTGCACCCAGGTGTTTCTTGTTTTACTGATAAGACGTGTACCAGAATATCTTGTCTGTACATGTGGTTTCAGGAACTAAGTAACCACAAGGTTATTTTTTGGACACTGTGGGCCCTAGTTTCCTGGCGCACCCCGCACAGTGGTAATTTTGTCCGGCGCACTGCTTGGCACAGTGACAATTTCGTGCCAAAAAAACTTCTCTCATCTCATGAAATTCAAAAGAAAAGAAAAAAGAGAGAGACGCTCGCTGAATAAATGTAAGTCACCAGGTGTCTTAAGGATTCACCTGTGATTGCCCATATTTCTCTGTTTTAATCTTTGTTTAAGTGATCTAAAAGATGGAGAACATTATTATTAACATTATTTCAAGGAGGATGAGGAGGAGATATCGGGGGGGGGAATATTTCACTAAAGGTTCTGCTATTTGGCGATGACAGACCAGGAATGCAGGTGAATCATAAGCATCATGAATGGATTAGCCTGCTGCTGTGTTTAAATTTAATTATCTCTTAATTTTGTACTCCTATTATGACACAGGATCAGATTACATCGGTCCCGCGAGGTGGTCCACACGGTGACGTGCACGAAACTTGCAAAATGCCCTGGACACACCCCGTTGGCACAGCACAGCGCAGGCGCAGTGCAGGACAGGTGTGCCGCGCCTGCGCCTGGTCTACGAAATTAGAGCCCAATGCGACATCTTATTCTTGTACATGTGCTGATCCTTACATCACCCTATCTGTGCAACTGATAGCACGCGAACATTGGCCCGTTTTGGTTCCTTTTTTGCTGTCCGCTTAACACCCTGCTGTCTAGCACTCAGGTGCATCCTCATTCAGACTGCTCTGTACTCTGTTTGATAATTTTTATATAGATACATGTGTCCATGCCTTTGAAGCTTCAAATTAAAACCCAAGAAGCGACCCCTACTCCGAACCATTTTTATTCACTCTCACCACAGATGAAAATAAAATTCCTTAACAATGTGCACGCCAAAGTCCATTATCTGAGTGGATTTTAAGTAAGAAATGTTGAAGTTATGGTCTGGTAATTTCTGGGACTCATGTACATAAGGTGGGAAACATGTAACTTTTGATATAATTGTTAAAATAGTGTTAAGCTGGCTAACATTTGTCTTATTTCTGATGCAGCAATGGCTAAATTGGTTGTAAACATCACCCCTGGTATGAACACTGGACAGGAAGAAAGATCTGTAACAAATACCATATAGTAAGAAATTTGGTGGTTAAACTCTACAAGTACAAGTCTCTAATTGTTAAATGTGTCATTTATATAATTTGATCTTAAAACTTGTTAAAAGAAATGTTAGGATAAAGGTTAGCGCACTGAAAAGTCAACAACAATCAGGAATGTCCACTGATCATTCACACAGAAATATTAATATACTTTTGAAAAGTATGCTCCCTTGACACCTTCAAAATTTGGTCAGGGCTCCTTCTTGCCTGCATTACTGCATCAGTGCAGCATACTTGGATTCAGTCATCGTGATTCACTGCAGATGTGTTATTGAAGGTCTGGTTGTAGTGACAGTGGCCTTCAGCTCATCTGTATTGTTAGCTCTGATATTACTCATCTCCCTCTCATATTCAATACATCCTCAATAGCAGGTGTTCCTTAACATTTTCTGCTGGATCACCTTTTGGCAGATGAAAATGCAACCAAAAACCCTCCAAGTTTTTAACAATAGCCACTGTGTATGAGTACAGACAAGTGAGATATGGCTCTATCTGTTTTCTTGTTTCTTAGGTTCCCCTTACTGAGGAGAAATGCCCCTTGTTCTTGGAGAATACTTTTATTCAGAATTTTTCCTGGGTCTGTTAGTGGCATTGAATTACAGAGTGCATTGTTCTTATCTAGTCTTTCCGCACCCCCACATTTAGTTTTAGTTATAGTCTTTTGCCTAAAATATCTTTTAGTTTTAGTCCTAATTTAGTCATCTGAATTGTTTTAATTTTAGTCTACTTTTAGTTGATGAAATTTCACATCATTTTAGTCAACGAAATCTACCGTAAATTTAGTCGACTGAAATATGATTTGTATAGTGTAGGCCTTTTTTTATATTTCCTTGAATTTCTGAAGTCGTGTTTTACACTTGGATCCCACCACCACCACGCTAAGGCAGTTGTGATTGGATGTCCCTCTTAACTCATCCAACCTTTCCACACAACCAAAGTAACTGTGACTGGGTATATTCCTAACTTGTCCGTACTTTCTACATGATGAAATTACATCTGATTAGATTTAGTCTCTGTCAAACATTTTAGTCTAGTTTTTATTTGTTGACGAAAATGTCACTTAATTTAGTTTTAGTTAATGTGCACTTGTTTTTTTTGTTATAGTCTGCTTTTAATCAGGGGAAAAAAAGGTTGTTGATGAAAACTATGATGAAAATATTTCGTCAACAAAATTAACACTGCCAGGGAGCCACGGGCCCCACTTTGCTGATCACTGCTCTGTTGGTTTCAGATCGGGTAATTTTAGCTGGTTAGTCATGCTCAGTAATGTGATCAGCAAACCACTTACCAACTGTATTGGCTATACGGGTAGGTGGCAAGTCTAAAGTGCTGATAAAGGAAATCAGAAATCGTTAATTTCATCACCTTTGTTTAGTTTTTGCTCTTACAAAACCTCTCACCATCTATAGCCATGTGATAGAAATGGAGCGGTTTGGATAAGATAAAAGCATGTAAAAAAAAATGTCTAAAAACCCATTGGAAGGATGCCTGATGAAAATGGAAGCATGGACTGACACTAAATAATTGTGTTGGTTTCCAAAGTACACGGCTGCACTGAGGTGAAGATGTTGAGAGGAAAGAGGGGTGGGAGACAGGGATTTGTGGTCTGGACAGAAAGAAGAGGAGGGAGGGACACTTCCATGTTTTCCTCTGGCTGATTTGAATAAAGGAAGGGGAGGTCTGCTTTGTGGCATAAACCAATGAAACAAAGGCAGTGTGGGAGAGAGGAGAGACAAATCAAATATGCAGCGAGGCAGATGAACACAACAAAACCAAAAGACAGAAGCAGTGGGAAGCTACCGGAAACATTACTCTTATTAGAATCAGGAGCCTCTTCCACATTCACAGCTTTACCTCTTGAAGCACCTGTTGAGGCTGGACTGGAGCTGCACTTTTCTTCAGATTCAGGAGGGACTGACTTGCTCTGACAGGTAGACATGGGCTCCATCATGGTGGGCTGCATCACTGACTTCTTCACCTATGAGACCACCAAGTCTGTGGTGGTCAAGAGCTGGTCTGTGGGCATCATCAACCGGGTTGTGCAAGTGCTCATCATTGCATACTTTGTCGGGTCAGTGAAACTTCTTTATAGTTTCTACCAATCTTTCCATTCCAGATTTTCAACTAAAAACTGTTTGATTCATCACTTGCCATTTAAACAGTTTTAAGTTTCATTCAAGCAGGATATGGGAAATCTTCCTTTTGACATTTCTGGACTGATAGCAAGATTACTTTCACCAAACATCAATAGCAGCTAGCAATTTCATGCTCGGTGTCCTCAGTTTACCATGAGACCATACTTTCAGAGGAACTCATTCACTTATAAATCTGTTTTGCAGTTTAAAAAGCCTCAATGACACCTGGAGGAAACAGAGCTTTCTTGACTCGTTCATGAGTTTAGTTGCTCTTTTAATCAGGTCACTTGACTTTATAAATCACAAAATAGTCAAAAAGCTGTTTAAGTCCACTAATATTTTGCATTTTTACACCACAGAACTAATAATTTTGAAACATGTCTCATTATTTGTATCAGAGCTTCACATATTTCAGAATATGAACCTTTGTGGTTTTTGTGCTTATTGTGTTTAATATTTCATTGTTATATTACTTTTACTTTCTTGTCTAATTCTATTTGCGCTATTTTCCAGCTGTTTTTATTTGTATTATACCATTTTTAATGTTATTCTTGCTATGTGTTGATTGTCTTTTGCACCAATTAACCAAGTCAAATTCCTTGTATGTGTAAATGTGCTTGATAATCAATACCAATTCTGATTCTGATAAATCCAAGTCTTGTTATGGAGTTTTCAATGCATGTCTTTTTATATATACTTTTCATCTTGATAAGTCTCAAGCTGTTGAGACAAAAAGTTGAAATTTTATTAAACTACCACATTTTACTTATTAACCAATGTAACTTAAGGCCATTTTTGCTTTTCTCTCTTACTCCATTGTCTTTTTTTTTCTTTGTTCTGTAATAATGCATGTAGAACCTCAACCTTTTCAAGAACCATCAAGTTAGAAGACCTGTGCCTTCAGAATATTTTTTAACATAATGCACACTTCCATTTTTTTCTTTTTTTACATTGACAGGTAACTTTTTTGTCTGTAGCTGAACTTTGGCTGCATATTATTTTGGATATTACCATTAAAAAAAACGAAACAAAAGGAGAAACAGTAGGGCACATCTGATTTGTCAACATACAGATCAAAGTTGAACTTGGTTTTGGATCAAAATAGCAAAATATCTATGTTTTCCATTTTAAAAAAGTGATAAATAATCACCTAATCACTGATACATTACTGTGCTTTGACAAATAACAAACCTCTGACAAAATCACTGCAGCTCATGGCTGAATAAAAGCTTTCTAAAAGGGAGTAATTGAACTGGAGCCCTTCATGGATCAGCAAAAGGTTGCGCCTACAAACACAGTAGTCCTCACAAAGATCCATTGTTACAAATGCAGTTACAAAGATATAAGCAGAGCAATTTGAGAGCTACTGCTTGGGGTTGCTGGTTGTCCTGTGTAGATGGGAAGGTAAACAAAGTACAATGAAATGCATGAAATTAAATGCAAGGATGTATGTTTGTAACTGGTCTTTGTATTGATCAATACAACAGATTTTATGATAAACACAGAAGAGAATTTAAAGAGAGAACTTCTAAAATTCTAAAAAAAAAAATATATATATATATAAACAAACAATATAAGTTTGTCTTTTACTTGTTTTTGAAAATTGGTTTTAAATTGTTTGTTTTATTGGAAATATATTTTTTTTATGAAATGTTATTAAGTTTGAATATTTCACCCAATATTAACAAGGATCGGCACACCTTTTTCCTCTCCCCCTGAGCCGAAAATATGTTTACATCTTTGGAAAAGTCAATATTTTGTAATGCAACAAGCTCACTTTTACCAGTGAGGAGTCAATAGAGTCTTTAAGGTTTTGAAAACATTAAGAACAGCATGAAGTCATGAGCAACCTCGGATTTCTCTGTTTTTGTCAAGTTATTGGATAATTTGATCCTACACTTTTGCTCAAATGTAAAGCTAACATGAGAAAAAAAATTGTCTCCAAGAATGAAGATAAAAGTAATGAGACATACTGTGGTAAATGAACTTGAATTGAACATTTTTTTTCTATCTTGCTGCTTTTTGGCACACTCAAGTCCTGCATAATATTGAACAAAAATAAAACTAAATTATAAATTTGTGATAAAGGTTTTGTTAACACTTACTTGCTGTAACATCTGATACCGTTTACACGGCAGGTGGGTCTTTATCCACGAGAAAGCTTACCAGGTGACTGACACCGGCATCGAGTCCTCCATCATGACCAAAGTGAAAGGCTTTGGTTACCATAACAACCATGTGATGGATGTGGCTGACTACGTGAGCCCACAACAGGTGAGAGAGTCTGCTTTACAAGATAAGTATCTCAAAATCACAGAATAACAAATACAAGATTCCGATTTATTTTTCTGAATTAATGACAGAATTATTATTACAGATGTTTTTGTAAGAAAATCAAATTCTATGTTTTCATGAATTAATAGTCATCTTAAAATCCCAGCAAAGCGCTCATGTAGGTCATTAAAGAGGGTAATTAAACATGGCCTGACTCTTAATCACCCATGATTGACAATAAAGGACTTACAAGCATTGCTGAGGAAAAGTTCAACACTGTAAAGAATCTAACTGTAGCTAATTGTTGAGCCAAGATAGTTTTGGAGTATTTTAAGAGCGTTAATTATGAGGCTTTGGGTTGCACAATGTACTGCTATGAAGTGGCTACTGTCCGCCCCGGATATCTTCCACCAGGGACAAGTTCCTTTATTGGCACTCATATTTACGAGTGCCATGGGCCTCGAGCAACCCCAACATTGCGAGATAGGCTAGACTTCCATGTTTTTGATAATAATTATGCAAATAATGTCAGAAATGCCTTCACATTTGTGCAAATTTTGAATAAAATCTTTTAAATCATTTTTGAGAAATTGCATTTATATCAATCAATCAATCAATCAGGCTTTATTTATAAGGCACTTTTCATACTTAAAAGCAACACAAAGTGCCTCACAGAGGCTAAAAACAACATAAAAACAACAAACCCGTCCATCCCACCCCCAAAAAATACAGGGACATATCGAGACACACACTCGCAGACATCAGCATACACACACACATTCACACGAGCTATCGTAAAAGAGAGACATGGGTGGGCACCGAGGTCTAAGGTAAAGAGAGACATGGCTGGGCACCGAGGTCTGAGGTAAGGGATAAGCCACCTTTGGGGACCATCAACGCTGAGGAGGGCTCCCGGCCCACGAGGGGCGTAGCCGGAGACTTCCCCACCCCGCGCGGACACAAGGCCCCACACCACCGTGCAGGGGCCTCCAGCCACGCAGGTGGAGCCATCCACCGGCAGCGGCCCCAGAAGTGAACCAGGTGCAGCTCCTAGCGTGGAGAGCCCCCATGAGGAAACACTGGAGCTAAAAACCATCAGAATAAAACAGTCATAAAAATATAAGAAAAGGGGGAGGTAAAAGAGAGAGATAAAATAGCATAAAATGGATAGGATAACTAAAAGAATAAAAAAAACTAATAGAATAAAAAAGTTATGAAGTAGAATAAGAATAAATATTGAAGGAATAAATAAGTCAATTAAATCAATTAAAAGCTTGAGTAAAATGGTGGGTTTTGAGCCCCTTTTTAAAAGTATCAACAGACTCTGCAGCCCTGAGATTCTCCGGCAGGCTGTTCCACAATCGGGGACCATAATAACTAAAAGCCGCCTCCCCGTGTGTCTTAGTTCTAACTTTTGGTATGGTTAAAAGGCCGGTGCCAGAGGACCTCAGGGTCTGCGAGGGCTGATAAGGTAAAAACAGGTCAGATAAATTAGTAGGCCCGAGGCCGTTAAGACATTTATAAACTAATAAAAGAACCTTAAAATTGATCGTGAAGCGCACGGGGAGCCAATGCAGTGTTATTAAAACTGGAGTAATATGCTCCCACCCTCTGGTCCTTGTCAGCACTCGTGCGGCTAAATTTTGTAATAATTGGAGATTGGATATGTTCTTTTAGGGAAGACCAGAGAGCAGGGCATTACAATAATCTAAACGAGAAGAGATAAAAGCATGCATTAACACCTCCGTGCTGGCCTGAGAGAGAAACGGGCGGACTCTGGCTATATTCTTGAGATGGTAAAAACCAATCTTAGCTTATAAGCAGAGGATGAACAAGATATCAATTGGCTTTTGACCTATGACCTCCAAAATAATCAGTTAATTGTTCTGACATAGTGGACAAATGTAAAAAGTTTGACAGAAATCCCCAACAGCCTTCTCAAGACATAGCATTCACTGGCAATGGTGAGCATGTGACTGTGTGACCTTTGACCTATGGCCTCCAAAATATATTCACTTCATCTCTGTGTCAATGTGGACATTTCTGAAGAAAATATCTGAGGCATTCACTGATATTGGGCCCATAAGCAAAAGATGATGGTGAGATTCATGACCTTGACCTTTGACCCATTACTTTCAATTATTATTATAATGGCTATTATTATTAGGCTCGAATATTGAGCTCTTTAATTCTTTGTTCATAAATAGATAGCATTAATGTGAACATTTTATTTGGCTTCTGTATTATGCCCTATTATGTTCTCTTCTTAAACGCACTTTGTGACCCTTCTAACTTGCCCTATATAACATGATGTCCCAGAAGACCCTGATTGATATTTGTAAATATAAAACACATAGCATTGTAAGATATTTTAAATGAGTGTTGCAGGTGACAACGTCACAAGATAAACTGTGAGACTGGTTTTGTTTATCAGACTGTATAAATGTTATAAAGGTAGCACTTGTAGAAAAAACATGCTATCATATATATTTGACTTTCTATGGTGTTTTACTTTATTTTATGGTTTTCAGTCCATTTGTTTGTCTGTCTGTGAGCAATATACAGTGCTGTGAAAAAGTATTTGCCCCTTCCTGATTTCTTATTTTTTTGCATATTTGTCACACTTATATGTTTCAGATCTTCACAAAAATTTTAACATTAAACAAAAATAACCTTAGTAAATACAAAATGCAGTTTTTAAATGATGATTTTATTTATTAAGTGATAAAAGCTCATGACCCTATGTGAAAAAGTAATTGTCCCCTGAACCTAATAACTGGTTTTGCCACCCTTGGCAGCATTAACTGCAATCAAGCATTTGCGATAACTGGTGATGAGTCTTTCACATCGCTGTGGAGGAATTTTGGCCCACTCCTCTGCGCAGAATTGTTTTTACTCATTGTAATTTTTTTTTTTTTTTTCAAGACATTCAGAGGTGGACTTGCTAGTATGTTTCGAGTCATTGTCCTGTTGCATAACCCAAGTGAGCTTGAGCTTGAGGTCACGAACTGATGGCCGAACATTCTCCTTCAGGATTTCTGATAGACAGCAGAATTCATGGTTTCATCAATCACAGCAAGTCGTCAAGGTCCTGAAGCAGCAAAGCAGCCCCAGACCATCACACTACCACCACCATGTCTGACTGTTTTTATGAAGCTCTTTTTATCAAATGCTGTGTTGTTTTTACGCCAGATGTAACGGGTCACACACCTTCCAAAAAGTTCAGCTTTTGTCTCGTCAGTCCACAGAATATTTTTCCAAAAGTCTTGGGGATCATCAAGATGTTTTTTGGCAAATGTGAGACGACCCTTTGTGTTCTTTTTGGTCAGTAGTGGTTTTGGCCTTGGAGCTCTCCCACAGATGCCATTTTTGCTCAGTCTCTTTCTTATTGTTGAGTCATGAACACTGAGCTTAACTGAGGCAGGTGAGGCCTGCAGTTCTTTAGATGTTGTTCTGGGTTCTTTTTGACCTCCTGGATGAATCGTCGTTGTGCTCTTGGTGTAATTTTGGTAGGCTGACCACTCCTGGGAAGGTTCGCCACTGTTCCAGTTTTCTCCATTTGTGGATAATGGCTCTGACCGTGGTTCGCTGGAGTCCTAAAGCCTTAGAAATGGCTTTGTAATAGACTGATAGATTTCAGTCACTTTGTGCCCATTTGTTCTTGAATTTCTTTGGATCATGGCATGATGTGTTTCTTTTCGAGATCTTGCAGCCTACTTCACTGTCAGACAGGTTCTATTTAAGTGATTTCTTTATTCAACAGGTCTGGCAGTAATCAGGTCTGCATGAGGTCAGTGGATTGAACTCAGCTTTCAAAAAAATGTGGTTAATCACAGTTAACTCATGATTTAACAAGGGGGGCAATTACTTTTTCACACAGGGTCATGCAGGTTTGGAGAGCTTTTTTCACTTAGTAAATAAAAACATCATTTAAAAGCTGCATTTTGTATTTATTTAGGTTATCTTCATCTAATATTAAAATTTGTGTGATGATCTGAAACGTTTAAGTGTGACAAATATGCAAAAAAAAAAAGAAATCAGGAAGGGGGCAAATACTTTTTCATGGCACTGTAACTCGAAAGTTCTTAATTTGGTGATCTGAATCCCGATGCTGACCCATGAGTTTTTTAAAGGATTTATTAAAGTTGTGCTTTAGTGGAGTTTTCCACATTTTCCATAATAACTCAACTAACAATCTGTCAGAGCACTTTTATTTTCAGAATAAAGCACAAGTCAAGATATACAGTAGGGGAAGTTTTTATATCAGTCCTACAAAATGAGTGAAAAAAGAAGTGTTATAAGGCACTGACTGGATCAGTGATTGATTTTCCAAAGTGAACGTACATGTGTTATGTTTTTCTTGTCTGCCACATCTGGCACAGTTTGACCATTGAATCGTCCCTCACAATAAGAGAATACACTATTTTCAGATTTTCCTGTTGTGTTCCAGGGTGCTGGTGTTTTTTGCATCATGACCAAACTCATCGTCACAGAAAACCAGTTCCAAGGAAGATGTGCAGAGGTACGAACACTCTCAAATCATTGAACACTGATCAGGTTCCATGTTTAAAGGGACAGTTCAGCGTCCTAGTTACAATCAGTGTCTGAAGTCGCTAGCTTGTTGACTCGAACAGCTGAGAGGGAGGCGGAGTGATTCAGCGGCTCGCGGTAGCGCTGCATGGAGGAATACGTGACGTGAGTTGGTTAGTTCCAGATAAACTTTATTTTTCCAAAAAGTTAAAGCACTCCAAAAATTTTTAGGTGGCGTACTCTTAAACTGTGGTATTATTTTTTGAGGGGAGTTCTTGTAGGCAGAGAAAACACCCTTTGTATTTGGTACAATACTTCCCTGTTTGTGGCTAGTTCTGCGTAACAGACTCTTACTGAGCGTACTGAGGGAGAGGAGAGAACGTTCTACTGCGTCTAATGTACTTAGTGGCCATATGGACCTCATACAACCCCACTTCAAAAAAACTGAACTATCCCTTTAAGGTTTTATTAATAGCTTTAGAAACACCTTTGAGCTTTCTTTTCATTTTGCTTCCCTTGAGGCCTGAATACAACTGTATAGTAGATAACGTTCTTCTGACTCTTCCTTTATCCTTGATATCAACAAATGTGGATCAAACTTTTCGATCATTAAAAAAATGTAAGCCGTTCACATTTGTTTGAAAACTTGGGTTGTGGGTCTGCACTTCTATTCCCCCCCTGGCTGAGAGCTAAACAGCCAACAGATGCACAGATGCTACAAGGGGAGAGCAGGTGGTACTAGAAGAGCAACCCACTTCACAGCATGTTGTGGACTTTAGGAACAAAATATAAGTCTTTAAGCAGAAAAAATGGCGAAACCCTTATTCCTTTCTCTTAAAATTAGACTGCAGCTTATATGCCATCATGACTTAAATAATGTTTCCAATGGGCATGTATTCTTCTGATATCACGTGAATTAGAGAATAAAATACTAACAAACAGTATCCTTGAGTCTTAGAGATGTTTGCACTGACAGGGCATGAGTTTAAAACCAGAGCAACAGTGAAACACAGCCCACAGCAAAAAGCACAACATGACCTGCCAGTGACGTTAATTATCAGCCAAAAACATCTTCAGTCTTTGCAAAAAACCTCTTTATGTCTCTGTGTTTTAGACTGGGAAGGGATTTAAATGTAACACAGATGAAGACTGCCAACAGCATCTTGGTTCCATCCTCTCCAACGGTAAGTCCAACATAAAAACTAATGCAATTGTTTAAGGTTTAAAATATGGGAGCGTTAGGTTACTGAACTAAGAATAAAACATTGTCTCTCTTTCTGTGGTACACATCAGGTGTGATAACAGGTGTTTGCCTGAAATCCTCTGAGGACTCAAAGGGCATGTGTGAGGTTGAAGGGTGGTGTCCGGCTGAGAACGACAGCGTCTTTGTGTAAAAATCAGATACTTAAACAAAGAAACAAAACATGCACACAGATATGCCAGGACAGTTTTTCTTGTGTAACTACTGACTGTTATTCTCACCCTTCTTCCCTTTTTCTACATCTTCTTCAGTGCTCCTATGATCGATGTGAACAACTTCACCATCTTCATCAAAAACAGTATTCGATTTCCACTCTTTAATGTCACCAGGTAGGTAACGCACAGGAATACACACAAACATGTGTTCTTAAAAATGTTTGCTAGAAACTTGATGGATGCAAAAATGTAAGAAAGAAGAGGTTTTGATGCTGATTTTTTAAAACTTAAACAATGTTTGTACATAATTGATCAACACTGACACCTATCCTACATGGACCATTTTGGGCGATTGTTTTTAATCACCAAAAAATGCAGATAACCTCCTGCTGCTGTTTTAGAATGAAAAATCCTCTTTTATTTTTACAGCACAGAACCTTTGCTAATGTATTTGGGCAGTTAGACACTGCTCCTTCTTTCTCTCTTCAATTTGAGGATATTCTGAGATATGAATATATTTCATTAGTAATTTCATTAGTAATTTCCTTGTTATAATTTTTCCAAATATCCTTTCCTTTTTCCTTTTTTTGTTTGCTGTCCTATAATTCTTCTCATTTTATAAATGTATTTTTGACTCTGTAAAGCACTTTGAACTACAATATGTAAGAATGGCAATTATTATAAAATACACTTGTAATGTCCTGACATTTAGCACAAAAAAACACATTTCCTCCTGGTCATTTTTTTGTAGGGGGAACTTTCCATCCACCATGACTTCTAGCGACATCAAGAGATGCACATACCATCCAGAGAATAACCCTTTCTGTCCCATTTTTCGTGTTGGGGACGTTCTGAATGCCACAGGGCAGGATGTGGCAAATCTAGCTGACAAGGTCTTGTCTTTATTTTATCATAAATTGTAGGAAAACTGTGTTTTCTGTTAAAATGGGCTTTTGAAGCCAATCAGCATTGGCCGCCATGTTGAAACTGATGTCTTAACTAACTTTATATTAATTTATTTAAAACAAAGAGGCCAAGGTAAAGTGGGACTCAATGCTATCTGATTAGCGACAAAACCCCTAACTAAGCACAACCAGAATTCCTTGATATACACGTGGACAAAATTGTTGGTACCCTTCCGTTAAAGAAAGACAAACCCACAATGGTCACTGAAATAACTTGAAACTGACATAAGTGATAATAAATAAAAATTTACTGAAAATTTACTAATGAAATTCAGACATTGCTTTTGAATTGTGGTTCAACAGAATCATTTTAAAAAACAAAATAATGAAAATGGCCTGGACAAAAATGATGGTACCCTAGAAAAGATTGAAAATGATCTGACCATAGGGACATGTTAAACTAAGGTGTGTCCTGTAATTAGCATCACAGGTGTCAAACTTGTAATCAGTCAGTCTGCCTATTTAAAGCCTGAAAAGTAGTCACTGTGCTGTTTGGTATCATGGTGTGTACCACACTGAACAAGGACCACAGAAAGCTAAGGAGAGAGTTGTATCAGGAGATCAGAAAGAAAATTATAGACAAGCATGTTAAAGGTAAAGGCTGTAAGACCATCTCCAAGCAGCTTGATGTTCCTGTGACTACAGTTGCACATATTATTCAGAAGTTTAACATCCATGGGACTGTAGCCAACCTCCCTAGACAAGGCCACAAGAGGAAAATTGAAGACAAATTGAAGAGACAGATAATACGAAAGGTAACCAAAGAGCCCTGAACAACTTCCAAAGAGATTAGAGGTGAACTCCAAGGTCAAGGTACATCAGTATCAGATCGCACCATCTGTCACTGTTTGACTGTTGACTGTTGAAAGCAAATCATAAAAAAGCGAGACTGGATTTTGCCAAAATACATATTGACAAGCCACAAAGCTCCTGGGAGAATGTCCTTTGGACAGATGAGACAAAACTGGAGCTTTTTGGCAAGTCGCATCAGCTCTATGTTCACAGACGCAAAAATGAAGCTTACAAAGAAAAGAACACTGTACCTACTGTGAAACATGGAGGAGGCTCAGTTATGTTCTGGGGCTGCTTTGTTGCATCTGGTGCTGGGTGTCTTGAATCTGTGCAGGGTTCAATGAAATCTCAAGACTATCAAGGCATTCTGGAGCCAAATGTGCTGCCCAGTGTCAGAGAGCTTGGTCCCAGTTGCAGGTCATGGGTCCTCCAACAGGATAATGACCCAAAACACACAACTAAAAACACCCAAGAATGGCGAAGAACAAAACATTGGACTAAAGTGGCCCTCTATGAGCCCTGATCTAAATCCTATTGAACATTTGTGAAAGGAGCTGAAACATGCAGTCTGGAGAAGACATCCTTCAAACCTGAGGCAGCTGGTGCAGTTTGCTCACGAGGAGTGGGCCAGAATACCTGTTGACAGGTGCAGAAGTCTCATTGAGAGTTACAGAAAGTGTCTGATTGCAGTGATTGCCTCAAAATGGTGTGCAACAAAATATGAAGTTAGGGGTACCATCATTTTTGTTTTTTAAAATGATTCTGTTGAACCACAATTCAAAAGCAACGTGTGATTTTCATTAAGTAATTTTCAGTAAATTTTTATTTAATATTACTTTTGTCAGTTTCAAGTTATTACAGTAACCATTGTAGGTTTTTCTTTCTTCAACAGGAGGGTACCAACAATTTTGTCGACGTGTAAAATTAAAATGTTTGAGTTATAAGTGGTAAGGACATAAAGATGTAATCTTTCCTGTCTAAGTCCTTTTTTTAACTAAGCTGTAAAAATCAGCTTTTAACAAATAGTGCATATGCTACCACTGGTGTCCAGGGTGTCAACCTCAACTGGACACTTGAGGAGCTTAAAGTTTTTTAGCACTTTTGCTAGGGATGCACAATAACAACTTTTGTCATTATCCAATATGCAGATATTTCCAAACTCATTATCTCTGATACTGATATTTTGTGTCAGGAACACAAAGTCTCTGCTTAACTAAAATTGACCTGTTCCTTTCATGGTGACAAGCAATTTGTGTAAGAAACAGATGTAAAGCAGAAAATTAACATTTTATTGTGTATTTAATTATATTTTTGATTTATAAAAGGTTAAGTAGACAGACACATCCTATGTAGGGTGCTGTATCCAAAAAAATCACATGATAAAGTCTGCAATGTGCAGATTTTTTGTACTTTTTCATGATTTATAAAAGTGACCATTGAGTGATGATGAGGAAGACCACCATGGAAGAACTGAACATTTTGACAGTAGCCTATTACAGCCGATACATGGAACATTTATGGTAAATTTTTATGGTCAAAATATCAGGCCTAAATATCGGCAAAAGCTTTCATATTAACTTTTAAGGCAAATATTTGCTGATTCAGGTTTTGGTCTGATAATATAACGCATCCCTAACTTTGGCTTCATTTTTTAACACTTGATGTTGCGGCTAAAGCTGTATCCTCTCTTTCTTCTAACTTCTTAAAAATATCCCTCACTTTTGATCCTAAATGCAAAAACACAACAGCACAGAGATACGCTTGTCCTTTAAAGTCATGAAATTTGGACCTAGTTTAATTAACCTTCATGTAAATGGGTCTATGCTGTACAAATGGAAATACAATAAAGAGACTATATTGTCAGCTGTTTTGTACTATTTGAATTCACAAGAAATTAATGGTGTGAAACAAGAGTCATTTTAAAAAAATGAACTGTTTTTGACTAACATGCTAACAGGTTTACCGAATTTTGGTCTGTAAACTGTTCAAGTCTAAGGGCTCTTTCTTGGCTTTATATTTTTCTGAACATAATGGTGTGAACAAATGCACAAATGTATCTGGAGTTGAGGATAGTCAATAGAGACATTTCAGCCTTGACTGTTTGTGTTGGCTTGAGCAAATATAGAAAACCCATGGATAATTTTCTGGCACTTTTGTCTAAACAAAGTGTGTAGATCTAATGGTCCCTCTCTTTCAGGGGGGAGAAATAGGGATAAACATTGAGTGGAAGTGCAACCTGGACTGGGATATTGAATACTGCGTTCCCAGATACTCTTTTACTCGACTGGATGCACCGTTTGCCAAGAATGCTGTCTCAAAAGGCTACAACTTCAGGTACTGAGGCCGTTTCTTTTTTTTTCTTCCCAACATAATTTTATTTTGTTTATCACTTTTCACTCTTGGTCAATTGCTCTTTCACTCTTTCAATGCAGATTTGCCAAATATTTCAAGACAGAGAATGGGACTGAATTTCGGACTCTTCACAAAGCATATGCAATCCGCTTCGATGTCATGGTCACAGGCAATGTGAGTTATTTCAACATCTAAATCAAACAATTTGGAGATTGCTCTTGAAATAAGCATCAGTCAGGCAGCAGTTGTTGAAATCCCAAAAAAAGATGTGACCAATATCATAAGCAGACAGAAAATGCTTTTTTGATGGAAAGTCCTTTTTGAGTGCAGTAATTGATAATAAAATTCTGAGAGATTCAAATCATTACTTGTAATTTTAAGGCTTCGGATTCTTGAATGAAAAACTAAAATGTAAGATGTGTTTCGAAACATGTTAAAGACGCCAGCTTGCAGACTGGTTTGAAAATCCATTGAAAAACAACTTTCTGTTGTTTGATAAAATAGATGCACTGAATGCTCAGGTATTCACACACTGACATTTTGGCCTACTTTTGCTGACATAGAGAGAAATACTGAACTGCGTCAAGCTAAATCAGGCCATACAGAACTAAGTTAATGTCAGTTGGGCAATGCTGATGTTGGTTGGGCACTTTGAACATTTTTACACATGCCTAAAACTTTCCGATAATTGATCCAACACACTTGTAAATGGGATACACGGACAAGCTGTTGTTGTACATGGTGAAATTGCATATACAAGTGCTTCATATGGCATTGCTTGAGTTATGTTACAATATCTTTTTACTACACTCTGCAGCACGGAGCTCAGTTAGGCCAAAGGCTCCATAAGTTTTGCATGCAACCCATGCGTTACAGCCATGCTGACAAACATTTAAAATCCATCTACAATCAGTCAGGAGGCTGTCAGGAAATATTAAACTCCACCAGCACAATTTTTCTCTCCACTTTGGATATATCAAACTGGGTTGAACACAGCAAAACTGATCCTGGGAACATACTTTCACGGAAATTTTCTCAACATTGGTCAACATCAGCTCATCCATTGATTTGTGAATGGGCTTTAAGAAGCTTGGATTATATTTCTACAGGGTCCAATCTTTTAAAGAAAACTATTGCAGAGCAAACAACAGATCAGTGCTATCAGTTGCTCCCATAGGACACTCAGGGTCACAGTAGGTCACATCAGGCAGTCGTCCTAAACAGATTTCTCACAACTCTGCCGTGAAATACAGCGTTAACTTGATCAACTCATGACTGCTTTGAACTAAAATGAACACTGTCTAATTGTGCTGCTATGATCCTAACACTATAATTAAATAATGTTGACAAGCAAACTTAAGTTTTTAACCCTCACCTTTATTTTGTCAATTTTTTTCTTTCCTTTTGTCTCGCATCATTGATACAAACACAATAAGAATGCACTAAACTGTCCATATTTATAACATTTTCATCCAGATGTAAGTGGAAGTATTTCTACATTAGCTTATTTTTTTAACACTAGATGTTGTTGCTGTATTGAACAGCAATTTAGCCTAATTTTGAAGATTTAAAAATACACCTTTAATGCATCCATGTTTGAACTGTTTCTTGTCTCCTCTAGGCTGGGAAGTTTGACACAATCCCGACATTAATTAACCTGGTTGCAGCCTTCACTTCCATTGGACTGGTACACATTTCTGATCAATATAAAGATTTTAAAAAATTTTATTGGCTGCGGTCAGATTTATTAAAACTGTTTGTTTTGACAGGGTGCTGTTCTCTGTGATCTTATCCTGCTGAACTTCCTGAAAGGGGCAGACCAGTACAAAGCCAAGAAGTTTGAGGAGGTTTTGACTTTTTTTTTTTACTTTCACAAATACTGACTGAAGTAACTTTAACTAAATTTTTTCATTTTGCATTTCCACCACAGCAATGTAACAAAGCTTTGTGGTAATTGTGTGATAAGACATTTATAGTGGTTAAGCAGTGACGTGCTGTTTGGTGTCCCTGTCCTTCACATTGTATCAGTGTTGTGACAGCTCTAAAGATCTAGGCAAAGCAGGAGCACCACATACACACAGCACTGCACTCACTCGCTGGGTGCCCCAATCCCATCTCTCCAGAAGTTTGAACTGAAGTTCCATGACATTTATATTTAAGACTAAACATTACAGGGGTGTAAATAGCACTGTGAGTTATCTGTGATCGTTTCACATGTGGAGCGTTTGGGAGAGTAGTTCCGACACACAGGGGTGTTCTGTATATGCCACGGTTCTTTTGAATATATAACAAACACAGCAATCGACCCCTGTTTCGGTACAATAAACTACACAGAGATCACCTGTAGAAGGTGGTCTCTGCTCGGCTCCAGTCAGCCCCTGAGGCGGTTCGTTTGCACTGTGGCCACAACTGACACAGCAACAGTCATGCACAGGGTGATGAGTTAAGTCATCCCACTGTCTTAGTAGTAAAAGCAGCAGCAGTAGTAAGAATAATTGCATTACAACCACAAGGAAATGGAAATTAAGTACTACTTAGTGATAATGTTTTGATCCCACAGAATCACTTTGTGTGCACAGGCACAACATACCACCTAAATATCAACTTGGCCAAGCTGAGGTGTGAACATGAAAAGATCCTAGGGACAGACCCAAATTTGTAGGGTTATTTTTTAGTCAACTGATTTGGAACGAAGCAATCAAGCTGTAGAAACCCACCTAAAAGATTTCAAGCCCAGATGCTCTTCCCTGTAAGAGTTTCTTAAGAGATTTTCCACTCTGTTTTGTCTTTCCAGGTGTCAGAGGCCCAGATAGAAGCATCTGCTGCTCAGAGCCCAGGCAGCCTGCTGTCACTGAAAGGAGGAATCAAGAGCTCTTATGACTCTGGAGCCATTTCCCTCACCCCCTCTGACCAACAACTTTGACTGTCAAAATCAACAACTAAAGCAACCTGAAGACATGAACTTTCCTCTTTACTTTTTTGCCCCCGAAAGATACATTACGTTTTTACAGATTTTCGGTAACCGACTGGTTCTTTGAGAGTGGTGAGTCATTACTGTGTTTACATGGAATTGAGTGTCTAAGTTGGGAGCCTAAATCCAGCTTTGATCATATAGTATACAGGACAAGATATTTACACACACACACATACCTGGTTATTTATATCCCCATTTGTATTATTAATATCAGTGACCCAGTTTCTTTTATGCACACAAAGTTATCATGTTCTTTTGCAACACAAAATTTTGAGAATTTTGAAATCTAAGAAAAAGTGTAATAGTACTGTGGCTCAGCACTATTACACTCCAACACTGGATTGCAGAGGTGGTGTATCATCCTCATTTCATGCAATGGTGTTAGAGAGAAACAGAACTTATTGAACAGGTCCTTACCGCCGACTGGGGTCGGGCTGTTACTGCTTACATTAAAGATAAAGGAGCAATGGACCAAGATACACAGCTGTGGGTTGCTCATAAAGTGAAGGTCTTTGCACTCTGTGTTAGATTTTGGATCTGTTCCTGGATTATTAATGTCTTAGATGCAAACCTTTCACACTGAGCTTGGTGTGTTTATTTTTCTTTTGGATGATGGAAAGTCACAGTACAACAAACTTTCCACACAGCAAAGATGACTTTGTGGTTCAATTCAATTTTCAATTTAGAATTACCAGTTAACCTAATGATCATGTATATGTTCAGGGGGAGTACCCAGAGAAAACTCATGCATGGAAAGAAAGTGCAAACTCCACATAGAAAGGTCCCGACCAACTTGTGGAGCTAAGCCAGTAACCCTCTTGCTGTGAGGCATCAGCACTACCTACTGCGCCTCTTTGCAGCCATGTTATGGTTCTTTCACTCCTTATTAAAAGAAGAAAACATTTGATCCATTCACTCCTAGCAGAGCCTTTTGGGTGTGTAAAGGCCTGTGCGTCACAGCATTGAGTGAAGTGGTGAAAGAAAAATTGTTGAAATAAGAGAATGTTCAATTTCAGTCTTTCTTGCCTTATGTGGCTGTTAGCACAAATGCTGGCTTTGTCTGTTATGTTCCACTTTTGAAATCTACAGAGAGGGCACAGCATATCAGTGAGGTTTCAGAGTGGGGAAGAGAGAGGAAGAAAAGGGGGCAGCAGCCACGGCTCCCATCATAGCTGCAGCTCTTAAAAGTCAAATTCACATAAAATGACTTGGATGGATGGAAAAATAAACTCAACATCAAAAATATTTTGGAAAATAAAGGTGAATGAAAGTTTTGCTCTCAGTGGGCAAACATCATTGGCACTATATGAAACTGTATTTCTTTTTGAAAGTGCAATTAATGTGGTCAATAAAGTGGGCAAAGTGTAAAGGCCACAAGACTCTTGCTGATACTGCCATGTAGGTTTTGCTGATCCATCACTTGGCTGTAGCTGTGCCAATGCAGGTAGTGGAAGGGGAAGACATAAATATGCAGTCATATCCCATTTTTAGAAAGATTTCTTCAGCAATACTGGATCTTTTATTATCTGGATGAGAGTTTATCCCAGTTTCTGAAATCAAAATATGAACTTTACTCACCCAGAGAGAAAAAAGTGGAATGCCTGTAAAATCTTATCACTGTACTACGATACTCAAGTTAATGTAAACTCACTTAATGAGATGTGTGGTGCTGCAGTCAGACTACACCGTTTTTTTTTTTTTGTCTGAGCCATAACTTCATGCATTGATTTGACCAACAAACATAACAGACTTTATTAATGTACTCACCTACACATTACAATCAGTGTGACAGCTTTGGAAGATGAAGGGATGTCTGCCTACCAGTACGTATAAAGCAAGCATACTTTATTTACAGTACAGTACTTTGTTTGTTTGTCTTTCCAAACTGCTCGCTGTTCAAAGATTTGGCTGCATCCCATACACGTCATCTCAACCAAACTTTAGATCAACCCACCCACAGATAGAGAGGTCAAGTTGGAGTGGGACTTGAGGCTGTCTGACCAGTGGCAATGCTGCACTGACTTCTAGCCATGACAATCATTTCCCTAATTTTCCAAAACTTCAATAATATTAAAAAAATGGTTCTCCATACAATGAAAGCTTTTAGTGATAAATACTTTGACCAAGCCGTTTTTTGGACCAGGCTGTGTATGCTTATGTGGGCTGTTAAACCATCTGCTCCCACAACACAATCATATCATTTCAAGGTTTCCTGTAGCCAGCTTCAAGGGGGCACTCAAGAAACTGAACTTTTGCCACTTTCACACTGGGTTCATTTTTCAGTCCAGGGGGTTGCTGCTTGATCCAATTGTGAGGAATGACATGTTAGTTTGATGCTATTGCTAACAGCAGTTACATCTTTGGTTGCTTTTTTTTCCAACATTTCTCTTTTGTCAGTTTGTAGTTGTAATCCTTCTATGGCACGTTACACGGGCACATGTTTTCAGAGCTTGACAAATGTATCTTAATTCCTCTCAAAGCAACATCTTCACTCCTCTTTGGCTTTGCTGCTTTGTCTGTTTGCATCTGTGACTGTCATGTGTGCAGGGCGCTCTGTGCTCTCATTGGTCAGAATCACTGTATTAGAAGAAATTGTTGGAGGCAGGGCAGAAATCAAACCTGCAAGACTTCTGTCAGTAAGTTGTGGGCCATCCCAGATGGGGTCTTGATCATTGCTTACTTTGACACAGTACCTGGGCTGGCAGGCTCCAAATCCCTGCTATTGTCAAATTGGGCAAAAATTGTGCTCGGATCATGTAGTCTAACCAAGCATAAAGACACAGAAGCCCTAAGCAGACATGTCTCCAGACATTTTAAGTCAAATTTTCCAAAATAACATCTTACTTTTGTTTTTTGTTTTAATAAGATTTAATATTATTAATGTGATTCTCTCAGGATAATATCGCTGGTTTTCCAAAAATTTATGTTTATATTACACTGAGGCAGACTTCCCCTGAGACAAACAAAGAAACTCAATAAATGATGAATCCTAACCACTTTAGAGAAGCTTATTTAAAACCACAGCCATTATACTCTGAGGAAACTCTAATTATGAGAATGTTCATTTGTTGGAAGCATTGTCATTTAATAACATCCTATTAGTAATAAATTGCATCCTTCTGAATTCCCAATAAGTTTAACAAAATAGAGGTTATTAGAATTTACCCGTATGAAAACATCAGGGGGGGTTCTCTTCCTTGTCGTTTTCACACAATCACTTACTGCTCTTCCATGGCACTGTGTATAAATAAAGCACTATAGTCTCCCAGCGGTGTAAAGACATGCTTACTGATGACGTGTGTGTTCTTGCATGGGGCTGGGGATGTAGGTATGTGTGTTGGGCTTGTGGTTCATAAATGGACCGTTACTAGTCCATTCCTGTAAGTTTACATGCAGTAAGAGATGTTACCATTCAGACTAATGGACTGGTGCATTTCCTATTTTAGATCATATTGACTACTCCAAATGATTCCCAGATTTTTGTTTATTTCGGTTTTTCGCTTCGGCTTTTAGCACCGTTGCTTGTTTTTTTTTTTCTCTGACTCAGACAAACAGTATACTTAATAATTTTTCTGTCCTCACCCACTTATAAAATTATAATGGTGACCGGGGCCCTAATAGATGAGCTAAAGAGCCTCCTAATGGCTCTGACACTGATTAACAGTGGATGATAGCTGTTCCTCTGTGGGTGTCCACAGAGGAACTGAGAGCAGTCAGCCACAGACTTTGATGAACTAGTTCGATTACTCAAATCAATATAGTGCATGTCATGGAAATATCAGAATATTATACATGGTGCCAAGAAATACTCTCTGAGTGATGCCTCTGTGTCTTATCTGGACTAAATTTACATCCATCATCTATTCTGCTTATCTCTTTTGGGTTGCGGGGGCTGGAGTCTATCCCAGCTGACATTGGGCGGGAGGTGGGGTACACCCTGAACCAGTCACCAGCCAATCACAGGGCCACATACAGAGACAGACAACTATTCACGATCACACTTAAAGGCAATTTGGGGTCACCAATCAACCTAATGAGCATGTTTTTGGTCTCTGGGAGTAAGCCAGAGTACCCAGAGAGAACCCACTCATGCATGGGGAGAACATACTAAGTCCATACAGACAGGCCCAGGGATCGAACCAGCAACCTTCTTGCTGTGAGGCATGTGCACTACCTGCTGTGCTACCATGTCGCCGACTAAAGGTACAGTTTCCCCAAATATGTGACCATTGTGTGACTGTTAGAAGTTAAAAAACAAACAAAAAAGGCAGCAGACAGGAAACAATGCTGCTCCATCAGATATATTGTTTAGTAAAATGAAAGACTGAGTTGAGATATTGTTCCATCTTAATAAAGAAAAAGCAGAGAGGGAAACAGACACTAGACATACCCCTTTTTATGAAAACAAGGATATAGAGGGATGATGACTCTTTTAGTGAAGATGGAACATATTCTGGGCAGATATAAAGTACCAGTGCCAGTTAGCTTAGCATGTGCTATTATACAGTCTGCCTGAAAAGTGATTGGGCCTGTAAGTGTTTCTCATTGATCATAAAACTGCCTGAAATTAATTTAGATGCCCCCTTATAAGTTAAATATCTTAATTAGCATGAACGCTCACTGTCACTAAAAACTGAATATGGTTATGTTATGTGCTGCAGTTGTGAGTGTCGTGTTTTGTTCTCTCTCCTCTTTCTTCTTTGTCAGGTGCAGCTATTCAGCCACAGTGCAGCCAACAAACTCACCCGTATCAAGGCTGAGTATTTAAGAGCAGAGGAAGAGATGCTAGCCTGCAGATGTTCTGGACAGCACATTTTAGCATTTTAGCTAGCACATTTTCAAGCATACACACTTGTGAAATAAATAGTCGCTCACTCAAATCTGGTGTCTCCTGATTGAAATATTACCAGCTTCATCTATTCAAAAGTTAAAATACATTTGAAAATGTATAACAGTAAAATTTAATGAGGGTTAATTATACAGTTTTTATTGCTAGTTGCAGCTCTTTTTTTCTGAAAGGAGACTCAAAATGTTAAACATACAAGAGAGTGTTGCTATTTGCTTTGAAATACTAAGAAGCAAAAAAAAGACTTAATGAAATAGAAAATAATTTCTTTAATGTTCCTCTTAATCTCACAGCTGATAGCAAACATCAATAGAAGAGGCTCATTATGTTAAAAGATAAACTCTGTCAATACATTTTTATATTCTATGTTGTATTTAGAAACGAGTATTCACAGGAATCCACAGCTTCTGCTGCAGCTCCAACCTTTCTTCTTGTTCTTTCTCTGGGGTTAATTTCATGGTCGGACAGGACGACACAACAAGGAAACAGAGTGACTCAGTGTCACAGACAGACAAACAGAAGAGTCTCTGAGTTTGTCGAAGGATCTCACCAATGTGCTGAAATCTTTACTACAGCCACTAAACATTCATACAGATGATGTTTTGATACTGGGGTATACTCCAGGCTAAACAGAGCAGACAGCATGGAAAGAAAAACTAATAAGTAAGAAAAATGTCTCCAGTTAAGAAAGATTTGTGCTTAAATATTAAAGTCCATGTGTTAAGACCCCAGTACTTGTTGAATGTGTCTTGTAAGAAAAAAGTCTGACAGTCCTCCCTAATGTCTTTCATGTGTGTCCTGATTGTAAATCCACAACAGCTCTGTGTGCCTCAGAGAGGAAGCCCTGAAGAAATGTTCTGTTGATTCATCAACCAGATAAAACTGTCTTTGAGTCTCAGGGTTTTTGCACTTTGACTATCTGTGCTTCCTCCCAGTGTTCCTCCTCTTCAGAGCCCGGATCCAGGCCGGCAGAGTGGCTCGTCTAGCAGGTGCCTCCTCCTCTATTGCTGCCTGCTCCATCTCACTCTCCTCAATCACAGAGTCCTCCTCGGCTCCTGAGTTGTCCTCCTCTGAGTCTGACACTCCCAGGTACACTTCGGGGGGAGGGATGGTCTGCACCTGCTCTGCGAAATGAACCCGCCGGTTCTCCTCAACTCGCCTCTGATCCACGGCAGGATGAATGGAATCAAAAACAGATAAATGATCACAGTTTATCCAATTATCAAGCAGGTGAAAGGTTATGAGAGGTGGACAGAGTACAAGGCTGTTTTTCATGAATAAATGTACATTTACTTTTATTATAAATTACTGAAATAGAAGGAAAAGTACTGGTCTATGAATCTACCCAAGTAAAAGTTTAGACTAATTTGGTTAGTTTACTCAAAGTAATGAGTCGTTAGTTTTGATACCTGAGAGGTTGAGGATGGAAAGTAAATTCTGATCTTTTCATCCTGTGCAGTACAAAAACAACAAGAGATAATGAATCCCCAACCAATTTGACTGATTAAAGGAACACCTTTATAATGAAAATCAATGCAACTGCAAATGACTCTCACTTTGTGCTTCTAAACATCATTTAGTGGCATAAGTCAAACAACTGGCAGGTTGTATGTAGCTGATGGAGACCTTGGGTTTCCTGTTACTTTTATCTATTTATTTTTTCCAGAAACAGATTGTGTGTGAAATCAGTGGTGGACAGTACCACAGCATCTACACTTTACTTCAGTGTTACTTTTAGGGAAAACTTGACTTTTATCACTCCTCTTTATTCAATAGACAAAACTCATACTTTCTACTCCATTTAATTTTTTCAAATGTTCCAGTTACTCATTACTTGCGATCAGCTGATGAATTTTCTTTTTCCTTTTAGCATCTGATCTAAAAGACAACGAGAAGTACTCAAAGAGCGCAAATCTCCACTGAGGCATTTATGACATTTTAGGCTGAGTTAAAAGCAAAAATGTGGAAACTGTCCTATCTTTCTATCAAGACATCTTTTAAACATTCCTGGATTCACATCTATGTTTGGATCACAACCAAAATCTAATTACTTCGTCTTTGTGCCATGACCAACATTTTTATCAAAATCCATTGAACACTTTTTGAGTTATCTTGCTCACAGCTTGGGGTGTGAACAAACAGACAGCAGATAAATATAACCTCCTTGGCCGAGGTCATAAACTGTGTTTGTGTGTGTACGCAGGATTGCTGTGCCCGCACTACCTCAGGCATTTAGATCAGGGCTGTCCAACCTTTTTCATCAAGTGCCTCATACAGAAAAATACAAGGATGACAGGACCACGTTGATGCACCTGACCACTGATGTATAGAGCTAAGTATTTTGGGATGACAAATCAGGTTTCAGAGGACTCTAATTGGCCCTGGCTAACAATGGATCCAGGCCTGAGCCATTTGCTGAAAACTCAGAGAAAAGAGCAAGGTGCAAAGGGTTGCCAAACTTTAAAGAAATGTTGCTGCTTAAAGGAAGTAAGGGACGACTAGCACATGACTAGCTTGTAAACCTTGACACAGAGCAGATAGTACAGAAAATTGCAGTACTTATGCAATTTACTGGCATAATCCATTATCTGTTTCAACAGTAAAACAAAAGATTCATCATAACTCGAGCCATTTGTGATTCTACTTTTTGGGGTTTGCTTTGGGACACTTTAAATTGAACCATAGGCCGTAGTTTGGGCAGCCCTGGTGCAGATGGAAGTAGCAGAGAATTAGACGCCCACATGACTCAGGTCAGGCACCATAGTTTGAATTAAGAAATGGAAATAATGGATACTACAGAGAGGCATAATTCTGCACCAGAGCACTCATCTTAAGCCCATGTTTGAGGTTTTTGAAGTGAAAAGGATTTGTTTCCCTTCCAGTGTTTGGTATGTTTATAGCACATCACATGCCACACTAGGTTTGAATGATCAGCAAGTCTCACCCAGACATGATCAATGCAGATTTAGACCGCAGAAAAATGTGATCAAGGCATTAGATAGTTTGATAATCTGTTAAAGTATGAATAAAGAGGCTGTCACTTACAGCCCTTTCTTTATCTGTTTTTGGGTTGGCACCCACACGGCCTCAGAGAAGTAAAAACAGTAAGGACAGGGAGACAGGAGTAAGAATATGTTGCACATGGTTCAGAAGACCCTGAACCTCCTGAAATGGATGTTAACAAATATGAATATTTGCTCCGTGTAAAGCCCGGTGGACACATCTGTGCTCATCAGCTGCTTTTGGTTGTACCTATATTTTTGGATCTGTAAATCTGAGAATCTGTAGCATGTGAGAATTCTAAATAGTATTTTCAGTATTTTTCCAGTATTTTTGCATGATTCATAACTTGACCAATTCTCAGTTGTTTAAGAGTGATATATGAGCAGGAAGATCTAAATCTTTACTCAAGCCCTGAAGATTTGTACTTTGTCCACCACCGTGTAAAAAGTGAAGAACAAAACTTCACCAATATACTGTATACTGTAAGAAAAAGTTGGAGGAAACCAGGTGCTCTCAGTACGGTGAGGTACTGTAGGTAATGGCAGAAGATATAAACAGTATGTGTAAATGTTTGTCTCCCTGAGGCTGTTTCAAAAATAAGTTGCTCAGAGGTATTTCTTGCTCTAATATTGGTAAAGGGGTCAGTAACAGAAAAATAAATCTGTCCTTAAGTTTCTGTTATTATTTCATAACTAAAACTCTAAACTAAACCACACTCTGCCATGATGCATGTTATGATCTGGAAAACAGACCTGCCCTACATTTTAGTACCACAGGGAGGCAGTGTGGTACTCCTTATTTAAACGTACCCTCTTCGTCTCCACCTCCATCGAGCACTCTGAATTCTGGGAAATGGAGTATTTGAGGACACCCTTGGGTGGCAAAGCAGGAGGAGAGAGAGGCTGAGGGGAGTTGATGGTGTGTAAAGGCAGTGACGTCTCTCCTGTCTCCTTCATCGTCTCACTGCCAAAAGATACAGCCCCCTCTGTGAGACGAGAGAGACATCATAACTCAGTTTTTTACTTTTATTTCAAAAACATCTCTAAATGTGTAGACTAAAACCACAGTGTTGATATTTTTGGACCTCCTCCTGATGTATCTCCGTCACTTATTCTGTCTGTTTGAAGCCTCTGGTCTCTCCTCTCGGCTGACTGATGCTGCCTTTTCCTGTTGAGATGGACTCTGCTCTTTAGCGCTGAGTTGTCCAGAAGATCTGCAGGCTGCAGATACAACAAGATAGCAAGATGAGACACACATATTTTAAGTATCAAAACTAACTCAGCAGATATAATCTGACACAGAAGATGGACTTTTTCACATATCCATGGGATACCTTTTAGGTCCATCTTCCCATACAGTCTGACTGACAAGAACAGAACTCTCCTAGAAAGACTGGAGGGTGACTGACTGAATGTTTTGTCTGTCACATACATCACGAGTCACTTCGAGGCTTACAGTCACTTCTTTCTATCAGCACAACTAAACCACACACAGGAGGTGTCAATATTAGTTCTAGTCTTCTTTAAAAGAAGAAGAAAAAAGAAGCCTTTAAGTAAAACTCTTATATTGGAGTGGATAGGGACCCAAAACTGGATTGTGAAGTTGTTTTTAAACTGGTTGTGGAATTGTTGTTGTTCAGACAATGAAAAACTATAATCTGGTAAAAAGTGCTGCCGACTGAAAATTCTTAACTAACTAGAGTTAACTCTAAAAACTATAGAAAACTGACTGATAAGTAGCTAACTAAAACATTTCTTAAGACTTTTTAGGCATTTTTTGGCCTTTATTGGCAGGGGAGAGAGGCTGTGGATAGGCTTGTGAAGGAGGAGCAAGACAGACTAGGGGGAAGACGCTTTGCAAACAGGCTGGATTCAAACTGGGACCAGCAAAAACACGTATATAGGTTGTACCTGGTTGCTTACCACTCTGTCAAACAAGCACCCTAACTGAACGTAATTGAGGGGAAATACTTATCTTTTCATGCACTGCTGTGTGTTATGGTGCTGCGAAACTGTGATGTTTTTTCCATTTCATATAAAAATGTTCTTAATTGAATAATTTTTAGTTTTTTAAATATCATCATGATTGAAAAGGAGGCAGGAGTACAGCTAACGTCTAAGACTGATATAAACCAATGAAAATCTGTTAAAATTGTAATTATGTGTATTATAACAGAAAAACTGACCCCTCGAAACATAGCCGGTTTCTTTTGTCGCTCATGCTCCGTCTGTAGCGCTGATTGACTGTTCCCATGCTCCATTGGTTCTGTCTGGTCCACCTCATCTTGCTGTTTTTCATGTGATACATCCATGCTGACAGGCAGGAAACCCTCTGATGTTGTTTGTGCCATGCTGACGCCTGAATCAGGTGCTGCCAACCGGTTGATCTCACCTCCATGGTGTAAATTCACAGTCTGAGGATCGTTTGGTGCAATTTTGACTTCCTCTGATGCCCTCTGATTGGCTGAGGTGGCTGGTAGGTTTGGGTTAAGGAACTTTGCCCACTCTTGACCTGTGGCAATCTCGTCCAGTAAACTGAACCCAGGACCCAGGCTGAACTCAAAGTCCCCTGATGACCTGCCACAAGATCATTTTTGTATTTTAGCATGTTTTATGAAAAAGGCAAAGTAAAGGTAGAGTTAAGTCTTTTGCCTCACAGGAAGAAAGATGATTAAAAATAACACTTGAAACAGGAAATTGATTTATGAAATTAATTACTAACCTAACACAAGCTTAGAGTTCCCTTTCCCCAACCTCTTCAGAGTCATGTCAAATCTACAACAATCACTCAAAGCACAAAGACCGGCTGTGCAGTGTAATGCAAATTAAAATGACAGCTCTACCATAACTATTACAGTTCCAAAGCTTCTATATTTTTAGGTTTTGTTGAAACATTTGGAAATGCTATCTATCTATCTATCTATCTATCTATCTATATATATATATATATACATATATATATACATATATATATATATATATATATATATATATACACATACGTGTGTGTGTGTGTGTGTTAGATTTTTCTGTGAAAAGAAAACAAATTAATAGACTGACTGATTGTACTGACTTTAAATGTATACTGAATATGTATTGAATATGTATATTTATTACGTGAGTGAAGCTGACCACCACTGTTAAATTTCCTTCGGGATCAATAAAGTTGAATCTAATCTAATCTAATCTAATCTAATCTTTTGTGTGATTTTCAAGTTGATACTGTGTTTTATAGAGCAAAAAGAACAAAGCTTCAAAACAAACCTTATATCCTTTGCAAAAAAAGAAAGGAAAAGCCAGAGCTAAAGAGCCCTACCTTAATCAGTGGTTCTGATGGGTCAGAACTCAAAAGTGAGTCACAGAGCTGTTTTTAGTGGGTCCCTTTAGGAAAACATGTGGATAGCTAGCCCAGTGGTGGATCTAAAAGTTGGAAAGCTGTATAACAGCACCAGATTTACAAGTTGGTGAAACCATTTCTAAGCCCATATTAGAGTTTTTTTTTTTTTTTTTTTTTTTAATGAAAAGTGATTTCTATCTTTTTAGAGCCTTTCTGCCAGTTTTAATAGGCTTTACCAGGTTTGCTTAGGTAAGCTTTTGATAGGTTGTTCATATTATTTTTGGTCTCCAAATCTAAAAGGCTGCAGCATGTACATTTTTAAAAGTGTAAATGATATTTTGTAAACAAACATGATGCATTTACTATTTCTCTGGCTTTGTTCCAACCCAAAGGCATGAATATGTTATAATAATAACCACTTGTCATGAATAGAGATTATTCAGTTTTAGTATCTTTGAACCATTAAAAATGTAACTATGTAATTCATAAAACCAGTTCGACACTAAAGATGCAATGGGGTCTTAAAGGTCACATGTACAGCAAAATCGATTTTCTTTGCTTTAACATTGTAAGAATGGACAGATGCTCTGTGCCTCTTTAATGAAAAGGGCCCTAACATCTGTTTTTTTTACATCCTGTGGTTTACTATGTAATGGTTATACAGCCCCCACCTACATGTGTGTTTTCTGCTCATGACAGGCAGTCACCATGACTCTATTCACACTTTAAAAAAAACTGAAAATATCTGGACTTTACACAGATGAGTGGTATGTGTGAACGCTAACAGTCAAGTTTTCACTCTGACTTTACAGGGGTTATTTCCATGCCCCCCCCCCCTTCTTTTCTTTTTTTAATTCAACTTAAATCAAATCTTTGCTTAAAGTACACCCAAGACATGATGCAATCTGTCAAACACTCCAGGACATGGGACCTTTAAATTGTGTTCCAGGCTCTTCATGAGCAGCACTAACTGTGACATTCAGCACACACATAAATACAACAGTGGTTACATTAAGTAAGTTAACCCTCCTATTATCCTTGGGGTCATTCAATGTTATCATTCAAAAAATAATAGTTGACTCTTTTGTTTTCGTTTCATATTTCATGACTTTTCCTATTTTGATGAGGATAGCATAAAACTATCATGATGATATTTTTTCAATGTGCTGAACACATGTTGCACACATTGGTGTTCCTCTGGGGTCAGTTTGACCCCAAGCCGTTTTAACTGTGTAAAGCTTGTCTGTTGTGTGTGTGACCTAAAATCCCCACACCTGCAGGTGCAGAGTTAATACTTTTAAAGTTCCCACAGGAACTTTGATACTTCTCATGTTGTGGGTATGTGAGAAACGACTTTTGAACTCCTGCCAAAACGTGGAGCCAATGTAGACTTGCAAGTTGATCACATTCAAGGCTTTCCAACTATCAAGTCATCATTAGAGCTCTTCATAACACCATGGACTGAAAATAGAGGGGATGTGTGTGTATGCGTATAGTTGGAAAGACCTAAATGTAGCTGACTTAGAAGCCTACATTGGCTTGCTCATTTTGGCAGGAGTTTATGATTCAAAAGGTCAAGCAACAGCAAGACTTTGCATGCTGAGACTGATAGAGCAATATTTCAAGCCACCTTGTCTCTGAAGACATTCTAAGTTTGGGAATAACAAAAGAGGAGGGGTGAGTGAGACTTTACAGTGACGAACCTCAAATGTGTTACAAAAAAAGGAGATAAAAATAAGTAAATAAATATATTCATGTGGGGGGGGGGTCACCAATATCAATCAATATGGTTCATTCTGTGACAGTCATCAGTGTGCACCCCAACTTAGAAATGATTTGGATGAAAGATTTTCAGGATACACTTACTGTAAAACTGAAAGTTTGACCTGATGGTGGCGCTACAGGAAAGGTCATAATGTCACCAAAATCAGTAGGGTTCATACTCTTGTGGTCATTGATGTTGTCAGTTAATTTGAGAAGACTTGTATGAAAACTTTTCAAGACACATTCATTCAAATTTAAAAGTTTGTCCTGATGGTGGCGCTAGAGGATAGGTCAACTCACTGATAGGTTTCATTATTAAGGGCTTATTTACATATTCAACAAATAAACAAAGTGCCTGACACAAGAACTTGGTCAACAGGTTTATATAAATCATTTTCTGGAAGCAAATATCCCTGTGGTCAAACTGACCCCAAAGGTAAAATGTGTTAGTAATATTTGAGGAAAATAGGAGGGTTAATATTTCCCTGATGATGTTATGTCTTTAAACATCTTGTAGATATCCTTTTTCAGTGCTGGAGTGTGTCGTTCATGGTGTGATGACAGGAGCTGTCAGTGATAGGGGTGTGTTTGGTGCATTAAAGGGAACAAACATGAGACCAAGCTTAATATCACAGCTGTGCTCTGGGACGTCTTTGAAATACTTCACATATTTAAATGTGTGTTTTTTTTTGGCCTGGGAAACGAGCCAACAAAACCAGACTGGGTGCTCCAAGCATGTGTCATTCCTCAGTAAATTAAATACTGTCTCCAGTAATCAAACTTTATATATAGGTTACCTCATATATCCTTCGTTGGTGCTGTCCTCAGTGTGTACAGGAGAGGAGTGATTGTCCAGTGAAGACGACATCTGCTCCTCATCCTTATTTGACGTGTTGATGGGAGTTTCTGATGTCAGGAGCTGGTCCTGAGGTAAAATCTGTGTGGAAAAAGACTTAGTTTCAGTTATGTTGAAACAGTATTTTATCAAAATCTTTTTAAAGAGCTATGGTTGGCAAAAATATGCTAAACACCAGAGAACTAATTGAGGGAATTGAGGCTACACAATTCAGCTTTTAAGATCTATTGATGTATTTTATCAACTAAAATAAAGGGTAACACAGTATTGTTTAAATCAATTTTTGGTGCTGATCAGATACAAAGGGATTGAAGGCTTAATAATTAGTAGAAAATAATGTTTACAGTAAGAACCACTAAGGTAATGTACATATTCACCTCTAGAAAACTGATTTTTGGTGGTTTAGTACAGGGGTGGGCAGCTTTGGTTACTATGGAGGCCACATTAATGTGTACTGACTTTCTGAGGGCAAAATTAATACAAGTCAAGGGAAACTCTAAATAAGACGTGATGCAGGTAGTTCAATTAAAGTGATAAGTATAATGCTTCCATTAAAATTAATGATAAAAACATTTAATTCTTTAGCTCAATAGTAAACAGTAAAGCACAATTTAATGTGCTGAACATGGAATTAAGGCCAGTTTGAGGTGCTTTAATTGGAGTGAAGTAGGATGTACTGGTTATTAAAGTTCATTTGACTTTAGTCTTACCAAATGAATTAAGTGAAGCTTCATTAAAGATCTTTATGGAAACCATTACAGTAAGAAAGAACTACCAAAACAAGGAGACCTCCTAGTTGTTACATATTGACATAGAAATATTTATTTTTTTACAATGTGATCATTTTTACTTTTATATTTCATGGCAGATTTGGTAATCTTTATTGCTTGAATTTTTGAAAGATTGGAGTTGATGAGCAAGCTGCATTTAGTGAGTAGGGGGCAGCATGTGGCCCCAGGGTGCCAGTGTCCCACCCATGTTCTACTTTATTTAAAACCTCAAATCTAGATTTTTCATGTTCATATTCTTTCCTTCTCTTTCATAAATAAGTACCACTCTCAGTGTCTGTGAGCGGGCTTTGCAGAACAGCTCTGTGACTTGACTCAGTAAATCCAAAGAAACAACAGAAGCCAATGAGTCACTTAAGACAGTTTATTCAAGAGCAAAAGACTAATACTTCAGTGACGCCTGTGTCTTCCTCAGAGTGAGGGACACAGGTCTTTGCACCTGAATAAATACATTCATTGACCTGAGTAAATAAATGTATTCAGGTGTTCTTTGCATCCACATACACTGTCTTGGGTGGCCTGTTAGTTCCAGTTTGGGACTGCCTGAGTTGTGTAGAGTGTTAATGTATTTTTCAAATGTTTCTTATGGTCCTGCACTGAGACAGCCGACCTTCATCTGTAGTGTGGCAGAAGTGCAAAGAACTTGTCTGCCTGGGTTTGATGGATATTAAACCAATGTAAAGTAAAAGAATCAACAGCCAATTATGACAATAAAGCATTAATTTATTTAAGAAACACAGAACTTTTTTGTGCAAAGAAGGAATATTGGAGGTAAGAGTTTTTGGCTCTACGGCAACAATAATGAATACATCACTATGTTGATACATTATCTATTTATGGGTTACAGATCAGCTACAAAATATTGAGATGAGTGAAAATATTAAGACGTGCAACTTCAAACTAAGGGCAGAAAAGGGGAGTACTGTCCAAACTACACATATAACTTGGCTTTTTCTGCCTTTTTGACCATTTAAAGCTGGAAATTTCCCAATATATGGAGCAATGAACCACAGTTTTTGTTGCCATGATTTTTACGCATTTAAATAGAACTTGAATAGCATAAAAGTTAAAACCATTGTCTTGATAAATTCATTAAACACATCTGCACAAACAGAGGACCCCCCATTTATTTTTCCTTCTTTATACAGAAAAAAGTCTTGATTTTTAAATATCTTATCAAGTAACCCATTGCTTTTAACAACTTAAAGCTAAAATGTGGTCTTTTACTGTAAAGTAAAAGGAAAACGATGCTAGATTGTGTACAAGTTGTTAAACCCTTTACTCACTCCAGTTCCTTGGTCTCTTCTCTGCTCGTCTCTCCCTCCATCTTCTGTTCCTTTTTTGCCAAAACTTCCCTGCCTCTCCTTCCATCTCTCCTTGATTTTCTGGGTCCATCTCCTGGTTTTATTCCCAGCTCCTCGCTGTTGTCTTCTAGAGAGGCTGTTAGTTTTCCCTGCCGGTACAATCTGCATGTCCTTAGCATCAGATCCTCCATTTCCCATGTGCATCACTTTGTCCTCCTTAGTTCCTGTGCCCATATTTCCATCTGCAGGCATCAAGGACCACACATAGGCTTTTGGTGTGAACCCCTGACTCTGTCCCGGACTTGTATCAACACCTTTATAATCAGTCGTTTGACTTCTCAGCGCAGAGCTGCCAAATATCCCCCCTTCAGTCCTCCCAGAGGAAGAGACATCCACATCTTTGAGTGATGTAGCAGGAAGCAGCTGCTCTCTTCCTGTTTGGATCTGTGTGCTCCGTCCCAGTACCCTGCTTTCCCCTCCATCACTGTTAGTGTTTTCTTTGTGGGAGGGGGAGGAAATCGGACCCTGATCCACTTCACACACAGGACCTGGTTGCTGTATCACTGCAGTAAACTCTTTGGAGGCGACACCATTGGCCCCAATCTCAAATCCATTCACAGGACAGTTGTTTGCACCCTGGAGGTGGGAGGCTCCTCTCTCTCCATCCTGCGTCCATGTTGGAGCAGATGAGTTGTGTGCAGGTGTGTGTAGGTACACCTGCCCCTCTCTGCCTGCCTGCAGCTTCAGTCTCTGCAGCATGGACTGCAGCAGAGCCTGAGTGTCTGTTGAGTTTTGTGACTGAGACATTTAGGAAGAGCACTCCTGTGTGTTAAATCCAGAGAAGCATGACACCAAAAACCACGTGCAGACATAATAATAAAATCCTCCAAACAGACCTGGATTCATCACAGACATTTGTGTTGCTTTAAAGGGAAACAGGAGACCATGAACAAAGGAATCAGCTGTGTGTAGATGTCATCATTTTGTCCAACTTATGTTGTCTAGCTCCCTGTAGTTGCCGTCCTTTCTTTTTTAATTTTCCAGTCTTTTTCCATTTTCCATCCACAAAAATCAAGACAGGTCCCGTACAGTTAGAACACCTTTGCTTCTCCTTCTCCTCTGTGTAAGATGGATGTCTTCCTTTCCTCCATAATTCTGTTTTTGACAGATTTCTGTTTTCCGCTCTCGTGTCTTCTCACACTGTCTCCTCCTGAAATGTCGTTGGTTTCAGCACACAAAGGTCGTCTCAGTCACTCCCCTTTAGTAACAGACTTTACTATCAATGGTACAGGGAGGAGAGAAGGCGCGACGTTCCTCTGATCTGTCACCCTGAAGTGGACCAACAAGAAAGACCAGTGAGGTGAGATAATTGTGTACTGACAATGACTCTCTCTCTTTCTGCCCATCTTTCTGCTTGTCATCCCTTCCTTCCTTCCCATTTTCTCTTCTCTCGCTATCTCCCTGACTTACACATGAGCACACACGCCCTCTTTCTTCCCACTGTGACCCTAAGAGTGGTAATTACAGGGCATCTTTAGTGCACAGCTGCTATTTTTTGTATTCAGGATGAAAGAATCCAAACTATGACCCTTGGAAAAACCACGTTAACAGGGTTTTTACCAGATGTGTTAACAGTTTTTTTAAACCAGTAATGTAGTGATAAAATTTGATTAACTTATGATACAGGAAAATGTAGGAAGAGGGACTTTACTTGGGCATTTGACCAAAACAAAACTTTGCATGTTTCAGTGCCAACAGGAAGGCAATGTTTGGCAGGAGGCTGGCACCAGTGTAATTGTTTAAGGACACGTATTGATATTATTAAATCACATTCATTAAAGCCCATACATGAGCTCTTAAGACCCCAGCCATTTCTATGAGCAGGTCTGCTTTAAATGCTGTGATATTTTATGGCATGTCCAGTGAAATCATCATAGGGAGAATTTTAAGGACAGATTGTTGGAGCACATGTTTTCTGAAAGCTGGAGCAAGCAGAAGAGGATTTTTTTCTGATGGCTGGGAATACATTTTTGAAAATAAAAACATCTACAAGAGTATTTGCCAAAAATGTGATTTAAAATTAATACTAACATTAATTCATGAAAATAATAATTTTCAAATCATGACTTTGTTTGAAAATTGAAAAAAATATTACACATACAGGTATCAAATATGACTTTTAATAATTGTATTATTTGGAGAGGGTGCTTGAATCAACTTATGTACAAAATAGACGATTTCTACTGAATAAAATGCTCTGTATAGCTAAGTACTTTATCATTTTTTTTATATTCACATAATGGCATTGTTTTAGATTACACTGAATTTAGTTATTAAGTTATAATAATAACATATTCTTGTCTTTACGGTGCCACGAAAACATCTTGCTCTAAAATGCAGTATGTAGCCTAAATGGAAAACCCCAACACAAACAAGAATGACACTGATTTATTAAACACGTTCAAATAATAAAATACATATATTTCAATAAATCATGAAATTAGCTTCTTTTCTATGCCAATTAAATACACACTCACTTTGGCCAAAGTACATTTAACACATCAAATGTTTAACATGAACATGAACAGAGAAGAGTAATTCATGTAAGAGGTCTCTGAGCACGGTCCTCTGTTATGAGGAAGATAGGACTGACAGCAAACTTAAGTATTCCTGAAAAACTGAATACTGATATGGTTTTTACCTTTATTTAACTGCTTGGTGGAACAATACTCATGTCAACACACAACCATGTAAAAAACGGTAATCAGGGAATCATACAGCTCAGGATTACTACAGTATTGAGTTTTTCAACATCCACTTGTACATATTTGTAAAACTGCAATATCTCTAATACAGTAAAGGCCAAAATGGTGCCGGTTGAAGAGCCGTTAGGGAACCATATCAGCCAAAACATTCGGTTCACTAGAAGGAGCTGAAATTCTCAAACTTAACCACGCCCCCTCTGAGTCTCTACCTCTCTGATTCGTCAACAGTACGGAAGCGGGTAATGGCGGCGTAAACAACTCTTGCATCCGCACATGATACCGCTTCAGTTGAGCAGCTGTGAATATTAAAACATTTTGACCGATATGAGGCTGAACGGAGAAAATTCCCGGTACAAGGAGGGATACCCTTAGGTGTTAAAACTGTTAAATCCCGGAAGTTGTTTCTTGGTGGTGTTAGCCTCTGGTCTCGGTTAACATTTAGCCGATTTTGCTAACTAGAATAAGTGTTGAGTTTGTAAAAAAAAAATGGACTGCGTCGTGACAGGAGGAAACGTAAAAGGTGACGAGACATGTTTTACTGAGTCAACCCTGTCTCTAACCGGAGCATAGTTATACACATGATATTTTTATATTAAATGTGTTGTTTATATCAATGTTCTTACCGTCCAGTGCTGGCCAAAGCCGTCCACTCCCTGTCGAGGATCGGGGATGAGCTGTATGTGGAGCCACAGGAGGATGGGGTGAGCTGAACTGTCATACACTTCCTCTTGCCATGCATTCAGACTTGTTGCTTCCTGTTGGTGCACTTTCTGCATTAGTGATAAAAGTTCTCCCTCTCTCTCTCTCAGCTGGCCCTGCGGTCTGTGAACTCCTCGCGGTCGGCCTATGCTTGCTTCCTGTTTGCGCCTCTCTTCTTCAGCAGGTGCAAACTGTGAGCGTGTGTAGAAATAACTCATGTGTTATGTGTGTGAAGCAGAAAGTGTGTCACATTTTGGCTGCTTTATCAGATGCCTTCAACTTGGCCCTCCCTTTCTTGCACAGGTACACCACCCCAAGAGGACAAGCCTTCCGCTGCAAAATGGCAATAAAGGTGTGTTAAGAGGATGAACAAACAGTTTTTATTTGTATTGCTCCATTTTATAGCAAATATTATCACAAGACTGAACACGAACAGTTCTAGACTGTGATCTTTTTTTTTTTTTTTTTTTAAACTGAAAGCGGGTCTTTTTGTCACATAATTTGACAAAGGACCAACCTTAATCCACCATGAGCACAGAAAGCTTAAGTGGCAAAAAAAAAATTCAGTTACAGAATATCTAGCTGAACCAGTCATGGAAAAGCAGTTTGATTATAACTGATGTTTGTGAGGGGAGAGGGGAAGATACAGACAGAGGGGTGGGTAGAACACAAAGTGGATGCATTTATGGCTACACATGCCATAATTTTGCACTTCCCATGTCTTATTCTACATCAGAGCTGGGCAACCAGTGGCCAGGGACCCACGTGTGGCCCTTCATCTCACACAGTGTGGCCTGCCAGTCCTTTAAAAAAAATCAAAAAATGTAAATATGAAGAAACCATCACAGGATCTGCCAAATGTAATTCATCCTGAGAAACCTAAGATGTCATGCACAAATTAGGATAAGTAATTGAAGAATTTATTATCTACAGTTCTTTCCCTAAATCTATTTAAACATAGCATTAGCATAAAGTATAAGGTGTTAGTAAGTACAATATTTGCTTTATAAGCTTTATATTTGGTGTTTTTGTTTATTTTTAAATTCATTTTTTCTACTGAGGATGCCTGATAAGTCATAACAATGTGTCCCTCTGCAGTGAAAAAGGCTTTATGTGGCCCTCTTGGTTACCAAAGTTGTCCATCCCTATTCAAGATGGTTAAATCAGTAGTAGTGTTGGATTATGTGTAATATTTTAGACAACAACCACAGGTGGAGAGATCATTCAAATGATTAAATTAACAAATGCAATGATTGTGTAATGGAGAATACTGATATTGGTAATTTAAGAGGATAAGCAGCTTCTAAATTATACCAAAAAGTTATAATGATGAGAAAATGTGTTGTTGTTAATGATGATGTTGCTTGTAGCAACTGAATCTAGGCGGGTCCACAACAGAATGTTGTCCATGCTGGTAATAGAGTTAACATAGGCAACATGTGTGGTACTTGCAGGAACAGATATTCAGTTTAGTAGAAAGATCATTCATATCTTAAAAATAGCAGCTATAATGATAGTCAAATAAATAACTTGCTGAATGTCTGTAGTTGTAGCAGTTGGCGTCATACAGGTCCACAGCAGCAGGCAGTCTAGGGATCCAGAGTAAGCAATGAGCCAATAAGGGAGGGAGGAAGTTAAGGAGAAGCTGGGTGTGCCAGTTTAATATCCCAGATAAACCTCTTAAACTAGCTAGGGCTGCCAGATTGTTTAAAAAGTTCCTCTGAGGTTTCAGGGCCCAAGCACACTGTCCTTTGGGCATGCTTCTAGTGGACAAATTGATATTTTTTGTCTGTTTTTTTTTCCATTTGTTAAGTTGTGTTTTGTCTTCTTAAATATGAGCATGGATAAAGCGTGAGCTACAATTTGTTTAATGAATTATACAATAAGTGTGTCATAGTCATTGTATCGCATGACAGTTAAACATTGAGATCATGCATACATAAAAACCCAGATGAGCTCCATGTTCCCCTTTTGTTTGATATTACTGTGTTAAAACATTGTCAGTGTTAACTTTTTCTTTCTTTGTTTTTTGAATGAATCAGAAAAAATGATCAATTTGCTGTATAGCATGGTCTTAGTGTGTCCACTAGTTCCAGTATTTATTACTATTTGCTATTTAATTTGACCTTGTCAGTTAAGTGCTTTTTTGGATTGTGACAATCTCAGAATTTTGAACTTTAGTTGAACACTGGAAAAAAAAAAAAATAATACAGGTTTACTTACCACGTAAACATAAAAATGAATTTTGGCATCAAGTGCAGGGTGTATCTTTGTTTTTAAATTTAAAAAATACTTGTAAAAACTTCCCTATCTTAATTAAACAAAAATTATTTTAGTGGCAAAATGTCTTTAAAGGTGCATGGAGGATGAAAAAGTTCTAGTGTTGCTTAAGCTTTCTGATATATATTGAATCTTGATGAAATTGTGATGATTCATTGGCAATGTTTCGGTCACAAAACAATGCCAACAAATGCTTAAAATTATGGATCTTCGGAATTTATTCCTCTCTGACTCATCTGTCTTATGCAAATGTCATGGACCCTGAAAATATATCAGAAGCCGTATTGATTAAAAACCTCTGGCATTGATATGTACTGAAGTTTTGATAATATTGTAGTTTCTTTCCGACATCAGTTGTAGTATTTAATAATTGATTGTAAATCAGGGTTGACTGGACATAACCAGAACAAAGATTTTATTCACCTTTATAAAATACCCCTTTTGTATTGATGCCCCTTAAAACACAACAACCTTCCAAAAGCAGATGGTGACAGTATATTGATTTAAAAAAGAAAACTTGTCTGAAATATACTTACTTGCCTGTAAATGTGCCTTTGGGGCCTGTCAAGTATTGTCTATGTGAGAGATAGTATATGGGCACTTAGGATATGAGCTGTGCATGTGATGATAAAGAAATGACACTTTGTTTGCAATTAAAAAAGACATTTCTTTATTTTTATTATTTATTTCATTTACAGAGTGTACAGTCAGTGTTCAGGTCTCTAGCGTCTCTGGAGAAGACTGTGGAAAAGTGTCACATTGAGCTGGACGAGCAGAAAAACCGCCTCACCTTCACTCTGCACTGCAAACATGGTATCAGTGCTTTACTTCCTTTTTTAGACTCTTCACAATGTTGCACAAGGCTGATAGCATGGGGATGACATTTTTTTATCCTGACGCATTTATTTAAGTGTAGCACATCATTCATATCATTGTGTTCTACATGCTTTAGTGTTGGTATTTTCTCTGCAGGTCTCCTGAAGACACACAACCTGTCTTTCCAGGACAGTGAAAGCTTACAGGCAGTGTTTGATAAAGACAGCTGTGCCAATGAATTCAGGTCCCAGCCCAGGTCTGTAAATCTTTCTTCATTCTTTGTCAAAAGAATGATACAGTCTGTCTTTCACTTTCAGGCTCCAGCCCGAGTGAAGTTTTTCTTAACCTGTTATTTTTTTAAATATGCCTTTTGGGGCTGACACTATTTTTTGAAGATCTTTTTTTTAAAACAATTATGAGTATCTTCAAATAAAGGGCCAAACTGCTGCCCTGACCATTTTTTAATCAAAAGCATCATAGCTGTTTTTTGTCAGAGGATTGTACATTGGGGCCACTGTAAATTGTGATGGCTCCACTGCCATAAGTACTTATTTTTCCTGATTTTTGTCTGTCTTCCTCAGTCACAGTCTGCTTACCTCTTGCTTGTCCCCTTACTTAGGCTGCTGGTTGACACAGTCGTTCATTTCCCTCAGTCTGTTGAAGAAGTGACAGTGTCAGTGAGCGATGAACGGATGTGGGTCAGAAACCATGTAGAGGAAGAAGCAGGTGACCTACTGGTGTTTGATTGTTACACTTACACAGCTGATTGTGTAGCTTTAAATGTGTTTGTAAAAGTTTTAATCTGTGTTTGAAAAACCTTTGTGCCTACTTTTTATTAGCAAAAATAGATAATGTGTAAAACTAAGAACTGAAATTAAGATATACTAACCCATGATTTAAAAACACTCATAAAAACAAAAAAATGATAAAATGCCCAAGGTTCCTCAAATCAAGGTAAAGGATATCAGCTCATTAAAGTCCTCAAAATTCTAAGTCAACAATTTCACTGATAAAGTCTGAGTAAAAACGAAAGATAAATAAACATGTAATAGGGCAGGAGTCATAATTACTTCCGCCAAGGAGGTTATGTTTTGTGAGGGTTTGTTTGTCTGTCTGTCTGTTAGTTAGTTAGCAACATTACTCAAAAAGTTATGGACGGATATTGATGAAATTTTCAGGGAATGTCCGGATTGGGATAAGGAACAAATGATTAGATTTTGGAAGCGATCCGGATGTCCATCTGGATCCAGGAATTTTTTAAAGGATTCTTTGACATTGTGAGATAGGGCCATTTTCGACATTTGTGCATACAACTCCACAATTAATGGTCAGGGCACTTGGGAAAAAAATACAGGACAAGTTTCTAACATGCTCTACAGTATATCAAAGACTGATCCAGATAAAGGAATAATTCCGGATACTGTGATCCAGAATATGAAAAAATAGGGGACCTTTGGAATTTTCATCATAGGAAGAGAACAAATGAAGCTATAAACACGCAACAAACACCATTAAATAGCCAAGGCATTGTCGAATTTGGAAGGTGCCAATGGATTTGCTGTTTCTTCAAAAGCTAGGGAGCTAGATCCAGAAGAAAACCAATTATTATTATTAATTATTATGGTGCAAATGACAAATAGGGGGAACTGTGACGCTTGGCGGAGGTCTGCACTCTCCGAGTGCTTTCTAGTTTAAAATAGAGTTAGCTCCCCACTGTAGTTGTCTTCTCTACAGGGAAGCTGGGTAAAGTTGTGGCTCACCAGTCAGACAGCTAATCCATGTAACAATCTGATCAAGCAATTTTTGTCTTTAAAAAACACATGACCAATCCAGAACAGCAAAGAAAAGATGAGATGTTTAGTTGGGCAATAAAAAGCTCAAGTAATTCCTTGAGTTTTCAGAGAAAAGGAATCTAAATGTTTCAGTTGAAACTGGACTTCATGTTTCTATGGCCGCTGTGACCAACCACCATGACAGTCACAGCTAATTTGTTGTTGCCATGGAAAAAGCAAGTGAGACCTACTGCTCATTTTTGTCAGTATTTTTCTGTATGTCATTTTTGTTTTGTGCTGCTTACTTGATCAGGCAGATCCATCTTGCTAAGCTTCAATCTACAATGACTGTGAGCGGCCCAAAGTGGGATGGCTCCATCAGAGTCCTTTAGAGCAGGATGGAGTGGGAGCTACAATGAGAAGACAGCAGGAAGTGAATGCTCATGTGGAGATTAGCATCGATGCTAACAACTTCAAGAACAGTTTTATCAGATCTGGACCACATTTCTTTATTAAATGAAAAACAAATATCAACACTACAAGCTTCTCTTTAGTAAGGATATTTTTGCTCCACTTCCGACATGTTTTGATGAGAAGTGGTTCACGTTCTGTAGTGCTGTAGCACTTGCCTACTGCATCATCTGATTGGCCCGTAATGATTGTGATTGATGGAATGATTGTCCAATCACCTGCCGCATATGCTTCTGAAAGGTTCTGTCTTCCCCAAGCACTTTGTATGGGCTCTTTCCCAGATTGACGAGTGGAATACAATGAACTGTACATTTGGTGTGCCAGCTTAGCTGACCCGTTGTAGCATCAGAACGTTTTTACTACATACTTTTGCGTTGTGCATTGCCAGCGATCACAGAATGCCTTTGAGTAACTCATAGCATGAGCCAGGAAGTACACTTTTTGGAGTTTTTGTTCCTATTTATGTAAAATTATCAATCATTTGGAAACTTAAGTTTGCTGTTTAGTAAACACACTTCGTTTTTATTCAATGGAGTCCTCAATTCAAAACAAAGAAAAATGTGACTGTGGGTTAATCTTTATCTCAGCACAGTCTTTTGTCTCTATTCGTCATCTCTTGTTGTTTTGATTTGGAGCCCCCTGGTGGTGTTTTTACATAACGTGTTTGCAGTCAATGATTGAAAGAATAATTAAGTAATTTTATCTTTCAGTTCTCACAAAATTTGATGGTACAGGACTTATGAACTTATTTCTATGCATATGACTTTCTGTGTTTTTATCCTTGTATTAAACAGGAACAGCAGTAAACCAAGGAAGCACAGGGAGCATTTAAAAACGTACTGAAACCAATAATCATGCTTTTGAGCAAGATTTCTCTTACTAAAATATAGTCAACTGTTAGTGATGTCTGAGGGATGGATATGCAGGCCTGCAATATCAACATAATGTGAAATACTCCAATTGGGAAGAAAATTTATTTATTTAACTTTACTGCAAGTTAATAACTGTTATAGTATTGAGTAATATGTTTAGCCAAAAATTTCAGGTTGAAATTGTCTTTACACTTGTTATTTTATTCTCTGACTTTTGTTCTTGTGTCCCTCACAGAGCAGTCCCGGGCCATGCTGACGGAGCTGTGTCTGTCTGCAGACGAGTTTGACCATTTTGATGTCAAGACCCACAACAGTGTCACCTTTTGTCTAAAGGAGTTACGGGTGAGTCTGGGAAAAGGGTGAAAATTAGTGAGGGGGAAAAGAGGAGAAGTTCTTTGAAGGGAATGAGACAGAGGCAATTTGCAGTAAATCAAAAATATAAAGTGATCTGGGATTTAGAGGAAACAATGATTCTTACATTGTCACACTGAACAAGGAAGTTTGATAGATTATTTTGCTGCTCTCCTTTAGGGTTTGTTATTGTTTGCAGAGTCTACTGGTCTCCCTGTTTCTATGTACTTTGATGAACCAGGCAGGTAAGCACCCTTATAAATGAATGTCATGTAATTGCATGTCAGTACAAATTGATATAACTTACAATGGTTTCCTCTTTTAATCTGAAATTTATCCTCACGAGGATGAAATAACTTAGCAATGCTGAAACCTGAAGTGACTTACAGAAGCTTGTGCATGAAGTTACATCTTCAGATTGTCTTTAAAGTCCGATTGCCTGTAAAAAAAAGTCATCCTCTATTTGTGTGTGTCTGTGTGTGTCTGTGTGTGTCAGCCCTATAGTGCTTTCAGTAACAGACAGTGTCTTGGAGGGAAACTTTGTGCTCGCAACGCTCTCTGAGGACTCTAATCACCGCAAAAATAACACTAGAAGGTAATGCCCAAACATGACTAAATAAGGAAAATATTGATTTCAGATGACCTTTTCATAAAGCAGTATTGCTCTTATATGTTTTTCCTTTATCATTCTGAGTTATGAAAGGACACTGGTAATAGAACAGAAATATTGTGGCCTTCATTCCTAAGATTTTTTCTGTTCTTATGTCATAACAGGTAAGCTCACAGGCATTTTCACAGCAGAGACGCCATCTGGTGGACCAAATTAACAAATGTTTTCTTGCAGACCTTTCTTCAAAAATTCTTTGGGTGAAAGAAGTGAAAGTAGCACTTTGAGGGTTGTAAAAGTTATTTATGTGTTGATGCAAACAAAAAAATATGTGTCCCACCAAGTGTATTTGGTTGTTCATCTAGTATTTACTGCAAGCTTATCACTTTTCAGTAAGGTCACAGTTCTCAACATGAACTACTTGTTTATTATCTCGCTTATAAGTACAATAATGTATTTTTATCGACATTATTTGGAGTGTATTGGGATCTTATTTTACATTACCAGAATTTATGGCTAATAGGGGAATATTTTCTGAGTTGCAGAGATTTTTAGAAGGGTTATCTAGACACCCTAAGACTTGGCGTTTTGTGCTTTGTTTCGTGAGTAGAGACCCATTGTTAAAGTAAGTACTCACGAGACACTACTACGTTATGAGGGCAAAATTAAGAAAGCTAATTAAAATCATTATTAATGTACTATTATTAGGAGAGTTTTGAGGAAACTCTAAGTTCAAGGTCTACAGGGTATAAATATAGAATAATTTTGAAGTTAAAATACAATCCCTTTTTTAGTTTTTCTCCATCTTTTATTCTTGTTTACCTGAACTTGCAAGATTAATGTGCCTCAAAGGGATGGTTTGTATTTCTGATGTGAGGTTGTCTGTGGTTCATGTCATTTATTAATATATCAGCCACAGTGATGGTAATCACCTCTGCCTGCACTGAAAAAACTGTCCCTTAAGCTGGGCTGTACATTGCTACTTTAGGCTAAAAGAAGATAGCATATGTTAATGTGTCCATTACAATTTAAAGCCATACAATTTAAATTCACCACCAACCTGCTATTTCATGCAGAGCTCTTGGTCCCTACTGCAGCTATGTATAACCTAGGCTCCATGTCAGTTCTCTCCTTACAGGGGCAGAGCTCATCCCAGCTTACATATTGACTATTGACATGAACCTCATACTGTGATTTCAAAAATACTGAACTACCCTTTAAGTTAATGGAGTTGTTTACATTGCACTTTTCAAATTGCAGGTAGAGTTACAGGTGTTTTACACAACAAGATAAAATGCATACTGACAGTGTAAAATAACATTTCAAAAACATCTGAAGAAAATAAATAAGTCAGGTTTATTAAAAAAAAAAAAAAAATATATATATATATATATATATATATATATATATATATATATATATATATATATATATTAAAAAGCAATTAACAGATTTTCTATTAAAAATCCTTTTTGTAAAGATAAGTTTTTGGATATGATTTAGAAGAAGACACTGTTTTTGCTAGCCTTGCTTCTCCATGTAATGAGATTCAAATGTGTGGGGCCCTGACAGAAAATGCCCTATCACCCTTGGAGACAAGGCGGACTGTGGAAACTGTGAGTGGGTCTTCTGCCTGAGGAATATAAGCAGTGAGTAGGCTCACAGGGTATTTGTAAATCTGTTATGAAGGTGGGATCAAGTCATTGACATACTTTGTAAGTAAGGAGAAGAAGTTTAAAACTGACAGTGATTTACTGGTAGCTAGTGAAGTAGATGTGAGCTCTGGGGTGATATGGTCGTGTCTCTTGATGTTTGTTAGAGTCTGCTGAGTTTTGGATGAGCTGGATTAATTTTTGACCCAGACAAGAGTACAGGGAATAGCTACAGTCCAAGATAGAATTTGATTATTTAAATTTATATTATGAGTGGAAGGCTTAGTATCTGCAGACAGGTTACAAAAATTTAATTTGAGGTTGGACAACCAAATAAGAGGATTTCAGATTTTGACTTACTTAGCTGAAGGAAGTTTTGTAAATTTAATGTCAAGGTATAAAGGACGCAATGTGGGATAGTTTGCGACGGGGACATACAGTTGGGTGTCATCGGCATAGAGTTGAATACCTAATATGCTGATAGTAAATGACATGACTCAATAGGACCGTTCTTGTGGAAAATAATAAAGGACTGAGAACTGACAGCCGGGGAACTCCACGTGTGGGGAAGAAGGATGAGGAAATTAGTCCCATAGAAATGCAGATAGACCCGCTATAGCATAAATAATAATGAAAGCAGTTCAGAGCTGTGTTCTTAATACACTTTTCATAATCATTTAATGGATGCCCTGATCAAGTATAGAAGGTCCAGTTAGGCATATATGCAACAGACTTTTTGGAAGATTTAAGATAAAAACATGATACATTTGAAATGGTTAAAAATTGTTTTGATCCAGTGGATTAAAGGAGGCTTCTTTAGAGAGGTCAAACCACTGCATGTTTACAACTGAATAAGACTGAAACAGTAGACACTGGAGAAGATTTTAGCAAAATCTTTAGTTTGTTGATTACTGTATTATCTTTTTTTTTTCCAGTAATAAGTTGTATGGGAAATGAGCAGTAATGTTGCAGTGAATTTTGATATGAAAATCAGATTACTTTTAGTAACCCGAGGTGATTAATGAACCAACATGTAAGTGAGCTGTCACTGTCAGCAGAGGTCATCAAAAAATAGGAGTGACATCCTCACCTCCTCTTCTTCTCATATTGCACATTTGTCATGTCTTCCACTCTTCAGAGCAGATACGCAGCCGTTGCCCCCTCCTGATGACTTCATGAATGATGACATGGACTCCTACATCATCGCCATGGATACCAGCGTGGCACCAGGTCCCTCAGCGTCAGGTCCACCTAAACCCCCCCTCAATGAGTCCACATTTTCAACACAGCCAACAGCAGCCAATCACAGGCCAAGGCTACACAGTGACGATAAGGATGACACAGAAAGTTTAGATGCACCTCCAAATAAAAAGGTAAAGTTTACATATTCATCATTAATTGTTTAAATTAGATTAAGTGCTGTTACTTTTGAATAGGAGTTGTCATTAACTAAAAGACATTAAGTCTTCTGTGCAATGATTAAAGTATGAAACTCCAAATTATAATCTTAAAAAAACAAGAAAAGGTATACTTCCCTAAAGACAGAGCCTCCTACAGAGATGTGGGGTTGCAGTGAACGACTGCAAGTTTTATCAAAAACACAATGACTCACAAGAAGCCACTGTGTTCATCTCCACCCCTGATTTCCTGTTTACAACTGTTTATATTACTCTCCACGACAGTCTTAAAATCTGAAAATAACTGGTGTTACAACATAACAAAGGAGAAGAACTGTCGTCATATTTGTACAGTGGCTGACCAAGAAACCAATGAAAAGCTAAATTTGTTTTTTTATGTTCATATTATGGAATACATATAATTTATTTAAGTGGCTTGAAGCCTTGCAATAATTACATTTTTGCACCACAGTTACAACAGCAAGTGTTTTGTGTGCTGGTTTATGTGATTCTGACTTTTGTTTATTGTTGGGAACTGGTGTGGGGTTGTTGGCTAGTATACCAGTCCGCTGTATTCATTGCACTTCTTTTATTAGTGTATATTTATTTAACCTAAACTTGATTCTATCAATACTTCATGTTTCTCTGTTTTCTCTCTTAGTTCTGCTCCCTGTTCTTTGGATCAGTGCTTCCCCCGTCTTCACAGATGACGACTCAGCCAGTGCCAAGTCAGGAAGTTTTGGCCAGTGACAGTGAGGATGATGACACTCAGGAAGAGTGAAAAAAGGTGGACTAATGTATAAGAGACTGAATTTGTGGTGTATTTTACTGAAACACACACTTCATCTACAAAAACAGAAAAAAGGACATCCTTAAAGTTAATTTCCATCTTCACAGTCCTGTACAAAGGAGTGCAGGGTAACTTTTCTTTTTACTTGAGTGATAAATCAGAACAGGATGAGTACTACTGTTTTCCTAACCTTTTATTGGTCTACAATGTTTATATGGATTATGTGAAACACTTCCTCCTCTTTTTCCATTCACAGTCAATTCAGTAGTGATTGGGGTGCAACTTAATGCCACCTAAAATAAAAAGAGAACATATTTTCAAAGTTTCTAAAATACTTTATTATTTACATGTCAAGAATTTCAAGTATCAATTCGGGCTTTATACTGTCCAGTCATGGAACAAAACCTCACATTAGAGGTTATCACCTCATGTCATAGTCATTGTGAGACATTGGAGTGCTAAACAGTCCATTTGAGAAATTTCTTCTAAAGCCTGTTTTACAGTTGATGCATCCATAAGGTAACAAGTGACGTCACATATCCAGATACGCCTCTTCACAAGGGTCCCATGCAGTGGATTTTTTTACTGACAGTGCACATTTAAAAAAAATCTAACAGACACGGACTATGACAAGATGGTGAACTTTGAGGAGCTAATACTGTTACTTGTTCATAAAAAGACTAGAGACATTATTTAATGTATTCTCACAAACAACACATACTTCTTCATCTATCTCTGGCATTGTCCTTACAGGTTGATTATCATTCCCCTCACCTGATCCTCTCCTGAGTTAGAGGCCGTACAGACACTTTTCCTTTTTTTCTCAATAACATAAGAAAACAAGGCAGCTTCTGCGTATTGGTGAGAAGTAGTCTTTTTTCACTTTACTTCATTTAAACCATGTTATAATCGTGACTTCTTTTGAAGACACTGCCCGTGAGGTTTAGGTCTGTGGTCAGGAGAGAGCTGCACCGAGCGTTTCGGGATCACGAGTCCATGGTAGTTTGTGTTCGCCCATCAGTCCAAGCAGAAGGCTTAACGTAGCCTTAATGATTTCATGACGGTTTATGCCACCTTAATGGATGCCACTCCTTGAGCAAAGTTTAGGCAACCTATCCAGGTAAATCAGAAAACATTAGAGCACAGCGCTGCTATTATCCACTTCTTGAGGGGGCAGGGTCAGACAAGGCTCATAGGGATTTACATTAAAACAACCTGTTCTGATCAGGGCTGAAACAGGGGTTTAAAGTCATCCATTATCTGTGTTCTTTTAGGCAAGACAAATTACATTTTACTGCAAAGGGTAAAATGTTTGACCTTTTAAATTAACTTTAAATTAACCACTCAATAAGAGAACAACATCTTAAAGATGAGGCATCAAGGACAACAGATGATGTTTTCATGCTTGTGCATTAAACCTGCAAGGTCTGATTACCATGGTAGGTTTTACAGCAATAGATCATAAGATTAAATCCTCACAGATTGTATCTTTAAATTGACTTATGCTTAGTTAAATACTAAAGTGGCTTCCTTATAACTTTATCAGGTGACTGTATCTGATATCATGGTTCCTGTTATGGCTTTGTCCTGTGGTTTTATAAATGCAACGTCACAGCAACAGACGTTTCTATAAACCTGCTAGATCAGCCGAGGATCTATACTGCCTGCAGTGAACATCATCGGACATCATTTCATAACATATGCCACTTTTCAACTGAATTACGGATTTTCACTGCAGCGCTTCCTACTGATCCTGTCACCAGTCTATGCTTTTTGCCACTCAGCAGCTAGAGCTCAAGTGTCTGCAGTATTCTGTGACATCACTGCAAACCCTTCAGAGGCAGAAGAAACACATTAATTTGTCAAAAGTAAGATTCAGTATAAGGAGCTGAACATCTGCGAGTCTGTGCTTCACTCTTTGCACATTGAGCCTCGTTGGTGGTCTCTTTCTCTCTTGGCACCTGAAAACTTTTCCCCCTTGTCTGAGGTTTCTTCCTCTCCTTCTCCTTCTCCTTCACCTTCTCCTTCTCTTTCTTCTTTCTCAGCCTCTCCTCCTCTTTTTCCTTCCTCTCTTGCTCCCTCCGTCTCCTCCTCCTTTCTCTGGAGCTCAGTTTCTCCTGTCCCTCTTCTTCTACGACTCTCCCTGTCCCTGTTCCATCACTGAAGTCCTGAATCAGGATTTTTGGCACTTGCATTTTTGCCTTTGCTTTGTTGGGTTCTCTTTTGAATCTGTGCAGAAGACCTAAACGTTTAGGGGGGTTGGGCAGCTGCTGCTTTGGCTGTACAACAGTCCTATCCATCTCTCCTCCTTGCGGCAACAGTGTGACTTCTTGGGGTTGTGTTGGATTTCCAGCTTCAGAATTTGCTGTTGACTGGTTAGTTTTCTGTGGCACTGTGAAAAGATCTTCAGACAGCCTACGTCCCAACCAGGACCTTCGAGAGGCAGATGACTTGCGGACACAGACATCACCAGAGGACTTGCTGTTACGGCGCCCACAGACTTCTGTCTGATCAAATTGAGAATCTTTGTCATGGTTTTGAAGGTTACTGTTAGCTTCTGAAGAGCCTTGAAATACACAATCATCCTCTTCAGCAGCTTTTTCTTCAATGTTTTTTCTGCTTTCCTCCTCCAAAGTTAAACAAATGTTTGCTTCTTCAGTTGTAGGTTCTCCTTCCACTGTGCTCTCATCAGCATCGACTCTTAGATTAACCTGTTCAGAATTTCTCGCCGTTTGTAGGATGTCAGTTTTCTCCTCATTTGTTTGACTTTGTGTTAGTACTTCCTCAGCTTGTGTTAGGTCATTGTCAAGCTTTAACTCTAAGTCTGCAGTTTTCTCCTCATTTGTTTGACTCTGTGTTAGTACTTCCTCAGCTTGTATTTGGTCATTGTCAAGCTTTAACTCCAAGTCTGCAGTGGAAATATTTTCTTTTTCCTCTTGTGGAGCCCTTGTGCTGCACTCTGTCTCTGATCTTGTGTTGCTTTCATCCATCACAGCATCATTTTTAGATATAGTTTCCTGTTCAGACTCTAATTCACTGCCTTCTTTTGGTTCAGTGCATTCAGGCGAACACAGAGTTATTGCTACTGCTTCTTTTTCTGAGTCTGCATGTTCTGTAACTTTTCTTTCCACTATTTCTAGCTCTGATGAATTTAGAGCCAGCATGTCTTTTTCCATCTCTGCACAAATACCAGACTTTTCTGCTTCCACTAGGGACTCATTACAGAGTTGATTTTCTTCAAGTTCATCTTCTTTTGAGCCTTTGTCTCGCTCTTGTATTTGCTGGAGTGTCTTTAAACTAATGTTTGCTGCTTCCGTTGTAGGTTCCTCTTCTACTTTGTTCTCATCAGCATCAACTCTTAGATTAACCTCTTCAGAATTTGTTGCTGTTCCTAGGATGTCCGTTTTCTCCTCATTTGTTTGACTCTGTGTTAGTACTTCCTCGGCTTGTGTTTGGGCATTGTCAAGCTTTAACTTTAAGTCAACAGTGGAAATTATTTCTTTATCCTCTCTTTGAACCCAAGTGCTGCACTCTGTTTCTGATCTTGTGTTGCTTTCATCCATCACAGCATCATTTTTAGATATAGTTTCCTGTTCAGACTCTAATTCACTGCCTTCTTTTGGATCAACACATTCAGGCGAACACAGAGTTATTGCTACTGTGTCTTTCTCTGAGTCTACATGTTCTGAAACTTTTCTTTCCACTATTTCTAGCTCTGATGAATTTAGAGTCAGAATGTCTTTTTCCATCTCTGCACAAATATCAGACTTTTCTGCTTCTATTAAAGACTTATTGCAGAGTTGATTTTCTTCAAGTTCATCTTTCTGTGAGTCTTTGTCTTGCTCTTGTATTTGCTGGTGTGTCTTAATGTGAATGTTTGCTTCTTCAGTTGTAGGTTCCCCTTCCACTTTGCTCTCATCAGCAACAACTCTGAGATTATACTGTTCAGAATTTGTTGCTGTTCCTAGAATGTCAGTTGTTTCCTCATTAGTTTGACTTTGTGTTGGTACTTCCTCTGCTTGTGTTTGGTCATTGTCAACCTTTAACTTTAAGTCAATTTCTTTATCTTCTCTTTGAGCCCTAGTGCTGCACTCTGTCTCTGATCTTGAGTTGCTTTCATCCATCAAAGCATCATTTCTAGAAGTAACTTCCTGTTCAGACTCTAATTCACTGCCTTCTTTTGGATCAACACATTCAGGTGAACACAGAGTTATTGCTACTGCTTCTCTCTCTGAGTTTACGTGTTCTGAATCTTTTCTTTCCATGATTTCTAGCTCTGATGAATTTAGAGCCAGAATGTCTGTTTCCATCTCTGCACAAATACCAGACCTCTCTGCTTCTGCTAAAGACTCATTGCAGAGTTGCTTTTCTTCAAGTTCATGTCCTTGTGTGTCTTTGTCTTGCTCTTGGATTTGCTGCTGTGACTCTGTCTCAACAACGGGGTATTGTACAGTTGCATTTATTGTTTCTCTGAGTGTTCCCTGCATCGTCTGTTGCCCATTTTTAGTTTCTGTGCATTCATCTGGTTCCACGTCAGTCTGAGACATCTGTTCCTCACATGAACCTGTACCTCCCTCTGGCTCTGTCTCTTTGTTTGAATCAGCATCATTATGTATCTCGGGCTGATTGTCCTCAACAGCTGCTGGTTGCTCACTTCCTGCTGTCTCTTTATTTTCAGATTTCGCTTCAGGTTCCTGCTCCCGGCTCTCATGACTCTGCAGAGGCAGGGCTTGTGATTGTCTACTAGAATTTACCTCAATGTTCTGTTTGTCTTCTTTTGCTTCATCTCCCTCTTTGCAGAGTGTTCTACTCTCCTTAATCCCTTCTCGTTGGCTTTCCTCCTCTTTGTTGATTCTCTTATCAGGCTGTTCTTCAACGATCACTGCATCTTCTGTTTGCATGTTTTGGGTTTTGTTCATATTTTCAGGTTCTTTCAATTGTTCTTTTTGCACTATAGGACTGATCTCACTATGTTTGTGTTCGTCAAAAACAACATCATCCTCCTCCTGAACCTCTTTCACCTTCATGAACTGTAACTCAGTCAAACTCTTACAGTCCTCCCTTGCTCCCATTGAAAGATGCCTCACAACTTTCCCACCTCCCTCCCACTCTCCTGTGTTTGCTTTCCCTCCCTTCCGCCACCTCTGGAGCAGAGAGGGGGACAGGGACAGGGTGGAGGCTGAGCGGGTCAGAGGGACGGACAGGTTCCCTTTCTCCCTCTCTCTCTTTTCCTGTTCTTCCTCAGCATGTCGAGCCCTTGCCCATGCCATTCGGTACCCGTGACAGCGATTTCTGGGATCAAAGGTGGATGAGGGTCGGTCTTTCCTCCACTTTTCCAACTGCTTCTCCGTCTGCTTCTCCAGATCTTTGACTGAGAGCGGCACTGAGCACACCTGACAAAGAAATAAAAACAACAGTCTCAGTCCTGGTAGTTTTTCTACATTAAAGATTATTAGAGGTTACTGTGAAGAACTTCTAACTTTTCTTCCTTTGGAGACCTGTGTGGACAAAGCAGTACCTTTAATCTCTTATCTTGTAAACGTGTAAATAAGTGGTGTTCTCCATGAAAACTCTTCAGTTCGATTTAAAGCAACAATATCTTATGGCCCTTTTCCACCAGCCCGCCTTGGCCCTACTCTACTCTACTCGGCTCTACCCGGTTTGCGTTGCGTTTCCACCGGCACAGTACCTCCTAAAACAGACCAGTTTTTAGTACCTACTCTGCTTTGGTTCTAAGCGAGCTGAGTCGACACTAAAAGGTGACGTCGACCGACTGCCGGCTACTGATTGGTCAGAGAATGTCGTCACCGATGGGTCTTGAGCGCGATGCCCAAAACAGGACTGCAGTACATACACTTTGTTACTTTATGGCAATAACTTGGTGCCATCACAATGTTAAACATGGCGCTTTATCATTATGAGCTAGCTAACAAGCTAGCGGTAGCTTCCATTAGCGTACCCTCATACGTCTTTTCTTTGCAGCCCGATTGCTCTCGTCCTCGGCTTCAAACTGTTGTATAGCTTCCAAAACTCTCCTGTACTTCTCAAGGGTATTTCTTCTCGCCGCCTGCAGCCTTTTTCTGCTTTCCTCATTGTAACAAAAAGCCACAGACCGAGCAGCAAGTATACTATTGCCTCCAAGTCCTCCATTGTTTTGGTTGTTGTGTCACGCTCAAAATGACATGAACGCAGTGTCGCCCAGCTGTTTTACGGCGACCCCGCCCCCGCTGGGTAGGGAACCGGGCTGGTGGAAAAACAGACCAAAGCGAGTAGAGTAGAGCCGGGTAGAGTCGGGGAAAGCCGAGCCGAGTAGAGTAGGGCTAATGGAAAAGGGCCATAACTTAACTGCCACCTCAAGTAGTTTCAAAGTTGAAGTTTATGTTGTGTCCAAACACAACCTTACATCTGCAGTAGGACTCACTGTTGTCTGGTATGATGAGTCCCACCACAGTGCTGTAGATGAAAATTTGACTATCTACGCCCTGAGCCCCTCCTACCAGACAAGCATGTGCACATAGCATTTTTTCGACAGAGTCGCTATCAAGCCACTGCTGGAATTCATCGGTCCTCTTAGCACAATTTTGAGTAATGTCCGAGTCACAGGTAAGAAAAAACTTTTTCACAATCCACATAAAGCAAATGTGAATAACTCTGAACACACATTACGACAGATATTGCAAGGTTATTCATTTAGCAGCTAACCTGTCCAAAAGAAGAGTGTCCAGCTCCGAATCCAACTTCAGACCTAGGCTATCCCGCAGTTCTCTCCATTTCTGGAATGCTCTGCTGATATTAACACGACTTTTGTCCCTTTTTTGGTCAGCCTCTCTTTTATATTCTCTCTTTTCTAATTCTGTCTTCCTTTTTTTGGGTTGTTTAGCCGTGTAGGCAGTTGTAGCCAATGCTGGAGTAGCTATTTTACCTGGTGCACCGTCTGCCATTGCCGCTTGCTCTCTCCTTCTGCCTGCGGCACGGGAACGTGCATATGCAGTAGAACAGCCAATAGGAACGCAGTGGTCTGAGCTGACCTTTGATTGGTTGATGCACATTGTCCCTATCCTGATTTTTTAGAGGCTGAACACAGAGCCATGGTGAGGTGCAGAAACCCATTGCTTGTCTCAGACCACTTGACTTACATTATGCTTGGAGGATATTATAAAATTTTTACTCAATTACACTAAAACAGTGTTGCCTACTGCAGCTTTAAAGGTGTGGATGGAGATACAGTTTTGGGAAAGAAGACAAAGACGTAATTTATTAATTGCTCATGGGGAAATGCAATTCTTTTTACTCTGCTGTTTAGACATGCTACACAGACACAGGCTAAAATTCTCATGCATAGACACTATGATCATGCTCTATTGGAGAGATGTCAGAGGGTTGACTTGGTGCTTATGAAGAAGTGCAACTTAGCAGTCTAGGGGTTCAGTTTTTTGCTCACGCACAGTTTGTCAGTGCCGAGGAAGTCAGCTGGAACCTCTCCAGACACCTAACTTTGCTGTGCAGCTGGATCTGCCTGATTCAATGTCTGTAATCAGTCAGATCCATCTTGCCAAGCTCCAGTCTACAACTCTGAGTGGCACAAAGTGGCATGGACCAATCAGAGTCCTTTAGAGCAGGAAGAGGTGGGAGCTACAAGAGAGAGGACAGCAGGAAGTGACTGCTTGTACGGGGATTAGCATAGATGCTAACAGTTTCAGTAGCAGTTTTATCAGATGTGGACCACATTTCATTATTAAATAGAAAATAACACTATAAACCTCTCTATAGAAAGGATATTTTCACTCAACTTCTGACCTTTTTTGCTGAGAGTTTGTTTTAGGAAGTAGTTCACGTTGAATGTGACTGACAGAAGGATTGTCTAATCACCTGATGGACATGCTTTTGAAAGATTATGCCTATTCTCAAACACTTTCTATGGGCTGTTTCCCATGTAGACTAGTGGAATATATAGAAAGGTCCATCTGGCATGTCAGGTTACCAGCTACCAAACCAACTTCCAAAGATGGATAGAACTTGAACCAGTCACTCTTCAGTTCCCAACACAAGTCCTTTTGGACTGAGCTACTGCCCCCCCCAAGAGGGTGTAGAGAGCCAGACAAAACACCCAGCCCTGCGGTACACCTGTGCTCAGGATCATAGAGGTTTTTCATCAGGAATTCCATTATCCATGGACTCATGTTACCACATCGTGGTCTCAAAAACATATCTAAATATTTAATTCATGAATTTTTCAGAATTTTTAATAGTATTTTTTGCTTAATCAGTATATCAACTTTTTATACTTTTTATTATCCTGCAAACACCCTGAATCTCATCTGGATTTTGATTTCTGTGATGACCCTTCTCAGTTAGAAAGTCCTTCATAAGCATCAGAAGATGATGTTTGAGTTTTCTACAGCAAGTGCTGTCTGTGAAATGCTGTCACAACTTTTAGATTTGTTTTTATTCACATTCATTACTAGAGCTGAACAATTTCAGGAAAAGATCTAATTGTGATTTTTCTGGCAGATATTGCAATTTTAATTCGGTTCACGATATTCTTCAACTCACGCTTCAGTGCAGTATTCACTATGTTTACAGTATAGACAATAGTAAAGAAAATCAATGATCAAAAGCACATAAAACATTATTCATCATCTAATACTGATGATAAATATTCAGTTTTCATTATTTAAGGGATACTCCAACTTCTACTCCTAAACAGAGGCTTTGTGCTGTTGACCTGCTTACCAGCACTTCGGTAAACACAAATTGCCTGCAAATTTGTAAAATAGTTGACACAACAGATCCAGGGTCAGTCAAAAGAACTGCAAAAACTTGCAGCTTTGGAGATCACATGATTGCGTTGTTTAAAATTGCGATATCGATTCGAAAACAGTAAATCGTTCAGCCCTATTCATTACCTTGATATTTAAAAATTAAAACAGTCTTCCTCGGAAAAACTGAAGAGACAACAATAAGAGAAAGTCTGAAACGTGCTGTGAATAAAAGTCTTCATCTGCTGGGCCTGCATGCCGACATTATTTCCATAACAACTCGCTATAGCCTGTGTGCTGTGAAAAGTTGGGAAACCAAAGTAAGTAAATCTTTTGATGTTAGAAGATCAGTTCAGTTCACCTCCCTGGTGATGAAGAAAGCTGCGTTTTACCTCTGCTATAAAGGTGTCATCTTCTTCCTGGACTTGGTCCCTGACACCCCTTAGGATCTCCAGAGTCTCCATCTGACCCTCACACTGCCTCCTCTGGTCAGCCCGACCCAGCACCCTGCGCACCAACACGACTGCCACCTGGAGAAGCACCCGCACACCTACACAGACCAGAGGACAAAAGGTAATGGATTAGTCTTTTCTTTTGTAAATTAATTTTAAGCCTACTCCTGTTAAAGGAACAAAAATACACTTTGTAAAGTGGGAACCAAAAGTGAACATGTCAGAAAGGGCATTTAAACTGCTATATATTTGTACTACTTTCACCGCATCAGATATTTTCACCTTCTTTGGTACTGCTTTTAATCAAGAAATAAAATTTGACAACTTTAAACCCTCAAATGTCAGTTTGACTATGATGTGCATCAACATTTGTATTCATCCTAAATATATACATATATATGTGTGTATATATATATGTGTGTGTGTATATATATATGTGTGTGTGTATATATATATATATATGTATATGTGTGTATGTATGTATATATATGTATATATATACGTATATATATGTATGTATATATATGTATATATACGTATATATATGTGTATATATGTATATGTATGTATATATGTATATGTATGTATGTATGTGTGTATGTATGTATATATGTATGTATATATATGCATGTATATATGCATGTATATATATATGTATGTATATATGTGTATATATGTATATATAGGTGTATATATGTATATATATGTGTATATATGTATAGATATATATGTGTATATATATATATATATAGACATATGTATATATATATACATGTATATATAGATATATATCTGTGCATACTGTATCTATCTGTACATACTCTATCAATCTGTCTAATCAATCTATCTATCTATCAATCTATCTAGATAGACGGATAGATAGATAATTTGCAAAATGCTGGAAGAAATTCTTTCTTTGATTCAAAAATCTGGAACAAGTTAATGGTTTTCAACATTTGTTGTTTCTTATTTTTTGTGCTGTATCAGCTTAAAGACAAATTTACTTATTTGTTGATAGATAGCAGAATTGCACGTTTTTACCTTGGGAAAGGGGGGTTATCTGTTGGAAAGTAGTAAAAACTACAAATTTGAAACCTGGCCTAGAAAACAAAGTCATATAGTGAGACATTGCAGACCTTTTGTTTAGGTGGGGCCAAGTGATCAATTATCAGAGCTATAATTGGTTGAAATGTAGACTTCTGGCCACTATGGATTACGTGTGATAATTTTTTATTTTTGTTTTTATTATCAATGGTAAAGTTATCTCAAAAAATGGGCATGTCTCCAAAGGGAGCCCTGAGGGTTAAAAACAATTATTGAATACTGTTTTCCATTCCACAAATAACCCTTTTCCCTATAAACTAAACTGTGAGACACAACTTTATACAACATCAACATCAAAGATATGGTTCTTTGCTTTTAGTTAGAATATAGTTATGACACACCAAAGCAGAAAAAGAGGTCCCACACTCGCAGCAGTGTGTTGAAGGGCAGGTGGCGTGTGAAGAGACACATTAGCCAGTCTGTGGCGAACATGAGCGGCTCCACGCCGTGCTGCTGCAGGTGTTTGTGTGCGGCCGGGCACGTCCTCTTTAAGACCCAGGTGAGCATGGCAGCATCAAAAAGGACTCCCTCCTAAGGAAGGGTAAATGTCAGAAACCTCAGGACAACAAAGATTCAGGCTAACAATTTACTTTTATGAGTCTGAAATTTTCTAATAGATGAAGTTTCCTATAAGTAAATAAAATAAAATAATGTGACACAAAACAGGCTTAACTGACTCTCCCTGGTTCTCTGACAGATGCTTTAAGAATATTAATATGAGTAAATGACACAGTCATTCTAGTTACTTTATTTCGCATTGTTGTTGACTCAGATATACATCGCACTTAGTTTAATTTTTATGTGCTTTGTTTTACTAAAAATCCTTTTTCTCCATGGAGATGAACTAAAAGGATTTTCAAAGAAACCTAAGAGGAAACGTAAAATAGAAGATCAATCAAACTGTCTGTGTTGTGTTCTTGTGTTGTTTAGGCTCTCAAGAAACATTGCTTAGGTTTGTGTTTTTATTGATTATTTTGCTTGTGTTTTTTGTTTTCATTTGTTCAGTTCTTTGGTGCCTTTTGTTCTTTTTCTCTGTTTTACATGCACTTCTGTGATTATGTCAGGGCACCTGGATATGTTAGATTTTTCTTAATTAATAGGAAGGGTGGTACATATTAAGCCTTTACAATAAGTTTTGGGAAAATTACAATTAAACAATAAAATTCTGATAAAATCTAAAAACTTGTGTATAAATATCTATAAATAACTAGGAAGTTGGCTACGGATAATGCAGTGTCAAGCACTTTGTGTATGAATGTGCTTGTGTTTGCAGATCCTCACCAGGAGCGGGCTGTAGTATCCAGGCAGGTACTGCTCACTGATCTGCACCAAACACCAGAATGCTTCCTGTCAGGGTCGCATGAGGTGAGTTGGATTATTATCAGTGACACATGTAACAACAGCTATTATTTTCCAGACAACAGAAAAACAATAAATTAAACCATGTGATTTTCAGGCTAGTTTTGCCCCACAAGTAAAGTTTGTACAATGACAAAAAATATCAAAAAGCCATATTTAACATTTTATGTAGAATTGGGTTTGAAGCTTTTATACTGGAGAGGAGTATACATTGTGTTATTGATTTCTACCTCTGCTGGCATATTCATCAGCAGAACTGCAGCGACTGGCCCCTGTGCCTGACAGTAACCCTCCTCTGGTTGGTACTGAGTGTAAGCTTTTAACACTCGGAACAAACCACGCTGCCTACAGACAAACAAACAAGTTTAAATGTTATTATTTCAGAGAAAATTTCACGTTCATGATAGTTTCATTTGAAATTTAAGGCTTTACAAAAAAACAGTGAGATTTTTGGCCACTATTGGAGTAAACAGAATTTTTAATATAGTTTTTCTCACCCGTGTCCATCTTTGCTGAGGAACATCTCATGAAAAGGAAACTGTCGGTCCAGGTCCCTCTCAATTACATCCACCCAGCTCTGCAGAGCAGCTTGTGAATTCAGAGACTAAGAGAGATACAAAGATTATTTAAATTATTGTTGCTCTTCTGTATGTAATTGATTAACCATGCCTGTATCAGTTATTCACTATATCAACCAAGAAAAGGTTTATTTAATGCACAATATTGAGCACAAATTATGTATGCTTAAAATGAATGTTTTTTTTAATTAATTTATGTATTAATTTACAAAACGTTTCTGGGAGAATTATAAAGAAATCACAATCGTATTAATACTCCTACAACTAACCTGAAGTTTGTGCCAATTTTAGGCTCACTTTGTGGACAAAGAAGTAACTAACTTTGCTCAATGCATGATGAAGCATTGTCTCCTGAAAAATAATCTCTTCATTTGAAATATCAAAAATACCACTCATTTGAGGATTTTGGTGTGGACAGTTTTGTAGAAATCTGTTTCTGCTGACACCAACCTCACACCAGTAGTCACAAGCATTAAAAATGACAAGTTGAAATTTTCAGCCTGTCATTTTTAAGGGAAGGGAAAAAAGTAGCATTGACAGGCACAGCGCCACTCCACAAGTGGAACTATTCACAACTGAGGATGCTGTGGGCAGAGGGACAAAAAAAGCTGATGCTAAAGATTCATTTTTCCGGGGTGCTGAGAACTGAGAATTCTGCACTTCTTTGATTTGTAGTGAAAACATGTGCCTGCAGTGCAAAAAAAATGGATGGTAGCTGTGGACAAAAGCCCTAAATCCAGCAGCACACATCCATACTTACAATATTACAATTTTCAAAATAAGGTAAACTACTCAAAGGGAGATAAAAATATTTATTCCCTCTGCCCTTCATATCTGCACAATGCCAAATATTGTTTCCTTAAACATTTTAGACGATTTTTAAGTTAAAGAATTTTTAATTATTAATAAGTAGAAAAAATGCACCTTAAAAGTACTGATAGAGTAAGAACAAAGTAAAAGTGCTGTTTATTTCAATAATTTTGCATTTGCAGCCTGTATTTTTATTTCATAAACACACATCAAAACTGATTGTTCATAGGAAGGTTGCTGAGAGCTGGTTTATACAGGGTCAAAAACCTCCTCTGAAAGTTACAACTTCCTGTTCAAGAGATGGTGGTGGGTTCTGACATGTCCTAGACCAACTGAGAACAAACTTGATCTTTGCGCAGTGAATAAGATAATGACATAAACCATTTAACTTCAGAATCAGTAGTCGTAGCCTCTGATCTACAAACTGTCTCAGCTGTGATGGTGTGACGGTGCAGGTATCTTGCCTCGTAGAGAGTTTGGTTTTGTTTCATCTTGTCGGTCGCTCCACACAGCAGAGGCCAGCACTTTGCTCTGAGAGAAGCTGGGATACCTTTCTGACACTGCACCTTTACCTGGTGTAACATTAATGATGCAGACACACAATATATCAATAATAATAATAATAATTTCTTCATGTTATTTTCATTTTGCCCCCAAGTTTATATTTAACAAGACACACCTTATTAGTCTTCTTCAACAAGATACGGTTCCATTGGCTGATGATGTTTATCCATTTGGCCTCTCGCTGTCTGACCAGCTCAGGGGAAGGGCCCACACACCTGACACACATAGTAGCAAACAAAAAAAGTCAGATCAGTAACCAGTATGAGAAAATCTGAGTTGAGTGGACACTGATTGCAGTACAAATGAGTGGTTAAACTGGAGTCTTTCATGTTGCCTTGCTGAAGCGCTGCATGTATATTTGAGTGAGTGTTTTCACTGTAGAAGAAAGTGCTGTGATATTAAAGACAGGAAACAGGAAAACCACTCGCTAGCAGTTTAGAGTCTCCATGGTAACCGGTCAGGATGTTGTCAATGGGTTTCAGAAGGAAGGTAGCGTTTAGTCTGTCTAATCCTGAATACACACCACTGTACGTAGTCTAAAGCCATATTTTGTCATTGTTTTTGTTGTTTATAAATAGGTGTTCTTGTCAGTTTTTGCCAATTATGTACATGCTAAAAAAAGTCAACATGTGACTCCCCCCGCAGATTGTCATATGACCTAAATGTAGGTTATAGCTCTTTCTGATTTGTGAAAAACCATTTCAAAGCACTTCTCTCTAAAACAAAGTTTTGTTTATAAAAAAAGGATCAATCCTTACTATTATTCTCCTATTGGCTCCATAGTTTTATAGGTCACATGATTTACTCCATGTTTAACATGTTTACACTGGTCCCAGATGTCCCCTAAAACACATAGACATTAACTTTTGGCATGCATCCCCTCAATCCCTCTGTTTCAGCACTCTGCTCTAATGTTTACTGCGTCTTCACAGACATGACTAATCATGTTGCCTCCACTGGAGCCTTCTGTGGGCTATTCAAATACCTGTCTCGGAGCATTACCCCTCATAATATCATGCTTTTAATTTTCAGCATGTTTTCTCAAAGGTGGGGGGTAATTTTGTCCCATGGTGGGGAGGGGGGCACATGTTTTTGTTTAAAAGATTTTCGTAAGTGTCTGTTACATAATATGCGACCTCTAACATTAAGCAAGACTATATTTCTTGTTTGGCCAGTGCTGCAGACATACATTTACAGGGCACTTTATCAGGCATACCTGTTAATGCAAACGCTGGTCAGCCAATCACATGGCAGCAACTCAATGTTTTTAGGCCTAGCATAGACATACGTAGTCAAGACGAACTGCTGAAGCTCAAACTGAGTATTAGAATGAGGGAGAAGGTGATTTGAGTGACTTTGAAGAAGACATGGTTGTTGGTACCAGACAGGATGGTATTTCAGAAACTGCTGATCCATAGGGATGACCATGCAAAACCATCTCTATGATTTGCAGAGAATGGTCTGAAAAATAGAGAATATCCATTGGGCAGTTGTTCTCTGCAAGAAAATGCCATATTGATGCCATAGGTAAGGGGACGACAGAAAGGCAACAGCAACTCGAATAACCACTTGTTACAACCAAGCTAAGCAGAAGAGCATTTCTGAACACACAAAACATCAAATCTTGAAGCAGATAGGCTACGGCAGCAGCCGAAGACCACACTGGGCACCATTTCTGTCAGTTAAAAACAGGAAACTGACTGGAAAATTTGCACATGCTCACCGAAATGGACAATAGAAAACTTTCAAAATGCCTGGTCTGATGAGTCTCGATGTCTGCTGTGACATTCAGTTGAAAGGTTTATAAACTGACATAAACAGCATAAAAGTATGGATCTGTTCTTGTATCGGCGGTTCAGGCTGCTGCTGGTAGTGTAATAATGTTGTATTGTCCTAAGGGCACAATTTTGGTCTTTTTGTACTAATTGAGCACCATGGCTACTTCTAGCAGGATTACATGCCATGTCACAAAGCTCAAATCATCTCAAACTGGTTTCTTGAGCATAATAATGAGGTATCTGTACCCTAGTGGCCTCCGCAGTCACGAAATCTCAAACCAGTGGAGCACCTTTGGGGTGTGGCAGAATGAGAGATTTGCATCATGGATGTGCAGCTGACAAATTTGCATCAACTGCATGATACTATCATGTCAATATCCACCAAGATCTTTGAGGAATGCTTCCAGCCCCTCTTGTACCTAATAAAGAGGCCAGTGAGTGAGGACTGTGTATTTTGAGTATCTAACAGTTCAGAAACTGCTGAAGAACACCTGTTTACTCACTTTCTTTTGGCTGTTATTTGTTTGCTGTCAAACTTTACTTCTGTCTGATAAGACTGAACGGTGTCCTCTGATACGTGGTCACTTTACAGAAACATTGTTTTGTTTTAAAGCAGGATGAAATGACAAGTTATGAAAACCTCTGGGAGTACTAACCAGCAGTTAAGCATTACTTCACCTGTGATCTATACTGAGATGATGTTTCGACATTCTGGAAAATAAATCTTAAATCATTCATTTTGGCATTCACAGAAACAGTGGGAAGTGTGTAAGGTCTAAAAGTTTGAGCAAAAACAAAGATACAAAACAGTGACAAATAACATGAAACATTCAACAAGTTTTAAGGGGTCACCAGAGACTGGAGTTGGAAAAGAACTGAGCTTTTTATTTGTTTTCTTCTAATTTACCTCCGACGAGGAGGTATATGGTTTTTGCCAGTATTTTTCTATTTGTTGGTTGGTTTGATTGTCTGAGAGGGAGATGACTCAAAAAGTCATCCATGGATTTTGATGACATTTTGAGGAAGTATCAGCCATGGCACAAGGAAGAAGTGGTTAAAATGTTAGTTGTGATCTGAAACTGAATGTGGATCCAGGAATTCATAAGGATTTGTTAACCTTGCAAGATATGTCAGTTTTGCACATTTTCAATAATAGCTCAAAAAGTTCTCAAAAGATTTTGATGAAACTTTCAAGTAATGATGGTCATGGCACAAGGGAGAAATAATTAGATTTTAGTGGTTATCAAAATACAAATGCAGTTTAAGACCTTTTTGCAGTATTTGTTGACTTTGCACCACAGGGCAGTTTTCCACATTTTCCAGAATAGCTCGGCTAACAATGTCAGAAAGGCCTTGGTAGAGGTTTGTGCTCTCTGAGCACTTCTGGGTTTACATGCTTTTGCCTTTCCTTTTGAAATGAAGGTTATTTTTACTAAAACAAATTTACTATATAAAAACTACAATCACTGAAATTAATTATGGATGAAAGTCTTTCTTTGGTTAGTAAACTCAACCCTCTAGGTCCCCTATTATGCAAAATACACTTTTGAATGTATTTAAATACAAAAATATGTACACGTGGCCTGTCTACAACACCCCTCTTTAACGCGCTTCACCTTTCAAAAGTAAGTGCTTAAACATTTGTCCAAAAAAGTTTTGCATATTGATGTTTTAAGAGGATATGCCTCCCTGCCCTGAGATAGGAGACACTCCCTTGATCAGGTGTTTGTTCAGCCTACATCAGGCTCCAGTACAAGGAACATGTAAAGTAAAACATTTTAGCACAGTGTTTGAAAGCTGAAGCTACTAATCTCTTTTACAGAGAAATGTGGTTGGCTACAGATCATGAAGATTTGAAGTAACAGACACCAAAACAGTCTGGGGAGAGCTGAAACAGAGGGGTGTATTGACATGCTAAAGTCCAATGTGGGTAGACTTTTTAGGCAAAAAACTTCAGCAAGATTATCTGGGGACATCTGGGACCAGAGTAAACTTGTTTACTGCTCCTACAACTAGGAGTGGACCATGCAAATACTGGCATATTTTTTGTTGTTGCTAAAACTGCGTTCTTGTTTCTTCAATAACAAACAATGAGAAATTTTTCATTTACAATGTTTAGTTGCAAACCCAAAGTCTTGGTGTTATATATACACACACACACACACACACACACACACACACACACACATATATACATATATATATATATATATATATATATATATATATATATATATATATATATATATATATATATATATGTATTTATATATATATATATATATATATGTATTTATATTCTTTTTTTAATTTATGACTACAAAAGAAGTTTTACCAAAGCACATTGACTGTTTTACACAGTTTACTAATTCCAGCAGTCCCCCAGCTTTCATTTGTGTTTACACTAAACTGGTCCCTTTGAGAAAAAATATGAACACTAAGAACCAGTACACCTGGTTTTGGTCTCAGTGCCACGTTTCATAGCAGAAACAGCTCACGGGCACAAAAATGGAACTGCTCACCCAGCTGTGGATCCATTTGTTAGAATGAAGCCGAACCGGTCTGTCTCAGGTTCAGGATCAGATCCAGAGCTGTCCTCATCACTGAGCCTCTGAGCTGGACTCGATGTGTTCAACATCTAATAAAAGCAAAGGACCAGACTAGTATGACTTTACGAACACTTTTTTGTAATGCTTATTCATAATAATAACACTGAATGAATAAATGAATAATGGAGTTAGAAAGTTTTGTTACACTGCATGATACTTTAAACCATAATACATTCTTAACCACCAAGTGACGTAAAGTTTATGACATCTAAACATTTTTGAAGTTATTGTAAAGTAGTTGAAATTTTAACCATCCTTACAATTAGAAAAAAACAGGAATACGTATGCCGTTGTGTTTCAATCTGTTAAACTTAAACAATAAATTAATTTAAAATGTTCTTACTTTTTACATTTCCGTCATGTTTGATCGTTGAGGGTTGAAGTATGAGTTCCTCCAGTGATGGGAGGAAGACAGACTTCCTCTCTCTCTCTCTCTCTCTTTTGCTCTCGCTCTCTATGCCTGTTAGTCAGCTTCTTCTCTGACTAGTTATGATGTAAAATGTCAAAACGCTTAATTTTATGACTTTATGGAAGTGATTCAGAGGTTGTGTTTTTCCAATAATACCTAGTCTTTTAAACATAATTAAACAATGATGATATTAAAGTTAGTGCCGAACAAATTCAGTTCTCCTTAAATTTGTTCCTTGAAGTGCTGCCCTTTGTCTTAATAAAACTGCTTTAGCCTGCTGCATGCAACGTGCAAAATATGTTTCCGGGTGCACTTTGATGCAACTGTACTTCGTGATTACCTAAGTGAGAATGGGAAATTACGAGCAGCACTCGAACGCGCCAAACTACAACTGCGCAGTTCAGGGACCGCTGTCTGCGTGTTGTCGCTCATCAGAAATTGTGACAAAGGTAAGTTTAATTGAAAATATGTATATACATATATCTTTATGTTAAGGCATGCTTGTGCTGGGTAAAATCAATTCTTGAACAATTAATTGACGTGCAAGCCACCTCAGGTAACTTTGGAAGGCAAGTGTCGGATATTTAAGGATGAGCTGTGAATGTGTTTCCATGGTAGACTATACCATCTTCTGATATAATATCTAAGAGCTATAGTCTGTTGACTGTTGTGAGGCTTTGGAAGTAGTGTTGTGCCTTAATTGGGTTGGTGGGCTACTACTAATTTACCAGTCAAAGCCTAATTTCCCTGATATTATAACAGATAAGTTGTCGGGCGTCTTGAAAATTGCTTCATACAATAAAGGGCATGCAAATATACACATTTAAAGACATGTAATCTGAAAAACAGTGGTAAACAATCATGTTGCGCATGTTAAAAAACTGCGTGGTGATATAACCACAGCCAAATTCCGCTATAGGCTACTTAATTTGTCAAGAGGCGTTCACGTGTGGGTTAAAGATCGTAAATACGGCTTTCCTGCAACATGTTTGACAGGATTGATTCACTACTTCATCATTACCAGGTTTTCATTTTCGATGTCAACCTCGCCCCCTTTCGGCACCGCGTTTTCATGTGTTTATATCTTTGCGTCAGTCAGCCATTTAAATATTGCCTCGTGTGCCAGAATTTTCCTGCATTTGCTAAATACAGGCGTTAGACCATTTTATTTTGAACGTAACGCAACGCTTGATCCAGAATTGAAATATCTGCTTTTCCCATTCTGCGGGAATGCCTTGAACGTCGCAGACCGCTGACGTAATAGGAGGAATTTGGGGCGCAGATTAGGCCTGTACGGCGCTGCTGCCCGGTCATCTGCCCTCCCTCACCCCCTCCTACCTCGATTTAGTAAAAGACGTTTTCTGTTCTATAGAAATGGATGTCTCCTGTAACTTCTGTTTACATTTTAGTCCCTCATGTCTCAGCTTTGTCTGAATTTGTTCAACTGTCCTCTGTGTTCAGATGTCCTCTGCTCTGAGTCTGCGTCTTCTCCACTGGTACCCAAAGTCAGGTACATCCGAGGCAGACATAACACAAAACTCAAGTAGACTACATGCACGATATCAAGTCATGTCAAATCATATTTCTCTGTGTTTCCAGGCACATTTGGACAGTCTCCTGGTGCTGTGCGGTCTTTCAGAGTGACTGTTCAGGGAAAGGGATACAGTGAGTTATGCTTCTGTATTATTCAGTTGTGTAGGGGAGACTGGGGATGGTTGTAACACTGGGAGATTTGTAACACCTCCCTTTTCTCCAGTTGGAGTAAAACAGCAGTCACATTATCACTTTAGTATTTTCCTCCCTCAGCCCTGATCACACAGGAGTGGCTGACCACGGATGCATTCACACTGCAGTTCAAAGTCCCCACAATCTGACTTTTTTTTCTTTTTTTTATGACTAATATCAAATACTTCCAAGACAGTGCAAACTGATCTTTTCAAACTTATATTTGGGCTTCTTTCATGTAGAATTCAAACCAGGTTCTGGTCAGATCCTTGTCCTCTGTGACCTCAGTCTGAACAGCAAAATCAAATCTGTCTATAGGTTTATGATTCAAGAACAAACAAGGGTGTTAGAAAAATAGAAAGTTAAACTATATTTAATTCAACATAGATGCAGCAACAATTGTAGGAGAAACAGGTATAAAACAGAATATATATATATATATATATATATATATATATATATATATATATATATATATATATATATATATATATATATATATATATATATTTATATATATATATATATATATATATATATATATATATATATATATATATATAATGTTAGGTGCCTTGTAGATCTGATTATGGAAAACAATTAATAAATCATTAAATAACTGATCATGTCAGATGTTTTAAGACAGAACTATTTAGTGCAAGACATATAAAAATTATATCAAAACATATTAAGTTCTAAGTATGCTTAATCTTGTGAAAGAATTAAAAAATAAAAAGGTAATACATTAAGTCTTCAGAGTTCAGGGCCTTGTTTTGCTTCTTCTCTAGAACAGTTACAGCCCACCCCAGCATGTGTTACAACCAATTTATGAGGCCAGTAATACTCTTGCAGAAGTCTGAATACCTTTATTTTGTAGCAAGCAAATGTTGGCATGTCACAAAAAAGTTTGATAATTCAAACCCCAAAATTGTGGGAGTTACAGGGGTTGGAGACAACAGTGTTAGTCTCCCCCAATGAGAGGCATTGTCAACATATTGACCATGTTTGAGATTATTAACAGTTAACTTCTGTCAATTTATGCTTTCCTTGCAGAGTATGTCAATGCCCAAGAGCTGCCAACAGACCTGAAGTCCATCACTGACAGAGCTGCAACAACCCTCCTCTGGACTGAACTATTCAGAGGTCAGTACACACAAACATACCATACAGAAATATAAAACTTGGTTGACACAAACAGGCTGCATATACCTCACAAACCAGTCATGTTTGTGTAGTTGCTGCATGATATGATATAATTTGTTCATCTGAGCCAATGATCTTTAAACCTCACAAGTCAAGTGGATTTTTGTGCCATTTTAAATATTTTATTTTTGTCAGCATTAAAGGTTAAGTTCGGTTTTTTGACACCTGGACCTTATTTTTAAGGTTTAAATACGCTCGTAGACTCACCCAGACAATTTTGGTGGAGCTCGGAGCCGTTTTCGAGCAATTTAGATCCATCCGACAGCGTTTTTTCTCATGCCATAGTAGCGGACGGGGCCAGAAATCGAAGCCCCTAAATTAGACATTATCTGCTGCGAAACTCACTCCTCCTCTGTTGCCATTGCCATGCAATGTCCACAACAACACCACCAGTTAGCCCCCATTTGTGGACGTGCAGTGGTTGCTTGTTCTCTGGCCAGCTGTTCGGCTCTTTCCCTCTGCATCCTCCTTTCAAATAGCTCCTCATCGGTATATTCTGGCTCAAAACAATACGGGCATCCATTATACTCAAAGTCGTCGTCAGAGACTTCTACATCGGATAAATATTCCGCCATGTTGCCCAAAAATAGCCGTTTAGCCGTGTAGCCTAGCAACAACAGCGGCTCTTCTCAGCTGCGCTCTTGCGGCGCATGTCTATGACGTCACCAAAAGTTACCCATCCTTGTAAAGCCCATAACAACGAAGATGAGCTGACATGGTGATAACATTCATTTATAAAATGTAGCTGAAATGAGCGAGTTTCACAGCAGATAATGTCTAATTTAGGGGCTTTGATTTCTGGCCCCGTCCGCTACTATGGCATGAGAAAAAACGCTGTCGGATGGATCTAAATTGCTCGAAAACGGCTCCGAGCTCCACCAAAATTGTCTGGGTGAGTCTACGAGCGTATTTAATTCTAAAAATAAGGTCCAGGTGTCAAAAACCCAACTTAACCTTTAACCACGAAACATATTTAATATCCTGATGTTTGGTATTATTTTTTGCAAAACCCCAACTATGTGACATGAGAGTTATTTTTTTCACTGTGACTCTCTTCATTGAATATTTTATCCAATAAAGTACATTAAATCGAAAAATAAATCGTCAACACATTTTAATGTTATTGCATCACAACATATATTAAAATCTGAACAAATAAGCCTTCTAGGAGTGAAAGAGCAAACAAGTTGTGTTTATTTAAGCAAAAAATGGGAAAAATTAGATGAAATAAGCTAAAAACTATTTTCATCAAAACCTCAAGGAATGCCAAAGGCACTTCAACTCTTTTTTAACAGTGCCCAAGTTTAAAGACAAAAATGTAAATTTGTATTAATGTACAGTTACTGCGTTGCATCTCTAGCATGCCCAGACTGGTAGGGATCCTCAGATTGTGTAATTCATCATATAAAAAGCTAAAAGTTAGCCATAATTAAGATCACTTAAACAATATCCAAATCAGTTCTTTATATTATTTCTCCTCTTAACAATATTTTATTAACACAAGTACACGGGGAACTGTATGACATGGGTTGTATTTTCAGTGCAAGAGGATAACACAATAGAGTTAAATAAGTAAGAACAAATAATTGTTTAACAAAATCAGATGTGTTAAATTGGGTGAATTGAGTAAGTTTGCTGTAAAGTACATGAAAATAATTTTCTATAGAACATATGTTCATAAATCCTGTTTCAGTAGGCCTGTTGACATAAAAAAAAACTTGCTGAGTTTTGATTGCACTTTTGACACAAACTGAAGGCAATGTTGATTGTGTCTTTGTTTTTGTGCTATCACATAACATAATGTGATGTTGTCACATGGTCGGTTTGGTTAAAAAAACACCTTAAAAAAGTCTATGAACTGTTACTGTGAGTGACAGATTTTAGTATGTAAAGTAGTTGTGATTTGGATGGTTTCATGAGAGGAAGGAAGAAAAATCACACATTAGTACAAACATTCTTATACTCTTCAGTAATGTCTACTAAGCTTAGTCTTTTTATTTGCTTTGTAAAGATTGAGTGTAAAGGTAGCACAAAACAATTGACTAAATTTATGACATAATTTAGCCCCCAAAATGCTGTATATTAGGTCCTGATAAGAATGAGTGAGTTGACTAGGTGCCCAGGTGACGTCTACTGTTTTTTAAATCACCTCAAATATCTCATAAGTATCTGGCCAGCAGAGATGCCAGTATTTACCTGGAATGGAAAGAAACCCAGAAGGGCATGACTCTGTGACAACACTGAAACAACAGCTGTGGGAATGTGGTGAACAACACTAGTATTGTCTTCTATGGCCTTTTCCACACATGCACTGCTGAAACTTTGAATTGACCTGCATGTTAACACATGTAACTGGCACTGGGAAGCTCCTCTCTGCTGGGAAGGATGGTGGGTCCATGGGGCCAGGACATGATGTTTAAGAAGAACACAGAAATAGCGAACAAAGAAACATCATCAAATACAATGATGCCAGTTTTTTTCTACATACAAGAGCTACATGTATTGTGATGTATTCATAGTTTCATCTGAAGAGTGGACAGTAGCATATGTGCAAGCAGAAATAACTGAATATTAGCTGCTGCTTTAACCAAGAGCTCACCTTAACCTCACGCACAAATTTTACTTGGGGCTGGCAAGAAAATTTTCTGTTTGAGGTCAGGGTGAAAAACTCAACCATGTGTCTTCACACAAGCAGCTTGTCCGAGAAATGTATGAAGATTTCCAGGAGACTTGTGTTTGTATATTAGAGTCGTCTTTGATAAACACCTCCCTGCAGGGTTGGGGATGACCTTGAGTTACCTCTTCCGTGAACCTGCCACCATCAACTATCCATTCGAGAAGGGTCCTCTGTCTCCTCGCTTCCGTGGTGAGCACGCTCTCCGCCGCTACCCCAATGGAGAGGAGCGATGCATCGCCTGTAAGCTATGTGAGGCCATCTGTCCCGCCCAGGTGAACACAAACACTTCCATGTTGGCTGTATAGATGGACCCAAATGTGGGTGCAGAGTCTGTTTTATTGTATTTGTCCTTTATACGTGACCCTAGAATGTATCTGTATTCATGGAATTGCATGAAAACAAAGCAATGCTTTTGGCTTTTTTTGTAATTTTATTGTTAATCGGTCTTTAAATTAACACAATTAGAAACTTGGTCAGAATAAAGAGACCGTTTCAACAACATAAAACCTAAATAAAATGAAAAAAACTGCCAGTAACCTATGAAGGGAATTTAAAACAATAACAAAAACACTATTTTCAAAGACAATGTGTGTATTAAAGGGGCATTAGAATGAACACATTGAAAAATATGACATAATTTTGGTAAGAATATCACATGTAGCAAATGTGCACAAAATATAGGAGCTGGCACGCAAACGTGGGAGCAGGTGCTTTGGACTGATAAGTCAAAGTCTAAAATATTTGACTGTTTTGAAGACAGTTTGTTTGCCTCAGGGCTCGAGAGAGGAACAATAATGAGTGCCTGCAGGCAGCCGTGAAGCATAATGGTGATTCCTTGCGAGTTTTGGGCTGCATTTCTGTAAATGGAGTTGGGCATTTGGTCAGGGCTAATGGTGTCCTCAGTGCTGAGGAATACAAGCAGTTTCTTATCCACCATGTAGTACCATCAGGGAGGTGGCAGATTGCCCCCAAATTTACTTTGTATCAGGGTAAATATCTAAAACATATGGCCAATGTCATTAAGAACTATCTTCAGCATGAAGAAGAGCAAGCAGTCCTGGAAGTGATGGTGTAGTGCCCAGAGAGCCCTCATCTCACCATCACCAAGTGTGTCTGCAATTTCATGAAGAGACAGAAGGATTTGAGCCAGCCTACAAGTCTGTGCAACCACAAGATCTGTGGTTAGTTTTCCAAGATGATTGAAAGAATTCCATTAAAATCTTTGTTCATGTGTAAATAGAAGAACTGATGCTGCTTTGTAGACTAAAGGTGGTCACACCATCTTTGGTTTGATTCAGGTTTCTTTTCTGTTCATTCACTTTACATTTTAACTGATAAAAATAAATAAACAATCAATACTTATTTTGGATAAATATTCTCACTTTACAGCTTCTTTTCCATTCCTAAAACATTTGCAGTGCAGTATGAATAAAAACTGAAAAAATATTAACATAATCTAGTCGCATTTGTCCTCTACAGTCTATATTTTTGTCTTCTCTTTTATCCCTGTGTTGATGCCAGGCCATTACCATTGAAGCTGAGACACGGGCTGACGGCAGCAGGAGAACCACACGCTATGACATTGATATGACCAAATGTATCTATTGTGGGTTCTGCCAGGAGGCCTGTCCTGTTGATGCTATTGTTGAGGTAATGATAAATGTATTCTATAAACTTATTAGTAGATGCTGGTGGTGGTTGTCAGCTTTAAGAAAGACAGATGTTGCAGAGTAAAAACTCTTTAATGGGTGAATTTTGTTTTAAAATGGGGACTGTGCACTCAACGCATAATCAGATCCTACATGCTGATCTTGAAGCTTTGTATCAGCAGTGTGGATTTTGACCCACAGTTACTAAATGTGTATTATTTTTTGCAGGGTCCAAACTTTGAGTTTTCCACAGAGACTCACGAAGAGCTGCTGTACAACAAAGAAAAGCTGCTCAACAACGGAGACAGATGGGAGGCTGAGATAGCTGCTAACATTCAAGCAGACTATCTGTACAGATAGACTCAGTCTATGCACACACACACCCCCCAAAGATCTGTTACACCAAAAAAAAATATTTCTCTTCTTTCTATGCATTAAATAGATTAAGTCAAACTGGGAAATTAAATAACCACGCACAATTCTTCCTTCTTTTGTAGTAAAGATTATATTGACTGTGTTGGTAACCTGCATTCATTGCACTGTCAGTTGTAGACTATACTTTGTTGCACTTCAGAAGCCTTTTAAACCTCAATGTATTAGCTGACCCTTAAATATACTGAAAACGCTAAAATATACGCTGAAATATACTACATGTTCATACTATGATGGGTCATTCATGTTTTGCTGCTTGTTAAACTGAAGAACTGTCAAAAGAAGATGTGATATTCCTTTCCTGAATTTTGTTTAAAATGTACTACCTGTAATCAGTTTGTCTTTGGTAAGCAAAACAAAGAAAAATATTGTAAATGAACCTTTAAAAATCTGCTAAACAAGTTTGTGTGTCCTTTTGTTTCATAAAACCAATCACAATCAACAGACTGGTCCAATTTACTAGCCTGGTGCTGTTGCACATTTTGTCAAGTAAAAGCAGGTCTTAATTTAAGACCCCCTATGAATTAAGTCTTGAAATAGCTTGAAAATGTATAAGTAAAGAGAGAGCAAGACAAACTTTACCATCTGTCCAAGGAAATCTGAAAAATGTTAGTTTTGTGAATCATCATGACAAAGGTTGAATACTCATCAGAGATTCCTATTTGTGTGTAGATGTGCAGAACTAAGCTTTAAACAAGTACAGATATACACTGACCTAGAGGTCTCTCTCCAGAGCAGTAGGTTGATGTAGTTTGACAGTCTTTCAAAGAAAGGTTAAATTTGTATTATTAATTCTGATCATTCATTGATAACTTACTTTGTACACATATTATCTTTCTCATATAATTTACAATTTCGTTGGCTAGGCTCTCTGCTGTGCTTGAGTTTTGCCTTTGAAATTAATAAAGGCCGATATACCCATTACCTATACCACTAATTCTGTGAAAGCTGAGAGCTGGAGACTATCCCAGCTGTCTTTGTGCAAGAAACAGGGTACACCTGAGACTGGTCACCTGCCAATCACAGGGCTGACATGTAGCTCTACTCACAGCCAGGGGTAATTTAAAGTCACAAGTTAATATAACATGCATGTTTTTGATCAGAGGAAGGAAACTGGAGAATACCCATGCATTCACATGGAGAACATGAAAACTTGTCACAGAAAGTTCACCAAATTTTGAGCCAGCAACCTTCTTGTTGTGAGGAAACAGTGATGCTCACTGTACCACCGTGCAACCTTAATTAAAGGCCAACCTGTCCTGTTTTAAGGGCATGGGACATTTACACTGGCCTTGAGGGTTACCTGCAGAAATATTTAATTGGATGTAATACATTTCATGAAACAAAAAAAATACCTAACATTTCTTAATGTACACATTGCACAAGCACATGTACACATACTCTGTCCTGTAACCTTTATTTCTACATTATTGTTGTTCATGCACAATGACTAGTTTACCTCTGCACCGCTCCAGCCTCTCTCTCCTGCTTTCTTTCTCTCTCTCTCCCTGCGTACTTGGGCACACACATACTCAGCCACTCACTTGCTACGTGCCTCACAACAATAGGAAGAGAGGAAATGTTCCAATCCTGCCAGTAAAAAACATTAATTCTACCTCCTAGGATTTCTCCACATCAGCAGAAAAGGTAAGAAAGTTATACCTTTGGGAATGTTGATTATTAACACTTTGAATGTTTCTCTTTCATGTCTATAGGTGCTCAGAAGTGCAACACAGTGTGTTAAGATATGGTTACATATATTTTGTTCAAACACTATCAAACTGACAGAAAGCTGCAGACAGACAGCAGCAGATAATCAACAGAGAAGACAGAGAGATAACCATAAGAGGTTAAAAAATAAAGTCTGAACACAAGCTGTAGCTGTCTAAACATGAGTGTTATTGTAAAAAAGAATGATGATACAAAATGGAAAGCATACTTTGGTGATTTACATACTTATGTCTAAATTATGTCCCTTGCAAAATAGCATCTTTAACATGAGCAACAGTATCTGAACTGTCTGGCCATTTTTATTCACTAACCTAATACAAACAGACAACTGTATTACTTATGAAATTGATTCCCATCCAAAATCATTTTTTCTTTGTCTTGATGTTACATTTAAGTACAAATAAATAATATTTTATTTGAATTCAGCTAGCATTCTTCTTTGTGAGCTGGCCTTGAACATTGTAATCGTGTATCAGCTTGTTAGAAAATAAATGTTTCTCTGCCAGTTTCAATACCATTTTTGTCCCTGTACTAATATTCATTTATCAAACAGGACTCCAAGTTATCTGGGTTTTTTCAGTCTGATCAACAAAAGAAATGGCATTTTAATTTAAGCTGATGCTCAATGCTGATAAATCTGGAGCTTAGTAATTTGAGTTGATTGGCTGGGGCCCCTAAAAATATATTTTTAAACATTTTTTTTACATGTCAGTTTATTACATTTTTGCCATAGGCTTTTAAAGATCTCTTTAAATGAAAAATACAGGGTTTTATGTGTTTTTAATTACAAAGATAATATTTAAGCATATTTTTGCATTAAGTCCTATAAAAAAAGCATTTATATGAAAATGGATGTTTTTGAACATTTATTGGGGATAAGTCAGGGCTACCAGGTAAGTTCAAAGCCTGGATTGACCAACATGGCATCTTGCCACGACTCCTCTGGCCTCTGCTGGTCTACAATGTGCCAATAACCACTGTTGAGGGCTTCGAGAGGAAGGTAAGTTGTTTCCTGCGGAAGTGGTTGGGCTTACCGCGAAGTCTCAGCAGCATCGCTTTGTACGGGAGAAACAACAAACTGAAACTGCCCTTCAGTAGTGTGACGGAGGAGTTTATGGTTACCCGAGCAAGAGAGGTGCTGCTGTATAGGGACTCCAGTGACATCAAAGTCTCCTCGGCCGGCATAGAAGTAAGAACTGGCAGGAAGTGGAAGGCTCACGAGGCAGTGGACCAGGCTGAGTCCCGCCTGCGACACAGGAAGCTGGTGGGATCAGTGGCTTCCGGCCGTGCAGGCTTCGGGAGCAACCCAAGACCTCACTACATCAAGGCCCAGGGAAAGGAGAGGCGTCAGCTGATCCAGCAGGAGATCCGAGCCGAGGTGGAGGAAGCTCGCTGTAGTAGGACAGTAGGGATGCGGCAACAGGGGGCGTGGACCTGATGGGAGGAGGCAGCTGACCGGAAGATAACGTGGACAGAGCTATGGCGATCTGAGCCACACTGGATCAAGTTTCTGATCGAGTCGGTGTACGATGTCCTCCCAAGCCCATCCAACCTCTTCCGCTGGGGCTTGGCCGAGAATCCACTGTGCCCTCTCTGCCAGAGAAGTGGATCGCTGGAGCACATCTTGAGCTGCTGCCCAAGGGCACTAGGAGAAGGGCGCTACCGCTGGCGCCATGACCAAGTGCTGCGGGTTATCGCAGAGGTCATCAGCATAGGGATCTCCACCAGCAAGCACCAGTAACCATCAAGGCAGTCCATCGCCTTTGTTAGAGCCAGAGAGAAGCCACAGAAGAGCCAGAGCCAAGCAGGAGGGCTGCTGGCATCAGCTCGGGACTGGCAGCTGAAAGTCGACCTAGGGAAACAGCTCAGATTCCCAGAGAACATCGCAGTGACCACACTCAGGCCAGACATAGTCCTGGTGTCAGAAACAACAAGGCAAGTGGTCCTGTTGGAGTTGACTGTTCCCTGGGAAGACCGGATGGAGGAGGCCTTTGAGAGGAAGAGGGCTAAGTACGAGGAGCTGGCAGGCGAGTGCCGGAGCAGGGGATGGAGGACCCGATGCAACCCCATCGAGGTCGGGTGCAGAGGATTCGTGGGCCAGTCTCTCTTCACGGCACTCAAGATGCTGGGAGTGAAGGGACTGCAAAACAGAAGAGCCATCAAGAACATCACAGACGCAGCAGAGAAGGCGTCCAGATGGCTGTGGATCAAGAGGGGAGATCCGTGGACCGTAACAGCTACTTAGACACAAGCCGGGGTCTGATCAACCCCGGCTGGGTCACCTGGGCGAGGGTGTCTGATGTTGTGAGACCCGAAACACCCAATGAACCCAGGATACATCACTGATGATGTGTCTAAGTTGCACCCAAGTGTATATTAGAACCGGGATACCAGTTACCTTTATGCATTTTGCTGTACCAAATGGCACAATAAAATTTTGGAGGACTTTCAAAAATCTGGTCACTGAGCAAGACAAATCTACACAAGATTTTAATCTAAATAAGTTCAAAGATCAGAAGTTAATTGGGACAGATTATATTATAATTTTGTATATAATTTTTTATAATGCTTTAAATGGTCCAAATGCAGGAGAGTTCCACATAGTAAATAGTTTAATTAACCATGTATTTATAATTTCAGCTTAAGACTGTATTCTTCACTGTTTGAAGCTTATTTCTGTCTCTAAACAGAATAGCAAGGCTCTAATAATTAGAAGTGGTCAATTAAAATATATATTTCTACTCATTGGTTTTCTTTACAGATACTTGGTTTTACTTTATACTTGAAAAGCACTCTTGATTATAAGCCATAGTTGATTCATTTGTCCAGGAAATATTCACAGAGGAATGGAGCAAGTTATTCTTTTTGCCTTTATTTTGAAATGAGATCTTCCACAAAGATATAAATAAAATTTTGTCACTGACTCAACCCTCATTAAGTGATACTCAATATTCCTCGTGTTACTGGAAACACTGGAGCAAATGTCTCTTTGTATTTTAATCATTTTATTTTATTACTAATATTTATATTTTTATCCTGTAATGATATGGATTTTAAGTCTGGAATAAAGTGTCTATCTATCTATGTATCTGATATCAAATGATATCCTACTCTGACACAATGTGTCCCTAAATTACAGTGGAAAATTCTGCAGTCTTACATGCTTTGTCATACTATCAGGCCTCAGTTCATGCTCTGAAAGAAGAAGCATTTTTACCGCGGCGGTGATCACGTGATAAGGGCGGAAACTGACTCAAAGGCCACGCTGAATCTCCCGCGAAGGAAAGCAGCCATTTACTTCTTTCCTCTCGGCGCAGTGACATCGGTGAGTGTCTGTACGATTCTGTCTAACAGGCCATCCCTGATTAGAAGTTATTGATAGTCAGAAAGGGGTATTGTAATATTTTAAGAACTTGAAGGTACGTTCGGGGTTGTCCTGTCTTCAGAGTAAGCTCTGAACTAACCGGTTAATGACTTGATCAGGCCTTTGGTTTCCTGCGCTAACGTTAGCCGTTAGCTCCGTGAATAGAATAGCTTCCATGCTGTGTTAGCCTAACAGGTTAGCATCCACAGCTATTCCTTTTTCACTGCTTTGTTCCAGAGATCAGCTTTTACGTCTGTAATTTGGGAAATTGGCTGTTGTATAAAATATTATTGAACGTGTTAGATCAGCTGGATGCTTTTAGGAGGTGTCTCATTTTTATTAGAGGACTGAGCTGCATCATGGAACACATTAGAGGGACACATACCGAGTGTTGCAGTCGAACAAGAAAAAGTGCGGTCGCGCGTCGTATGGCGCACTCTTTCTCAACGTCTACTAGCTTGTCTGCTAGCTAACAGCAACTTGCTCTATACGAATTAAATACTTGACACTGAAATGAGTAATTGAAAATAAACATGTATCCAGTGTTTTCAGGAGAAACGTGTAGCGCGCAAAGCATGATTTAGACACTTTCAGGACAAAGCGAACACAGCGGTAGCATCAACGTTTTCACAGCGTTGGCTCGTATAGAAAATGCCAGAACCGTGTCCGTCGGTAAATGGGAGCTGAGTTTAACCGAGCACGTCTGACGGTTCATGAGTCTGATCTCACGTTATAGAAAGCTTGTATAGCCTCTGCCATTTTGGGCGGGTTCCTCACGTTAACTATTCCATCTTGTTGTTCCCATTGCAGGTAAATCATGTGCGAACAGCAGCAGCAGCAACAGCCGGTAGTGACTTTCAAGGTAAGTGTGTAATTTGTTGTGCAAACGAGCGCCGGGTACATCCATCATAGATACAGAGACGTGATGTCAGGGACTGGCTAGCTGCGCTAACGCTTGCTGTGTTGTTAAACCAGTATCAACCAGTCTAAACTAACTTATTCCTACAGCTGGTGTTGGTAGGAGATGGAGGCACCGGGAAAACAACTTTCGTGAAGAGGCACATCACAGGAGAGTTTGAGAAGAAATATGTTGGTGGGTATCATCTACTTCTTAAAGTTTTTCTTTTTTCGATACAAGATAACAGGTTTGGAAAGAACATGAAGAGATGTACCATCTTTTTGATCTCGTGTCCATCTATCAAGAGTCTGTAGAATATGACTGAGTATTATGGATCAAAAGTTACTTTTGTTACATTGGTACTGAGTGAAAATACACAGAATTTTAGCAAAAAATTACAGGTCATTTTTAACAGTAGGCCCCATGTGTCAAATGAAAAAGGTAGCCAAGTGGCATCTTCACTGATGGATGCTGCACAGTGATGATATGAAAACTGACAATCTGCCCGTTTTGTGAGAAGAAATTGTCGATGCTTCTGAACTGCAAGTAAATAATTATCTATGCAGACTAAGTATTTCTCATAAGACATTTTTCAGCCTATGATCATTTCTTATAAATGATTCTTACAGCGAGCAATATTTTTAATTCTTCAAATTGATTAAATGTATCATTTAAAAACTTCATTTGGGTGCTTTGGACCTTAATTCAATGGAGGACAATCACTGGAAAAAGTTAAGATATTTGAGAGTGGAAGAGTGGCATGGCTGGAAAGAGGCTGTAGGCTGGGATAAAACCAAAATCACCTTTGACCAGTCAAGAGCCTCCTCATATAGGTTGCATGGACACAGCCTATCGGGTTATTGGCATGATTTAACATGCTTATTTCTGAAAAGATTGGCCACCTCTATGACAAATATCTCCCCAACGAACATGTTGTGGCGCTACTAGAAATAAAGCACATCTTAAAATTATCAAACTAGATGCAATTATGAATTTCAAAGGCAAAACTGAGTGTTTTTGAGTAGTACCAGCAAACTTTTATAGAGACAAGATTAATTTATAACTCTTCAGCTTGTTTTTGAGAGGTCAAATGCTTTTTGAGATTTATATGCCCTGAAGTGTGTTAAACATGTCTCTTCAGCCAGATAGAATAATTAAACATTAAGACCTCTCTCTCTCCCCCTCTTTGTGGCACCAGCAGCTGCCTAAAAAGATGAGTTCCCCCAGAACCCTCCAATAGACCTACCAGTGTGATGGCCTCCATTGTTTGATCACAATTTAGTTCATTGGCTTGCAGCAGCACTCCCAGTGCAGAGTAGAGTTGTTCAGAGGGATGCAGAGTCTTTGACGAGTCATGAACTTAAAAAAACCCTAAAGAGGCAGAAGTGCCAAGAGTGTCTCACACAGGTTGAGAAAACATCTGGATCAGAGCACTCGAGGTTTTTTGAACTTAGGTAATTGTAATCATGCTCTAGCAGTCATGAAGTTAAAATATCAGAACCTGTTTTTAGGCAAAAAAAAATGTCTCTTTGAATTACAAAGATCAATGTCCTCTATTCTCAGAAAATGTATAAATCAAACTTTGTACTATGGCTTGACCTATATATTGGCCGACCGATTATAGCCGTTTCAAAATATTCAACATCGGCTGGAGTTTTGCCAATATAATGCCAATATATTCTCACTTTCTCATAAAACAGTAAATGCTGTTCAGTCTAGTTTAGCCATTAAATGTTAAAAGGGTTTGCATTATCGTTGCGACGTTAGTCAAACAGATGGAGCTCTGACTCCATTTGATCCTCAGTCCCCTCCCCACCGCTGTCTAATAGTCACGCAGCCAGGCAAGAATACAAGAGTGGGCTTGCCAACAGGTATGTTTATGACGTAAAATTAACAGTGACACAAAGTGTCTCCCGTTTTAATTTAACTCTTTGCCATGTGTCATGAGAAGTGCTTTTCAATTACATTGGTAAAGTTGTGCTAACCTGGCTTAAGTTACTTCCTGTCTGTTTTTGTTAACAATGACATCGCTGTAGTTATGCCAACCTAGCATAGCGTTAACTGACACCTTAAAAGCCAGCCAGTAACCGCAGAAATAACGTAAGTGCACAAATATTTGAGAGTGCAGAGAATGACTGTTCATCTCTCCATCAGCTGGTGTTGAAGTGCATTTAATGAGGGAGCGATTTCCTCACACATATTACCTCACGTTTACAATAAAAAAAAAAAAAAAAAGAGGTTCTACCTGCACTGAAACCTACTTCTGATTGCACTGATGAGGACTCTGGGACTGAAAGACAGATGTGATGAAGAGTTTAAAAATGGATCTATATATTTACATTTTAAATAAGATTATTTTATTTTGCAAGAATCTACTGCAGTTTTGCACACTTATTTTTTTAAATTTAGACCTTAAATTTTACTAAAAGTGGGTTTAAGCAAGTGTTTTGTATGTACTTAGTGATTAAAAGAGTACAAATTCCTCTTACAGGGGCCACATTCCACTGAATGAATACAAAATTGGTGGTTGCACACCGTTGCCTATTTTGGTGGTTGTCAATTGAGATGATCACAGTGTATGTTTTTATGAATTAAAGATGTCCATTAGCAGTAATGTGCTGAAAAGTACAATAATACATTTTAAAGTGCTTAAATTTGATGAACCCCTATCATTGGTAAGGCAAACATTTCCACCTCAACTTAATCGTATTAATACTCTGTAAGTACTCTGTACTTTACAGAGTGTTATCCAACAAATGAAATTGTTGTACTCAGGCCCATCTGATTTTACAGTTGTAGGGCCAGGATGAAAGTGACCATCAAGCATGAAGTTTTCCCTAACTGTTATCTGTATGCACTGACTTCCCAAGATCCTTTCTCCTTAAAAAAATGAAAAATATTTGGTGGACAGCCACTGGAAAGAGTTTGGAAGTTTCTTTTTCTCAAACATGTTCTCTTGACTTACTGCCACAGCCACTCTCGGTGTAGAGGTGCATCCGCTGGTTTTCCACACCAACAGAGGGCCTGTCAGGTACAATGTCTGGGATACAGCTGGACAGGAGAAGTTTGGAGGGCTGAGAGATGGCTACTACATTCAAGGTACAATGACTGCAGTCAGTGAATTCTGCTAAGTAAACCTCAAAGCATTTATTGAAGTCTGTCATTTTTAATCCTGTACCCTAAAGAGTTACAAGTGTCCTCTTTTCCTCCACAGCTCAGTGTGCTATCATTATGTTTGATGTCACCTCAAGAGTCACTTATAAGAACGTGCCCAACTGGCATCGTGACCTGGTTCGTGTCTGTGAGAACATTCCCATCGTCCTTTGCGGAAACAAAGTTGACATCAAAGACAGAAAAGTCAAAGCCAAGAGCATCGTGTTTCACCGCAAGAAGAACCTGCAGGTAATAACTGGCTGCCGTGAATCATGGGAAACATTGGTTAGAGTTGATTGCATTTTAAAATCTGGTGCTCTGCTCTTTCCGCAGTACTATGACATTTCGGCCAAGAGTAACTACAACTTTGAGAAGCCTTTCCTGTGGCTAGCAAGGAAGTTGGTTGGTGATCCTAATCTGGAGTTTGTGGCAATGCCTGCCCTTGCTCCCCCAGAATGCCAGATGGACCCAGCCCTTTGTGCAAAATATGAGGAAGAGCTTCAAGTGAGTATAAATGAGTTGTGTTTCTTCAAAATGTTAATTAAGTGTAGTGTCTTTATGTAGTGTACAGAAATTAAAAGAATTTCCTCTGAAACATTTGTACTTGTGCTCCCTCATTCAGATTGCATCACAGACAGCACTCCCTGATGAAGAAGATGACCTCTAACCTGTTAGTTGCAACATCATCCCACCCCTCGACTGTGGACAGAAAGCTGTTGGAATTTTGCCCCCTTTACTGTAAAATCCCCTTTCAGATTTTGTTTTTGAATTTCTTTTTCTTTTTAAAACTAAGGAATGAAACTTGGTGGAAAAAAAGTTGTTCTGATTTCACTGTTTGACACACCCACCCTAGTGTTGTTGTTGGCATGGCAACATGCTACTCTTCATCATTGAGCAACCACCATTGCACTTACCCGGCTCACATAATGCTGTTGTAAGGTGTACTGGAAGCACGAAGTGGAGAAAACTTTGAATAAAAACATTCTCAATTTAAAATGGTTGTTTTCATTGGCTTTCATATGCTTTCAGTAGTTTTTGCGAAGAAGGAGAAAGGAAAGTTTCAGTATAAACAATGACTTGTAATGTATTCAAATGAGGTGAGGTTGCACATGTAAAAGCAGGACCCTGAAGTTTGGACAGCTAAGTTTGGTTTACTAGTTGATTACAGTGTGGATAACACTTGCAGTTTAACCAGTCTATAGATGTCTTGAGCACTAATCAGCATGTGTGAAGGTCTATCATGAAGGGTTAGTTTGGTTTAGAAGTGAGGTTGTAGGAAGTTAATGTCAATGATTATTACAGTAGCTACAGTAATCCTGGTCAGTTTTATCCCTACAAGGAGAAAACTGGCATTGACAGTAGACCAAACATTGTTGGAGAAAGGGCGGAGAGCTCTATCAAGAATTTTAAGGGCTTTAGGGTGAATTTTGGTTTTACTGAATAAATTTAAAATTCTTTACTTTTCTCTACCAAGCTTATGTTCTGACACCTTTCTGGTCCTAGGGAAAAGACTACCACTACTTTAACGCTTGCATAAACTTGATAAAACACCACTTTGAAAGTACTGGACTACATCTTGTTTCCTGGGTCACTCGTCCTAAACCTCTTAGCCAGGGATCCTCAAAACAACAGTGACCGAACCAAAGGACCTTAATTCTTGTAGGTAGTTGTGGCATAAAATACTGTAATCTGCACATATCTTCACATTCAATACTGTCTGCATTTTTGTAAGATGTCCCACAATCCTGGCAATGATGTCATAACTTTGGGAACAACCGTTCAAGACAAGGGGTTCACACACTTTTTAACTGGTGATTCTTGAGATAAATGGGTCAGAGAGTTGGTAAAGCTTGATTTTTACAGCCTCACAGGCACTTAAAGGTCCCTTCCAACAATGGCTGAGACACAGAAGAACACATTTCCACTGAAGTATCTCCTTGTACCGAGCTGCTGGAAGTTCAATAACAGTATAGAGGATGTGTGTGTCAAAAGGTTTTGATAGAACAGATCCCTGTGTTATAAGTATAGTGTGCAAGCAACATTAAAAATGATTCACAGGTACTTTGATTTCAGCAAAGATAAGTGAATATGATTTTACCGACCTCATTTTATGCATATTAATAGGTTGAATATTGCATTTAAAACCTGTTTCTTGCTTGTGAACCACTGTGACATATCAGTGATTCAAAACTGAAGGATAGAAACCCAGAATTGGGTGGGTAACCTGTTTTCCACGTACCATGAAGGAAAAGTTAGTGGTTATAAGCCTATCGTGTGTGGAAGTCCTGTGTAGATATACACCCATTTTGCATTTTACACGAATTTCACAGCAGTGAAAGCACTTTTAGGTTGTTTACTGTCTGATCTGTTTTTTTTTTTCTGTACAATAAAGCTGGTCAGCCCATGACAAAATGTTACTTTAGGAAACATCTATTTGTATTAACTGATTTCTCTTTTCAGAGCTCTTACACAGCTTCTTCTATACCAATAACCTCTAGTTGCCAAAAAACAATTTTAGAGCTCTATGGCTTTTTTCAATGCTTACATGCAGCCTTTTCTACACTTAATAAATATTATATTTTTAATGATACCAGTAGGGGGTTTTAATGAACACTTCGTAAGAAATATTACGTTTTTCTAACCTTTTGTTTTTTAGTGTGTCATGTTCAGCAAAATGTCTGCCACCAGATGGCAGTCACGTTCCTATAATAAGAGTCAGAGCACTGTGGACGTCAGCAACGACGTTACGTAACAGTTTTACTCTGGAGACGTTTGTCATCTATCATCACCCAAAACATGCTACATCATTTGATACACTGAAATCACCGAAGTACTCCATTGTTTATGCATACATTTCTAGTATCCTTACAAACATTCCCGGTTCGCAATTTTCAATCCAGACATTCACAACTTTAGTCCTCTTAGAGGTAATGGAGCCATTATCTTCCTGTGTGCTGTGTACATGGTGTTATATTTGTAGAAATCTGTAAAAGACATCCCTACGATGAGAATAAAGACTCTTGATATCTGCGTAAGAAATCTTCTGATAAGAAATTTGTCCAAATGAACCTGAACCTGGTGCTATGAAAACAATAAGTTATCCCAAACTTAATTTTCCCTCTTATATAGCTTTCCTTTTTCCATATCCCAAATCAATTTTGTTAGTTTTTTAAAAAGTTTGATGGCTAGACTTAAAGGGATACGTGAGCAATTTTGGATTGACACCATGTTATTTCTCCTTTCATAAGAAGTCAACTTTTGCATCTACATGTTAGAAATCTATAGCCTTATTCTTCCTAGGGCGCATACAGAAAGAGTATTCTTAATAAGCGATATCTTAATGGGCCACCCCCTTTCTCCAAATATTCAATCCAGCTATGACTTGCTAAAAATGTTGTATTAGATATCAAAACTGATTATGAAAATAACTGAGAAACAAAAGAAAGTGAAGATAGGCTGTTAAGAGTAAAGAATTCTCATGTTTTCACTGTGGAACTGTACGTAAGACTTCCTCAGATCAATACTTACTAGCTAAATAAAGCTAAGTAAAAAAATATAGTTTTTTTGCCTCTTCTTTCTTTTTTTCTTTTAAAATTGCATCGTAAATGGGGTTATTGAGCTTCAACAAAAGAGCAAACAAACAAACAAACAAACAAACAAAAAAATACCAAAGGCATGAGCTTGAGTGAAAAAAAAGACTATTTGCAGATTTTTCAGTATTTTGTCATTTTGATATTTTATAACCATTGCTTATATCATATACAAGGGATGCATGCCATTATCAGCACAGTATCAGCAGATATTGACCTAAGTTGGGATTATTAGTAAAAGATGTTGAAAGTTTTACAGATATCTACAGATGATACCTTAGCCATACAAATTGGCCATACATTTTTCATATATTGGCTGTAAACTGACAGAGTGTACAAATGTACTATTATGGTTTACAGCATCATCATTTCATGTCTGTGTCTAAAAATCAAGTGTCATTCATTTAACATTTTTTTCCTTGCTTCAAATCTGTTAATAACACAATTGAACTATCTCTATGAAATTAACAGGTTCATTAGAGTTAGGTTTTTGTGCTTTGGCAAGAATTACCTGTGTCAGCGGTAACTAGTTTGGAAATATCTGCATTTTGGATATCAGTAAAAACCCAATATTGTGCATACCTATCATATACCTGCCAACGCCTGTGTTTTTAAACCAAAATAAGCCTGTGCAGCAAATCCTTTTCATTTTTGAAGTAACATTCCCATGAAAGGATACAAATCCCTTTAAAGAAAACAAGTCACTTCTTTCTTTTATGTTCTTGGCCCTGAATTAATTAGCTTTCCTTTTTTTATAGTTTAGATGATTTTTTTAATATAGAGACTATTGTCTGTTAACTCATAAAAATTAAACATAAGACCAAAAAGTTCTGGTGACCAGATGGTATTTAAGATCACTCCCATCAGTTCCACGTCATACATAAAAAATGTCGGCTCCATTTTGATATTCTTTTGTTGTCTTTTGCTCTATGAATGAAAGGTTTATTTGCAGGTCAATGTTATCTCATTTCAAATGACCTTAGTGGTCTAGTAGTTTTTATTCCCACAAACACCTGAATGCATCATCGGTGCAGGTGGCTCAGGCGTGGCTTCATCTGAATGGAGAGTGAGTCGTGTGCGCATGCGTGAGCCAGAAAAGTGCGTTTTAGAATGATTACTGGTGGTCAGCGGAGAGGCAGATTATACAGCTCTACACAACTGTTGTTTTAATCCCCCGAGCGAGGAGATTTAGCAAAGAAAAAACACTGGTTTTAAACCCAGCAGCCATATTGCATGGAAAAACGACGGAAAGACTCGCCTATTCAGATAAAGTCGTTTTCTCAGACTCCTCTGCCAAGACTTTTGGGAAGTTTATTTCTCTCTTTCACTGGCTGCCTGCCTCTGTTGGACAGCTAGCCCGCCAGCTGGCTGAGGAATTCAGGGATTGGGACTGTTTTTGGCGTGTTTTTTACTCTGTATCTTTGGTTTCCTTTTGGTGAAAGGGTGTAAAACTGATAGTTTTCAACGATGAAGGATCGATTGGAGCAACTTAAAGCGGTGAGTAGCCTCTAAGACATGTTAAATGACAGTAACAATTTTATTTGGTTTGTTACTTTATATTTAAAAATAAAGTAATGAAAACTACAATTGCTTTGCATTGAATAAGTGAAAGTTACAAATCCACATTTAATCAAACTGCTGTTGTCTCATGTGATGATCTAACACAACCATAACGTGGATGTAGCTGCAGGTTGGAAAAGGGAGTGTTGGGTCAAAGTCATTCGGTTATTTACTCGTCAATCATCACTTCTTTATATGCTGCGTGCGTGTTGGATGGGGTCAGGGATGTCATGTAATGCACAAAGAGTCACTGTGGGGTTGTTTTTGGTAAATCTTAAAAGGGTATATGTGAGGAGGAACGTTGAATGTTATATAGGCCTAAACATTGATCAGTAGCTCTAACACAGTTTGGGCCTCCTCATTAAAAATGAAGAATTATAGTGTTTTCATTCTTACTAACAGGGGTGCATGATTGTGGTGTTTTAATGTTATCCAAATATGCCAATATTTCCAAACTAATTTCAGCCAATACTGATAAAGATACTGATACACACACATTTCCATAAAGAACACCCAATCTCATCTTTGCTGGAGTTTTACTGTTTCCTCTCATTTTGACAGGCTGTTTGTTTTAGAAAAGTATGAAATGAGATAAGTAATGTTTTATTTTTTGATAGATAATACTTGACTGTTTTTTTTTTTTTTAATTCAGACCTTCAGTGATGATGTTGATGATGATGATGATGGGATATCTGGCAGATGTGTTTTCCAGTTAGCGGTTAGAAATATTTACTGAAGTCTTTTAGATCTGCTGAAACCCATTATTATTTTTTAGGCTATAATCTTCCCAATCTGATACTGTGCACGTGTTAAAGTGCATCTAAGGGTATTTATTGGCAGGTATCAGGCTGTACAAAAGATGTTTGAAACAGATGTGACAATATGAATTGTGATATATCCTAATACTATAAGCAGAGCAATATATAATTTTTTACTAAATAGTCTATTTGATTTTAATTTTCATAGTGCTAAAAACCTACTATATTGTCAACAGAAAGTTCCTACCAAGTGTTTCTTGTATGAAGCTTGGCCTCTGCAACATTAATGAACTTTTTTTATGTATGTCCCTGTGGCATAAATAATGACAATAAATGTAGCAAAGAAACAGAGAGTCAAAATGCTGAATGCTTGCTGCCAGCTGGAGGTTGGAGGCCATAACTAAGATGCAAAACAAATGTTCTGTATTGTCTTTTGGATTGGCTGAAATGAGGTGAAGAATCCCATCTTAAATGTATATGTATTGTTTAGAATTCATCCCCAAAGTATGTGGTACTTCACTTATAATATGAAAAACACATTAAGTTAATAAAAATAACTTCAGCCATTTGTATTATAGACAGTAGTAAAAAAAAAAAAAACATTAAAAAATAAAAGAGACAGTTTTACCAGATTGTGCTCAATCTCAGTTATTGTGAGAGACAAATAAAGTATTTTTTTTAATGTAAAACACATTTTATAGATAAAAGTGAAACTCTTATCTGTGCTTGGGGTGAGGTCTTAATACCACTGAAACCATTGTCTGGATGTGTTGCCATAACTACCTGAAACTACTGGACAAATATTTGCTGTTTTTTCAAAGTTGTTGAACTGCAGCAGGCTTTCCCCTTGGGCGTCTGTCTCTCAAACAGCTGGCGTCTTTACAAGGAGAGGAAGCACAGGCCCATAGATACTGAGGTTGTTTTCTTTTGGGAAGTTCACAGGACATAAAGAAGCCAGTGTTCACACTAGGTTCACTTTTTCCACTGACCTCCATCTTGACTTAAAATCCTTTTTGTATTTGTCTTTTTAATCCACTGTTAGGATTGTCTTTACTCCACTCAATGAGGTTTCTGCCTAATGTTTAATTTAGAGGCAGTAATTTAGAATGCTGATTAGTTTGTTCATGGGCAAAGATGGTTTTACCATCAGACAAATGCCCGGAGCTGCTGGCACATAGACAACTATGTACATCAGTGTCTTACATAAAAATAATACTGAGGTGGGACACCTGAGCATATTTACACCAGCTCAAGTATATTTGCCAGGTGTTTTGTTTTAATACAGTTTTACATCATTCCCATCTATGGGCACAAGGGAGATTTTCAGTTATGAGTGCCTTTTGTAAATGTACTAATTCAGGAGCAATTTTTTAAATGAAGCTTTTTTGTCTTCATATCAGCATTTTCCTTTCTTCAGCCTCTCGCTTCTAACTGACACACCAGGTGGACCGTTCAATATATTTCATTAGTCTATCTGAGAGAGCCCATAGAAAGTGTTTGGGAGTAGGCAGAAAATTTAAAAACATATTCGGCCGGTGATTGGACAGTTGTTCTGTCGATCACATTGATTGCATGCCAATCAGATGACGTAGTAGGCGGGCGCCACTGCTGCAGTGTAAAGGACAGAACATGAGCCACTTCATAAAACAGTTTTGCAGTAAAAAATGTTGGAAGTGGAGCGTAAATATACTTTCTATAGAGGGGTTTGTAGTATTGTTGTTTACCTTTAATTTAATTTTAAAAAATGTGTCCAGATCTGACAAAGCTGCTACTGAAGCTGTTTGTATCTCTGTATGATAAGGCTGTCACTTTTCCTAAAAATCAAAGTGGAACCCCCCTGTAGTAAGGGACAGAGACTCTCTTATCCGCCCCTTTGGTAAAGACCCTGCCGAAAAGAACGCAGTCACACTGGGTTGAACTCTTGATGAAGCGCCACTGCACTCGGCTGTATAACGTGGATGAAAAGCTGATGGTTGGCTCGCAAATTTGATGTGGAAGACAAGTGAGTAAACTGCTTTGCACATAACAGACACACAGCCCAGTCTTTGATTTTAAGTTTGCCATCAACTGTGTAGAACCCAAAATACAACCACACAGCGCTCCTCAGATGATTTGGTGCTGTTAATGTCCGCTCGGAGAGGCCACTCTTTGTTTACTGATGTTGAGAGAGCAGCGGATGTGGCTGAGGGTCAAGCTGCGCTGAGAACGCCCTCTGTTGGATGAAATGGTTCACTGCTCCAGGTGCCCTGATGTGCTGCTGAACTCAATATTTTACATTCGAATGTTTATTTACTATTCGGTTACAGATATTTATCCCCATATTGGAACAGTTATTCGGATTCGGAATATAAGGTGACTGCCCTACTGTATGAGCAGTCTCTTTCTGCTGTCATCATGCTCGTAGCTCCTACCTCTTCCTGCTCCAAATGACGCTGATTGGGCCATCCCGCTTTGGGCCGCTCCCAATCATTTGAGATTGGAGCTTGGCAAGATGGATTTGTCTGATTACAGGCATTAGATCAGACTAATCCATTTTGCTTCAGATATCAATCTGCAATTTGGGTTGATGATTACACAATACTTTATCAACAATCAACCTTTATACGTGCAAATGTGATTAATGAATATCAAGTTAAGCACTGAGAACGCACCACTGTTGCACATGCACACACACACACACACACACACACACACACACAATGAAACAGAACAGACAATACTGGAGCAATACTAAACAACTCACAGAACAGAGAAGGCAGCGAGCGTTCATCTTCCTTGTGCTGACATTTAGTGAACGATACCTTAATGAAGCACTGGAATCTATGTTGTGATTTGGTTCAGCAGGTATTAGATGTGTTGTTACATTTTTGGTACCCATCCCTTATGTTGTGATCTTTAACTCCTTAAGTGGTTTTTACTGTAAACATTTTTTAGGCTTAGCATTATAAACTTGGGATAATTTTCAAATCAACATTAACTTGATCAGTAAAAACAACATTGTTGCTTCTTTATCTTATTTGGATCCATATCCGTACATCTCAAAAAGTAGAAGCACTGCCCTTCCCCGTAACAGATTTGTTGGTTTCATCTGTGTTTGTGACATATGGAGTGTTTAAATCCCCGGTAGACTTTAGCGCTGCATTAACACAAGTTGAGATGTGAGTATTTGGCTTCTGTCCCCGTGTTCAGTAGATAACTTACATCAGGATTCTATCCAGCTGCTGTAGGAGCTAGAGGTTCATTTTCTTCAGCAATGCAGTGGGAAAATTTAAAGGAAGCGGCAAACTCTGTGGTTCAAAAATGAAACCAATGTGGAAGTGCAAGCTACGACAGTTCTTTTGATTGTTACACCCTGCAGAGGCACCAGAAGTGGGAAGTATTTAATACACACCATGTTAAAGTAGATATTTGTACTGCGTTAATAAACATGGTAACAGCCTGGTTCAATAAAAAAATGGCTAGAATAGATCATGTTTTTAAGGACATGTTGGACTGGGTTGAAGTTTTGATACAACTTGTCTTTTGTGGTTTTAAGAGGGATAGGAGTTGTGCATTTTAGGAGCCTAACTGATGTAACTATAAGCCAGTGCATCATAGCTTTTTTTCAGGGGGTTTAAGAGCAACCTCAGCCTCACCTCCTTGCCACTCCTCAGGTTGCCTGAAAGTTAGTGTGAGGGTGCCTCTCGTTACAAGTCTTTGTCCATCCTGGGTCCCTCATTCACAACGTTTACTTGCATCATAGCTCCTCGCAGGGAGTAGTTGAAAGAGGGATGTGAGGAAGAGACACAAGAACAGAAGAGGCCCAACTTACCAGATGAGAAATCTTTCACTTCATCTGGTCAGTTGGAGCCAAGTTAGGTGTTAGAGACGAGCTGCTCAGCTGATTCAACTGTCACCTGCTGCACAAAAACACTGTTATTTTTTTAAACTAGAAGAGTGTGGAAACATCCACCAAGGCATTTCTACATTAAAATTTAGAAACCTTTGAAATAAATTAGACTTCTACAATGAAGTTAAAATAAAAAGATTTTTTCAAAGAGAAATCTGGAATGAAAATAAGAATTCTACTATTGAGGCATTGGTTCTTGAAAATTCTAGAATGTTATAGAGAATTCTAGAATAGAATTTAGAGTTCTGTAATGAGATGAACCATCAATTTTAGAATTACGTCAAAATTCCAGAATGTTAAACAGAATTCCGGAATGAAAATCAGAATTCTATCATTGAAGTTGGGATTGTAGAATTAAGTTAAAATTTTCAAAAGTACTTGAGAATTCTAGAATGGCTTTAAAAATTCTTTGATTGAGGTCAGAACTCAAGAATGAAGTCAAAATTCTAGAATGTTATTTATAAAATCAGGATTCTGGAATGGTATATGGACTTTGGTATAAAAGTTTGAATACGAAGAATAAAGTCAGGATTTTAGAATGAATTTTACACTCTGTGATAGAAATCAGAATTCTGGAGTGAACAGCAGAAGTCTATGATTCTAGAAAGACGTCAAATCATCAGTGACATGACACATCACAGACACATGGTTTAGTCATCCAGATTGTCCAGTGGTCACCACTCTGAAACTGGAAAAGTCAAGTTTGTTATTTCACCATTGTACACGTTTATTTGACAAAGCTCCATTATTTTGCAGATGTGAAAATTAAGGCTCAGAGATCAAAATGTTAATATGCAAATAAGAGTCACCACACGGACCAGGGTGTTTTTGGTTTTTGTATGTTTCTAAGTTGTTTTTACTCAGTTTTTCTAAATGTGCCCTGTGTTTGAAGCATATTTGAATTATAACCATTAATTTGTTTCAATTTTAATCCTTGTAAACAAAACATTTATGTGATTTGCCAATCAGTTATTCATAAAATGTCCCTCAAATGAATGTTCACAACGATTAAAAATGTATTTAATTTTACACCAAATGGGCGACATACAGATTCGGACTGTAACTGTGAAATTATTGTCATGCTTTGAAAAAAATCAAATCATGTCGTTTCAACCTAGATGTCTTATGAAATTGTCCCTTTTCAAAGGGAGACCAATGCAGTTTTATTGTTAAGATCTTTGGAGACAAAGTCTGACAATTGATCTCCTAGTTCCTGCAAGGCAACATCAGCTTGTTAACTTCAAAGATGAATCTGTGTCGTTACGCCGCACTTTTCTGTGTTTGAAAATGTTCCATGTACTGAGCTGCATGCTGTGTTGCGCTACTTTTGTCATTAGGTTTTCTTAAATGTTAATTCTAAAATGTGAAAAGAGTCGGACCTAAAGCAATGCAAAATAAGTTTCAGAATTTTGTAAGAGGGGCCTGCTCCTCAAGGAATGGACCAGCCTTCCCAAACTTTTGCACACTGTTTAGTACGTTTGTTACCTACAATATTCCAAAGACCTCGTATAAGTATAAAACTTCAGTATGTAACACCTCCTTTTATTTTCATAGACGTATGGACACTTAGTTTTGCTGCTTTGCTGCTTTTGCTTTAATATTCTTTCACTTTTTGAGCATTCTCTGTGACTTTGTAAATCCTCCTGGTACCTTTCATGCCTTCCCTTTGAAAGCATGGATAGGTTCTTGAAATCTAAAGTAAGCAGTGTTGTGATATATGAAATGAAATGTCCTCAGTTAATGCAACACCAGTTAAACTGTGGCCATAATTCAGTTCAGACAAAACAAAAAGCAAAAAGCTATCAAGTTAGTCAAATGTCTTGGCTGTTGTTTGTTGGTTCTGGGACTTGAAATATGTACCTCAGCATTTCAAGACCTTTTACAAATGTGATTTCAACTGTGATTTTTATTTTTCTTGTTTATAAACAACTTCTCATGGCCCAGCTGCAGTACCTTAGGAAGCACTTGAATAGACAATGTTAGCCCTTATTTGGATTAATTAAGATTAAATTAAGCAAAAGTACAGTCAGTTTATGGTAGTAAAGAGAGGCTGTGGATTTCCACCCCTGCTGGGAGTAAAACCTCCTGTCTAGTCTTTGCTGTGTGACTTATGCAACTTGACATATGGTGCTTTGCATGCAGAGCCAGAGTAATGGGTCCATTTGAATAAAGAAAAACATACCAGCGCCCAGGCCAACATGCCTGTCAGATGTGTACTGATGTTCAGTGTACATGCTGCTGCTCTCTTATGTTGGTCCTCAGTTGTTTAGATGTTCTCCAGTGTGTGACATCAAACTAGAGTTATTACCATACCAGATTTAAAATTTTGACATTATGCTGGTAGAAATGACACAAGGTCAGTACATGTTTTGATACCTGTGCAACAGTTCTAGAAGTCCTGGATGCCCTGATTCTGTTTTGTTTTTAATGTCCAACACTTGCACCAAACTCCCTCACTCTGTCTCATTTGTGCAGTTTAGCCAGGTTGTCTTTCACAATTTATAAAATAGATATATATATATATATATTTTTTCTTCTTAATATAATCGATTAACAGTAAAAGAGATCATGAGAGTTTAATTGGGGTGACATGAGAAAGTAGCAAACATTTTGATCAACATATCTTACACTAAAGACTTTTTATTTAACATAGAATAACTTCATAGATTTGTTGTTCATTTAAGGAATGAATAAAATGTGCTGCTTCATGGCTCTTTTTTTCTGGTCAACAGGTTGAGTGTGTAGCAGCTATGTATGTACCACATATGAAGGCTCATGTCTTGTGTGGCCATCCTGGGTTTGATTCCCGCCTGAGGCCTATTTGCCATGTGTCTTCCCCTTTCTGAGTCTATCTACTGTCTCTCCACTATTATTTAAGGGCATTTGTTCTTTCTGTTCCAGAGTATGAATATGTAGTATGTAAGAAAAAAATGTTGGAGCATGGAGAGACTGGAGTAGAGAACCACTTTCAGTAGAGTACTGACACCAACTATGTTTCAGAAATGATTTCCTTTTTCCAGTACATGTAATGAAACTCTAGTCAAGTCCTCTCAGTTAGTTACACCTGCTTTGCAGAACAATAATGTTGGCATTAGGACAACATAGTAGTCGGGTGAGTAGTCATAGTAGACAGGAGACGGATGCAGTCCAAAGTATGACTTCAGTTTATGCTAAGAGTGGGACAAAATATGACATTGTGATTTATTGTTGTCCTGGCATTGGCATTTCAATTATGGATATGCTGGCTAGAATTGGTATTTGATTTAAAAACAAAGGCAATGATTATAGGTCAACATTCAGAAGTTGTTTATGTCTGTCAAATAGCTTTGTATTTATTTTGTCTTAATTGTAAGAAGTGTGTTTTATCATCAGCATATTTGTCCTGTTGTATAATTTTCTTTTTTAATTTGAAAAATGAAAATATCAAAATTGCTCCATCTCTATCTTTGTCAAATGGAAAATGACATCAAATTGCAGCACAAATAGGTGAATCCTACAATTGACCTTATTTGTTCCATTTCACATTTCTTTCTTAAAAGGATATCATGATATATCATTCTTTAATAGTCTTGCAATATATTAATTATCATCACAGTGTCACTATGTTGTTATATTATTAATAATTCAGACCATGTTTTGCATATTGAATGAAACTGTGTGCTGCCTTATGATTCACAGCTCTACTTTACACCGTATAACTCCAACAATACCACATGCAATGCCAGTGTGATTTCAAGCAAGGGTGGAAGCATCGGCAGTATGCTCAAATATTTGTTGATGCAGCTTTGCATTTGATAATAGTTATGTGTAGTTGATGTTGTTTACACAGAAAAACATGAATAAGACAACTTGAATAGATAGAGAATGGATAAGGATATTGATAAATGTTTCAATCAATAAGTAGTCAATGATAGCTTTTGTTTTCTGCCATGAGAAAAATATGTGTTGTAGGGGTGTAAATCACCAATTTCATGACGATACGATACGATATCGATTCTTTTCATTCGATTTTCTTGACCTTACTAATTGATATAATGTATTCGTGCAAGTCAAGTAATTTGTTGTCTTTTTATAGACAGTCATTCATTATTTTCAACCAAAAATCATCAGCAAAGAAGCAGAACATATATTTTCCTGAGACATTTTTATCTCTTTTTAACTATTCATTATATTTTACAAATCTTATGTGTTAGCTTATCAAAAGATTAGTATCAAAATAAGTACGTTTTTTATTTTTGTTTAGTTTTTTGAATGCAACCCCCCTAGCATCTGCTCCAAGGGTCAGTTCTCCCACTTTGAAAAACTCTGGATCAGGTCTGAGGAAACAAAAGGCTGCAATAACTGACTGTTAGCAAGAAGCGGATGAACACCTTCCAACATTTGCTCTTTCAGTCATGTGTCTTACTAACTAATATTTGTAGGTTTCACATTTTTACACTCCACTGGAGCGGTAGAAAACAATGAAACCTCAATGTTTAGCTAATTAAATATTGTTTAATTCAAAGTAATTACACCTTCACCTTGCTGATAACTTTATTGTGTTATTGAGGACTGCTGTAAAAATTTCCCTCATGACTTAAATAAAATAAAACACTCCCTCTGACTGTTTTTACTGCTGTATGTGTATGTGGCCTTTTGTCTGTTTATCAGAGCTTTTGTTACACCCATCACTCCCTTTCCCCTTATTTTTGCTGAATATAAGACACTGGAAGGAAATGAGCGCTCGCTCTTATCTCGCTGCTTCAGATGTGGCGTTTGAGGGAACGAAAAGTGTGGACCAGAGTGCTACAGCTGTGTGCTGAGTAAATTATTCACTTGAAGTTGTAAAAAACAGCAAGCAGTGTGTCAGTGTTTCCAGAAAGGTTTTTGTAATGCCTGTTGTTAGTTACGGCAGCCCGAACCAAACAGTCTCAACAACATTTACAATTCAAATTTCAGGGGAAAGGAGGCCAGAGTCTTTAATGTATGAAGCAAAAAAAATTGACATGCTTTTGATCCTTGTTTGTTTGTTTAAATACTTATGATGGAAGGTTGTTAAGAACAGCTTAAGTAACACATTTTATAAAAATATTTCATTACACAACAACAAGATAGCTTTTCATTGAGGCTTGTTGTTTCCCGGATCACAAAAACTAAAACAAATCTCTTCAAGAAAGGAGTTGAAGTCTGGTTTTTGACAAAGGAACAGCTAAACATTTGTCACTTTTGCTTGAAAACAGATCCAATTAATTGATCAATTATCAATAAGATTGGGATAAATATTTTTACATTTGTCCCTTTGATAAATGGACTTAGTTCTCATTGGTTACTCCAACAAGGGTGAAGAAAATCTCTTGTGGCTTGGTTTCTCCTCGCATGATAATATCAAAAATAGCCTGTAACTTGTCTATTTAACACAATTGTTGTGATTATCTTGTAAACTTGTCCTCAGTGAGAATAAATAACACCACTATGGGCTGCATTAGGTTAAGGCAAATTTGTTAATACTATCAAAAAGATTACCAGTGACTGATTCTAGTGATGCCAGCGAATGTTCGCCATCCGCCTGTATAAATATGGTACTTGTTTTGCATACAGAGTTAAACAAGAGGTTGTTTACACCCAGATCTGCCTCACTAGACTAGCATTTACGTTGGGCTGTAAATTGGTGTTGGAGCTGATTACCTTATGCCACAGAATAACAGTGTCAGTGTTGTACATTGCTAATGTTACTAGCAAAAGGATGTTAATAAGTTTGCTGTCTTGTAAAGTTGTAATTGTATGATACCGCTAGGGATGCCCAATATTATCAGTACAATATCTGTATTGGCAGACAATACCTAAAAGTTAATCAATATTCATATCCCAATATAATGTAAATAAGGTATGGTAAATGGTTAAGTTTTCAAAACTGTCTTTGTTTTCAAAACTGAAACAACCCAAACCTACTCAACATGTCTGAACAAGGGATGCACATTATTATCAGTGTGATATTGGTGTCAGCAGATGATAGCTTAAAAAGTTAAATATCGGTATCAGCAGATATGAAAATTTCTGGGGATATTTACAGCTTTTACATCAGTCATATATGTCAGCCATACATATTGCTTATAAATATAGGCAGAATGTGTAAATACTTCATCTTATCACTAAAAGTCTACGGTAAAAAATCAACAGCATCATTATTAGAGAATTAAATAATTTTTTCTTGTTTCCAGTTTGTTTTTTTAATGCAAACAAACTGTCAAAGTTTAAGGGATGGGTTAATTTTTTAGTTAAGTGGAGGCTGTGTACTTTTGACCAAAAATATCCTTATCCATATTGGTACTGGTGATAATAAATTCACAAATATCATCAAATCAGCAAAAATCCAATATCATGCAGTCCTTGACTCCATGTGCCGTCAGTACTGAAACTATTAAACCTTTGAGCATATGTTAGTGTCCTTTTGATTGGTCAAATGTTTCAGTTGTCAGTATGGTTGTCCGAAAAGTCAAATTCTGCTGCCTTATAGCTAGAAGGTCCTGGGATTGAATTGCAGTCGTTGTCTTTCTGTGTGCAGTTTGCATGTTCTCTCATGCAGACATGGCTCTCTGTGGATACTGCTGCCTCCTCCTACAGACCAGAAACGTACCCATTAGGTTAATTAGTGACTCTTCATTGCCTGTAAGTTTGAATGTGAGCATGCGTGGTTGTTTGTCTCCATATGTCAGCCTTGTTATTAACTGGTTACCAGCTTAGGGTATACCTCTTGCCCAGTGATAATAGGAATAGGCTCCAGCCCCCTTGCGATCCCAAATGGGTTCAGGCGAAAGAAGAGGCAGTTGTGTTTTAATTATTTTCTGAAATGTGGCTTTAGCCCAGGAAGACTATGACATATTCCTGACTCCCAGTGTGTTAAATGTTGAGTTATTTATGATCTATATCCTGACAGTAAAACGCTGATGTAAGAAGGGGACAAAGTGCATGTGCTGTTCTTTTTTCACCCCTCTGAATCACGTCACAGATCAGCTCTATGTGTCTGTTTGCCCTGGGAGCACCTGAGCCGAGGTGTCTTGCAGACCGTTGGGAACAGGTTGAGTTCCTGGAGTTCTGTGTAAATATTCATGGCTGCTCTGAGGTTTTTGTGGCTGCCCTGGGGCGCTGTGCTGTTTACCCAGTGTCCTGTGTGACGTACATCTGACTTCACTCCAGTGCTTCCTGATGGAAGAGTAAATGGGTGTGGGTTGATCAGGGTGAGGGCAATACTTCAGCCTCATGACAAGCTCACCTGATAACCAGGAAGCAATGTCAAGACTGCATGTTTGTTGATCGTGTGTAGCTTTTTCACCCTGAGAAGAAATCACTCACTGTTTTTGAACACAGAGTAGTCAAATCGTAAAGCTTCATAACGGAAAGATCAACCTTTAGGAGTCATTTAGGAGAAATAAATATGTGTATGTAAGTAAAGATTTTGAAAACTCTGTATGTGATTTAAATACTTTGTGTACTGCATGTAGAACTTGGAGATATCAACCCGTAAACACACACCAATATTTGAGTCTGAACAGCAGTTTTCAATGTATATCTTGATATTATTTTAGTTAAGAAAAATCAGCTCAGTTCAATCAAATCCACGTACACCAAAATGTAATGCAAGCACTTTTATTAACTTTCAGCTACACAATGTCCATAATAACATGAACAATGACATAAAATAAACAACCCATACATGTAATAATAAATGGATAATACATTTTCATAAAAACATAATGAAGATAAAATTGTAATTCACCATTTAATCTTAACATGTGAAATACATTTCTTGTGGTCTTTAAAGGGACAGTTCAGTTTTTTTGAAGTGGGGTTGTATGAGCTCCATATGGCCACTAAGTACATTAGATGCAGTAGAAGGTTCTCTCCTCTCCCTCAGTAAGCCACAGTCTGTTACACAGAACTAGCCGCAAACAGGGAAGTATTGTACCAAATACGCCTACAAGAACTCCCATCAAAAAATAATACCTATGCTACCTAGAAATGTTTTTAAGTGCATTAACTTTTGGAAATATAAAGTTTATCTGGAACTAACTGACTCACGTCATGTATTCCTTCGTGCAGCGCTGCTGCAAGCCGCGCAATGCTAATACACAACAGTAATGGTCGTGTGTGTGTGTGTGTGAGAGAGAGAGAGAGAGAGAGACACACAGTAGTTGCAATGTTATGGTAAACAGCCTCCTCTACTCTGCTTGTTTGTCTCTGACAGATCATTATTACTTACTTTGAGGATAAACTGTCATTAGGTCCTTCAGGTTTGGGACGTTTGTTCCAGTTTATCTTCGGGAAATGGAAGAATGTCCGCAAAACTCCTGGATTCAGAAGAGCAGGAAAATCTGTATGAGTGATACAGACGGTGTGAGAGTCACCAGTATCCTCTAACTCAGACAGATCCTGCCACTGCCACTCATGGCAGCAGTAGCACTCCGGGTCCGTGGGCATTGAGTCACAGTTCATACACTTGCACCACTGTGTATTTCCAACTCTTTCTTGACCTCCAGTTTCCACTGATCTTTCCTCTCTATTTCTTTTGGCCTGCTCGGTCTGCAGCAGTTCTTCTTCTGTGAACTCCGGTTCATAAAGATATCCTCTTGGCTCCAAAGTGAATGGAACTTCATCGTCACTGTCATAATCACTCGTTTTTTATCAACGAAGAAATCATTCCCCTTGGAGATCTTTAAATTTAAATCCGGTATTGTGATGGCTCGAGTTCCATTCAGTATTACGTGTTTGATCCCCACTGCCCCTGCACAGGTGGCTGCAGTCCAGGTCTCTATTTAAAGGGTCCGGTTCACGGGAGTCAGCTGAAGTCTAATCAGACAGAGCATCCATTAACTGTTAAACCTGGGAGGTGAGAGTATTCAGCTCAGCTTATGGCCTTTTTCTCTTCTTTCCAACATCAGCTCTTTGCCCTACTGCTTTTTCCTCTTGAACCACAATCTTCACACATTAGCTAATAGTTGCTCAGCTGCATAAGCCTTTTATTATAAATCAATAATCTATGTATGGTCTTCTGTTATTACTGCTGCCAGTTGGATGGTCCTGCTCCCCTTTCTTGCCAAAAATTTTGCCTGTTCCCCCAAACAGGCCTGTCCTGTGGATACCAGCTCCTCGTTCCCCAGTATTGTCTAGGAGGCCCTTTTCAATAAGGCCTGTAGTGCTGAACAGTCTTAAATCTTAGATCATTATTGGGCCTGCACTGTGACCTCAGCCCCTGATCTTCTGGACAATTATCAAGCGGCACAAAACTGTACAATTTGTTACATTTTCAGCTACATTTCCACATTTTATCATATTTAAATTCTAAAGCTTGCCATTTTTGAGGCCACTTTTGCTCACATTTTATCAGTGTTTTAAAATGGTTGACTCACTGGGGCTGACGTAAATATTTTAATCCAAAATTAAATGTATGCCTTCAAACTGATTAATTTTTTGAATGTGATTCAACATGTCACTACTTAATTCCATGCAGTGGAGTTTAAGAAATATATGGAGTTAAAGTGAGGAAACAGACAGGCAGTTCAATTGACATGAAGCTAAAGTGAATTAAAACCTTAATCTTAAAATGTATAAATGATATTTCTATATTCTTAAAGTTAATTTTTATATGGGGATATTAAATCATCAGATTTCTTTGAAAATATCAGTTGTTTTAAAAAAAAATGTATTATGCCATTTCCTCTACCTGTGTCATGTGCTGTATTGTATCATAATATTAGTCATTCTGCCATCTAATCCCCAACCCTAGTTGGACGAACTAACAACTATAACTGTCTTATTTTTATGTCTGTTTGGTAAATATGAAGCCTTGCTGGCATCTGGAAAGCACTTGTTAGCTTAAAGAACAGACACAATAGGGAGACAAATACTCATAGGCGATTAGGGTAGCTGAATCACATATAAGTCACCCTTAACTATAAACTGATTAATATATAATCACTTTATATCCTGTATCTTTTTTTTATGAATGAATAAAGAGAAAAAGTAAAAATACAGAAAGTGGCTCTGGGATTTGAGCTTGTCAGTAGTGCTCCCAAACTTTCTAGCAAGTCTAGGTGGTCAAATAAATGATTAATCCTTAAATCTGTTTCAAAGTTGGCAGAGAAACAGTTAATTAGCTGAACACATGAACTGGCTTGCCTTCATTTTATGATGTGTTCAAGGTCAGCTCAGAAAATTAACTACACAGTGAATGTTTGTCAGCATTATTTGTTTAAGTGTTACATCAAAATAGAAAATTCCCCTCCTGACAACCAGCTTTTTTAAATTTGTAAACTGAAGGAGCAGTTTGTTTTTCTATCAACAATATGAACACGTTTTGCCTGAATTCAAGGTCATATTTTTGATTTCAGTAACTGCTGGAGTATGTCCAAAGTTGCCAGTGTTCAGAAACCCTTAAAGATTTTACATACTAAATACTCCTGGTCCAGTATTCTTAAGGTGCATTCACAACGAATGCGACTTTGCGACCAAGATCACGTCGCAAACCCAAGTCCTGTCGCCTGTACTTAGCACATTTTGTCGCTGTCCCCGTTGCTCAGTGACGTCACGCCTACTCGAGTTTCACCCCGCGATCATATATCATGTAATAGGATGTATTAGCTGAGATTATTCCAACTTTATGATTTTCACTCACCTACCAACCACAAAACACTGCAGCTGATGGCCCTGCAGCATCATCGTCTGCGAGTTTTCTACCATCTGTCTAGGCGGAACTAATGTACTCACTAACTAATGCTCCCCACACGGACGTAGATTGTCACTCTGTGAACTGGAATAAAAACAGTCTGTCACCGGCGTCATCACGCACCCACACAACGCTGATTGGCTCTCGCAGTGCGACATTGCCCGAAGAGTTCAAATTTTGCAACTTTGGCAACTGGGCGCCGTGACCTGCTCCGCAACCCATCGAGATCTGTTGGTCGTGGCTGATCGTGGCTGTACATTGACTCTTGCATGGAGAGTGGTCGCCAAGGTCGCCAAAGTTGCGTTCGGTGTGAACGCACTTTTAGTCTGTTCTGGGAGACTCTATCAAAGCCAAAGTCACTTTAAGGCCCCTTCCCCACACGGGCCCAGTCTGCTCTGATTGGTCAACTGGTCTGCTCAGAAGTGATTGGTCAGTTCAGGATAATGACAAGAAGTTGTCCGTGGCTGAAAATATTGTTCAAGTCTCTTAGTTGTTCTGTTAAACTTCTCAGTCCTAAAACTTAGCTAAACAAGGCACAAATTTGGCACATCTGTAAGGAGACTAAGCATATGTGCTGTTTCCCCTGATGAAAGTAAGCTTTCCTTTACTAAGGCACTTCTTCTTCCAATCATAGTACAACACCTCATATAAAATGTGTCACACTTCACTGTCTTATATATTGGTGATACATCAGAGTTTAAATGCTCTTTCTGTTTGTCAATGGTAGGAGCAGTTGCTGGGGATATGTTTGAGAAAAGAGTGTCTGTTAACTCTGCCACACCTGATTAATGTGATGCTTTGTTGTTGCTTAGGGCCTTATTCACAAAAGACAAGTTTGCCGAAAGTCTGAGGTGATTGCCCAGCAGTATGTAGATAACATACATTTTCCAGCAACCAGGAAAACAATCCTCTGTATGACTTACGTATAAATAAATGAAGTCTGTTGATATTACTTCAGGATCAGTATTACTGATATAACAAGGTGTTAAACCAGTGCAGGGCTGTCCTTACAGTCTAACCCTTACATGCTCCATTCAGGGAGGAAGCTTTACTTAATGGGTTAAAACTCTCATTTGTAATGTACTATGCCGTAGAGTAAACATTCATGCTCCTAAATACTTGGGAGTTTACTTTTATCTCTCAGTCTTTATGGGGACAACTGGATTTTGAAGCTCACTTTTTTTGTCAATCTTTAGGTGCCGTCATGTCAAATATATCCCTTTAAAAAATGATTTAGCTCTGAGGTGCAGTGTTATTGTCCAAAATTTTGTATTCATGGATTTACAGTAAAAAACAAAGTAGTTATTATTTTTTTAACCATATTGTCTTGATGAAAAACAGAGCAATGTGGTTGTTAGACCTCAATTTAGACCTTAGCGAAAGTGACAACTTCCTGTTGGTCTATTATCTCATCAGATTTGCCCATTTTCTTTGTTGAATATTTGTTTTATGTTTTTGGTCATACAAATTTTAATAAACCACTCTGACAACACCAGAGCATAAATATTCTGAATGTCCTAGTTGGGCTGAAAAATAAGATGTCTTTAACTCAATTGTGCTTGAATGGGTTCAGGTTTTAAATGCATTATTACGCAAACAAAAAAAAAAAAATGGGCAGACAAAGAACTAGCAGAAAAAGGCTTGGACACCCATGATTTCATAATTCCTTGAACTGTGAGTAGTTTTTTTTTGCTGAATGTTTTTGTGTAGAGTCAGAATTGGGAAATAAGGTTGTGTGGGGGGGGATTTAATCCATTTGGCGTTCTGCTCTCCCATTATGATAGTTAAGGTGGAGGCTGTGTGTGAAGTTAGCTGCCGTAGCTATGAAGTGCTATGAGAAGCTCTGGTTTTATTTGGGCTCGAGTATAAAACCATACACTTACAAAACTGCAGAGGCATTCAACTATTTAGAGAAAAGAGAGCATTCATAATACAACAAAGAAATATGTGAAATGCAGATTGTCCAACAGAATTCTTTGTAATTGCTGAGGAGCAAGGATGTTTTTGTTTTGAAATTTTTTTTTTTAAAGAAAACCTTGAAAGCATAACTTAGAACAATTGTTAGATAGGAGACTAGATCATGTTTTTCCCTCTCAAAATAGAGTAAAATTATTTTTGGACTAACATTTATATAACAGTGCTCTACATTAAACACAATAAAAAGATGCATAATTATAATATGTGGTAAATACAGTTTGGTATTATAAGATACAATCAATAAGATATAAGTTAGATAAAGTAGGGGCTGTATGACTTCCATACATGCACTCAGAGGTGTTTGCTGTTTTATTATTCACTAGATTTACAATAAACATGAAGCTTTAATCCTGATGTGTTGATGACATCCCCTAAGCCTAAGAAGAAATCTGAAGTAATACTCCTCTCACGGTCTTAGAGTAAAGCTCAACCCACTCACACTCCTCTGATTCAGCCTTTGCTTTTCTCCTGTTAGACGTGCGATCAAGATGACGACGAGGTGGAGATTGCTGTGGACAATGCAGCCTTCATGGATGAGTTCTTCCATCAGGTTAATTTGAATTTACAAGGATGACATGGTAGAGTGATAGCTGACTGCTATGTTTGTATAATTGAAACTGAAGGTGGTATGTGTTTTTTTTTTTTTTTTCAGATCGAGGACATCAGGAACAGTATCGATAAAATCGACGAAAATGTGGCTGAAGTCAAAAAGCTTTACTCAATCATCCTGTCTGCCCCCACATCAGATCAGAGTAAGATATGTGATCATTTACTACTTTTATTTTGTTGCCAAGGGAAACAGAAACAAATAATACAGTATGGATTCAACCTCAAAAGAGAAGATCTTTGCTAAGTATATGTTCAGTGTCACATACATTTTTGAGCTGAATTATCAAATCAATCAATCATTGCTTCTCTGCTTATCTTATGTTGGACAATTCAAATGTATATTGATCGCTTGATATTGTTTTTTGTTACATTAATTTTAATATCTTTCTAGCAACACAGGATAGTCTTGAGGCAATCACCAATGACATTAAGAAGATGGCCAACAATGCAAGAAACAAACTCAAAAGTGAGTCTGCCTGTTTTACTCCACAAAATGTAGCTACAGAATTAAACCACTTTGTGCAGCATCATTGATTTTGGCCTGAATGATAATTTGATAATTTTTATTTTTATTTCTTTTTAGCAATCGAGAGGAACCTTGAGTCTGAGGAGCAGGAGAGGGTGTCAGCTGACATGCGGATACGTAAATCACAGGTACATCATGTTGCACTGAAGTTCTAGAGAGCTTCCAGTCAATCCTTGTCTCACAGGGAACCACCTTTGTAATGTAAAATGAGTATACATTTTATTTATTTATATTAACAATATAGCGATACACAAATTTAGGTTTATTTGATTTTTAGATTTGAAGTCAGGGTTTGTTACATTTTTGGTACAAACACATATGTATCACACTAATACACACACAAATGCACACTAATCAGTTAATGCAATGTATTGTTATTTTGAGGTCTCCCTTTTTTGTCTCAAAACCTTGGAGCAGCAGTGCTGTATGTATTGTCCATATAAACGTAAAAATGTTTTACTATCTCAGTCTTGAGACAATGAAGTATTGGGCTGAAAATATTTTTTCCATGGAGAATCAAGCTTTCACAGCCTTGAATATCCCAGGTAGTTGGTGGCTAGCTAGTGGCAACATGAGTGCTGCTTACCTGCAGAGCAGATGGAGAGGACAAGTGTTTATCCGTCTGGAAAGTTTCCTTTTATTTCCAAATGCAAAAGAAAATATAGATGTAATATTTCCAAAATTGACAATGCATCTTGATCAAAGAAAATATCCTCCATTAAACCAATATTTGCTGGCCTTGACTTAAGGCCCATTCGTACATCAGTGCATATTGACTGACGTAGACAACATTGAGAAATCATCAAGATTTTGGTGAAGGTACATTTCCAGGGTCAGTTTTACTGTGTTCAACACAGGTGGACGCATCTAAAGTGGAGAGAAACATGCTGGTGGAGTATGACTTTTCCTGATGGCTCCCTGACCAAATGTAGATGTTTTTTAAATTTGTGCCAACGTAGATGTGATGCATAAGGAGCGCTTAACTTTGGTGAACTCTGGCCTAATGGAGCTTGGCGCTGCTGAACATTGTACCAACATATTGTGACGCCATTCTATAGACGCAAGAGTGGAACCATATGCCATTTCACCATGTGCATATATTCGGACTCAGTATTTGGATATCATGTCTAGAGGATGAAAGACGACTGTCCCCAAAAGGGTGCCTTAAGTTATAAACCAGAAGTCCAGTCCTGAGGGGGAAGCACCTAGGGCAGACAGAGATGAACATGGCTGTAACTGAAGGTAGTGAAGGTAAGCAGAGATCAACTCTTGCTTGTGTTTACAAATGTGTCGGATAAAAAGTTGAAACATTTTTAAGCATGCTTAAAGTTTTTGAACATGCCTGATAAACATTAGCGTTGCCCAGCTGACATTAACTCAGTTCTGTGTGGCCTGACTTAGCTGGACACACATTGATGTTTCCCTCTATATTGGCATAAGTTTGCCAAAACATCAGTGTCTGAATGCAGCTTTAGAAAAGCAATTGTTTACTAAATCACAAACTGTTTACAGTGAAAAATGGAAGTCTTTATTGATTGTGAAAAGTATTCTTGCATTATTTTTGACTTTGTTAACTGTTGTTCTTCATGGGGAAACTTAAGTTTTCTCAAACAGGAGACTATGATGATTGTGGGAAATAGGTTTGTTGTGACTGCACTTTTGAGTGTGTGTGCTGCGCTCCAGCTTACTGGTTCTTGTGGGAATAACGGTGTGAAATATATTTGTTCACAAAATTTTTGGTTCAATATATGTCTTCAACCAACCAAACCTCCTGTACCAATATGGTACAAAGAAATAACGTGCCATTTCATTACTGGTATTTATTTATTCATCCAGTGTGTATTGAATTCTTGAGTATCACTTGAGTTGTTTCTTATTTAGGATGATGTTGAAATACAAAAATGCACTATTAAAATGAACAAACTCAGTAAAAACAATTATACACTGTGATGAAGTGGTTTGAGAATCATATTTGGTTTTCCAATGGAGAACACTGTTGATCTTCAGACTGTGTTGTAAATTATTCCACATTTCATTTCAGTTCAGCTGAGCTGTTACGTAAGATGACAAAGCTCAATAAGAGATTTGCAGATAAAAGATGGAAGTGTTTATCACGCCTCTGCTAAAGAAGATCAACCAACTTTGTTATATGGTGAACAGTATTGGCTTTCAGAAGGATTTCCAGTTATGACCCCCCGAGTAGAGTAAAACAAACTGAGTGAAGGAATCTGAGGATGGACTCTGCAGCATGGTTAAGAATAATAATGTGACCATAATCAAGAACTGACTAATAATAATAATAATAATAATACATTTTATTTGGGGGCGCCTTTCAAGTCACCCAAGGTCACCTTACAGGAGTAAAAAGCATAAAAGCATCAACCATAAGAGACTGCTTTGACAGTTCAGGGGGAAAGTCACACATATGTTGGTTTGCTGATATTAAGGATAGTTTTTAGACCAAGCCAGGGTTAAGCAGCCAAAACATAATTACAGGTTAAATTTGGAGCTGATTACTTAAAATATTGGAGTTATTATTTTCTCTAACTAAGAGTTTTGTTGATTGAACCTATATGAGCATTAAAAAGGAATCATGAGCGAGAGAGGGAGCTCGGACTATCAAATGTAATTGTTTCCATTACACATGGATTAACAGACAAAAAATACATTTAAACACCTAATTCATCTGTATTTTCACTGCATGTCTTAAGATAACAGATAAACTTGGTGTTTTAACACTGCACATCTCTTGTATAGTTTCCATGTGGCAGGCATTTAAGTTTAATCTTTGTCCACACTGCCTTGCATTAGATGTTAATTGTTCAGAGTAAACACCATTGTCATGGCATTGTTGTAAAGGAAAATTCACAAATATTTGTACTTAAGTCAAAACCAGATCAATGTTCTGGCCAAACTTGGCCTGTTGCCCACTATTTGCTGATTCCTGATCTAGAGTGTGAATAAAACCCTCGAAATTCAAAAGGGTGGAGGACTGATCTTTGTGGAACACCTTTAATTTCACCAGTAATAGGAACTTGAATATTTCTAACCTTTACGGTCTGTGGTCTAAAGAAAAGGCATCTCTGCAAGCTATGGAGCCAGAGCCAATGTTATACGTTGTCAGAATGAGAAGACAAAAACAAACTGTGTCAAAGCTTGAAACAAGTCAATTTAGAACAGCAGCACAGTGCCACCTCCTTTCTTAAAAGCTCTTTGTCTGAAAATGTATTTTCTGTTTTCCCTAAACATAAAGCATGATATTCCTTGGACTAGATATGGACTTACAAACAGGCCATATGATTTATACTTAATGGTTGCGTGGGCTCTATTTACCTTTAGTTTGTGTTGAGTTTGGCATTTAGGTGAATTATAAGTAATCATGCCTTGTTTGTTTATTTAAGTCAGTGCTTTTTACTAGAATTATATAACTTTCAAAACAATTTTGCATTTAGTTTGATTATAAACAGTAATGATTTTTGTCTATTTACTTGAGGAATTAGTTTATTTAGAATCCATTTTTAGTTTTTTTAATTTGCCAAGCATGTTTGGTTTTTGCATTGTCATTATTAATTTGTTTGGTGATGGACAACAGAGTATGTTACTATGGTGATCTAGACTGGTCGGGAGGTAGAGGACCAGCATGTATTTGTGGCTCTTTTTTTTAATCAGTGAAAGCGAGGCAGCAACCATGATTTCCTTTACTCTTGCTTGTTTGCTTTTTGGTCAACTAATACTAAGATCACAAACCTTTTTATGCATGATGGACCTCGTCTGTCTGCAAATACAACATGCTCGTGGTGCATCTAAGAGGCCATTTGATTATGTTTGATTTAGGAAGTGATATGTTAGAGTTGTTTATTTCCTGACAAAAAGCCACTAGGGCTTTTTTTATGAGTCTATTACTAAAACCTCAGTACACAGCTTCTTGGTAGGTACCAGAAAAAGTACTAAAGTGCACACCACAGACATAACCTTATTTTGACATTTTCCACATCAAAAATTAGCCAAAAAAACTTAACATTTGACAGAAGAAAGACACCAGATGAGATTGTTATTCAAATTACACTTCACATACTGTACGTACATGACAAAATCATTTAGCACTAAAGCTCCTGTTTTCTACCAAGTGACTGACAATAAATCCCAAACTAATTTACGATCTATTCATGTCCTTTTCATACTCAAGAAAAAGATGCAAGAAGGAAGAAATTTGTGCATGTTTGATTTTATAAAATTTAGAAAAAGAAGATTGCTTTTAAAACCCTTAACATCATCGAAGACTTTTCATTGATACCAACAAACACCTTTTTAAAGTCAAAGATTGCACTTTCTTCTCTTCAGCAACATCCTCAGATTGTCCCCTGGCTTGAAAAAGGTTGGGATAATGCCAGGATTTACCAAGTTTTACCTCTGTGCTCATTCATCCTCTGCTGTTGTTTGTCGTCTCCCAGCATGCTGTGCTGTCCAGGAAGTTCGTGGAGGTCATGACAAAGTATAATGAAGCCCAGGTCGACTTCAGGGAGAGGAGTAAAGGACGCATTCAGAGACAGCTAGAGATCAGTGAGTAACGTCTGCGTGCAATGAGTTATGGGATGATCTCACATTAGTAAATGTCTTACAACTTTATGTTTTCTTTTCTCCTCCAGCTGGAAAAGCAACAACAGATGAGGAACTTGAGGAGATGTTGGAGAGTGGCAATGCTGCTGTGTTTACTGCAGGAGTAAGTGTGTGTGTGTGTGTGTAGGTGTGTGTGTGTGTGTAAGGCCAGGCTGTAAGTTGCTTTGTAAAAATTCAAACTCCTTGTCTCAGCTGGTTAAAAATTACCTGTGTGCATGATGTAGCATGTCAGGCTGAGAGTCGAATTGTTTTCTTCCTCCCTTATATGTTCCATAGCCCTCTTTTCCCAACTTGGCAAGTTATGCAGGTGAATTCTCTCAAAAAAGAGCAGAAGCAAAAAGGTAGTTTTACTTTTGAATGGAGAATTTATTAGTTTTTATAGCATCCTCAGCCCACAGCATACCTGTGTGATTCCTTTACATCAAAAACTGGAATTTTAGTCTTGTGTGCCATAGAGACAAAGGGTAGATAAACAGAAGTATAGTACTCTAAATACAGTATGTTTGTTTACTGTCTTCAGCATCAGCCCTCATTGTTTTGGTGTCATCATGTCAGTCATTATACGCTGTCAGTTTTAAGCTTCTCGGGAAAGTATTTTATGGCTTTGTGGTCGCCTAACCTGACATATAGAGACAGTCCCAACCAACTTAAAATCACATAGTCTGACCTGAGCATCACTCACATTTAAGATGTTTCTTGGTCAGTGAGCTTGTATTCAGTGGGATGTTTTGGTAAATGGTAAATGAACTCGAGCATGTTTGTGCAGTGCTAAATAAGCAGTGCTTTTTCCAGGCCTCTGGCCAGTTAAAACCCTCCTCACTCTGCAAGTCATCTACCATTCACTACATTCACACTGAAGATTGAAGTTGCTGTGTAAAGTGTCCAACAGCATAAACAACTAAAAAATCTGGTGTGTAAGCTGCACTTTTTACGCTTATTTTTAGTCATAAAAATGGCTGCAGCATATGCACCAATCTGACAAATATATGAGTATAAAATGCTGAGACATGCACAGTCATGACCTCAAGAGCAGCTGCCACAGTCACACGTTGAACACCATGTGACACTATTGAATGTTTCCTCCCATTCATTGCTGCTAAATGCAAGTGGCAGCAACACTGCTAGAAATGTAGAGCTGATGGGAAATGGCCCAACCTTTTATTAACATTTAATCTTTATAAGTCTTAAATAATCTAAATTTGAATAAAGGTTAAAGTTAAAAAATATAGGCAGTAGAATAAAGCAGAAGAGCATGCCAATGTGGCCGAAGCTGAAGGCACCAAAAGAGGAACACGGTTATACTAGAAACTGCACACTGTAGACTCACAGAAGCACAGTAGAAAAAAATCATACGGAGAGATGATTAAAATCCCTTTTCCCTCTGAGAGACTCCTAAAAAATGACTGGGACTTATGTACAGTGGTGGACAGTAACAAAGTGGATGTACTTGAGTACTGTACTTAAGTTCATTTTTGAGTATCTGTACTGTACTTGAGTATTATTATTGTTGGAAACTGATGACTTTACTCCACTACATTTGAAAAACAGATATTTTACTTTTAACTCTCTTGTTACTCTTTACTTTTAAGTATAGCTTAAGTATAAATTAAAAAAATGAAAACTGCAATGGTTGTCCTTTTGTCGATTCAATCATGTTTCAATAGGCATTTCTATAGGCTTCGTAGCATATTTTACAAGCTTTTTATTCTACAGGTTCTATAAGCAGGTCATCGCATCCAGAAGGTTGTTTCAGTCATTAGGTTCTGTAAATTCATTGTGGCAACAATACAATAACACGTTGACATTAAAACAAAATTTACTTTTAATACTTAAGTATTTCCAAAAGCAGGTACTCCAGTACTTTAACTTAAGTAAAAGTTTGACTGAACAACTTTCACTTGTATTGGAGTAATATTTGACCAGGCGGATCTATACTTTCACTCAAGTAATGCAGTTGAGTACTTTGTCCGACACTGCTTATATAACAGTGTGATTTATACACAGATGGTGTGGTAACACTACACTCATAAACTATTCCATGCCACTTATGCAGCAGTTTGCAAATTGGGGTGGAGGGTCTTGCCCCGGGACACATTAGCATGAGTCCACAAGTATTGGACATGAAATCACCAACCTTTTAGTTAAATAACATCTGATACTACCACTCAGCCCTCAATTTTTGATTTGCTTTCTTATTTTACTGTTTTAATCAGAAGAGTACCTCGCACATCTAATTCAGGAGACAGGTGCGTAGGAGAAAAGAGTCCATTTAAACGTAAAGAGAGTAGATGCACACTGTCTAACTTGCAAGAAATTCGTTTATTTGTAACGTTTCGGTCTCAGACGCTCTTAGACAGTGTTCTAGAGTCTGTCTTCACGTTTTATTTTACTGTTTTAAAAGCAGGAGCAGAAAATCCAGACAGATGTGGGGTTTCTATGAAGCTGCCATTGAGGAGTTTTATCTGGTTGAGAAGCACACAGATAGTAATGCTGATGCCTCCTCATGACTTGAAAAAGCAAACAAAACTACCATCAATGACATGGACTGTTTCTTTGTCATTTTCTGCCTCATATTGCTCCGGGAGAAAGGTGTCAGAGTGATTAACAGTATGCTGCAGAATCAGCATTTTTTCACTCATGTTATGACTAAGATTCTCAGTGAATGAAATATTTCACTATATTTATAAAGCACAGGATTAGCTAAAATCTTAACAAGCCTAAGGAAGAGGTGAGATATTTCAACATGACCTCAGCTACAGCAGATCATGACTTATTCTCAGATATCTGACTTTGCCATTGTACTCATTTTACACCTCCTCTTCCCAGATTGTGGACTCTGGCATCTCTAAACAAGCCCTGAGTGAGATTGAAGCCAGACACAAAGACATTGTCCGTCTGGAAAGTAGCATCAAGGAGCTGCACGACATGTTTGTAGACATCGCCATGCTGGTGGAGAGCCAGGTATGAGGATCACATCCACCTGACCTTCTCTTTATCCACCTGTCAACACAACTTCCTCATTAACTCATCCATTCATTTCTTTAATCTAAACCTGTGCTAGTTCACATGTGCTGTTCTCTGGGTCTTCAATCCCTTAATCTTATCTGCTCTGAATCTATCTGTTTCCTCTTTTACAGCTCCATGCCTCTTTCATTTCTTTCTCTACACTCTTTTGCTTCTGCTACCTCCATCTCATTACCCACCATGGCTGAGTCTTCTTGAATTCATATAGTAAGATGTAAACAAAGCATCTGTGAACACATCAGAGATGACTGCACACATTTAGAGTGAATGTTAAAGCCTAATCACATGTTTCTTACACCATGCTTTCTGAGGGAAAAGCTTGTTTGAGGTAAGAGTCAAACTCCAGCTGTGTGTGATAATTGAATGTCCCAGGACACTTGTTGGATTTCAGTGTTTATGTCCCAAATCAGCATGGATATAATTCTGAAATCTACCCCAAAACTTTGACATAACGTGAACATAAATTAAAGTTTTACTGTATTACCATTTGATACTTCAAATGGTGATGTTATATATTTTCGATATTTTGAACCAGAGTTGATAGAACTCATCGGTGACCACCCCATTTTTTAAGAGGCTTTGCTTTCAGAGGTAATTGGCCACAAATAACCCCCCCCCGACATCTTTAAAATTCTTAATTCTTTTCAATCAATCAATCAATCAAACTTTATTTGTATAACACTCGTCACACAAAATCATGTAGCACAAAGTGCTTTAAACAGAAAAAAAAAGTAGAAAATTGAGTACAGTGAAAACCCACCCTCTCAATCCACATCCAGCACACACACACACACAAAGACAATAAGAGGAGCTTCTAACAGAAAACAGGAATATAGAACTGAGGAAACACTATCTTGAATTAAAAATGAAGAAACAGGAAACACAAGACTAAAATGATAAGAAATAAGACAGTAAAGAAGAAAAAAAACACTAAATGACAAAATTTGAAGTAACAAGGTGAAATGAGAAAGCAGAACACCAAGTGTGTAATAGAACTGGCTAAAATAGGATAATTGAAGGAAGAAAATCGATTAACAGAGAATTAAACACAGAACAATATAAAACAATAAGTGAAATGGAGAAACTGATTAAAACTGATTAAAAAGGATGAAAAATAAGAACAGAAAATAAATAATAATAATAATAGTAATAAATTCAGCTGAAAGCCAGACTAAAAAAAGTACCAGACTAAAAAGGTGGGTCTTGAGTTTGTTTTTAGGTCCACATCATAAAGGGCAGGGAGGGAGCTGATCTCCTAACAATCAAACTCTTCTCTTTATTTTGAGTTTGCGTCCATGAAATGTGGAGAACATTGTCGACTGTTTTAATTTTGTTTTAAGTCTGTAGTAGAGAAAAGTAACAAGTACCTTTAAAATAAATGTAATTATATACATTTGATACTAAGTTTTAAGTCAAGTAATTTTGTTAATCTTTCAGGAGTTATTAGGAATATGTTAATTAATGCATTTTTTGGATATCTTGCCCATCACTGCTGATAATAATATTTCAACCTTTCAATAAAAAAACTAAACAAAGGAGAATAAGCCAGTACAGCTACAGGGCTTTTTTTCTGCTACAGTACTGCTTGTGCACCAAAAAATCCTCTTTAAAGTGGTCCTCACTCATTCTCTGTTTGTAAGAGCCCTTCAGGTGACTCATTTGAAAAGGATGCAACAAATTATGTTCAGCCACGTGTTTTATTTTGTTATTATCTCTAACCTTTGTGGCTCCAAATAACATCTCAAATGTGATTTTTGGTGAGGGTTTTTGTGGATCCTGAAAGAGTCTTTAAAGTCTTAAATCAGAAATCTGTGGCCTTAAGAAGTCTCAAAAAGTTTTCTTTCTACCTGATTGGGGTCTTAATTTTTTAGATGGTTTCTTGGCTACAGCTGTTTGAAATTTTTAGATCTGTAGTTAAACTGTGCTTGTGTTTTGCTGTAAGAAGCCCAAGTTTGAGGTTTCATACTTCAGCGAGTCATTATTAATATCAGGTGTTTAATCACTTAATAGTCAACTGCTTACATTAAAAATTGTCCCCTGTTTGGATACACTTTTCTGTAACAGACTTGTTGTTTTTTAACATATTGGACATGTTCAGTGTCTCAGTTTTGGCACTGTTGGCAATTGTACTAAAATGATTTAAATTTTTGGTTTCAGAACCTTTCAGGTATTTTTTTGTAATTATTTGACATTCCATAAACCAAGCATTGATAAGAAAATGTATCCCTGGTCCCAAGTACAAGTAACTTATACTTTCTTGTCACTTTTGATTACATCAATATGTTTTCTTCCTTTTAAGCTCTAGTCTTTTGGCCTCATTGTCATTTTATCTACTTACTCTCGTTTCTTTTTATAAAAACTTTGTCATACTGGGCTGAAGAATAATTTGGGTAATTATTACTGTTGGGGGGGGGATTCACCTTTGTAACTAAAAAGAAAACAAAAAGGTATTAAAAGCATTGAAACAGGGAGAGGTTTTGTGTTTGTCTGTTAGGCAGAAAGTGTCAACTGCTATAACATTTCCTGTTGAGGTTCCCCTTATTTCCTGTCAAGGTCACTGCCATCAAGCAGAGAGTGAGATTTCATGCAGGGCATGCTGAATTTCCTTGTCAATACTATTTTAATATTCCGCAATCATGAAAATAGGATAACTAACATCAGATTATTAATGTGCTACGTACTGTGTTACATACATTTTTAACCAAGGCTGGAAATAGACTTTGCCAAACTACCACTGTAACTGTTGGATTAAAAAATCTACCAGACACTGATATTTTTTACACTTTACTCTAACCTACAGCATGACATAATTATGTGCCATCATTTAATCAAGGCTAAAAATATAAAGAAATGTGTTGTTTTGTTATGGAAATTGTTTACATTTTTTAAAGAAAACAATGACATGACATATGTATGGCTCATAAACAGCAAAAAAAGTATTCCTATTATTTTGCTTTTGATACTTTAAGGAGTCTTCACTTCACTACAGTAATGTCCCCAAGACTGATTTATCTACCACTAAAATGAGAGGACTATCACACTATTGCACAAAAAACATCAATCCAGTAATGCGCAGCAAAATATTGCAATGTTTTAGTGCATCGATATTTTCTTACAACCCTAATGTCAGGATCATCTACATTCTTTCTACAGTCTATGGTCAAAACCACAAGACAAACATAGGTACAGCCAAAGATTTTGATGTACCAAGGTAATTGCCATTTGTTCTGAAGTGCAAAAATGAATTTATAAAGTCTGTAATTTTATTTTAAGGGTGTGTAGGAATCCTGTTGGCTAAAATCCCTAGTATCCTCATGATAACAGCAGTACTTCAGCCATTCACTGTAAATAATGAAGTGATGTCATGTGTCTACATGTGGTCAGTGATGTTGTTTCACACTCAGGTATATCATAGAGTAAGTCTTCATGTGGATGGTTATGACATTACGGCTATAATCAAACTGCCATGTAAGACAGTATCCTCAAATTCTTTACAGCCCATTTATAGGCAGTGGTCACAATGTGACATCAGCAAAGCTCAACGTACTAAATAAAACAGAGGGTGCACCTTTTTTAAGTTATTTGGCTGTATGTTGTACTTTGCAAGGGTGGCACAGTGGCGAAGCAGGTTAGTGCTCGTGCCTCACAGCAAGAAGGCTGCAGGTTCAACTCACCATGTTGACAAGGACCTTTCTGAATGGAGTTTGCATGTTCTCCTTGTGCATGTGTAGGTACTCCGGTTTCCTCCAATAGACCAAAAATATCCTAATTAGGTTAATTGGTGGCCATTAAGTGTGTGTGAATGGTTGTCTATCTCTCTATGTCAGCTCTGTGATTGGTTGGGAACCTGTCCATGGTGTACCCTGCCTCTCGCCCAATGTCAGCTGGGATTGGCTCCAGCACCACCAGCATCCTGTAAGAGATAAGCGGTATAGATAACGGATGAATTCTCTCTGTAATCCAGTTCCTTAAAGCATTTAGACAGTTCAAGATCTATGGAGAATACTGAACACATTTTTGCCTCTGGTACCACATTGTTTAGCTCTATGCTGTCGAAAATGTATCCTTGGTGCTTAATTTTCGCCTGCTGTATTTCTGATTGTTGCTTTTGTTGTTTTTCAGGGTGACATAATAGAAAACATAGAGCAGAATGTATCCAAATCAGTGGACCACGTAACAGTGGCAGAGGAACAGACCAAAAAAGCTGTCAGGTACCAGACCAATGCACGAAAGGTAACATTACTGTCTGCTCTTGACCTCTTCCTGTGTTTTACTGCCAACTTCTTCTTACACTTATTGTTTTTTACAGTTTGACACATTAAAACCACACAGTGTGCAGACAGACAGCAATCCCTCAACCCAGAGACACAGTCTTTATCACACACTGCTCCGCTCTTTTTGCTACACCCATTGTATCTTCCCCCTCATTTTGTTTTATTTATTTCTTTTTCTGACTCTATTTCTTACTTTCTAACTTCTTCCAATACCTCGGCCCCAACGTTAGGGTGGAATGATTGACAGGATTGAGAGCAACATGGACCAATCGGTGGGCTTTGTGGAGAGGGCCGTAGCTGACACTAAGAAAGCTGCAAAATTTCAGCAGGAGGCTCGCCGTGTGAGTGAATACAGGCAGAAAGAGCAGTCTGGTTTCCCAAAAGCAACTGATATAGGCTTATCACATTAATAAAGTAAGAGCAGCGATGACCCTGAGGTGAATGTTCTTCATGTTATATTACATTTTGTTTTAGGTTTAGAGGCTGTTAACTGCACAAAGAGTGGTGTTACTCAGGTCACCGTGCCATTGAGCCTATCCAAACAGCATCACTGAATGAGTTCTCTCTAATGGCTTAAGAGAAAGAGGCCCACTTTGAATGATCTTGTGTAAAGAGTAGTTGAACCTTTGCATTTAAAAATAAAATCTAAAGGCAGTGTCAAGTGGCCAGCCATGTGAACACAGAGCTGTCAACTGAGAACAGCAAATCCAAACTGTTTGAATTCACTCCCATTTTAGAAAGTCATTCGCCCTTTTCACACTACATTTGCCCAAATGTATTCCGCCGTCATTTGAGAGATTCATATTTGCCCAGTCACAGTTTAAAATTGGGATCCTCAATCATTCAACTCATAGCGGTTATGACATTACAGAACCAATTGTGGGTGGGTACCTGTGGGAGGTGCACCTGGGGAGCTTCTTCTTCGAACACACACACACAATAAGAATCACAATAGGAAATGCTAACAAAACATGGCAGATGAGCTGCCTGTAGTGCTTTGTCTCACAGCGCAGATTCTGCGGACTCTGGCAAAAGTCTCACCAGTTAGACATCTTGTTTGTGCTCACAGCAGCTCTGCCAAAATAAACAGCTGATGTCGTTCGCTCGCCTTGTCTCTTATTTCCCGGGTGTTAGTCGCACAGGAACATGTCATCAAACATCACGCTCTGTGTCACATCTTTACCGTCTGCTGGCTCAATTGGTCTACAGTTGTCCCGTCTTTTTTTATCTTGTCTCCAATGCGCCTCTGTTACTACCTCTAGAAATGGAGCAAAGAGTGGATCAAAACCTTCCCTCGTTCCGTCTCTGTGAAGTTTGCAGTGGAGGCGAGGCGTCACAGGGGGGCAAATTGCTTGAAATGACAGAGTGAACTGGGCTACTGATAAATTTAATTTTTGCCAAAGTAATGTTTCAATAGTGCGCAGTATACCTTCAAATTCAGACCCTGGCTGTCTTTGAATTCAGTTGTGTCAAATTATTAGGACTTAAAATGTTAAAATGTCCACTCATGTTTGTAAAAGGTTGGAAATTGCTTTTGGGAAACCTGCTCAGACAGTAAAGACCCTGGACGTGTTCTTACAATCCCAAATCCCTATTACCTCATTTGCTCCTGAATCTTCACCACCATGTGACCAGTGCACCCTTGTGCCATGAAACCCAAAAACACAGCTCCCCAAACTACCAACCATCACAAAAACACTCAACACACACAACAACATACACTCTCTTTTCTCTCTCTGTCTGCTCTCCAATTTGAACTCTTTCTTCATTCACAGCTTGTCTTGTCTGCGTTGTTTTGCTTTTTTGGTGTGAGTTTGAAGGTATCAGAGGTCAGCCTTAAGGTTTGACATATGCAAGTGTGTGAAACAGAATAACCCCTCTTACCATTAAGTCAACAATGCTGTGCTAACACAAAAATGGATAATCAAACTTCATGAAGAGATTGTTGTGCTAAGTTTGTGCTATTACCAGGCTACAAAAACAGCTCTTGATATCTAATACAGCCATTGTTATTGTATTTCGTGTCTGTTCCCTCAGATAAAACTTGTACAGCTGTATCTCATATTGTCTGAAAACTGATGCATAAATGAAGGACACACTTTTTAAATTCCACTCAAGAACAATCCTGACGCCACTGTGTGCACTTTTCCAACAGAAAACGGTGATAATAGGGGTGGTTGTGATTTCCTTGCTGGCCTTACTAGCTCTAATAATCGGGTTGTCGGTGGGATTAAGGGGAAGCTGATGAGCTATTTGAACAAGAGGAGAGCTAAGGTAAGCAACACTGGAGCAAATAACCTCTGTGATGCCACAATGGGTGGGTTTGGGTGTGATGCTTGCTTTGGAAATGGCGTTGCACGCTCTTTATCTTCAGTCTCTGCTGTGTTTGTGTTTTTCTTCCTCTCCTGGGGCTGACTTTTGGCGTGTTTGTGTATCTAAAGTTTTTGTGTGTGTGTGTGTGTGTGTGTGTTGTTCTCCTATTCTGACACAGTTGCTTCTGGTTACTGATGGACAAACAAAGCAGTGCTGGTGGTGAGTTATGCTGGCTATATCCTAAAGGATTTTAGGCACAAATATACCTCTCCAACAATAAGAGAGGCTTGTCAAAACATTAGAGAAGTGCAGGGATGACGTATTCATGGAAGCCAGTCTGGAAGTTAGCATCACACTGGTTCCCTTGACAAAAAAATGCCAGCTGGAATTTTCTGCCTGTGTTTAGATCATTGCTGATAATATGCTCAACAAATATTTACTGTGCCCTGTCAGGTCGGAGCATCCCTGATCTGGATTCATAAATGTCAAACATGTTTAATATTTATGAAAAGGGCTGAATGTTGTGTAGTGTTAAAGCTCACAAACATGGAGGCATATAAAATCCTAAGATATTGACAGGATTTCCTCTGAATTGTTTTTTTTTAATTTGGTGTATAACATAAAAACATCAGGAGCCAACTGACGACAGTAATTATTCTCCGTATTTGTGTTCTTCTGTGGTCACATTTGATCACATGAGCTTCTGCAAGATCTCGTATCTGTTGAATCACCCCTGTGAAAACATCACTACAAGCAACACTGTGATTTTGTAGTCTTGCCTGTCTGCAGTGTTACTATACAAAGCGGCGACTTTTAGAGCTAAATAGTAAAGCTGATGTGGAGGTGCCAAATATGTCTGTTTCTTGAATGTCCGTCTGACGTTAGCTGCGTAAACACTGGATCTCAGATTACTCCAAATAGGAAAGATGAAGTTGACAGCCAAAAAAAAAGAAAAAACCTTTGCACACTGGCTCAAAAACGGTTAATGTGATTTGTTAATGTCCTCTCAGGTATGTTTTTTAATATTTTGCCTGCTTTGATTACAAGGAGTTACTTGACTATCACTATTTGTCAACCAGCCTTAGTATTTTTTTCTAAGATCAGCCTCTCTGTATGTGCATTTAGGTCAAGAAGCCATAACTCTAGATTCATATATTCAGTTCTGATGGCCAAGGGAGTATGTTCACAATCACATAAGTTAAAAAGTCTCCTTGTTTTCATGTACTGAGTGCCCCTGATCCAGCTGTATTCTCAGCCTGTCTGAGAAGTTCTGTACCTCTGTAAGGCATCATTTCCCACATCAGCACAGTCTCTTCTGATTGGTTGGCCAATTTACTCCTTGGTAATTGGTCAGTTCAGTGCTGCATGGCTCCATGTTGTCAACAACTCTACATGCATCCTACCATCTTGCCTCTGCAGTGAGCTTGTTCCCCTGAAACAATGGGCTTAAAGTGCTGATGAAACAATGGTAGGATGTGACACTGATGTGTCTGTTCAGGCCGGGGTGAGGGGGCATTTTGGCAGCCACTGGTGCAGTAAAGAGAGAGAGAAGGGGAAGTCCTGATGCCACAGACTTTTTGTCTCGTTCATAGAAGTAATGTATCATACTAAGAAAATATATTAAACACTCCAAAGGCCATACAAGCTCAAAAAGGCATAGTATTGGCACTTTAACCAACATGTGCAAATTATTGCAGTTTGGGCTTTAGATGGGACCAAACATGACTGAATAAATAGACAGGTCAAAACAAACATGTTTAAAAGTCACATCAATAAAGAAACAAAAACCCTTGCTGTTATACTTGCTGTAAACAACAAGGACGCATGTATTTTCTTACATCTAAACTACTGATTGGTATTCTCTGATACAATGATTAATAAAACTCTTCACAGTGATGCACTGAAGGGTGCACTCTCTGCTTTTTCCGTTGCTTTGACTACGACATATATATGCACAGTTAGCCAAAAGTCAACAGATAACAAAGTCACTCATTATACATGTACACCGAGTCAGTTCTGACCAAGAAAAATATTGTAGAAACAGAGTTGCAGACGATGCTGATGGTGAGGTCTGACCACTGGTCGTCAGTCGCTGATAAATATTGATTATTGATTATTGGTGTTTATTTTGTTACCTGTACTCTCAGAATTAAGGCCATGTTAGCAGTTTACTTCTAACACAACAGGTACTTATATATACAGTCTGAGGTCTTTTGCCCACTCTCATGGCACAAGCGTCACATAAAGGCAAATATATAAACTAAAACGCTCATGACACCAATGGACAAAAATGAGAATGCAGGGACAGTATATCTTCAGCTTAAGAGGACACATATGCATACATTTTATTTTACCCTGTTTCTCATGATAATATGTAAATTTTTCTCTGGAGATCTTAAGATATTAACATATTAACCCCTTAGTTAAAGGTGGATTATGCAGGAATTCTATTTTAATTACAAAGGCACAGCAATGTTAAAGGATTTTGTGCAAATATGGCAGTGCTAGTGTTGATAATCAATTATTTGCAAACTGAACATAGAAATATATTCAACTTAATCATTAGTCCAGCCCCAGCTTGGTATTAAACAATACCAACCTGTTTTAGTTGAAGCCTAGTATGTGAGTATTGCTACACAGCTGTACACACTTCTTGCGTAACAAATTAAATAATGGTAAATACTGTCAGTTGAGGCCCCCGGTGAAAATAGGATGGATGGCATTCTCCCTGCTTAAAGCTGTTGCATTGGCAGACCAACTCAAACACTAGTATTTTGTGTTGCTTTTAAAAACTTATAAAAAAACAACTATCACTGACTTCATTGACTTTTGAAATAGAGACTGTCTTCTTGCCTGCGTTCTTTCATGTTTTAAAAAAATCTTTCATATGTGACAATTCTGTGATGTAAAGCCAGACTTAGTAGACAAAGTATTGGTGTTCCTCATCGCTGACTCATTTTCCCTCCAATCTCTCTTCAGGAGATAAGCACTATTGGCAGTGTGTGGTTTGTCTCATCGTCCTCCTCATCATTGTCATCCACCCAGACTCCACTTTCTTCATCATCCACTCCGTCCTCCTCTCCATCTGCTCTTTGTCAGTAAGAAAAAGATAATTATCACTCTAAACTGGAGCTCTCGGGATACCTCAGAGCTTGTTATGTTATACCCACCAGAGCTGACAGAACTATAAAACTTTTTGACCCTCCTGGTCTGTCAAGCTCTGATCAGGTGGTTCGGACAGTTTGAGGATGCTCTGCTGCAGAAGAGGAAGTGAGACTGAAGCTGACATGATGTACAAAAACCTGTTGTATCTGTGTAACGGCAGGAAAAAGGGAATTGAAACATAACTGATCAAACATCACTCCACTGTTGCTGAACATTTCATCGTTACCCAGTCTGATTCACCTCCTTCATCATCATTTCACGTCTTGATAACTCTTGAAACATGATGTGATCAAGAAGCTAGCTACTGCACCTTCACTGCGTTGGGATTTTGTTGGTTTTTGGGAAATTCCAGCACTTTTATGTTTCAATGAATCGCATTCCTGTAATTACTGTAAATAATAGCACTATATTTGTGTTGTGTCTACAGTATATGTGTTGTTTTTAAACTTGAAGAGTATCTATGTGCTCGGTTTTTATCCTTCCAGAGGTTGTTATTTCAAAATGTAAATGATGGGAACATTTCATGGATGGGTGGAGCTAAGGTGAGCTAACAGGCACAATAGTCAGGCTATGATGAATTTTATCCTCACAGGTCCATCTTAAAAAATACTCTCGAGACAGGATCTGGCATATTGGGCATGTCTTGATGTCCCACTGCTTACAGAACATGTTTGACTGAACACTTTCTAGTCTCAAGCAGGTAATTGTACTGGACAGTTGTACAACACAATTACATTAATTGGAAATTTGGTGACTATTGCTGGTTTTAGTTACATTTTCTCTTACAATTTCTCTTCCACTCTGCCAATCTGGACAACACAGGGCCTGCATTCTTCATTCTTCAGAGCTGTTGATCATATTTTTTTATTCCATTTATCACATTTGATTACTTTAAAAAGGAAAGATAAGTGTTACAAAACCTGGGTTTGAGAAAATTTTGATTTTGCAGTTTGAGCTACACCCGGTCTTTTAACATGGAGAAGGCAGAGCTTATGACCTAAACTACAGCCTGTCAGTACTTTGTGCTTCACTTGAAGTGAGGTGTTGCACTGTACATTGCTTATCCAGGCTATGCCTTTTTAGCTTTGCTAACCTGCCACTGTGTTTGCAGTTAGACTTTTGATATTAAAAGTAGTCTTCACAGCCTTTTATAGGCCAAAATGTAAACAGTTATAACCTGACACATCAGATAGACTGTTCAAAATATAATATACAGAATATATTTCACTACTCCATCTAGACTGCAGCCCACAGAAAGTGTTTGGCAATGGGCATAACCTTTCAAAAACATATCCCATAGTTCCCTGGACGAGCATTCTGTCAATAGCAATTATTACTGACCAATCAGGTAATGTAGTACGCATGCTGCTGCTATGGTATGAAGTCCAAAACCTGAGCCACTTCATAGAACAAAAACAAAAACATGTCAGAAGTGGAGCAAAAATATCATTTCTACTGTGAAAAGCTTTCAGTGTTATTTGTTTTTCATTAAATGAAGGAATGTGGTCCAGATCTGATAAAACTGCTACTGAAGCTGTTAGCATCTATGCTAATCTCTTCCTGCTGTCCTTCCTTCTCACTCATAGCTCCCATTTATCCTGCTTTAAAGGACGCTGATTGGGCCGTGCCGCTTTGGCTGAGCACACTGTTAGTAGATTGGAGCTTGGCAAGATGGATCTGTCTGATTACAGACATGGAATCAGGCAGATCCATCTGCACCGCAGGGTTAGTAAAGTTAACACTAGTTTTGTTCCCTGAGTGCCAAATCACATTAACACACATGTTCATAAGACATTGGATGAATTTCTTCAAATATTACTGGTGAAAATAAAATTGCACAATGAGTCTGTTGAGTTCTGATGTTTTTTAATCCTAAATCAGATAATAAATTGTGGCACATATGTTTGCCTTGTCCATCATGTTTCATGGTTGAAATCCACAGAATCTGCACAGCACGGTGTTTAAAGTGAAGTTTCTGTGCGAGGGAGAGAGAAAAAAAAGAGGATGTAGCCCTTAACTCTGCAAACAGTCAAATATCCCCTGATTATGATTAGGGCTGATGCAAAAACAAGCCGAAATAAAAGTTCTGGGGCACTGTGTAAACATGACTGACTAATGAGATTTTATGTCTTTAAATGTGCAGCAACTTTGGATGAACATAACTGAGTCAGTGTGCAAAGGCTGGTAGAGTGAATGGACACTCTTGACACACAGCGAGGTTTGTTGCTCTTTATGATCATGAAATATTTTACTGACCTATTTTAGACATCATTTACTGCTCAGTTTATTAAGCTCTGTTCCTCAGACTAACACTCTCATACAGCCCTACAGTAAATCTTTGTATTTGTCACAGTTATTGAGTTCCTTTTTTTGTTTAAACAGCTTTAAAGTTGTCAGTTTCACTTCACTGAGTCAGTTTTTAAAACAGGTTGTACGGTTTGAAAATGATCAGCACATCAATACTTACCAGTACCATGATTAAAACAGGAAGATATCCATCACTCAAAATCTATTTTGTATTAAAAAGTGCCAAAGGGTTGTGAAGTAACATTAATCTTTGTTCTTCAGATCTGTCTTAGTATTTATGAAATGTTGAGCACCATGTCGCATGTTGACCTTCTTTTAGTTGTAAACAGTGGGATGTTGTCTAGTGGGAAGAGCTTAGCTGGAGTCTAAACATTTCTTCAGCTGCACGAGCTGGCTAGCAAAATGGTTTTGGTTTGTCCTTGCAGAGGATCATACAGGTTTCTTTGAATACGACAGGTTATCTACTGTCTTGGACAGAGTGTTGCTTGGAAAAATGAAACCAACACTGACTAGCAGGAGCCATTGGTACTAACCCTTTTTTCGATCCTGTCTACCGTAGTAACACCTGTTAACAACCATTTTGACATGTGAATACCAAAATGACTGCACTAAGAAAGAGAAAGTTCACTCTGCATTACTTATTTGACCACACTGATGACCTGTTTTATATTTTCAGTGATCTGTAACATCTTTTCTCCGTTTTGCTGTAAAATATGCTGTGAAGTGGAACAGTGATCTGCAATTTAGTATAGAAACCTTGAGATGTGCTTGATAGACTGAAATGACTACACAGTTAAGACAAAAAGTGATTAGTGAGTAGTGATACGTTGCTTGCCATTGAGCACCTTCTAATGCCAGTTATTAAGCGACCGACAGAAGCCAAGAGGGTTTCTCTTTTTTCCATTTTTTTGTTGATTGATAGTGATAATAAATAAATAAAGAAGGGACCAAATAAAGCACAATGTGTGAGCTGAAAGTCCATCTCTTACAGCTCAGCTAAATTAAAGAATCAACTAATAAATTAAATTCCCATCACCACAAGGCTGGACCAAGTCTTAAAAAACACACTTTTTGCGTTATGGCAGACCACCGCAGATCACATCCACTGATGGGACAATGTGTTAATGTCTGGCACTACGTGTAATGTATAAGAAAAGCATTGTTAGACCACTGCACTGCCTACTAGCCTGTGGTGCTAGTTTATGTTAGCCTCTAGTTCTTTTTTTTGCCCCCAGCCAAAGCTGTGACCTAATGGTGCGTTTGCTGTCAAAAGGTCCATAAAATTGCCTAAATAGAATTTAGTTCAAACAGAAACTCTGACATACAGCAAGGCTGTCCATCGCCTTTTATTAGCTTTAGATATTTTCTTGCTGTGTTTTAAGCCTCAAATACAGCTCAGCTCATCCAGCTCTGCTATCTGAGGCTAACATGGTCTAATACAGCAGCCCTCAACAGATCCTCCCATGAGCTCATGAAGGTTATGGTGGCTTTTATTGAAACAGCTGTTCAGATAAGTTGGTAACATTTCAAAGTGGGTATTTTGGAGCTTCCGGCACTTTTGACTTGTATCAAATATTGAAAGGGTGTGTGAATTTTTTTTGTGTCATTCTCACCGTTGTAAAAAGTAATGGAGTTGGTAAGACTTCATTGATACCAGTGCCATTATCAACTCTGCCTATCAGTTTGATTCTTTATCAACTGCCTTGTTGATTCTTGTGGATTTTCTTTGTGAAAAGAAGTGGGCCTATGCAGGTTTTCAGTGTCAGCATTAAACACAACACTCCTGATACATTAATGCTAATAGGCTGCAGCAAGTTTTAGCCTCTGCTTAAAATCTCAGAACAGACACTGGATGTTATGCGTTTAACTTCATTTTTGTGTGAAATTAAACCACAATTGAAAATACCTCTGTCTCCTTCTGTTGTGCTTACATCTTCATCCTCCTTGTTGTTCATGCTGACTGCCTCTTTTTAGAGTGCGACATCTTTGATTTGCAAGGCATGCAGAACTTGGTGGAAGGAATTGATAAAGGAATTGTTTTAGGGAATTAACACTTTTAATATTGATTCCTTAAGCTAGTTGTTATCGATTCTTAACTGGCATTGGTTTTTGATTTCCATCCCCAGTTGTGAATACATTCAACAAGACGATAAAGATGTAACCAGCAATATGACAAAAAAATGGGAATCTCTACAACTTTGAAAAATAAACCTAGAAGTAACAATCTTTATCTCTGACACGGTCTGACAGATCATATTTAGTATATTAATGAATAACATGACTGGGCTGTTGTTTCAGACTACAAATGAAGAAAGGTTCACTCTGGTTGGTTATCTTTCACTCTGCCCTTTACAGAGACCATCCATTATTGTCAGTCATGAAGGGGTTAAATACCTCCGATAAGAGGAGTCTTTGTTTCTGTCAAGCAGGAGCCTGAATGGTGCCTTTAATGCCGCTTATTTTGGTGGTGTTTTGGGGGGGTGGGGGGGCTCACTCTTTTGACCCCGTGTCTTGCTCTCGACCATTCAGTCCTAATGTATCCATTAAATTAAACTTTTTTTTTTTTGTCCTCTGAGCACAGCGTGAGAGGAGATAATTATGCTGAAGATGTTTAATTCAGATCATTCGAATGGAAATAAAAGATAACATGTTTTTAATGACTGCTGTCTTGTGTTTTTATGCCTGTTTTGCCACTGGCTGGCTATTAATATGTTACTGACTTTTACTTTTTTTGATGACTACTGTGTGTCTGGTTTAATGAGATGCTTATTGTCAGCAGATTGTTGATATAACTTGTTAACCACTGTGTTGCAAAGTACAGCTCTTTAAGAGGTTGCACGAGTGTCAAAAGAGGAGGTAAGTTTTTTTTTTGTCACACCTTTATTGTCTCTTAACACATATGCACACAGATCTCGCCCCCTCTGACCCATCTCTCCAATGACTCTACTATTTCCTTATATGTGATCCTTCTTTGTGTGAATTAAAGCCTTATTTTCACTGCTTGCTGTTGTCTGAGTATGGCCTTCGTCTTTTTTTAACCAACAGAAAAAGATGATGATTACACTGTGCTGTGCCATCATTGGGATCGTTGGGTTCTCCTATCTCTACAGCTTCTTCTCATAAAAAGGTTTTACACAGGTAACAACACTTATGCCATCATGTAACTGTGTGGACTCTGATCTTTCATGGCTCAATTAAAGTAATGTCCTGTCCTCTGTCTTTGTGTAGTGTCCACAGCAAAGATGGTTCAAGAAAAGACAACACTTACTGAGGTGCTCCCCCTGTTTTATTCCTAACCATCATTTAAATCTACTTAAAATCATATAAAGTACAAGCCACAATTCCAGTGAAGTTGGGACGTTGTGTAAGACCAAAATAAAAACAGAATACAATGATTTGCAAATTTATTTCCACTTAAATTCAATTGAATACCCTACAAAGAAAAGACAGTTAATTTCCAACTGATATACTTTATTGCTTTGTTGCAAATATTCACTTATTTTGAGTTTGATGCCTGCAACATGTTCCAAAAAAACAGGGACGGGGCGTATTTACCACTGTGTTACATCACCTTTCCTTTTAACAAAACTTTTGTTTGGGAAGTGAGAACCGGAATTGTTGAAGCTCTGCAGGTGGAATTCTTCCCCATTCTTGCTCAATGTATGACTTTTGTTGCTCATTATTCTGGGATCTCCATTGTTATATTTTGCACTTCCTAATGCACCATACATTTTCAGTAAAAGATAGCTCTGGACTGCAGGCAGGCCTGTCTAGAAGCCATGCTGTTACAACACGTGCAGAATGTAGTTGGCATTGTATTGCTGACGTAAGCAGTGACCTCCCTAAAAAGGTGTCGCTTGGGTAGCAGCATATGTTGTTCCAAAAACTTTTATGTACCTTTCAGTATTAATGATGCCTTCACAGATGTGCAAGTTAACCTTGCCATAGGCACCTGCACACCCCTATTCCATCACAGATGCTTTTGAACTTTTCACTTGTAAAAATCTGGATGGTCCTTTTCCTAGCCAGGAGGACATGACGTCCATAATTTACAAACACAATTTGAAATGTGGGCTCCTCAGACCACAGCACACTTTTCCACTGTGTGTCAGTCCATCTCAGGCGAGCTCAGGCCCAGAGAACCTGGTGGGGTTTCTGGTTGTTGTTGATATCTGGCTTTGGCTTTGCATGGTAGAGTTTTAACTTGCACCTGTAGATGGAGCAACAAACTTTGAGCCCACTCAGCTTATCCTTTATAGAATGATGTTGGATATTAATGCAGTGCAGCCTGAAGGATCGAAGGTCACAGGCAGTGTTAATTTTGGGCCTTGCCACTTTCATGCACTTTTGATTCTCTGAATATTTTGATGATATAATGGACTGTAGATGATGAAGTCCCTTAATCCCTTGCAACTGTAAATTGAGAAACGCTTTTTAAAGTGTTTGACTCTTTGCAAATCATTGTATTCTGATTTTATTTACGTTTTATACAACATCCCAACTTCTTTGGAATCTGTTTTTGTATTAAAAAACATCAATAACCTGTCCTGTGATTCCTACTTTTAATCACTTAAATTAAACTTTCTGTATGAAGTGTTTGAAAACGTGTTATAAATGTGTAGTTATCTCAGTCTGCCTGTGCACATCTAAAGGTGTCAGTGTGTGTGTAAGTCTAGGCTAAGTATTTTTGAGTGTATTTTACTGCCCCCTGGCGGCGCACAAAGGGGACAACCATATTTATTAATGTTATGAAAAAACAACACGGGGCTTATTTTAAAGGATTTATGTAGTAAGATTGCATAAAATACATGTTAGTGCTTTCTATGTTCTAATACACAAGTATAAGTAAATTTGTTTTTATGCTTTTGAATTGGATAGTTAATTGAGTCGTTTTTGGCTGTTTTTTTTTTCGAAATTGATTACGTTTTGTGTGATTTTGTTGTGTGTGATTTGCCTGCATGCTTCTTAGCTGCAGAAACGCATGTTTTGATGGACTTTTCTGTGAATTGCTCTGGCTGTGTGTCAACCCAACAAAGCCGGTTATGTAATAAAAGATTTCTGTGCGTTACACTGAGTGTTGCTGTCTCTCCTTCGCCTCTTGTGCACCATGGTGTACATGGAGGAAAACCTTACAGCCAGATTTCCACTGCGAAGTTCTCTGTATTTCCACAAAACCTTATGAATTTTGTCATTTTTGTTATTTAAATCGACAATTTAGCGTCTGCATAGTGATACACGGCATAGCACCCGTGCGTTAAAGGGCTCCCGTGACCTCATTTCATCCATCTCGCTGTTCCTCCTCACCAGAGCCAGGGTCGGCCCAACAACATCGGGGGGGCGGGGACTACACAAGGGTGCCTTCGTTTTATGTACCTGGTGACGGAGAACCAGAACTCTGCAATAGTCTGGGAGGAAACTGTGATAGTCTACTGGGGGCATGTAAGGGGTGACTCATAGGGGAAAGTCAGATCTGGATGAATTATCCACATGTCAGATATCAGCAATATGGAAATGCTCTCATATTACTCTTGTTCACAATGGGGGAGATATTCTTGACCCTGACAATTAGGCTACTGCCCAGTCTCAATCCTCTGCTCTGTTACAAAAGTATTCAAAAACTAGTTCACAATCAGTTATGTTGTTCAAAAAAAGAATACAATATTTTAACACCATTTCATTTAGGTTTTAGATCAAAACGTTTTACTACTACTGCTCTGCTAAAGGCTACTAATGATATTCTCTCAGTTTGCAACATTAATCATCTAAGAGGGGCAGTCTTCATTGATCTGACGAAGGCTTTTTAACTGGTTGATCACTACTTGCTTTTAGTCAAACTTTACTCTGTTGGTCTGTCATGGAAGGCTTTATGGTTCAACTCTTACCGACACAATCGCAAACAACGTGTCGTAAGACAAGGACAGAATTCTGACACAGCGAGGAGTTCTTCAAGGCTCAACTGTTGGTCTACTTCTTTTTGCCATCTTTGTTTATGACTTTCCTTCAAATTGTATCAATCCAAACATATACAGATAGTACTGTATTATATACATCTAAACCCACTGTTTTACAGATAGAATCAGCACTACAGTCTGATTTTGATATTATTCAGCACTGGCTCACTACACATGAAGTATGGCTGAACAAAACTTAATCCCACATCATGATATTTAGAACTCCTCAAAGTTTATAAACTACATTTAAAGATGACTCCTCTGTACAACATGTCGTGATGGTAAGTCACTGCAAAAGTTTAACAGACCTTGGTCTCTGGCTCTGGTTAGACTGTTCTTAGTTTTCATCATATTGATCATCTGATTAAATAAAAAATAATTTTGGAAATGGTGTTATTTACTGTTCTAGTAACTGCTTATTACATCCCTTCAGAGAAAAAATCTTGTGCAACAGCTTATTTTACCAACTATGGACTATGCTAATGTTGTTTATCTGGTTGTAACCAACACTAATCTTCTTCCTCTCAGTGATACAACAGACTCTGTAAATTTGTTCATGGATGTCCTTCCCCAACCCATCATTGCACCATGTTTGTTGAACTCTATTTACCCTCTCCAGCAATAAGAAGGAAGTGTTATTGGTGGTAAATAATTGACAAGTGTACACATTTTGATTATCTGGTTTACCCTAACCAGTTCATGGTACCTTTTCCATCTAATTTTCAATTGAGATACTCTTCACAGCTCCTTTTCTCTGTTCTTTGAGTCACTAAACCAGTCATTAAGAAAGCTTTCAAATTTGGAGTTCCCTCAAACTGGAATAATCTTCCTATTAATATTGTGTCCATATCCTTTCCAGGTATTTTAAAATGCATTCTCCTCCCACTATAGAGCCAGCTGCACCTGTCTATAGTTACATATTTTTAAAACATTTCTAGTTCCAGCTAAGTTGTGCCCACATGAACATGTATATACTGCACACCTTCACTCATACTGTGATAATCATTGTCCAGAATACTCTGTACTTTCTGCTTTATTGTATGAGTTGATGTCCCAATCTATTCTTTGCTCTGCTTGGATTTTTTTTTATCAGATTTTTTAATCTGTCTTTGTCTCTGTTTTGTGCTTCGTTTATTATTTTCTGTGTTTGTGTTTGTAATGTATATTACAGTGTCTAAGATCCCCTCGATACATCTCAAGGGGTTATTCCTGTAAAGAATTTCTACTTATACAAAAAGAAGCCCTTTAGAACATTTATTAGAGGATATTTGATTTGTTAATACATTTTGCTGTATGCCTGAATGTCTGAAGTATATTAAAATATTTGGCTCTGAAGAATAACAGCTTATAAAGTGAGACAAATGTATTATCTTCAAACGTTTGAAATATTACAGAGTCAAAAGATTAGAGATTCTTGAGAACTGATTATATCTTTACACTTAGTGCTAAATGAAAATGTATTAAATGCTTAAAATCATCTAAATGCCAGAAAGTTATTTATAGAACATAGTTTATTGTATGATTTTCATCTGAGGGTTTTTTTTTTAGCACTGTTCGGAGCTGAATTCCTTAAACAGAACAACCTGGCTGTAATTATGAAAAAAAGTATAACAAAAATCATCTTATGTTTATTTGCCAGTTGGGTGCTTGGTTTGAGAAAATGTGCAGAGCTGGTTTGGGGCAGGGCCCAATATCGAATCTTTCTAAGGGGCCCAAAATTATCGCAGCCCCCCTTACCCTGTTCAACAAGTTCAACAGTATGATGATTTTCTCAGGGGTTATCATAAACAGAATTGGTGTTTATTGCCAAGTACATTTGCACATACAAGGAATGTGACTTGGTAAATTGGTGCAAAAACAATTAACATATACTAAGAGTAAAAATAAAATGAGACAGGAGGAATAGAATAAAGTATAAATAGGTAGAAAAAAAGACAATAAAACAACTCAACAATATACAAAAGGTGTGGTGAAGGAGCTGTACAGATGAGCTCTGAACTTTTCAACAGTATGAATATAGATATATACTTGTAGATACAGTGTGCGTGTATGTAAAATAGAATTTGGTTACAGTCTGTTTTATTTTGGGGTTGGGGGGTGGGGGGGGGTCACTGTTCAGGTGGTGTGAGGTTTTAGTCCAGATGGGCCGCTGCTGTGTCCAGATGCTCCAGCATTCATACAATCTTTGTAGAATGTGGGGGAAATACAGATAGTAATAATGCTCATTAAATTAACATTGACAATGTGCATGCATATCAGTTGAACTTAGATTTTTTTCATCACTGTGATGTTGTTGCCATGCTATAACACCTGTGCAACATAAGCAATCAGTGACACAGACAATATGAAAAGCAGAGTGGTTATGGTAAGGATTGATGGAACCCTACAACACAGGCCCACTGTACAACTATAGGGTATTTTTAATATCATTTCATAATACAGCAATTTGCAGCTATTCTGGCAACTATCCATGATCAAACCTTGGCAACCTCCAGGAAGAAAAGGACAAACATTTAGGCTACTTGTCATCGCTGTAGAAATTAAACTCTTTTTCACATCTATCACTGTGGGACAATTTACCTCGGGAAATCCCCTGACTTTCTTGTTATGTGTGTTTTTCTTGTACTGTAGTTTGCATGTCACAGTATGGAGGGGTGGAGAAGGGAAAACTACATGATCTCTGGTAAAATTAGAGAAAACCCTGGGTGAAAACAAGCTTAAGAAATTTTAAGGTGGTATGTGCAAATTAGGTTTTGAGTTATGTCAAATAAATGGATGTATGGCAAGGTCTCTGTAGCAGATAGGTTGCCACATTTCCTGTTCAAGGAACAGACTTGTGTGTAAGCATATTTCTTTATAATCATTATCATCATTCATTCATTTTCTATACCGCTTATCCCTTTCGGGGTCGCGGGGGGGCCGGAGCCTATCCCAGCTGTCATTGGGCGAGAGGCGGGGTACACCCTGAACCGGTTCGCCATTCGATTGCAGGGCCACGTAGAGAGACAGACAACCATTCACGCTCACACTCATACGTAAGAGCAATTCAGGGTCACCAGTCAACCTCATGAGCATGTTCTTGCTCTGTGGGAGGAAGCCGGAGTGCCCAGAGAGAACCCATGCATGCAATGGGAAGAACATGCAAACTTCACACAAAAGGGCCCTGCCCAACCCGGGGATCGAACCCGAGACCTTCTTGCTGTGAGAAACGTGCACTACCTGCTGCGCCACCATGCCGCCCCATTATCATAATTTTTATCATTGTTGTTTTTGCTATTATTGTTGCTATTATTATTTTTATTGCTATAGTTATTATTTTGTCATTATATTTTGTTGGTGTTATTATTGCACTGACTGACTGTACCATGTATTTACTTTTACTGTTCTTGTTGTATTTACTGTTGTTTAGTTTCTTTTGTGCATAAGCATGTGTGCATGTTTCCTGTATGTCCCTGTTTAGTCAAAGCACTTTCTTAAACGTCTGCTTTTAAAAGTGCTATATAAATATGGTTATTATTACGATTATTATCATTAAATTACCACAGTTCTTCCAAACATCCTGGAAAATGCACAGTTGCAGGCTACGTGTGTTATCAGAGTATCTTAATAAATACAGTCCACTTTGTCCTCTCACATTTCAGTTTGGAGTAATGCAAAATAAACCCGCCCCTCCGCCGTCAAACACGGACAAACAAACCAAGCGCACACCAATCTTCGTTTATTCTAATCATGTTTAAAAGGCACGCGCTGTGCCCAATGAGAGGTCTGTATGATAATTCACTGAACAGTGGAGTAAATTGGGGGTGGGTCGTGGGCTTTTCTCTTTTTATGTGTGTGTTTGGATGTGTGTATGTATTCTGACCAGCTGAAAATGGCGGCCCGGAGCGTCGAATCGACTTAACTTTATCGCACAATAATAAACACACCAGTATACACCGCAGTTATCTCATAACATGGGGAGAAACTTTACCGGGAGGCCCTAGACCTTCTAGTTTGGACACATTACCTGAGCACCACGGACAGAGGGAGTTAAAACGCAGAGGTAACACACTGGAGCTCCGACAGCCGTCTATAGAGGCTAATGTCAACTAGCTAGCTCAGGCTAACGTTAGCCTCAATGGATTTTCAGCTGAGCAAACGGTTGTTAAAGTTTACCGGTAACGCTGGTGTAAATGCACCGCTATATTGACACATTGGGTTGTAGTACGTGTAATAAATAGTAGCAGCTACAGCCAGAGCTGTTCACACGCACTGACGCGAGCACAGGGGAAATGTTTGTAATATTGTATGTGATGCTAATATTAGCTTGTATGCTAACGCAACAGTGATAGCTAATAGTAACGTTAGCAGCGATGTTGCGTTATCAAAAGTGACCGTGGTATCTGATGACTTGAATTTGTCGGTCGTTGTCGTAGATACGGCACCAACTGCAGACGGAAATTGGCCAGTGGAATTCCTTTATTTCAATTGAAAGGACACATATCCGTATCTGTATCTGTAAGTATTATAATAAAGAAGACCTAACAAAGAGGCGCTTCGTTTTCAGGATCTGTTTTATTTCGACAGCCTCGAACAGACGGCTGAAAGTCACCTGTTAACACGGTCACTTGTCCCAACCGCAACAGCGTCTCTCTGGTAGGGCTAGAAGGGGTGTGTGATTTTGTCTGAAAGGATTAAAAGGCACACTAACAACCCAGCACGTATGATCTACTAAATTAGTATGACTTAACGCCACTCTTGAACTTTGTGTCCCTCTCAGAGACCATGGAGGACCCGCACACACGGTACAGCAAACGCCTGGTAAGTAACTTGACAAACTGTTAGCATCCCGGAACACTTTGAATGCTAACAATGAGTCTCTTCGGTGTGTTTTATTTAACTCATCTCTTTTTTCATGAGTCCTCTGAACATATTAGCGGCAGTCTTGTTTGTTGGAATCGTGAAGTGTGTCCGGAAAGTGCATCCTCGTAGAGTACATTGTGTGATAGCCGAGAGTGGTCCTTGTTTTTGTGTGCAGTCAGTTTTATTACGGTAATGAACCTGTCTAAAGACTCGAGGTTCAACAAAGGGTCAAGTTCCCTGTCGAAGCAGACAGCATCTGCACTGTGACCCTGCTTCACCTCCTTACAGTCTTATCTTTCTTTTTTGAAGTAATTTAGCTTTTACCAACTGTGCAATCAGAGCAATAATTTCAGGTATAAAGGCTTGGAAATAAGGCCCAAAATACATTTCTTGACTTTTTTTTTTTAGCTTAATGCTTATTCCCAATATACATCTCTATGTCCTCATTCTGAAAAGAAACTACAGATGCTTTTCAAAGTAGCTGAACTTTCTCATCATTCTAGTAAATATTAAAGAATATTGATGGCTTTTGGAAGCTGCTGCTAAATATATAATACAGAGTCCTGGATAGATATTATTGGGCAATTTAATTTGTTTGCCTGCAATTTTAAAGACCAAAAACAATATATCATCCAAATATTACCATGTACATTACTTTTCTGCCATGGTATCAAAAAGGTATTGATTTTCATTTTTTACTAAAGGTATCAACATTGCTCAAAGTAGGTAAAGAAGTTGACTATTCCCAATTTACTCTAAATATTTCTAATGTTATTTTGTTGTCAATGAGAATGCTGTAGGTAGTTATTGCTGTAAATAATCATTTACAGAGCAGCAAACCCTGTATCTATTATTTTTCATTTTTATCAAAGCATACACCATGGCTACATGAAGTTAAAAGAAATTTATAACTTCATTTTGACAAAATAAAGCATATCAGTAAATATGATCTCTCCCCCTTCCATCTTGATACATATAGATTTATTCTAGAAACTTAAACATTTCCCAGCCCGAGCCCAAGCACTATGACGACTTATGTAAAAGAGATCAATTTATATCAGTGTCACTGTTTACATATTTGCCATTTTTATACCAGTGTTGTCAGGTTTTATCATGTTTGAACCTCATCTTTGGTCAATATTAATTCAAAAAGGGCATCCTATCAAATGTTTTATAATTGTAAGTCATTGGTTCCCCTGACATTTTTATTACACATTATTATTTTATTATGAAAACAATAGCGCCATACTTTCCATATATTATATATATTATATATTATATTATTTTAAGCAGTCTGCTTAATATTGTGCAGTCTGTAGTGATAGAAAGTAGGAGGACCAGACTCTAGATAATCATACATCTGTGGTAAAGAGATGGGGGTGGGGGGATCTTAGTGGGGGGGTGTTGTGCTTTATCCATCTGTCTAGCCAAGCAGTTGTGAGCAGGGTGAATGGCAGAAGGGGAGAAAGAGGTGGGGGCAGCGTGTGGAAGATTAACCCCAGCTATTGTAATGCCGTATTGTTTGGTTCCCACATAAACTGATTTGGCAGTCGGCTGACTGATGAGCTTGGCCTGAGTTATTGTGAAATTTTGATGCTTGAGTTTCCTTTGAAGCAAAAGTTTGTCTCTAAAGGCAGCTTTTAACTCTAATGTAGTATGAAAATGAAAGACAGGCACTGTTGATTTTGACTTTGTCAAATACATTAGACTTTACAAAGAATAAACTAATAAAAAACATTAATCAGTGCTATAAAGGGCTATTACATTGCTGCATCTATTCGTTAAAATGTACCCACTCTTGGCTGTGCCCTAAAAAGGGTCACACAGTCTTCACGTTCTCTAACCACAAGATATTTGGTGAAGTTTTTAATCCTTGATAATCTCTATTTACAGATTCTACATAGTGATTGAGATCCTGAGGTTTTCAGCATGCCAAGGGGTTTTATTTGCTTTATGTTTTGAGTTCACTCAGCTGTATTAACCAATCACATATCAGCAGGATTTGTAGCACAGAAGTAATAGTTTGGATGATGATAAAAGGCAGACCTGCACCATAAATGGAAAGGCTCCCATCAAAGTTTTCCTGAATAATTTATTTGTATCTCTGTATGAAAATATCTTCTACAAAATGTAGCGAAAACTTCTTAAATTAAATGTTTATAGATATCTTTGGTAAGATTTTGTTATAAAATAGCAATTGCTTTTCCACTGGTATTTACTGTTGATATATATTACCATTTAGTTTGTGGAATTTTTGTAAATTGATGTTGATTTGAAAGTCCCATCCCCATAAACATAAGGCCAGTTTTCTGTCTGGTGGTTGCTGCATTGCTGTTTGTACCTAATAGAAAGGAAGCTTGAACCTTTTTGTTTGTTGAAATTATATTTTGCATACAGTTTAGGTTTGTTTCTTAAAGTATTTTCCAGAGCTCCAGCAACACATGTAGTTCAGTGTCCCTGATGAAGGCCACAAGCCGAAACGCGTCAGTCTAATAAAGTTGTTTCCTGAATTACAAGTGTTGCTGGAGCTCTTTTGATCTCTTCAAGACTTTTTCTCTCCGAGAGAGAGATCAAATCCTCAGTGATGATGAGCTGAGAAAGAAATACCTTACACTGTCTTTACAGTCATATCCATGAAGTCCATTTTGTGATGTAACTTTTTATTTACTGTTTTAACATTGTTAGTTCAGTCTGTCCCAAACACTGTATCCCAGCGTAGTCTGTCAGAAATCTCATGTCACTCTCCACCATGCGAACTTGCACTGTTCTCTGACCACTTCTGCTTCTCATTGCAAGACTTATGACTTCATGTCTGACAGAAATGGTAAAAGAAACTTTGTTTTGTTCTCAGCGCACAGGCACGCGCCGGCGTTATCAGGATGACGGAATTTCAGATGATGAAATTGAAGGGAAAAGAATGTTTGACCTGGATGAAAAGTTGCAGAGCTTCAGATTCAACTCTGACTTGATTAAACATATGCATGGTAAAGGTGAGTGCTTCAATATAGCGTTCCTGTGGATCTGTAAAAACCCTCAAAAAGTAAGAAATTTGACAGTGAAAGTCATAAAATATCTTATTGCCATTATTTTAACTTGTGAGAGTTGTGATAATTTAGAAAAAAGATATTCCTACAAATTTAATCCACCCAGTTATGTCAGAATTATATATATTTTATACCTTGCTGTAGGTTTGCTTCACCATTTGACATTTTATAGCAAACACAGAAGCATGTTTGTCAGCAAATTATGTATACTTTTCACAAACTGGAACATAGAAGGAAAGGAAATAGGATGGGGAAATGGAGGTTCAATAGAATTTGGCTTCAAGACAAAAAAAACAAGACAGCTTCTGGCAAAAAAATGTTAAAATCCCAAACCTCTGAAAATGAAAATCAAAGATGTTAAATCCCGCATGATTTTCAAAAGCTTAATAAATTATCCTGATATTTGTTTTTCTCTGTCTAAAAAACTGTGGAAAAATCTAAATTTTTATTTTTAAAAGTGTGCATTGTCCAGCCACCCTGTAACAGTAAACTGACAAAGTAAAAAAACTGGAAGTTCAGTGTGAATGAAACTGTATATCTTAAGTTTAAGAAAATAATCATGAAAAGTTAGTCAATGGTAGCTTTTTGTGTCAAGGCTCTGTTTTTTATGGCACATTTACACTCTGTGTTTGGATGAAAGCTCAATTATCAAACCAGTTTGTTCAAATGTCTGTCTCTTGCTTGTCCAGATTTCACATTTGAATACATCCAGAGAGAAGGGCTCAGGGACCCTATCATCTTTGAGAACGCTGATGGCCTTGGCCTACAGTAAGCCATGCTTTTTTACTGCCTTGTCATAGATCATCATTTTTCTCTAACCACATTTAACATAGTTTAAAGCATATGACAGTTTAAATCTGTGAATGGGGGTATTCTAATGACTTTCCTCTCTTGCAGAATGCCAGACTCTGATTTCAGTGTGAGTGACGTCAAGGTTTTTGTTGGTAGGTTCATGTTACCTTACCTCTCAGAACAAATGTGTTTTAAGTTGATACACAAACTTCTTTGTAGAAAATGCCACTGTGTCATCTCTGGTTAAAGTTACATTCGAACAGCTGGACAAAAATAAAGCTAAATAGAATTATTGTTTTTCCTTTAAATTGTTTGTCCCCTGAAGCGGGCCAAGAAGATAATTTATTAACTGCCAAATGAAACAATTTTTCGTTTACACAAAATCCAGGTTTAGAATGATTATGCAGTATGATTAAACACGTTGGTCTGATTTGTTGAATACCCTTTTTTCATTCGCCAACAGGTAGTCGACGCATTGTGGATGTGATGGATGTGAACACCCAGAAAGGAATTGAGATGTCGATGGCTCAGTGGCGACGCTACTACGAGACGCCACCATCAGAGAGAGAGAAACTCTACAATGTTATCAGCCTGGAGTTCAGCCACACCAGGCTGGAGAATCTGGTCAAACGGCCGGCCTCGGTAGGTGAATCTCAGGGTTCACAAATCCCCCAATGTGCACATCAAAATTGGCTTTGAGTGTCTCTTAAAGGATAAGTTCGGTTTCTACAGCTTTCACATAGTTTATAGAATGAAGTAGAACAATATACTCACCCAGAAGGCTTTCCTGATCCAAACAGTGCTTCGGGAGATATTTAGATCCAAAATCGAGCGGCGGACATCCATATAAATGGTAGCAGACAGGGCATGTATAGCGCCGCTCCTAAAACTGCATTAATCGTCCAAAAACTCATTAGTTTCACCAACATTTCATCATGGTCCGTTCGCGCTACTCCTCCACGACAGTCCGGTGTCACTCCATCCATGTTTTTGTGACTGTGCTGACCTCTGAACTGAAAAGTTTCTTGCTTACGCGTCCTCCTTTCGATGAGCTCCTCATCTGTATACTCTGGCTCGAAACTGTAAGGACACCCATCATATTCAAAGTTCTCGTCCACAACATCTTCATCCGACAGTTATTCGTCCATTTTGCACAAAACTGGAAGAAGAAAGTTATTGTGTAGCCACCGCTTGCCGCTGAAAGAATGAGCCGTACTGCGCATGTGCGCAACCGTAAAGAAACTTTTCAATTCAGAGGTCAGCACAGTCACAAAAACATGGATGGAGTGACACCGGACTGATGTGGAGGAGTAGCGCGAGCGGCCATGATGAAATGTTGGTGAAACTAATGAGTTTTTGGACGATTAATGCAGTTTTAGGAGCGGCTATACAAGCCCCGTCTGCTACCATTTTACGGATGTCTGCCGCTCGATTTTTGATCTAAATATCTCCCGAAGCACTGTTTGGATCAGGAAAGCCTTCTGGGTGAGTATATTGTTCTACTTCATTCTATAAACTATGTAAAAGCTGTAGAAACCGAACTTATCCTTTAATGACACGCGTGTTAGGAAAAAGCAAATGATCTACCCAGAAATGTCTGATTAGACTGTAAATGTTTTTGTTTATTTGCTGCCCAGAGAGCTTTTGTTTGTGTGCCGTATCACATTTTTTTCCCGTTCAAAGTGTTTGTTATTTAAGCCTCTTAGAAGTGAGGTTTTTACTCCACCTCCTCTATTCAGGTGGATCTGATTGACTGGGTGGACAACATGTGGCCTCGCCATCTCAAGGAAAGACAGAGGGACTCCACCAACGCCATCATTGACATGCACTATCCCAAAGTGCAAAAGTAAGCAATCAAGAGGAATTACAAATGTATTATATTGACTTTCATGCACATAGGATTTTTCTCCCTTTACCCAGGTTTACTTTGTGTGTCAGTTTTCTTCGATAAAATCTTCGTGCTGTTTTTCATCCATCTTTTCTTCCCTTCAGGTACTGCCTCATGAGTGTCCAGGGCTGCTTCACAGATTTCCACATTGACTTTGGTGGCACCTCAGTCTGGTACCACATCCTGCGAGGAGGAAAGGTCAGTCAGGTTTCGGGTGTCACAAAAGCTAATATTCAGCTTTGCTATCAGAACACGAGTAAAAGTGACCCTTCATACTGTCAGCTGCCTTTTTGTTCTGTTTTTTTTAATCAACTTAATTTGCTATGTTCAAAATCACATCAAACTCGCTGTATCGTCGACTGTGTAGAGGATATGCATCCATGTCACAGCATGCGGATGAGGCAGCCAGTTCCAGCTGGTGAAAGGACTGGGCAGAGCGATGGCAAGGAAACACATTCATTCAGCTGGAAAATACCAAGTTCTTAATAATTATTTGATGATGTTCACTGTTGGTGGAAAAGATAATCAGTTGATTTTTAAAACATTTGTAGCCTTGAAGTTACATAAAAAAGAGGAAGTTGTGTAGTGAAAAAAATATATGCAATATCATTGTAAGCTTTGTGAATTTGTATTGAAAATGAGATTATTTGCTTACCCAGGCCTTTTTTGAGCTTAAGTGACACAGTTTCAATACTCGTTAAACTGTCATTGCATCCTGTTTATTTCTCCTGTGACAACTACACTTTTTACAACTCAAAAAATGTTCACAGGTAATATTTCAGAAGTCTTTAGAAAAATATTTATGAACCTGTTAGGAGAAATAAGGTGGCAGAACTGAATCTCATGTCACTTACTGAATCTGTGAATTTTGGAAACCTGGACTGGTTCTCGGTACCAAGCCTACTTCTGGCATAAAACCGATTTATCAAAACATTCCTACAATGTTTTTCATTTAATTTTATTATACAGTTTCTTAGTGAAAACATTTTCAGTATTTATTTATTAACAAAATTCTGCATTTTATTTTTGTTCCCTTGAGGTTGTTTCTACATGTTTTAGTATGGCAAAAGGGAGTGGCTGGAGTAGTTTATAAAATGTAGTTTTATTCAGGGGTTCATAACCTCAAAGAATTCTTGATTATCCTTATATTTGTTTTTTTTTTAAATTCATGGTGTCTGAAAAGTGTAAGTTAACACTGGGAAATTTATGATGGTGCTAAACTAAAGGTTGCCTTTGACTGAGATATACGTCTGAATATGTTGCTAGAGCTACACTTTGTTTAATGTTTTTTTTTCTCTTCTGGATTTGATATTTCATATTTCGATGCAGGTTTAAGGAAGTGAAGTTTCAATATGACAGACTGGTGCAAAATAATTATGTCTACATTCCTCTTTTGGTATTAATGGTTTTAAAAATGCTTATTTTTTTATTTAAAATTACAGTACAGATGACTAGTTTTGTAGTTAATGGGAATTTTGGACAAATCCATTGAAATGGGACTTGATTTTTTTTTTTAATTTCTTTATCTTGTGACCCTGCAGGTGTTCTGGTTAATTCCACCCACACCACAGAACCTGGAGATGTATGAGAACTGGGTGTTATCAGGAAAACAGGGAGACATCTTCTTGGGGGACAAATGTCATGACTGCCAGAGGATAGAGCTGAAACAGGGCAACACCTTCATAATTCCATCAGGTGTGTTACTGTGACTCCACATTAATTCATTCAGACACAATGAGTTCACAGTCACATAAAACTGTTACCATGGCATGCCCTCAGCGTCTTGTGTCTGTTTTGTAGGGTGGATCCATGCCGTGTACACCCCAGAGGACACACTGGTGTTTGGGGGAAATTTTCTCCACAGCTTTAACATCCCCATGCAGCTGAACATCTACAGCATCGAGGATCGCACACGGGTGAGCTGCATCTCATAATCACCATTAAGATTTTCTGCTCGCTGGTGAATATTTTTCTGTCAAAAAGTGCCGGGAAATGTATTGAAACTTAATTCAAACCATGTCTTTGACCTTTTACCTCTCATTGTCAAGAGTTACTTTGCTGCATGCTGTGTTGCATTTGTTTGGTCCACAGGTTTTATTGTGTTTGTTAAATGTTTTATTGTTGGTTTTTAAATTTTGACCTTAAAAGTACAGCACCATGACATCAAAAACCATAATTATACACTCAACGGCCACTTAAAGCTGCAGTAGTTAGAAAGCCAGAAAAACAGTTGATTTTTGAGTCTCATCTGAGTTAGCTTTCTTTCGTCTCCGCCCTGAGCCCCTCCTACCAGACATGCACACGCAGACAGCATTTTTTTGACGGAGTCACTATCGAGCCCCTGCTGGAATTCATCGGTCCACTTAGCACAATTTTTTTCAAACTGTTAGCAGCATTCAACTTACTGGTAGCTGTTTGTCATCTGTTTTCATGAAATCTAACTACACAACACAACTATCACCGCAACACATTACGACAGATATTACAAGGTTATTCATTTAGCAGCTTACCTGTCCAAGAGAAGAGTGGCCACCTCTGAATCCAACTTCAGACCTAGGCTATCCACAGTTCTCTCCATTTCTTGAATGCTCTGCTGATATTAACACGACTTTTGTCCCTTTTTTGGTCAGCCTCTCTTTTATATTCTCTCTTTTCTAATTCTGTGTTCCTTTTTTTGGGTTGTTTAGCCATGTAGGCAGTTGTAGCCGATGCTGGAATAGCTATTTTATCTGGTGCACTGTCCGCCATTGCTGCTTGCTCTCTCCTTCTGCCTGCAGCACAGGAACGCACATATGCAGTAGAACAGCCAATTGGAACGCAGTGGTCTGAGCTGACCTTTGATTGGTTGATGCACAACGGCACGATACTGATTCTTTAGAGGCTAAACACAGAGCCATGGTGAGGTGCAGAAACCTATTGCTTGTCTCAGACCACTTGACTTACATTATGCTACGAGGATATTTATTAAAATTTTTACTCAGTTATACTAAAACAGTGTTGCCTACTGCAGCTTTAATAAGGCACAACTTGCAGTTACTGGGTTGGATCACCTTTTGCCTCCAGAACTGACTTAATTCTTCAGGGCATAGATTCAACAAGGTGCTGGAAACAGTCCTCAGAGATTTTGGTCTATATTGGCCTGTAAGTGTCACGTGGTTGCTGCTGATTTTTTTGGCTGCACAGTAGACAGTATTTCAGGACCACTTCATCAACCAAAGGTCAAGTAGTACCCTTTGGTACAGTATCTACAAATACATTTTTGAAGTGTTTGCTGATATGGTTTCATTAACATAAAGAGAGATGTGATCATGAGCTCAGATGTGTTTCTAACTCTGCTACAGCCTCTTATGCTACCTGTGTCTATGGTATGGGGGCTTAATGTAGATGGAAAATAGTAACACAGTTAATACAGGGCTTTTTCATATTTAAAGCATGTTTAAGGTCATGTTTCATTAGCCCTCTTCACACTGCATTTACTCAAAAGCACTGCAACAAAGCTCCACTGTCATTGCACCTCAATACATTCAAATTAATTCCACAAGGTCAGCTTATGTCGATGCTCTTTGGGTTTGGATGTGCATGAGAGAGCATGGCGCAACGGGTGCTTCACATACACACAGAGGAAGATGCACACACACTGAGGTCCTGTTTCTTGTCCACGGGCCCCCATCACTTAAATTACACCTCTGATTCTACCTCTGTTTACATCCTACATCACATGTGAGGTATAGCTACATCAAGGCAGCAAATCCAGGCGGATGGATAAAATTGAGGGCTAAATTGAGGGCTCAGGGGGTTAGACCCAGTAAGATTCAGGTCGTAGCTTTTTGGGACCAAACAGTGGAACCAAAGCTCATGTGCCTGTTTAAAGTCAGAATTTTAGAAACTTTAAATTGGGTTAACATTAGAGCTAATTATCTGCGTCCTAGCTTATCAATGTGACCAACTTTTTCTGTCTGAAGTTTAGAGACAAAACATTTTTTCAGAGGTTGATGCTGCTCAGTTTTAGAGGATCAAGGTTGTGGGTCTGCAGGCAGGTGTTTAGTCTATAGCAAGATACAGTTGTCACACCTACTCAATGGAAGACGAGCAAACCACAACAAAGACGTGACAGAAGCCTCGCTGTGAACTGTCACAACAGTTTGCAGAAAATATGCACTCAGTCTACAATTAATTTAATTCAGAGAAACTTTGCACACATTTGGCACTTTCTCACAACTGAAAGCATTGTTTTCTTTTCTCTCCTCCCCCTTTAGGTGCCAGCTAAGTTTCGCTACCCTTTCTACTATGAGATGTGCTGGTACGTCCTGGAGAGATACCTCTACTGTCTGACCAACATCTGCCATCTCACTCCTGAGTTCAAAAAATACTCCCTTGGTGTAGGTGAGGAGCTTTGAATATGTTCCACATAAAGAAGTGCAATCTGAACACAGGTGTCATCATTTTCATCGTGTCAAGTTTCAGGTTTCCTTTTGTGGTAAATTTGTTGTCCAAAGCCCTTTTCACACATGCAACCCTGATATTATCAGTAAGCCTGCCCAGGTAATTCCCTGACATGGTTGTTCTCACTTGCTCCTCTCAGCAGAGAGTATTCCCTGGTGGAGGGGGGCAGGTGTTGCCGATTGGCAGAACACAATGTCAAAAATGTACAGCAGGAGTCGGTGTTCATAATACAGCAGCAGGGTGGAGATTTACTCTATGACCACAGTTGATATCATTTCCTCATAGAAGCACGTTAATAGCACATAAACAGCATGGAGAGGAGCATTGTAGCATGCAGAAGTAAATATGAAGCAGCGTCACTGCATTTATGATTGTTACAGTGCTAGTATCAGAAAAGTTCACAGCAAGTCGTCCAGGTCCTGAAGCAGCAAAGCAGCTCCAGACCATCGAACTGCCACCACCCTGTTTGACTGCTGGAATGATGTTCTTTGTCTCAAATGCTGTCTTATTTTTATGCCAGATGTTTTTGGCTGCCTTCCAAAAAGTTCAACTTCTGTCTTGTCAGTCCATAGAATATTTCTTCTAAAGTCTTAAGGATCATCAAGATGTTTCTTGGCCAATGTGAGACGAGCCTTTGTGTACTTTTTGTCATCAGTGGTCTTCGCCCTGGAGCTCTCCCATGGATGCCATTTTTGCCCAGTGTCTTTCTTATGTTTGAGTCATGAACACAGACCTTATCAGAGGCCATTGAGGCCTGCTGTTCTTTGGATTTTGTCTGGGTTCTTTTGTGACCTCCTGCATGGGTAATTGTTGCACTTCTGGCGTAATTTTGGTAGGCTGACCCCTCCTGGAAAAAATCAACACTGTTCTGTGTTTTCTCCATTTGTGGATAATGGCTCTGTCCGTAGTTTGCTGGAGTACCAAAGCCTTTGAAATGGCTTTGTAACCTTTTTCAGACTGATAGATTTCAATCACTTTGTTTCTTATTTGTTCTTGAATTTTTTGGATCGTGGTATGATGCATTTCTTTTTGAGATCATGTAGCCTACTTTGCTTTGTCAGGTTCTATTTAAGTGATTTCTTGATTTAACAAATCTGGTGGTAATCAGGCCTGTGTGTGGCCAGTAAAACTGAACTCAGCTTTCCAAGAACTTTGGTTAATAATCACAGTAAACTCATGATTTAATGAAGGAGGCCAATTACTTTTTCACATAGGGCCAGATAGGTTTGGATTTTTTCCCGTTTATAAACAAAATCATCATTTAGAAACTGCATTTTATTTTTACTTGGGTTATCTTAGTGAGATATTAAAATTGGTATAATGATCTTAAACATTTAAGTGTGATAAATATGCAAAAAAATCAGGAATCAGAAAGGGGGCAAATACTTTTTCATGGCGCTGAAGTTTCTGTCTGTCCCGTATTGTCGAGCCAACATATTTTTTCGAATAGTTTAACCCATGTGTGGGTAAATGTTGCACCATGTACTCCTACATACCGGTTAATATCTGTCCCCTCATATCTCCCCTCAGGGACAAAGCTCACAGTTTCCTTTACTGGCACTCAATATATATAATGCCATGGGCCTCTAGCAACCCCACTTGAAAAACCCCTCACTAACCCTTTAATTGCCAACATCTGATTTCAGCTGACCTCACCAGATTTACTGAAATATTCAGGTCTGTCGTCATGGGCGTTCAGCATCTATCTAACAGTTATAGTGAGTGTCTTCCAAGATTGATCCAAGATTGATCCATGACTGACACAAATGTTGTCTCTCGTCTTTTCAGGACTGACCCCGGCTGACATGGAAACCTTGAATAATCACATTCGAAATGGCCATTCAAATGGGGTTGACAGTGATTCTGAGAGTGATGATGAGATAGAGATCAAGGTTAAGGAAGAGGACGAAGATGATGATGATGATGAGGAGGAAGAAGAAAAAGAAGCTCATGTTTACAAACCTCAGCACTTGCTTACTCCCTTTGAGCTTGAAGGCCTGTGGAACCTGTTAGGGAAGCTGGAGGAGCTGCCTTCCCACAAAATGTGCGTCCCTGCAGGCATCAGGAGCGCTGCAGCCCTGCTCAAAGACATGAGGGTGGGTGTCACAGAGTCTGCTGTGCTGTTTATATCACTTGCAAAGATATATACTTAAAATTATAATACAGTGTTGTCTTAATTCTTTTAAAGTAGGAGTTCAAAATGTATGTCCCAATGAATAATTTTTTCTGATTCCACTTTTTTCTTCTCCACTTGTCCAGATTGTTCTTCAGAATCATATCATTGACAACCCAAAGCTGGCCTATACTGGAGAGCCTATTGTCAGGTGGCCAGAAAGGGTGAGAATTGATCAAATGTTGAACATAACATATAAGAGCCTAAATCAAAGACTAACTTCTTTCTTACTATCTAATTCATACCATTGTGAACTTTTATTCAAAAAACAAAAGCATTAAAAATTGTTCTGAATGAAGCAGGTAATTTTTGCCTAAAATCTCATGCTAAACCATTCTTTTGTTTTATCTCCTTTTTTCTTCTTAAACAGCCATCATGGTACCAGCCTCCCACTCCTCCACCCCCTGCCTTCTACCGTCCTCGCTTGGCCCCCACTATCCACAAACCTTTAGTACAAAGGCCCAACAAAAGCTCCTCCATCTCTGCTCTGAGGCGCAGACGGGTGAGGTGTAAGCGTTGTGCAGCTTGTCGCAGGAAGGAGTGCGGCTCCTGCCAGTACTGCCATGACATGAAGAAGTTCGGTGGGCCTGGACGCATGAAGAAGGGCTGTATCATGAGACAGTGTCTAATGGTGAGACTCGGTACCCGTGACTGTGCAGTGTTGTATGCTTGTATTTGTATTTTAGCCAGTCATAGGTCTGCCTGTCTGTCCATCCCCCTGCATCAAGAGCTTTATGGAATATTATACGTCAAGATGGCACACCTGAGAGCTCGGGTGGTTTATTATCTATCTGTTGTGTGGGATGTAAACTACAAGGAAACAATGATTCTGGTTCTTGGTTGAAACTACAGAACTAAACTACATTAATAACGTAACATCAGACAAGCTTAGACAACTGATCAACGGTAGACAACATATTCCTAAATGCAAGGATGTGTTGGTCCTAGTATTCCAGGTTAACAGGTGATGATGCTGACTGGTGACCTCCACCCGACTGCATTAATAGATGTTGTTTTCACAGTCCCCATAGACCAGGGAGAGTGGCTTCTCAAATGCTTCTCTGTGAAGATTGTCGCTATTGTCAAATTATATTCTTGAAACTAAATTAGAAACTTGTCAAATACAAATTAACTATGGATGCACTCAGCTGAAAGTCACCAGGTTACAGGGTCACTTACCAGACCTGCGCATCAGACTTATTTCTGCAAGTTTCACAGGTTTAAAGATTGAATCCAAAGACAGAATTGACCCATCGTTAAACCCAACCCTCTAACCTATGGATGAATCATGTCTAGCAGCCACTCAGACTTGCAACTTTTAGACTATCATAGAGATGCATTGGAAAATGTTTCCCTTCTGCCATTTTATTGATATTCAGATTTGTTCAGATTCAGAGAAATGGTCAAACAATGTGCAATAGGCACATGTAACACTGGTACAAGGTATCATGAGAGGCTAGAGAAAGGAGTGTAATTTATTTTCACACAAACACAGCAAAGTGTCTCCTTTGGGGAGAACTGTAGCAGATGACACAGTACATAAATTAGCTTAACAAGAATAACTACATCTATTCTGAGACAACATAGTGTTTGCACTGTTGGCTGTAAAATTGCATTATATACAAAATTACGTATTTTGTATAACCTGGTAAATAAACACCACCATGAAACAAACTATTTTTTGTAGCTTTACCTTCAGTAAGTAAATTGCTGCTCATGTTAAAGTGTATAGTCAGTTCCTCTTTTGTTACGTTATGTCGTCATTCTTTTCAAGTCATTCAAGTATTTCTATAATTTATAATTTATTTGAAATTAGAGATTGTAGTTTAAAGTGAACCCAACTGAATACCAATGTTACCAATATGTTACAAAGACAGGTATAGACAGACTAATGCTATTTCTTTACAACAGATATGCCTTTAAGATTTCAAACCGTGGTTAATTTCTGCCAACTCAAAAGTATCGTCTTTGGTTTATTACCTTTTTACGGTCCAGCATTTCATCATTGGAGGGCCCAGCGAGACATTGCTAACTTTCTGTTGTTGTCCCTGCTGATGTGTTGACCCGGTCACATCCCCTCATCTTCTATGCTCCCCCTACCCTCAAAGTTTAGTCATATACAGAGCACCTTTTTAGAGCAGACATCATATAGTGCTCACAGTAATAGACTAAGAGGATAACAGAGAGATTAAAAGAAAGACTGAGTCATACATAAAACTGTACAAAAAAACAGGCAGACTGATTGGATAGATGTTGGCCTAGACAAATGGGCCTTCAACTGCTTTTTGAAATCAATCACATTTTGAGCAGTTCCTAGTTTCAGTGAGAGGCAATTTCCAAAGTATTCACACAATTGGAGGGACAATATTGAAGGCACAGTCTCCTTTGGCTTTAAGTCTTTTGTGAGGAACAGCCAGCAGACTCTAATGATGAGACTTCAGGGTTTTTCTGGTGTGATACATTTTCACACAGTCTTTGACACAAGCAGGTATGTGACCATGCATTGCTTCATATCAAATTTAAACTGTTTATTTACAGTTTACAGGAAGTCAGAAAAGCCAAAAGGATTAGTGTGACAGGCCTTTTAAGTGATTCTATCGATGCACAGCAGCAGCATTTTGGACCACCACAAGGCGGTTTGACAGTGTGTTGACTCAGAAGAGAATAATGATATTAATGCTTTGAAAAAGCTAGGGCACGGAGAATTAGCTGCTGCTAAGTTCCAGACACAACAGTCCTGAATTTTGTTATATTTTTAGGTTGTAGATGGATTATTGGGCCATATTGTTTACATGTTGATCCAGGCTGGAATCTGACCCTTTTGGACACTGACATGTTACAGGGCAGGTTTGACTGCAGAAGATGAAAAACCAAGACATCTCTTTAACTCAACTACTACATGCTCGGATGCAAAGACAAAAACCTTAGTTTTTCTTGACTATAGGAAGATTTCAGCTATTCGAGCTTTAATACAGCAAATACAGTCAACCAAAAAATCCATAACCGATAAAAGTGTACTGCATTTTTACACTGTGTTAATGCTCAAGGATGTACACAACCAATGTACTTCACAGATTGTGGGGATGTATGGCAGCCATTTTGCATTCACATGGACATAGTTCCCACCAAGTATATCTCTAGCATTTAAAAGACTATTTGTGGTAATCTTTTTTTATTCATCCGAAGCTCAATAGATTTGAAATTAATAGCTCAGTGATCTTAAAATTTTGTTATCAGTGTAAAATTGTTTGACACCTTATGACACAGAATGATCACATTTTCTTGCAGCCTGCCTTACCAAACACAGCCCGCTGTGCCATATGTGGAGAAGGAGAACCAGAGGAATCAGACCCTAGCACTCACACCCTCATGGAGTGCTCTGTCTGCTCAAAGATAACCCATCGCCATTGCATCAAGGTGAGCTTCAGACACACTGAAGACTGTAAACTGTAAAAGTTTTGAGATGTATTTCTACTGGTGTAGCTGCTTTTTTTTGGTCACATCTAGAAGCTAATTATTCAGACTTCTGACTGTGCTTCGGCTCAGGAACCTGGTGAGGGGAAGATCAATAAGGATCTGCCGAGCTGCTGGGAATGTCCCAAGTGTTACCAAGGCAAAGACTCAGAATTAGAGGTATGACCACCATTTGATGGGTTTGAAGATCCTTCAGTTTCTTTACATTTCTGTTTTGTTCTTATTTTTAGATAAACATTTCCCTCCTTATGAACAACTTCCTCATTGCCCTTTCTTGATTTTAAGTACAACAATGATAATATAACAATGACTCTTTTATTCTTTCACTCTGCTGATCATGTCCTCTGTCCTTCTCCCACCAGCAGTCTTCCAGCGAAGAGGAAAGTGGAGAGTCTGAGGGTTTCACCTCCTTGCCACCATCCAAACTCACATACAGGGAAGGCATAGGTGTAGGAGAAGGTGTGAGACGAGGGAGACGTAGTAGACTTACTTCCAGACCCACAGCACCACCACCTTCTCAGAAACTGCTACTACAGCACCAACAGAGCCGCAAGAGAGCAAATGCACTCGAGCTCAGACTAAAGAAAAGGGTAAAGTGAAGAACAGAAGGTTCATATTAGGGCTGTCATGATATTGGATTTTCATCTCACAATCAAAGTTGACAAAAAATCACGATAACGATATTATTGCAATATTTAAAAAATGTTTAAAATATCAGGCCTAGGTGTCAAATACATCTAAAGCCTAACTGATTGTCTCTGATTTGTCAAAGTGTTCCTAAAATGGCACAAATGGAGGTGAAGAGACTGCTGCATCCATAACTGTAAGAAAAATGGACTAGAGAACAATAAAAATAACTTAATAACGAAAAATGCCGACGGTGTGGAGTGATGTGGGCTACATGTTGTAACAAAGGGTGTTTTTCATATGTTCAGTTATTCATTTATTTCGCCTTTTCTCAGTGCAGCAATATCATTGCAAAGCTTAAGAGAATGTGTATTTAAAAATGCATTTTCAAGATCCACAGCCTCTTCTTACCCCAAAGTCAAACCCAAGATTTCAAAAACAATTTAGTTGCGATCTGTTTCATCTGTAATTGGTTCAGCTGTTCATTCATCTCCAGAGTTTTGTTAAACTTTTGTTTGGAAACACACAATTTTCTGTTTCAGTTTTTCTCATTCTTTTAAAATAAGAGCATTTGTCTAAATTACAGATAAAGTCTTAATGGTGTAGAAAGCCCTGGAAGTCTCTGTTATCATTGATGCAGCTTTGCTATGCTAAAGTTTAGCAGCGTGTTTGGGGACATGTAGTGTTTTTAGCAGCTTCTTTGGATTTTGGACCTAAACAACAGAGCCATTGCTTTAAACACTTGTCTAAGCTGTTGAAACAGCAGTTAAAATAGAGATATAATTGCAACATCCCTTGATCAGGCCGATTTGCATCAATATATTCCAGCAGATAGTCCATGTCAAGGCTTAAAGACGTATAAGAGTTTTTGCAGAGCGAACACACTACATAATGTTGTTTACAGACATCAAACTACCAGAGGAGAGAGTACAGTGTTAACACATGCTCTGCAAAAGGGGTGGAGGCTACATCGTTCTATGTGAATGTGTGTGTGCTTCAGTGTGCAGAGAAGTCCCTCTACTGCGCTGCTTGTATTAGCCAGTCATCACAGCTGGAAGGATAAACAGTCCCCCATCATGAGCAAATAGTCTCACGTTATTACCGTATGCCTATTTTTAGCCCATGATGATAACTGCATTTATTAAAAAGGACAGTTATCATCCATACCGGGATATTGTGACAGCCCTAGTTCATATTCTCAATGAATCATTGTTTTTCTGTTGTCCACATGCCTAATCTCTTTTCTACCCTTTGCAGATCAAACTGGAGCGAAGCAAATTGTTAACAGTAAGAAAAGCACTTATTCCTGCAATAACTATACTGAATGGTTGTGTGTGTGGGCAAGAATCTGACAATACTACACATATCATGATACAGGGGTGACAATAACTTGTATCACAATGAGATGTGACAGTGTTAGCAGGGCAATATAATGAACTTTCTTTAACTTAATTATCTTGTTTGAAATTGTATTTAGAATCCACACTATTATCTTTGTTCAAAAAAGATTCCTATTGATGTTATTTATGTGAACCACAGCCTCTGCATTTTTTCACTATAATGACTAAAATGATGAGTGCAACAGAGTCAGATCGCTTACCCACTGCCAGATCCTGAACTACAATATAAGACAAATGTCTTGAATTTCTATCAGTTATTAACAAATATGATATTTACATTGTGCTGTAAAAAATGGATACAGTATCACAGAGAAAAATACAGCTATAGGTGAACTAATATTTTCGTACACTCCTGGTATTGAAAATAAAAATCACCGTATAGATATTAAAAATTGAGGCAAAATTAAACACATTTAAGACATCCAGGTGTTAACCAGATCAGTTTAGTTTCTGAATATGTTCCTTCTCTAAAAGGCTTCAGATCTCAAACATCCAGAAGAAACTAAGACAATACAGTTGCCATTTGGATCAAACTTTGGATGACCATGACCTGGATGAATGAGAACTTGCACAGATTTAAAGATGTATTTCAAGAAACTCTTAACACATTTTAAGAGCCCATTGTATTTTGAGTTTCTAACTGGCTACGTTGGTGACACAGATCTGTATTTTGTACTCTGCGAATTTCATAAGTGATCAATGATTGTTTTTGTTCAGGTTTTTAATGAGAGTAAAGCAAGGTAGAATGAGCTATTTACATTATAGAGACAAACAGAGGTAAAGTTTCCAAAAGTAAAGGATTGTACTTAAAAAGTATATAATCCAGAAAATCAAGCCATGAAATACAATTTTGAGTTAAAAACTTCATGGAGCTACATGCTATTTTTACCTTTTTAACATATTCATTTTTTGTTGTTGATATGATTGTATTGAATTATTTTTTATTTAAGACCAATTCTTTCTGTTGATTTGACAAAAGTGAGTAGATTTTTAAATATTTTTGATTTTTTTTAGGTACAGCATGTTAAGCACAGACCACAGTTTAGCATCTGATTTTGTACATGCAACATGATCTGTGAAATGTTTTCTGCTTTTCCTCTCCATAGAGGCAGGCAGCTTTAGATCGCTCTCCCAGGCTGCTAGGCTCCAGGATGCTGTCCCGGCTACGATCTCCAACCAGCAGACTATCTCAGGGCAGAGGTCGGGGCACCACCTGGCCGAGCAGCTCCGCCTTTCACAGCTCTGCGGATGGGACTGGGTCGATCCAGCAACAGCCATCTTCCCCGGGTCTGGTTCTTGTGCCCAAAGGAGAACCACGCAGAGGAAGAGGAAGAGGGGTGAGGCTGCGGGGAGGAGGAACAGGGAGAGGAATGAGAAGTGGCAGAAGCTACAGGGAGCTGCAGGAGGAAAGTGAGGACAGCAGCAGCAGCAGTACCACCAGCACTAGCAGCAGCAGCAGCGAGGATGACGAGGAAGAGGAGACATGTCCGAAAAGTGTAAGGGGTTTGGATAAAGAGAACCAGCCGCAGTTGAGGCGAGGACGAGTAGCCAAAGAAAGAGAGGAGGATGGGAGCGACAGGGCCAACCAAAATGGTGTGGAGGAGGATGATGAAGAGGAGATTGAGCAGGACAGTCACGTGGGAGGTAAAGATGGCTCAAATTTAAAATTGACTCTTCAGAGGCCAACCAGGGCCAAGCGGGACCCTTCAACTATTGTCCCTAAATTAGAAGCAATTGCCCCTCAAAACAGAGCCCTTGCCAGACCCCCCATCAGAACCCGCAGGCCGTGTCCTGATCAGCACTCCAACAGACAAACACCCCCACACACTCGCAGTGGGCACACTGACACTCGCAGCTCCCACTCAGAGAGGCTAGATGCCTCAAAAAGAGCCAAGCTGAGCAGACCACCTAAAATGAGCAATGGAGCATCCTGTTCTTCATCCTCTGAGCTTCCTCATCACCGAGTCCCTCTGTCTGCCCTGCAGGAGGGAGGGGGTGAGGCAGACAGGGAGGGCGGCGGGAGCGGGCCAGGCTGTGAGAGGGAGGTGTGGGTGTCTGTCTTCCGCTACTTAAGTCGAGCAGACCTCTGCATCTGCATGGCTGTCTGCAAAAACTGGTACAAATGGTAAGACATCAGAAATAACTTTTATGAGTAAAGAAACTTACCCTCTGTCATGAAACTGTTAAACAAGCTGTCTTCTGTAAGTGAAAGAAACAAACTTTTCTCTTGAAAATGAAAGATATCAGTGGCAACAGAACAGAAGTTTAGGAGTCACCTAAATTAAACTTTTTTCTTTTTTAACATTTAAATTTGATCACCTTCATAACTCTGGATCAGGACATCATTTATTTGAAATAAAGCTCAACAGTTGTGTTTTTTTAGCGTTAATCAGATAGATAAGGCGCAGTGAGTGAACCTTTTATTTGCAGTTTCTCTCATTTTCAGATCTTGATCATTACCACTACCAGAGCTGCCATTCAAAAATAGTGGTACCTGACAAACAGATTTTTACAAACTCAATAGCTTAAGTCCACACAAAGCTGTATAGTATATTTTACATGTCTGTGCTTAAAGTTAATAGGATAACTGATAGTGTTCCTAATCAGCCTGTGCTTGTTTGTAGGTGTTTAGACAAGCGGCTTTGGTCACGGATTGACCTGAGCATCAAGCGCACCATCACTCCTCAGGCTTTAACGGGCATCATAAAGAGACAGCCGGTCACACTCGATCTCTCCTGGACCAACATCTCAAAAAAGCAGCTAAACTGGCTCATTGGTCGTCTGCCTGGTACTAGATGACACACACAAACACAATTTGACTTTCTGTTAAATGTGATGCACTGAAAGAAAAAAAAACTTTATTGTAAACATATTTGAACATATCAGTTGTGTACTTCAACACACCTGTTCTTTTCACAGGGCTTAAGGACCTGATGCTGGCAGGTTGTTCCTGGTCATCTATCTCAGCTCTCTGCTCCTCTGCTTGTCCTCTTCTCCGCTCTTTGGATCTGCGGTATGCTGATGGAATCAAAGATGCTCAGATCAGGGATCTAATCAGTCCTCCAGGTAAGGAAAGCAAAGCCTCAGAAGCTAACACTTAAGCTAAGCTAAGAGTGGTGTAGTTGAAGTCCTTAAAGGTGGAAGTTAATTAGCATTTAGCCCCTATGGTTCCCTTCATCTATGTCTGTGTGAGTTTGAGCAAGTTTGCAGTTAGGCGCCCCAAATAAGGTCTAAGCTTCAGATGGTTTCACCTTTTTCTTTTACGACACAGATTGCATCTGGATATACCCTGCTTGTGAATTTAGAGTTTGTCACGCTTTGCAAAGGAAAGTAACTCATAAATAGCTGACTAAGACTACAGATTTTGTTGGTGACATTAAACATCATCTTTATTGTCTTTGAAAAACAATGTCGGACTCAAAGTTGATTTGATACTAGATTGATGCTAAGTGGTGGTGTTAGTTTTTATGGGCCAACAATATGTTTGAACTTTTACTTTACATTTATAGTTCAAAAAATAATAAAGCAATACAGTCCCTGACAAAAGTCTTGTCACATAAGGTCATAGTAAGTTAAATGGCATATAACTTTTCATATAACTTTTTCTAATCAATTAATTGTAACAATAAAAGTTTCATTTAATATCAAGGGCTTTCACAGTAATAACTGGGTGCAAAATGAAACCATCAAAAAGTGTCCTGATGTTCACAGCTTGGTAAAATCCATAACATCTTTTTTTGCAAGAACAAATGTCTTGTCCTGTCCTGTACATGATTCAACCAATCACAGATTAGAGCTTCACCTGTGACAAATACTGTAATTAACACATTGCCAGGTGTGTATAAAAAGAACTCCATCACACCAGTTCTTCATGAACAGACATGTGCAAAATTGTTGGTACCCTTCCGTTAAAGAAAGAAAACCCACAATGGTCACTGAAATAACTTGAAACTGACAAAAGTAATAATAAATAAAAATTTACTGAAAATTAACTAATGAAATTCAGACCTTGCTTTTGAATTGTGGTTCAACAGAATCATTTTAAAAAACAAAATAATGAAACTGGCCTGATAAAACATGATGGTACCCTTAACTCAGTGTTTTGTTGCACAACCTTTTTAGGCAATCACTGCAATCAGGCAATTTCTGTAACTCTCAGTGAGACTTCTGCACCTGTCAACAGGTATTTTGGTCCACTCATTGTGAGCAAACTGTTCCAGCTGTCTCAGGTTTGAAGGGTGTCTTCTCCAGGCTGCATGTTTCAGCTCCTTCCACAAATGTTCAGTAGGATTTAGATCAGGGCTCATAGAAGGCCACTTCAGAATAGTCCAATGTTTTGTTCTTAGCCATTCTCGGGTGTTTTTAGTTGTGTGTTTTGGGTCATTATCCTGTCGGAGGACTCATGACATGCAACTGAGACCAAGCTCTCTGACACTGGGCAGCACATTTTGCTCCAGACTGCCTTGATAGTCTTGAGATTTCATTGAACCCTGCACAGATTAAAGACACCCTGCGCAAGATACAGCAAAGCAGCCCCAGAACATAACTGGGCCTCCTCCATGTTTGACAGTAGGTACAGTGTTCTTTTCTTTGTAAGCCTCATTTTTGCATCTGTGAACATAGAGCTGATGCGACTTGCCAAAAAGCTCCAGTTTTGTCTCATCTGTCCAAAGGACATTCTCCCAGAAGCTTTTTGGCTTGTCAGTATATATTTTGGCAAATTCCAGTCTCACTTTTTTTTGATTTGCTTTTAACAGTGATGTCCTCCATTAAGTCCATTTTGGCTCAAGCAGCGACAGATGGTGCGATCTGATACTGATATACCTTGACCTTGGAGTTCACCTCTAATCTCTTTGGAAGTTGTTCTGGACTCTTTGGTTACCGTTCATATTATCCTTCTCTTCAATTTGTCATCAATTTTCCTCTTGTGGCCATGTCCAGCAAGGTTGGCTACAGTCCCGTGGACCTTAAACTTCTGAATAATACGAGCAACTGTAGTCACAGGAACATCAGGCTGCTTGGAGATGGTCTTATAGCCTTTACATGCTTGTCTATAATTTTCTTTCTAATCTCCTGAGACAACTCTCTCCTTAGCTTTCTGTGGTCCATGTTCAGTGTGGTACACACTACAGTACCCAACAGCACAGTGACTACTTTTGACCCTTTAAGTAGACAAGAAAGACTGATTACAAGCTTGGAGACACCTGTGATGCTAATTACAGGACACACCTTAGTTTAACAAGTCCCTATGGTCAAATCATTTTCAATCTTTTCTAGGGGTACCATCATTTTTGTCCAGGCCAGTTTCATTATTTTGTTTTTTTAAAATGATTCTGTTGAACCACAATTCAAAAGCAATGTCTGAATTTCATTAGTTAATTTTTAGTAATTTTGTATTTATTATTACTTTTGTCAGTTTCAAGTTATTTCAGTGACCATTGTGGGTTTGTCTTTCTTTAACGGAAGGGTACCAACAATTTTGCACACGTCTGTAGGTGCTACCTTACCTCTGACAACATGCCAAAGATTCAACCACAGACCACAGTGCTGATCATCAAGAGCCTGAAGACCAAGTCTGCTGCTGAGAGGGCAGACATATTTGATGTATCCAAACATCAAGTGTAGAGGATAAGATCCAGGCAGACCCCCTAAGACAACCGTTTGAGAGGACCGTTTGCTGCTTTGACATTTCAGGGCCAGCCCATTTTCAACTGCACCTGAGCTACAAGTGAATTTCTCACCAGAAACCCCGGGTATCTGCAAGAACAGTTTGTTGAATTCTCTTACGCAGTGGTCTCCATGGCCAAATTAGTGCTCAGAAACCAGCATTAAACAGAAGACAACAAGAAAAATGTGCTGAAGGATGAACAGTGGAAAAGTTGCAGAAGGTTAATTTTTGTGATGAATCATCCATTGAACTGCATCCCAGTCAATGCAAATGCTGCAGAAGACCTATTGGAACCAGCATGGACCCAAGATTCACCCAGAAAACATTCAAGTTTGGTGGAGGAAAAATCATAGTTTGGGCATCCAGTATGGGGATGGGCAAGAGATCTGCAGAGTGGATGGCAACATCAACAGCCTAAAGTATCAAGAAATTCTTGCTGCCCATTACATTCCAAACCACAAGACAGGGCAAATTCTGCTGCAGGATGGCGCTCCTTCTCATACTTCAGCATCCACATCAAAGCTCCTGAAAACAAAGAAGGTCAAGGTGCTCTAGGATTGCCCAGCCCAGTCACCAGACCTGAACATTATTGAGCATGTCTGGGGTAAGATGAAGGAGGCTTGGAAGATGAAACTGAAGAATCTTGATGAACTCTGGGAGTCCTGCAAGACTGCTTTCTTTGCCATTCAAGATAACTTTTTCACTGTTATTTGAGCCATTGCCTAGACATATGGATGCAGTCTTCCAAGCTCATGGAAGTCATACATGATAGTAATTCTTTTTTGCAAGGCACCGTGACTTTATGTTCTGATAATATTGTATCATGTTTGTGTAGTCAAAATAAAGTATATATTTAATTTCTACATTATTTTTGTATGCGACAAGACTTTTGTCCAAGCAAAATCTAACCTTTCTGTCCTAATTAAAAGATAAAATTCAATGAATGACACAAAACATTACTTTGGTATAATAATCATTATCTAGAGGTCTTTGCCTTTCATATAAGCCATTTCTGATTCCAGTTGAGCTGCTACAAGTCAAGTTGTTACTTGTTGTTCCTACAACTTGGATAAGTAACAAGACTTTTGTCAGGGACTGTACTCTGAAAATCTAATTATAATTCAGAAAATTTGCTTTTTATTTATTTATTTATTTTTTTACCCTTTTACAGTGACAGACAAACTCATCTTCTTTTCCTTGTCTTTTCTAGGCTGTGACAATCGCAGTAAGTTGCGGACCATGCAGTGTTTGCGACTAGCAGGTCTGGACATCAGCGACTCCACCGTGCGCCTCGTGATCCGCCACATGCCCCAGTTAACAAAACTGGACCTCTCCCACTGCAACAGCCTCACAGACCACTCCATCAACCTTCTAACTGCAGTGGGTTCATCCACTCGAAACACTCTCACAGAACTCAATCTGGGAGGTAAGATACACATGGACATAGTGAACAGCGCTGGCCAGTTGCCAATGACCAATTGCCTGAGTGGACCAGTCAACCAATAAGGACAGACTGGGCCCACGTGGGGAAGTGGGGCCTTAAAGTAACATGAGTTCCAGACTGAGAATAGAGGTGGATCAGGAGTACTTATTGTAAAAAATAACTAGAGGGTGTTTTGAACATTAGTGATTGTGAACATACCTTAGTGGTCATTGAAATGTATAGATGTGCCCCAGGTAAGGCAAAATATGACCCTTTAAAAACAATCCCAACAGATTTAACTACCATGATATAGAATAAAAAAAGACCCAGCTATGGAAAATAGATGACCCTAAAGAGCGACAAGGTCTCACAGAAACTGAAGGCTGCAGACTTATTCAAACACAATATAAATCGTCTGGAAGAAAGACAGTCAAAGCCTCTTTGGCCCCTTAAAGAGTCCTAAGGACAGACTGCGGCTTACATGTCTTTGTGTTTTGCATTTTAGTTTTTATGGTAGTTATTAATGGATTTTGTTTTTGAAAATAATGCGTCTTGTTCCTCATTACAAAAAAAGCCACCTGAAAACTGTCAGGGGAATTTTCAGTGTTTGAATCTTCTGAAAAAATGACAATGTTGTGTTGTCACATCTTTTTCACCTATGCCTACATGCTGCATAGGTGGAGGAAAAGAATGTTCTGTCAGCTCCTGGAAAACACATTTTATACTGTAATCTTAGCAGGTTACACAACAGCCATGCAGTCAACCCAAATAATACAGCAGCTGAGCACTCAACAGATGTGCATCACAGATGACCAACATTGGCTTATCACAAATAGCAGATTTACTTCTGACACAAATTGTTCCCATGAAAGCAGACATAGTGGCAAATAATTGTTTATTGTAACGTTCTAATAACTCCCCCACAGTACGCAGTTGGATTACTAAGTAACACTTTATCCCTTGTGTTGATAGGAATTAATTTAACATCAGATGTTAAGTTAGTGTGACTGCACTGATGTCCCTCTTCACCTCTGTCTCCCCTCTTCTCTCTCAGGTTGCAGTAAACTGACTGACACGTGTCTAAAGCATCTTAGACGTCTCTCCTGCATCTCACTGCTAGACCTGCGAGGCTGCAAAGGAGTCTCCCGTAAGGCCTGTGAGGCCTTCATTTCTGAGCTGTCTGTCAACATGCTGTACTGCCTATCAGATGAAAAACTGATTCAGAGGATATCCTAGATTCTCCTCTGAATGCAGAGGCAGAAAGGCAAGAGCGGGTCCTGTGCCAGGCAGAGGACACAGATGGACAGGGACATTCACATGCACCTGTATCACTTAAAGGATGGGTGGGGTCTAAACTGCTAATGCTAACACACTCAAGTGTTGTTGGTGAAAGGGACGGTCACAGCTGGACGAGCCTTAAAATATTTTTCCCTGCATAAAAAGAGACTCAGGAGCTTCCTTTTTCTGTTCTTTTGGGATTACTGAAGTGTGTAAAAGCAAAACTTTTGTCTTTAGAAGTGGAGAATATGGGGTTTTTAATCCTCACATCCTCTGGATAACCAAGATGATCACCTCCATCACTGATAACAAAGACACACATCTGTATCCCTTAAAGTATTATTTAATATCAGCTGACTTGCTTCAGTTCAGCTACACTTGGCTGCTCCAAATTAATGATTATTTTTGTCAGATTAAAGAGAGCAAATACTGCGTTGTTTATTGCCATATGCACAACATCTGCGTGTTTAGATATAATTTTTTGGACTACTAAAGTTTTCAGGTGTTTTTTTTTTTAATTCACACTTTAAAAGTGAGTGACTGGAGTGGCCTGTGTTGACCAGTTAAATGTGAGCATGATGAGGCCCTTGGGTGCTAAAGTAGTTTAATAGTTTACTTAAGAAGTAAACATGAATACTGAGTGGGAGCGATTGGTTTGAGAGGGTTTTTAGAGACGGTGTGAAAGCAATCAACGTGAAAACAAGACCTCACCCCAGCAGAGGACGGGTTGCATCAAGCGTGGGGTAGTAAGCCAAGGATCAGGTGTCGGATAAATGGTGCATCTTCAAACAACCGTTAGACTTCAGGTGCTATTGTTTCCAAACTCTTTATGCTTTGTTTTTGTACAGAGAAAAACATTTAGAGCAGCTTGTTAATATCTTAGAGAAAACTGCTCCCCACCCCTCTTTGATACACTTCTGTTTTGTTCTCATGGGTGAAAATCTGAGTACTTTTCACAAATATTCATGACCTGAATGGTTCAGTGTTGAGATGTATAATTTTGTTCAGAGGCAGGTGGTTTTCTCATTTCCTTGTTCTGTTAAAGTGTAGTGGTTCTGTATCAAAGGTCTGCCCTCCTACTGGGTCTCCTGGAGATATCCCTTCAAAAGAATATGAGTATATAAATATATACTTTTGTGTAAATGTCTTTTCAATTATCAAAACAGGAATCCTGTAGCATTATAATTATTTTCAGAGGACTTTTTCACTTTATGTTATTTGTGTTATTTTTCAAGAAAAATAAAAAAATGAGATACAACAAATAGCTGCCTCTTGATATCACTCTAAAGATGCTTGTTTTGATTTTCTCTAATATTTAGATAATGGCTCCTTCACTGGTGGCTTTAGAGGTAAATCTTGCTCAGCTGTTTTTAAGAAATTGTGACTTCTGAAGTTCTCAAAGTCTTCAATCTTTCAGCTAAACCAATCAAATAATGAATGAGAAAGACTTACCACAAATTAAAAAAAAAAAAAAACATTAGGCGACTAATTTTGTTGCTTATCAGGGCTCGACATTATAACCGCCCCGCTGGCATGGACATGATTGACATGCTCCAAGCCAGCTGACTGCACGTTCACTAGAAAATACAAAATGAAACATATTTCACAAATTGACATTGTTTTCTCATGAAACAGTGAACATTTGCGATTTTTATTCAATCATGTCAATAGTTACTGCGATAGACATACAGTGCACATGTGTCAGTTTGGCAACAGCAGATACTGTCAGTCGGTGGGCACACACTTCCTGAGTTTTGCTGGTTTAACGCTGACCGTCTTCACTTTTTCTGTCTACCAGCAGCCTTCTGTTACATCGTCAGAGCCCTTTCTGTCTTGTTGGTAAAATAACAGCCTGCAAATCCACAAGTTGCAAAAGCAGGGGTGAATTCAAACTTTCTGGCTGAGGTGGCCCAGGACCTTATTAGGGCTGCCCCAGCCCTTAAGATTACATGTGTATTGGGGACAGTGATAAGGTTGGTAGGGCCAATAATCTTGAAAAAGCAGTTTCCCAGTGGGCCAGTGAAAGTTTTTTTTCTTAACGTCAACCCCTACTTATTGTGTTAAGCTGTATGTTAATGATCGTACTGTTGTACCTGCACATTGAAGGTCCCTTCTTCACCCTCTTTTCAGCAAGCTAACACTTGTCCCATGTGTCCTTAAAACCAAATCTTGAAGTTTCTTGTCAAAACGCTCAGATATTAGATTTTATCATTTCTGTAAACCCTTCTGTTTCTGCCCTTCTCAGGGCAGGCTGTTTTACATTCTGTGCTTTAAAATATTTATGTTTCCAACCACTCCCCACTCAAGAAGTGAATGTGAGAATGCACAGGCGTGTCTTTACATGTTCCTCTCACTGGAGCTTGAATAGACTCCCAGTCTAAGGGGGGTGACTTATCGGCTGATGATGACAGTAGGGGAGAGGTTTATTATATGAAAGGTGGAGCAGGCAGAGGGAGGGATGGATGGTTTTTCTCCTGTTTGGTGGGTGAGGGGGTTGTTGACAGGTCATGGACTCATATTCTTGTAAGAAAACTATTAAAGAGTGTGTTTTACATAATATGGGACCTTTTCCATAGTATAGAAGTAAGGACCTGCCACACTTTATTTCTTAGTGTACTGTCATTACTGGTTTCTTTGTAAAATGATTTGTTTAAAATGGCGCCTTAACCTAAACCATCCCTAAGCTGACACTGAAGAGAAATGTGAGCATAAATTCTAACACTTTTCATAATGCTTCTGTTGCCTGCAATGTCTTTATTTAGCTGGAGGGCACTTTTAACTTCTCTCTTTGCAGAAAATGAAGTCACAGACAACTCGCATCCTTTGCCTTTCCTGTTTGTTAAGTCCACAGACTTGGATACCCATCTTTACTCAATGCTGCTTTTTTTCCTTCAGTAAATAATAAACGGGTCTTTTTCATAATACTTGATTGACAGGTCTGTTAAGTAGGAGAGCCAAGAAAGAATGATCTTAAAAGGTAAGTATATTTTTGAGTCATTGTCCATTTGATTTTTCTGCCATTTATCAAAGAGTGAACAATGAATTTCTCTGCATCCTGACGTGCAGTTATCATTTTTGGATGAAGTGCATGCTGTGCTGGAAGTGCCTCAGCTCTCCTTAGAAGGGTCCAAAATGTCTTGTGGGCTCCTCCCTGACTCCACCCAGCTTCCCTTCATAACCTGGAAATAAAGCAACGCCCATGAAATAAATAAATAATTCTGGAACAGCTGGCCATGGCTTTTCCACCGTGCTGAGGCTGCAGGAACAAAGCTGACTTTGGCAGATGTGGACGGCTGCAATGACCCTTCACTGGGCAGGACTGGGGTTTTTTGGCACCAGCTGAGAACCAGCCAGGTAGATGCCTCTTCCTGGGCTGACCTGGATGTGAAAGTGGGATAAAGGCCTTGCATCGCTTTATTTTGACAGACCGAAACAACACCGATGATACAAACAGGGGATGGTTGCAGCAGCAGCAGCAGCGGTAGTCAGCTAACTTTCTTAAACGGCGGCCTTTTTCTGGAGAAAAATCGGGATTATCGTGAAAACATGAAAGGGCGCAGGGAGTTAATTTTCTGCAGCATCAATTAGCTGTCTCGCTTTGTGAATGATGGAGAGCAGGTGCCAGGGAGATCAGGAAACAATGTTGTTATTAGCAAGTTAGCTAGCGTTAGCTCAGCTAGCTGTTACATCAAATTAGTGGGCTGAGTTAGCCGGGCTAACTCAGCCCACTAATTTAAATAGGCTCGCATAATATCCACATACATTTTACAGGCTGTTACACTTTGCTACCTGCTGAGAATTGCTGACTGACAGGTTTTTCCAGTGACATTTCCTCTCTTCATATACCTTTCTGCTGTTAACCAAGCTAGCTAGCTAAGCAGCTGCCCCGGTGTGGTGTCACTGCAATCTGTCGGCTGCAGAAGTCATATTGAAATAAAGGTTTACAGTTGCTTAGCGGACGACAACCATGGCTCAAGAAGCGTTTCCTCTGCATTTTCTGGTCTGGAACAATCAGTACCTGGAGCTTGACCGAGAGCTGCAGAAGAAAGAGGTGAGTGTGAGGGGTTACAGAGCAGCTGATGCTTGGTGGGGTTTTACAGATGGCTTTGATAGGTTGCACTGCATTGCGCTGATGCTGCTTGTGCTTCTTGGATCCGCAGCAGGATGTGGAGCGCCTGGATCCGAGGGGGCGCACCCCGCTGGAGCTGGCGGTGTGTCTGGGCCACCTGGAGTCCACCAGGGTGCTGCTGAGGCACACTGCAGACCCCACACACTGCAATACACAGGGATGGACCAGTGAGTGCTCTGCTGCCGCTCTCATACCTGTGTGTGGACTGAGATGGGCTCTCTGTCATTAATGTTGATGAATGCTTCAGTCCTGCAGGAGGCGGTGAGCACTGGGGACCCCGAGCTGGTTCAGCTGGTGCTTCAGTACAGAGACTTCAAGCGTGCCACAGAGAGACTGGCAGGAATCCCAGAACTGCTCAGCAAGCTAAGACAGGTAAAACCATCTCATTTTCAATATTCAGTGTAGGGCAGGGTGATATGGATCAAAATGTATATCTCAGTATTTTTAAACTGAACAGCAGTATTCAATATATATCTCAATATTTCTGTGAAGAAATAATAAAAACATATTCAGTTATAAGGTCCAATGTCCTGCTTAATCGATGGCCTTTGCTTTAAATGTTGTCAGAGGATGATCGGGAGCAAAAACACAACACCTTTTGACTCAGTTCTCAGTCCACAGAGAAATGCTCTCCACCTCTTTAAAGAAAATGCCTCTTAAAATGCTCATCTTTTGCTCATCACAGGCGGATGCTGTGACTGTTTTGAAGGTTTATTCCACAGCCTGTAACCTCCCCAATCAGACATTGTTTGGACAGCCAGAGCTGATTATCATAACTTCTTTAGCCTCACTGTATCTGAGCGTTTTCAAAGGGGAGGGAATAAGAGCTGCATCTGATCCCCCACAGGGACATTTTTCTTTTTTTTTTTTTCATTCAGCTTAAGTCAAATCCCTACATAGTAGACACCCAAGACATGATGTAAATTGTCAAGCAGACTAGGACGTGGGACCTGTCAGTCAAATCCTTATGTCCTTAATATGTCACAGACATTATCAATTCAGTTGCATATGTCAACATGTACATTAGAAATGACATGAAAATTAACTACCAGTTTATAAATAAAGAATAAAATGAATTGAACATAAAATGGAATGAAATAAAATATGATAAGTGAATAATGAATAAATAAAATAGAAAAATAAAGTTCCTTTTTTGCACAGTGAAACGCATATAGCTGTGAAAATAATCAAAGTGTGAACAGAGCAAATACAAAACAAAAATAACATCTACTACACCTGGCAAAGTGTTGTGGTCCTCAGAAAACAGCTTATTTGGAGATCGGCACTTTTTAACTCCCAGTCTTCCATGTAATGTATTGTTACACTTATACTCGCAGGTCCTGCTCAGTGGTCAGAGGGAAGTGAGTTACTTTCGCGAGCTGTGAGACGAGGCCCGCCCTGATCGTGACGAACATTTTTGGCAGCACTTCTGTTGCCAAATTTATACAACTTGGCAACTGGTGTCCTGGGTCAATGATTTTTAGGCCTTGAGTAAAGCTGTCCTGTTCAAAAACTGTTTTGGGGCCATGTCTTTGGCAGTATGGTAAGCCACTGCCTTGATATTTACACATTTCAGAAGCAGTTGTGATGGATCAGTTCAGTTTGGTCATCTTGTATATCAGCTTGCTGTGTTACAGAGGACTTCCTTAAATAAGGTAGAAGGAGACACTGTTTGGACGAACTCTCAACTGTTGATGGTCTAAAATTAGGAAAATATTGACGATGTTGGAGTTTAGCATCGAAAGAGGCAGTTAAAAAAAATATGAGTATCATATACTGTGTGGCAGTCAATCCAGTTTCAATTTTAATTTTAATTTTAACTTCCCACAATCATTTAAAAAGATATTTGTGAAAAGTGATTACTTTATTGCATGCCATGTTGTCTTTTGTTTAAAGGTTTCAGTGTTTGTTGTTAGTTTTTGGCCTCAAATATAAGAGTAATTGTGCAAAATGAAATCAAAACAATTTGAATTATGATATTTGCCACAAACAAGCAGCCCTTGTATTTGAAAATGTTTTATTTTCACATTTGGTGAATCTCTATTTATAAACACTTTTTATGAAAAGCAACATGTAACATTAGTGCTGTCCGTAAAAACAAGAAAATAAAAAAATACATTTTCAGTCAAATCATACAGGAAAATAAAAAGATTTACACAGAAACGTACACACAAGCACACACTCACATGCATAAAAATAAAAGGAATAAAGTGACAATAACAACATGATGATACTAACAGCAGTAAGGATTCATAAATGCTCAGTAGAGTTGCCATAAAGGAACAAGCCACTCGGCTAAGGATTTAAAGCCAGTTTGTAAAAGTGAAATTTGATGTGTGACATGAAAATTTGACCTAGGATGCAGACCTGACTGAGGGGGGTAGGCTGTCCCACAGTTATCAGGTCTTGACAGGAGAAGCTTGATCACCATAAAATTTCAGTCTTCAGATCTTAAACTTTGTAGTTTTCAGTTAACCTGATCACACCCCAGGCTTCAAGGAAATGTTTGTTAAAAAGCTTTTAGTGGGAAACAGTTTTCACTATTTGTTTAAACTATTTTACTGTATTTTTCAGTTCATATTTATTTTGCGAAGTATTTGCTCTCAACATGTACGCAAGCAAGATTCATGAGTGTCAGAACAGCAAGTCAAAGATGTAATTTGGTCAGGGCATAAGTATCTTTTCCACATAAATGTAATGTTACTTGTTTTTTTCAGGCACGGGACTTCTATGTGGAGATGAAGTGGGAGTTCACCAGCTGGGGTGAGTGTGCACTGTTTTTCTGTTTTCTCAGAGGTCAGTTTCAGCACCGCAGTGGATGGATAGCTCCACTAACAACAGCTGTTTCAGAGATGGTGGACTGAAGATAGTTTCAGACTATCTCGTCTCATCAGTCCGAAACAATGAAGATTTTAGTTCCTCATTATTAGCATATAACTATAGTGTCAATTGAAAGGGGAATCAACAATTTATATTTTATATTTATTAAATAATGTTATCTAAGCAGAAGACGCCTCTTACTGTGTGTTCTTTGTTGTAGCTCATTAAAAGACTAAGAAATTCAGGTTCTGTCAACGTTATTCTCTCAAAAAGGGAAATTAGCTTTTGTACTGCCCACCTCAACAGTAGTTTTTAAACTTTTTTTGCTCAAGGCACACTAAGAGTCGAGCCAAAATCTTTAGGCACACCGTTCGTGTCCATGCAAAAGCCTCTTATCATGTGTTACTGTATCTTAATGGTCTGTACTGATCTCTTTGTCCCCCCAAAATATCCAAGCAATACACGAAATTAGTCAAGAATTCAGAACAAACTGTTGTTTTTATGAATTCAGCCACATGGATTGAAAGTGGACAGATCACAGTTTTTGAATTATGAAAACTGGTAAGTGGGAGAGACAAAAAAAAGCAAACAGTTTTCACCATTATCTCTAGAAAAAGTGTCTCCTTTTAAGCTTTATTATTTATAGAGTTTGCAGTTGTAAAGGGAAATGTGTACACCCAAAGTCCTGATGGAGTAAGTTAATCATAGGTTGTTTTATATTTGCAATAATAACTGATATTTGTTCAGATTCCTAACTTTGCAAAGCAGCTGAATTTGCCAGAATCTATGCCTGTCATCAGGCAGATCCATGTCATAAAGCCTCAAGCTGCAACAATTGCTCCAGGATAGAAAATGACCGGGCTTATCTGCTGTCTTTGAAGGACAAAGATGTATAGCTACAGGTACAGATTAGTTTGGCTGAAAGTGAGAATTGACTGCAAGTCCATTACTGGCCTGTAGTGAATGTGACTAAGAAACATTGTTCAATCACCTTTCAGTTTTTTATTGAAGGTTCTGCCCCTCCTAATCCCTGTTGAAACACCTGTAGCAGATTTTGTCATGTTTTTGTCATGTTTCATGTTTTCTTTATGTTGGCATTGTAGTGCAGGTGGGCTGCATTGAGTGAGGAGAGTGGCAGCGTGTGGGCCACCGTGAGCCAGTAGTATTTTATTTTTTGCTTGTGATGGCTGTTTATTTCTTTGAGATATACTGTTAGTGAACTGAAGCCAGCCAAGTGAGAGTGCTGATCAGCTGCAGAGCTTACATGTAAAATATCTGCCTCACAAAAGAATTTCATTCTCCGTCATAATCCAGTGGTTCAGTTTCTTCATCCTTTCCTCTTTCATCTTTGGTTACCTTGTACTTTTTGACTCTAATTCAAAAATGGATCTTCGTTCTGTCTCTCAGTGCCTCTGGTGTCGAAGGTGTGTCCCAGTGATGTCTACCGGGTGTGGAAGAGCGGCTCATGCCTTCGTGTGGACACCACCCTGCTTGGCTTTGAACACATGACCTGGCTGAAAGGACGACGCAGCTATATCTTTAAGGGCGGAGGTGAGTGTGTGTGAGTTAGAGAGATGCGTACTGAAAGACAGTCAGGGCCTGAATTATTCACAACATTATGTTCCATCTTCTCTTAGATGATGGTGCGGTGGTGATGGAGGTGGACCACGAGAAGCAGGTGGTGTACACAGAGCCTCTTGTGTTGTCTCCCCGTGACGCGCCTTCCCTTCTGGCGGCCATGCAGCCATCCCAGGAGAACACCGCCCAGAGACTGACCTCACCCATTGTCTCCACGCACCTCAACACACGAAACATTGCCTTTGAACGGTAACAAAGACATTCATAAAGCACTTTAACTGTTTGTGTTGTGCAAGCCATTTACAGTTAGTGACAGAGGTTGTTTTCCATGTTTTTAGTCATGGAGGCAGCTAAATGTGTGCAAGATTTGGAGTGTGTAACAGGTTTATTCAGGTGACAGATAAGTGAATAATATGATAATATGTTGTGTAATAACGCAGTACTGAATTATCTTATCCAGACTTTTTTCTTCTTCGCTCTGATTAGTGTAGCTTACAACACAGGTTGAAAATAATTTAATTTTGTTTGAAAGCTTTAAATTAATAATCTTTTTGCTGTTTTCAACATTTCTTTGATTGCTCAGAAACAAGTCTGGTATCTGGGGCTGGCGTTCAGAGAAGAGTGAAGTGGTCAGTGGGTACGAAGCCAAGGTAACTGACTGAATCACATGCCAAACAAACACAATTAAATGTACACGACACATGATTTATAAAATCTGATCCTATAATTGTTTGACGGTTTGTAAAGCCCCTCCCTCACCAGAAATGACCTTTTATCAAGACCTGTCCTCTTTAATTATTGTCAATAGTTCCCAATCCCAATATCTGCACTCTGGATTAAATGGTAAATGAATCTGAGTTTACATAGTGCTTTTCTAGTCTTTCTGACCACCTACAGGGCTTTTGTGTCACAGGTCACGTCTAGTCATTGACACTTCTTTGCTCTCACATTCACTCACTGATGGCTGGAGTTTCTGGGTACGTTGTCCGTCAGTATTTTTGCTGACACGTCCATGCTTTTTCAAACCCATTTACACACTGCTGATGCAGAAGTGTGAGCTACTTGGATTTAGGTGTCTTGCCCAAAGACACCTCATCATGTGAAAGCATTGCACCATTAAAGGCACCTCATAGTGCTGCTCTGTGAAACCCTGAAGTCCATGAGGACTCGGATGTAGACAATTCAACAGCAAATTGTGCACTTCATGTGAGTCCACAGCCTTTTCTGTGGACTTCCCCACAGTTCATTGCAGAATTGACGACATGAAGGGCTTGATGATCAACCTCCAACTAAATATAGACAAACGAATTAAATCATATTCTTGTCTGAAAAAGATTACAATCATCAATGCAAGCATAGTTGTGATCGGGAAAGTTAAAGTGAAAATTTCCAGGATATAAATTTTGTGCTTTTTTTTATTGCACATCTGAAGAATTATTGGCGTTTTTCAATCAGACTTTTTATTTATTTATTTATTTTAAATAGAGATGTTCACAAAGTATTTATATTTAGGCTAATGCTGCTGATAGTAAGTCTGATTACAGTATACTTTGTATGTATGTGACAGACAAACTCTTTCAAACAGGGTCCAGTTTTTCATGCAGGGTGGTGGCTGTTAGTGATCAGTTGTAGTAAGGATGTCAGGAAGATAAACACTAACACTGTACTACTAAAGATTCAGTTTAAATGGTCCTAATCAAGTGCCATCTAAAATATTGTACCTCTTTCAGGTAGACCAAAGACTTTTTAAGGCTTCATGGCCTTAAATTTAAGGAAATCTAAGTCAAGACTTTTCAATCCTAGGTATCTAATCTATGTTATCTTGTCTTCATCTGAAGCTATTAAAATGCCATTTTGAACATAAATGTACCTTATTCAAGCTTGTCCTTTGGAGATTTTTTGTATCAGGGTAGATTTATAGGGAGAATTACAGACAATATTCTCAGCATTAAGAGCAGAGATACACCTACTACTGTGTAACTCATACTTTTACATCCAAGTTAAATATATCAACAGAGGCTTCACTTAAAGGTCCCATGTTCTTAAAACCAATTTTCTGCACTTTTAATGTTGTTAAAAGAGGGTTGATAACATGACACCTCTTACTTAACTCTTAGTTCACAGAGAAATGTGCTATGTCTATATATAATTGCTTCTTTAAACACTCTGTTTTTTACTTCCTCAAGTTTATTATGTCACAGCTATACAGCCTCCACTTACATGTTTTCTACTTGTCACAGGCAGTACCATGACAGTTTTGAAAGTCCACTCCTCAGCCTCTAACCCCTCCTCCCTGTCCCTTAAGATATCCTTTGGGCAGCCAGTCAGCATAGAGCTCATTGTCATAGCCTCCCACAGCCTCCCTACTACCTCAGATCTGGGTGTTTCCAAAGGGGAGGGGAAAGAGCTGCATCTGATCCTCTGCAGAGACAAAATATTTCATTTTTTCATTCAACTTAAATCAAGTCCTTGCTTAATATACACCCAAGACATGATGTAAACAGTCAAAACACACCCGGACATGGGACGTTCTAAAGAAAACGCATAAACAAGTGTGTTTTCTGTTTGTGTGCAGGTGTACAGTGCCACCAATGTAGAGCTGGTGACTCGATCCAGAACAGAGCATCTATCAGACCAGGACAAGTCGAGAAGCAAAGGTAAATACGAAGTCTGAAGCAATGAAAATGTTTTGAAGTAAATTTTGGGAGCAGATGATGACTTGTCTGTGTTATCTCACTTAGGCTCAAAGACTCCTCTGCAGTCCTTCTTAGGTATTGCTGAACAGCACACAGCTCACAATGGGGTAAGAGTCTCTGTAACTTCTATACCCCCTGCAGCCTTCTTTAATGAACCCTGTGACTTATAATTTCTTACCTGTACCTCTGTCAGAGTAACATATCCCAGTGTGCCAGTCCTCACAACCCCACGGCCATCACAGCTGAGGAGTACTTCAACCCAGATTTCAACCTGAACGGCCGGGACATTGGACGCCCTGTCGAGCTCACAAGCAAAGTGCAGAAGTACGATGCCACTCTGGAAACTCTGTTCATCATTTGAACTATTGTACATTTCTCTAAAGCTACGCTTTTTCACTTCTATCATTGGGTCTCTGTCCTCTGCAGGTTTAAGGCCACCCTGTGGCTGAGTGAAAGTCACCCTCTGTCTCTGGCCGAGCAGGTTACGCCCATCATCGACCTCATGGCTATCTCCAATGCCCACTTTGCCAAGTTGCGGGACTTCATCACTCTGCGCTTGCCACCAGGCTTCCCTGTTAAGATAGGTTGGTGTTATGTATGTGGCTGTGTGTCGCATATTTTTTAATACCCGTATGAATCCTAATGGGAACAGGAGGGGAGCATTTGTTAGTTAGTAATATTTCATTATTTTCTGATTTATTTTTAACCCGTGTCAGCATTGAAAGCATTATTTATTGTTCTATCTGTCATACATTATACACAAGGTTTACAAGCATTACTTACTCTGCATGCCTAATGGCTGTATGGAGTTTGTTTGTGTTTGTGTCTTTGGTCTCTGTGCTGTCGTTCATGTCGACTGTGTACACACTGACGCTTTTATTCTATTGATAATCCTAACAGTTACATCAAATAACTTGAAGATCAAAATTTAGAAACAGGGTGATTTCCCGTTGTGGGATAATTTATTTTGACTTTGTGGTGAATCAAACCAGATAATTCTTTGTCGTTTTCTGTCTTTCCTGCAGAGATTCCCCTGTTTCACGTGTTGAATGCCAGAGTGACCTTCAGTAACCTGTGTGGCTGTGACGAGCCGGTCAGCTCTGTGACGGTAAACAAACCCGAGAGCCCAGATGAAGCTGGTAAGTTTCAACTCTATGATAAACTTCCTAAATAAGATGATAAGTAATACCTGAACTTTTCAACAATAACATTGAAACTCTGTCTTGTTGTGAAATTGAGCAGGACCATACTATTGTATTTGTTGCTATCCAAAAATATTTGATTGTGTGGAGTAAGGCAGGTATGTTTTGTTATTTATAAAGCAGCGACATCTTGTTTGTACACCTCATTTTTAAATCGAGTTTTAATTTCAAAAATTTGGCTTTTCCTTTAAGCTATTATGACCTATATACAAGGACCGTTGCAATAATCACAAATATGAAATAATTATATATATATATATATATATATATATATATATATATATATATATATATATATATATATATATATAAATATTTCAGCACACAAAGGTCATTGGATAAAAGGCCACTTTTCATACTTTAACTCCAAGCAATTTCAGTTTTTGTTCACAAAGTAAATTAATTTGCTTGTTTTGTTTCCTTATCCCCTTTTTTTAAATCTCAGCATTTCTTCCACTCTGCCTCCTGCTGCTTCTGCTTCATTGTGCCATTCAAGATGTCAGTGTTCTTTAACTTAACAATGCAGTGTTGGGGAAGTTACTTTTAAAATGTAGTGTTTGCTCATTACTCATTACTTCTTAAAAAAGTCATTCATTACTTTACTTAGTTACCCTCTATGGAAAGTATCTTTTTACGTTACCCGTTACTTTTACATTACTTTTATGTTGCTCGACTTTGGGCAGAACCCCATACCTGTTCCTAAATGTGTAAGCCTACATAAAGTTCTACGTAGGACATAACTTTTGTGCTCTTTATTTTACAAAATCATGTCACATACCGTGTGGAATGAGAGCTCCTGTCCAGTGTTTCTAAATTTTTCTTCTGAAATTAGCAACCAGGTCGATAAAAACAAGGCCAAAACAAGCAACCTCCAGCTATTTCTTTTTATAATGTGATGCATTATTTTTTTTAAAGAGAAATCTACATAAAGCGCGTTTTGTCTACATTACATTTCAATTTCACAGTGCCAAGCAACTATTCAAAAAAATAAAGCCAACGTCGCTTATAATAAGCGCACCTTGCAACTTTGGCTCTGGCAAATGCGCCATGTGCGTGAGGGTGTTTGGGGGTGGGCGTGATAATCAGGAAACAAGAAAGTGGAAAGGACAAACTACCTGGCGCACTCTTGTTTTGCTTTATTGTGGGGAGCTGGGAGATTAATAAACAGTGGGTATTCACACAGACAGAAGAACCCCAATAAGCAACTGCACATTGAGAAACAAGCTCAAAAAACGCAACCTGCGGCTGTGACTCACAAGATTCGCAAGCGACTTTAGAGAGAAACAGGCCCAAAGACGCTTATAATGAGCAGACTTGGCAACACTGCTCGTGTCTAATGCGGGCAGCTGAGAAGACAGCGTCGGTGTCAGATCTGTCCGTGGGAAAAGTAACGTTGCGCCGGATTGAAAAGGAACTATGTTTCATTACCACATTTTCAGTCGTTGTGTGTTACTTTACTTTTTACCTGAATAAAGGAGTTGCGTTACTGTAACGCGTTACACACAACACTGCTTAACAATATATTTCAAACAAGTTTTACTTCTTCACACTTTAATGTTAGTCACTCTGTATAAATTTCTCACAAAAGCTGATCTGTGTGTTAATAATGCACGTGCTTAAAACAGTGCTCCAAAATTTAGTGAGTGCAGTAGGACATTGACTGCATTAGTAACAGAATACTAATCTAATGACGGTTCAACAGATTAGCATATAGTTTAGACATTGTTACGTTACAGAGGAAAACGTCACAGCAGATGCCTTTCTCCCTGATCTTTAGGTAACTCGAACCCTTGCCAAAACAAGGCCCTGATGATTCACTATTATTTTCCATCTTCTGTCTTATAAATTGTGTTGAACATTTTTCTCCATCCTTTTGTATTTTCTTTTTTATGCCCTGATGGTTTGCATATGTCTGTGTTTTGTGCATTTATTGACCACAGTCCTGGCCATGGTCATGCCTTTGCACTCCGTCTGTATGGCTGTATGCGTAAAGCTGGAGCTGGGCCGTAGACTTTACTGGAGACGATGAAAATCATCATTCAGGAAGACAATTTAAACACTTTTTTTCTCTGGGAGACCCCAGAATAGACTGCGTAATGCACAATACCAGTGTGACCTGCCTTCTGTGTTTTTCAACAATTGTTTTAAATCAATAAACATGTCTTTGCCATTATAGTAATGCTGTCCCATCAATCTTCCTTTTATAAGGTCAGTGTCCTGCTCCCTTCCACTGTGAGGTGGACCCCTCAGTGTTCGAACCCCCGGCAGAGTACACCACTCTGGGTCCAGGCCGCAGTGAGCCTATGAGAGACGAGGACGACAACCTGCTGCAGTTTGCCATTCAGCAGAGCCTGCTGGACGCTGGCACAGAGAGTGACCAGGTCAGAGCAGGGGCGAGACGATTATTGTTCCTCTTCATAATTGTTTTTAAACAATGAAATGTCTGATTGTTGCTTAAACTTATTTATAATTACTAAACGACAAGACAGGTAATTAAACCGTACCAGTCATTGTTCGTCAGCATCATACTCTTGATTAATGCTGTTAACAGTGGGGTAATAAGGCCACTTTTAAAAACCTTAAATTTGTTCATGAATTTAAAAAAATCTTGAATTCATTGATACAGTAAAGTTTTGAATTTATGAGAAAACCATCTGACTCAGGCATGGTGATATTGTCTGTTCAGCCTACTGTTATTATTTCTGTCAGAGGAGTAGATAATAAAATGTATCCTTGTTGCAGGGACCATATTTTATGTCAACAACACTGATTACTGAAGTATTCTGATGCATGTCTTACCTTGACCCTGAATCACAGTATGTATTGTATTTCCAAATTGTTTTTGGTACACACCCCTAACCTTTACACTCTCGTTCTTTAGGTGACCATCTGGGAGGCCCTGACAAACAGCCGCCCAGTTCCACAGAGTCCGCTTTATGAGGAAGACTCTCAGTTGGAGAGGTGAGCTGACCTTCATCCTGAGTATTATGAGTATTATGTACTTTCTTCCAGCATGTTTGAACTGCTCCAGCTGGAGAAAAGACCCAGAATGAAGTCCATACAATTACACAAGTTTATCAGTATTTCTCTTTTGACTGTGTTCATTTTGGATGTTGTGTTCAATATTAGTTATTTTATGTGATTTTTGTCAAACTTTCCTCTTAAAGCACTTTTTCTAGATATTATGAATCAGAGTCTGAATTCAGCAGAGCTTTTAGGGATACTGTAGGATTTTTGTATGAGGTACATGGCATTAGCATGAACATAAGCCACAGTGACAGAGATCAGCTCTTCATCTGTACAGAAAGTTGGAACAGAACCTGGGGCTATATTTTAATGCAGATGGGACCACCCCCACTCCAGGTAATTTAAATAGTTTAAAGTAAAAACAAGACAGAAAAACAGCAGCATAGGGTGATGCTCTTCTATGATGAACACATTTGCACCAACTTACTAGTCCACTGCCAAGCCACTTTGTTTTGGCACTACTTTGTTACATGGCACAGCCAAGGTGTCCTTTCACCAGAAGCATACTGATCAAAGTACTGTCTCACTTTCATTTTTCAAAGTACACAAATATTACTACATCCTAAATAAAGACAAGCTAAATTTACTATTTTTTTTAAAAGATTATTCTGCAGACGAAGCAAAATTATATTTAAGATAATGTTATTCTAGAGCAGTCAGCTCCTCAACAATGAACATACAGAGTTTTCTTCAAGTAAACTTACTATCAAAACCATGGCTTCTGTTTCATATAAAAAACAATCAGTGTAATCTTTGTTTGTCTATACTTGACTTCAAAAGAATCAGTAACCATTTTGGCACATTAGGTAGACAAAACCTTTTTTTTAATTAAACCAGGGGAAGGTTTTCTTGTTATTTTATCTTATTCGGGGAGTCCTCAGGCTTTGGAGTTTAATTAAACTTCTCCAAATAGAGTTCAGTGATTAGCCTTTTCTCTCTGCCCTCTCTGGGGGACACCAACTCCCAAGCATCCTGTAATGAAGCCGAGCAATTAAGAAAGGAAAGATGTAATGATGCTTCAGTTGAAGTCCTAATATTCTGTCTTCTGTCTCTCAGGGCGATCCAGGAGTCTCTGTCCATCTCTCTGGCCAGCAGAGAGGGAGAAGACATGGCCGACCCCTCCTCCGTCTCCCCCTTAGACCCCACCGCCAACTCCCCACTCTCCTACAGCACGGTTACAGATCCACGGTTGTCGGGACATTTTAACGTGGCCTCGAGCTTTGACGAACAGCTGCGCATTGCCATGGAGCTGTCCTGCAGAGAGCAGGAGGAGCTGGACAGGTGAGGGAAGCAGTAACTCTGCCATAGTTTCCTCTCCGTCCCTTCTAATGTGTTTGTATGTTGACTGAGGGAACACACACAACAAGAAATGCAGTCTGCTTTTCAATCTGAACACTGAAAGTCTGTGACGGCCAAAGTTTTTAAACATTCAGACTTGAGGAAAGAGCTTGTTATTTGTTTGATAGAACATTAGAGTCATGTTTCAGACTGGGGATGCAAAATACTAGATTTTCACAATGCTGATGTGCCAATATTTATGAACTCATAATCCTAAAATACAGTATATCATGATCCCAGTACTTTTAGGTCGAAAGTACACAGTCTCCACTTCACCTAAATTGACCTGTTCCGCACGCTGTGACATGTGAAACAAGAAAAACGTTTCATTTTCTAGGGATGATGCTGTTGGTTTTTTACATTTTGACATTCAGTGATAATGAGGTAAAGCATTATGGTGCTGTGCATTTGTACGTTCTGCAGATGTATGGGATATAAATCATCGATGCTGCAGCTGTAAATATCAGCAGAAACTTTCTTATCTGCTAATACCAATATTGAACTCTTTAAGCAATTATTTGCTGATACAGATATTGTGAGAATAATATTTTCCATCCATAGTCTAGAAGAGTACACGTCTGACTTTGTTTGGATTGTTTCTTTCTGTGAATACAAGACAGATTTAAGAAGGCAGGGTAACTGTGAACGGAATTGCCCTTCGGGGATCAATAAAGTTGTCTGAGGGTGAATCTGAATCTGAATCAGATTTAGTTGTTGCAACCTTAACTCTTTTTCATACTACATTAATATTTGATTAGATATGAATTTTGATGCTTGATTTCTATTTACAGTACTGTGCAGAAGTTTTAGTCAAACATGAAAGTAAGTGTAAGATAAAGAAAGTAAGATAGCTTTTATAAATGGATTCAACAAAAACAAAACGTGATGGAAGAGAAATCTAAATGAAATCAACATTTGATGTGACCTTGTCTTAAAACAAGCATCATTTCCTCTGGGTACACTTGCACACAGCTTTTGAAGGAACTCTGCAGGTAGGTTGTTCCAAACTTCTGGTTGAACTCAGATCTTGTGTGGATGTTGGCAGGCTCGGATCCCTCGGCCTCTTCATGTAATCACAGTTACACGCGGTGATGTTGAGATCCGCGCTCTGAGGGGTCCTTTCCATCACTCATAAGGCTGTTTCATACTGGATGCATTTTACTTGCATTCATTTCAGCAAGTATATATTCACAGCTGTGGAATATGTCTCAGAAAAAATAGAAACCATCCAATTACTCTTCCTCTCTTTTCCTCTCGCTGTTGAAGCTCAGAGTGCCTCCTCTGTGAAGCTCATTCTGCAGGTTTCCTAGGTGTGTCATTCAATGAATCGGGTCGCTTATGGGGAGATCTCCTGTGATTCTTCCTGAACTTTCAATGGAAGCTCATTATTTGGTTGATATACTCCATAACCTGCTTTATTTTATCCATTGTTTTAAATTGTTTTATGTCGTGTTTATTGATGTACAGCACTTTGTTTCAGCAGTGGTTGTTTTTAAAGTGCTCTATAAATAAAGTTGAGTTGAGTTGATATATATATGGAGAAACAGAGCAATGACAGTAGGAAGATGCAGTCAGAATAGAGCGCATGCATGTGCCTGGTATGAAAGCTGAAATGTTTGGAGCTGGAGCTGGCACATGCCTCAGCCACACGCATCTGGTGCTCACCAGTCATTAGTGTTCTGTATGAAGAAGACAGTTTTTAATGGCAGTGGCTTAATGTGGAGTGCTGTGGTATTAATTATAACTTGGTTTGCGGTCTGTTGTCCATAAATGTGTGAAATATAATGAAGTCAGCATGAGCCACTACTTACAAATGATGATTACAAATAAGTGAAATAAAATAACCGTAAATTGGCTAATTTGTTGTGTACCTGCATTCCTCCATCCATCATCTATACTGCTTGTCCCTTTTGAGGTTGTAGGGGGCTAGAGCCTGTCCCAGCTGACTTTGGAGAGGCAGGGAACACCCTGAACCAGTCACCACCTGATCACAGGGCCTCTGAGAGAGAAAGACTACCCTTCATGCTTAAACACACCTCAAGCACACACCTAGGGCAGTTTAAAGTCATCATTTAATCTAAAGAGGTCTGTGGGTGGAAACCAGAGTGTCCAGAGAAAATCCACACAGAGGGTCCCTGGTCACCACGGGGAATCTTCTTGCTGTGCCACCATGTCACCTGTTTGTGTACCTGAAGTTTTTGATTTAATATAGCTGCAGGTTTTTGGTAGTGTTGATTAAAAAATACATTTCATTATTCCTGATGGTTTTATTTGTAACTGTGTTTTAGGAAGCAGAAGGAGGAAGAGGAGGAGCTGGAGAGGATCTTGCAGCTGTCACTTACTGAGAAGTAACATCACAACAGCAGCGGTGGAGCAAGCATCTTCATCGGGGAACAATCCTCTTAATTTATTCAGCTGTATTTTTTTTTTTTTTATAATCCTTAGATGTTAAGTTATTACAGATATTTTATTTGTCTTTCTCACATGAAGGCTGCTACAACAGGGAGTGAAGGACCAGATTAGAAGAAATGTGTGTGAAACAGATGTGTGTGTGAGTGTGTAGGGGCAGATGAAAAAGGATCAGGTACTGTATAACACACTACACTGAGGGAGCAAAGAAAAGGGAGAGTCTTTGTTTTTCTTTTTTATTGAATATTTTTCACAGTCTTGCTGTCTTTATTGAGTGATGAATGATCCTTAAACTTTAATCCTATAATATGATCCATGATGATAAAAAAATATGAAAATACTGTCTTAATGGAATAACTTATAAAAATATGATTACTACATTTGAATCATTTTGTTGGCTTCCTCCTGTGTGAAAAAAAATAAAGAATAATGATCATCCAGGATCTTTTTTATTTTTCTGAATATATTATTTTTATACTTTTACAACCAGAGCTTTTCAGAGTTACCAGGAAGGACAGATATACGCCACACATTTCATGGGAGTTCACTCAGTCTTTCAGTTCTTGATATTCATTCTCCAGATTGTACCTCACTTTCTACTCCAGCTCTGCTGCTTTTGCAAATTTAAAGTACAGGTGGGTGCTTGGCATACATCCAGCTCATACTTCGACTCCTACTGATAACATTATCCAAATGTTTTTTTTATACCTTTTCTATCATCAGTTGTTCACGTCAACTGAACAACTCAAAAAACGTTTGGAAATGTTCGGTCGATCATAGAGGTCTGCAGGGATGATGTATTGTTATAGACCAACGCGGAAATTAACATGGTGCCGTTTCCCTCGACTGCAGGCCCGCTGAAAGCCTGTGTGATTTTTCACTGAGTTGGATCATTGCTGATAATGAGCTCTGTGAAAAACAACTTATGAAACTTACATGTTCTGCTCTTTGTGATAATCTTAAGAAACAAACCTACATTTCATGATGTTCAAAACTTCAAAAAACCAGCGAGAGTGAAAAGCTATTAGTAAGCTACTATGATACTACAACATGGTGGGTCAACTTAGAAGCAACTGCAGTATTTCCAATGCATAACATCTTATTGTAGCCTCTATAAGAGTTTCTTCATAATTGAGTGACCTGGTTACGTTGGTCTAACATGGCTGTGGCAATAGTGTATGAATTATGGATTGTTAAAAGAAAAATCAGAAATAATTGGCATGTAAGTTTGTAGTCCTTGTCAATGGTAAGTTAACCATTGTTTCAAACACACGAAAAAGCTTTAAAATTCAAAAGCAGGCAACATCAGATGCATTTTATTATTCCCCATTAAACATTAAAATCTTGTGCGTGTGGTCACCACAAGCCTTAAAATCAAGCAATTATCCAAAACTGATATTCTACATCCTATTTACTCTGGGAGGGTCAGGAACCAGGAAGTGCTTCATGCTAACTCACTTCTGAGTTTTTGGACTCATTCCTGCACCACTCCATGTCTCCCCTTTAATAAAACCAATTGGTGTTGTAATATACATCACTGGAACTTTTCTGGAATTAGCAACACAGCTAAAAGTGCTGGTAGTGCCCCTCAAAAAAGCGCCAAAATCCCTGCAGTGTTCCTCTGTTGGTGTACACTCTTGTTTTGGATGTTTGCACTCTCCTATGGTAACAAGGAAAAAAACACTCATTGACCATTTTGACACTTCAGTTTTACGCTGTCAGGGACCTCAGTAATGTGTGGAGCATTCAGACGCAGCCACAACTTGGCACCTCTTCCTCATGCTGGTCACCTACCTGGCCACATTTTACTGTGGGAACACAAACTCAAAGAGTTGCAGGACCCATGCTTACAGGTGCTGCTCAGGTGTCAGTCACACACATGAGACTGACCCACACCTGGCAGCTCTTAGAGCCCAAAACAAGAGTGAATACCAACAGAAGAATACTGCAACAGATTATTGACACAGTTATTTGAGGGTGCTACCTACATGTTTAGTTTGGCTGCTAATTCCACAGAAGCACGATCCTTACAAGTTATCCCTCATTACCTCTGCAGGGGGCCTATGTTTCTGCTGAAGTGTGTTTGTTTGTTTGTTTGTTAGCAAGATTACGCAAAAACTACTGGAAGGATTTTGCTGAAATTTTCAGGAGATGTTGGGAATGGCCCAATTTAGAGATGAATAGATTTTGGTGGTGATCCAGATAACCCCCATTAGCGAACGATCATTTTTGCTCAATATCTGTCGAACTAATAATGATATCAACATGATTCTGAGTTCTAGGTGTGAGTTTTCAGGGTCAAGGAATCATATTATGATGTAACTTTATCATGGAACTATTGTTGATAGATTTAACAGCAATGCGTGAGCTACCTTGGTGAGGGTTTTGGCACTCTGAGTGCTTTCTAGTTGTAAAGGTGACTAATCAGGTTTTCCAATGAATATAATACCAGACCAATCAGAATTATTAAAGTGGAGAAATGATGAACTGCAATACCATTTCCAAACTTGTTTTGTGGGGAGATAGAGAAGAAGTATTCTGTTGGAGTTGTACAAAAAGGAAAGTTATGAAAACTATCGTTTTATTTAAAATTAGGTAAATTTTGTCCTTCATAGAATTAATTTCTCCGTTTTAAAATTGAGCACTATTCCAGGCCATTCTTCTTATGTGAGTGGCCCTGGTTTAAGCCTCTTCCTAGTTATGCATTTTTTACTTACTGCCAAGAGAGTCTGCAGCAGTTTTGTATCATTTCTATTTTTATGCAATTTTATTAAAGATTGCATAAAAATATCTTTAAAATGTTTTATGGATACCTTCCTAATACAGACAAAGTTTAGGACAGTCCCAGAATATATGGAAGTGATTTGCCTTTACTGAACCACAACTGATTGCCATCCTTATGTTTTCTTGATGTGGTGATATGGATTCCGAGGTACGTGTTGAGTTTTACTTGCCAAATTATCATGAAGTTATTAGGTCCTGCGAATATGGCCATGGATATCTAAAATTCTACATGTTCAAACATACAGTATATGTTTTTCCAGCAGTGTTCTCTCCAGTCCATAGTTTAGTAAAAAGCACTGAAATGCCCAAACTTCTTCCCATACCGCCACTGAAAGTCTAATTCCTGCTTCTCCTTCCCACTTCTCTTTTTTACTTAGGTTGTTCTCATTTAAATCAGCTTTTGGTGTTCATAAAGCTCATTTTCAGTTGTTAATGAAACTCTGAATTTGCACTCCTGACTAAAATAATGACACAGCTGGAGGTATCTAAAAACATCCTTCTGCTCAAGTCCATGTTCTTCTAATGAATTTGAAAACTTTGCAATGCCCCTCTATTTGTAAATGAGAGAGATATGTTGTTTTTCCACCATGATTCAAATCCCTTGTATCCTCTGTTAAGAGGGAAATCTCAATCATACACACACAATCTGTAAAGTTTCAACATGTTGTGTATTCCACGAGTTGAATACCTTCTATTGTGTTTAAAGATTATGATTTATCCAGGGTTTTTATCCATTATTTTAGTTAAAACATTTGAGATGTCTTTTGTTAGTGTAACCTTAAATGTTTCAATTGTTTAGCTTGCCATTTGAGGTTCAGCTAGAGAAATTCCTGCCTGCCTTTTTCTGGATCCTTTATGTGTCTTTTTATTGCAGTCAAGAGAAAAACGTAAGACCAATGCATATATGTAGACTATCATGTTTTTATTTATTAGTTATCAGTTATAGAAATTGTAAATAACTCTGATATTAACAGTAATCCAAGCATTAACCTTTGTGTGATATGAATTTTCACATTTTCAGACAGCTCCTGATCAAAAAGCATCACAAGTCTGAAAACAGCACACAGTTTATTTGAGAACCAGCAACATGATCAGTCCTCAAATACAAAGTTGATTTCTTCAGCCTCTCACATGTCAGAAATGACAGTTCTTTCCTTAAAGGGCCCAAAGTCAGCCAGGCACATGATGGACACATGCCACTTTTTGATTTAAGTTTTAATTTGGATTTAATGCGGCAAGGCTCTCATCTGTTTTCTGAAAAAGTTTATCTGAGCCCTTGTTAAGAGTATTTGCTGTGTTTACAAAAGTTAGTTATGCATTCATGAAGGGTCTCTGAATTATCATGAATTGATGGACTATATTTCACCATTGTTAAGTAAAATATTGACAATACTCATACTAACAGTATCTTATACATGAATTTCCATAAATGTATGCTTATTTGTGGACTTAATAATTAATAATTACTATGAACTCATTCAGCTCAGTCAATGTATACCTAATGTTTGCTCCACACAGTACGCCTGCACTGCCTCTGATGACTGATGTGCTTCACACTGTCATCGTGTACACACAGGCTGTGAGTCAGACAAACACATTAAACAAAAGTTGCAGACTTAAATCTAAAACTGACAGAGGATCTGAGTTGTAAATAAGGCTCCAGTGTTGTGTTGTGTCATAGACATTCAGAAAGTATAATCTGCCACGTATGTTGGCTTAAGTTTCTTGCATCAATGATGAATTTTTATTTATTTTCACACATTTTCAGTGAGGATAGGTATGGTAGAGATGTTGAATTTTGTACAATAACTGAAAGTCTGACAGATGCAAATGTTTGAGCAGAACTCAGGCTTCGGAGCTCTTTTTATCCCAGGTTGTTTTTCTTGGTGCAGACTTTTCATATCTATTCTCATTAACTTTGCCTTCAACCTTATTCTCTGAGACATTAAAGGCTCCCCTCCGTTGTTTCAAAGCTGCACGTAGCTCGTCTGCTATATCAACTATAAATGAATACAAAAAAACAATCATCAGTCAGTTTGACTAACTCATGAAAGTACTGGATAAAGCGTCTGATTAAGAACTACACCATCTCTGGAGATTAAAACAAATATTTCTCACCCTTCTTCATGCTGTGCTTATCAGGTTTGCTCTCATCAGGCATCAAATACTCATTCTCTGGTGGTTTGGTTTTTGGGAGAGGGGGCTTCTCTTGGCGGGGCATTGGGGGCACCTGGGCTTTTGGTACCTGTTTAGGTGCTGCTGCAGTGGTGATGCTGATGTTCTTTAGATCTTTGGAGATATCTGGTGGAAACACATTTAAACATCAGGAATAGTGAAATTATCTTGAAGCTTAAACTTTGTTCAGCATCGCTTCTTACCTAGCCGAGTATCATAGGGATGAACTATTCTGTAGGGCTGCAGACGATATTCTGTCCTTTCAAGGAAATAGTTCACCACAGCTTTCAGAGAAGGGACCGTCACCTACAGAGAGGAGGACACAGGGTAGATTTCTGTAAGTTGATAGAGACATGCAGTGCTGATTAGAGAAAACAATTAAACACAAAAACAGTTTCCAGACTTTTTCACTTACTGGTTTCTCCATCTCGATGAAAAACCCTGCCTTTGTGGAGGACACTCTGAAGTGCTTCATGATCTCATCACCACTACAACACCAAAAAGAGGATCATTAAATTCAACCATCCACCTTTCGTTCCTTCAATCCACCAGTGTTTCTACTTTCTGTCTTTTACTGTATTCCTTCCTTTGTTAAGTCGTCCAGCTATATGTATATCCATTGAAGCTATCCATCTTTCCTTCTTATCTTCCTTCAAAACTAATTTCTGCCATGCATCCTTCTTTTTCTTCCTCCATTCCTTCCACCCTCAGCTAATAACTGTTCTTCCCTCCTTCCTTTCATCCTTCTCTCCCTCCTCCTTTGATCCATTCACCCTTCTTTTCTTCCTTTTCTTCAACCTTCCTTCCCTTCCTCCTGTTCTTCATACACCTCTACATCCACACACCATTCATGCTTCCTTGCTTTCTTTCTCCATTTTTCATTATTTTCTAAAATCTTTCATTGATCTTTAATTTTATTTTCCTCCCTTTCCTCTCTCCTTTCTTCCTTACCTTCAACTATTCATCTATTCCTCTCTGTTTTTTTTTTCCATTTTTCCCTCCTTCCATCAATCTAACCATACATCCCCCATATGCCCTAATTCCATTTATCCTCTGTTATTCATCCTTCCTTTGATAATCCTACGATCCATTTTCTTGGCATCCCTTCCTTGTTTTACCTTTTTTCCTCCTTCCTTCCTACATTTCTTTCCTTATTTCTTTTTTTTCATCCATGATACATTTCCCTCCTTTGTCCCTCCATCCTTGCCATGCATCCATTCATGCATCGACCTTTCCTTCTTCCTTTCTCTTGTCTTCATCAAAACATCCCTCTTTCCCCCGTTTTCATTTTTCCTTCTTTTCTTTCTTTCATCCATCTCTTATCCATGCTTTTAGTATTGTATTTTCTTTATGTTTCTCTTTCTCTCTTTCTTAATTCTTTTTTCTCTTTGTCTCTCATTGTAGACAGAAATCATCCTTCCTTCCATCAGTGATGGTTCAGCCATCAACTCCTTTTTTTTTATCTCTCCATTTTTCCAGTCTTTCAGTCCCTCTTCTTTATTTACATCCCCTCTGCCTTTCACTCTTCCGTCTCCTTTTTATCCATCCATCTTTACTTTCATTTGTCCTTTCTTCTCTGAGTCAATCACTCATGTAAAAACAGGAAAAGGAGTTACTTGGGCTTTATCTGTCTGTAGGTGACGGCGTAGTTATTGGCCCGAGTAGACGGTCGGAGGATGAGGTTTCCATACTCTGGGTTTGTCCTCAACATTTTCTCAGCCTCCTCCCGATTCACATCGAAGAAACAACTGCAGGAATAAGAGAAAAACAAGAAGACACTTCCTCAATCCCTGTGGAGGTAATAAAACTGTGTTCATGTTAGAGGACAAAGATAAGCCACACAGCACATGAGCAGAAGTTTATGATGATGGGAGCAGCCTCACTGCCTGTGATCTCAGATTTTTCTCTCTAATGTTTTGTATTTGTTTTCTTTATAATTAAAGAGACCAGCTATTCTTCATTTACGAGAGGTGGGCAGGGGTGTTGCCAGCCACTGTGTGCCCCATCATCCCACCTCTAGCCAGCGCTTTAAGGCAACACTGAGAAAAGTGTTATAGAGGGCTATAAAGGGGGTCCTCTTGTACCTACTTTGTGACATTAGGCACAGTAACACTGTGTGGACAGTCACTTGTCCTACAAGATAAGCAACAAGTGGTTTCTGGAAATGTGGATTTTGCTTTAAAAGGTGACTCAAAGAAGTACAAACCCTGATTCCAATAAATTAGTACATAAATGTAACTCACTCCTGACTCAGATTTAGAGAATCTGGAGAAAACTCTGCATATAAGCAGCAAGGCTGAAAACCAACATTGAATGCCTATGACCTTCAATTCAACAGGCTGCACCGCATTAAAAGCTAACATCATTCTGCAAAGGATATAATCACATGGGCTCAGGAACACTTCAGAAAACCATTGCCAGTTAACACAGTTCATGGCTACATCTATAAGTGACAGTTAAAACTATAAAGGTACATACAGGTTTGGGAGCAACATTTGCTGCCATCCAAGCATCGTCTTTTTCAGGGACATCCCTGCTTATTTCAGCAGGACAATGCCAAGCCACATTCTGAATGTGTTACAACTACGTAGTAAAAGAGTGCAGATACTAGGCTGGTCTGCTTGCAGTCCAGACCTATCTCCTATTGACAATGTGTGGCACATAACAAAATAGGACAACAGAGATCCTGGACCGTTGAGCAACTGAAAGGGAAAGAATTACATTTACAAACTTCAACAATGCATGTCCTCAGTTCCCAAACATTGAAGTGTTTATCAGGTTTAACAATAAATATCTTTGCTTTGTAGTGAATTCAATTGAATGCAGGTTGAAAAGAATGGGCAAATAATTGTATTTTGTTTTTATTAGTGTTTTACAAAATTTCCCAACTTCATTTGAACTGGGATGGGTACAAGTAAAATCAATTTCTAACAAGCAAATATCAAACATGTATGCACATGTATGATTATTTGGAATTAAAACAAGGCCTACCCAGCATTTATATAATTCCTACAAGAGATCCGGAGGATTTCCACCTTACATTTTGTTGAACTTCCCTTAATTAATTGTTAACTATCTCTTTAGAGCAAGTTACCCACAAATATCTACAGCAGCAGAATTCAAAAAGCGTTATAAAGATCACTAGTTTAACAAAAAGTAAGGCAAATCCTGGATCGTGAAGCTGAAATGATTGATTTATGATTTATTTCTTGGAAAAAATGTAACTATAATATAATATAGTATGCTGTTTTCTTTTTAGGCTTGCTTACATTGCCTCCTATAACTCTGTCATTGTAGAGAGGAGCTAATGTCATAGGATTTTAGGGGCTTCCAACCTTCTCTGCACAATTTTCCCTCTAATATTTTGGTTTTCGTAACGTTGTTTTTGTATTCTTCTATCTTTGTATTATTTGCAGAAGAGTAGACTAAACTGAACTTAAGTTGAACCTGTATGTAAATACTGAGTTTTCAAAGTAATTTCTCAAGATTCAATACATAGCTTGTAACATGGTAACAGTGTTAAACAAAGTTTTGAATTGCTTTATTCTCACTGTTGTCCTACATAAAATGTAAATGGCATAGAAATGTAGGCGTGTCCTCAAAACAAAAGCAAACATTTTTCGGAAAAAAACAGGCCATTGCAAGGAACAAAAATATACAAAACACAGTGGGTGTTGAAAGGGCTCTTTAGATTAAAATACACTGCCTGACCAAAAAAAGTCACCACCAAAAAAAAAGGTCACACACTCTAATATTTCTTTGGACCAACTTTAGTTTTGATTACAGCACACATTCGCTGTGGCATCGTTTCGATAAGCTTCTGCTACGTCACAAGATTTATTTCCATCCAGTGTTGCATAAATTTTTCACCAAGATCTTGTATTGATGATGGGAGAGTCTGACCACTGCGCAAAGCCTCCTCTAGCACATCCCAAAGATTCTCAATGGGGTTAAGGTCTGGACTCTGTCGTGGCCAATCCACGTGTGAAAATGGTGTCTAATGCTCCCTGAACCACTCTTTCACAATTTGAGCCCCATTATTCCTGGCATTGTCATCTTGGAATATGCCCGTGCCATTAGGGAGAAAAAAATCCATTGATGGAATAACCTGGTCATTCAGTATATTCAGGTAGTCAGCTTACCTCATTCTTTTGGCACATAATGTTGCTGAACCTCGACCTGACCAACTGCAGCAACCCCAGATCATAGCACTGCCCCCACAGGCTTGTACAGTAGGCACTAGGCATGATGGGTGCATCACTTCACCTGCCTCTCTTCTACCCTGATGTGCCCATCACTCTGGAACAGGGTAAACCTGGACTCATCGGACCACATGACCTTCTTCCAGTCCTCCAGAGTCCAATCTTTATGCTCCCTAGCAAACTGAAGCCTCTTTTTCATTTAACCTTACTGATTAGTGGTTTTTTTAAGGCCACACAGCTGTTCAGTCCCAATCCCTTGAGTCCCCTTTGCATTGTGCATGTTCCTCAAAGACGATGGTTCCCCACTATCCTTCCAGTTTTTAATAATGCGTTGGACAGTTTTTAACCCACTTTTAGTGGTTTTTGCAATCTCCTTTGATGTTTTCTCTGCTTGATGCATGCCAATGTTTTACCCTTCTTAAACAGACTAACATCTCTTTTTACAACCACAGGATGTGTCTTTCGACATGGTTGTTTAAGAAATGAGAAGCTACTCATTGCATCAGCTGAGCTTAAATAACTTGTTGCCAGCTGAAAGATAATCGCTCATCCAGTAATGCAGCTCGTACCTATTAGCTCGTACGTATTAGCTTAGTTAAATCCAGGTGGTTTTTTTTGGGCAGTGTATTTGCCTTTTTCATGATTTATGTGGGTGCTGTTTGAATGAATGGTGCAGAAACCTCTATTTCACCACAGAAGAAAATGATCATGGTAAATGTAATATGTAATATTGTGCTATGTATTCTACACACTGATTGCTGTATTACAGCCATATATTGAATCTCATGAAATATTTTAATATTTTTAAGGCCCCTGCCAGTGATTGGCCTGTAGAATTTTTCAAGCTATTCTCCTCCTGGTATGATTCACGATAAACCACAAGGAAAAACTTTGCGATAGATTCTCAATCTTACTCAGGCATCTCTGGAGCCTTTTGGTCAAGCTCATCTTTAGAGGGTAAAGTGGGTCGGGGTGGGAGTGGGGGACGCTCAATTTGGCTGCTTCTTTTCTTCTCCTGAGTTAAAACGTCCTCCAGATGAATAATCTGACCGGGCAGAAGCGACAGCTTTTTGGGAACCTCTTTCTGCGGGGGAACATAGATTAGTGTCAAAACTCTGCTTCATCCATGATTTAAGATAGTGTAAGAGAGCTGAATCACAACAAAAGACTTCTAGATAACTAATGTTAACACTTATATAACAGACAAACATCTAATCTGAATATTTGTTTCTGTACCATTGTCGTTATTGTTGAGTCTACAGATGGAGTTTGTCCCTGCACATTTCTTCAGCCTAATAAGTGAATAATAATTAACCAGGTTATTGCTCACACAGCACATAGTATAGGAGCTTTAAAAGGAAGCAAATTCTCATTTTGGGAACTGACAGTGAAACTAAATATCACTCCAAAGCAGCAGAGACATTAAGAAATCTCTTTCCACATTTTAATGCACAATCAGCATATTCTGAACTATCACTGCTGTATTTTCTTTGTTTTTATGAGTGTGTGTGCTTACTTGGATTACAGTCAGGATGTAAGACTTCCACTCCACTCCTGCTTCAATGCTTTCTGCCTTACAGTCACAAAAAACAGAGGACATTTTGTTTTTTGGCTTCTTAAGTACAAGAAAAAAAACATATGGATGGAGTAGAGTCAAATGGAAACCAGCGTAGATATAAGAGGGGAAACTTTGATGGAAATTGTATGTTTCGGGTCACAAAAGACAGAAAGGAGAAGTCTGTCATTGTTTTTTTTTGCTTTTACATACCCTAAACTGCACCTCCTCTTTCTGCAGGTTTAGAGTGAAACAGGTCGGCACTGTCCGCTTATGATGATCCTCCAGGTCTGAGAACGTCACTTTCTCTAGGTCCATTCTCTCAGTGTACTGGTAAACAAACAATTAAACATATTAAGAATTTACACTTTTTTCTAGACATAACAAGTTAAGTGCTTCACACCAAGTGGGACCACTTTATTGAAAAACCACAACCCAAATGTCAATCAATCAATCAAAAATAATAAAAAATAAAAATATAATTCTTTGTTTGTTTAGTGCCTAATCATACTTTTTTTTTTTTATCTCAACACATTTTACAAAAAGAAGGTTAATGCCAAACTCTCCCTGTTTTAATTATAATTTATTATGTATTTGTTTTGGAAGACGGGGGGGGCGTTGTCCAGGATTGCCCTGATTTTGTCCTTGATCCTCCTCTCAGCCATGGTCTCAGGATTGTCCAATTTTTGCCCACTGCAGAGTGGGCCTTCTTCACCAGTTTATTGAGCCTGTTGGCCTCACCAGTCTTGATGCCGCCCCACCAGCACGCCATAGCAAAGAAGACTGTGCTGGCCACCACAGACTGTTAGAAGGTCTTCAGGAGCCTGCTGCAGACGCCAAACGACCCGAGTCTCTTCAGGAAGAACAGACTGCTCTGTCCCTTCCTGAAGAGAGCATCCGTGTCGTGAGACCATCATGCTGCTATTGATTTTCAACACTTAATGAGAAAGCCACTGTACTTCAGTCACTACTTATATAATCAACTGGGACTTTTTATTTTAATTATGATCATGTAATCACTGAATCCTGCCAGCTATTATGTAACCATTGTTTCTTGACACTTAATGATGTTACCACTGTGTGAACAGCACAAGATACCAAAGATCCTTCTGTTATCTACCATGTAAAGCCTCCAGCGCTGTAACTGATATATCTGAAAATGTAAGTATCATGTTGAATTACTGAAAGAATGTTTTCGTGTTTTTTTTTTACTTTGTATGTGTATTGACTGTAATTTACTATTTTGTGCATATTGTTTCATTATGTGAGATGTCTGTGTTAGTTGTTTATTTTATGTCTTGCATCACGTTTGAGAGGAAATACAAAAGGGAAATCAGCAACTGGCTAAATCTGGTGCAAACATTTTTTCCATTTGTAGAAATGATCATTGAAATTGTCTCTTGCCAAATAATCAACAAACTAACAAATAAACAAACTAAATGAACTTTGACCAGAGGACCTCAACAACTACCAGCCAATCTCCAACCTCCCATTCCTCGGCAAGATCCTGCAGAAATGTAGTATGCTCTACAAACCTTTACGATAAAGATTCAGAGCACCTTGTAGCACTGAGACTACCTTCATCAGAATCCCCAATGACCTCCTCACCATCACAGACTCTGGACACATTGGCCTACTCATTCTTCTCAGCCTCTTAGCAGCCTTCATCATCCTTGTCTGGCTGTCCCATCACCTAGACTTTACTGGTGCAGCTCTTAACTGGTTTCAATCCAGTCTTCAAACAGAAAAGTTTGTCATCATAACTGATCCCACTGCCCCCTTACTTTTGATCATGTTGTACAGTTTTACTTCAGCACAAAACCATCCACTAAGCCCAAATGTGTGCATGTCATGAAAAGCCAATTTGTCAGCCAAACATGTAAAAGTGAACAGGAATTAAAGTGAGCTCATGGTTGTGGCCTCCAGAGTGCTGCTCCAGAAGGTCACAGATCTCACGATCAACATCAGGCTCCGTCAGCCTGTTCTCCAGGGTCTGTAAACTTGGCATCATTATAGACTCCACCTTCTCTTTTTAGACCAAAACAGTGACCAAATCGGCCTTTTTCACCTCAACTCACACATCTCAACTCAGAGAATTACTCTGACTCTGTAGCCGGGCCCATTTTGATCTTCATCCTGGCACAAATACACTATTATTAGGGATTTTTTTGCCACTGAACTGCATGTTATAAATTGAAATTAAAGCGTATAAAACACTGATACATAAAGTATTTACTTATTTATTAGGAACTGTTTAGTTTTAGTAAAAGCACGTGTGCACACATTCCAAAGGCCCACCGGTCTTGCCTTAAAAGACTCGAGTGTGACCTGCTGCACCATTTTGAAACCACTGATGTAGAGTTCAGGCCGTTGACTGAGAGTGTTTCCTTTATACCCCCTCATTACTGCATATCAGTAGAAAGTTAGGGGAATATTGCACAGTAATTTTAATCTAATAACTTTGTTTTGTATGGCTCCAAAGTGTTAGTACCACAAGAAACACTTTCAATAAAAATAGCCTATTCTGAACACCAAACTTTTAGTCAAACTCTTTACACAGTCTTTTTTTTAAACTCAGAACATGTTCACCGGTCTAAGGTGAGCCCCTGTTCATAACTATTCTTTAGAAGTTTCACAAAAACAGCATCCAGCAGTTGTTTCCTGTTCTAAAGTCGTCCATTTGCACAATATTATTGGAACCATATCAGTATTGGCAGATAATACATCAAAAAGTTGTATTAGTATTTGCAGATATGAAAGTCATTGCTAGTTTGTTCTGGCTGGTTATGTACTGGCCATTTGTGTCACATATAGGCTATTAAATGTATCAAAATGCTTCACATTATTATCACTAGAATCTACATTTTCAAATCAAAAATGTCTTTTATCAGAGGGTAAAATGTCGTTTCTAACACAAACAGACTGACAAAATGTAAGGAGTGGGTCAGTTTTAGTAAAGTAGAGACTGTACTTCTGACAAAAAAGGTGCTTTAGAGTACTGAATAAATTGAATATTGCCCATCCCTTGTCATTTAGATTCTAATTATATTCAATACAGAAAACAACTAATGCAATCAAAGAAGCATTTTTAAAAAAAAATATCAATCAAAAATAGAAGTTTACACAGTACACAGGTTGTATTTTTATGGTAGAAAAGTCAAAACACTAAAACTAAACCCAGCATAAGTAGACCACTTTTGAATTTGATAATAAGGACTTTGGACTGAGCACCTATTCTGACATTACTAAGATTAGAGGGTTGTTGCTTTTTTTCTGGAGAATAAACCATCTCCACTGAGAAGAGCCATACTTAAGATCGTCACATACGATAACATTTTAACTGACCATAAGTGCGCAGTAATAAGGAAGGTGTTGAGGAAAGAAACCTCAGTCAGTGGCTCACTCACTATGAAAATTATGTTAAACTCCACATGCTTACTCGTTTTGTTACTGACTCAAGAAGATTCTCAGAGTTTCTGAGTTTGAATTCTTAATTCAGGGGGTGTTCGTGGTGACTTTTCCCAACTTGCAGCTCTTCTTTGACTTCTTCAATCAAAGGGAGCACACCTTGATAAGCACTTCATAATGACCAATGGAAAGCCATTATGTTACGTCTGAGTATGTTAACATGCAGCTTCTGGTAAATATTTGTACCTTGAACTAATTTTACCAGGAAATCTTGTTAAAATTTTAAATCTTGTGCAGGTACAATGTTTTTATAGTTTTTCACATCAAAGAAAATGGACTGTTAAAATGGAAATCCTCAAACTTATTTAATTCAGTCAAAATTATGCCATTAAAACTCAAAGCTGTATTTACCGGAAAATTCCCAAACACCTGATGCTTTTTGCATGCTTTTACCTCTGAGAAAGTGAAATTCAAACAGGGTGTAGAGGGATGATACTGATATTAATTTGACTGATCGGTGAGTTCTGAAGTTTTGATTGATTTTAGGGCAAGAGAAATAATTTGAGGTTCAAGTCAATGATTTACAATCTGATTTCCTTGTTTCTTGTTTTTTTATTTGCTACATAGGTTGAGAAATACATATATAAGTAAATATTGAAAATCTGTGACATCTGTACAGTTTTCAGAGATAACTTTAGTTTTAGAGTGTTTTAGGCACCCATGGGTCTAAATAGGTTAGAAATCTTATTAAAGGAAGAAAAAACAAAATAGAGTCTGAATTGCTGATAATGTTTAAAGGATCTGCAAAAAGGGCAAGCTCAATTTCTTTAAATGCCTTTATTGAACAGATTTGAAGACATTTTAAGACTCTCAAATAGAATATTTTAAGCATTTGCAGTTATAAACTAAAAGTAAAGCTATATTTCTTATAAATAGTCACAATAACGTGATAATGCATGTCTTTTTTCAAAAACAGTGCTGTTAGACCTTAAAAACACACTCTCCTTGTTTTCTGAACATGAAATAAAACTTAATCATCTATATATGTCTAATTGTTTTTCATTCTAGTAGTAAACTTAGTAGTTTAGAATTTATTTTAGATACTTGAGAAAATCCCTGGTAGGGATCAAAACTAACTTGGATTATACTGTGAAGACATAAAATATGAACAGCATGTAAGGGTTAACGTTGAAATTTTGGCAAAAAACCCACTGAAGAATATTGTGTTAAGGTACTCACTGTGTCTTGTGTGTTGTTGTCATACAGAAAGAGTGTGGTCCCACGCAGCTCTGTGTAACATGTTCTGAAATCCTGAAACACATACCCACCATTTTTAAACATCTGCTCTTCACACAGTGTTTACAGTTTTAATCACTTTCCTCAATAATTATTTCTGATCCACTTCTGGTCTGTTTTCTCACCTGATTACTGTTTTTCTTCATCAGGTGTCCAGAGTGGTACAGAGGTAGCTCTGTGATCGCACTCCTCCGCTTTAACACCACCCTGGGGGTCACAGCCATCGTCCAACACTAGTTCTTATAATTTTTTTCTTCAGGTCCAGTTTAGTTCAACCTTGTCCCTTTCCACCTCTGCTTGTTCAGCTGTAAAGTCTAAAGTGTTGTCTTGTGGTGGCTCCCGTGCAGATTTTTTACCCTCATGTGGACTTGAACACCTCTCAGAGCTGTACTGAACTACTGAGGAATTGTCGGTGTAACTAGTGTGATCATTGGTCTATAAAACCATAAATCTGTACTGATAAGCTCTTGACTCTCCTGGGGCCTGAGTTGATATGATGTGAAGAATGAGGATATGCAGCAAAGGTTTGAAGAGAAGGAAGTAGTCCATGAAAAAACCCAGAGTAAAAATCCACTTTTTGTACTTTGAACCTGGTTTAAGAGGCAGGACAGATTTATAACCAAACACCTAGAGCCAATAAAGCATGTAAACACACACACACACACACACACACGCACACACACATTAACAATCACAGACACAATCACAATTCAACTTCTCACACGAGCATCAGCACAATGCGCCAAAAAATCCAGGAGTTTCCAATAAACTCTTTAGAAGCCTGAGGGTGATATCATAAATCTGAAAATTATGCAAGCATGACTTAGCTGTGCGAGTATTTATTGATGTTATCTTTCTTGTTAACAAACACCAGAAACTTTATGAGACAGTTTATTTCATAAAAAATGTATTTCAGTAACTTCAGAAAGTCCATCATCTTCTAAAAATAATTGTCAGCAAAATCAACCATGCACATGGAGTGAGGAAATTGGTGTTTGAAGCATTATTTCTTTGTTGTAACAATGATTTTTGAATAAATCGTATAAAACCTTCAAATGGTGCAGCATTTTTATGAGACATGTATTTGTGGGATGAGCAGCAGAGCTGAGTGTGTGGGTTGCGCCTATGTAAAATTGTTCAAATCCTCTCTTTCTGTGCCAAACAGCTTTTTTTGTTGCTCTTGACTCTTGTTTTGAGCCTGTGCTATCCCAGGTACTGCTAATCAGGCATCTGACTGACAGTAGCTGTGAGCATGGGCCCTTTGACTGATAGGGCCTGTGCGATAGGATAACTTCATGGTGGTGTTCTGCAAAATCAAGTTGTAGTATCATTTGTGTGAGTGAGCCCATCTCCAAACTGAAGGCCAAGTTCCATAAGCGAGGGATGTCAGAAACAGGCCCACACCCCAAGAAGACCATTTCCTCACTCTGTCAGCTCATAGAAACCATAGGCAGTCTTCTACAGATTTGACTCCTCTCTGCCCAGACAACCCTGATCTGACTGCTCACAGTCAGTCTGCAGCTCACAAGACTGCCAGGAGGCCACCATGACTGCCCTTCAGTGTCAGGCCCGTTAGCACTGGTGTTAGCTGGACCTGCACTTTGGAAGAATAAAAGGATTTCACCCTCTGTTTCCCTTCAATGAAAAAACTAACACTTTTTGCAGTAGTTTAATTGTTTTGTTTTTATTATTGCTGAACACATTTTATGTGTTTCATAAAATATTTTGAATGTGGTGAAATTCTCTTTTTCAATCTTAAAACATTGTACTGTTGACCTCCAAGGCCACCATAATATCATGTCTGGTCATGAGTTCAGAGGCTGAATAAATGTAGAAGAAACTTAATAATAATGTTTAATTCATGATAAAATTATAGTTCACCGTATTAACCTGCTTCTTAAATTTAAAGACCGTCTTGTTACCAAAACCACACAAACATTACATTGGATCACAAATACTCTAAAATGAGATTAAACCTACTGTGGACACTTTTGTCAAAAAGTAGTATTTTTCAGTTTTATTTATGAATCATTTCGGTTGTGTTAATACATATGACTTTTTGAAATCTGGAAATCTGATTTTATTTTTTCTTAAAGGTCAAAGAAATAAAAATGCATGATTTTACTAGCCTTCAAGTTAGTTAAGGATAAAATTGCCCACTTCCAGAAACTGCTATCTACGATGATTTATTCCCCACTTTTTTAAGCAAAATAATTTGATCAACTTAAATCCTAATCGAAATTCAGCCAATATGATTTTTCATAAGAACACATCCTTACTTTAATTTATTTCTTCTTAATGATTTTTGGGGCCTGGTGGATTTTATTCTTCAAACACAGCTTTGGATATGTTAGATATTGGCAACAATATTGATTTTGGGGATTACTGAATTTAACTCTTACTATAAAGACCATTTTCTAAATTTTCTCCAAATTTAAAACACATTGTTACATTGACAACATTACATCCCACTTAAACCACATTTATAAACTACACAGTCATTACAGACTATAGTCATGCAGTTTGAAAAATAATCTGCTATATAGTTATTACATAGTTTTGATCAAAACAGTTCATGAAAAGTTCACACAAAAAATACACAAGTTAATTTTTGCTTTGTTTCCTTTTCTTTCTTGCTCTGCTTTCCTTTCATTTATGCCATTCTGTATAATAACAGGGTTTATTTTTAAGGGAGAAATATCACTGCTTCATTTGCATCCAAAGGTTTCTTAAGTTTCACTTATACATGCTACCAAACCAATTTTAAAAACTTTTATGAAATCCCCTGTGATGTCAAGAATTTACCTTTGACCTCTGAGGATATAAAATAAGACACTGTAGTCTACTCAACTCTCTTTATCAGCCTTAAAAGAGTCTCTATCCAAACATGTTATCGACCACTACTTCCCCCTGCTGATCAAAGTGTGTATTACACATTTGTCAAATTTCTGGCAAAACTGTAAATTTGCAGTCTGGGGGAGACAAAAGAAAACAAAGCCCTGCTTGTTTCAACAAACAGCTAACACTGTGCCGTCAGCCTGTGATATGATTAAATATTATTATTATTTTTTATTATTTGATGTCTTTGCTTACTGTAAAATTTCAAACGAGGCATCTGTCAGGTGACTCATTGTTGAAAGCTCATACGATGAAAAGTTACACTCATGTGAGGAACTATTGCTTTGTGTTGATTTTGGCACCCCATCTGGACCAAGCAGTTTCTCTTTGCAGAAACAAAACTAAAAAAAACAATGTAATAATTAATAATAAAATATATATATATATATATATATATATATATATATATATATATATATATATATATATATATATATATATATATATATATATATATATATACATACATATATATACATACATATATATGTATATATATATATATATACATATATATATATATATATATATATATATATATATATATATATATATATATATATATATATATATATATATATATATATATATATATGTATATATATATATATATATATTAAAACAGAATCATCCTGCAGTATTCTTTTTAGATCTGTCTTCAGCATGGAGTTAGTTCTTTGCTTGATGCAACAATGTTTTCAGTGAATTTAACATTGTAGAAATGCTAAATCTTCTCCCCGTCCTCTCATTCACTTCCAGTGGTCATATAGAAGCATCTCTATTAATTTCAGACTATTTCTGAAACTCTTCACATGAGTTCAAGGTCTTCTGTCTCCTTTTAAAGGGGACCACGGCACATTAGACCTGAAAGAGTAACATTTGGGTCTTTATGTACACTGCCTGGCCAAAAAAAAAGTCGCCACCACAAAAAAAGGTCACACACTCTAATATTTTGTTGGACCAACTTTAGCTTTGATTACAGCACACATTCGTTGTGGCATTGTTTCAGTAAGCTTCTGCAATGTCACAAGCTTTATTTCCATCCAGTGTTGCATTAATTTTTTCATCAAGAGCTTGTATTGATGATGGGAGAGTCTGACCACTGCACAAAGCCTTCTACAGCACATCCCAAAGATTCTCTATGAGGTTAAAGTCTGGACTCTGTGGTGGCCAATCCATGTGTGAAAATGTCTCATGCTCCCTGAACCACTCTTTCACAATTTGAGCCCGATGAATCCTGGCATTGTCATCTTGGAATAGGGAAGAAAAAATCCATTGATGGAATAACCTGGTCACTCAGTATATTCAGGTAGTCAGCTGACCTCATTCTTTTGGCACATAATATTGCTGAACCTAGACCTGACCAACTGCAGCAACCCCAGATCATAGCACTGCCCCCACAGGCTTGTACAGTAGGCACAAGGCATGATGGGTGCATCACTTCACCTGCCTCTCTTCTTACCCTGATGTGCCCATCACTCTGGAACAGGGTAAATCTGGACTCATTAGACCACATGACCTTCCTCCAGGACAGTTCTTAATCCAATTTTAGTAGTTTCTGCAATCTCCTTAGATGTTTTCGCTTCTTGATGCATGCCAATGATTTGACCCTTCTTAAACAGACTAACATCTTTTCCATGAACACAGGATGTGTCTTTCGACCTGGTTGTTTAAGAAATGAGAAGCTACTCATTGCATCAGCTGGGGTTAAATAACTTGTTGCCAGCTGAAAGACAATCGCCCATGCGGTAATTATCCAATAGGAGGCTCGTACCTATTTGCTTAGTTAAATCCAGGTGTTTTTTTTTGGCCAGGCAGTGTATATGTTGTTCAAGAAACACATTTGATTCAGACTGTTTTTTTTAAGAAAAAGATCAGCATGTTAGCTGAAAGCTTTATTTTCTTGTAGTGACGTCAGATGGTTGAATCCATTGGTGAAGCAGCTTACGGGGCTTCTCAGACGCTCACAATCTTATAGGTCACTATTCAGCCATCCCTACTCAGTCTGTCCCCATCTGAACAATAGCATGTCAATGGAAAATTTATATTTGAATTAAAATCTGATTTCCTTACTAAAAAGACAAAACCAAACCCTTTGCTTCTTCTGTCACAAGTTTGTGCAAACAGCAGTATTTGACAGACTCCTTTAAACTGTCTTTGGTATAGATATTGCAGAGTCAACTGCTGGAAATAAATCTGTAACTTGAACCACACTCCCTGCTTTTTGCCTAAATGAGTGATGCTAATCAGAACTTTAACACAAATTCTTACTTATGTTGCTTTTGGTAGGAGACACCAGAAAGTTCCTGTCTTTTCTTTTAAAGCAAACACAAAAATCACTGATCTTCTATTTGTTGATTTATGTTTAAAAGACGTATGACAGTATGAAGAAATTCTTATTATCATTTTTTTTATTAAATCAGTACTAAACCACAATTGCCCAAGGAGCACAGACCTCTGCCAAGGCATTTCTAACATTGTTGGGCGAGTCACTGTCAAAAATATGGAAAACTACATAACAGTGTTAACAAATCCTTGAATTATTAATGGATCCACATACGGTTTCAGATCACCACCAAAATGTAATCAGTTCTCCCTTGTATCATGACCAACATTCCCTGAAAATATTAAGATCCATCATTGACATTTTGAGTTATTACTGAAAATGTGGAAAAAGGCCCTATCTGGCATTGTTAACAGTTCTTTTTTTAAAAACTCTTGGATCCATTTGAATCACCACCAAAATATATCATTTCTTCCTTATGGCATGACCAATATTCCCTAAAAATGTCATCAAATTCCCTTCTTAACTTTTTAAGATATCCTATTCACAATCTAATAAACAAACAATCTAACAAACACCAGAATAAACGACCTCCTTGGTGGAGTTAATGATCGCTTGTAAATGGTACATCCTTCTAGAGGTCACATTGATATGGTATCATGCTGGCCCTTCTTGGATTGGGCTAAGCCCTCAATATTTGCCCCTGTTCATTGCATGCGTGTATTTTTCTTTTTCTCACATCTCTCCAATTGTACTCTCTATTGAACAATAACTTCATCCTCACTGCATGTTTCAGTAAGAACTAAACTTTAAAATTAAAATCTAAACGGCTTGAAGGATGAAACTTAAAAGGAAAAATGTCAGAGGAGGAGCTCAGCATTCTTTCCCAACATCTTCTGTCTTTTTCAAACTTTTATATTTGAACTCAAATGCAGTTTGAGCGAAGAAGACAATGAGGAAAAAGTCATGATTATACAGATTAAGGTGAAGAACAATGCAACCTTTTGACATCAGTACCCTGACTTTAAAAACACAAAAATGGCAGCATATGTGTGATTTTATTTTTTAATCATTTTAAAATTTACTGATCTAGTGTTTCATCTTTCATCATACATTAGAAGATACAGATGTTATTCTTATAAAGTCAGTGCCTTTTGCATGAATAGGAAGCTTTCTTAAGAGGCTCTTATCACGTGCACATGTTCTCCAAGAATGATTTGTGAGCTTTTGTCTTTTCTATACATGCTGCCTTCTACAGACAGATGCTCACTGATGGCCACAGATTTTCTTCTCAGTGGTGTTTGCTAACCCTGCTGGTCCCCCTGGCATCTCCATCTCTTCCTCTAATCTCTCACGCGAGGTACAATTGTACACCAAGGAGAGGAAACAGTCTCTGTCCTCTATCATGGGGCCCCTAATGATGCTCCCTCTAGACCTCTAGCTGAGGAGGAAATGACCACAGGGGTGAGAAGAGATAGAGCTCAATATGCTGCTGTTGTTCGCTGTTGTTAGACTCCAAAGTATTCAAACAAAACACAAAGAGGTAAAAGGCAGAATTTCAGTTTTATTGTTATATGTATTTACCGCAATGATAGTCAGGCTGAGATTATGAAAATATCAGTCTATGCAGTTTGAAGATCTACTAATTTGCAGCACTTGAAGTTGTTCTTGCTTTTGTTTTCTTTGCCACCCTGTTCAGCTATAAAATACCACAACAGCCCTAAACAGGACAGATGAGAGAAAAGACTTTGAACAACAAATGATGAACATATGTGGAAACTATTTATCATAAGTTAATATATATATTGTTATTTGGTTTAAATGAATTTTTGATGATACCTTCTTTTGCTGGTTTGTTGACTGAATTGTTGACATCATTGTCTGTTAATTAAAAGATACATTTCTGTTTTGATGAGTTAACATTATCTGACAATTAGTAGATACATTTTCTAAAAATTCTACTGTTTTTCTCTGAGCTAATAACATCTTTAACACGATTACTCCTTACTTTAGGTTTTCTGTTAAAGTCAAATCGGCTTTGACAAAACCCAAATTGTACTTCTTAGATAATGACATCCTTGACTCAAAGAAATAAGGCAACATTTTATTTCTCATGTTCATTCAACATGCCTTAGTAGTTTTGCATCATTATTAGTGGTGTTTAGTTTATTAAAAGCTTTCACTCAAGTGCTTAGGCAGAGAGCACCAGGACTAATTGGCCAGTGTTTGGAGATGCAGCACAGGCTTATTAATTTTTCATCCCTTCAAAACAATGTATTTTTACCCTTCACAACAACCAAAGACACACTGAGATTTTAATGTAAACTGGTTCAAACTATGGCCCAGGGGGCTGCAGGTCTTTTTACCTATGACTGCAGGTATTTTGCTTTTGTTTTGCATCTAACTGTGGAGAACAGCTGTCATAAGCCCTTTTTACATATTCAGCTTCTGAAATGTACCTAGAAAATATCTGGGCAACGTACCCTGAAAATTTCCTGACATGTTTGTTCACATCAAGTCCTTCACAGCAGGGAGACTGATTGCCATGTCTATTAAATGGTAGGTTGTGGGAGAGGAAAAATACTAGGAGGGCAGCAGGTACATTTCAGAGTCTGGTTCTGCTGCTTGCACTGACACGTGCAAAATTTACTCTTACCCAAGTAAAATAAATAATTTAAGGTTTTTTGCCAAGTGTGAATGGGGTAACGTAAAGCAGAGCAGATACAGATACAGTGTTAGCCAGGCCCTAAAAAGAACACTTAAATTACATAAAACAGCCCAGTCTTTAACAAACATGACGAAGAATCCTTCCCCTTACACCACAGCCAGATGCCAATCTCCAGAAATATGAACAGTTTTAAATTATTTTCAGTGCGTATGGATTAATTATTCTGTTTAATGGGTGTAAAAAAAGACCAAGAAATTCTTCATCATCTAAACAATGGTGATCACAGTTAGCTGTCAGTGTCAGTCAGTGATCAGGGCCAGTGTTCCTAACAAAGGCAGCAATACTCTTATCAAGATTACGAAATACGTTACGTCATGATAAGGAGAAGAATGCTTGGTGCCTTTGTAGCCTATAGACACAGAGGAGTATATTACAGCATTAATTTTCATACTGATTAGGTTTCTTTCTGAGATGGGTCACTAAAAGCAAAATTTGGGCTTGTCTCCTCTGCAGTTTGTACATCTGATCAAAAAAGCATTCATCTAGAAATAATAAGTAAAAAAAATAAATGATTATTTATTTTGGTTTACCTTTCTGTTTGCCAGCTTACTTTTTGGTAAGTAAACCATCAAAAACTCAGACTTCTTGGACTCTTTTTGGCCAGTAAACCCTTTATTCTCATGTTACATCAGTGACCACTTGATTCCACTAGATTTCAGTTAATTTAGATTTTTGTTTGTTTGTTTGTTCTGAACTCATAGCCATTACAAAGTAATATCATATGGATGCAGATCTTACAAAGCAGACTGACCTCAGAGGTTTTGATTATAATAGGCTGGCAGGTTGGAGAAAGAGATGAGGCAAGGCTCCAGCCACCTAAAGGTGTTGCTACAGGGATACGGCTGCTTGTTGTAAACACTGCAGGAGACATCACCACCTGTAAAACAAAATGTCTTTTTGTTCAGAGTCCATCTCTTATATCATCTTGCAGTCATCCTCTTAGTGCAACTGCCAATTGTTCTTATTAGAAGACAGATAAAATGTAAGTTTGTTTGTCATTTATCTGCTCACTCCTGTTCTAATGGCCGCAGTGATGGAGCGGTGAAGGTGTAGGCAGGCTTGTAATGAGAGCTGAGATGAGGAGGGGGACAAGAGCCTGGAGCTCTGAGGTGGATCTCCTGCTGCAAAGGTTGTTCTAGCCTGAATGATATTAACACAAGACCACCCGCTTCACCCATCAGTCTGCTGTATGGTCTAAAACACTTGATGAGAATAAAGTGTGAGCTCTGCACCTGCTCTACAAATAAACATATACGTACAAAACATGATGCATGAAATGTACACTATTTCATATGAGATAAAAAACAGAAATATACTAGCTTTTTGTGTTTGGGTCAACTTATTTGTTGCATTTTTCTTTCTGTTTTTTAACAAAAAATATTCTGTTTCATTTGCTTTCAAATCAAACATAAGCTAACATTATCTGACCTCTGCAGTTGCCTCATTATAGGCATGTAAACAGCATTATCCAACATGATTTATCAGATTAAGGGAAGTCATGGATAAAGAAAAATAGGATACATGCAAAATGAGCAATATGACTATTCCTCAACTCACAAATGTCTACAGAAACAGACAAGATGGGCTTTATCCAAGACATAGAGCAGATTTGCTGCTGCTTCTTGGACTAGTCCACCACAAATATAAGAGAAAACACAATGCAAGAGGGTTCAATCCAGCGATATGCCTGGTGGTGCAGTCTGATAGTGCGCTTGGTCAGTAATCGGAAGGTTGCAGGTTTGAGCGCAGCTCCAGGTGTCACATGGCGATGTGTCCTTGGGCAAGACACTTAACCCCAAGTTGCTCCCACTGCTGCGTCAGTGGCGTGTAAATGGGTATGTAAGGGCGTGAAAGTGTTAGCTGATATTGATGGACAACTGCCATAGAAACTCTGTACCATCAGTGAGTGAATGTGAGAGTGCATGGGTGAGTGGGTAGATATTATTCAGGTCTTTCTAATGTCAGTCAGCCCCTGAATCTGCCATTCTGTCCTGTGGTGTGCCCCAAGGATCCGTCCTTAGCACGATTTTATTTCCTCTCTGCATGCTGTATCCTGTAGGCCTTTTTGCTAGCAGATTCTAGGGTATTTCACACCACTTTTCTGTGGATAATATTCATTTGTAAAATTGTGAAATCATATCTGAAGAGATTTTTGACCACGCAATACTTTCAGACTGACATCAAAAATAAAAAAAACCCTGTTTGGCTTCCTTGCACTTAACAAAAATAGCCAAATTGGAATCCAAAGTGTCACAAGCTAAATTAGACATGCTTTCACACTTTTGTAGTCCTATATATTGAATAAATTGTACTAATTTACTCACTAAAAAGCAGCTGAAGACCCAATAGAATTACCTGTTTAGACTTGCCTTTTTTTAACCTGTTTATGTCTGCTTTAATGTTATTGACCATATATGTTTAATGAAGCAAAACTAAAAATACTCATACATGACTAAACACACAAAAATTACACTTACAAAAGTTGTAATCTTCCTTGTATTTGCTGCAGCATTTCCTCATTTCCAGAATTCCATGGATGGGGGTGGGCTTCAAGGAATAACCTGCTGTTGTAACAATGGTTAATGCTGATCTCAATGCAGAGATGCAAGTTTAACGTCAGAGGGAGACAGTAAGCTTCAAAGAAATATGCTTACCAAAGTCACTGTACTCTGACTGGACTTTGTTTCTGATGATTCTGCAAACACAGAGAACTTCTTTAAAGCTTCTTTTAAGACACGTAAATACAAACACAAATCTGGCCATCTGTACCTGTTGATGGAGCTGACGCTGGGCACGCTGTCCAGAGCACACACTCGGTCCAGCAGCAGTCTGTCTCTGATCTCCCAGGCAAACATGGTGGGGTTGGAAAGCTTCAGGTGGAGGATTGTCTGGACAACTTCGGGAGTGGCAACCTTTGGCTTTGAGCCCCCAATAGCTCCTGGTCTGATACTTCCGGTCTCATTGAACCTTAAATCAAAATACTAACAACTGTTAAGACATTTTCTAGTCAGCCTTAATAAATTTGGATGTTGATGTGATTTATGTAGTGGCTATACAAATTGGAGCAAAGTTCAAAAGGTCACACAGCAGCTACGGTTTTAAAGAACAAGACAGACTAACCGGTCTCAAAAGAAAGTCTAATCATGTATCCTGAGATGAGTTCACATAACATTTAGATTTAGACACAAAACTGAAGTTAAAACACATGGAGTAGCCTTTTTAGACATAAGAAAATTAATATGTATAGTATTCACTGACACAAAACCATTTTCAAACATACACGACCTTGTTTGACCATGACAGCATTTGAAAACCTTTTACAAAAATATCATACAAATAATGACCTACAGAAATTTACTTGTTTAAATTAAATTATTTACTTTGCTTGTGCTATTAACTGGTGAAAAATTCAAAATATACACAATAGGGTGAAGTCGGCTTGAATACGCCATCAGGTAAAATAGGCCAGCTACTTAGGTTGAAAAATCTTAGCTCTTACCATTTTTATGGTCTGTCACAATGACTGGTCTTGAACAGTTGCTTTGACCCTTTTTTTTTTTTTTAAAAACAATCAGCAAAATTTTCTGTTGTTCTGGTGAGTCTTGGGAGGGTGGTAAAGAGCGTTGCATGAGGTGAAATAGATAAAAACTGTTCAGAAAAGGATGGCAGCATGGCAAAATTAGTTCAGATTACAGGGAAAGGGCTTAAGGGAGAAGGCTCTATACCAACAACGCAAACATTTCCAAAATCAACTGTTTGACTGGCTCTCCAAATAAATTGGTTAAAATCCAAAAATGACCTTTTTCGTTTACTTAACCAACTTAGTTAAATGGACCTCATACATTTCTTCCTAATTACTGATAACTCTGCCAACAAAGTTTGAATCAAGAAAAAAAATGCCAAAACCGTTTCCTTTACCTAGTCAATATTTTGCTGACACAGCCATGGCTCACGCGCAGGCAGCGGGAGATCTCACAGGCACGCACGCCCCGCTGCGCGAGCTCCACAATGCGCTGCCTGAGCACCTGCGGTAGGGGTCGACCGTTAATGAAGACCCCGCCGAGCTGGTTCATCCCGCCGCGTCCTGAGCATCGAGCAGAGCAAAGAAACAGCAGTCACAGCATCTATCAGCACAACAGGGCTCATCTTACTTCAATGTTAACAAACTAAATTATTCTTTAAGTCAACTTTAGTTTAGGAGGACATCCTCTGACTCACTGTGCGTCACGGTGCGCGGCTCCTGTCCCACCTGGAGCTCCATCGCAGACCGTCTGTCAAACTTTGCAGGTTTCTGAGGTCGATGCGGTGTCTGCTCATAGGACGAATACTTGCGAAGGATATGTGTGTGTCCTGCAGTGACAACAGTCTGCTAGCAGCTGAGCGGGGAACAGCGCACGAGCACATGTTAGAAGCTTACACGCCCACCGGCGCACGCGCTTTTTGAGGGACTTAGTTTCAACCGATTTTTAACCAAACAGCTCAACATACTTTATCCTTTCAACATACAGATCTTATTAAAGTATTTGTACTCATTTAATCGGTTTTTGGGAAAACGAAGAGTGGCCACTAAGAAAAATTCTTCTCTCAGAAACCAGATTTTGGATAAAAATAGAGGTTTTGAAAAAAGTCCCGGCCTTATTAGAATTTAAGGAGACATTTTGGCTATCTACTAAATTTCTGACTGGCCCATGACTCAAACTTACTATTATGATGATTTAAAAGTAACCTACAATCTTATAGCCTAGCCTGAACAGTTGATGGCCTCAGTGATGACGGTAGCCTTTTACAGATAATCTCCTTTAAACAGGGGTGCCATAAAAGGCGGCAAGGGGAGGGGCAACTCTAAGGGCCAATGATTGACAGGGCCCTAAAAATATTAAAGCATCATTATCTATTTTTTTGAAAATAAATTATAATGCTAAAAGCTCTTTATTCTTTGTCTCTCTTATTTCCATTGCAAAAAAGATATCCTCAGATTTATCTACATTAAATTAGATGAAAATAAATGTCCCTATAAATAAAAAGTAATGTGATACTAAGTAATAATTGTAAAATATAGCTACAATCAAAATCATGAGTTAAGTCATAGGTTAACTAGAAAAACTCTTAGTGATTAGCTTTCACAGAAGGGCTGATTTTTGTGGAAGTATCTCACCATGACATTTTACCTTATATTTTATCTTATAATTATGAGTTTTTATGCCACAATTATGACTTAGTAACATATAACTATGGGTATTATCACATAATTATGATATGTCATATGCTAACAAAAACTCAAGGGCTTTATTTTAACGATTTATGTCATAACTGGGGCTTAATATCATAATTATGGCTTAGTGTCTTACAATTTTGAATTTGATCGTATAGTTTTATATGTTCTTATAGTCACGTATGAATCTGATCAAACACAGTTTATCTCACAATGCTGACTTTGTATCTTGTGTAACTTGATGCCATATATTATATCTATTATTTGGTATCTCAAAACTGTGACTTTTTATCGCATACTAATTCAAGATCTTTTTTCAACACTCAGTTCCTTCCCCCATCTAAATGACAAAACATGCATCTGTAGAGTTTTCAGACAATTAATTTGCTGTTTTTAAAGATGTGGGCTACTTCAATGTCTCTAAATCTTTTTTTTAACAGAAATGGAAAATTCGTATATAGGAGTTTAACGATAAATGTGTAATAGTAAAGAAAAACAATATTTCGGTGCAATAGGAAAAGCTTGAGCGCTAACTTTGACAACACATTTTAATACTAATTACCTCATAACCAACTGAGCGCCGGGTTAGGTTTTGGTCGTCCAACATTTTAACTCGCGGAAACGCCGAGTGAAAAAAACGTCAATAACATCTGTGGAAGTTGTACTTTACGAGGGAAACCATCGGGGTATTCTGCTGGGTGAAGTAGACACAAAGATATGCGTATCACTAAGCGGTAAGCTTTTACGTTTTAAAATAAAAGACTTTCTTAAGCTCCTGAGGAAAGCTGACGATGAGCTTTGGAGCTGTGTGCTTGGGGAGGTAGCATAGCACCCGTTAGCATAGAGTTTACCCACGTGTTCAAATCCTAACCTATCAAACCTGTGGCTTCATGTTTGACTACAATAAAGTGATGAACAGGTGAATTAACTGCTGCTCGTTAGTTTTAATTTAGATGAACAAATGTTGAAGGGGCATTTAGTCATCGCTGTCTGATATCAGGTCAGCTTGCTGTCGCTGGGTGGCGGTGCTCAGCTGCTTTCTCTGGTTTTCCTATGAATAATCAAAATAATGTCACAGAGGAGCTCTTCATCGAGGACTTTGGTAGTTCAGACGGAGAGGATGATTCCAGGGTGAGCTTCCAGAGATCAGACAAACTTAGTAAACAAGTTTCACGACTGAGCAGAGAGAGGTCCCCTCCGCTCCTGCTGACGTTCACCAGCAAATCAGGACGGACACCGCAGGACAGAGACCAGAGTCCTGTCTGCAGCGATGACCCACAGGAGGACTGGGACCAGAGTCCTGTCTGCAGCGATGACCCACGGGACAGTGACCAGAGTCCGGTCTGCAGCGATGACCCTCAGGAGGACTGGGACCAGAGTCCGGTCTGCAGCGATGACCCACAGGAGGACTGGGACCAGAGTCCTGTCTGCAGCGATGACCCACGGGACAGTGACCAGAGTCCGGTCTGCAGCGATGACCCACAAGAGGACTGGGACCAGAGTCCTGTCTGCAGCGATGACCCACAGGACAGAGACCAGCCCATCGAGGAGTGGATGATCATCGGGAGTGAGGACCAGGTGGGAGACTCAAGTATTCATGTTCATCTGAGCTACTGGAACAGCTCTGAGGACTCTGGAGATGAAGGTAAGATTGTTCTTCTGCTCAGCTTGGGTGAAAATTTGGTTCATGCAGGTCTACCACTGTGTTTAGGTGAGGTATAAGGACTCAACTTCTAGTAGATTTAATGATGCATTGAGTGGTTCTGAAGTTAAAGAAAAAGAAGGAAATAAAATGAAACTGTGAGGTAAGTAAAAAGGAAATGCCCAAGAAGGTCAAGATACAAGTATTGATTGACCTGTTTTTTTTCTGTTAAAAGTGAAAAATAAGATCATTAATGAGATTAGGATACGTTAGTAGTATTGGCAGATATTGGCCTAAAAAGCTGAATTACGTTTTCGAAAGATATTGACGTTTTACTGATATTTACAGCCAATCTGTAGTCATACATATACACATACATACACACATACATGTCCCATATATTGTCTGTAAGATACACAAATGTACTGTAATGCATCACCTTATCATCACTGCATGGGTACATTTAAAATCAAGAGTTTAATTTTTTCTAGAGGGAAATGTTATTTTTCTTGTTTTGTATATGTTCATCACAAAAACAGACCTTCACAAGAAAGCAACAAGTCATTTTTTTATAACATAAAGACTTTGTGCTCTTGGCAAAAATATTGGTAATGGTATCAGCGACAGTTGGTTTGGAAATATCACATATTAGCAAAAATCCAACATTGTGCATCCCTAAAAATTCACAGTATTTAATGGGCCAAATATGTAATAGGCACATTAAACATGAAGTTATGATAGTTATATTAAAATTAAGCAACAAAGGAACTAACTACCTGTTCAAGTAAATGAAAATACTCCTCAAGAGAAAGAAATAAAACATCGAAGTGGTAACTGAGTTGTAATACTGTACTTTGGGATGGGAATCAAAACAATCCCATCCGTCCATCATCTGTACCTCTCATCCCTTGTGAGGTTGTGGAGAGCTGGAGCCTATCTCAGCTGACATTGGGTAAGAGGCGGGGTACGCCCTGAGCCAGTCCCCAGCTGACCACAGGGGAACATAGAGAAACAGACAACCATTCACGCTCGCTTTCATACCTAAGAGCAATTTAGCGTCACCAATGATCAAAACATGCACGTTTTTGTTCTGTGGATGGAAACTGGTGTACCTGGAGAAAACTCACATCGGCACAGGGAGATTGTGCAAACCCCTAACAGAAAGACCCTGGTCAGCGCAGGGAGTTGAACCGGGGGGGCACGCACACTAATCTGCTGCACCACTGTGCTGCCTAAACAATCCCAGTCCAGAATCAATACGAAATAGCTCAAGGTATCAACATCATTCATCATTTGTCTCAACAATTTCCTTATCAATGCCTTCCACTAAGTTCTGGATGACCTGCAAACCAAGGTGGTCACACTCTCACCAGAGGAAGTCTGCACCAACAAAGGTGTTAAAGTAACATCCTCTCCAAGTACAATATGTTAAGCTTTGACAACTTCCAGAAATTTAAAACTGCCTGTATTTTTTATAAAGTTCTGAATGGGCTGGCCCCTCCTCCACTGAATGAGTTTATCAAACAGAAAATAATCACCGGCTCTTCAAACCGAGTCACAAGAGCCACTGTTAGAGGTGTCTGTGAGGTTCCCCTCAGACGAACCAGCTTTGGTCAAAATGTTCTGTCGTTCAAAGGTAGCACATTATGGAACAGTTTACCACCATCAGTCAGAGAATGTTCCAGCTTTGCTGCTTTTAAGGGTCATCTGAAGGTGTGGCTCAGGACAAACCAGACCTGTGACCATTTATAAACATCTATCCTTAATGTGCGTTCAGAAATACCCCTGTATGTACATCTGTGTATGCTAACCATGTGCAATACTGTGCATAAACTGGTCTGCCTTTGCACTACCTGTGCAGTACAACTGGCTTGGGCAAGTGTGCAATCATACATTAGTACTTTTATTATGGTGTGCAATTTACCAGCACTTTAGCACTTTAGCACTTCAGCACTTTAAACGCTGCACTTTGCACATCGAACAGCTCACACACTTTAACCCTGAGGGTGTCTTTGTTATGGTTCGTCTTGAGCATATCTTTTGTGATGTTGCATGTTTGTCCTGTAATTCAATGTAAATTTCATTTTTTGCTTATCTGTCTTCTTGCTGCAGCCTGTTATCGTTGTTTTATGGACTTAATGTATTTTAAGATTGTACATACCTGTACAAATGCATTACATCAACCTGCCAGGGAATACAGATGGAAATTAGCCTGTGGCTATAATCTGGCACATTTACATGCCTATGTTCATTAATGTGCATTGTCCTCTATCTAAATAAGTAAATAAATAAATAAATAAAGAAGTAATAATGGCTGACAGGAGGCAGAGGCAGTCAAAACTGTGGCCTAACTTCACACTTTATGATGTTGACTGCACTGAATCTGTGTCTGCGTTATTTAAAACAAGGATGGAAACACAGGCAGCTTGCTGAAGCTTTTGTCTTTGCAGATCTGAAATATCTGGAGGGTCAGGAGTTTGATATTGTTGACCCTGGAAATCTGTGTAAGCCTGCTTTTTCTGCACAGATTCCTCAGGAATCAATAAGATAATCAATATAGAAAATGGATTGCTGGAGTTTTCATGAAGGGCAGGAGTCTGATAACTAGGGATGGGAATTACTAAGATTTTATTGGTATCAATGCTATTAATGATTCTGCTGATTGATCTGATTCTCTATCTCCCATTATGGAATCCTGTGGATTTTCTCTGGTAAAATATGAGCTCTACAAAAGTTTTCAGGCAACAATGTCAAACATATGATACTCCTGATTTTCAATGCAGTGCTGTATTGATAAATGTTCCTGCAAGTTCCTGGTGTTTCCACTTAAGGAAAATAAGGAATATAAGGAGAAGGAAAACAAGGAAATTGATAAGCAAAATGACTAATTATATTGGTTTCTTGAGGGAGCTGTCATTGATTCTGAACTGTATTTGGTTTTCGATCCCCATCCCTACTGGTAACTTGTATGCTATGTTCTACCAGAATTAAGATTTATACATTTTAAGTGCGCAGTATAGAGTGATATTTTGCTGTGTGATACTGTATTGTTCTTATATAACACAATACTTATGTCTGAATTGGTTAATGATGTTAAGACATTTGGGACAATTAGTTCTCTTGTAGTTTGACCTCAGGCTGCTGGTTGGCAGCAGGTTGACAGCCATTTGACTCTCAGTCTCTCCTTTAGAAGAAGAAGAAGACATACTTTATTAATCCCTCAGATTTATTGTTATTGTTATTGTTTCTGCCACTGGGATGGGAAGTAAAATTAATCCATGTTGCAAGGACTATGCTTTCTATAAATAACTAATTAATAACTAATTATATAGTTGATGAATATTGTGAAATATTACCTTGCTTATATAAAGTGATATATTGTGATCTCAAAAGAACTACTTTCAGTTCTTTCTATATATATCAGTATTGGACAAATTAAGTTTTGAAATATCAGCATATGGGACATTGCCAGAAATCCAATATTGTGCATCCCTAATTTATTCGCATGTGCGTACATGCAAAGCTGACTGAGCTAAAGCTGTCGTAAGCAGACTTTCAGTGTAGAATGGATAATAACAGATATTTACAAATAAAAATCTAAAAGTTGGACAGAAAAATTGGCATCAGTTCCGCTCAAATATGTTTCTGCACAAACATTTCATGGAAAAATACTGCATTTACAAAGATGTAGGGCAGTTAATCAGTTTCCAAACTCAATAATAATTAATGATTCACACAATTATAGAACTGGATAACTCTGATTCAAAGGTTATTGTGCTACATGACATACCATATTATGTAAATATTTTGTTAATGTATTTTTTTTTACTTATATTTTCATTCATTTGCTTGTTCTTGAAGTTTCAGATTGATTGTATTGAGCGTCTTCAGGTTCAATGATTACATGTGGGGCACATTGTCAAGTCAGTGAGCGATTGTGTTTTATAATCATGATCTCAGTACTTTTAAAAATAATCTCTGCTGTGATTTTTGTCTTAATCAGGAGCCTTAATGTCTTGCACTGGTGTGTTTTGAAATCACTAGGTTTACAGTTTATTTTTAAACTTCAGCAGAGAGTTTGTTCAGCCTTGCTCTCAGCCTTCCCGAAACATTTTTTAATTCATATTAATGAAGGTGCTCATATTCACAGCAGGCAGCCTCTTTGCACTGCCACTCTGTTTTATCAGAACAGCCAGCGCCTCCACTGGAGCAGAGCTTTTAAAGTTTTTCCTTTTACCTCACCTTGTCATGTTTTATTTTGGGAAGGTCAAGTGTTTTTCATCAGTGTTTTAAGCCCCGAGAGAGCTGCAGCGCTCATAAGTCAGAGTATTGGAGTAACATTTCTTGGCTTTGAAAGAACTGCTGATGCCACCCTCATATGTAAAAGCTTTTTGGAACTGAATAATCTATTTTGTTATAGACAAATCTTGCCTTGAGAAAAGGTAATTATATAATTTACTGTCATTTAAATCTGATAAATATGTTTTCTTCTTTTTTAGGTCAGAAAATAAAGTCAGAGTTTGACGCATTCACTGTGTCAGAGAAGGACAAGGTAATTTTTTAAACAATGCATTGAAGTAGGGATGTCCAAACTTTTTACATCGAGGGCCGCATAAAGAGGAATACATGGACGACTGAGCCACTTGTTGAACTTCACTTTTAGTGTATTTAACTTATAGTTTTAGGGTTTAGGAGTGGGGTTATCACCTGTCAAGGGGCCCTTGTAACCCTGGGCTATCACTGGATTCACACCTAGTCAGGGCGAGACTGACCTTCAGAGCAGCAGAGAAGGGAGACACTGATGGCTTATCTTCACTGTCAGACACAAAACAAGAATAAACTGCAAGAATGTTGGTGCTTGAAGATGAATATTGCAATATACTTTGTAAATGAGACCTTGTGACAAAGTAAATATGGCGGAAAATGTGCATGATTGATGGTCTTTATTTATTCAACTGTTTCAGTTCAATTCAAAATGATAGTGGGCTGCATTTGGCCCCCAGGCCATAGTTTGGACATCCCTGCTTTAAAGTATGCAGATTTTAACATTAAGTGAGATTTAGAAACATCTGCTGTCAGAGCTGTACATATACACTGTAGAGCTCAGTTGAACGCCTCAGAAACAGTGATCAGATTCTCAGTGAAGATTTTGAATTACAGCTAATCAAGGGTAATGTTAGTAAAAGATGGCTGTGATCTGATATTTAAGTGTATACTCAGATCACATTTTGTTGTCATTGTTGTGCAGTCGGGTGCTGAAAAATCTCAAACCATTCGCTACTGGGAGCCTAGTAATACTCAAACCTGTAACATCTGCAACAGGATGGGACATCTCGCCAGAAGCTGCTATTACAACAAGGTACAGTCATTTATTATTTCATTTTACTGTTGCAGCTGTGTAGGGGAATGTCATTCCAAGCCTTTGGTACAGCTGATTTCCAGTGATACTTTTGCAGATTTAAAGACACACCCAGATGCTGAGAGTTTTGACTTTCTCACATCAGTTTTAGGGCATCATTTTGACCATTTAATGAAAAGTGGTCACTCACCAAAATGTCATGTTTCCTGTTTTTCGTATATGAAAAAAAGGCCTGTCTCATTGGCTGTTCTGAAATAATGCCCCATAATTTCAGCTTCAAAATAGTGAATATCTTTATAATGAGTAATTCTGCAGTCAAGTTGTTTCGTGGTTAACACTCAGGGCTGTTTGGTCCTTTTTCAGGATTTGTATGTTCATGTATATATGAGTTGTTGGTCACTAATAATCCAAAAGATTTGTATTTTTGGCAGAAATTAGCCTTTGTTTACTTGTTAATTTACTGTGTGCGTTTTTGAAATCAGAATTACCTCATCTTACCCATTTGGGCCAAAAATGGCCATATTAACCCCATTATGCAGCATAAGAATGTGTAGTGTTTGTAATTTTGAGGCCAGGCTTCAAATTTGTAGTTTTGATTTTTTTCCAGCAGACTGCCTCACCTCACTTTCTCATTCTGGTACCAAGGGGCAAAAACATGCATTTCTCAAAGTGATGAACATAAAAAATATGAACAGAGTATTTTTTTTAAAGTTGCCACAGCACAAAATATAAAAAATGCAATTTTATTGATTGCGCTAATCCCCCCCCAAATTTCCTTTCCTGCATCTTGTAAATAGAATTATACAAGTTATAAATTTCTTCAGGGTCATCTAAAGGGTTTAAGTTTAGTTTTTTTTTTTTTTTTTTTTTTCAAATTTGTGAGCAGGGTTGAAATTGGCTAAAATATTTGAAGTGAAAAACAAGTATTCCTGTATTATTTTTTATGCTGACAACTCTGATGTTTCTGCTTATGTGATGCTATTTGCTAAGAAAGTCTTCTTGCCTCAAGCTTCATAGGACAAAAAAATTGTCAAAATCAGTTTTGATTATTTGATGTTTTTGTTAAAAGTGCCAGTGCTGTTAAGTGCATAAATTTTCATACAAAAGACTAGAGCCCCATAAAAAGTATGTATTTTTTTATTTTTAAACAGGACTGAAGATGTTGAAAATATTTGATGCCATGACAGTAGAAGTTAATATTAGTATATCATTACAGCAAGGCACCTTCTTGACGTCTGTGTAGATTCTCATTCATCCAGGTCATGGTCATCCTGAAGATTCAAAAGCAAGGCAACTGGACTGTGTAGAGTTTGTTGGGAAGACGTTTCAGTTCCACTGAAGAAGCTTCTTGGATGAGAAGTGAAACGTCTTCCCAACAAACTCTACACAGTCCAGTTGCCTTGCTGTTGAATCTTCAGGATCACCTTCTTGACATGTCCATTTTCGGGGCACAAGTGACTCAGTGTGTCTTTATTCTTAAACTGACACAGAATCAACACAAAAAAGAACCAAGTTAACCAAGTTTCTTGTAGAATTTTTTTTAGCTGGGTAACATACTAAAAGTCTATATTTCATTAAAATTTCAGCTATCATTTATCTTAACTGGCATATGACAGGTTTAACTTCTAAAGATATATGTCTTTTCTTATTCAGAAATGAAGGTGGTGAAAATATTTGATGGCTTGAAAGTTCAAAATCTTATTCAGATACTTTAATTTTATTGCCCCAGTCTAGTGCATCTGCATTTGGGATGCAGTGTGCTATATCTATCTTTTTGTCATTAGACATGAGGGCTAAAAATGATCCAAGTCTGATAACGTTCAGTGTTTCCTGCTGAAAATCACTTGTGAGGTGGATGTGGTGCCAATTGGTTTGGGGGTCATGCTCCCTTCACCCACCTCTCCTTGAATAAAGTGTTTCTCTCTGCACACATTAAGCAACACAGAGGAATATGTCACTGAAAGAGATTTTCACAGAGACATAAATGATCTCATTATTTGTCAGGTTTAACCCTGTGCATGTATATTTGAATAAAAAGCAGGGCTGTCTTTTTCTAATATTAGACTTTAATTATATATATATTTTTTTACAATATCCAAGATGCCATAATAACAACTAGAAAAGCACTCAGAGAGCGCAGACCTCCGACAAGCAGCTTCGGTCCACTTTGGCGAAAATGGTCCTATCTGGCAATGTTAAAGAATCCTTTAAAAAAATTCCTGGATCCAGACGGTGATCCGGATCACCCCCAAAATTTAATCAGTTCTTCCATATCCCATTTCCAACAATTCCTGAAAATTTCATCCAAATCCGTTCAGAACTTTTCAAGTTATTTTGAACACAAACAAACAAACAGACAGACAGACAGATAAAAAAACATAACCTAACCTCCTTGGCGGAGGTAATAAATCCAAACACAATTTTTTTTTTTTTAATCTTCAGAGCTTCTTTAAGAGGAGGGGGCATTTTGTGGCTGCCTTATGTATAAAGCAGTACAGGAAACACGGATGTTTTACTGTATGCAAAACATTTATTCTGTCTTTCTCTTTATTTCAGTTATGGTTACAAACCTTCCTGATGATTACTGTATTTGTCATCCGCAGACTGTCATTGTGGCTTCATGATAGATAAATAGATATATAGTCATGATACATATAGATATATAGATTGACTAAAAACACATTTCCTAAGTCCTAACACTCTGTTGTCCTGTTGCCTTCAGAAGTGTCCTATATGTGTCCTTTGTGGCATCCAGGGCCACATCCAGCGGGACTGTCCAGGCCGCCCCTGCCAGAGCTGTGGTCTGCCTCCACATTACTCCAGGCCCTGTGAAAGACCCCCTGTGTGGAACCAACACTGCCAGCGCTGTGGGATGGCAGGGCATCTCTCTGATGTGAGCTAATGCGAAAACAATATTGGTACAAAGAAGATGGCGATCTCCCAAGAATGAGTGAAAACTGTTGGGGACAACACACTACAAAATAATCCTCCGGGGCAGAGGTCCCTAACAACAGTGCGGCGGACCAGTACTGGGCTGTAGATCATTTGGAACCGGACAAGAGAGAAACAAAAATAATTCATTTATTTGCCCTTTTTTAAATAACAGAGACCGAACAGAGTTTTATTTTGAAAGGGTGACAGGACCCTTGTTTATCTGCCGCCATTTACTTGACTGCCCAGACTTTACACTCAGGCTCTCTGTCTCTGTCACATCTGGGATGAATGCAGTAGTACAACCAGAGATACATTAACTGCAATACCTTGTTTTCATACACTCAGGCAGATATATCTAGCCAACCTCCACCTACAACAACTGTGCTCAGCCCAAAGCGGCACGGCACAGTCAGCATCCGTAAAGCAGGAAGAGGTGGGAGCTACAAGTGAGAAGAGAACAGGAAGTGACTGCTCACACAATGATTAGCATAGATGCTAACAACTTCAGTCACAAATTTTGACATTGCTGGACCACATTTCTTTATTAAATAATAAGCAAATGACAACACTGAAAGCATTTCTATGGAGTGGTCAGGTTTTGGACTTACACCGGGCAGTAGCGCCTGCCTACAACATTATCTAATTGCCTGTAATGAATATGATTGACAGGACTATCACCTAATAAACTGCTGGTTATGAAAGGTTGTGCCCATTTCCAAACACTTTTTATGGGCTGCTTCCCAGATGAATGCAGTTTTGACTGTATTTTCCTCTGCGCTTAGAGGGTGCAGTGGTTTAAGTAGTTACCCTGTCAACTGGTGAAAGCTGTAGCAGGACTCGCTTGAGCTGACAAGCACAGCAAGTGCACGTGAAGAAAACACTTCCTGTGTGACATGGCGTAATTGTATAAAAGTTATTGAATATAAATACTGAAATTAAGGCCACTAAAAACGTTTTAGTTTGCCTGTGAGAGTTCCTAAGTTCATAAAGAGAACATAAATGAGCTTTAAATATTAAAGAAAGTGTAACCATGTTTTAGCAAGCCCTTGTTTTTGTGTATTGGCATACTCAGGCATGTGTGAGCCTTGCATATCAGGGCTTGACAGATTATCAGATCGACAGTTATTAGGACATATAATAAACATCATCCGCATCAGTTTTATCTTACCAATAGCAGGCACTTGTGTCTGAGTTTTTCCACCACTTTAATCTCAATGGAAATGTGAGTGCATGAACTACTGCTCAGTACAGGACTGAATAGGAGGACTTTCAGAATTGTAAATGCACACCAGTCTCAAAATTGGTTGTTAGGTGAATGAAAATTAGAGCTTGATATTTGCATCAGAGCAATTTGACCCTTATTATTTTGATATATTATATTAGGTTTCTTGTAAAGTTTGATCTGGTCAAGCAGTCTGTCATCCTCAATGATTTTTTTTCACAATTTCCATTTCTTTATTGCTATATGGAATGACACTCTCCATTTGTTTGTTCTTAGGTCTGTCCTGATACGTGGAGACAATACCACCTGACTGTGAGTAAAAGTAAATGTTTTATGGCACGTTTCATGATCCCTGTTCAATCATTTAAAATACAAAAGCTCTAAAATTATCTGTAGGTTATATATAATCTTAATTAATTCTAAGTAATTTATGCACAAGCTAATGACAACATTTTATTCTTGTTTGAAAGAGGCAGACAAAAGTAAAGGTAGCAATGTGTGTAATAATACAGCTTTAAAGAACCAAGCTCGTACCCTTTTTCATGCTAGAAATGTTTGTTTTAACAGATTCGATTAGAGGTTCCACTGAGGCCATCGACAGTCCACACCCTCAAACGGAGGAACTGCCTGACTTTTTGTTACAACTGCTCAAAACGGGGACATCATGGTTATGTAAGTGACCAGTAACAGAAATTTGTCTCTCTTTTTAAAAACTTCTCTTGCTTAGACAGGGTATATTCAATACCAATAATAAGTTTAACCCCTTTAATGCTTAGTTAATGAAAAATACACATAAAATGACTTATTTACTTATTTATTTGTCGTTCAGTTTAGGCCATGTTTTATATTGTTACCATTTCCTGATGTTGTTTTTTTCACATGTGCTGCTGACCACTTGGCCTGGTCACCCATGTGAAAGAGAACTTGATCTCACTTGTTTTTTTATCTGGTTAAATAATGGTTGAATAAAAATAATAATAAATAAGTGCAGAAATCTGCAGTCAACATGTGATCATATCCAACCTTTTTCAGATAACCTCCCGATTCTCCTGCCCTCTTTCCAATTTTATTCACTGTCACTATCTTCTTACCCTTAAAAGCAAGAAAAAAAATTAAAAGACTTTTTGGGGCTTTTTTCTGTGCTGGTTCAGCTTGAAAAAGTCACACCCTGCCCATCAGACCTTAACGTGGATACATCAGAAAATGTACATAAATTAGTTTGTGTAAATATTATTTTTTACTTTTGCTACATTAAATTTTCACAGACAGAAGTCCAGTTTACAAACTTGAGAAAATATTGATTTATTTTTAAAGAAGTTTATTCCTTTATTTACCATTTTTTCCCAAATTATGCCTCTGATGTTTATATGAAATTAAAATAGTAATAATAATATTAAAACCTTGGAAAAATATTTTACATATCTAAATTTAGGGGGATATATTTGTTTTAGAGAAAATCTTTGGCATGCCACTGATTTTTGGTCAAATACATTTTTCACAGTTTTATTTCTGTGTTGTTTCAACTTATAAATATTTGTATAAATTTTGTCCAGTGGGAAAAATGTCTGTTTTTACCTCAGGGGGCTGACAGAAAGTGAGGCCATTTACCGGAAAACATGTCTGCCAAGTTGCAAATCATATGGGTCATGAATGAAAAAATAACCTTCAAAACAAAAACATGTGCGTCACCTAAAGGGATTAATGAGACATAAATGTCTTGTAAAAAGAATTGTTTTTGTCTCTACCTGTGCCTGTTTCTGTCGGTCAGGAGTGCAGTAAAAGGAGGATGGTCAGCGGGACGTTTCCTTCACTTCCATATGTTTGTCACTACGACTCAGTTGACGACATCCTCAAGCATCGAACAAAGATTCATGTGAAGGGAGAAGGTGAGAACACATATAGTATGTTTAGGTGTGTACAGTGTTACTGTTAAAGCAGAGATTTCAAGATTACCATCAAATGTTGTTTATCTGGGATTATTTTACTGTATTGATTTTCCTAAGAAGGGATTTCAGAGTATAAGCTTCTGAGATTGAAAACACTGAGATCCCCTTTCACGTTTTTTTGTGATTGCAGTAAACACCAGCTGGTGCTTTCTCGATCTACCCCCTAAAGTAAATGTAGTCTTTATAGAGCCTCTATGTAATAGGCTCCTTCTGAGCCTGAACTGGCCGGCAAGCAATCTTGTTAGTGGTTCCCAACATGACCAGCATACACGAATCCAGTATTCAGTATAATCCAGAGTTAAATCTGCACTTTCAAGACTGATATTTTTATCCAAAAAGTTGGCTGCGATCAAGTAGTGCATGTGCCTCACAGCAAGAAGGTCGCTGGTTCAATCCCCGGGTCGGGCAGGGCCCTTCTGTGTGAAGTTAGCATGTTCTTCCCGTGCGTGGGTTCTCTCCGGGCACTCCGGCTTCCTCCCACAGACCAAAAGCATGCTCATTGGTTAATTGGTCACTCTAAAAATTGCCCTTAGGTATGAGTGTGAGTGTGAATGGTTGTTCCCCCCCCCCCCCCCCCCCCCCCCGTGACCCCGAAAGGGATAAGTGGAATAGAAAATGAATGAATGAATGAAAGTTGGGTGCGGTAAATAAACCATTGCAGCTAATATACAAGTTACAATGCTGAGACATGCACCGTCATTACCACAAGTAAAGCTACCATGGCAACACATTATACACAACCTGATGCCAGTGAAAATCAACACCATTCATTGCGTTGCTTTTTGCAAGTGGCAAAATCGCTGCACCAAACACGCAGATAAACACAGTGTGACACAGCTGACGGGAGTTGGTGTGACTTTAATTTTTAATCCTGTTTTCGATATAACACTGGGGTGCCAAGGTGCAGTTTGTGTGCAGCTTGCAGAGGGAGATGCAAAACCTTTGTGCCCAACAGAGAGCTGCGGCTGCTTCAATATGTGTGTCATAGACCTTTGCAAAGAAGGAGCTGTTACTGAAAGACTTTGAGGTAGTTAGAGAAGGTGTGCTCATAGTTATCAATGAAATTATAAATTCAAGTAAGTTTGGCATCTGTTATTCAAACGCACCTCTGTCTAACACAATTATGCACATTTCTAAAATATAAGTTAAATGCAGTTTTGAAATGTTTGATAAGATGATGTCTTCAACTGTCTTTGAATCCTCAGGTAACACTAATACGTCACAGCTCTGGTTGTTGAGAGAAAAATACTGTTTAATCAATAGTTGCCACTTTAATAACTTTTGTGCTTGATAGCATCTTATTCCGATCATGCCATGGGATTTTGCCTGTGCCACATACATATGTGACTGAAATTTTTCTTAAGAATAAAAACTTATGCTGTAGAAAATGCTGTTTCCCCCTAGAAATGCACTGGATTTCAAACCTTTCCCTCTTGAATTTGAATAAAATTGCCCTGCTTTATATTATGTTGTTACCCTAAACCACAAAGAATTGCCCTTGACCTGCAGCTTCTTTCCTCTTGTCCTCACTTCCCAGGCAGAGGGTCCTTTTTCCTCCTGCCCCTGGTCTTGGAAAAGGTTGTCAAGTTCCAACAAGATTATTTTCTTTTCTTTGAGTAATCACAAAAGACAACCTTGCAGTGCAGATGGATTAGCCTGATTCAGCATCTGTAATCGGGCAGATTCATCTTGCTAACTCCATCTACAGCGATTGTGAGCTGTCTAAATCGACCCCATCAGAGTCCTCTAGAGCAGAAAGTAGGTGGGAGTTATTGGTGCATTCCAGTTGCACTGGGAAGTCGGATTTCCGAGTTCCGAGTGGGAAATTTCAACTGGAACAACCCCCAAGGTCGGAATTTCCTACTGGGAACTCGGGGTATCCTCACCATCCCTGAGTTGACAATCGAAGATGGTTGCCCCCTGTGTAAACAGTTATTAAGCTCCTGTAATAATACCTTTATTAGCACTTCTGACTTCTGTTTGTTGCACTAAATCAGCCGTATACATAGTATTGTTTGACTTATATTTATGGATATGCTGCCATAGTGTTATTTACATTCTTCATGTGGTATGTGCAAATTACAACGCAGGGCATGCTAACAATGGCTAACAATACCCTGGTAGATCAGCACGTTTTTTCCGTCTTTGTAACTGGAACGCTGATCACTCGGAGATGACAGCATTCCCACTTCCCTCTTCCCAGTTCCGATGTTAACGGAGGGCAGCATAAGAGCGTGACAACAGCAGGAAGTTTTATCTGATCTGGACTGCATTTCATTAATAAATGAAAAGAAATACGACTTACTTCTCTGTAGAAAGGATATTTTCGCTCCACTTCTGACATGTTTTGACAATAATTTTTCCATGAACTCACGTTCTGTCATTTCCACCATGGCAGTTGTGCCTGCCTATTACGTCATCTGACTGGCCTGTAATGAATGTGATTGACGGAACGATCATCCAATCACCTGCTGGATATACTTTTGAAAGGTTGTGCCCATTCCCAAACACTTTCTATGGGCTCTTTACCAGGTGGAATAGTGAAATATATTGAATGTCCACCTGACGTGTCAGGTTACACAGAAAAAACATTTTTAGGTAACCTCATCAGGATGTTAATAATGTAATAAAACGACCATTATCATCTCTGATCAATTTATGCTTCAGGAATAATGTTTTTTTCAGTTCCTGGTGCAGCCTGTTATTCAGAACAGCAATAATAGGTTTCAGCTTAGAATTCCCGGTTCTGTGCACTCATTTAGTCTGAGAGTATCTGCTGACTCTAGACTTGGGCGGACTTGAGAGATTACAAGTAAAACTCCAATGTCATCTGCACTTAAATGAAGATGTCTGTTTGTAGCGATAAATTAAAGGTCACATGGCATCAGATGAGAGCTGATGGGCTCCAACATTGGCAGATGCCTTTTTACTCTTTACATAGACTTATCCGGCTGTACTAATGCTCTCTCATGTGCAAGTGAAAAATATTCTCACACTTGAAATTAACTACAAAGTTATTCTCACAGAAAAATGACATCCTTCTCCAACTGATCTTTTACTTAATTGCAAACCTGTCATAATAAAATAGTATTTTAAAAACTGATCTCTGAGGCTGCCCCCCTTTATTCTCTGTGAACGGGCTCCGCAAGTCCTTCTAACCTTCATGTGGTTGATAAGACACCCAACTGTGCTGTATATATATATATATCTTTGAATATGCCTGTGGTAAAGTTAAATACATGAACACTGCAAGAACCCTTCCAGGCAAAATATTTATATTATGTTGCATTTTGATTTGGACAGAACAAGACAGTATTGACTCAGTATCATTTATCAGAATGTTTTTGAAAACAGATACATTTGCAAACCTTAATTCCAAAAGAGTTGGAACATAGCGTAAAACGTGAATGAAAACAGAAAATAATTTGTGAATCCTTTTCATTAGATATTCAGTTAAATACAGCACAAATACAAGCTAGTTAATGTTAAAACTTGTGTCTTCCCACAGAACTGTGAGCATCTAGGGACTGAGGACACTAACTGTTGAAGTGAAAATATTTTCCATTCTTGAGTGCTTTGCCATACTTCATACTTAAAGGTTTTTGTTTTCATATTTGGCTCTTCATAATACACCATGCATTTTTGAATTATGTTACATCTTGAAATATTTGTGTGTCAGTGGTCTTGTTTGCTTATGTGGGGCGATAGAGACATTAATAATTTTACTGTGGTTCATATCTAGCTAATACTCCCTCACAACCTATATATTTGTTTTTCCATCTAATTTTCATCATTTTATGGGCTACAAAGATTTTAGTTTGGTTGTTTAGAGAAAGGATAGCGAACTTGGTGAGTCTCTGGTTTGTGTTGTTGATGGGAACATCAGCTATTTCACACAAAGGCTTCAGATATATAATTTCACCATTTTACCTTCTGTTATTCTGTGTGTTACTGATAAAGTAAAAAATGTCACCTTTGGAAAAATTAGGTTCTCTAACATCACTGGTTTGAGAACAAGCACTCTGTGTTTTCAACTGTGATTCAGCATTTAGCACACCCTGAAGAAGGCACAAGTCAAAGGCATTCATATGATTTTTACTGTTTCTAGCCCTAGTGAGTTAAAGGCCTTTTTTATTTTTCAAACCATTTTGAGTACCTGGACCTTGATTATTTGGACCCACTTTTTCGGTTTTAAGTTTTACTCATTACCTTTGTAATTCAACATTATTGGTGAATTTGAATTATATAACTTTTTACCCTTTTTTAAGGAGTTTCAAAACCTCAGAATTTTTAAAGTTGATTTTTGTTTAATAAAAGTCAGAGGTGTGTCTGGCAAGAATCTGGCAATATGATATGTATCATGATAGTGACAATAGATGACGATACAGTATATGATGATATACCATGATGTATCAAGATATGTTGTGATGCTGTAAGGGGGGTAATATATCTTTTATTTTGTTAAATAGTCATTTTTTCATGTGTTTTGGTATTAAAGGTCCCATGTCCTGCAAAAGGGGCAAGAACATGGGACCTTTTCCTAAAATCTCAGCTCATGAAGAAAGGCATACTGCCTCTTCAAAGAAAATGCCCCCTAAAACACTGCTTTAAAAAAAGAAAAACTCATGGAAATGAAATATTGATACAGCATTGCACTGCAGACGGCATATTTTCTTACACCGCTTATAAAAATTGAGTGGACTTTAAATTGTCACTGATGTTATCATGAGTAAAACCAGGAGACAAGCAACAGTATTTATTTACAAAACACAATGCATATGTTGGTGACAGCAGACATTTGACACATTTTCAGCATTGAGTACAAACAAGAACAGGGTGTAACGTTGGTAAAATAATGGATTCATCAATAAAGTTTGCAACAGGTTACTGATTGACTCACTGTCAAATAACGCTTAGTTGCAGTCTCTGATTTATGATCCTTTCTTGTGTAAGAAAACAATGGCATCAACATGAGCTGGATGGAGGTTTGCTCCTATTGATGATAGTATTTTTTCTTTACGTGCTGTCCTCTTCAAGAAGTGTATGTTGTTAATGTTTAAGCAAGTGATACGTGACGAGGGCAGCACAGAGTATCAGTATTTCTAAAGCGAACTCAAGTCCTACCCTAATCTTGTGTATGAAAAAAACTTTTATTTCATATTAGGTAATGCAATATATTTATTCATTTTTATTGTTAGTGGGTTTTTTATATTTTAGCTGTTTGTTTTATTATTCTTAAAAAACATTAGTTTACCTTGATATATATTTATTTTGTCAATCGTAATTTTTAGTGCCAAACTTGTTAAGTTTTATCATCCCCTCTCATATTTTTATTTGTCTACTGCTTCATGCATGTAGATCATAGTTTTTATCCTTCTGTATTCTTTTACTTTATTTCCGCATTTATGTATTGATCATTACTATTATTGTCCTTGTTTTATTATTACTCTTATTTTATGTCTAGTTTTAGTGTTAATAACATCATCTCCAGTGTTTTGTCATTATAAACTCCTGATAGCATTTCCTCAGCTCCTCGCTCCCACAGTTCTGTTTGGTTGAGGTCTTAAATATGTTTTTTTTTTTTCACTGACTTGACTTCAAGCAAAAAGCATGACCACACTGCAGCAGAGTCAACCAGACAACTAGTAGACTTGTCTATGCAGCCCCTACTTTTCAGCACTCTGAAAAGTATTTTCACTTTACCTGATAGGTTTATAAAAACAGGAATGTAACTCCTGTTTTTTGTTTTATCATTTTCATTCCTTACTTTATTTGTGGTTAGAAAACATACCAGCAGCCCGCAATGGATTTTTCTTTCCAGAATTCTTTGTGAAGTTTTTGTATGTTTTGGATTTTTCCCTACATATTTTAAAATGTAAACATGTCACAGTAAACCACTTTTAGTTTTCAGGTCCATCTTGAGTATGTCTTAAAATTTTTGGGAAAAACATTAAAACAAGCAAAAACTAACAAAGTTAACATATCCTGCATATTTACTGTAGATCAGTGGTTCCCAAAATAGGGCTCGGGACCTCTGGGTGGATCACAAGACAGTAGGGGGCTGTGAAATGCTTTCCAAAAAGCAAATACAAATTTTAAACAATTGTAAATGGTATATTTCACCCATCATTTAAAAGATATAGACATAGTAACATGTAAAAAAAATCCCAAGAATGTAATTTTGCACGCAACAGTAATAATGTAAGGGTTAACAGTTCTTTACAGATGAACACAGTGGAGGTCTCCATCCCATGGTATTGGTATTATGGGATTCACAGGTCAAAATGCTTATATTTATTGGAGAGAAAATATGTTTTCTTTTTTGATAGTTTTTATTAATTCATTAGATAGTCAAGTGACAATTGGGGGACAGTTTAGAGTCACAGAATTAATATTATTAAATATTTTTGGATGTGTGGGAGAAAACTTTCCATCCTCATTTCTTGTTCTGAGTAGTGGGTTTCAGGGACTTTTTTTTAGGTCTGAAATTAGTGGTGTTCATTTATATCCAGCACACCACTTTTTCAAAAAAAAAAAAAGAAATAGATTTTTGTTGTAAATTATTAGCTGAGTATAAAATAACACATTTCTGCTTAGTGCAGAAATGTATTTTTTTCCTCTTAGCTTTCAAAAAGGCAATTAGAGCTTGCTTTACTGTCATTGTTAAAAATATATTTTGCAAATAATGTTCATGGAATCCAAATACAGTTGTTTGTATTTTTTCATCACTGAATGTCTGTAACTGAAAGGGTAAATATTTTAACCAAATATTGTTTGTCTTGCATTTTGTTTGTTTAAAAAACAAATGGGCAATCTCAATATTATAAAACAGAAGAGACATTTGCTGCTCTTTACAGTGAATAGAGATGTACACTTTGCAGAGGTATCTAGTAAAACTGTTTTGAAAATATTGGCCTATCAGTAAGGATGAGAATCGAGATCAGCTCGTCTGAGGTTCCAATATCATCTGTCTTTATGCTCAACAGTTTTCTCATAAATTCCTTGAATTCATTTCGGTAAGTCTTGTAAAAAAGACATCATCTCCCATGAGAGGCAGTCAGCACAAACAACATAATCATGGTGGAAGGTTACAGTCTAAAGCATGGCTTGATGTTACACAGTATGTAACCAGTAGCTCAATGTGCCGTGTCTGCTCGAAGTTTGTTAGTGTCCTTGGCTCTCATTTATTTCTCTGACAACAGCTAATTTCTCTGAGACGAAATTAAACAGAAGAGTTGTAGGCTTTAAAACCACTGTAAAGAACTGAAGGACTCTTTAGAGATCATGTTGTCAGTAATTCTTTAGTATTTTATCTTACTGAGTAAACCATTCATGTAATGTTTGATCAGTTAACAAAAACGGTTCATTCTCCTGTTAGCAGTAATCAATTGTACAACCAAACTGGACTTTCACAGCATTATCCCTTTATTTTTTTCTCCATCATTGCTGTGTTTGCAGATATAAGTGCTGGATCCCGGCCTCTCTCTGACCAGCAGACTGAACTGATTCGGGAGAGTGGTGAGGAGAATCAGCTCCTCCAAGGGAGGTTCAGGACAAAGCAGGAGGCGTGCATCCAGGCTGGCAGGAGGAAGACGTGGCCAGAGAGGCGTAGAGAGAGACGGGAGGTGAAGAGGCTGAGGAGAGAGGCCCAGGCCAGACGAGAAGGAGGACTACTGGGAAGATCCTGGGGAAAATTTGATGATGAAGTCTGCCCCTCGGACCCCTTCACTTCCCCTTTTTTTGTTCATAAGCAGTCTAAATCCCTACCTCTAAAGAGGAAGAGGGATGAAGTGGGTGGCAGGAGGAGCAGGAAGAGCAGAGAGGCGGAGAGATGGAAGAAGAGAGGAGGGCTTAAACGGGGGGATTTATATCCCCATGGTGATGTTGACATCAATAGTGAAAACCTTCTTTCTCCAAAACATAGAGTACGTCATCGCAGAAGATAGTGTATATATATATATTTTTTTTACTTTTCAGGGTAACAAATTACATGGATAATAAACAAATTTATGTGCATCTCTGATCCGTGATTTTTTTTTCTAAAAACAGAGGAGCTTTTTTAAAATAATAAAAAATATATATATATGCTGCATATAGAGGTAGAGCGTGCTCATCCTCCTGACAGCCGATATCTATGTTCTTTTGTAAATCTCACCTACTACAATTAGGATTTCAAAATTATGGGAATTGTCAAAGTTTGAGACTTTCCATGGGAATAAACAGGAATAAACCTGGAATGTACAAGACTGGAGGTTGCCCCGCTATCATTTTGAATACAGTTGGGGAAAAAATAGTTCAGCATAATGTTGACAAGAGCAACCAGATTGCATACAAGTATACTATATATATGTATAATATCTTTATCTTTGTTATTCCTCAATCACATGCACATAGCACACTGCTTACTGCAGGGGTATTGAGGCCATGCCCCCTACATGCACTGTCCCTGGACTATAGAGGCCACATTGAGCCCAGAGCACAAGACTATTGAAGCCACACATTTCAGCACGTGGACTACATTGATTCTTCAACAAAATAATAGAAAAATAAAGTTCAACTTATAAATAAATCTGTTAAAATGTAATGTTTTATAACTATTATTTTGCATGGATGTCTGCCTATGGCAAAACAAAATGTTTAGATTCATGTTTGGATATGATACAGTTTATTTAAATTACCCCAGTTTCCCAGTTAATTCCAAGACATTCTCATAATTCCCACAGAAAGCTTTCAATTTGGAGTATTTACAAAAATCCCCAGTTTAACTCCCAAGGAAAGTTACCGTGAAGTTTCCAGAACTTTACTGGAAAATGTTCAAACCTTTGTATCCCTGACTGCAATGCACTCCCATAGCTTGAACAGTTAGTATTTCTGTATGTCACACTTTGGCTTATGTGTTGTCATGATAAGGGGAGATTTAACGATCAGGTATTAAGAAAGTTAAGGCATGTTGACCTTCTTGCAAGCTGTAATACTCCTTTTTACAGTAACATTTTATTTCACTGTAAAGCAAAAGGTGTTTCAAATGTTTGAGAATTGTTGTATTCAAGAATATTACAAACTTTAGATAGACAGATGGATGGATAGATACTTTATTGATTGTGGGGCAAATTGAAGTAGATTAGTGTTTGCACTACAAACTACTTTGTTAAAAATTGAAGATGTTGGTGCAAATCAGCTCAGTTTTATAGGTTTTTTATCAGTAGGTTATTTGTACATTTTTTATTCAGTCAATATAAGCTAGAATTTTCAGTCATTGTTGAGCCATATACTATTGCCAATATCTGAATTCTGTTAAGTCAAAAAAAATTGTATGCAAAACATGTACAGGCAACAATGCAACTGTAGACTGTGTGACAACTTTTACTTAAGAAAAGTAAAAATGGGGTTGGAGGCCTCTATAGGTGCAACTAATGTCATGATTGGAATATGTTTGACTTGAAATATTAGGTACTACAGTACAATATTCAGCATGTGAGCCAAAAATAAGGACAAGGAAAAAAGCTGTGAAGTTTTAAAAGCTGGTTGTGTAACTGCAGGGGAGGAAACAGTACAAAAATATTGTACTTAAGGACAAGTCAACTTACATTTGCAAAATTGTACCCAAGTACATGTTTAAGTACCTTCTGTAACTATTTAAGTATGGATTATAAATATAAATGTAAAGATGTTTGCAATGTTGCTGTTAAGTTCTAAAAATTGACAGTATATATGCAGGGGTGGAAACAAGACATAAATGTTGTAATTAAGTATATATCTAGGTATTTTAGCAAAGCTTTATTTAAGTACAAGTTTAATTACTTTCTATAAGTACACTCAAGTAGAAGCAAAAAATACATTATTAATGCGTGCCAAGTATGAAGTGTTTTGAGTGAACTCTTCTGTGTACTGCAACAAAGTCAACAGCTGTGGTATGAAGAGTAAACCATATATCTGATATATAATAGTATAGGATATTAAACATTTATTAAAAAATATGTATATTGATATGCACTGAAATGTATTTTTAAAAAGTATTAGTTATATGAGTGGAAATGGACTTTGTACACTTGGATTCAAAAGTTTTACATAAACTGTATTGGACTAAATAAACATATTATAAGATTACATTTTTTAAATGTAGATTAACAATTTGCCCAGATGAATTCCACTAAAACTTAATTTTAAATGTATTTATGCACTAAATCTTACTAAGCCATCAGTCCAAAATGTGTCAAATGATGTCCAGTCCATTAGTTATCAAACACTGAGCTATTATCTTGTCAGAAGTATTGTTTCAGTATTAATTACCATGATGTTTACCCTTGTATTTGATTTAAAAATTGATATAAAGTTTGATCTTTTCAACTTATACTGTTTAATTAGTTTCTCAAATTTTATATGAAATGTATCAAAGTAAAATACTTCACACAAAATTTACTCAAGTACAAGTCAAAGGACTGATTTTGAAGACACCTGAAAAATTTACAAAACTACAAAAAAACTACATAGGTACAGTATCTATTGTTAATGTAATTATCAAACGTTATTCTCCATACTTGGATATAATCCTTTTCAAGACTGCCAAGAAGCAGCTTTAACTTTAACTTTTGGGATGTTTTGTTTACGGTTACATTTATTATAACATCTGAGTACTTGGTAAATACAATATATAGAAAAGACAAACGCATCAGAGCTTTAGGACAACTTGTGTTATTACAATAAAAATGTTTTAACTTCAGTCATGATACCAACTTTGCTGTCAAGACACTGTATGAATGAGACATTTGCTAAGCCTAAAACATTTTTCCAATTCTGTTCTTGATACCTAATGGATCAATAACAGGATGTCCACATGAGTTGGACACATTTTGGAACTGACACCTTGATAAAAAAAAAGAAAGTGTAAGAAATTCGTTTAGGTTTTGGTAATGATCAATCATCAGGACAAACTGTTGATCTATATTCATACATTTGGGACCTTAGATCTATTTAGTCAAATACTGACTTCATAAAAAAACAACTGTGAGTTAGTGTTAAAATACATTTTCAATATATTTGATATTTAATCAATGTAATACAGGAGAAATTGCCACTCTTGCTCTGTTTTACCATTTGGGTCAAGTGATAATATACTTTACTATTACACTAAAACAAGTAACTGGTTGACTCATTTTGACTGATCACAACACGTTTGTCCTCTCTAAATGATGATGGAGAACAAGTACTTTGTCCCTGGAGTACATTTTTGTTGAAGTACTAATCTATTTTTAGTTGAGTAGTTTCAGATTGCTGCTTTTACTGTGACTTAGGCAAAATTCTACCAAACTAACCGTACTTTTACTTGAGTATATTGGCATAGTCTTTCCACCCTTACTTTTCACGTTATCTCGAGATGCTTGCACACCTAAAAAGGCCAACAATGGCCTATGGTTGTGATGATTCCATTTAACAGCTGCATCGATGTCCTTTAGTCAAATTATTGCACTCAAAACTCGAGATGCACAAATAACAATATCGTGAAATTTGAAAAATACTCATAAATTATCTAGACAATAGCCTTTTGCTCCACAATAGGATCATTCTGTGCTCCGTGAAGACAAAAGACTTGAGGGTTTGTAGTTGGGTTTGTCTATTACATCGTGTACGGCTTTAAGGACCACTGTTTTGTGAGCCGTCAGTCTGAAAGCTGTATGAAGCCAATCTTTTAACGCGTTGTCTTATAGTATTTCTGGTATGAAGCTGCTGAATTATTAATGAACTGAGCAGCTGCCCGGGGTTTGCCAGACCGGAGTAATCAAGAGGGATAACTAAAAACGACAGGAGTGCCCTCTTGATCTACAAATATGAGTCAGACGTTGTCGAATTAATTTGACTTTTACTGTCTTTAGGGGTTATTTGGAAATCACTCCAAAGAAAAGCGCGGAATCAGCATTTCAGGATTTCATTTTCTCTGTGCTCGATTGGGGCTGCCTTGACAGAGATGTGAAACTCCCATTGATTGATCTTCCCCTACACTCCCCGCTGACCAGAGAAAACACTCGATAGCGAATGCGAGAGGGGATTTAAATTGGACAAATACCGTCCACCTCACTTGACGGATAAGGTAGCTATCTGTTATTCTCCTGTGGTCCAAAGTAATCCGCTTTTAGAAGTGTTTAGCGCGTGGTCTAACCTCGGCGTAGTGCGACGTTTGCTAGCTTATAATGTCGGCACTGTTGGACTTGTTTTCCCCTGTAGACTCCGCTTCCTGTTAGCCTTGGGCTAGCTGGAAAATCGACATTATGCTAATGAACGCGTAGGTATAGTCAACCATCGCCTAAAGGGAGTTACTTTAGTAATTTTTGGTCGATACCCGTAGCGAATTAGCGACAATTTTCCCTCCTATACAATCTAATAACTTTGTTTCGGTGCCAGCTAAAAGGGCTACTGGTTTCCTTTAGTTTGCTAGCGCTCGTCATCTAGCCATCTTGCTTGTGTTTAGGGTTTAAGTATTTAACTTGACGAGCGATTAATGTTGACTTTAGTAGTTTGTTAAAACACTTGTTAGTAATATCGTATTCGTTTAGGACCAAATTGTTTGCGGCTCGTAGCTTTAAAAATACTTAAATAGAGTGTGGAAAAGCCTGACTGAGCCTCTGTGTAAAGACAATAGAGAATCTGAGACTCGCAGCTGTTGTGTTGGTATCGACAAAAACCAATAATAACCCACCTCGAATCAATACTATCTTCAGTGTTGTTTTTTGTATCGCCTTTCTATACCAATACAGAATAAATAATTCACTTTTGTAGGTGGAAAAGTGGTAAGGTAAAAGGCGTATTCCGTGTATTTGCCTCGCTCACAAGGCTGTAGGGGGAGTGTGGTAGGGGTCGATGCAGATGGTGCTTGTGCGACATATGAGGGCTTCCAGGTACCTCTGCTCAAACTAACAGCTGTAAATGTCTCAGAAAACACTCACAGCAGCCCGTCGTCATCACAGGTAACCAAGCAGAGAAAGAAACGCGAAGACTATTTTTCTGGACATCCATCCCTCTAGCTTACCTTCATCACGTCCATCCACCACCACCGCCCTCCTCCTCCTCCTCCCCGGTCATGGACCCCCCGAGGACGCGCTCTCGGTCTCGCTCTGGCTTCTATCATTTCGGCTTGAGCGGTAACGTAGGGGCGAACGGCACCGGTAACGCGGTCGGTAGCGGCAGTATGATGAACGCCAGCGGAGGAGGAGGGGTGAGCTACCCACAACAGAGCACCCCCGGCTGGGCGCAGCTCCACGGTGGTCGCACCTACCCGGAAAGCCAGCAGCAGCACACCCAGGGGAGCTACCTGTCCGCGGGGGCGCAGCGCCACTCCTCGCACGGAGCCCACAGACACCCCGGGGCCGGTAAGCAGGCTTCAGTTTATCAGGGCCTGCAGCCCGGCCAGATGCACCATCATACACTCAGATATTCAGAGCTATTGGGACACTTTTGAACCTGACTTCTATGAGCATTCTTGTCTTTGAAAATGTTAAACACATGACATGATGCCCAATAAGAGAAAAAAGGTAATCTTTAAGGGCAGCCTTAACATTATTATCCTAATTGTTAGCAATGTTAATCATATTTACACATAATCTCAGATGCTCACACAATTCCATTCAAAGAGCTTTACTGACATTAGGGATGCACAGTATTACCAGAACAGTATAGATATCAGACAGGCTCCCCACAGACATGGCTGGGCCCCTGAAAGACGTCATAAAGGGGCGCTGGATTGGTTCAGCAAGTCAATGCACTTGGTCATTACAGACCCAAAAGCCAAGTTCTTTGCATAATGGCAAGGTTTTTTTAAGTGTTCATTACCTTAGGGGCCTACATGAGGGTGCCAGAGCCAGTAAGCATGTTCACAATGTACTGTACTTCATTCATAGTGTTTGGTGTAATAGACTGCTTGCCTTGTGACATGGATAGATTGTCTAATTCTGATTCCTTAGCCCCCCAACAACAGTTAAACTACAAAATACTTTTACTATTTTAAAAAGAGGAGACTTACATTTTCATACAGGCAGCAATAAAATAAGTATGTGTTGTGGCTTTAATAAGTCATGGTAATTGTTAATAAAAGGAAAAGGGGTATATCTATCTATCTATCTATATATATATATATATATATATATATATATATATATATATATATGTATATATATATATGTATATATGTATATATATATATATATATATATATATATATATATATATATATATATATACATATATATATTTATAGTTTGGTTTCAGGATGGAACATTTCTTTGGTTATTCTTTGAAGGCCCCAGGACTCTGGGCCTCTTAAAGCCTAACCCTTTAACCCCACATACTGCCTAAAAAGCTCATTATCAGTATCAGCAGATCTAAAAATTTTGCCAATATCCATCCATCTATCATCTATTCTATCATCTTATCCCTTTTGGGGTTGTGGTAGGGCTGGAACCTGTCCCACCTAACATTTGGCGAGAGGCGGGTTACACCCTGAACCGGTTGCCAGCAAATCACAGAGTCGCATAAAGAGAGACAAACAACCATTCATGCTTATACTCTTAGGGCAATATAAGGCCCTGTCCACATGGAAACAGTATTGAAAATGTCAAGAAATGTGTCCAACCACACGAAAGAACTAAAAACGCTGTAGTATATAAGCCGGGTCTGTAAGTGGCGCTGTAACGCTCCTGCAGACATGCACCAAAACCAGAGTAGGAGACATGGGTCATGCGCATACATCCTGAGAAATGTCAACAAACACTGGCGTATGGTGTTCTCCGTGTCCTCTTGTTGCTCACAGTCGTCGTAGAGGAGCAGAGGATTTTGCTGTCAAAGCCGTAACAAGCTCAGTGGCTTCTGCAGACACTGTATTCTGCCCCCGTTTCTGTTGTTGACAGGGTTTGTGTGTGCGGCTATGACATCCTCAATTCTGAAGCTGTCTGTATTTGTTGTCCACACGGAAATGCAAGATTGGTGTTTCAGATTAATCCACTGTGGGACCCGTTTTCAAAAATGTGCATTTTTGGACACCCAAAACACTGTCTGTGTGAACGTAACGCCTATAAGATCAAAAACTGGTGCGGATACACCTGAATTTGTCTCTGTGTGGACGGCCCCTTTGAGTCACCAGTTAAAGTAGCACGTATGTTGTTGGTCTGTGGGAGGAAATCAGAGTGATTATGAAAATGCCGCACAGAAAGACCCTTGTTGACACTGGGAGCCGAATCAGCAAACTTCTTGCTGTGAACCACATGCACTCACCTGTCACGCCACCGTATTGCCCATTTTTGCCAATATTTACAGCTGGTGTTTTGGACCTATGAACTGGCCATATATACCCAAAATTTAGACTGTAGCATTGGCAAAATGTACTGTAAAGTTTGCCTCATTATCACTGAGAGTTAACTACTATATATCAATAGCATAATTCTTTGAATAATACAATTTTGTTTTTCTTGCTTTACGTATGTTTCTAACATAAATGGACCAAAACCATTAAAGAATCAGGTCAGTTTCAGTTAAATGGAGGCATTGTCCTCTTGACAGATAATATCGGTATCAATGTCAGAATAGGCTACTATAATGAGTTAGGAAATATCAGCAAAAACCAATACAGTGCATCCCTAATTGGCATAAATGTTGTAAGCCATTATTGCCAGAGCATTTCAGTAAAAAAAGAAAAAATCAAACAGAAATAAATTGTTTGAAATAAAAGGGGAGAAAGTTTATTGTTATGATATAAATTAGTAGCATTATGATATTGAAAATTAAAGTATGAACGTAGATAAAAAAGTTTTACACTTAAATGTATATGAAAAACATCCAGTGATATGAGAATGAAACAAAAACATTTTCTTTTTTAAATGTGAGTGTTTGTGTGTGCACCTTTATATGTATGCAGACAGAACGAATGATTGATGTGTTAATATGAGTGCTGTGCTTGTGTGTGTTCAGGTTCTCACACACTTTGATATCTTTGCTGCAATCATCTCACAGTTCTGCGTTTCTCCCAGTACATGTGGGATCACCTCAGTTTCAGTTGTATACTTAAACTCTGGGCGTGTGCATTATTTGGGGATAGAGTTCCACTCTTACAGACTGGTATGTTAGTGAAGATGTGAGGAAGTGGAGCTCGGTCTCTTCCTGATTAGCGTCACAATGGGAGCAGAGTTTGTCTTCCTCTGGGGACCAGCTCTTTTTGTGATGACCTGTCTCTGTAGCTCATCTGTGGTCACTGAATCTGTACCTTGTCAGGACTTTCTTCTGTACTTAAGAAATCAGCCATTGTTTCTCACAATGAGAATCCAAGTTTTATACATTTAGGATAAATGAAATCATACTAATATGGTAATTTAAATGTACTATGGCCCCTTCTGTTTGTTTGAAGTGGAGGCCGTCACTCCTAAATAAGGGTTCAAAAACTTCAATTACAAGGTCTGTTATTCAAAGTCATCACTCATGAAATGGGAATTTAAGGCTTGGTTTGCATGTCCTTTTGTGAGTACTAAACACATTTTTTTTCTTAATTTTTTTTTGTAGCATTTGAAAATAAGTAGTTATTGGTGGACCACCACCACAAACAGATAAATCTAGAGGAAACACAAAAAGCCCTTATGAAATGGCTTTTCTTATCTTGGATACTCAGTCAGTTGTCAGGGTTTGCTTGTGGACAGATATCACATAATCTTAGGGAGAGTATTCTTTCTTTGGGGAGATCCATATCCCCAAACGACATCAGTAGGGGAAAAAAAAAAATCTTGTTTAAATTCACTTTCTCTGTTAGGCAGGGCAATCAGCAGAGGGAGAGAAGGATTTTCTTTTTCATGTTGAGTGGGTTTGTTGACGGATCATGGATATATTTGTTTTAAAAACATTGAAAGTGTTTGTTGTATTTTTATAATATGTGATATAATCTCTGGTTTTGTTGCAGAAGTACATGGATTTGGAGTTTCTTTGAAAACATTCTGAACTTTATTAGAGCTGATAGTTTTAAGAGCTTGAGGTGAAATAAGGAAAAGCCCATGTCATGAGGGATCATCCTCCTGTCTGATTTTTGCCCCGCCCACCTTCATGATGTCACACCAGTGAGGTCATACCGTGTGGCATCTCCGCCTAGGCTCAGCAAAATGTTCTTAGTTTGAGTCATCAGGTCAGAAAATAAATCCTTTTTTTGTTTAACTGTGCCATTCAAGCCTGATGTCCCACTCACCCTTAATGTACTCACAGGAATCACCCCACCCCCAAAAAGAAAGAAGGTACAAGCAGACCACAAGCAGCTCAACAGGCTTTGAGACATTCAACTGAAAGGCTTGGTGCTTTCAGCTATCGCTTGAAAGGCCAACTATATGTCATGTCAGGTGTTGCTGTGGGGTCTCTGATGTTGAGGTTTAAAGAACATTTAACCAAGTCAACAGAGCAAACCAGGCTGCTCAAGTTTGATTTGTATGTCAATATTGAGTTTTAAGCAAACCTTTGTTAAAAAAGTAGGCCTTTTCTTTGAATAGACCAGGGACGGAGAGGCTGAAGCCCTGCCAGTCATATTATGTGCCTCTTGTGTTCAAAATGTAAAGAAAATTACATTATGTACAGGTGGTAAATTTGTTGATAAATGATGGACCTCTTAAATAGGGATGCACAAGACTGGATTACAAGAAAGGTATATTTACCTTATTCTCATTGCCAGAGCCCCTAATAGTAAGCTGTTGTATGACACTCTTTTATTAGAATTCTGTTATTATCATTGATAATAAAAATTCCACAAAATATATAGCTTTTTAGTGGAGTATGTGTGAACAAACATTTATAAATCAGATGCAAATTATAGTGATGAATTTAATGAGCTGAATAGAACAAATAACAATATGAGCTGTTTGTTAATGCAGTTATCAAGATAATTGACCAGTTATAGAATCCAATTTTTCTTTTTTCCCAATCATTTATTTTTGCATTTTTTAATTCAATTCATTTATTATTTTACAAACACATTCACTTCAAATGATAGTTTAATGTTTTTGCAAATATAAAAAAATACTAATAATGCAAATATTATTGACAGAATATTTCTATTTTTACGGATCTTCCTTTGAGATTTGGTCATGTTTTTTATGTTTACAATTTAAGGGTATTTGGATTTATTTGACTCATGGACTGTATTGGGGGGGGGGGGGGTGCCTAATGTGGCCTCTGGGCTGTCAGTTACTCATCCCCGCCTTAAACCCTTAAATGTGTGGACATGTATGAATATTTTGGGAAAACAGTTGATTTTCTCCTGAGATAATTTGCATGTGTAGGATATAATTTTTGTTTTTACATTTTCACAAATGCCCACTTCCTTTAATAGATATGTCAAAGCTTTTAAAACATTTTATAAACTGTTTCATGTCTAATCTTATTTATGTTTTGAATGGGTACTTTAAGAATGTGAAAAGAGTGAACAAGAGTTTTTTACACTTGGTATTAATGCAAGAAAAATTAGAATCTTGGGGAAAAAAGAACGCAGTTATAAACCATGTATCTTCTTTTTTTATGCTTCCATTCCTGTGGTGTCTCTTTATTAGCGTTGTGCAAACATTTCAACCAGTAACAATTAAATGCCTCTCTTTTCACTCAAGTGCACTTTTCTTTATCCAGTTATCTTTTGGGAAAACTCAATAAACTACAAGTTTATATTTTAGTGATCATCACCGTTTTATATCACTATCAGGCAAATGTTTCCTGTAGGATACAGACATATAATGCCTTTTAAGGGATACAGACATTCATTGCCCAATAAGAGAAAATCCAAAACAGGTTTTAATTTCAGAGACTCAAAATTTTCCCTGAAAAGAAAACATTTTCTATAAGAAAAAAAGTCCTAAGTGTAATGAAAAGGTCCATACTCGATGTCATTGTCAAGCTGGCTGCCATTTGTTTTTTTTTGTTTTTGTTTTTTTAATTAATTACAAATCTCTATTTGTTTGTATAAAGTCAAATGATCAGAATACATGATCCACGCTTTGATTCCCTTTACAGCGGTCAAATGTCTTTTATCCCCTGGATACAATTTTTTTTTCAGGTTAAGAGGAGCTGAACAAATAGAAAGCTTCCTTCTAGTGAACATTTCTGATAAATATGTTGGGATTTCAACATTATTGTTGAGCTAGAAAGAGGTTCACTTTCTTTTCATTAAAAAAAACAGATCAGAGACAGATGTTTTACTTTGAGGTGTAGGTAGCATCAAACTCTTCTTCAGAAAAGAAAAGAAGTAAAAAAAATCTGAGATATGATTAAAAGAGCAGTTTAGAGGCTTCAAATAAATCCTCAAATTAAAGCCCTCAAAAGATTTTGTTTGTCTTGGATCACTCAGTTCCTTGTAGTTTACAGCCAAATATGTCATCTATGAGCCTAAATACTTTTCATTTTTTTTATGACTCTGCGCAAATCTCTGTATTATGCTAAAATAATCATAGGAGGAAGACCAAAACCTAAGAGGATGCTGCAGATAAAAAGATTGTTGCACACAAAACTACTTATTCAACTGTCCAAAATTCCTTATGGGAATTCTTGAAAAGGCACAAAAACCTTTGAAGGAAGACAGGAGCGCAAAAAAATATGAGGAAATAAATTTAGAGTTCACGTTCAATGTTCAGTTTAAAATTCAGTGGCTCAGCAGTTTAGCGCTCATGCATTACCACAATAAGGTTGCAAGGTGAAGTTTACATGTTCCTCCTGTGCATGCATGGGTTTTCTCTCTGTATTCCAGTTTCCCCCACAGACCAAAAACATTCACATTAGGTTAATTGGTGGCTCTAAATTGCACTTTGGTGTGAGCGTAGTTATCTGTCTCTACATGTTGACCCTGTGTTTGGCTGGCCCAGAGTTTACTCAGCCTCTTGCTCAAAGTCAGCTAAGACAGACTCCATCCCTCCACAACCTCTAAAGGAATTAGCAGTACAGATAATCAACAGATGGGTGGGTGTTTTCAAAATAAACATTAGTCACATGATCATTGTTCACCTTCATCAGAGCTGAATCCTCAATATGATGTTTGATGAAACATCCTGGTGATTCATCTCCCTCCCTATGGCTTTCTGATCACATGTACTCTTGCAGTTTGAGTTATCATCAGTTCAGATGTTATCTTTAGAGCAAACATGTTGAGGGCATTCAGAAACTTAAATGAAGTGCCTTGATGCTACAGTATCTTGATATCTGTTGAAGACTCCAGGAATATCCAGAACTCATGAAACCAGACTAGACCCTATCCGAGTTTTAGAAGCATGATAGGATGTTTGCAAGCATAGTACATAACAATAATACTTCAAAAATATGATTATAACCCGGATATTGCAGGCATGAACACATTCAGTGGCACCAGTGTGTTAAGTATCCAGCAGATTTCCATTGCAGACCTTCGGAAAGTGACTTCTGTAATACCAGAGTTGAGTTCCCTCAAAGGCAAAAAATAGTGCAGTGAATGAATGAAAGAAGGCTCTTAATGGGCCTCTGTTGTAATCGCAGCACTGCTGCCAGACACCCTTAATAACCAGCAGAGGGGACACCAGGAAAACACATGCTTTCCAAACTGAGCGACAACAGAGAGGGTCTTATGTGAATGGCTTTAAGGGTGTATCTCCCAGCTGTATGATCTGCCTCCTCCTCCATAACAGCTGCACGTGCTCCTTCCTGAATGGCTGCTATCTGTTTCTCTTTTTTGTGTGTAAGCAAAATAAGTGTGCGGATTTCAGAGTGCATTACAGATTTCCTGTTTATCTGTGCTTGTTTGTTTTGCATGGCGCTGTTTCACGTCTTCTGGCATCACAGGATCCTGAATGTGTCAGGGTTGGATTTCAGAGGTGTTAAAAATGTCTCTATGCATCTCTCCTCACTTTTTCCCCTCCTCCGTTTCCCCTCCTTTTTTTTCATGTCAGACATATTATCACTTGGTCAAGTATTTTTTTAGTGTGTCTTTCATTTTCCAACCTTCCAACGCTGCAATCAGGATTTACACACCTTTGATCCAGTTATTTCAAGAGATCTCCATGGATTTAGAGAATGTCAAAAATGAGCTATTCTGTTTAATTTTGCTGTTTTCTTGTAAATGATCAAATCAGATTTCTTCCTGATGACGGCTGATATTCTTAGGTCCAGTATTCAGCCCCTTGACTCGGGGTTTGCTGTGAACAAATGGTGTTAGTCTTTCCCAGCAGCCATGCTCAGAGGGAACAGGGTTGTTCTTGTCACCAGCAGAACTGGTCCAGGCTTTCTCACCATCTCCTCCCCTTTGGACCCCCCCGCTGTGAATCAGCATTAGCAGACCAAGTTCTCCTCCTCTTCCAAAACACATGGACATCTGAGGCCCTGGACTCAGAGAGGCCTACTTAAAAAAGGGAGAGTAGATGAATTGAGATGCAAGCCATTGGGTTGGCTGTACTGTGGGCTAGTGAGTCAAGCGACAGTCCCTCTGTTCTCCGCAGCCACTAGCAGGGCGCCTTTGAGCTGTCACTATCGCCAGACTTCACATGGCTCTGGAGTGGTGTTGCAAAGACAAGAAAGGAAAGTCGGGGGGAGGGCTTGCTTTCAGATCTGTTGTTTCTGAGGAGCCAGGCGGGGGCTGTTTGGATGAGGGAGGCAGAGAGGGAGCAGCAGAGAGAGAAGGGGGAAGGAGAGATACCCCCCTTCTTTTTGGTGATTAAAGGTTTTGGGGGACTGCTCAGAGGAAACTCTTGTCAGCTGAGTTCAAGGACATCCTTCTTAAGCTGCTGAAACGTCTGCGCGCACATTCTGCATCCAGATTGCACATGTGGGCCGACAGATAAACAGCTGGGGGACCACTGTGTTTTCCCAAGATTATGTGTATGCTATCACTGCTCTATTCAGAGATTTTCCCCCTTTTCTAGTGTTGGGGCAAACTAATCTCATTCACATCATCTGGGAGTCTTTTTTGTTGCAATTTATTGATCTTTGGAGAAAGATTTTTATCACTTGTTCACCACAGATAGATGGAAAATTAAGTGGGGGACAAACAGGCTCAAAGCTGCAGAACTAAAGACGGTTCATTGCCTTGCTCGGGACACTTGAGCTCAGAAGACAACTTCTGAATTGCAGACTTGAAGCCAGGCTTTTCATTTATTAAAAATTTATGAAAGGCTACTCCAGTTTCTGGGTAGTAATAAATCTGAACAAAGGGAAAGTAGTAGTAATAAATCTGAAACCAAAGTCTGATAAACTACATTTCTACCAAGTGGTCTGGCTTGGTTCAATTCAGCTTGCTACAGTTTGCTATGGTGGGGATGTAGGTTGGAAAAAGAGGGTCACATCAGCTAGGTAACTGAGTGACTTTACAGCAACGTGACACAGTGCAGCATCCTGAAGTAGAGTGCAATGCTGTAAACAAATCGCAACAATGCAGGACTCCAGTACTTCATGGAGCATTATTGCAAGTAAACATTCTCTCCTGCAAAAGGGGTGTTCAATTCGCTCACTCTGAATCCACGGGTGATTTAGGCCCTGTTTACACGATAACATTGTCACCAGAAACGGAAAGGCTTCTCCTTTGCATTTTTGAAAGCGCTCCATGTTCACACAGAGATGCAAAAATGACTGAAAACACTGTAGCGTGCATGCCAGGCCAGTAGACGGTGATGTAGGTGTGTAGTGAAACAGTGGTGTCACAACACACGTACGCTTGCCAAAGAAGACAGACTTTTCATAAACAACAATGGCGAGTGGACGCACAAAGACGCAGGAGTTTCTTGTCTGGACGACAAATCCGTCTGGATATATTTGTCTGGATAACAAACCGAGCATGGTAAGCAGCACCCATGTTGCTTGGTAGACGGCCAAAACTGTTGTTGTTGTTCCTGGGATGCGCGCACAACCTTTAGCTGAAAGAGTACTGCACATGCGCCACACATCAGCGTTTCCCTGGAACTGCTGTTTCCTGTTTACATGGAGACGGATACGAAAACATTTTCAAAACTTTTCACACTCTGGACCCTGGTTTCAAAAGTTTGTGGATTCAGGCACTCCAGGCACCGTTCTCGTGTAAACAGAAGGCGAAAACGCAATGAAAACTCTCAGTTTTCTGCCGTTTTTGTTGACATGGAAGCAGGGCCTAAAACATGGTGCAGTATGTGCTTCTGTTCATGCTGCTCTGGCACTGTGATGGTTCTTGCAACCAGTCAACAAACTGCAGCATTTTAACTCCACCCTTTGTCAGAGGCTTGGTATGCGTGGCACCCTTTCGGAGGGGTGTTACGCCCCGACCTATGTTGGCCCCGTGGGGCTAACAATAAACCACAATATAAACCATTATTTCACATGAACATATTACAAAAGTCAAACACCCAAAGAATTTATAATGAAAAAACGGAATAAATCACTGAAGTAATATGAACTTAGGATGGACTTAACAAAACTGAGGAGGAGAAGGACAAACAAGGAGCACCATACAGCATAATACTCATACCCACTGTCTGAACTGCCCAAATATTTGAGAAGATTGAGGTTTTTAAATGAAAATGAGATGGTGTGCAGATTTTTGTAATGGATTGACTCCTATACCAACCAACTTCCTGCAAAAAATACATGTAGTTTTGAAAGCTTCAGTGCTGTTGAATATAACTAATCCTTTTCAAAAGGGAGAATTATTGTTTTAATCAAGTAGTATCAAATAAATATCCAAATATCCATCATGCTCCCTGTCATCGTGTGACAGAAGGCTCTACTCCCTAATTAATAACTTAATAAAATTAACTGTGTTGGGAATGTTAGTTTACATTTTTTACTGTTTAAGTAAATTATTGTCTATATTATGTAAAAAAAAAAAAACAGTAAAAGATAATTTATTATGACATAAAGGGATTTCTTCAAATGTACGATTTACCCAACCCCCTGGACAACACATTTTGTTCTTGATTATTGACCTAGAGATTTACTTTTTTTTTTATTTTAAAATTGCTGGATATATTGATCAGTTATTAATAATACAATTTTGGTTATATAGATAAAAGTAGAACTAAGCTATCAACCATAGACCAATGTCATTATCTGCATTAAGCACTATAACATGTTCAGAGCCAACAAGAAGCTCTGCTGTGTCGAACTCTTTTGATAAGTCGACGTCTGTTGCTGTTTCTGTGAGTCAGTACCCACTCTTTTCATGGTGGATCAGAGAGAATGATTTGTCTGTGAGAGCCACAGAGGATGGTCCAGTGTGACATCTCATAGAGATGGCTTCTTTTTCTGTCTACACGTTTAGAGCAGGATATTCAAAGGATTTTCTGGGGGGCAGTGGGGATGACAGACCCTTGTGGAGGACAACAACACGTAGAATGATGTTAGATGTATTTTTGTTACTTCTGTCAGATTTTTTTTCAGTTTTTCCATCTATTAAAGAAAATCTCTTGTCTGAGTAGCACCCATTTAAGTACCCCTCAAATTGTGAGGATAAAATCAAAACCTGTGTGTTGTGTGTCTGCTGGCCGACAGACCCTATATCCACATGACTTGTGATATTGATGTTTTTTCTCAGCCTTATCTTATCTGATTATGTCTTTTTTTTTCTCCTGTGGCCTGCAGGAGGAGTACTACATTTTCATCCAGATAGTGTGTGCAGCGATGACCGGGAAAAAGTAAGTGTGAAACATGACCCATGCCTGTTGGCTGGCCTCTGTTCCTGGTTTGAATGGGATGTGAATGTCATTGTTTTCTTTTCTTATTCCCTGTCCTCTTTTGTCTGTCCTCTTTTTGTTTCTCCCTGACCCACCCCCTGCTTCTGCCTCCCCCTCCTCCAATACCTCCGTGTGCAGATGGAAGACAGCCCGAGTCCTAAGAGGCAGCGTCTTTCCCAGCAGTCCATGTTGGATCTAAGCTCCGCCCCTCCCTCTACCCCTTCTTCTCCAATTCGCCCCTGGGAGCTGCCTCCCAGTCGCAGACCACACCCCCACTACATGCCAGAGAGATGCCACACTCCCCTTCGCAACCGACGCAGGTGAGTGTGTATGAAATAAAGGCATGTAACAGCTATTTTCATAATTATGCATTAATATTTTGGTTGCATGTGCAGAATTCAGTGGACCAAACAAGCTAAACCAATCACAGTATACAACTAAATATGAAAAAAGATAAAGAAGATTTAATTTCTGTATGAAAAATGTTTTGATGTTTAATGTGTGATACTGTAGGTGTCAGGGCACCGTGAAATATAGTAAAACTTTGTACTTTTACGAAGGTGATGACTCAAATTCCCTTTTGCAGGAAAAAGGCATTTAAAGATGTCACATATAATTTTTATGATCTTTATGCCATTTTATCCACAGCTCATGGCCTATTTAGTTAGTCTTGGCACAAAATGATTTTTTTTAGGTCTGTCTATTGTAGGCTGTGAAACTTTTCTTCAGGGGCCCATATTTACTTCGTAAATGAGAGCAAAGGGCCACAAAGTGGGCAAATGAATCAAAACATAAAACGCAAATTATGTTCGACCTCATATTTTTGCACATATGAAAAACAAGCTCACATCTGGATATTTGCCAGATCAGAAGGCTAAGAAGAAAAATGTTGCCTCTTATTTTCTGTAGCTACATGTTTAAAACTGTGGCACTTCTCTTAATTTATTAACATTGTGAAGGTTTAAGTTTGCATTTACCATGCCAGTTGATAATACATTCTGCTGCATTCGATACTGGTATGGTAGTGCTCGCCTTTTTTGAAGATATTTTCTAGACAGACTTAATCAGAATAATCAAAATTTAAGTTTTACCACCAACGGACACATTTGCACCAACAATGCAGAAAATGTAAATATAAAGAGAAAGTCGCTGAAAAACATACAGTAGTGTTCATGAAGCATATTTTCCGACTTTTCAAATCTCATTCCTTTCTTTGGTTTCTTGCCTTTTGTGACCATCTTTACTGGTGCCATTTGAACAAAAATTAAGTAACAAACGCAAAAAGGTCAAGCAGATCTAAAAAAAAAAATTGAGTTTAATATTAACTATTAATACATTTACTTATCATCTTTTTTTTCTAGTTTACACATTTATCAGTGACAAACCTTTGAAAATAATTACAAGTATAAGATAGTTTTAGATAGTAACATGAAAAGCAATACCATGTCATGTTGATATAATTTAGCCTAATGGCAACAGCAAGGCAATCATCGACATTTCAGGACCGTTGAGGTTGAGCAGCAAATCTTGTTGTGAATTTTATTTATTTATTTTTTGAGGACACTGCAGGCCTGTTTGGGCTTATAAAAGTGCTTAACCTTGGCTGTTTACTCATGTGTGATCTAGGTGCTTTTCCTCCATTTATTTAATTGAGCTAAACTTTTGCTTTATCAATCAAACTTTATTCGTATAGCACTTTTCATACAGGACTTTGTAATACAAAGCGCTTTACATGGGAAATCAAATAAAATAAAACAACAATAAATGAAATAAAAGTAGAAAATTGCATAAAATGAAAATATAAGAACCCCCCCCCCCCCCCACACCAATCCACATTCAAAACACACACTTATTTACTCAAACACACCAAGACATAAGATGGAAATTCTGACAGAAAACAGAATTAGAATTGGAACAAGAGGACTGAGGAGTTCTGACATTGGGAACAGTTAAAAGTCCGCTACCTGAAGACCTGAGGGCTCTACTGGGCTCATATGGTAAAAGCAAATCGGATAAATAGGAAGGAGCAAGACCATTAAGAGCTTTAAAGACTAATAAAAGAACCTTAAAATCAATTCTAAAAGATACAGGTAGCCAATGCAGAGACTTTAAAATCGGGGTGATGTGGGCTCTCTTTCTGGTCTTCGTCAGCATGCGTGCAGCAGATTGACATCAGAGCTTTATTTGCTAAATATAGATTATTAAACAGGATGGTTCGTTGTCCTAACAAGTATATGCATCAAACAGTAATAAACGATAACAAATAAATTAAAATAAATTAATTGTGGTTTTGAAGTTGTGTTGATGTATTGCCGTAGCCATATTATAACAACAATAAAAAAACATTTATCACACATGATAAAAATGGAGAAGACGGCTGCATGGTGTGTGACAGTTATCAATTCATGTTGATCAAGTTTTTTTATGATCATGGAAAGCTAAAATTATGTTTGAATGTTCAACTTGATTAAAGACCCAGCGCTAGCTTAGTTCTCAGCTACCGCATCAGCAGCCTTGCTATCAATTAAATGTCAGTGGTGTAAGCTTCACAGCTGCTCAGAACCTGTACATTGTTGACTTAACCAGACACAACGGAAACTGTAATGCAGAAAGAGGCTATAAACCTTTTTTTTCCTTATATGAGACCCCCCGAAAATAGTTGGTGTCTTAAAAACGCATGAGACTTTTATTACATAAGTTTATTGTGTTCTATCTGTTTTAAATCAACCACAGTAGGTTACAACTATTATTTGCGTTTTAAGAAATAGAAATAACTACACAGCTAATTTTGCTTTGTTAACTTGTCGACATTTTCCTCCTCAGCCCTCCAATGAGACGCCAGCGTGGCCGGAGGGACCGCCTGACCCGCCACCACCACCACGCTCACAACAACCACCATCACTTCAACAGCAACAACAACCACCACCACCACCATCATCCCAACGCCCACCATCATCATCACCACCTGCACTCCCACCACGTCCCAACCTCAGGCCTCCAGGACGAAAACTACCGCCACCCAGCTCCGCCCCAGGGCTATCCACCATACAGCCAGCAAGCACCCCGAGGACCAGGACCAGGTCCCGGGTCTGAGGAGCGCCCAGGCCACCATCCTCAAAACCCTTCCCCAAGGCCGATCCACCAGTCACCCAACCTGTCTCCCAGGCTGCTGCACCCTGCGGCTCATGCACAGCATCCCCATCCACATGCCCATCCATCGCAGCAGCAGAGCAGTGTGGTTTTGGACCTTCATGAGCAGGTGACTTCATTAGATAGGAAGGATTTGTTTGATTTAGTGTATTAGGAGTATAATAATCTTAACATACAGTTCTGACTAAAAAAAAAAAAAAAAGTGTTTCAGTGGCATTACAGTTGCCTTCACCTTCCAGGCTTTCTGTAGTGCTTCATGTTCCTATTTCCTGATGTTGCTATAACACAGGATGGCTACATCTATCACAACAGCTTTCCTCTGCTGCTGATCTGTGATTACAATATACAGTTAGTTGGCCATTACAGTTTTGTCAGTCTGTATCTGGAAGTCCCACAGGATCTTAGCTCGGCCATTCTCCACCACCTTTGTAGGTGTTTCCCATTTTGGGATCAACTTGGACCTCCAGTTCATATTCTGCACAGATGTTCCTGTACACTATGCCGTCCACGTGGTTATGGCGTTCCATGTATTCTTTTCCTGCCAGCATCTTACACCCTGCTGTTAGGTGCTGGACTGTTTCAGGGCCCTCTTTGCACAGCCTGCACCTGGGGTCTTGCCTGGTGTCGTAGATCTATTGCTCTGGTGCTTAAGGCCTGTTCCCGTGCCGCCATGATTAGTGCCTCTGTGCTTCCCTTCAGTCCAGCCCTCTCTAGCACTGGAAGGATTTGTTGTCATATGTACAAAAATGGAGAGCTGCAATGGGGAGTCCTCAACTCAGAAATGAATTAGCATTTTAGCACATCAGGAATTTTCAGCTAGATGCTAAAATTAGGTCTGTGGTAAAAACAAGCTCAACATTTCCTACATCTTAAAGAACACCTGGAAGAAGCCCACTCTTGAATTTGAAACTTTTCACATCTTAGTGCTTGCTAACAAGTTGTCAGCTGGGGCTACAGAAGTCCCTTTCACAGCACATTTATGCAGATGTGCTGCAACAAAACGCTTTCATCATAGCAACAAGACATTCACATTAATTCCACAAGGACTTGATATTTGTGTCAGTTAACAGTTTAATAAGGCCCTGGAGGGGCTTGAGAGAGCTTGACATGGCACATGCTTCCCATAAACAGGAATAATAGTAATAATAGTAATAACAACTTTATTTGTGTAGCACTTTGAAAATTAAAGGTTTACAAATTGCTTTAACAGACAGGAACATACAGAGAGCAAAGCACAAGAGCTTAAGCACAAAAGGAACAAACCAATAAAAGGCACAATTTTAATTAAAGAACCCTTAAAAAATACACAAATGGCATTAGAAACCCAAACACAATAAGAACCAAGAGGAGACAATCGATTCTCATGAGAGGGAAACAATTTTAAGGAATATGAGGAAAACCTGAGACCCCAAAGTGGGCCCAACATTTAAGGCCCAGGAGCCCAACACTGTTCTAAAAACACAACACGTGAAGGCAGATGCACACACTCACAACTCTACTGCCTAGCTCCAGGGACAGAGCAAATGGGGGTCAGCATGTTCCCTTTTTCAGTTAAAACGCAACACATTTTGATAATATGAGAGACCACAGACTTGAGGACAGTTTTAAAGCCCTTTTTAAATCCGTCAACACAATAGAGGATTCAAGCCTGGAAGGGGTCCCCAGGCCTAAAAGTGTCCAGTGTATGGCCAGCCTTAGTTTTTAGATTTAAACATTATTGCACCAAACTTGAACTAATGGATAAGAAAATTAAATGTTGGACTCGCAACTGATAGAGCCAGGAAAATGTCTCTATTGTGGCTTGCATAATTTCTCTCTCCTTAAAGCACACTAAATCAAACATATTTTCATATTTAATTTGTTATGTCCATAATGAATTTCGATCATATCAGAAAAGACAGATGTGTTCAGAATGTCCCGAAAGGAGATGAAATGCATTACATCTGTATTTTATTTGATAGATTCAGATAAATGTGAAAAAAGTGAAAATGAGATGAGGTGTTTTGGTTTTGTACATGGAAAAATAGTTCAACTTATGTTCAGATATTAAATTATATCTACAGATTAAAGATGGAATAAAAATAAAACAGGTGCTGTAGTGTCTTAAAATGTTAAAGTTTGTAAATCAGTCCATCAAAAATGACCATTCAAAAGTATTGAAACTGCTGAAATGCAGACATGTTTCAAATTTTAATATTCTCTTTATTTCTTGACAGCATTTCTTCTTATCTATTCAGTTCAAATTAAATAATAATTAGTAAGTACAGTACAATTAGTAATGTTGAAAATGTGCATCTTCATTTTTCTTTAGAGACTAAACACCTTTTTGTGTTTGTGTTATGCTCGATTTTTTGGTCCTAAAGTTTTTTGAATAGTTGTTACCACTTGGACTGTTCATAAGTGCTAACTTAGTTCAGTTTTTATGTTTCAAACATATGAATGAAAAAAAAATACATATACTCACTTACCTACTTATAATTATATACATACACATCCACACATGCATGTACTGACTTGCACCTGTAAATTCAGTAAAGATAAATGAAATTCAGTGTCTATGTTTGAGTAGATGCAATCAATATATACACTACTAAAAAGTTAGGGATATTTGTCTTTCGGGTGAAATTTCAAGATGAAACTAAATGTGCTATAACCTTTACAGATGAACTTAACGTGACTTCTCTAAACGTTTTAATCCACATGTCCAGCTGTTCATTGTTTCAGTACTTTTCTCACAACTTGCTTTCCTCTAAAAAGGAGCTTAATGGCAAAATTCACAACAGGTGTTTGATCCATGAATCGAACAATACATTTCCTGGTTCAGTCAGAATTAAACAGCCCTCGTCCTCATGCTTTTCACATTTTGACATCATGAGAACAAGACGACACCTAACAATTGATCAACAGTACCTCCCCATTGCGGGCCTTCAAACAGGATGTTCTCAGACGGAAGTGGCCACTGAGCTTAGAGTATGACAGAGTGTCATCAGCAGGTTGCAACAGAGATACAGAGAGTCTGGAAGAGTCACAGAAAGGCAGAGAAGTGGACGTCCTTTGGCCACATGCTACACTGATGACTGCTTCATTTTGAACAGTGCCCTGCAGAGCCAGATGATGAATGTGACTCAACTCATTTAAGGGAGGTGAGAGGCTCCCAAGTGTCATGTCAGACCATTCAAAACCGTTTGCATCAGCGTGGTCTGCGTGCTCGATGACCTGCATGGGTACCTGACCACCACCATCAGGCACAGGTGTCATCGTCTTGCATGGGCCAGGGAGTATTCATGCTGGACGAGGGACCAGTGGGCCTCAGTGCTGTTCTCTGATGAAAGTTGATTCATGTTGAGCAGAAATGATGTCACCAACGATGTCGGTGAAGTCAAGGAAAGTGCTATGCATTAGCCACTGTTGTTACCAGACAAGCCTTTGGTGGCAGGTGGTGTGGGGAGGTGTGTCTAATCAACACAGAACTGCCCAACACTTTGAATGGTACAGTGACAAGCCCATACTATCTGAATAACATCATTAATCCAGTCATTGTGCCCGTGCATGAATAACATAGGCCTAATTTCATCTTCATGGATGACTATACTACAGCTCATCGGCGTTGCATCATTAGTGAATGGCTGCTGGAGACTGGGGTACCACGAATGGATTGGCCTGGATTTTTTGCAGACCTGAATCCAACAGAAAACCTCTGAGATCAGCTGAGTCATTGTGTAGAGGCTCGTAACTCTGTACCCCAGAACCTTAATGACCTGTGGGATGCCATGCCTAGACAATAAGTTGACTTTTGTACAGCATGAGATGTCAGTGTTGAGCTGTAATTGATGCTCAAGGGCACATGAAGAGTTATTGAGACATTGAAATTTTTTGAGGTATATGCACAACTGTTGTTGGCTTTTGTTTAAATAAATTGTTTTAGACGAGGAAGTCACCATTGCATGCTTCTACTTAAATGCCCCACTTTTATGATATAATATCACTGTAGCATTAAATTTTTATGTTATCCATTAATTTCACCCGAAAGCCAAATATCCCTAACTTTTTGTGAGTAGTGAATATAAATTTGTCACTTAAACAGACAGTTTTAAATTGTAGATGCATTTTGGTCATAAAATGTATGAAAAGGGTCTTGAAAAAAATGCCTCAAAGTACTATGTTTCACATCATATTTTTTAAAATGCCCTGATAAAGCTCAAACTCACTCCACTGTTAAGCTTTAAATAGTCAGAAATCCAAATAGACTTTTTATTACCTTGAATTCTTGATGAAGAGAAATCATACAGGCTGCTCTGGATATAAAAAATGTACGAAGATTTTTGGTGTGTGTTGATGTAGATGTGTGTTTTCATATGCTTTCTTTGTCTCCATGTGTACCAAATATTCTGAACCCACTGGCTGCATGCTTAAAGTTCAAGATCTCTGACATGTTGATCTCCACCTTCAGGGTTCAGCTCCGGTATCGTATCCTCTGTCTCCTCCGGGAGCTCCACCAGGCCTGCCACCTCGCTCTGCCCCTCAGCAGATCCCAGCATGCTCAGTGGTCTTCAGTGGACAGCATTATCCTGTGTGCAGTGTCCCTCCTCCTGTGAGTGTATGATACTTATTCCAGCTCCTGATTTTGTTTGAATGCTGCACATTTTCTGCTACCAATGACTTTTTTATGGCTTGTTATTTGATGATTTCAACCCCCTGATTAAATGAAATTATTTTCTTCTCATCTCTCTGCCAGGTGCTCCAGACTTGTTCTGTCCAGCACTTACCCATGCCTTACCCGTTTCCATCACTGTTGTCCAGTGACCCCACCTTCCTTCTCCCCCCTCCTCACCTCCCCCATCCCCCCACACACCTGTCCCACCACCCACCTCACCTGCCCCAGCCTGGGCAGTTTGGACCCTATCCCACCCAACAGGCCCGCTCGGTGAGTAAATGCATGACTTGCCTTTTATCAATTTAGCGGCAGCTTTCAGGAAAATAACAAAACTTTTAGAAGCATTTTGTCTCCTTTAGAAACATTAGATTATGTTTCATTTATGGTGCCTAACTTTTTTGGACATCTCAGCCAAAACTTGTTTTCAGTCATTGTCAATGTGTCATGCCAAGGTTTCACCATATATTTTTGTGTTGAGCTGGTCCCTGTGTCGGAATAGACAGTCATGTAGCCATGAAACTGTGCTGTAGCTTGGATATCAGGCCTGACAAACTACACAGATGCATCTGAATACACATCACAGCCAACTCAATGTCAGACAGCAAACAAACATACTGTATCAACAATTCTCTACTTTGTCATTCCAAATGTTACGATGAAACATTTGTTAGCTTGATGCTAAATGCTAGGAGTTACACAAAGAGGTGCTAAGGTGCCTCTGCTACCTCTGCCCTTTCCCTTTTTAGAGTCTGTGGTGGTGGTCCCTCTGTGACAGGGTCAGAACTTAAATAACTCAGATGCTAAAGATGGATTGAGCTAAGCAAAGGACCCTTACATACATTGATTTATGTTAAAAAAAAGTTTCTGCATATGCGGCCCAAAGCCCCATATATGCTGTAGGAACAGATATTATTTTTGTCAACATTATGCGGTATTTATTGTTTTTTTCTGTCCTGTTTTTGATATTTATTTTGCCAGGGGTCAGGATATTTTTCTGTGTTAGTTTTTATTTTATTCTTGTTTTACATATTTTTTATTTTTCTGTACAAAAAGTCTCAAAAGAAATGCAACAAGTGCTGACAGTATGAAAATGACTCTAAAATATAGTGTAAAGGCTCAATAACAAATCAATACGATTGCAAAAACTATTCATATTCTCAATGATGGTAATGAAGAGATTATAACTATCAACCATAACAATGATAATTAGGAGACTCAAACAAGAAAATAAGAGATGGAAGGAGAGAAGAGGAGAGCTGTACATTTGTTTTGGAGGCACTGAGAGTGAGAGGAGATGGTTGAGATGGTTTTTGATTGTCCATGTGCTGATGCATGCGTTTTAGGAGTAGATGCATTCAATGTGTGGTTAATAATTGTTTGCATTGTTTTGATATCATTGGGCCTGTCATGTCACAAGGTGATAGTTTATTTTCGCTTCTGTGTTTTTTCCATCTATTCTCCACTGTTCCAGCCGTTACAGAGGATAGAGAATGATGTGGAGCTTCTTGGAGAGCACCTCTCTCTCGGTGCTGGGCTTCACTATCCTCCTGCCACCCACCCTGCCCTCACGCCACACTCCACACAGCTTCACTTCCTGTCCCATGATCCTCTGCCTCAGGAGTTCTTTGGAGTGGTGAGCTAGAGATTAAGCAGATGTATTATTTTAATATTTCTCCACAAAGAACAAGAGAAACACTCTTGAGTGATATGTAACGTATACTTTGTCTATCGCCTCTTCAGTCCTATCCAAACTTTATCCCTCGGCGTCTCCCGGGGCGACGGTACCGCTCACAACAGCCACTGCCACCTTCGCCTTACCACCCAAGCCTCCTGCCTTACTTTCTGTAAGTACATCAGTATGTTGCCTCAAACAGGGCAGTGAGGGAGAGAATTTTCTGTTTTTGATTTTGAAAAAATCTTTGTGGCAATTTTAAACAGCTGCAAGGTGTGGATGATGATAATAAGCTCAAAACTTAAGAGGCAACAGACCCTCAGTAAATAATAAAAGAAAATATTTGGAAAAAAAAGATAATCATATCATGCAAACTGTATGTGTAAAGGAATACATTATAATTTGTCTCACAGCTTATGCGAGGTCATTTTTTTTTGACATTTTCTAATTCTTGGCATTATTTCTATTATTGTTTTACAGTTTGGTGTATTAAAAAGTTGAAAATGAAAGAACAGAATTTTAGGACAAAAACAAAAAAGGGTTGGAAGAAATTAAAATTTAACAAAATTATCCTTAGTGAGTTTTGAATACGAATAAAACCATGGAAAAATTGTTTTTTGTAATTTGACTGTTGTATTATCTGCTTGTGCTCTGAGCACATTATTGTAAGGTGCAGGGAGATGAATAATACTGCCATACATTAATTTGTGTCTCAAGACTTTGTAAACAAATATTTACTTGATTTTCTCTCTCTTTGTAGTTCAATGCTGCCAGTTCAGCCCACAGGTCCTGCGATCAGTCTGGAGCTGGATGTTGACGATGGAGAAGTGGAAAATTATGAGGTTGATCTTTATCTGCTCTCTTTATTTCTTCATATCTTCTTTTTTTTGTCATATGGAGGGTCTGATTCTCTTTTAACTTTCTGTATAGGCCCTCCTGAATCTTGCTGAGCGTCTGGGAGAAGCCAAACTCAGAGGATTGACAAAGGGAGACATTGAACAACTTCCTTCTTACCGCTTCAATCCAAATAACCATCAGTCTGAGCAAACACTGTGAGTGCGACCACAAGGTCATGAGTTATGAAAAGCATGAATTATTCTCAGTAGATATTTTGTAAGCTCATCAGAATAACCATGCTATGTGCTTTTACTGTGGATTTTAATTTTTAATTAATAATTTTGTTTTAGTCCAGTTTGCAGTAACAGAATATGGGAGGTTATTTTAACATATTTTTCATAGATAAAGAAGCTAAAAACTAACCAGGATCACATTTTAACACTTCCACATCCTGCTCTTTGTAAGAGTTATACACTGTGGTTAAATGTCCCAATCAGGGTTAGCACATCTGGTAAAGTCAAATTCAGGAACTGTTTTCAAGTTGCACTGTCAAACTTCCAATGAAAATGTTACAATTGGGGTGCTGGTTTGGCAGAGTGGTAAGAAACCAGTCACATCCCACACATATGCCTCTGCCAGCACGGGTTTGAATCTAGCCTGTGGCCAGTTTGCAGAGTGTCTTCCCCCTACTCTCTCTCTCACCCCATTCATAAGCCTATCTACTGTCTCTCTCTCCTGTCAACAAAGGCACAAAATGCCCCCCAAAAAATCTTAAAAAAAAGAAATGTTACAATTATACAAATACATACATATTCAGTTATTATTTCACGTTCTTGCATCGCAAAACTGATGATGACATAAAAAACACAACAAAATTGTGTTTAGTATTAACCCATAGAGGGATGATCGTTTACACTGAAACCCCACCAAATCTTATGTGTGAGATTGTAGGTATGGTAAGGTCAATGTAAAGCATCTGCCTTACTTAAACTGTTCAGTAGATCTTTATGAAATATAAAAGACCCATGAAAATTGTTGTCAGCTTCCTAATTTGACTTGATTACTTCCACATATTCCTTTTTTTAAAGTAAACTATACTCATAAAAACATCACAACCTCTACAATTGTAATATTATTAATCAAATAGGATGTTTTTACATTGATAATGTCTTATCAGAACCCCCATCCCTCCATAGTTTTGTGCTACAAATACTTTTTTATGTTACAGGTGCGTGGTGTGCATGAGTGATTTTGAGTCTCGCCAACTGCTGCGAGTCCTGCCCTGCAGCCACGAGTTCCATGGGAAGTGCGTTGACAAATGGCTAAGGGTAAGCATCTAACACTAAAGAGCTTTATCACTCCCACGAAGAAAAAATGTATAACAAACTTTATATTTGTTGTAAGTATACCTGGGATTTATCACAGTTTGTTCAAGCAATTAAAAATATTCCATCCAGGTTCATTTGATCAGTGAAAAAAGTATCTTTTCTAAGATTAGTGCTGTCAAGATCTTAGGCTGTAATTAAAATTACACACTTCAGTATTTTGTAGTCTGGTCCAATTAATGAGTGAGCTTAGTCATCCATCAATCAATCAATCTTTATTTGTATAACACCAAATCAGGACAAATTTTACCTCAAGACAGAACAGCAGGCTGAAGCCATACTCTTCATTTTATAGACTTACATATATGCATATATACACGTATAAAAATACACATATATACATATACATACTTACAAACCACTGTTAGCACAGCACTGGGCCACAATAGATGACTTACAGTTACAGTGGCGAGAAGAAACCTCTGTTGAGCGGTCGGAAATCATATCCTCTGTAAAGCGTATAATCTATCCTGTGTAGCCTTGTGAAGAAAAGTGTCCAACCAGTGGCCATATGCAACGTAAACCATAACTGATGACTCAAAGCTTTCTTTCCAGATTTACATTTGGGCTTTTTACGTCTTTATTTGAGTGACAGACTGTTAGAGTAGAAAACCCTGTGAGGAGAGTGTGGAAAATGAGCTGAGATTTGGAGCTGAACCTGGCCTGCTTCAAGGACAAAAGCCTTTAAACATGGTGCAACTGAGCCAGCTGCAAAGCCAGACAGGCTCCAGAATGTGACATTTGAATGCCTTTATCCATCTAAAAGGAACAAGTGGAGCCTGACCAACTGAGCTAAAAACTAAAACATACTAACACAACAAAAAAATAGCTTGATTTACAGTATGTAGCACCTTCAAAGCAGATGTTCACAGAGTGCTTGGACAGGCATGGTGAAAGAAGCACAAATAGAGAAGTTAATAAAGTAAAGAATTAATATCAGTTAAAATGACCAAAATTATATAGATAATAGGAAGATGACAACATCACATCAAATGATATTAAAGATAGTTAAACAAAACTATTAAAAAGAAAAGTTTCTACCTTCATTTAGCTTTTAAAAACAGCGTGATCCCAACATCAGAAAAAGGATTGAGGTTGGATACACACAATAACGATAAAATGAAACTAGAAGTGCTAAGAGTACAAACCTTCACCAAGGCATTTACGGTCAGTGGCTGCTTAGCTTGATACACATGTACCCCTGATCCAGACTGAGGTCTAGAATAATTAGGGATGGGGATCGAATACCAATTCCAGTTGAGAATCATTAACAGCTCCATCACAGTATCAATATCATGAGTCTTTTTGCTAATCAATTCCTTCCACTGACAGGGTTCAGAAGCGGACAGAATTGTGGCTTAATTTTTTACAAAAGGCGCCTACTGCACAACCTTAAGAGAGTGGAAACACCAGCAACTTGCAGCAGCAGTTATCTATGCTGTGACGTGTGTCTGACATTGTTGCCACTGAAAATCTACAGGCCAACATTTGCCCACGCGTAAAATCTACAGGAATCAATAAGAGAATCGTTAAAGAATTGGATCGATTAGCAGGATTGTAAATAGCATTGGTATCGATAAAATATTATCAATTCCCATCCCTAAGAATAATTGGATCCGTTAACATGGACCCACATGACGTAAAGGGCTTAACAAATTTATTAGACCACCATCCAAAGCAGGGTTTATAGTCCAGCTGCCCTAAATTAACAGCATTGATAATAACCAAAATCATATTTTGTGTCTGTGATGATCAGTACTTCATTATGTAGAAGCTCCTTCACTGAAATATTTTTGGTGCTAAAATATTATTATTGTAATACATGAATTTTCAAATTGACTGTTTTAAAAACATGGTGAAGCACATTATTATTACTTGATTAAGATGTTAAAGTATAGTTCTTTACTTGCATTACTGTACAAGAAAATAGTTTCAGCGGTGAAATGTTATGCTTGATTACTTACTTATGTCTCTGGAAAGCCCACTGGCTCAAATAAAGCTGTAAAAAGGTGAATTCAGTGTGAAATTCCTCATTCCTGTTAAAATGTATGTCTGATAACGATAACATTTTCAGTTTTGAACATGTTTTTGGGTGATTTCTAAAATATTAATGTTTTCTGTTTATTTTTTATGATCAGTGGCCTAACAGATTGTTTAAGCACTGTACATCAGCTTCTTTCAAAGTGTTACTGACATTAATAGCCAAGTTGTAACAAAAAATGACAGAAACTGCTCTATTGCGCCATATTAACAAATCCTTGGAAAAAGCCTGGATCTGTTTTCATATCACCACCAAAATCTGATCAGTTCTGTGTTGTGCCATGACCAACATTCAAACATTCACTTTTTGGAGTTACAAACACAAACATAACCTGAGTGAGCTTTCTGAGAGTCCATCACAGAGATCTTCATGTATGGAGAAGTGAGTGAGGGTGTCATTTCAGAAGCAACAATTTGTAAACCAGTCTTTCACCCTAGGACAAAAAAAAGTTCTGCACAAACATCGGCACATGATGTCTCACTGAAAAAGCCAAAAATAGTTCTGAAAACAGTTTTTGTGGTAATCAAAACACAGTCTTGTGACTGAGGGCTGTGAAGCCCACCCTAAATAATCAATACAGAAGAAATGAAGAAGATGTCAGTGTGAGGCTGTCATGGGGGATGCAGTGATGGTTAAAAGATAACTGTTTCATGATCACATTTTTAATGAATAATAATCGAGGAGTTCCTTCACAAACTAACCAGATTTTATCCCCCCTCCCCTCTCTGACCTCAGGCCAACAGGACGTGTCCCATTTGTCGGGCTGATGCCTCCGAGGTGCAGAGAGACTCTGAGTGACCACACGAGGGCGCCAGACACTCCTGTTAGATTGTTGAACACGCTCGGCACTACCTGCTCCTCTCATACTGATACAAATGTATTTGCTCACTCACACTCACACACACACACGCACACACACGCCACCACACCAGTGTCTTTTTGTGCAGCACCTCCTCTTTTTACACTTTAAATCTTTAACCCTGTTTCTCCTGACATTTAATCTGATTTTGAATTCTTTTCAAGTTATTAAACATGATGCAATTTCCCCTCTGTCTGTTTGTCCTGTTCACATGAATTAGCCCCTCGCAACTTCAAGTAAACATGAAGGTCAGCTTGACTGCCACGGTGTGTGTGCTTATGTGTGTATATGTGTGTTGATGGGTCAGCCTGGGATGTGGGGCTGTGGTACAAGACTGTGTGTTTTCATTGTGTGTGTGTGTGTGTGTGTGTATGTTGGACTGAGAGAGAATAATTTTTGGGTGTCCAGCATGCCTGAGTAGTTGTGTATCAGACAAGTGTTGATGACATCTGACAGTTTCTGAGCGAGTGACGTTACTTCCTGTTTGTACGTTTATGCACTGTCTGTCTGTATGCATACTGAGTGTGTGTTTGTATGCGAGTGTTACAGACTTAACTCCTTTTCTCTAGTTTGACACTAAGGGTCCATGTTGCCACTATACTTATCGGTTGCCTATTTGATCCATCTGTTTCAGTAGATTTTTATTATCATTGTTATTATTATTATTATTACTATTATTATTATTATTATTATTATTATAGAACCATTATAAACGATTGTTTTCCTGCCTGGCAGTTACCTCATCATTCCAGTTTTGATCATCATTCAGTAAGCGCGCTTCACAGCACTACTTTGAAATAAAGCACATGATATATTTTCTTCTTCTTCTTTTTATAAGTAGATATAAGTTTGTCTGTGACTTTGCTGTGGCACATGTGTTACATATATACATATATCTATATATACTGTATAAATCTACGAATATCTGTATACCAAATAAAAGGCTTGATATGAACTTTTTAAACTTTGCATTTTGTAATTCTTTGTATTTTTTTTTTTTTTTTTAGTATAAATTTGAGGTCTTTTTACTGCTGGATTTGAAGTGTGGGGGACACTTAGGGGAGATGTATCACCCTTTTCCCCCCTTTAAATACAATTACTTGTGGTTAAAATAGTTTTATTCAGTGCTTCAATCAAAATACAATATAGACTAATCACCTGAGGAAATCTTATTGAAAGCCAGCACCAACCACACTTCACATGACGCTGAGATTGGTGTGTCTCTTTAAATACAAATGAATTTCAAACCCTGCCCCTGTCCCCTGTGTGCTCCAGCTGTTATGGGCAGATATCAATGGTTGGAGATACAGTACCAGGGAGGGTTATAAAAATAATGACTCACTGTGACATCACTATGAGACCAGATTCAGAACAAACCATTAGATGTCATGTTGACATCTGTGGACCAAAGATATTCTTGACATCCAAATATATGTACAAATACAAAAATACTGTGAAGTGGGGTTTTCATGTGTCCTTACAAGCTTTCCTCCCCTCAAGTTTGAGATGTAGTCACTTCAAGCTGCCTGTCTTGTGCCACTGGGTGGTGTTGGTGCTCCGTGAGTGTAGCATCACTCCACATCTGCCCCTGCTGAGGTCATGTACTGTTCTTTTGGTTTTACAATCATACCATGTCAAGGACTCCCCTAAACCAGGGTGGGCAGACTGCAGCCAAGCATCTCTCTCAGTTTGGCCCACAAGTCTGTTTCAGAAGTCCACAAATTGTTAACATGGAGAAAATATGACAATATATGCCATGAAACTTAGACATAAAATTATTTTCATTATAATTTTCTATTTTTTGTCTTCAATTCTTTAAAAGGATTAGAGGAGTAAATGCCATCATTTCCATAAAGCTCCTTTACATGCATCATTAAGTGTGTTTTTCTAAATTGAACACATTGTAAATAGAACATATCAAAGTTTATATTACCCCGGATAAGTAGTTTTTGATGTGTAATTTGTTTTCAGTTTATTAAATTGAATGTTACTAGTTGCTCTTGAGTGTTAATGTATACTTCTGATAATAGTGACAATTCTTCCATTTGTAAACTTATGTAGTTCTTAATGTTAAATTTTGAGTATTGTGCATTTTGTAATAATTTTTCCATCTGGCAGCATAGTTAATATTAATGTCTGTGTCTGAAGTTACCTGTCCCCTTCTCAAAGGATGTGCTGCTTTTCTGTTATTTTTAATTAGTGCTAACATTCAGACACTACAACCTTCACTGAAATGAGGGTGCCTTACATTGCAAGTGTACTTGTTTTGCATACTGTAATAAGTGCTTAACATTTGTGAACCATGATTATGCACAACACAGGGATGCATAAACCATCCTTACCTGTTTGGAAGTCCAAATTGAGAGAGTGGAATTATTCAGAAAAACAAGAAATTAAAAGATGTTGTGACCAGAAAAAAAGACAACTTTATGTTAAAAACAATAACCATAGATGATATATTCCAATTTGGTTACTAAACTGTCATTTGAAGTCATCCAGTGGTGGTAACTATTTTGGAAAATGTTGAATGAAAACTCAGTTTGGCCAACCAAAGCAGAGTCAGTCAAAACTAAAGCAGGTCCCAAACCTCTCTACAAAAAGATAGAAAGTTCTGTCTTTCGCTCATGTTAGTTATGACTCTAACATTACTTGTGTCTTTCATGCAACCAAAATAGACTGTTAGGAATAAATGAACCCCCTGTTCTAAAGATGCATGGTTTGTGACTTTCCGTGTTTTGGCAGCCAGTCTGAAGTGGACACTTGAAGAACTACAGGTTTTTTGCACCTCTGTGTAGATTCTCTGTTGAACTCTTTGGGTTGCTGCTCTGTGAAAACAAAAACTTTTGAACAGAAAAATGCTCCCTGTCTAAACTTAAATCAGACATATGTTTATGGAATTTAGAGAGGACATGTACTGGTGATATTGAGGGTTTTTTTCATGATAACTGCTTTGTGTTGTCATCTTAAGATATAAATGAAGATTTTTCTGTGACACGTAGTTTAGCCTCATGCTTGGCTAAAATAATATTTTGCATTTTGCATTTTGCACAGACAAGTGTATTCTTTTTGACCCCTAGGGACTGTTGTATGCATTTACTGTTCATTCTTCATTTTTTTTAACCATTTTGACTATGTTCATGTGTAAGACAAAAATTTTGGTAAGATTGTGTGTTCTATTTGATCTTATTTCCAGCTCTGCTCCTTCAGCGAGTCCAACATAAACTGTCTACAAACAAGTGTTACACTCATGCTGTCAAGCTCAAAATTGGAAACCCATTGAAATCCAGTCAAACTGCAGTTTTTGATCTCAGAATCATTAAAGCACAATAGGCTACATATATTTTATTATATCTGTGCCAATTTGGACCTTTGCCTTGGAATTGGTCATTTTTACTTCATTCCCCGTAGATGACCTCATTTTAACCACATTGTGAAGTGGTTGCCGGCGGCACGGTGGTGCAGCAGGTAGTACATGTACCTCACAGCTAGCAGGTAGCCGGTTCAATCCCCGGGTCAGGCAGGGCCTTTCTGTGTGAAGTTTGCATGTTCTTCCCGTGCATGCATGGGTTCTCTCCAGACACTCCGGCTTCCTCCAACAGACCAAAAACATGCTCATTAGGTTGATTGGTGACTCTAAACTGCCCTTAGTTATGAGTGTGATCGGTTAATGGTTGTCTGTCTCTCTACGTGGCCCTGCAATCGGCTGGCGACCGGTTCAGGGTGTACCCCGCCTCTCGCCCAATGACAGCTGGGATAGGCTCCAGCCCCCCCCGCGACCCCGAAAGGGATAAGTGGTATGGAAAATGAATGACTGAATGAAGTGGTCGCTACGGCCTGAACTATTAAGTTAGACTCAGGGACCTCTGGGACTGTTCTGGGGCATGTTCACTTTTTCGGCTGATACGTGTGATCCTGTGCTGTTAACAAGTGAATCAACTTGAATGTACGAGCTGCTGTGTGGGTGAGACCCCAGTTCATTGAACCCATTAAAGAGCCTGCTCCGTCGTGTTGAAGCATGGACGCTAATGGCTAAGCTAAGTGACACCTCGGATTCTTTCTTCAAACCTAAGCCCATAAGAACATGAAAATGAGAGTGAGTATTTCACGTTACACAAAACAACAAAAATGCATAAAAATCAATTTTGCTGCTAATTATTAATGTGTCCAAGGCTGTAATAATTCAACACACACAAAACAATACTTTGCATGTGGGTGGAAGAGCATACAGCTGTGTGCTGCATTGAAAAATTGTGCCAAACGCAAAGACATTCGGAGGAAAAAGAAAGTGCTTTTTTGCCCAATCCTGCATTTGGTCATACTTAGATCAGTTACTCATCTTTATGTAAAACTCAAACATTTATGCAAAATAAATGTATCATCAACAGCAGTGTACCTTACCAGTAGTCTGGGCTTGTTCTCCTTTAAGGTGCAACCTGTGGAAAACTGCCTAGTTGCCCTTTTAGCCGCTTCACCGATTACTGTCAAGCACCTCATACAACCCAACTTAAAAATACTGAACTATCCTTTCAAATCTGGGGTCAACATGCTTTGTCTTCTTTTGTATTGACAGCCAAAGCCTGCTGCCATAATCTGCATGTCATTTTGTATTTTGTTGTCTTTTATTCCTTTTTGTCTAAAGCCACTTTGTTCGGAGAAAACTGCAGGTTAACTAGATTATTTGGAACATTTAAAGGTAAACTTTAAAAATTCATGCATCCTGTTTAGAACAATGAGGGACGTTGCCAGGAATTCTGGGCCCCGTGAAAAGATATCAGTTTGTCCCTATCCCAAAGCAGCTCCACAGAGTTTCTCAAACCAAACATCTTTCAAGCAAATAAACAAATAAATATGATGAAAAAAAGATCCATCCAACCATCCATTATCTACACCCCTTTCTCTTTTGGGGTTGTGGGGGGCTGGAGCCTACCCCTGCTGACAATGGCGAGAGCCGGGGTACACCCCAAACCAGTCGCCAGCTGATCTCAGGTCAACATAGAGAGACAGACAACCATCCATACTCACACTTACAGCTAAAGGCAATTTAGACTCACCAATTGACCTAACCAGTATGTTTTTGGTCATTGGGGGGAAGCCAGAGTGCCTGGAGAGAACTTATGCATGCACTGGGATGCATTTAGCATGCTATTTGAACATACAGATATTTACAAAACACACAAATCAAACTAATATGCTGTAATAGATGTTCTAAAGAGCCTCCTTTTTATATTAATGTCATCTTTTGGGAATTTCGTGATGCAAAAGTGCCTGATATTCTGTTTTATAGTGTGAAACAAGAAGGACATTGGGCCGGATCTACTAAGATCCTAAATAACAAGTGCTAAATTGTGTGTGCCAACTAAAAAATTGCATGTGCCATTAGTGGGTGTGCTGAGGGTGGTCTACTGCATGCGCAATTGAAAACAGGTGCAAAAGTGATGTGGACCGCCCCCTTTAAGGAGGATTTTGCATATGCTACTGGCTGTCACCATGGAGAGTTTGGGTGAGCAGAGGGGCCGTGAACGAAAAATGAAGTTTGAAGCCATGGAGTTAGAGGCAAATCAACCCACTGGTGAACTCCAGCAGAGACATCTCAGCATTGCCAGAAGAAACACGATTTGGGAGGCCATCTGTGAAAAGCACATAGCTCAAAACTGGCATTGCTGGATAGACGTTATGTCTCTACTGTTTCTGACCAGAGTATTTTATCTCTCATTTTTTATTTTCCTTTTTCTAATTCCAATTAAACATAATCTAAATGACAGCATTCACATAGTTACACAGCTTCATCACCAATAACCTCTCATGTGAAGAGCAGTCTTACAGTTACGCACACACATGACTGATCATTTATCTTTAATGTCCTTTAACTGACAATCCGCACAATCCATTTATCTGTGCCAAGACAATAATAAGATAATTAGGCAAGAACACTTCTAACTTATAACTGAATACATGATTTACCGTGATTGCAAGCACATGCTGCCATGGGAGAAAATCTGCATCCACAGTGCCCTGTGACTGAACTGAAGCATTCACAGCTCCTAAACACGCTGTCAGTGCATGGAGAGTGTGATGCAGTCAGCTCTGAGTGACAAACAGAGTGATTCTGGATATGAAGAGGATCTTTTTTTTAAAGTTAAATGATCTCCTCCACGATATACTAAGAGCACAAAACAAAGAGGGTTTACTTTACGCATGTGTCTGCATGAGTATGATGGCACAATGGATAGTCCCTCAGACAGCCGCCAAATCTTCCCGTCATTCATCAAAAAATTCAGTCAGTGATGGAAAATATTTGGTTAATGCTGTTTACGACAGTCCAAACATGTTGACACACACACTGAAGATTCTCTCACTCTGTCGTCAGCCCTCTGTGCGTAACGCTGTGCCAGTTTGCACCTGCCTTTCAAATGTGCTACGCATAGATGCAAAAACACTGAGCGCGATCAGTTTCGGTTGGGTTTGATAAATCACATTGCAGGTTCTAAGTTATTACTTTTGCATCTCCTTTCCCCAGTATTTTGTGCGTTCTGATAATCTGCATGTATTCTGAATTTTCATGAAGGCAAACATGCTAAATGGATTGCGTGTGCTATTCTGCTCAATCCTCGATGCCCCCGGTTAGTAGACCAGCTTTGCGCACTATCAAGTTTGTATGCGTTTTTAGGCACGCAAGCCTTTAGTAGATCCGGACCATTGTGTGTGTCTTAATTTTTGGATGTAAAGAGTAAAGACATCTTAAAACACCTATGGCAAAATGTTTCTGTCTGTCAGTCTGGCCCTTATCAATCATGGGCCCTTGTGTGTTGGAAACAGATTTACAGCTGAAACCAACATCTTTACAGCCTGGTTCAACAAAAGGCTTTGGTATTAATATTGAAGACTTTCACAGTATGGGGTGTTGAATTTTCACATCACTTAACTTTGAACAATTCTGCCCACAGTCCACAGTCAAGAATTAAGACCAAGTGGCAACCCAGTGCCTGAGAAAAATGAGGCCAAAATTACCAAAAGCTGCATCAGCTTGAGGTTGTCTGCAGAGAAAACAGAAATTTCACAGCTGTGTAAAGGCAACCACTGGTGTTTACAGCCAACATGTAAATATACACAATGTGGCTCCACAAACAGCTTGGATGTAAATATTTAATATATTAATGGCTCTCACTGTGATGGGGTGGCTTTTCCTAGCATCATGCCCATTTTTTATTTTATTGAGGATTTCTGGTTTTGTATAATTAGGGACATAAAATTGGTCCACCCGGTGTTGCTTTTGGTAAAATGACTTTAATTCCCCTTCATCTGAACCACTGTCTGTGAGAGGGTTGATCCAAAGTAAGCTTTAAAGGGTGTTTACATTAAGGCTGTGCCCATGAATAAGCTTCAGCACAATCCAGAAGCTCCTCTGATAGTCTAAAGGTTTATGTCACTCTGGCCTTGTCCAATTCTTTGTTAAGTCAGTGTAGGGCTGGGTGGTATGGCCAACATGATGTTATTTTGTATTGAAAATTACATTATGTAGTTTGTATGTGGGGAGCTTTGCCTACATTAGAATGTAAAGATGAACTATTCTCACAAAACATCAAAATGAATCTCCCTGATCCTTGTTTAATCTCACAAAAACAAATGCAGACGTAGTGATGTGCATGAAGATTGGAGGGCCTACCATTATAAACAACCAGGAATTTTCAGTATATCTTTCTTAAAAACAATGCCACAACTTACACATAGTTGTTGCTTTGTCTCTGTGGAAAGGAAGTGTGAGGAGGATATAAGTGACGGGAGCCCAGGAGGAGCAAAATAAGACTGGAGTATGTCAAAGAAAAAAATTGTTATTTTTGATTTTAAAATTAATTTCAACTAATAATTTGAAATAACGATTGAGTTGATTGAACTCCCTGAAGTCGTTGTGTCATGAGTGACATCTGTATATGACAGGTCATATAAAATTAAGTGTAATGATGCATGTCCCGTAGTTCACTGAACTCAAGTTTACAGACAGCTTAAAGATGCAAAAGAATAATTAAAAAAACACTATTAAAACACATCTCTGCTTTCACTCAATGCGACCCCTCCTGCAGCACGGCTTGTTCCCCTTGCTGTGAGTGTGTATGTCTGTTTCTCTGACCGCTCACAGCTTCTGCTCTGGCAGAATGTCTGCTGTCTCAATCTTCTGTTGATGAACAATCTCAAACCTCTCTACTGTAAACACTGATACAGTTTTCAAAGTTAACTCTAAATGGCAGACGTCACCTCCAGGGTTTGCTGCACAAATGGCTCCAGTTTTGCAAGTAAGCACTGAGCTGCCTGAGGCTTGGGGAACACAAATGTCATTGTTTTTTGTTTCAGTGGACTCGATGCACAAAGCAGCTTACTGACAGTAACAGAGGATGCACAAGTACCTGGGGACAGTTTTTATATTCTTTATTACTCAGTTTGTGGTGCAGTTTCTACTGACATGCAGTTACTTTTGTTAAGTATCCTGAGGGATTTTAGGAGACATTTATTCAGTGGTCTTGGTTATGACATAGACTGATGCCTCTGTGTGACCTCTGAGGACCATCTGAATAATATTGATTATTACAGTATTAGTTTGTAGAAGTTTGCCTTCACTGCCACATAATCTGTGTGATGGCTGGAAAGTTTACATCCTCAGAAGACTGAGTCTATCTATCTATCTATTTATCTATCTATCTATCTATCTATCTATCTATCTATCTATCTATCTATCTATCTATCTATCTATCTGTCTGTCTATTTTCTAAGAAGTCTGCTTTAAAAAAACACTGTACACACATAGTAAAATTAGCAAACTTAACAAGTGTAAATTTTACTGCGATTTATCATTTTATCAGTAACAGTTACATCCCTAAATTGGGTCAGTGTTGATGTAAGACCATTAAACCTGCATACAGGAGGTACATGGGATCTGCATACATGGTTTACTTCCCTGACAACTGAGGCTGATATCAGACAGACTTTTATTGATTATATGAAAAAAGAAAAAAGAAAACAAGTGCTTTAGGTCTCTAATAGAGTGATGCAGAAATTAGTCCAAAAACACAGAAGTGATTTAGCACTTCCTGGTTCCCAATCCTCCAAAGTAAAAGGGATTTAGAATTCTGGTTTCAGACAAATGCCTGAAGTAGGGTGTGTGGTGAACACATACAAATTCGTGAATTCAAAACAATTCGTACAAATAGCAAAACACAATGGATAACCTGCAAAAGCCAGTCTCTAGCTCAAAATCCTTTGTTCATCTCTCAAAAGTTAATATCTGTGTCAATGAACATGTCAGCAGGGCCATCAGAATGACAGTCCTTGTGTCATTGTGTATGGATAAAAGTCAAATTTCTTAGTCATGTTGCCAATATAACAGTGAACTCTGGAGGGATGCTCTGATGTAAACTATGGCTAAAGTTTTTATGACAGTTATTGTAAACTGTAAGCTACTCCTTAGTGTATGTGGGAGATTGATTGCAAGAGACTGGACAAGATTCTCATTTACGCTTTTATTGTTTGTTCTGTAAATTGTTTGCAGACCATGTCATTGCGATACAGAAAGGAAAAGACGGCACTGCATAGCACAAAGAAAAAGACAAAAGTAGGAATGTGAACGTAGGACAGTCTCCTTAGGGAAAACTGTACATGCAGTGCAATAGGAATTACAGTGCAGTGCAGTCTTCCTACACCTCCTGACATTCCTGTCTGTTGGGCCACAAATTCTCATCCACATCACAACGAATATCTTTTCTTGCAGTACAGCATTAAAGAATCTTTTAGTGTCTTATCCAGCCTCTGCAGGCATCTGCTGTGATGTCATCACATGCTGCATCCATGGCAGTCAGAAGGGTCATCTGTGTATATGGCTGGCGATCATATACCTTCCATCTCCATGCTGAGAAAAATTCCTCGATGGGGTTAAGGAATGGGGAGTTGGGTGGGAGGAACTCCTTCAGAATCCTGTTGTGGGTCGCAAACCATTGCCTGATGACGTTGGAGTGATGGAAAGTGACATTTTCCCAAACTATCAAATACTTTGGCAAGTCATCTCCAATCTGGCCCCTCTCTTGCTCAGGGATGAGATAGATCCCTTAGAGAGTGTCTAAAAAGGTGACAAGACGCTCTGTATTGTAAGGCCCATTAATGGGACTTCGTGTTAACACACCATTCTGAGAGATAGCACCACCCATGGTTATGTTCCCGCCCTGTTGGCCTGTCACATTAACTGCAGCTCTGTGGCTGATGATATTTCGACCAGGCCTTCTGTGTTTCGTTAGGTTGAAACTAGCCTCATCCATGTAGATGAAGTTGTGCGGTGGTTCATTTGCTTCCAGTTCCATTATACGCTATATCCAGAAGATACAAAATGAGTTATATGAATTAAATGCATTTTCATTTTGGACTAGGGTACAGTTATGTCAAATGTATACAGCACATATTGCATCTTCTTTTCTACAGCTACAGATCACACTCACTGTACTGTATATCACTATACAATGTTGTACTGTTTACTGTGAGGTACAGTTACTGCATGCTCATACATGTATTACCTGTACATACTGGTAGCGCAGCTCCTTCAGTCTTTCACCATTTCTTTCAAATGGAACAGTGTACAGCTGCTTCATATTCATTTGGTGTCTTTTCAGCACCCTGTCAATGGTTAAGATGCTGACTGTTTGGATGTTTTCAAAGGTGTTGTTATCCTCTATTATGGCACTCTTTATCTCCCTTAGTCTTATGGCATTGTTTTCTACAACCATGGTGCAAATAGCCTCCTCCTGTTCTGGTGTAAAAAGGGGCCCTCTGCCAACCCTGTGAAGTTGTCTTGCAGTCCTTTGTGGAAAAAATATGGTAATGCAAAACACAAAATTGAGTGAGATAAAATGACATCGTATTAAGTATTACTGAATGCTCCAACAATATGCCTTCTTCAGGGTATAGTCACAGAGTGAGCCACTACGCCTTTCCTTGTGTTGCTGCTCACTAGTGTGGTCTCTGGAGTTTCTAGCCTCATGGGTTGGGGGCCCTTTGTGTTTTTCAGACTATGTTGGGCACCTGTTGTTGTTGTGCCCACTTTTGGTGTCTTAGGTTTTACTCACATTCCTTAAAATTGTTTCCCTTCCTTGAGCTCTGATGGTCTGAGGGAGACCAGAAGTTCTCCTGCTCTCTACTCTTAGGTTCTTATTGTGCTTGGGTTAATTATGAGGCTTGTACTGCTATGTATTGGCTATTGTCCGGATATTTCTCCAACCAGGGACAAAGCTCCTAAGTTCTTTTATTGGCAATCATATTTACTCGTGCCATGGAACTCTAGCAACCCCACTTCAAGAAACCTGAACTAACCATTTAAGTGTGATGTAATTTGATTTCAGATCCACATTGAATTTCTATTCATGTTGTCGATGTTCATTGTCTTCTATTGTGGGCCATCAGTGGTACAGTCTGCTAGTGCCCCTGGTCGATAGTCTGAAGGTTGCAGGTTCGAGGCCAGCTCCTGCTGTCACATAGCAATGTGTCCTTGGGCAAGACACTTAACTCCAATTTGCTGTGTCAGTGCGTGTAAATGGGCATGAAAGGGGGCAAATGTGTTAGTTGATACTGATAGACAACTGACATAGATACTCCAACTATCAGTGAGTGAAAGTGAGAGTGAACGGGTGTGAATGGGTAGATGTGACCTGTGGTGTAAAGCTTCTTTGAGTTGTCAAAGAGACTAGAAAAGTGTTATATAAGCTCAGTCCATTACCATTTATGACATTCTGTTGTCTTTATTTGGTCTGAATTTGGAGTCTGTTTCAGGCTTGGTCTCACTTTGACATTAAAGTTGTCCTTGTGTATATCCACTTTCGTTTAGTTCTGGTACAAAACTATATTTTCCTTGTTGGACAATAAAGAAAATTTGAATCTGAGGTTTAGTTTGGTGGCACTAATAGGGTTCAGAGTGAATAGGTCAATCTGAAGATCTCAGATAAGTCAGCTGATTTTCTCCCTCAGAGGCCGAGCGGATGATGGATATTGTACATATTTTGGGTTCATGTTTAATTAAACATGAAACCTCACGGCTGAAGCCTGATGACTCACTGCCCAACCATCTCTCAGCCTTCAGTCTTGCCAAATCTCTTTTCTTCATCTTTAATCTCTTTTTATGATTCTCTGCTTCACCTCCCTTCTGTTTTATGCTCCTCTTACTCCTCCATCTTCCACCCTATCACCCCGTTTTCTATTTTTTAGTACCCCCCTTTTCCCCTTCTGTTCCTTTACTCCCCATCTTTTCCATGTACTTTCCTGTTTACTCTCTCCTTGTCTTGTTTTGGATGCATCTCCTCTTCCACCCTTCTTCTTCTTTCTTTGCCTCTGCTGTGATAACCACCCACTCCCTTAACCTGCTCGTGCTGCTGTGCATTGAAGTGGAAGTGATGACGGTTTTCTGCCTAAAACTGACTGCCCAGTTACTTTACTCAGGGAGCAAACAATTTTTGTCTTGTCTTACTTTCTTTTTCCCACTTGCTCACCCCTCATTTTCTGTGAAGGGTTGTATGAGGCCAGGAGTTTGCAGTTTTGGATAACGTAATGTTAAGAAGCTGATGCTCCTCTGCTAAAAATATGAACACATAGGCTACTGAGCTCTATAACAGGGATCATCAACTACATTTGAACAAGGGACACTTTGCTTTAACACTGTGGGGGCCAGACTAAAAAATGACTTTAAATAAAACTGATATTTTGGTCAAATTAACTTGCCATTGTTTAATATTTTTAGTTTCTTCTAAAAATGTGTATAGATCATAGTCTTTCAAAGTAGGATAGAACTGGAGATTCATTCACATATTGTGAGGTGTCCCTTAAGGAACCATTTTGGGCCCGCTTTCATTCCTTATACATCACAAGCTGGTATGTATGTTACAAAAAAAACACATTATATTCAAACATACGATTTTATTTTCAATAAAGATGAATGCAGCTTGAACACTCCTCAAGGTGAGATGCATGTCTGAGTGGTTAAACAACAAATTATCTCTTATTAAAAAAAACAAAAGAAAACAAAACAAAACAGCCCTTTTACACATTGAATGTATGCAAGTGCTTTTCTCTAGGAACTCAATAACTTTTCAATACATTTTTATGATATTTTCAGGGAATGTTGGTCATGTCACAAGGAAAAAGAGATTACAATTTGGTTGTGATCTGAATCTGGATGTGGATCCACAATTTTTTTGGTAAGGATTTGAAAACAGTGCAAGATATGGCAGTGATACACATTTTTGACAATAACTCGCCTGACAATGGTGGAAATGCCTTTGCAGAGGTTTGTGCTCTTGGAGCACTTCTACTTTGACTTTTTTTCTGGGTAAAAAAATATAAACCTTTAATGCAAAATCACTCAAACATTTTAATTGTGAATTATATTTCAATAATAATATCTGTAAAAAATTATTCCAGCACAAGTTTTAGACCATACAGTATACTGTAGCCTCAGTACATGGATTTCTAGTAAGATATAGTACAGGAGAAATACTCCACCTCTGAGTAAGTTTGCCCCTCAGCCACATTTCTAATGCACAACTGCGTGGGGATTGCTGGTGGTGTGTTTTTTGCAGACTGTCCTCAGCTGACAGGGTACATGGATTCTCCATTCAGCTTGTATATAAAAAGAAAGTGAGGACATTGAGCTCTGCCTGCTTTACTTATGCTCACACTAACACACACACTCCCACCCACACACTGTATCATCTCTTTTCCTCTTTCTCTCATGTATCCTCCCCCTTCTCCAGGTAACTCTCTCAGTGGTGTGAGGGTTAAATCTGAAGTCCTCAGCAGAGGAGGCTGTTCCCTTTCTCATCTCCTTGTCAAGTGTGTGAGTGTTATATTTATTTCATAGGGATTTCCCTTTGCATGCTGGCCAACTGCTGACCATGTCGTCATGTTCTGAGCTGACAGCAGCCGCCACTCTCTCTTATATGATAAATTTACCTTGAATGTGAGCAAAAGAGAGCGAAACAATGCCACTAAAGGCAAAGCAGACTGAAGTATGTGTGTGTTTTTGTGAAACTGTGAGTGGGTAAGCTGAGTGGGGCTCAGTGGGAGTGTTGGAGATCAGTGAAGGCTTTCTATTTAATACATTCAGTGGTGAGGGGAATCGAGTTTTCAGGCAGAGTGCACCAAGTGTGTTAGTGCCATGAGAACACTATTGAATATTGTACACAATGAACTTACAAAGAGAGCATAAACAACTGGGCCACACAAGAATCTTGCAAAGCAAAGCAATATATTCATTTTTTAAGATGAGAATCAGTTAATAGTGGGTACAATAGATAGTTTAATTTAGTTTGTCAAGCCTCATAGGATCCACTACCAAAACTCTGTAGAGCCCATGTTTTGTCTTTACTGTGGTTCATTTATTCATTTTGGATGACTGCTGGGGTACTTTTACAATCACTAATGCTCAGAAACAGTTCAGTTTTCATAAACAGAGTACCCCTGATCCTGCTCTATTCTCAGTCTGTCTTAGACACTATGTTACAGCTCCTAAGGCTAGTCCGGTCTGATTGGTTGATTTGTATACTCTGTGTAATTGGTTGCTGCTTAGCGCCATGTTTTCAGTGGCTCTGCTTTCTGTCCACAGTCTGCATTTGGACCCAATCATTATCACTTTGAATAGACAAAGCCCATAATACCTGATAATCTGAAAAAAAAAAAAAATCCTACAAACATCCTAAAATACAAGATCTAGTGAAGGTTTTTTTCTGGAGTTCACTGTCTGAGACATGTCATTGATTAACAATACTATTGATTTAAAGGCAAATAATCTTTTTTTTTTAAATTATTATGCAGGGTTAGATTTTGACAAAAAAAAATGTAACTCAAGACTCAGTGTCCAAAACATGGACACATCAGATTAACCAGCCAACAACTTTCACTAAATATCAATTTTCAATCAGGATGACAACGACCATTTAATTCATTTCAGCTGTTTAAATGAATATAAAATATGAATTAATTGTCCAACCTCTAACATTATTTAGTACCACTCTTAAACAGTTGACAATGCTTACTGAAATTTACAATAAAAATACAGTAAAAGTCATAAATTGTTTTTAAAAAGAATGAAACAACTCTTTTAGTGTTTAAATCTGCTTTATTTTATCCCTTGTTTTAAATTGTTTTATGTCTTGTTTATTGATGTACAGCACTTTGTTTCAGCAAAAATCATGGGTATAATGGGTTCCAATAAGTCAATAAACGTCACAAATGATGCATTTTTTGTTTGACAGAGCATCATGGAGCTTATACTGTATAACTTGTATCCAGTGTTGCCACAGTTACCTTGAAAAAGTAATCTGATTACAGATTATTCCTTTAAAAAGGTAACTGGTGACACTTTATAATAATGATAATTTGTAAGACATAAATAAGCTATAAGTAGATATTAGTAGATAGCTAACTAATCATAAACAAACCAACTATATACATTTGTAAATGATTATTAAATCATTTGTAAATGATAATTAAATTATTTACAACTCTAGTTATGAGACATTTATAAGCTACTAGTTGATATTGAACTAATCATGAATAAACCATGTATATACATTTGTAAATTATGCTGAACCATTTAAAACTAAAGTTGCACAACATTTATTTTTGATTTATAAATTATTAAAAACACTGCATCAGCATTGTTTGTACAGGATTTATTCATCATTAACTACTGTTATTTTTTATGTGTAGGAAAACATTTTTAATGATTTTCATGGTTAATAAATGATTTGTAATAAGTCAGTATAATTCACATGTTAGGTCTTGTGTTAAGACATCCATAAAACATCTATAAATCATTTGCTGATGTTATTATGTCCCCTAAGGTAAAGTGAAAACTGTTCACTATTTACAAATGTTTGTAAATGTTTTTAAATGATTTGTGGACTTTTTACTCACCTCTTATGAATGATCTGGCTTTTGTGAGTACAGATACAAAGCCATTACTAACTTGTACTATTAAACAAATGATTTGTTAGACATTCATAAAACATCTATAAATCATTTGGAGACCTTATTTTGTCCCTCAATCTAAAGTGAACCCTGTTCATCATTAACAAAGCTCTAAAAATGTTTGCTAAAGATTTGTAGACTTTTTTTAATTGAAGATTGATTGACTGATATAGTAGTGTGGAGGTCCTTGCAGATGTACCTGCATATCCCCTGACTACACAACTGCATTAAATATCATATTGATCAAGTTAAAAGCTTGTATACAGTAATGCTGATTTCGACCTCTGGCTCTGTAATAAAAAAATGAACAGTGAGTACAGCAGTGAAAACTGAAGCAGGCACAATCATCCAATCCAATGTTAATGGTATGATGTAAGCCCTGATTACTACAATATATAAAAATAGAAACAATACACAATACAGCTAGCTATTTAGCACTCAGCTTCTGCTTGCCACCGTAATCCATCACTGCAATGATAGGTTATCAGATCCAAGCTTCTGTAGCATTTCATCCTCCTCTTCAGGATACCCCATCTCTGCATCCATCTAACTATTCTTCTTTTGCTCCTGAAAGTATTTGCACATCTCATATTTTTAAGATGTCCTTGTAATAATCCAGCCATGGCACCAGTAACTGCTAGGTTTCTAACCTTACAGCCTCTTACCTCAGTTTCCCTCAGTGTTGAGCCACTTTGGGCAGTTGTTGAGCTCTGAAACGTGATGTGTTAGTTTAATCTACACTGCCTGGCCAAGAAAAAAGTCGCCACCTGGATTTAACTAAGCAAATAGGTACGAGCCTCCTATTGGATAATTACCACATGGGCGATTGTCTTTCAGCTGGGAACAAGTTATTAAACCCCAGCTGATGCAATGAGTAGCTTCTCATTTCTTAAACAACCATGTGGAAAGACAAATCCTGTGTTCATGGAAAATATGTTTGTCTGTTCAAAAAGGGTCAAATCATTGGCATGCATCAAGAAGAGAAAACATCTAAGGAGATTGCAGAAACTACTAAAATTGGATTAAGAACTGTCCTGGAAGAAGGTCATGTGGTCTAATGAGTCCAGATTTACCCTCCTCCAGAGTGATGGGCACATCAGGGTAAGAAGAGAGGCAGGTGAAGTTATGCACCCATCATGCCTATTGCCTACTGTACAAGCCTGTGGGGGCAGTGCTATGATCTGGGGCTGCTGCAGTTGATCAGGTCTAGGCTCAGCAACATTATGTGCCCAAAGAATGAGGTCAGCTGACTACCTGAATATACTGAATGACCAGGTTATTCCATCAATGGATTTTTTCTTCCCTAATGGCACAGGCATATTCCAAGATGACAATGCCAGGATTCATCAGGCTCAAATTGTGAAAGAGTGGTTCAGGGAGCATGAGACATTTTCACACATGGAAATGTCTCATGCTCTGTGGAGCCTCTGGCCACCACAGAGTCCAGACCTTAACCTCATAGAGAATCTTTGGGATGTGCTGGAGAAGGCTTTGCATAGTGGTCGGACCCTCCCATCATCAATACAAGCTCTTGATGAAAAAATTAATGCAACACTGGATGGAAATAAAGCTTGTGACATTGCAGAAGCTTACTGAAACAATGCCACAACGAATGCATGCTGTAATCAAAGCTAAAGTTGGTCCAACAAAATATTAGAGCATGTGACCTTTTTTTATGGCGGCGACTTTTTTTTTGGCCAGGCAGTGTATTACCATGTAGATTGTTGTTTATGTTTTTGATGGGCAGGGCAGTGAAAGTGAATGATATACACGTGTGCCAGAGGCAAACAAATCGAACTCACCCCACACAACTTTTGTGCGCCTGCACCTTCCCGACTTAGAAACTGGAGACGGACAGGTGCCAAAGGAAAAGAAAAGAGCATCACCGAGACAAAGTACCCACAAAGTCATCCATTCAAGGTAAGTTAAACATAAGAAGACAGTTTAAGGACAGTTATTTTCATGCAAAATCACAAGTTTTTACAAGTCTTAAAGGGGACATATTATGCAAAAACTACTTTTTGAAGGCTTTTAAACACATTTTTGGGTATTTGGCACAAAATGTGATAGTAGACAACAAAACCTGTATTAGCAGGCTGCATAAATGTAAACTCATGGTATTTGGTGAGCTGTTGAGTCTGTGGATATACTGTTACGTAACAGTGTAAGTTTATTTGCATACCTAACCTGATTTGTCCACCTGAGTGTCCCCCCCTTTACCCACCCCATTACCCCTCTGTTTCTGCTAACGTTAGCCCGGAAGGTAGGCTAAGAGGCAGCTGTGTTCCACTGTGGTGACCAGGCCGAGGTTAGCATGTTGTGCGTTAGCCTGTGATGTTTGGGGGAAATGAAATCGCTGTTATCTGGTAAACGGCATGAATTTGTGGTTCGTGTGTTCAAGACTGTAAGCAGCGCGTGGCTGGAGCGCCTGCTTCACTGGAGTTACATGAATTCCCTATATGTATGTGGCTCTGCTCTGGGTCATTAGCATATGAAGGTGGCCGCCCTCAAAACCAGGCGTTCTGAGCAGAGGGGTTACGTGAGTGTGGAAAAAATGAAGCTGTGCTTTGTTCATAGGCTTTTTGGCATGTCACTAATGTTTCATGACAACATCAAGGATCCATGTTTAACTGCAGAAAAGGAACAAAATATGGGACCTTTAAAACTTCATTTCCCTCTTGAAACGTAAGGGAATGACTAATACCTGGAAAATCATCACCCTCCCTTGAGGTTTTTATGCAATGGAAATGTTTACTACTCCAACAAGTGGTATGACTTAGCAAGGAGACGATAAATAATCTTATTTAAGTGTCCTTTACAGTATGATCTTTTAGTGAAAAGTAACCCCATAGCCAGAATGAAAGTATATCACATTGCATACAATTGACAAACATTGAATAAAATTTGAAAATATGTCAACTGAGCTAGCTATGTCCCAGAATCAATGTTTCTCACATACAGCTTCATAGCAGTTGATGGCAAGCAGTAATACGTTTGTAATAAGAACACTCTTATCAGTAATTATATTTAAGACATCAATTAAACATTTCCCTTAGTAACAATTTTAATATTACATGTCAGATTGCTACTAACATATTCAAAATTATATACTTGTAGAAATTGAATTCAAAGTTGAGAAACATAATTTCTCCTTTATCAGAATCCAATTTAAGATCTATTTAAATCTTTAAAGTTTCAGGGTTTTTTTCATTGGTTAATATCTGGACTGGATTTTCATTTTTATCTGTGATTCAATTTTTCCTGTCAAAATGAGCTTTTCAGATATCTGGAATAATTTATACATCAAGTGGGGAAATTCAAAACAAATTACTGTATGTAGGATTATACATGTATAGACACATCATATGTGCATCTGCCTATACACGTACGCAGGTTCATACATACAAACATGTATGCATTAAAAAACTAAACAATAAACAAAAAAAACTGAACTTAAATAACTGGCAGTTCCCACCCCATAGATTTATCTCCTAAAAGGCACAGAAGGTTGGTCAGTTACTGAACAAAGTAAATTAATGAATGATATTCAGGATATATATACCATTAAAGAGACAGTTCAGTATTTTTGAAGTGGGGTTGTATGAGGTCCATATCTCCACTAAGTATATTAGATGCAGTAAAACGTTCACTCCTCTCCCTCAGTAAGCTACAGTCTGTAAGAGTCTGTTACACAGAACTAGCTGCAAACAGGGAAGTATTGTACCAAGTACAAAGGGTATTTTCTCTGCCTATAAGAACTCCCATCAAAAATAATACCACAGTTTAAGAGTACGCTACCTAGAAATGTTTTTAAGTGCATTAACTTTTTGGAAATATAAAGTTTAACTGGAACTAACCGACTCACATCACGTATTCCTCTGCGCAGCGCTGCTGCGAGCCGCTGAATCACTCCACCTCCCTCTCAGCTGCTGTCAACATAACAGGCTAGCAACTTCAGATGCTGGTTGTAGCCTCGTGTAACTTTTATCAAGTATTCTAATTCTTTTGTTCTGACTCTGAGTGGTGTGAGGGAGAGACAACATAGGAAATTAAAAATGAGTGATTATGACAGTGATGATGAAGATCCATTCACTTTGGAGCCAAGAGGATATTTTTATGAACCAGAGTTCACAGAAGAAGAGCTGCTGCAGATGGAGACTGAGCAGACCAAAAGAAATAGAGAGGAGACATCGGTGGAAACTGGAGGTCAAGAAAGAGTCGGAAATACACAGTGGTGCGAGTGTATGAACTGCGACTCAATGCCCACGGACCCGGAGTGCTACTGCTACCACGAGTGGACCGTGTTTACAGACCGACTCCAGGATCTGTCTGAGTCAGAGGATACTGGTGACTCTCACACCGTCTGTATCACTCATTCAGATTTTCCTGATTTCTGGATCCTGGAGTTTTGTGGACATTCTTCAATATGAACTGGAAAAAATGTCCCAAACCTGAAGGACCTAATGACAGTTTATCCTCAAAGTAAGTAATAATGATCTGTCAGAGACAAAGAAAGCAGAGTAGAGGAGGCTGTTTACCATAATATTGCAGACTATTTGTGTGTGTCTCTGTCTCTCTCTCACACACACACGTCCATTACTGTTGTGTATTAGCACTGTGCGGCTTGTGGCAGCGCTGCGCGGAGGAATACGTGACATAAGTCGGTTAGTTCCAGATGAACGTGCTACTGCATCTAATGTACTTAGTGGCCATATGGAGCTCATACAACCCCACTTCAAAAATACTGAACTGTCCCTTTAAAACTGTGTCTTGGGCAGTTTTATCCCTAGTATAGTTCGGAATATGTTGGGGCCCTCTGTGGGAGTTATCCTGTGTTGTATTTTGAATAAATATAATAAAAGAAAAGAAATATTTATTGACTTTAATGTTGCTTTGTCATGGTATAAATGTGATTTCATCTGACTGTATCATAATACTTAATAACATCTTAATAACTAGTTCAAAATGTTTCACTTTACTTCAGGTCAAGAAAGTAAGTCATTTTACAATGGTCCATCTGTAAAATCATTTGAACTGTTAGTTTTACAGAGTTGTTATTAACATCCTGATTTTAGGAGCTTAGGGACCCACCCACGGGCAAAGGGGTAGAGGCTGGTAGTGTGATGGCTGCCACCTGGCAGTGTTACAGTGCTCTGGATGCAGCACTCAGTCAGTCCGCCCCTGGTCGTTGCATCCAACCTCACTGCCACTACAGGTGGCACAGTGGGTACACCAGCCTCTGCCCCCTCTGCAGAAGAGGCCAGGGTCAGCCAGCCTCAGAGGTCCAGGGACAACCTTCTGGCCTTCATGAGGGAGCAGCAGAGAGGGATGAACAGAGGAGAGGGAGGCACTGGCCAGAGATGAGGAGAGGGAGAGGGCAGCCACTGAGCAGGCCCAGAGATACCTATCTTTGTTTGAAAAGCTTGTAAATACATTAAAACAAATTCTACCATTTCATAATCAACTGAGGCAATTTATCCTAGAAAGTAATTACTGTGCTTGTTTGATTACATAGCCATTATTTCAGTTATTAACAACTATTTACAGTGATGCAGTGACATTTAAACGAGTCAGAACATGAAAAATAAAATTGTAATACAACATACTTTTATCTTTGAGGTTTTCAGCACAAGTCTGAGCTGTCAGAGTGGACTTGCAGCTGCTGACAGACAAGAAATCTCCCGAATCTTCCTGCTAAAAAATCCTCAAACTTTGCTCCACAGACATGATTTATACATCAATACGTCGGGATACTTCTTGTCTTTCACCTGAAATTCGTTTCAAACTCAACATTGACATAGTTTTGTCTCAGTGAGCTTCAGAATGACAGGTATGTCACAAACGGCTCTATCTGCGCTAATAATAAAATTCAGCTTCAGAGAACTGATCTGTCACCTTTGAAGCCTGTTTTTAAATTCCTCTTGTGTCAACATTTTCTACTGCACGGACATAAAACTTACATCAATCTTTTCATCACAGTCTCGGGATGGTCACGGTGCAATCCTTTTTTGATAGCTATCACAGTTTTGGCACAGCGAGAAGCTGTTTTCCCTAAAGACCCAGCTCCACTTCAGCGCTCTCTACACGCTTACCAGTAACATTAAATGCTCTGCTCCTCTTTTGTGGGCATGTCACCGCCTCGTGGCTCAGCGGTAACGGACTCTCACCCCAGAGGTCTGGGTTCGACTCCCGGCTAAGGCAGTGGACGTTTTCGCCTCTGTGTTCAATAAGGACTGTTGATTTCTACAGCTGCTTGCTGCTTTGCATCTGGTTTCTTTCCTGTCAGTCTGGACGTCACAGGTTGTCACTCATTCAACCTTTAACTTCCATACAACTTTTATTTTTTCTTTCTTTACAATGGATATATGCTAACATATTTAACACTTCTGCTACTGATTACGATCTTTGTCATTTTATGCCTTACAAATTTAGCTCTTTAACCATTAATTAGAACTTCTTCAGTGTGGGCAAACATTTCTGCAGCTCTCTGCAATTTTATTTCACATTTCTTCTGTTTAAGCTTTTTTCTACAACTTTAAACATCTTTATTCCACATGTTATACAGTTTTCAGCTTTGCTTTTCTGCTTCCAACTATTTATGGCACATTTTCACATTTTCAGCTTTGTTTGCACTGCTTTTAGGTATTTCATTTCACATTTTCTGCTTTCAGGCTCAGCATTTCAACACATTTGCTGCAAGGAAATGCAATTTTTCTAGTTTTTTTATATACTCATAACAAGGTATCAACTAACATCAAAAAGCTGGCAGAGGAAATGGCAGAGATTAAAGTCTCTCTCAACTGTATGTCTGAGGAAATCAGCACAGTAGTGAAGCAACAAAAAGCCCTCACAGGCCTAATGAAGGAGATCCGTGAGCTGAAAATAATCCTCAAGCAAAGGGACCAGAGGATGGAATTCCTGGAACAAAGGATTGACGACTTGCAGCAGTACTCCTGAGCTGATAACCTTATAATCACTGGACTGGAGACTAAACATCAAAGTTATGCCAGGGTTGCTAGCCTAGCTGCAGACCAACAAGGTGAGGATGCACCATCTGAGGAGCTGCACACCCTGGAAAACAAGTTGTTCAATTCCTGTCTAGGAAAAAAAATTACCTAGAGAGTCATCAAATCTCAGCCTGCCGCACTCTTCCACGTAAGGACAACAAAACCAACCCCACAATTGTGGTCAAGTTTGTAAATAGGAAGAAAAAGGTGGAGGCAAGCCAAAAAACTTAAAGACACTGGGGTGTATGTAAATGAGCACCTCACAAAGAAAAATGCTGAAATAGCAAGGAATGTCCGTATCTTCAGAAAACAAAGCAAGATACAAGCAACCTGGACAAGTAACGGAAAGATGTACATTCGCTTAAATGGACCCCCAGAGCAGGCTGTGGTTGCGGTAAGACATTTGAAAGACCTGGATCAATACAAGTGAAAATGATGTTTTTTCTTTCTTTTTTCTGTTTTCTTTTGTTGAGATTTCTTAAAAAAATTCTGTGTTGTAGTAAGAATCTTACTCTCAAGAAAAATGACAGGATATAAATTACCCCTGTTTAATGACTAAAACACCTAAGAGTCAGGCTTTTTTAAGATCTGAATATACAGAGAACATAGAATCTATAATTTTGAAAATAATGTGGATCCAAAGAATCATGTTTTCAGTCATATCAAGGACTCTTGTAGTTATACTGATGAACATCTCAATGACAGTGTTGATCTCTATAAGGCCTTTTCATTAATACATTTCAACTGTATAAGCTTACTTAAAAATTTTACAAAAATCAATGAATTCTATCTCTATCTCTGTCTGAGACATGGATAAATGAAGAGAAGGATATTGATTTGCATCATCTGCACATAAACAAACTTCAGACTTTCTGGACACATTATACAGCAGAGGGCTATACCCACTGATCACAAAACCCAGTAGAGTAACCTTGTTCAGCGCAACATTAATCGATAACACTTTTACAAATGTACTTGAGAATTAGCATTAATAGTGGCTTAGTGATTAATGATATAAGTGACCATCTACCTGTATTTGCAACATTTAATTATGAACTACAGCGAAAGAATACAGAGCAATGCTGTAGATATAAAAGGTTGAGGACAGTTGACCGAATAAATGCCTTCAGAAATGATCTCTTAAAACAGGAGTGGAATGGAGTTTACACAGATGAAGTAAATACTGCAGATGGCTCGTTCTTAAATTGTTATTTGGCTCTTTATGATAAACACTGTCAAATAGTTTTATGTAAGCATAAAATGAATTATGACAAAAAAAACCTTGGATAACAAAGAGCTTACAAAATGCAAGTAAAAATAAAAACCAACTCTATAAAGACTTCATAAAATCCAGAACAAAGACAGCTGAAAGAAAGTAAGGTGTACAAAAATAAATTAACCAATATAATGAGACAGGCAAAAAAGAAACATTATGATACAATTTTACAAGAAAATAAAAACAACATTAAGGGTACATGGAATATTCTGAACAGTGTAATAGGTGACAAATTCAGAACATCAGAACTACCCAACCATTTCATTAAGGACCATAAGGTGATCAAAAACATGAATGAAGTGGCAAATTAATTTTAATTCTTTTTTTGTAAGCATTGGGCCTAATTTGGCAAATGAGATTACAAAAAATCATGGTCAAGTGGCCAGAAAGGGGGAAACAAGGTGATGCAGTCAATGTTTCTGGGTGACGTTAGAGCAAATCAAATTATTTCTGTGGTTGCTAAATTAAAGAATAAGACATCAACTGATCGTGATGGAATAGACATGAAAGTAGTAAAAACGACTATTGAATGTATTTTAAAACCACTATGTTATGTTTATAATCTTTCATTTAAAATGGGTGTTTTTCCAGATAGGATGAAAACAGCAAAGGTCATCCCACTTTTCAAGGCAGGAGATAAACATAGTTTAAACAATTATAGACCGGTATCATTACTTCCCCAATTTTCAAAAGTGCTTGAAAAGTTGTTTGTTCAAAAACTAGATAATTTAATCGAAACCCCCCCCCAAGATATTAAGTGAGAGTCAATATGGTTTTCGGAAAAACAGGTCTACCGCTCTGGCAATATTGGAAATTATGGAAGAAATCACAACAGCAATTGACAGAGGGAAATATACAATAGGAGTATTCATTGACCTAAAGAAGGCATTCGATACATTAGATCACTCAATTTTAACTGCTAAGTTGAATATATATGGTGTCAGAGGAGTCGTTCTGAACTGGTTAACTAAAGAACTGGTTCCTAAAAGAAGTAAAGACAAAGTTTTATTATCCATGGATGGAGTTAATATTGAGAATGTATCAGAGTTTAGGTTTTTGGGAGTCATAATGAATAAAAATATGACATGGAAACCACAGGTATCATATGTTAAAGAAAAGCTGTCAAAGAATATTTTTATTTTGAACAAAGTCAAGGATGTTTTCGATTGTAAAAGAGATAATAGAACTCCAGACATTACTAATTATGTTCAAAGCCAAAAACAGTTTTAGCAAAAAACCTTCAAAAGCTATTTGTGTTTACTTCAGAAGATGAAATTAAGAAGATTTGATTTTAAGCACCAAGTTGCTCGTACTACCTTAAAACAAATGTGTATTTTGGTTGTGGGTGTTAAAAACATGGAATTCCCAACTATAGGACTTAAAGGGTTGTACAGATACTCATCAATTAAAAAAAATGTACAAATGCAAAAAAATGTGTCAATATGCACTTGAAACTTAAACTGGATGTTAAGTATCGATTGTTTTGAGCTGTAAATTTGTATTTTTATGGGTACTTTATTTTATTTTATTTACTTGTATTTGTTTAGCTTGTTTTTCTTTTTATAATCAAAGAGTTAAAGGTGTAGGCTGTTGATAATCAACTGTATGTGATGTCAGACCATCTTTTCTTTTTTTAATTTTTCAAGTAGGTGCAGACAAATACAAGAGATGTTTCTCTTCCTGCTGCTCCTTTCCTATCATGGATGTGTTTATCTGAAAGTGTAATGTGCACTTCTGTACAGATTTTGATGTCAACTTTCATGTAAGGAACTAAAATAAACTAAACTAAACAAATAAATACATAAATAAATAAATGAATAAATAAATAAAGGTTAGTAACTCCTCCAGAGTGTCTCTTTTGGTGCACTCTTGCCGGTCCCAAGCTCGGATAATGGAGGAGGGTTGGAATTGTGATATTAAGAAATTAAGAATCAACAGATGAAAGTTTATTTATAGCTTTAAGCATATTTAGGATGTTTTTTACTCACTTTCCGTCTCTCCCATGACGTTATTCCTCTCACCTACAGCGTCCATTAAAGTTACATGCACATGGTCGATTATGCAAACAGCCGATGATGTGATTTAGTGACTTTTAGGACAGCCTAGCTACTTTACTCACTGTTCATTTGTCCACATTAAGAGTTACTACTGTCTTTATACAGGCAAGGAGGCGAATCCAATGAAGTAAGCACTGAAAAAGGAAAATAAGAAATTAATAAATAGACATATAAACAAACCTAAGTAACTCCACCAGAGAGTCTCTTTGGGGTCTCTTGTCAGTCCCAAGCCTGGATAAAGGAGGAGGGCTGGAATAGTGATACTAAGAACTTAAGAATCATCAGGAGAAAGACAGAGTCTTCCAACATGAGAAAAATCCCCACACTCATTGTGTTGCTTGGTCTCCGTTTAGAAAATGCCGCTCAAACAATAAAATAAAAAAAACTAATAATATAATAATGATGTCATGAGGGGACATGACACCTCCCCAGATGGGGGATACTCCCTAAGCCAGGTGCTGTTTGACCCACAGGTGGCTCATGTGGAAGTAACATGTCTGGGTATATCTGCAGCTACAGTGAAGAGGGCGCACCAGAAAGCAGAAGCCACATCCACTTCTTTAGAGGGCCACGGTCAGACTCAGCTTATGAGGGTTTACACTGAAACAGCCTGTTTTGAGCAGGGTTGAAACTGACAGGTTGGTAGGCACGCAAAGATCCAATCTGAGTGGATTTTTATGGCAAGAATCTTCAAAGAATGTTCTGTGGACATCTAAAGCCATTTTAAACTGGTTTAAAAGAGCAAAATATTAAACATCTAATGCCTCTGTTTTCTTGTGGTTGAATGATAAGTTAACACGTCATTATAATATTTATTTAGCACTGGTGCTCATAAACTTTTTTGACTTTTCCTTTTTACTATACAGTTGAGGCAAAACAGGTCATCAGCAGCAACAATATCCTAAAGAGCTATGTTTTAAACACTGGAAAATCAAAAATATGATGGAAAAACTTTGATTTTTTTAATGCATGGCCTTTGGATGAGGCACAGATGGTACAGCAGGCTGTAGCCAAGTCAGTCCTTGCCTGGTCCAGGCAAAGAAAGACCTGAGGCTCTCAGACAATCAATGATTATCTTGTCAAAGGTATAGTAGTGGGGTTTTTTATTCTGTTATCATAAAACCTTAAAAGATTATCTTCGAAATGTCAACAGCCATATTAAGTAGTGTGTAGACAGGCTAAATGAGCAAATGATTTATCAAAGCCTCTAACACGGTCTTACAGTTTGATTTGGTAAGAACAGCCAAAACCATTCGCACTTAAAAGCCGTTATTGTAGCTTTGAAAATGTTTCTAAAAATGATATGTAAATTAAATGTTTTCAGCTTTGTATCACAATAAATTCACAGTTCAACTCCAACATTAGAAACAAATCTCCTTTTATCAGATGTTTGTACAGGAAACTCATAAGTACCTCTTAAAACAACTTTTTTTACAGTCTTTGGTATAAGACTGCAACTACACATTAAACAGAAAGACAAAAACACAGAAACATAAAAAGACACAAAGTTCACTTTTAATACATGCATTACTTATTTAGAGAAAATCTGTTTATTTTCATATTTGCCATCTGTGTAGGCCAAACTGTCCTCTTCCTCCTTCTCTTGGGATCATTGTAAGGCCTCCTGATTGTGACGTAACATCAGTTTTTGAGTTAATATAAGTTAAGAGAGAGGAAAGTAGATCTGATGCCAGCTAGCATGATGATTTGTCTCAGGGACATGTTTTTGTTGTTGTTGTGGAGTTTATGTTGACCCCTGCCGGTTCAGGCCACACAGATATGCTTAAGTGTTTTGTTTAAAGTATGTTCAAGGTGTCTTTTTGTACCAGTGACAATAGAAAAGTATTGGTTCTCATATAATATTCATTCATTTTCTAGAAATGAATTAACTGATAGCAACAATGTATAACAGTAGAAAAAGTAACATGGGTTGTAAACAAGTCATTGCTCTAGTAAAATATGTCATCATTTGTTCTTCACAAAGGGTCAGAGGCAGATGCAGCTCCTGATTACATTTCCCACTTCTGTTATAAGCCTCTGTACTTTCCATATTATGTGTTTTCCACCAAGGAAAGAAATGCTAAAATATGCATGCCTGTCAGGAGAATCATTTATTTCTCTGCCTTTTGTGTCTCCCCTTGTGTTTCTACTCATGCATGCGTCATCAGCTGCATGTGTAATCGTGCATCTCAGTGTGGACGTGTTTGTACATGTGTCTGTTTGTTTGTGTGTATTTTTGTAATGTGTCATTTCAGAATGAGGTGTTAGCTGCAGGCCACAGGGCCTCCTGGGTCAGGTGAGCTGGGGTCAGACACAGACTGCGTCATGGTGACAGAACTCTGTACAGACGAAAAACCCCCACAGTCAGATCTATTTCCACACTAACATACTCTAACACAAATACACTCACAGATCCTCACAAGAGCAGACAAACAAAACAGAGTGAAGAGCTTTTCAGTAGCATGTCGTCTCCCTGCTGTGATCTCACTGACTCGTGTCTAATTTGTTTGGAAACAGAGAACTAAATTGACCTGAGTTTTCTTCAAGCCTTTAGAGCTCTTTAATTTCACTGAGGTTTAGTACACCCTCAGATGATTGGAAATAAAATAGTTAAAGTAAGTTTCTGATAAGATGGGTTTTGAGCACTTAACTTAATGTACTACTGCAATGTACTTAACTCCATCCTAAAAAAATCATTCATGCCTCTTTGGGGAAAGTTTGGTAGCTCCTACTGTTATTTCCAGGCTTAGTAACCAACATAAAACTTCAGTTCAAATCATTTTTGAGTTGTTTATGAGAATCTATTAAATTCTAAATTTAAAATCTAAGAGTGGTCATCATAGTTGAGTGAAGGAGTCTGTTAGCTGTGACATCTGTGTGTATGTACTACTGCCTGCATGTGTGTTTGTATTAGCCATGACTATTAGGGTAGGGTTTGTTTGTTTTAAGAGTGTATAACACATAATGGGGCATCGGTGGCATTGTTTGATAGTGTGCTCTATTGGTAATGGGAAAGTTTGCAGGTTTGAGCCCAGTTCCAGCTGTCACATGGGCATGGCGATGTGTCCTTGGGCAAAACACTTAACCCCAAGTTGCTTGCACTGCTGAATCAGTGGTGTGTAAATGGGTATCTAAGGGTGAGGATGTGTTAGCAAATGCTGTTGGGTAACATACTTAGAAACTCTGAACCATCAGTGAATCAATTTGAGAGAGAATGGGATCAAAAGGGTTGATGACAGTTAAATAGCATTGGTGATGTGTGTGCGTGCGTGTATGAGGAAAAAAAAGATCTCCCAATGTTTTTCAAGTGGGTTACATGAATTAGGGAGAAGATAGGTGGGGGGAACGAGGGAAGAGGACAAAAGGGAAACAAAAAAACAATCAGACAACACAATTAAGCATAATCTGATTTCAAAGACCACAAAAACTGGGAGCAAAGGGTGAAGTATATTGCACTGTCAAAATGTGTTTTCTCTAACTTCAGTTGATAATAAAATAAAATGTAGAGGCAGAGGTATGAGCTCCCACCCGGAGCTCCTCCAAAACGACGACCCCGCTCACATGCACGAGCGTCGCTGTTTAACTCAAAACTCGTCCTCAGCACGTCGTTTTTGTTTTGCACTACGCCAAGTCATGTCTCACTCAGCGGTAAGAAAACACCAAAACATTATCATACTAAAGTTAAAAAGACAAACAAACAAACATGGCAAGTTAGTTAGTACTCACAACCCAATGTTGACTCTCATTTTTGCCCTGGCTTTGTCCAAATTGATTTTTGTTCCGGCCTTCTCTGCTTCCGTCTTTCTTTTCTTGCTCTGTATCAGGAGGAGCTGTTACAAATAATCGGGGCATAGGTAGTTTCTCTGCCATTCTCCAGCGTACTTGGATCCCTCTTATCTCGGCTATGTGCATTGAATCAGGGTCAGGTTATGCCGGCAAAATGTACTCGCAGAAGGTGGGCAGAACGGCAGTACGGGATTTATTTGGTTAAATAAATTCGGTCCGAATCGCTGTGATTGGTTGGTGTTTTCCCTGTTTCACTCTTGCTATAGACAGCAGCTATTTTTTGCTCTCTTTTAAGAACACATCATGCATTGATTGCCATCGGGACATAATGATCATTTTAACCAATATAACAAAGAGTGTATCTAAATCTGATTACCAACCTGCCTTTAAGTTCTAACTCGACACATCAGTTGGAAGGTTCAGTACTTTTTAGTCCAACAGCCCAAGCAAGTGTTTGGGGAGGACAGAACCTTTCAAAAGCATAACCTGCAGGTGATTGAACAATTGTTCTGTCAGCCACATACATTACAGGCCAATCAGACAATGTAGTAGGCAGGCGCTGCTGCCGCAGTGTAGAGGACAGAACGTGAGGTACTCAGTAGAACAAACTCTGCAAAACAATTTGTGGGTGGAGTAAAAATATCCCTTCTGTACAGACATTCGTAGTGTTATTTGTTTCTTGTTTAATAAAGAAATGCGGTCCAGATCTGATAAAACTGATACTGAACCTGTTAGCATCTATGCTAATCTCTCTGCAGGCAGTATTTTCCTGTTGTCGTCTTGCTCATAGCTCCCACCTTTTCTTACTTCAAAGGATTCTGATTGGGCCGTGCTGCTTTGGGCACAATCGTTGTAGACTGGAGCTTGGCAGGTTCCTGCCTTGTCATTGTACCAGTTGTTTGTGTTTAAGATGTTTCAAAGTGCTTTACCTGTACCAGAACATGTTCTTTTGACTGGTGCCAGCTCTAGTAAGGGTGTCATACTCCAAACAAACACCTGGCTCTGAGAGTGTCCCCATCTGAGGAGGGAGGGGGGCAGCATATCATGGAATATGTAGACTAAAGACTAATGCTGTAATACGGGTTAATTGAACATTATTTATTGAACATAAACAGTTTTCATTGTCTTTCTCCTTCAATATATTCCCCTTTTGCGTCAACACACCTGTGGATGTGGGTCTTTCACAGGTCAAAGCAGTGCAGCAGGTCTTCTTCTGACAGCTATTGCAGAACCTCTGTCATTTTTCTTAACTTCTGACACAGACTAAAAATGTTTTCATTTGATCACAGATTTAATCTTAGAAAAAGGAAAAAAAATCACTGGGTGCTAGATCAGGTGAATAGGGAGGGTGATCAAGCACTGTGATTTTTTTGGACCAGAGACTGCTTTACCAAGAGCGCAGTGTGAGCTGGTGCATTGTCTTAATTAAGAATGAAACCATTTTACACAGCTGTGATGTATTTCTTTGGACTTTTTCTCCCAGTTTTTTAAAACCTGTTTGTAATAGTGTTCATTCACCTTTGACCCTTCTGGAACCCACTCCTCCAAAATTATACCCTTATGGCCAGATCAACTAAGATCCCAAATTGCGTGTGCAAACTTAAAAATTGTGCATCCCATTAGTGGGCGTGTTGCGGGTGATCTACGAAGACTGCATGCGCAATTGATAACAGGTGCAAAAGTGCTGCTGACCGCCCCCTTTAAATAAGGATTTTGCGTGTTCTACTGGCTGTCACCACGGAGAGTTTGGGAGAGCAGAGTGGCCGTAAATGAAAAATGAAGTATGAAGCCATAGAGTATGAGGCAAATAAACACACAGGTAAACTCCAGCAGAGACATCTCTGCGTTGCCAGAAGAAACGCGATTTAGGAGATCTGTGAAAAGCACACAGTTCAAAACTGGCATTGCTGAATACAAGATATGTCTCTACTATTTTCATTTCTGACCAGGGGTTGCGGTAACCTTTTTTGTCTGTCATTTTGACGGACATGTTCATCACTTTTCCCTCATGCCATATTTATATTTGTCATTTTTAATTTGCCTTTTCTGATTCCAATTAAACATTATCTAAATGACAGCACATATTGTTGCGCTATACCGATCTATGCAGTAGGCCCATAACATTGCTGAATTTACCAGTGAAAACTTAGCAGGATTAAAAACATTATTAATATCTTGCGTGAATTTAACTTAAAATGTTTGTCATTGTGTTTTTTTCCACCATATTTAGTGAACTATTAGAACATTAGATTGACAAATGGAGCAAATCAGCACCACGTAGAGTGCAGCGCGACTACAGTGCACGCTCAGCGCAAAAGCTCTCAGCCCTCACAGTGCAGGTCAGGTCCCAAACCGTCAGACTGCCCCGCTACAGACTTAAAACAGGAACTTGTGTCCTTACCATCTGAATGAGACACAGCACAATGTATGACACCAGCTTTGTGTGGAAATACTTCAAAATTTTGGATGAAAATGCAAATTGTGCGCTGAGCTGGAGGGATCAAATCAGCTGGACTGATCTTTGTTGCGACTATTGCCCAAAGTTTCAAAAATACTGAATTCATGCTTGATCCAAAACACATCTGGGTGAAACACTGCAGCACCTGATGGATTTACCTTAAGGCTGTGACATTAAGAGACGCTCACTGAAGAAAGACGAAGAAGTGTGACGCAGTCAGCTCTGAGTGATTATGAAGGTTGTTTTTGTTTTTACATAGGTTAAATGACCTCCTCCATGATGTATTGAGAGCGTAAAACAGAGAGGGTTTATTTTACATGTGTGTCTGCATGGCACACTGGATCTTCCCTCTTTTTCCAGTCCATCATAATGACAGACAGCCAATGCATGATCAGTTACGGGTTTGATAAATCACATTGCAGGTGCTAAATGACAAAATGAAAAGACTTTTATTTAATTCCTCCCTACCCTTTATTCTTACCATATGTTGATTGTTTTTTGCACCAATATACCAAGTCAAACTCCATGTATAAACTAATGTACTTGGTAATAAATACCAATTCTGATTCTAATTCTTTCTTTACCCTTGGTGACGATGGTGTTTACCAATGCACTGACTGTTGGGTTGTCTCAGGATCATACATACTGAAAGATCCAAGTTTCTTTGCATGTAATCACACTTTCTAAAACATGTTGGTTTCCTTCAGTTATTTCCAAAATATCTCCTCAAATTTGCTTACATTTTCTTTTTGATAAGGGGTCAGAACTTTTGGGAAAACTTTGGCACACACCTTTGTCATTTTCATAAAAAATTTAAAATCTGTCTCTTTAACAATGGAGACCACTTCTGCTATCATTCTTATACTGAGTCATTCGTTCAATTCAGTTGTTTCAAATGATTTGTTCTGTTTCATTACTATCTGACTGCCAGTGGTAGTGAACAAAGTGGATATGTCACTTTGTTCACTGTGTAACCCGCACTTTTCCAAGGTCAAGGTCTTATGTAAACAAAGCCATGTAAGTGACCTGTAGGCTACATGCGTGTTGCAGTGGTCTGGATCCGTATTTCTAAGGTTAGTGGTGTTTTGAGAGCATTGGAGGCAAGGAAAATAACCAGAAGTGCACAGCCACACAGGTCTGGGATTTCCACAACACTCGTCTTTATTAAAAGGTAGACATAACCGTACAAAGCCGGGTTATACGGCTACTATTTTATCATACAAACAAAATAGTTGTTACGAATCCTTACATCACTTGTAAGATGAGCTGTAAAAATGAATGCAGGGACTCAGGTTCAGGTATGCAGCCATGATGAGAGCGCCACTCAAACTGAAAACAAAGATAACAACTGCGCCCTCTGGTGGCGTTGCACAGTTTGTCTTAGAGGTACATCACACAATCTCAGCTGTGACAGTGTCCCCACTACAAACAGCGTGCTGTTGCCGGCGTTCAGCCTCTGAGATCTTCTTGCTGTTAGCCTGAAGTTCTTCGCAGGTTAATTGCTCAGCAGGTCCATGGGAGGTTAGCACTTTTATGTTATTGGTTGTTGTCATCCTGATGCTGACTTTAATGTCAAAGTGCAATTCTTTGCCTTTTAAGACTGCGGTTTACAAGCTATTATACCTCTCCTATATTACTGATTCTATATTTTCTGATTTTTTTCTGAGTTCATTTCATCAACCAGAAAGTTTTGCCTCCCCAACATCCAGGTAACTCAAAGAAAAGACAACAGAATTAATTACAGAAAACTGAGCTAAATCTTACAACAAATAAATTGTGCACATTAAAGTTAACAGTGTAAGACATGAAGAAACTAATAAACTCATACTGAATCAAAATAATTTGTACAAGTGTTTTTGAGACTGCAAACTATGTGTCAAATTAATGAGATGAACAATTGATGATGAGGTGAGGGTGAATATTACCCATGTGTGGCTGTGGCCATCACAGTAAACTGAAGAGCAGGACAGATCACAACTTCCCTGCCGGTGCAGCTGCATGAACTATGAGCCCATAGTTTTTTGAGTAGTTTTAACCTATAAGTGGTGTAGATCATTTGGTTAAATGATGCTCTGTTTTGTTCAACTTGAGCCACCGTACTTTTGAATGTGTTTTGATGGCTAAGCCAATCACTGTGTTCCATGCTCTGTCTCCTCTAGCTGCACTATTCATTCACGTCAGCTCTGTTTCCTTCAGTTTGGTTTTATTTTAATAAACCAGCCTTTTGTTTAAAGTCAGTATGATCTTTGACTCACACACAGAAACAGTCAAGTTTCTACAAGTGGGTTAATTTTGAGTCTTTCAGTCGCACTGCATTGCTATGTCCAATCTACAACGACTGTGCCCCCGGATATTTCCCCCCAAGGGACAAAGTTTGCAGGTTCAAAATGTATTTAGGTAATCAGAGTGGACATTTGTGCAAAGTATAAAGACACACCTCAAAGAGCTGTTTTGATATCCTGTTTATATGCAAGAGTTAATTATAAGGTTCAGTTACCTTGAACTTTGACCTGTTGATTTGAAAATCTGAAAGGAAATTCTTTAAAGCATACTTGAGATAAAATGCTCACAAGAAAGTCCTTGACTGACCGGCTGATGGACCTAAGACAAGACAGATTGATGGGCTGATAGACAACCTGGAAATATAAGAGCTTTAGCCCTTGCTATTGACAAAGCAAAACATTAAAACAATAGTAATCACAAATAACCCGATGTATAACAGATGAAAAATTCCAAGATGCTTCAGTCAATACAGAATAACCACTGAAGTTCTGATGTTCAAACAGAAACCACAGCAAACACTGGATTGATGTGAAACTAGGGAAAAAAGATGTAACTAGAAAAGCACTCAGAGAGCGCAGACCTCCGCCAAGGTGATCCGGATCAGTCCCAAAACGTAATCAGTTCTTCCATATCCCATTTCCAACAATTCCTGAAAATGTCATCCAAATCCGTTCAGAACTTTTCAAGTTATTTTGATCACAAGCAAACAAACAGACAAACAGACAGACAGACAGATAAACGCCGTCAAAAACATAACCTCCTTGGCGGAGGTAATTAACTTTACATGTGCGTGGAGCTCTTGGTGCTGTTGAACTCAAACACATTACAGATCATTACAGAGCTACTCTGTGTTTTGAAGTTGCAGTATTTCCTGTATTTCTGCAAGATCAGGTTTTCCACTCTGTGGTATACCTGTGCCACATGTTGTTGCTAGCTTTCATGCATCTGTGTTTCTGACCATGTTAGCTCTTTCAGTGTGTAAGAGTCAAGTGAATATTTGATCATGTTAAAGCAGGCTTTTATTCTTGTGTGTTGCTCCGTGAGCAGGTCACTGGCTCCTTTTCCTTCTAGCTGAGGTGTCACCAGACTACAGTCAAAAGCCTTTTTAAATTTTTCTTTGTTTTCAGTTAAAGATATACATTTTCTATTTTGTTCATTTCTCTGACGTGACAGTACAATGATGCAACAGCTGTCTGATCCAATAATCCGGATCATAAACACCCCTTACATCATGGAAACCCCTGAAGCAAAACACCATAAGTTGGCCCTGCTGCAGCAACCTTCTCCTGCTCTGGCTCTGACCTATTCCACGTTCAACTCCACACTGTATGCTCTGCCCCAGAAAATAACCTCACATCTAATTCTTCATGCTGTAATGCAAGCAAGGTCCAACCTATAGGAACTGTGATCTGCATACATGTAACTGGAGGTAGAAGGTTTTATCTAGGCCATTTTGCATGTTTGGATTGTCTTGACTTGAAGTACCATATAAACTACATGACTTTAATGAGAACTGTTGATGCAGCAAAGTGAGTTTGGTTCATGCTTTTATCAACCTGGCTAAAAATTCCTCACAGATTGTTTTGAATAGAAGCCAGTCATGAAAATATACAATGCAGTTTCCATGCTTAAAATGTAGCTTTTAAATATAATAACAACAATATTTCTGTACATTAATAATGGTTACCTCCTAAACAAGTCTCAGATTTTCATTGCTTTTGAAAGTACCGTAATCTTATCGCCCTTATTTGGAGATTCTTGAGCACTTAGTTATTGTGTCTAACAATTACATTGTTCATGATGTTTTTTTTTCTTTCATCCCCTTAAATTTGTAATCTCCACTTAAATTATATTACTAACAAGTGAGAAAAAAATCTGTCCATTATATTCGACCTATATAGTGCACTGATTCACCTATTGAATAAGTCAACCACTAAAACTCCAAGAGACAGTGGAGAGGAGGTACAGTATGGAGCTTTTTATTATTCATGGGAGTTCATGTTCATGTGAGTGCATCTTGGAATGAAGAATGTAAAGAAGACTTGCTGCTAACCTATATATGAGTACAAGTATAGGTCTGAATGCTCATATATCAAATGGGGAATTTATTGACACAGGATGTCCTTGACCTTCAGCAGGGGCACTGCAAATGATCATGGGTCCATCATTGTGGGCCTCACCATCACAGCACAAGATCAACATTTTACAACTGCCAAAACTGCATCCCCATCAAACAAAGCAGATTTAAATAATGATTTTGTGATGAAGACTTCTTGAAAAGTAAAAACTTATCAGCAGTTTCTTATGCTGCACTAATCCAGTTCACCTGACAAAACACCCAGCAGTGCTACTTGCTGTTTGTCTTTTATTGAGGAATATTTTAAATTAAAAAATGCTCTCTATATGATGTATTTCAAACGAACAATGGGCAAAACTGTGGTGATAACATGTGCTTTATGATGATATGTATAGAATACAAATTGACAGATTACCTGAGGACTGTAAAAGATTCTTCACTGAGAAAAGTCCTGATGAGGAGCAGACTCTGTGGACACAGGTCAAGGATGAATCCCAATTCTACCCCTTAGCCCTTGGTTTTGCATTTTGGTTAATGAAGGGGTGTCCCAATTCTCCATAGGGCTAAGGGGAAGGGCCAAGACGAAGGGTTACACAGCCCTTGAAATTAAGACAGACTGGGACCTCACTTGAAAGGAAGGGGTATGAGAATTTCTCATGATACACCACGGTTGTGACAAGAAGACACAGTGGAGACCGAAGGAAGCACATGATTATAAGTAATTATTAAATCATTCAGTAAATATTAATCATGTTTGAACTGTTGGCCCTATTTTAAAACTTCTCGTTATAACGAGTTAGCTTTCGCAGCTGTAGCTACGGCTATTATCGCATCTGCCTATGACACAGCCAGCGAGCGGCTCTGGGTGATGACGTAGTGGGAATCGAGTGGCGTCTCATTTCTTAGAAGCGTGTTTTTACCCCTTTCCCTTGACCCTCAAAATAGAGGGCCAAGGGGAAGGGGTAAGGCGAAGGGGAAGGGCTAAGGGGTAAAATTGGTATTCACCCTCAGTATAGAGATGAGTCACAAAAAAGAGCTGGCTCCCAGATGATACACTCTGTCCTCACTTAGACACAGGTACAGGCAGAGCTCCACTTCCTCACATCTTGTCCTAAATTGGGCTGTGAGAGAGGAAAACTGTACCCAAATAACATACACTCACACAGAATTCATTCACCTTGAAAATACAAGTGATATTCAGTAAATAATGTATTTACTGTGAGAAATGCAAAACTGTGAGATGATTGCAGCCATATATATATCAAAATGTGTGAAGACCTGAGGACAACCAGTGGAACCTGAACACACTCAACCACAGCACACGTTTCATTTAATTTTTACAGTTTTTAAAATTTATGTTTATACATTTATATATGTATAATATTAGTTTTGTCAATTATTTCTCCCCTTTTATGATATCAGTTGGTATTGTATGTCATATTGTTGGAAAGTCTGCTTAGTCACTTTTATAACAAGGTACAGCTTGTAAGGATCTTGCATTCCTGGAGTGAGCAACACAGCTGAATAGGCGAGTAGTGCCCCCAAAAAGCGTGCAAAAATCCCCTCTTCCCTGAAAAACGACTACAGTTCCTCAGGGTGAGGAGCCAGTCTATTTGAGGTTTTGTCCTCCTGGGATGCCCACTCGGCAGTCTGTCTTTACCTCCAGTTTCATGGAACTTGGTCCTGAGTTTGTAAATGGTACCAGGGCAAATAATACTGCCAATCTGCTCACTACAACGCCGGCTTCAAATTGCAGGGGATTTCAGTACTTTTTGGGGCTGCACCACCCACACACTGTGTTGCTCATTTTAAATAATGCACAATTCTTACATGTTGAACCCTGCTGTATAGGTGACTAATAAGGCTTTTCAATTTTATAAAATACAATATCAATTGGTATTATTAAAGGGGACAATTAATCGACTAAATTAATGTTTCAAAATCTTTTTTGAGGATTGCAGATTAAAAACGCCTATTATATCTTACATTTGTACAATGGCAGTTATGAAGCTTTAATTAATCCACATCGAAACCTGTTTTCCTTTGAACCTCCTCCTCATCCTCTTCCTCCTCATTCCCCCTTTAGCGGGGACTGTGACTGTGTCAGAAAACATGCCAGATTGTGTAACACTGTCACATTTCTTCAACAGTATGTGTGGGGTCCAGGCCTGTCACATTGTTGTTTCCTCTGGATTATATCTAGCGCTGAGTCTTGTTGGCTTGCAGTAAAGATGACATGAGAGGCTTTATGTGGGGCAGAGTTGGTGCACTCATGCATGTGCACACCACCCTGCACACCCTGAGCCCTATGAGAAAGATTTTAACTTTGATCAACACACACACACTGAAATTTCCGTTGTTGAAAAATTTGCTCCAAGGTGGATTTTCCGCATCAGCACAAGACACTCAGCACATAATGCTTTCCAATATAAAAAGTTAATCCTTTAATACTATTCTCATGAGGGAAATGTGCTTTAAAATAACAAACTCCCTCAGAAGCGCTGTAGAAGCACACAGTATCTCTGATGATATATGAAACTAAGTTAAGATATAGAGGAGCTGCAGTGACCCTCGAAAGCAGCATGGATACGAGCTTGGAGCACCCTCAAAACACAATCAAGTTCAACCATGAAAATTGTCAAATTTTCCAACATTTTCTTCGACCACAGGGATCTCAGCAGGGGTTTATCTGACGCCTGGCTTCACCAGAGATGAGAGCAGACTGGAGGGGGTTCTAGAAGACTCAAGAAGAAGGAGGAGGAAGAAGGAGGGGAGATAAGAAGGGCTGAAAAAGGGAGCTGACACATAAAGGAAAACAAAAGGAGAAGTGGAGTAGGAGAGGAGACGAAGACCTGAGGCGAGCGACAATGACGAGGAACTCAGAGCAGCAGCAGAAAGATTGGACAGAGATAACGATAGATGAGGGGATGCACTCACCATCACACATCACGTCTCATAACACTGATTCTTCCCCTCAGCAGCCGTACAGTGACCGGCTGTGACAGGCTACCAGTCTATGATTTACAAAGCCCCATATTAGACTGTCAGTCCAAGACACAGATGTCCTCTTTTGATATGAATTTATGATAACACTAATGCAGCGGGGAAATCGGCCACTTCACCGGGGCACGATGTCTCTGAGTTTGTTGCCTAAAGACAAATAAACACAGGGGCTCTTTGGAGAGGAGGAAAGCAAACAAGCCTAATCCACTAACATAATATACGATAATACAGATGTTGGGAAACAGATGAAGATGTTTTGTTCTAACTCTAAGCAGTGTGTGTTTTTGTGTAAGTGCAATGTGTATTTCACATACACACATATGGAGTTGTGATAAATCTGTGCTTAGTTAATCATGGTGACAAAGTGCATTAGCTCTACTAAACATCAGATTATCATTGCTGCAGGAGGTCAAATGATGAATAATTATGCAAATTTAAAATAAGACAGCCCTTTGACCAGACTTAAATTAAAGTCTGCACATTAACTCAAGTGGAACACATACAATAAAGTAACTTAAAGGGAAAGTTTGGGTTTTGAAGTGGGGTTGTGTGAGATACATGGCATGAGCCTAAACGTGTGCCACAGTGTCACAGTTCATTTCTTTCTCCGTGCAGAAAAACTCAGGACAGACAATAATGCTACACATTACTGTACATGATTCCAGCATCTCTGTGAAATTAAAAAAGTTGTGGGAGAAAACAAGCCACAAAACAGCAGGAGGTCATCACGCACTACAAACAGATTGTTTACAACAACGTACTTTTCCACTACCAAGCTGCTTTGATTGGGTACTGTTTTTGAGACATGGCTTAGCCTATGTGTCCTTCTGCCTGCAGCACTGACTGGTTTACTTCCCAAGAGGAAACATCCACCACCAAATGGTGCAAACTGATGATTTTTGCAGTGAACATGACCGCCATTTACTTTCAAATACTTATATGCTCTGATGTACTCACAGGAAAAACTTCTGTAGATAGAGAGTCAACGGGATGAAACAACAGTAGATGAAATAAGAGTGTGACTAAGAAAAATCACTTCAGGATGTTCAGGATGTTCAGGATCAGAGGGTACTATTGGCTTTTATACATTTGTCTGCAGTGAGCAGCTCTCATCACACAGACCCTCCTTGCTTTAATGGACATCTATACTTGTACAGACAAGATTTAGTATTTAACAAACTTCAAGGACAAAACAGAGGACCTAAATGAAAGTTCATCTTTAAAGCAAGTATTAAACTTATTCTGATCGTTTAGCTGTAGTTTTACTGATAAGTGTATTTCATGGTAACACATTGTATGGCCATTGCTGTGAGTAATCTGAGCTAGAAAAATATTTTTTGTCCAAATCACTCTACTTGGTCAGCAGGATGATCCTTACACATTTGTACACCTCAAAATTCTTGAACTATCCCTTTAAAAGTGACCCTGATCACTTTCAGCTGGCTGATCAGATGTTTGAGAATGTAGCGTATGACACAAGTAGAATATTGGCCTGCTGTTTGAGAGGTATAACGTGTATCTTTATGTAAATCACAGGTTTTCAAAGAGTGGAGTGTGAGCACATAATCTTATGGCTCTGTGGTCTCCCAGTCTGACAAAGAGTAATGTAGCAGATAAAATGTCTGATCTCAACATAACTCTATGGTTTAAACATGTATTACTCTCATTTTCCACAAAGACCACCTGCGTAGTGTTCTGTACGGTAAACCACCACCAGTCTTGTCTCAGTCAGTTTCCTCAGCCGTGCCTCGATCCATCTCTGGTGTGGGCCTGTAAAGCACCTCTGCGCTGGTTAACTGGAAATACACTGAAAATACACTGCAAGCCCATTTTCAACCCTGTGTAATTTTCCCCAGTGGCCAAAAACAGGAAAATAAGTGCTTAGAGTCTCCAGAATTTGAAAATACTGTGTAAATATTTTTGAGATGAAAGCAAATTAATGTCAGGTAGGCAATACCTGTCCTTTACAAGTTGTTCTTCCCATTATCACGTGATCTCAGAAATACCTCATGAAGAGGTAGTTCTCTTGTGATGTTACAAACTCATTTTTGAAGCTAATCAGAGCTGTGCTCTGTGCTGCGTAGACCTTTAAATATGCTTCCAGTGGGCAGGGATATGTGAAGTCGACCAGAACAAAGCCTCAGAGAAGAGAGGATGCTATGCAGAAGGACTATGTGGAAATTCAGGGTTAATTATTGCCATACTCACGGCCAGGTTAATCAATAAATCAATTGGTCAGTTGCCCAGGGGCCTCAAGACATGAATGTGGCCCAGGGTAGTAAGCGTTTTATTAAAAAAAAAAAAAAAAAAAAGGAGTGTGACATTATTAAACTCAAGACTGAACATTTAGAAAAGTTCTACCAGGGCAATCTCCAGCTGCTTTGGAACTTCCTCTGAGATTTAATACACCACTAGCTCTGCAGCAAACCATACATATATATATTCTTATGTCATTGCATGTACGGTATGTGCAGAACTGGCCCTGATGGTGACCCTTAAATATTATGGCACTGACTGGACTGTATATATGTGTTTTTTGTTGACTGATGTGGTTGTTGGGGCAGTAAGTGAAGGGTTTGGTGGGCAGCAGATTTCCAAAGGGGCAATTGAAATGTGTTGCTCAAGAGGACCAAGTTATGTTAATCTGGCCCTGGAAATGCTAGCGTAAAAGTTCAAACCCAAAACACCATTTTGGATGATTTTAAGCAGTGTGATCCTCTGTCATTCCCATTGTTGTCTCAAATGTTATTTAGATTAAACATCATTAGTGGATCATTGGATTCTTTTGGCAGGATTTTGCTGAACTTCTGTGTGATGCATGCATGGAAAGAACAGTCAAAACCTCGTATCCCCACAGAGGAGACCCTTCCCTCCTCTGCGACAAGTGTTGACCCTGAAATGTGACACCCTCTGAAGTGCTTAAACAAGAGGCCATGTTTACAGTATATGAATGTGTGCATGCATGTACCATTATTCTTTCTTATAGCTGATGGTTAGTGTTTACCAAATACAGGCCAAAGTATTCCTGGCCCGTTAAGTGCGTGAGCGTATGTGTGTTTTGTGGCTGGATCTTCAGAGTCCCTGCAGACTCCACAATGAGCTCTAAGTAACTCTGATTAAATTTGGCCTCTCTCTGCTCCTCTCCGCTGCTTTTAGGATGCAGAGATAATGTTCATTAGCAGGGACAGGAGGGGACTCTGGGAGGTGGATGCTCACATGTTGCTAAAGTGTTGCAGTAATAAGGACTGATGGCAGAGTAATACAATTAGACTGCATTTGGAGCTGTGACTAGAGGTTAATTTTATAGTGTGTGTATGATGTATGAGTGTGGCCAGAGTTCAGGTGAAAGTTAGATACTGTGTTCTAGCATCTTCTCTCGCCTGCACATCAAGAGTCATTATGTAACAGTTTAAAGTGTTTTCTTTATTTTTACTGAGGATGTCCAGACTACTGTGTATGGATGTGAAGCTTGTGTCTGTAATATGTATGAAGACCCGTTTAGAAACTGTGTAAGACCCCACACATGACAAAATAATGACAGATTCAACAGTTTTGTTCTTTTAGTGGCTCTACACCTCTACCCTATTTTTTCCTGAGATCCCCCGGTGTGCACACCCCATTCACTTCCTTTTGAAGGAAGAATTCTTTCCCATTCCTGCTTGATGTATGACTACAGCTGTGCAACAGTCCAGGGTCTCTGTTGTCATATTATGTGTTTCATAATGCTCCATACATTTTCAAAGGGAGACAGGTCTGGACTACAGACAGGTCAGTGTAGTACTTGCACTCTTTTACTGAGAGGTCTCACTGTTGTAATGTGCAGAATTTATCTTTGCATTGTTTTGCTGAAATAAGCAGGGACGCCCCTGAAAAAGATGTTGCCAACATGATAATAACTTTAAGAATAACTTTATTTGTACAGCACTTTTAAAAACAGAGGTTTACAAAGTGCTTTGACAAACAGACAAGAACATACAGACAGCAACTACAAGAGCTTCAGCACAAAAGGAATAAAAACAAAAAACAAAACATAAAGCTCAGTTTAAATCAAGGCACTGTTACAGAAAAACACGTCTTGTCATAAGAACATGACAGGATATGTTGCCTCAAAACCTGTATGGACTTTTTAGCATTAATAGTGTCCTCACAGATGTGCAAGATACCCATGCCATGAGCACGAACAGACCCCCATATCATCACAGATGCTGGCTTCTGAACTTTGCACTGAGAGCAATCTGGATAGTCTTTTTCCTCTTAAGCCTGGAGGACACAACATGAATGATGATCCAGAAACGATTTATATGTGGACTCATCAGACCAGGTCGCACTTTTCTGTTTTACATCAGTCCATCTCAGATGAGCTTGAAGCCAGAGAAGCCAGCTGCATTTCAGGGTGTTGTTGATTATGGCTTTTGCTTTGCATCGTGGAGTTTTAACTTGTATGTGTACATGTAGTAATGACCTGTGTTGACTGACAATAGTTTTCTGAAGTGTTCCTGAGCCCACGTGGTAACATCCTTTAAAGAATGATGTTGGTTTTAAATGCAGTGCTATCTGAAGGATTGAAGGTCACTGACATTAAGTGTTTGTTTTTGGCTTATGTGCAGAGATTTCTACACATTCTCTTGGTCTTTTGATGACATTATGGACTGTTGATGATGAAATCCCTAAGTTCCTTGTCATTGTAGGTTGACAAAATTTTATTTTTAAAGCAGTGGGACTATTTGCTAAAATTACTTCTTAGTTTTGCAGGGTAAAGAAAGACTGCAACCAATCGCAAAACACCATTGGCCTCCTTGTTTCTGTGTATCTTCATTCTGCTAAAAAGTTTGGTTGAGTTTAGAGCTGGTTTACTTGCTCTCCAGAAATGCTGCACTTCATGTTACTTCAAATTTTCACCCCTAACTTTCTTTGTCTTTATGTCTTGCTGTACTTGAAATTTTCATGAAACTCTTATTTGAACTTTTTGTTTTTTTTTTTGTAACAAATCAAAATTTTGAAGTACTGAGTTTTCGTAGTTAATCCCCCAGTTGCTTATACTATTTTGTTGAGTATTTTTGCAGAAATGAATTTTTTAATTCATCTCGACTCTCCATCTGAGTGGAATTATAACAGATACGTGTTGCAAACATCCGAAAGGGTGATCTCAGTAATGTATCTAATTTGCAACATGGACATTCTGGCCCCCGAGGTCCATGGAAACGCACCTCAAATTCTGACCTTTTCGATTTGTTCATGGGCTATTTTACAGGACATGTTTTTTTTTTTATACAAACCAATGTTGTTGCCACAAAACAACAAGTTGCTCTAGCATTTCTGACATCCAAGCCATCTTGCTTCCTGATTGGCTTTTGTACTGTTTCATGTGGCAAGACACTGCTATCCTCAGTTTTCTCTTAACGTATAAATCTCATAAAGACCGAACATATATTTCAAATCAGGGCTGCCTCGATCCTCTTCAGATCTGATCATAGGCAATCAACCTTAACACGCCTCACACCACAGGACCATCTGGATAGGACTATCTGATAATCAGATTTTTGCTGACTTTAGTTTAAAGGGGGGATTCGGGCCAGAAACCATGCCAGTTACATTGCAGTGTGTGCCTTGCATGCATTTCTGCTCTCTCAGAATGGATTAGTTGAGCAGATTGATTTGCTCTTATAGCTTATAGTTGTTGATATGACACTGGATCCACCAGAGTAAGCAAATTCAAGCCTCCAAATTCAAAATAAAATGTGCCTCAAGATAGCAGGTCACAATCTAATACATTGCCAGAGGTATTTTTACAACAAGGGGTTATTTGAAGGACTCCTGGGTTTGGTTGATAAAATGTAATCTAATAAGCTTAGACCTCATCCTGCTGGACAGGGCTGAGTCTTGAAATGTAGTTTCAACATGAAAAAGGATTATGTAATCAGATTAGGTCAGGTCATCCAATCTCAGTTTTAATCTGTATAAAGCCTCTCGTTTTGATTGCTTAACCCTTTAAAGCCTGAAAACACAAATTATAGCCAGAAAATTAAGTCTTTTTGGAGATGAAATGTTTATTTCACTTTCTATTGAAATAATAATAATAAAAAAAAAATCAAAATTTCCATAAATTTAACATATATGTATATGTTTTATCTTATTTGATACATTAGATGTTTTTGGTAAATGATAATACACTTGAGGAAATTTTTATCATTTATCTGATTGTATTCAGATGTTTTTTTTTTTAGTAATTTGTTGATCACTTGATTAGATAGAGGTATCATAAAAGTATATATCAAATATGATACAACAGGCTTTAGGGGGTTAAACTGTTTGTCAAAGGTTAGTACTCCATATCACACAGATTTCAGAGGCCTTTATTCAGAATGAACTGAATCAAAAAACAAATAAATTTCTAAAAATATACAACATGTCGACAACATTGTTAATAAGACCTAAAAATATGCAGTATAACATGCTATAGATTGCTGTTAGCTTGTGTCACAAAATAGATAAGTTATAAATTTGAGTTGAAATTTTGACATTAAAATTTACCAAAAAGCATCAAAATTTACAAAGAATGTCAAACTCAAAGCAGCTGTAAGGATCTCTCTAAGTCAATTTTGGCACACTCAGTTATTGGCAAAGTAAAGTTAAAGATACATGGATGCCATCTCTCACACACTGACCACGATACACGCGCATTTTAGAGACTTCACACACTCTTATACGTCACACCCATGATTTCTCACACTCAAGTGTCCTGGAGGACCTGTTCATTAGCACATCCACAACGTGTGATTATTTTTTTTATATCATAAAATGTCCTCATTTTGTAGCCATTTACAGTTAACCACTTAAAATTACTGCATTGGACGCAGGTGGGAGGGAAGACAGGCATCCCTGCAACATGCCAAAAGTTCAGTACAGTTGCTGACAAAGTTTGCAGAGTCACTGAAGCCACAGCAGCACAATATCACAGCTCCTTTACCCAAGAACCTGCAGGACAGTCTACTTAAGTTAAGCAGCTGAGGGCCACTGAACTGCATTGACTTTCTGTGGATAAACATGTCTCTTTGGGGAGATGTTTTCTATCCTAAAGAGTGCAGGCCCTTTCTGTTGCTCAAAGACTGATGAAACTGACCACTATAAAGCCTGTTTGCAACTTGAAGTGACTGATCAGGCCCCTAGATCACAGAGCTCTGCAAAGAAAAGCAATGTCAGGGATCATAGTGACAGGCAGGCACCTGGTTAAATGTGTAGCACACATGAATCTGCAGAACTGCACTCATTTTCCCATCTTTTTTGCATGTGAGATGGTGATAATTTATTTATAATTATGTGAGCATTTTCATGTCTTTCTCATTCTTCTGTTTAGAACAATGAATTTTCTGTTTAAAAATTTTTATTCAATTGTATTACAATTATTATTTTTGGATTTGCCTAATTAAAGTGCTTTGTAACACTGTAGGGGAGCATTATTAAAGGTAAATTTATAGCAGTGCAGATTAAGAATAAGAAAAGGTATTAAATTGGTTTGTATCTTATGATCTTATTCTACTGAGTTTTTTCCAAGACAAGGCACCATGCATGATTCCCAGCCATTTATTGTTGTCTGCTCAAAATTGCCCACAATTTCCTACAAATTTCATGAATTAATTAAAACAAAAAATGAACCAAAACTGCTGACAGTGTTGCAACATGTCTTGATATATCTTATTTTTACCTCTGAAAAACAATTGCATCATTAGGTACTTGTCAGTATGTAGCTCATTAGTGATTACAAGCACATTACAAACTTTTGATTTTTCTGCATTTCCTGCTGTCGAGTGAATTTAAGTTGTTTAAGAGAGGTGCTGTGAAAAGGACATATGTATAATTGAGGTATCGCAAGATTATGAGATAAACTAGTGACAAAATTATAGGAAACAAAAAAAATAACCATGGATTAAATTTGTCAAGTAAATTTTTATATTTTATTCTTTAGGCACACATACCCAAGCCCTCTAAACAGCTCTGTGACCCACTTTTGGGCCCCAACCCACAAGTGAAGAATGACTGATTCAGATTAAATCAAGGACTTGATGTATGCAAAACGGGAGTGTCAGTAATCATGACTGCCTCAAACCATTCATCACATCAAAAAATTAGTGTCACTCTAACCTGGTTATCATTATGCACATTTGATTATTATCATTTCTTGCTTTAAAGGATCCTGAAAAACAATTGTCCACAAACAAACGGGTAAGATTGTGTCATTTTGTTTAGTACAGTTATATGTTTCCATCTGTTTATGCCTGGTTCATTATAAACCAAAAGAGCTGATTCGCTTTTTTTTAAAAAACAGAATAGATCCGAATAGACCTACCAGTGTGACAACCTGCAACTGGCTCATGACCGAGATGGAGCAGAGACGGTAAAATGAATGCAGAATTGTTGACAATATTGCGCCGAAGAGCTGAACTGACCAGTTACCACAGAGATTAACTATTTTGAGCAGAGTGGACCCAAGTCATTATTGATTATGTAATTATTTCTAATGGAGCACCTCAGACAGTCTGAGAATACAGATGTATCAGGATTGTTCTGTATATAAAAACTAGGGGGTTTAATGAACATTAGTGATTGTGACTACAGCAATTGTGCTTTGGGGTAATTTTCTGGCTCAATTGAACACCTTGGAAAACTATTGTCAGTTACACAGTTCATTGCTTCATCTACAAGTGCAAGTTGAAACACCAAGCAAAGCCAGATATATATCAGCAACACCAGAAATGCTGAAGGTTCTCTGAGTTCAAATGGACTTACACACAGTGGAGAAGTGTGCTATGGTCTGATGAGTCCACATTTCAACATTTAAGTATGACAATGCCAAGGCACATCCTGTAAGCGTTACAACTGCATTGCTTTATAGTAAAAGAGTGTACCAGACTGGCATGCCTTCAGTTTAGACCTGTCTCACACTGAAAATGAATGCCACATTATTTAGGGCATAATACTGAAGACCCCACATTTTTGAGAAACTGAAGTCGTACATCAAGCAAGAATAGGAAAGAATTCCACCTACAGAGCTTCAACATTTTGTGTCCTCAGTTTCCAAACACTTGAGTGTTTTTAAAAGGAAAGGTGATGTAACTAAGGGGTAAACATGCTTCTGTACCAGCTTTTTTTGAAACATGTTGCAGGCATCAATTCAAAATGAGTGAATATTTGGAAAAAAAAGTTTTTTAGTTTGAACACTAATTATCTTTTCTTTGTAATGTATTCCATTGAATATAGGCCAAAAATTATTTGCAAATCATTGTATTCTGTTTTCATGTATGTCTTATCCAACGTCCCAATGAATGGAAATAGGCAATTTTAGAGCCACTAACTGACAGGCCTGGCATTTTTTGGTCTGTGGAAGGAAACTGGAGAATCCAGAGGACACCCATGTATGAACCGGGAGAACCTGCAAACTCCACACAGAAAGGCTTGAGCTGACAATCAGCAACCTTCTTGCTGCTAGGCAACAGTGCTACTAACTACATGCAGCCCACATTATTTTCGTTGTGTTTGAAATGTTGTAAAAAATAAACAATAATAATAACATCTGATCATTATGTTTTCTTTCTCCTCTACCCTTTCCTCAGTTTGCAACCTTATTTAATCTGTCCATAAACTATTAATACCTTTTTTTTCCCCTTTGGTGTCCCTCCTCCTCTTCCTTCACCTCCTGTCCTCTCAATCTGAGGTCCAATAATTAGCCAGGGCCTCTTTGTAAAGAACATTTAAGCTCATGTCTTCCTGCTGCCCTCTCCTCTGCTCACATCACCTCAGGGACCTCAGGGTACAGTTATACTGCACTGATGTGTGCAGACTGAAGAAGCCAGAAGCCTTCCAATACACACACACACCCACCCACCAACACACACTCACGCACACACATCGCTTTATAACGCCTGATCAGAGTCCTGATCCACCAGCTGAGGCCACTTCACCACTTCATGTGCAATGAAAAGTGCCTCCTGTGATTTTTGTCCTTGTAGATGTTTGTAGATTTGGTGTGATTTGATCAGTTTGATATTGGTTTTATGATTTAGGGTGTCTTTCTATAACATCAAGTTAAGACAACATGATTCCCTGACAGCTGTCCTTTGGCTGACCCCCCCTCACAGCGGGGGTTGCTGCAGGAAATCAAGTACCCTTTGGGATCCATAATATCACTTTTGTGCTCTGCACGAGTCATCCAGAAACAATTTTTTTCTTTGTCACAAACATACTTACAGACACTTCTTTTAAGGTTTGTTTTTTATGTGGCATCAGAACATGATTTCACCCGGATGAGCCTCTTGACTTAAGAGGGTACATCTCTTCCCTTTTTTGATAGATATTTCTGAAACATTCACAAACCAGAGACAGCTGTTGTGCACAATTCAACTTAAAATATTTAGTTTGGCTTAGACAGTTACTGACAACAAACTGCTCACTACAGCAAAATTTGTTTGTATTGTTCCAACCCCTACAAGAGGGAAAGATGGTCATACATCCCTATGAAGCCTCCTGACTTTTACCTGGGTAAAAGTTGAGTCCCTGTCCTTCTTGTTGCCATAAATCCCTTTAATAGAGCTCACTGTCCTGCTGTGGGACAAAACAATCATGACATCCTGGTGATTCTGCTGGGAGATTATTTTTTAACAGGGGTGCCCAACCATTGCCTTGAATTATGCAGAGACAGCTTTAAGTTGGAGTGCAAACTCACACACTATCATAACGGCATAAAGTAAATGTAGCCTGCTTTTTAAATCAGAGCAAAAAACTGAGAATAAACTGAGAAAAAAATACACCTTTGGTGGCAGTAATATGCATTATATGAAAATAATAATAATAAAAAACATTACATCTCTTTTCATTGTGAAAAAAAATCTCTACAAGTTTAAATGTAAGTTAAGGGTAAAAACTGAACCCTTGCAAGGGACTCTAGTTTCACTTAACTGATTTTTTTCTGTGTTATAGAAGTAATCAATTCACATCATCTGAATGATACTGAAAGATAATTATAAGATCTATCTGAAAACCCTTTTTGAGATTAACCCCAAAACTTAAGGTGTGCAGAGTAAGGTAACTACAGGTGCTACCTGACGGTGTGTAAGATTAAAACTTAATTTACTAAATAAATGCCAAGACTATTCTTTTAGCCTCAATTTCAGTTCAGTCTAGTGGCTAGACGTAATCTTAGTGATACATTACACATTGTTATACATTTTTTGTCAACAAAAAAGTAAACCAACAGTGTTTCCTTTGTCTGGAGACACTAGATTTTTTGGGGTTAAAAAAAAAGGATAAAAGGAATTTTATTAATGTCATAACTTTAAATTACATGGTTAAACGCTGTGATCAAAAGTTAATCACTGATTTTCAATGAGTCTTGTTTTTATAGTCATTTGGCAAATTTTATTTTAGTATATTTTAGTTGCTTAATTTTGGTGCAATTTACACAAAATACTGGCCAAAGTTTCCAGTCTTATTGAGTGAAAATTGTTATCTTAGTTTTATTAAGTAGACTTTATCGCGTTTTTTTTTTTTGTTTTTTATAATTGTGTAAGGGTAAACCCCCCTGAATGGTCTCATCCTAAATTGTATTGCATTTTACTTTTGTAATGCAGTTTTGCTTAAAAAGAATAGCTAATCTCTGACATGCTGAGCCTTTTAACAGGACAGTATTGTCTGAAGATAATGAGATACAGAGAACTACTTTTTTGTATTAAAACCACTGAAATAGGTTTGTAATCATCATTGTAAATCGTTGAAAATGTGATGACTGTATGAATGCATGTCCACTTAGGGCTTCTGTTATTTTACAAAATAGACTGCCATCATCAGTAGGTGCTTGTTAAACACCAAACATTAGAAGGATACAATTAAAGCACAAATAGCTCCACCACATGTGTTTGTAGTAGATAAAACCTTTTCTGCTTCAGTACCACAACTTAACTCTCTCCACTAATGATTTTTGTCATGACTGACAAACTGCATAATTCAGAAGGGGTTGAATTCTCCTAATAGTTTCATTTTCAGCTCTGGTTCCCTCCTGAGCAACATCAAAGTGTGTTTTAATCGACAAAAGTGAGATTTAATGACTCCTCTAATGATTGTCTTTTGATTGGACAAGATAAGATTAGTCTCGGAGACTGCTGGGTATTGAATGTCCTCCCTGGGGGGACTACCATGTGTTATCGCTGCCTGTTTGTTGTCCTGTCAAGCTGTGACTATCAAGACCACAGAAAGTGAAAGTGACGCCCGTCGGGGGAGAGCACGGGGCGGGCAGGTCGATGTGAGGACCGGGACGCTTAAATCTTTTATCTGAAGAATGGCCGCTTTGGCGATAACGGGATTGGCGTATCCCCAGTAGCTCCTGACCCATATTCCCGGGGAAAAACGTTGTTTTGCTTCGTTCCAAAGAATTAAGAGTGTCTCTGTTCTGTGCAGCAGCCTTTTTCCTCTGCGCGCAATCACAGCTCCAGGAGCAGCGCTGGGGTCGGTGCGCTCTGTCAGAAAGCGTCCAGCCTCCTCATCTCTAGGCTCAGACGGGACCCGGTGCTCCTCTCCATGCCTCCAAGCCTCATGTGCCCTCCGTATTTTGCGGGAAAACCGCTCTAATCCTGCCTGAATTTTTCCTTTTCTGACTCGTGACTTACTTCACATCTAGGGACAGAGAAAAGAAGACGCACTGTTAAGTTTTTGGTTTGTGTGCCGCACTGGAGGGGAGGAAGAGATGGCAGTCCCGGTGAAAGCAGCTTTGGCTCTCCTGGTTCTCACCGTGGCAAGTAAGTAATCCTTTTACAGACGGCTGGTACTGGACAGGGGGTGTCCATGCGTATTTGTCTTTAGAGCCACAGTTTTGGGCTGTTTGCGTGCAAATACATGCAAAAAGTCTTTGGAGTCAATCATACTCAGTGCTAGATGTAAATCATGTAATGTCACGTGCGTTTTGTTGCTAGAAAAAATGCAAAACTCCTGCAAACATGAGCACATACTGTAGACTTCATGAATTTTAGAGTTAAAACTGAGACATAATTTGACTTTACAAAACAGCAAGTGATACCGGAGAGCAGGCCGTTGGGGGGGACATAGTGGCATTTACTGGCGTCAGTCAGTTAAACACGTGATTTTTAAGCACGCCTCAATTACCAAACTTGCTCCTCTTTTCACGACAAACCTTACAGTATCGGGACGGAGACGCTTTCCATGAGCACTGGTGTAATATCTGGTAAAGGCGCTGTTTTCTTTGCAGTGGTCGCCTGTTAGTGTAATTTTCAGATTTTTGTGGTGGTCATATCGTGGTGATGGATGACGAATCTTTAATTGAGGCCACATTAAGCAGAAGCATTTACTTTTTTTCCTAATAAAATCTAATTCTGTGGCCCTCACTTTGCCCACCATGCCAAGTAATGCAATATAAGACCCTCATGTAATTCTCACAGGGATCTAAAGGGCTGAGTCTTGACTTAGTGCATCACATGAAGGACAGGAGAGCTTCAAGTTTTTTTTCTTTCAGCAGATAGTCTAATGGGGCCTGCCTATGAATTAGCACCCCTCTCGGGAGCTGTCCATTGTGCTGAACAAATATCATTGTGTGAAAGTAAATGATCCACTGCAGCAAAATCAAAATGGGGCAAAAAGTCCTGTCCCCTGTTGTATCTGCTCCCTGATATTCAGTGATGGCAAAGTATGGTTGCCAAGAGGGCTACACTGATTGTTCCCTCAACACCAAAGGGCCAAACAGGAATCTTAAAAAATATGATTCCCTATTATCTAACAAAATGAGTAAGTACGGCTTTCATCAGACTCTTTTATGCAAATGTACAATTTTAAAACTCCATTGTTGACAGTAATATTTCATTTAATGAGCAGACTACAAGCCTCAAGTCTCAACTTAAGTCCCTTTCTCAATGCAATGATAAGAACACAGGGTTTACATATTCATTCATCAATCCATCCATTGTTTATACAACTTATCCTGTTACAGCTGTTGGGGGACTGGAGTCTATCTCAGCTGTCACTTGGCAAGAGGCAGGGTCCACCAATCACAGGGCTGTCATATTGAGGCCCTGTTTACAGGAATACGAATACAGCTGAAAACAGTGAGTTTTCATTGCGTTTTCGCCTCCCATTTACACGTGAATGGTGCCCAGAGTGCCTGAATCTGCAAACTGTTGAAACCAGGGTCCAGAGTGGAGAGTTTTGCATCCAGATCCATCTCCATGTAGACAAGATTCAGCATTTCAGGGTGAAATGCTGACGTCACCACATGTGCAGTACTCTTTCACATGAAGGCTGTGCACACGTACCAGGAACAACAACAACAACAACAGCTTTGGCCGTCTACTGAGCAACATGTGTGTTGCTTACCTTGCTCGGTTTGTTATCCAGACAGAAATATCCAGACACATTTGTTGTTAAGGCAAGAAACTCCTGCGTCTTTGTGCGTCCACTCGCCATTGTTGTTTGTGAAAAGTTTGTCTTCACCAGAAAGGGTAACCGTGTTGTAACACCGCTGTTTCTCTACAAATGTTCATCGTCATCTACTGGCCTGGCATGCATGCTACAGTGTTTTCAGTTGTTCTCGTGTCTTTGTCTGAATGTGGATCGTTTTTGAAAACGCAAAGGAAAAACCTTTCCATTTCTGGTGAAAACATTTCCATATAAACGGGGCCTAAGACAACACCAGGCACACTCACAGTCACACCGATGGGCTATTTAGTAGTTACATTTTGGTGGTGTAACACCTAATGAGCATGTTTTTGCTCTGTGGGACTTGAAAAGCTGGAGAAAATCTATGCATGAAGAACATGCTGAGTCAACAGATAGGCTCTGTCCATTTGAGCCAGGAACCTTCTTGCTGTGAGGCAACACAGCACTAGATTGTGCAGCCCCTGATTTCAACATGTATTTTAGTCTAATTACAATTTTTCCCCACATGCTTTTGTAAATGTCAGGAAGAGGACTTGTAAGAAAACTGAGAATTACAACTTTTCATTTACTTAAAAGTAAATAATTACCACCCAAACACTGACTATATGTACAGATTATCACATTTATTTGTTAACACTTTAGTATACAGTCAATGAATTAACGTACCTTTTCTGCATGATTTAATTCATAAAACATGCATGTTTTCATGATTAAATATAAATAATACATATGTATTAAGCCTGAATTTATTCATTGAATAATACATGATATAGGTGTTTCAGTCATCATGACTAATTGATAATGTTCATAATCTTTATGGCATTGAACAGTGTTTAGGACAGATGACTGATCTGCTTGATTCAAGGATCCACTCATATAAATAAAACACAAAGAAGTTATACTGAAGTATTCCTGGTTAAAACTCTTAGATTTCAACAAATTGTTTTTTTTTGGCCTGGCCTTTTAACTGCAGGGTAGTCTTTAAAGAAATCATAAACATCTTAAATAACTAATGAATCACAATGACTAATACACCACAGTTACTGTATGTGATGTAAGTTGGTGTATGAAGTCAGGCATGTAATACCTTTGATACTTGTGTATTAATGATATTTCTTATAAATTCTCAGATAAATGTATGATAATTTTTTCCGTTTTCTTCTTTTTTGATTTTAAAATGCATTTGGTTATTATGATTATCATTGTTGTGGCACCTCAGCTTTAAATTTTCAATGTATGTTTCTTCATATTTTTCTCTTGTTTGCAATTCATTGCACCTCAGGGCCCTCCGGCTGCCCTCCACCACTCACCACTCTGATGTAGTTTATTAGGATTAACAGGAAACTTTAAATCAGTTGTTTCAAAGTGGGCCTCAGGACCTCCAGAGAGATCGCAAGACACCACGAGACGTGTCAAAATGAGGGTAATGTGTCAAAAAGTTCTTAAATGTAAATATGCACATGCCAGCACATAACACACAGTGGGTGTACCAAGTCCCTGGTTCCTGTATTTGGGGTCACTGACAGGAAACTTTGGGAACCCCTGCCTTAAATTTTCAACGCCTTAAGGCAACATGCATTCATTCATTGCATTGAAGATTTCTTGTTTTCTTGAGGAATCAAGGCTTTACCATCGGAAAGTGTGGTTTTCCAGTGTGATTTTCTCCAGATAATGGGTCCTATGGTCATAAACTGCTAAAGCAACCCTGGGAATTGGAGAAAAACTAAAACAAATGGATGCATGTCCATCTAGAACTCCCATACTAATGAGTAACATGTGTTGACCTATGTTGACCTATAGGAAGTCATTGTGTATAGTATGCATTCATTTGTTCCTTTGCCTGACCTTTTGACCATTTAATAGGGATGAATATCAAAGTCCAGAAATGATGTGGTACAGATACCATCACATCTTATCACAATACAGCTTGTTGGTGCTTTATTTTGGTGCTATTTCCAAAATGCAGAGCCAAGGATGCTGACTTTTCTCTACCTTCTCTTTTTAGATAGCTGTCCAGGGTTACCCTTGGTGACACATGGTCACAGGAGTAAACAAGATTTCTCTTTAAAGTATCAATTCGGGAGCCATTTAACTGAAACTTTACAAAGGATTGATTTAATTCTGATACTAGAAGAAAGCCAGAACATGCCTAACCCTACCTTTAAACCAACCTTGTTACCTTTCCTTCATAAGAATTATATATTGACCCTAAATCAAGCTGCAGTGTAACTCATAAAGCACTTTACAATTTGTGTGTAAGATATGTTAGTCTCCTTTTCCTTCTTACTTACTCTTTTTCTTGGAATTTTCTTTTTTTATTCCCTCGTCATCTTTTTCGATAACCCTTTCACTCTTACCTGTGCAGATGAGCCATTGCATGTCTTCTGCCCTACTCCTCTCTAACTTTAATCTTTCTGCAGTAAAGTGAGTGAATCCAGGACGCCACTTTGCAGAGATGTATTCCTGCATCTTAGACTTTCAGCTCCTCCTCTCTTTTTGCTTTCTGCCCTGATGTCTCTCTTTCTGTACACCACAAATGACCTTTTTTCCACTCTTTCTTGTGCTGTCATTGACACAGTAGTGTACTCCTCTGTCTCCTCGTTATGCTCCTCTCCCTCTGAAACTTATACTGTAGTTATTGCTGTAAAGTGCACTTTAATGAATCTGCTGTTTTGCTTTCGAGTTTTGTGTGTGATTGCCTACACACACATACACACACAACCCTGACTCTGTGTTGCCCCCGGGTTAAACTTAATGTGTGAGTAGGCATAACATATACAACTCTAAGTTTTTTTGTCCTGGGGCTGTTGGTTCTCACGCATTGATAAAAGTGCTTTCTCAGAAACTGCAGATGTGTGCTTGGTAGAGAGGGCCCAGCTTGAGTGAGTCAACACTTCATAGTAAATATTAGTCATTGCTTCAGCACTTGTTTGGGTGTTGCACTTTGAATGGAGAGCTGCATCAGATGTGTTTTTGGGAGAAAGTGGTGCAAAGTAAAGCAGGGGTGACACCCAGGGAGCTGAGAACAGCAGCAACACAGCTGATTTCCTGCTGCTGTTTTCATCTGCTGGACTCCACTTGCAGGAAAAGATGGAGCAAAGATAGACATTTGGTTATAAGGAGAAGATCTGAGGGATAAAAATATACAAATGTTTGAGAAGAGCTGTTTAAATGCTAGATGAGACTGAGTACTATAATTAACAACTATGGGACGCAATACAATTTTGTTTTTGACATCATTACAAAATCAACAAACCCTCCTGCGTCAGTATACAGGCAAGGGAAGACTGGACCTTACGCAGGATCAAAAGTATGACAATGTCCAAGCAAAAAATACAGTTTCTATTGTGTTTATTCACAGGCTCCCAAACAAGTTTTCACCCTCATATCATGCTCTAGGCTTCCTGGCTTCCTGGTAAAAATCATTCACCTCCCACCGTACCTGACCATCCTATCCTACCTGCCCATCTATATCCATTTCATCAATCTTATCAAGATAAAAGCCTAGATAAATGCTCAAGTATTCTAAATAATGAAATTAGTAATAATTAATTGAATAGTTTGTCATCCTTTAACAAGATACAAGAAACCAAATAATTCACTAAATTGAATTATTATTAAATTACACAATACAGAATACAGTGAATAACTTCAACAACCCTCTTTAAATAATGTTTTAAGAAAAATATAACAAAGTGTTAGCACCTTTATATGAAGTCCTGTGCTTATTCCTATTGAACTCAATTCAGACAACAAAACATACTGTATCCCTGTCCAGTCAAAAAAACCTGGAGAAGATCATAAGCCAGTGAAATTCCTCTTTCTGTTGTGTGATTATATCATCATGCAAACCCCAGACCAATAGCATTTGTGTATCCCGTATTGGACTCCTTTGCAGGTCTCAGCATAATGTATTTACAATGACTTCAGCAACCTGAAAGTTAACTTCACTAAGTTCACAGGCAATTTTGACAAAAAAGGGGTTACAATTTGACACAGGCAGAAATTTGAGAGAATTGTACATTCAAAGGGTCATGGTGATGATTAAGTTACAATAAAAATGATAAAGACAACTGGAAGTGCTGTGAGAGCACAAACCTCTGCCAAGGCATTTCCAACATTGTTGGGTGAGTTGTTTTAAAACATGTGGAAAACTACACTATCTTCACTGTTAAAACATACTTGAAAATGTTCCTGGATACACATCCAGATTCAGATCAACACCAAAATCAAAAACTTTTAATGTTCGTGCAACATTCCCTGACAATTCATCAAAATCAGGTGAGAACTTACTGAGAAATTTAAAAAAGTGGAAAACTGTCCACCGTTAACAAATCCTTAAAAAAAAAAAAAATCCAGAATCTCCTTCTGGATTCGGATCACCGCTGAAATGTAACTACTTCCTTGTGCCATGACCAACAGTCCTTCAAAATGTAATTGAAATCTGTTCATAATTTTTCAGTTATCTTGCTAACAGACAAATGCCAGCAAACACATAACTTTCTTGACTGAGATAACAAATTCTGTCAAAGTTATTGTACTGAGCCACAGCCCTTTTCATACTTCAGGAAGCCAGTGAGGGATGTAATGTCAATGATGGCAAGCAGAATTGATAAAGCTACATACCTCTGTTTGTTACCACGCTGATGTGAGGTACTGATGTTTTTACTCCCTTTTATATGTTTGTGGAGTTTGTGGAGTCTCTCATAATGCTGACTGAAGGGGCAGAAAACACATCTCCCACCGTGATGTAAAGGTCACTTTTATTCCCTTAAAAAAAACTCACAGATGATTTAGTAGATGAGTCAAACATAATATGCATCCTCTGAAATCAATTGTTTCATATTTTTCTGCTTCCCTTCACTACTGTCATTTACAGTTGGATCCATTTTTCTCTACAGTTAACCTAATATCGGCTACATACACGTATAACTAAGTGCCTTATTTTCCTTTTCAAAATAAAAGCAGGCTCATTTAGACAGGAAGTCAAGCAATCTTTACTGAAGTTGGTAAAAATTACAGTATAAAACCATAACAAAGATACATTTCATGATAAAATCTCTACAAAGTTAACCTTTACTGGTTTGGTCTCACAGATAAGTCAACTAAAGGTGAATTCCTGAAAAGTGTAAATGCTGGCACCTCAACAAAGTATCATCAGACATTAGTCACTGTGGATAAGAACTTTTGCACTATTCTGAATTAATTTCTGTGTAATATAATGTATTTAACAGAATAAGGTCTCTGAAGCTGCCTCTTACCTCAAAGTCAGTGTTTCAGATCACATTTATGTTTTACTGGAGCAACAAATTAAATAATAAAACAAAACAAAACAAAACAAACAAAAAAAACCAACATAAAATGCATTTATTTTCATTCACCTGATCTTTGTATCAGTAGGCTGAAAAGAATTGTTACTCTTTGTCAATATGCACTTAACCATAAAACTAAACAGAAAAAAAACAACTTTTCTAACTGTGTGATTAAATGTGATTACTTTTGATTTCACTATCAAATGTTAGAGATTAATTGTGTTAAGAAATTAATTGTGTTAAGCAATTGTGGTAAGAAATTGTGTTAACAAATTGCAAACTCCTCACTAGGCTGGAGGAGTAACAGGAAGGAGCAGTAGCCAGCCTGTAGCCATATATATATATATATATATATACGTATCTATATATATATATCTATATATATCTATATATCTATATATATATATATATCTATATATATATATATCTATATATATATATATCTATATATATATATATATATATATATATATATATATGTATATTAGTTATTTATACATTTATCTGTATTTATATTTATTTACATACATGCTCATGAAGATGAGGTTTTGTTTTTTATTTTCAAAGCGGGCTATTACGGTGATTACATGAATGTGCAAAGACTAGCTAAAATATTTAAGCCAGCATGGAGAATACGAGTAATACAGGGAACTGCACTATCAGTAACTGAAATTATAATCTTAAATTTCAATTTTTGTCGGTTAAACTCGCACTATGTAAGATTCCGGCTTTCAGCTCTCTCGTGGCCTCTGTGGTCGTTGATTGTAACTGCACGGTCGTAAAACAGAGCGCCTCACACCAACGTGCATTTGTTGACATACAGAGGGAGGAGAAGTGAGCCGACAGGACGCCCCAAGAGACAAATAAACCATGTGGACTGATAAGGTACAGTCTCATCATGTTTCTTTTCGAATAAATCACTTTTCAAGCGTCAGCTGTCAGTTGTTAGCAACATGTACTTACAAGTCCAACAATAATAGAGCCAAATCAGCACTGGTTGGACATGAACGCCGGGCCAATGTTTATCCCTGTCCTTGCATTTAGCTTGTTACTCTCCCACTTTCTTTTTGTTGTCTCCTCCGATAAAACTTTTCTTTTCTTCTGGTTTTTCGCTGCTTCCACCATGATAACAACTCTACTTTTAGCTTTTCTTCTTCTTCTTTTAATTTCCGGCAGACTAGACGCAGCTAAGGCGTATTGCTGCCCTCCACAGGTCTTTAGATTAGTCAGCACATATATTTAGCGTTTGCCTCGACTTCCGTCTTTTAAACGAATCGGGAAGGAGGGGGCAGTGCCGTATGCCGTAAAGCAGTCAAAGCAGTAAAAATTTGTAGTTTTTTAGTGTGGAAGTGTTCCTACCATCCACCTCGAAGTTGCATAGTGCCAGTGAAGGCGATACAGAGCCCCTCAGACCATGACAGAGGTGTCATTCAACCTGTTGTAAGGTGATGTACCATCACAGTGACTCTAGAAATATTATATTAACGTGGAAAAACTACGTAGGTGCAAAGAACATTTTCATTTGTTGTAAACCTTGTTTTGATCCTATTGGAGATCAGTTTTTGTAAGAGGGAAAGTAACAAGAACCTCAAAAATCAAGTAATTACTGACTTTAATAGTGAATAATGATCACTTTTGAAAAGAGTAATGGTTAATAAGTTGTATACTTCATCCATCCATCCATTGTCTATACCCATCTCCCTTTTGGGGGACACTAAGGCTGGAGCCTACTGAAGCCGACACTGGGCGGGAGGCGAGGTACACCCTGAACTGGTTGCCAGCCAATTACAGGGCCACATAGAGAGACACTCGTACCTAAGGGCAATCTGGAGTCACCAGTTACCCTAATGAAAGTGTTTTTGGTCTGTGGGAGGAAGCGGAGGAAGTGCCTGGAGAGAACCCACGCATGCACAACCATCATGCAAACTCCACACAGAAAGGCCTGCCGACACAGGGATTGAACCAGAAACCTTCTAGCTGTTAGGCCTGTGCACTACCTGCTGCGCCGCAGTGACCCTCAAGTTATGTAACGTAACACAATACTTTAATAACTTGTCCAACACTGTTCATGTCATCCACTAAATCACAGACTTCGGTAGAACTTAAGTGGCAACATATTAGGATCTCAGATCTTTATTCATGTAGACTAGTTTGTCTTTGACTTATAATACAGGGAGTGGTCTTTGTCCCTTCGGTAACTTCACATTGGAGCGGATAAAATCTACATGTAGAGATCCCCAAGGGTCCATCCTGGGGCCTTTTCTAGTTTAACATCGGCAGAATGTCAGCATCCTTTGTTAAAGGCCAGTTTTTTTCTTGACCAATGCTGTGGGGGATGGTATTAAATTAAAATGATGTTCTCATTTTTGCCTAATAAACAAATAGTTATTTCATATTTTTTCATTTTGTGTATGTTTAGCCTTCAAAAATGAGATCAGACTCATATTTTGATTGTATCTTTAGGGCCGTATGGAAAGCTGTGTGAGACATGATGTGGCCCTGGGGCCGCCAGATAATGACCTCAACATGTTTTCACTTGCTCAGACTATTTATGTAAATAAATTAATAAATAAGTAACCATTACCATTGCTACCAATGCAGTGTGCATGCTCCGAACAAATCATTGGGTGGTTGTGCCGGTCAAACACAGACAAAATTAAAGAGGTTTTTTCGAGTAAAAGAAGAGCAATTAAAAGTCAACATGCAGCAAAGAAAACCTCACTCCAGTACTGAGGTTTTTAACTGGCTCCCCATCTATCAGCGAATACATTTTAGAAAACTTTTGGCACTTTATAAAACACTAAATGGTTTGAGCCTTAAATACATCAGTGACCTCCTGTTTTATCATAAACTGTCCAGACAGCTCAGGTCATCTGTCACGGGTGTGTTGTCTGTCCCTAGAGTCTGAACCAGAGGAGAAGCAGCTTATAGTTTATATGTACCTGTTTATGTACGTATTTGGTGTAAACTCACAGAAAAATACAGGTCAACTAAAGTCTTGGTAATTTCAAATCAAAGTTTGAAATACTTGAGTATTTTAGTTACTATTTTAGCAACCATTTAATATCCCAATGTCCCAGGAGTGGAACATTGGTAAACTGTTTTGTGTCAATTTATGTAAAAAAATGACTGCACAGAATTTCATCACATGTCACACATCAGCAGAAAGCTAAAATCATCAGGACTCTAACCATGTGAACTGAGGTCATATTTGCCTTAAATCAGGTTCATATATTCATTTTTGATGACTTCCTGGATATGTTCACAAACACTAATGTTCAAAAATCCCTCTAGTTTTTTTATATAGAGAGTACCCCTGATCCAGCTGTATTCTCTCTCTCTCTCTCTATCTGAGAGATCCTGTTAGAGCTCCCTTCTCCATGTGGGCCCGGTCCACTCTTACTGGTTTACAGGTAAAGGTTGGGCATCATATTGTCAAGAAGTCTGCATTCATTTTAATGTCTATGGTATGCAATAGGCTTGCCATGTTGGGCCAGTGGGCTTAAACTGATGTTGAAACAAGTGTAGGATGTCACAATTTGTCGTATTCATAGAACTGCTCAATCAAGTGGAGGAGACATATTAAATTAACTAAAGAGCATATTAGTATAAAAAGACAAGATATGGGCCCTCTAAGATTTAGCCACCACAGCATCCACAATTCACACATTTGTCTGACCAATCAAGCAATAATAAAACTAATGAAACACCATATCTGAAGCTCTACTATCATCCCTCAGTCAAAAATATTCCAACAAACACAGTTATCCTAGATTTACAATTATCTCACAGTCCAAATGCAGTAAATATCAGTCCAAATGCATGATTATATTCACATAGATTCATGGACTTCTGCTTTATCATTTTGAATTTGCAAGCCACGTCACACTGTGTTGCTCACCTTAGTTGCTTACTGCTTATTTAGCATAAAGAGTATTTTTTACACAAAAGCTGTACATCACAAGATGTGTTAACAAATCAGTTAACCACCAATTTGACATATCAAAGGAGAAAAGCTGTTTAAAGGCGATGCCTCTCTGTGCCTCAGTTCTGTAAACTGCTTGCAACACAAACCTGAAAGGAGTCACTACTTTCAGACAGCTTTAGTCCTTCATTATGTGAAGGTCATCCATGTAAAAATAGGGCTAGTTTTTGGTGGTTACTGAGCTGCAGGTTGCAACATGGCCAAAATAAATGAAGCAGAGCTCCTTCCCTCTTACTGTCCACAGAGCTCTCAATGATGCCTCTTTGTTGAATTGTTCGTTAATGACAGTAGTTTATTTCCTCCACTGAGGTGTTATGTTTTGCCAGCCTTTGTTTTTTTTTAATTTGTAAACAGGATAACTCAAAAATTGATAAGTGGATTTGAATTAAATTTTAAGGGAATGTTGGCCACGGCACAAGGGAGACCTGATCAGATTTTTGTGGTAATGCAAATCTAAATGTGGATCTGGGAATATTTTCAAGGATTTGTTTGCAGCAAGATGGGGAAGTTTTCCACATTTTGACAATAACTCAACAACGTTGGAATACCTTTATAAATATTTGTGCTTTCAGAGAACTTCTAGTTGTGAATGTGTGACCATGTATAGCAACTGTCCTTTAGTGTCTCCAAATGGCACCATTTGAAAATGCCTGGACATACTTTAAGCAGAACAGGAGTAAAATATTCATGTGCCATGCTTTTGCTATCCTGCTTGAACCTGAACAAGCTCAGGCTTCAGCTGTAGTCTTCTGCAGGCCACATTTCATAGAATCATGAAGATGAAAAAAAAAACTATTCATAATTTGATTGTTATTCAGGCTTGTGTTCTTCAGAACCAGTAGTACTTTAACTAAGTCTTTAAGTTTGTGAAATAACTTTAAAGTGTTATGTGCTCTTACTACAAATGTTGAAAAACCACCTTTATTTGACTTTGCAATGGGCGATGGTGACTAACAAATTTTACAGAAATGATAAGGGGTTAAGATACTGCAAAATATATTGTACAGTCTTTTTTTTTTTCACATCTTAACAAAGAGTTCAGCTTATTTTTCTTGTTTTTTCTTTTCTTTTTTTTCATTTTAAAAACTCTTAACCCTTGTAATGTTTTTTTTTTCTGTTGTTTCTTTTTCCTTTCCCATAATGTTCTCATGTCTTGTGTGAAGCTATTTGAATAGCCTTCTTGCTGAACTGTGCTATGCAAATAAACTTGGCTTTCCTTTTCTTCTGTCTTCTTTCTGACCCTTAGAAAAGGAGCATACACAGGGCAAACAACCGATATAAACACACAAACATTAAAGAAGAGTTGTTCTTACCCTTGAATAATGAAAACCTGGGGGGCAAGCAAACAACACAAATCCCCTGATACCTTAAAACTGAACATTTCTCAGGCGGAGACTCTAGATATTGTTTGAACCTGACCATGTGGTTAAAGATGCGGGCTGATCCCACATGGGTGTTTTTTTTCCTAACATGACTGATGCGGGCAGTGCATCAAGCGCAGCCAAAGACAGCTGAAGTCTAAATTGTTTTGGCCTCAGAAAGGCCACCCCAGATGGCAAGGTACTGAATAATTCACAAGGCAGAAAGGATGCAGAATTTGATGTTTTTTTTTTCAGACTGATGACACAGTCTGAACACCCATCTGCGTCACCCAGACGCCGCGGCGTGTCTGATTTTTCTTATTCACACATCTCAACACTTTTTGTATGTCTTGAGAGCCACTGTGTGTCAATTTGATCTGGTTGAGAACATCCCAGGGAATAATCTCTGATTGTGGTTGAGTCTCCGTTTGTGAGATGATGGCATTTTTATTTTAGTGGTGATGAATTATTGAGGTGTAGAGAGTGCAGTGAGCCGAAAAGGAGTGTGTACGCAAGTGTGTGTGTGTGTGCGTACATGTGTGATAAAACCTGCTGGTACGCTCCCTAATGCGCCTTCTCTTTACTTACATGTACCTCACACAGATCTTATTCTAACCTAAACCCCCCACTGGAGCATTAACCTCTACAGCCTCATACTTCACATTTCTGTACCATCCATTCAACCTGCCACATGGAGCCATTTATCATTCACACTTTAATATTCTTTTGTGCTACGTTTATTTCTATGCCCTGCTGCATTTTTAAGGTATTGTTACATCTTTGATTTATCTCAAGACGAAATCAAAAAGAGAAGGTAGAAATAAGTGCACTACAGTGAAAAGGATATTGCAGGTCAAATATGGAAATAAAGCCTATCTATTCAAAGTTTGTCTTTTAAACAGTGTTCCTTCAACTAAGTCCTTATTTGTGCATACATATTTGTATTTGTGTATGTGTTCAGGTAGCTTATTCTCCGTGTATTAAATATTTCTGGAGTAACGTGGATTTTCCTCAGTGTCTTCATGTTCTGGAAAGTAAAGTGATGAACTCTTTTCTACTCTGTATGTTAGTTTATGGCTGGGCAACATTTACACCAATAAGCTTATCAAGAAATTTCTTTGCAAATTTGCTATATATTGGATACTCATTGTAGGGAAATTATAATGCTTAATTTTTTACTCCAAACGCCATCAAAGTGATAAATTGCTTACATTTCACTTGATATAAAAAATAACTTTTCACTAGGAAGATTTTGAAAGAAGATTATAAGTGATGAGACTATTCTTTGTATCTTTTGTGGCAGCAAACAAGAGAAAATATGGTCACACTTTATTTTAGGGTCACCATATTGAAAACTGGCTAGCTGTTTATTAGCATGCTAATTAGTAGATGACAAGCTGTTAGTGAGACAATAGACTGAGGGCTTATTAGTACCCTATTCTGATACTGAAGCTGGTAGCACCTATGCTAATATCCGTCAGGCCATAGGGTACTGTCATCATGCTCGTAGGTCCAGCCTCTTTCTGCTTTTCAAGGATAATGATTGGGCTTATGCCTCTGCTGACCGGACTCAACCACTCTCGCTTGAAGCTTTGTAAGATGGATCTGCCTGATTACAGACTATGAATCAGGCAGATCCAGCTGCACCCCAAGGATATAATAATAGTGTACTCTTTCCACCCCTGCTTTTTTACTAGCTTTTCCCTGCACATAATTATGATTGGCAGCCCAGTTAGGACATAGAATTACTTTGTAACTAAGTATTACTTCAATTAGTAGCTTCAATTCTTCAGTGTTTGTCAGTAACCACTTTCTTGAAATGTATGACTGCAACAGTATTACTTGGTTTGAGAAACTAGTAGTTTAAGGGATTACTTTTTCTAAAACAGTAATAATACAGTTCTTAAAACATCTGACTATCTAGCTCTTGCTAGCAAGTTGCTTTATACAATGTCAGAAGAAACAATGTGTCTCTCTGAAAATGTGCATCCACTAAATCTTAGGGAGTAGTTTTATGTGTAAGAGTTAAAACTGACTTTCAGCTTGAGCCATCACTATTGCCCTTGCTATCTGACCTGCAATATCAAAACAAGGTAACACAGCTGCTTGCTGTACCGTGGTAGCAACTCATGTTTGCCTCCTGTTTTACTAATGCTATAAAATCACTGCTGATGTAGTTTATCAAGTTGTCTGTTAAAACCAAAACAAAAAAACGTAGGAGTGCAGATAATTTCATGGCCTGCATGGTGGTGCAACATTTTGTGCTGCCTCACAGCAAGAGGATTGCTGGACCAACGCCCTGGTCAAATGAGTCCTTTCTGTGCTGGAGTATGCGTGTTGTTCCTGTGCATGCATGGGTTTTCAAGGTGTGCTCAGGTTTCCTCCCAGAGACCAAAAACATGCTTGTTAAGTTAACTGTAGACTTGAAATAGTCCTATGGTGTGCACATGATTGTTTTTCTGTCTGTATGTTGATCTTGTGATCATCTGGTCCAGGGTGTACCCCGCCCCCCACATAATCCTTCAAGGGAAAAGGGGGTTTAGATATGGATATATGGATGGAAATACCCTCATTAGATTATTTTAAGGAGCCTGAGTTATCTTTGCATGCAGCCCTAGAGTCTGACCATTTTTGGAATAACATTCTCTTTTCTTGGACTTCTCGTAACTTCTCTATTCTCTTTTTGTAAAGGCAAACTCTGCAGGAAAGTTAGAAAAAAATCTAACAATCAATGTAGGTTGTATGCTGATATTAAAACTCCTTAAATTTACTTGTAGGTACTGCCAATTTAGGCCACCCAGATTCTTGCCAGTTGTCAATTGTTTTGATAAATGTGTGGAAAGTGTTGCATGTCTTCTGTGTGGAAAACGTATTTCCAGTAGCATTACTGAAGTGAAAATATGCTACCTTCTTTTGGATTATCTGGTTTTACTGTTGTATCATATGAAATCTAATCTGTTTCGCTAACCAGCTGAAAAGCTCCTCCTGAAAGCTTTAAAAGCTGACTCAAATCATAATTTTGCGTTTCCATGGGTAATAAGAAGGTTGCAGAACATGATGCTATTTAGTCTTTAGCATAAGTCAGGCCCGTCATGTGCTGTTATGTTTTAGGATGTTTGCAACATCTTTATCCTCCAACTGTCCTTTGTCATCTTAGAGTTTCATGGTCTAAGCTTACAGTGGACATGTAGTTTTATCTAATCATATCATGCAAACTGGACTATACAGTGAGTGGACAGTTATTGATCGGTCTTTTCTTCTAAATTGTTTCACATTACTCACTTTCAAACAAACTAGTTGGCCATCCCAAACACTGCCACCCAGTGGCCATGAAGAGGTGAGTGAAAGGTCACAAATGCCACACAGCTCAACACCTTCATCTTTAGTAGATTCTGAAAGTAATGATTTGTTTTCAAAATGAAGTAGCAACTAAAAAGCGATACTGCTGACATTTCCTGTAGGTTTACAAAAATGACAATTGCTCACCTTATGCAAGTATAACTCAACTTAATTTGCTAAATTATTTGCTTTTATCCTGCTTAATAAAATCTAGATAACTTTGCCCTGGCAGTCTTTACTGACCAATTCAATTCACTGAAGTCAGAGTGAATAACACAAGAAACTTTGGGGTCAAAGTTTTATTCTAAAATACTTAATGCAGACTTCTGTCCATTTCACTGTTCTTAAGCTGACTGGATCAGTAACCTCATCCCTTCTTAAGACTTACTTTTACAGACTTGCTTTTATGTGATGTTGTATTCTGACTTCCATTTTAGTCTTTTTAGCCTCTCATCCTGTTTGACCTAATTTCCTTTATTCTTGGTTGCTTCACTTTATTTATATATTTATTGATTTACAGTATGTTTATTCTAATGTTTGTGTTTGGGCCTATGTACATACATACTAAGTTTTAATGTATATGTGATGCAAAAACATGCGTAGATATATAGTTAAGAATAAACATATATTTGCAACATCATCTCCTCTGTCTGTTTTAGATCTGTCAAATCTGTATTTTAATTCATTTGATAGCTTTCAGTTTCTTAGTAGCTATTATTTCATTACATTATTTCAATTTCCCTCTTCTTCAACTCATTTTACCCCTCTGCCTCATTCTTTGACTTCTATACATTTTTATTTATTGTTACATTTATATCAATATCAAATTTTATTCTCTGTATTTAATTATTTATGGCTTTTATCTCCCTGTATTTCTGGTTCTCCTGGTTGGTGGGTTCTTGCTCTGCTTGGTGTTCTCTGATGTATCTATCATCTGCTGTCATGTTTGAGTTCTCTCTGATGCTTGGGTTTCATTGTTTGGGTTCTGTAGGTTGTCATTGAGTTTTTAGTGTGCTTGGTTTGTTTCCTGCGCAAAGGAGGTTACCTTTTTTTGTTTGTTTATCTGTTTGTTTGTCAACAACATTACGATTAAACTACTGGACAGATTTTGATGACATTTTCAGGAGATGTTGATTATGTCCCAACTTAAAAATGATTAGATTTTGGTGGTGATCCAGATAACCGCCATTAGCAAACGATTGTTTTTGCTCAATAATTGGCAAACTAATAATGATATCAACACGATTCAAAGTGCTAGGTGTCGGTTTTCAGGGTCAAGGAATCATATTATGATGGTAACTTTATCATGGAACTATATTGCTTATAGATATAACAGCAATATGTGAGCTACCTTGGAGGAGGTTTGTGCTCTCTAGTTATTAGTATTACCATAAATATTGATATAACCGCCCTTACAGCTCTCATCACCTCATCAATATCCCACACTTAGCCCACCACCCTGGCACCAGGAAGTCAGAATTACCATTCTAGTTTCTGAGGAGTTCTTCATCCACCTTTTAGAGGTACACCACAAGGACACAGTTGGACACCCTTGTCCTTATTTCCACTGAACCACTTTGAAAAAAGTAAAAATAAAAAGTTGCTTAAAATATCTCAAGTCCTCCACAAGAGCCCATTTCAGCTATAACATCAGAGACTGTAAAAGTGGACTGTGGTGTGTTTTGTCATGTAAAATCAAAATTGGTAAGAAACTTTTATTCTTAATGAAGCCATAGAAACTCAATAAATGTGTGCATTAGAAACCCAAAGGTTAAAGCACAACAAAGGATTAAAAACAAAACAAAAAAATCAAATATTAACTATAACTAACTATATAAACTATTAACTATAAAATAATATAAGTAATATAAACTATAAAAAAATAAACACACACAATAACATATTATTGTCCTGCTTTGGAAATTAAATGAACTTAAATCCAAAAATATCTTTGATAACCAATATTTGTCTATGTTAAGGTGCTCATAAATGCCAAACTGCAGAGACACAGCCAAACCTCACTCAATCCACTGATTGAAAGTCTTTTGCAATTACCTCTGCAGTTAACAATAAGCAAACAAACAAACAAACAAACAAACAAAAGAGCTACACTTTAAATAAAACAGTTAGCTTTGTGTGCAGTTCCACTTACATATCAGTTTTAGATTAACATTAGCTAAAGACTCACTTAATATCACAGTTATTTGTGTTTGGGTATGTTAGATTTTGCAAACTGTTTCCAGGGATTATAGTAGATCTTATTCATAGAAAAAAAGAGAAAAAAACCTGCTCACCAGTCAACCTGGTCGGAGTCTGACAAAAGCGGTCTGCCCCCCTCCATTGTGTGGTGGACAAACACATGAGAGAAATTATTGCACTGACTGAAAGGCCCTGGACACACACAAAGGTGTTAGTTAGAGGGTCTCTGGGGTTGTGGAGCTGGAGATTGACAGCTCCACAACCCTGAGAAATCTGTCAGACCTGCATTTGAGGGGGGGCTTGTTGACCTGTGATCAATTCCATTGGTTTTTAAGACTAATGACATCAACATGATCACGATAGTTACACCTCTTTTTAACCTTAATCAAGTGTTAATTAAAAACACCTGTGTGAGCGACCAGGGTCTTTAGAATCTAACAGAAGTCAGGAGAACACAGAAAAATATATACTTAAATATATACTTAAGTTTATATATATAAACTTATTGACTAAGTCAGTGCTCTTGCATTTGAGTGTTACATTCTCCTTAAATATAGTTAAATTATAATAATTATTAAATCATTATTTTAAGCACACATTGATAACCCCATGAATAATTTTTTGACTGCACCTGACCTTTGGAAAGAAAAAAATAAAAATCTGTTTACACACTCTGTGATGACATGAATGTGACTATACTGTGTTTCTACTGCCAGGGAAACATTGCACATGTGAAAAATACTGGAAATATTACAGTTTTTGTAATTAACTTTATAAATAAATTAAAATAAGTTACTATTCATATCCTTATGAATAAAACAAAATCACATTTAAAGAATCCTGCTTTGTTTTGTGCTTCTTCACTTGCTTGTTGGCTGATTGATTTTATTTCTTTTTTTAAATGTTGTTTTCTTTAGCAGCTCTGGTAATTATTCAGTCGTAGTCCAAACAGGTTTCAGTCCAGTGCTGCAAATTCATCCGCTCTTATCTATTTGTAGCTGATACAAGGCCATATGAATAACTCATGACTTAATCCAATTAACAAAAGCACGGTGAAAATTAAAGCCGAGAAACAAATAAAGAGCTCCTCCAACAGGATTCATAGAAAGCGTGGTCTCAATTCTAGAGCAGCCAGACTACAGAATCACACTGTACACCATGCTTTCGATTCGACCAGAAATGAACATGCCATTAAGAAGAACTTTGGATACTTTCTGCAGGTGAATTATCATTGATCCCAACAAGTTTAATTAATGATTTTCAGTCAATCATTATATCCTCTTAAAATGGTTTTCTTTAGTAGTACCTCATCTCACACTCCCACTGTTGTTTGTTTGTGTGTGTGTCTCTGCCCTTCTCTTCGCCTGATCCTGACAGACGGAGCTCTGTGTTTCAGTGCTCTCTGAAGACTTTTACCCTCGAGCTTTAGTGTCATGTCACAGTTGCTCAGATGTCGGACACTTCCCTGCTCTCCTCATCCTGCTGGAGGTTAACGCAGAAAGACCGAGCGTAGAGGATATCTCTCCTCCCTGCACCTGCCTCTAAAGCCTGCTGCTCCTTTTTGTCAGTTTGATGTTGACTTGCCTCAGACAACATTTCATCTTCAGTATACATCAGTGTGACAGCTGGCAGTGCAGCTGAAAAGGAGCACTCGTAAAATGACAAAATAAACAGCATTTATAGTAGTCCAAAGCTGCTAACTGCACAGTTTTGAGATGTGTGGACACCAGGATACTGCTGATGTCAGTTCAGAAGTGTTTGCACAGCTGTTTCAGTTTTCAAGGTTTACAAGATCTTATTCTGAAAAGGTCCTTTTGACCTGACAGAGATATGTCAGACTCCAGTGCTAAGGACTTAAACCTGCACAGTGTTCCCCAACCATTTTTGTACGAAATTCTGACTTTATCTTCTATAGCCGCAAGAAGGCGGGGGGGATTATGCCAACAAGCAGACACATTTGCAAAGTACAACTGACCATAATGCAGGACCATAGAAAGCCATGGGCTTGTTTCAAAACTTCAAATAAGAGACATTCACAAGCACTCACTTTGCTTTTATCAGCTGATTAATAATGACATTTAGGGACACATTTTGCTGAAAATCACCTGTTAAAACAAATCAAACCCCTCCACCTTCTGAGTGCTGAGGTAAATACTGTAAAAATGGCATGCATATGATGCTGAGAGTGTGTGTATTACCTTCGGTCACCAGCCTATGCTGCTGTAATGTTTCTACCGATTATTGATGGGTATTTTATTACTTCTTACGTCTAAACCTGTCTCCCCTCACATTAGGAAGTCAAACCTTCAGTCGAACCTAAACTGTCCTTCAGTGACACACATTGTGCAGAGTCAGATATATTTACATCTACAGCCAGAGCCCAGGTGAAAGAGTGTATGAGAACCCTCATCCCACAAGTTCATCCAAAGTTGAACTTTTTGTTCAGGGACTGAGAGCCTTTATGTAAAGTCTACACAGTTAAGCTACACAGGCTGATATGTGAGGCTCTGGTCATCCTTTCAAAATCAAACACCCTTGTGTCTCCATTATTTAAAAAATGGTAATTAAAATAAATGGGGCATAGTGACAGTTTTGGCCTGACATGAAGTCCAGTGTTAAACAACTAATCCAAAGCTGGCCCACCACTGTTGACAGCCAGCTGATTGCCTATAAGCTGCCATTGGCTAAATGCACTCAGACCACCTGATTTACGTTGCACTAGTCTTCCTACTCTTTACTACTCCTGCTGCAAGCTGCTTTGCACCCCAGCTCCTCCTTGATGCTATTCTCTGACTTAATCAATGTCAGCTGACATCGGTGCTTGCTTTGGGGGGATTTTGATGCTTATCTCCCTGCCTCATGCTTTCCTTTTCTCCTTTTCTTGACAAAGGACAGAATTATTTTTGTTTCTCTATGGCCCAGTACCAAATGTTCAGTGGCCCAGTACCAGTCTACAGCCCAGTGGTTGTGAACATGTGATCTTCTCTAAACTCTGAGAAATTAAAGTCTTCTTGAACATGCTTAATTATGATGGATTTTCTTGACTCTGGCATGCTTGGGGTATGTGTTCTCAGGCACGGTAGACTTTGAAAAATTATTTGAAAGTGCCAAGGTACACATCCCAGAATCTCCACATAGTCTGCATGTATAGCATCCCATCTGCACTGTGGCTTTGCTCCAATAACCAGCATGTGCCCTCGCCAACTGAATTAGGAATTAGAAAGCTGGATATTTTGTTCAGCATTACACTACAAATCTGCCGTACAAAGCCCAGTTGTACAGCTACCCATTCATCATACATAAACAGTTGTAACAAAACTCTGAGTCTTACTGTTGAGTTAAGAGGCAAAAAGAAAGTGGGAGCTCTAAAACTGACTCAAACTCTCTTTGAGGACAAAGCCAAAGAAAAATACAGTAGTGAGGCAACTGTAGTAATTTAGCTTTACAATATGTCTAAAAGGCACATTGCACAAATTCAACTTTAAAAAATGCAGCACAACTGCTCCTTGCAGCAGTAATTTCATACAACGGAGGAGTGTTAGTGTGCTGTGTGTACATAATCAAATGGATTCAAAATGATCCCCAAAATCTGTGTAGTTAAAGTCATACTCTCTCTGCTGGTCTCCACTGGGCAAACTCTTCATCGCACATCGATGATGTACTTGTGGTCATGTGCAGTCGTCAGTAGAGGTCTAACAGTCAAGCTCCTCGAACAGGCATCCATGTTTTCATTATGTTTTTGATGGCGTGAGTCTGTCTGAATGTCTGTTAGCAAGATGACTTGAAAAGTTATGAACAGATTTTGTTGACATTTTTGGAGAATGCTGGTCATGGCAAAAGTAAGAAGCAATAAGATTCCTGTGGCGTTTTGAATCTGGGTTCAGATCCAGGAATTTTTAAAAGGATTTGTTAATTTTGCTGAGTGGGGTAGTAGTCCACATTTTAGCCAACTTGGCTAAGAATGTCAGAAATGCCAAATCTAGTTCCTTCTTTTTCTCTTGTACGTCCTAGAGCAATGTCCCTCGTCAGACAAAGGCAGAACAAGTTTTCTGTCAGAGCACTTTGTGCTCCAGTAAGAACATGATTCTGATGATGCAACTTATACAAACAGACGTCACTTCAAGTCGGCCACGCAGCAGAGTACTGAAGTTGTTTTTCCTTCACTTGGACATCTCCACATATCGTCCCACACTCTGCTGAGTCATCCGTCTTCTGAATCTTGAATGGGCTGAGCCTGTGAGATGCTGTCTGGCTGTTAGAGTGTTTTTTTTGGCAAATGAAATGCATGAAGACAAATGTGCATATGTTTAAAAGATGTCCCCATCAGAATCATCCTGTTGTAGTGATGTTTGATTAAGGCTGTTTTAGTGATGAGGATGTACATTTCATATCATAAAATCGGAAAAGTTTAAAAGAGGATACATGGTTAGAAAAATAACACATGCACATACAGCATGAGTTCATTAGGAACAAAGTGCTGGAAACTGACAAACAATGAAAATTTTTCATTTGCATTGGAAAAGAGGCAGAATAAAAATGTCACAACAGATAATTTTACAGTGCCAAGCAGAGCAGAAGGAAGAGGTCAAAACCAGGGAAACTTCATAATTATGGAGATTTTTGGCTCTCTGGTGTCGACTTCATGCTCATGTTAAGCTTAATTAAAAAAGAAACTTTATGTAATGGACTTTTTGACTGCTTTGGGTGCTTTGGGCTGAGATAAACACAGTTCTCCCCTCTTATGTAACCTTTTCTCCTTATCTTATCTTTCCTGTCACCGCCCTGTTCACGCTGCGGAAAGCCATCGCCAACAGTCATGTCGAGAAAAGTTTGTTTGTAAAAGAACCAAACAAGGCAGCTTTCCAGAAAACAAGGGACCTAAAATCAAAGAAAAGAAAAAGGGAAAGAGCAGGTACAAGACAAAAACATGAGAAAAATGTGTTTGAGTAAAACTTTATGTGACACTGAGTGCTGATTCACTGGTACAGAGGGGGACTTTAGGTGAAATCAAAGCCGAAAGCTTAACCTGTTAAGCCCCAGCCTCTTTTTAAAGTTGGTCTGAACACTTTTCAAAGTCCCACAGAAGGAGAGTAAATATGCAGCAATTTAACAAATTTGAAAAGCAGACCCTTACGTTTCTAAATTGTCTTAAAAAAATTACAAATTCTGTGATGTTACTTCCAATAGAAATTCTTACTTTTATTGTTGTAATGGGACGTGTCTTGTCGTGATGACAGAGCTGCCATGAAAAAACTATAGGGATGAAAGTTCACATATTTATCAAGGACTGGCATTGCCTTATTAAGAAGTGCATAATATATGTTTTTTGTTTTAAAAATATGTAACACACAGCCCTGTTGGTGGCTTAACTTTTTTTTTCTTGGCTGATCAGCACTTTCAAGTCCAGTTATGATAAAATGACGGTCATGAAATGAAACTGAGCATGCTCATTGTTCCGAAGTACAAAGAAAACCCAAGAGGCAAGCTCCTCAGGCTGAAAAATGAAGCCAATGTGGAAGTGCCAAAAACGTAAAGTTCTCTGAGTGTCAGTTCTGCAATCAGCTGCACCCAATCCTCCCTGTAATATGTATCTCCATCTCTCGATACCCCTCACCCCTAAACCCCTGGAATGGTGCAGTGCAATAAGAAATTCCACTTTTGGCTTTCAGCTCCATCCACCTTTGCTGCTTCCTTCTTGCATTGAAGGACTTAGTTAAATAAGCTGACAAAGAAAAGATCCAGTCCTAGAATATTAGTGAGGAGTGGGCAAAGCTGAATCTGTATCATTCACTAAATGTCATCTTTGTTGTGACAAATACTGAATCAATCATTGTTTTAATTTAGTGCCCTCTGGTGGCAGATCTTATTCACTGTTCATTATACAGAGAGAATAATACCTATGTCAAAGGTAAGAAGTCAATTTAGGTCAGAAAATTTTATTTGGGAGCGAAAAGCTTTGAAGAAATTAGCAATATGATTAAATATTATAAAAACAGTTGGAAGCTCAGTGACCTACACATGTCACTCTGCTGATCAGAGGTGAACTGTGATTTTTGTGTGTGTGTGTTTGTGCCTGTTGGTGTGTCTGTGTGTGTGTGTGTGTGTTAGAGACTCGTCATATGCACCACAGATTGCATGCATTGTTAGTCTGATTACACACTCATTACATCTGGGGACATGCGACATGCTGCAGCACCTAATTAGTAAAAGTAAACGGCACGAGATTTGAACATCGCTTCATCAACTACTGCTCCAGGCACATATGTGTTTGTATGTTTGTGTGTTTGTGTTTACCACGATCTGTTTGATCCAGCATCTGACTGACATCGTCAGCTGAGGAAAAAGATATTAATAAAGTCAGATTGAGTTTACTATTAAACGATTCCATTTGAGTTCCTATAGTGATTTCCAAAGTGGGGCTCATGATCCCAAGGGGTGGCCCACAGCTGTGTCAGGGGTGTGGGGGTGTGGCAAAGCTAGATAAAAACAGTGCAGAGAACTAACATTTTATCATCAGGGTAAAATTTTACATCAGAAATAACAGCTTAAAAAAACCAAGCAAATAAAACAAAAGGAGCATAGCTCACCTTCACATTAAAAACAGTAACGTTTGTTGTTGTTGTTCTTCAATACTTGGAAGTTTTATGTTGTCTTATTACTGGTAATTACGATAATTATCTAATTAGCCGTCACTTTTCAAAATGCTGTTCTGTATGCTTTGCAAAAAATGCTTACAATAAATTGTGAATAGATGGACTTATGGAAGATTGTGAGAAAAGGGTAAGACTAACAATGTTTCTATTGTTTATAGATATTGAAGTATATGGTGAGTGGTAGGGGGGACTGAAAACATATTCATTTTCTAACAGGGGCCCCTCCAGAAAAAAGACTGGGAGCCACTGAACTATATTAAACAATTCTCACATACTTAACAAACTTTTTGAGAAAACTACAGATCCCTTTAGTTTTTTTTTATCTTCCTTTTGCAGAAGCCAATATCTATCTATCTATCTATCTATCTATCTATCTATCTATCTATCTATCTATCTATCTATCTATCTATCTATCTATCTATCTATCTATCTATCGTTCTGTCTGTCTTTCTGTCTATTCATCTATCTGTGTATACCCAACCTTTAATATATGGTTTTATCCTCTTAATTGCAGTGTCGTTATTTCATAGTCATACCTCAGATATGTTTATGTTCTTGTATATATTCCTGTATGATATTTTTTAAGCTCTTTTCTGATGCATCCATGTTTGGGACACAGTGTGCTCTGAGCAGATGTTTTTAAAGAGAGACTTTAAAGAGAGATAAGGGTGTCACACAAGTCCTTCATCTGAGAAGGTAGGATTTTAGGCAGGCCAGGCTTATTTCATGAGTGGCTCATCTGTGGGATCCCTTGCATGTCATCATACATATGATAACATGTTGACTGTGACTTGATGATAATAGCATGCTTTCCCATTGTTGTGTAAACTGCCTTCAGTCATTATGTGGTATAAACGCGAGTTCTAATAGCTCTGCCAGTATGGCATTGTTGTCTGTAGTGTGTTTATGTTGTTTTAAGTTACTTTATCTTGAACAGTCTTGGAGGTGAAATCAATGTGAGCAATATAGATAACCCTGTGGTCACTTTAGACGTTTTATTGTATCAGTGAAATTAACTGTTACTGCAACTGACAACTGACATGGACATTTCTGTAGGCTGATCACATGAGGTTCTTTTTTTTTTCTTTTTCTCTGTGTGTGTGATTCCAGCTGCCTTGTGTGCAGAGGTGGAGGAGCGGCTGGTTAATCACTTGTTGTCCCCAGAGCGCTACAACAAGCTGATCAGGCCAGCGGTCAATAACAGCCAACAGGTCACCATTTATATCCAGGTGTCTCTGGCCCAGCTGATCAACGTGGTAAGGACAGAAACATAAACACACAGCTAAATAAAAAGCATGTGACCTCCATGTGTAGAAGCATATTCTTGTGGTGTTCAGGAAGGGAGACGATCCACAAACATGTTTTGACTTTGTTTCAGAACGAGAGAGAGCAGATCATGACTACCAACTGTTGGCTCAGTCAGGTTTGTGTCCCTACTTGCCTCCCTCCTCTTCTTTTTTGTGTGTGTCTGTTTGTGTGCCTGGGGTCAGGTTGTGTCCAAACTTCTATCTAGTTGTGGCACAACAAGTGTGTGACTCACAGTGACCATTAGTACAAGCACATAGCACACGCCATAACATATTCAGACGTTGTTGCCAGATAGGGGGTGACTAAATCACTCCAGACGTTGTTACCATATGTATGAACTTACATGCGGATGTCTGTTTGTGTTTGCTGTTTATTCTCTGTTTTACGTGTGAACTTGATTAGGTGTGGAATGACTACAGATTAATGTGGGACCCTGAGGAGTATGAGGGAATCAAGAAAATCCGGCTACCCTCACAGCACATCTGGCTGCCGGACATCGTCCTGTATAACAAGTACGTCTGCTGACTCTATTCCTCACTTTATAGTTATGAAGCTATATACTATCTGCATGTACAGCAGCATTAAGCTGATGTGCTTTGAAGTTTTGGAATACAATACTTGGCGATTGTTACAACTTGTTTTGTTTTCAAGAAAAAAAGACCAAAAATACACTACCAGTCAAAAGTTTTAGAAGAAAATAGGATGTTGCTACAAAAATGGCAAGAAAAAGGCAATTAACAATGGAAGAGAGACCATCATAACACTTAAAAATGTAGGTCTTTCTTACAGACAAATTGCAAAGAAAGTCAAGGTGTCAGTGAGTACAGTTTTCTTCACCATCAAAAGGCACTCAGAAACTGGGGGAAACTCTGGCAGGAAGAGGTCTGGCAGACCCAAAGCCACAATAAATCAGAGGACAAGTTTTTTAAAGTAACAGTTTGCATTACAGGCGACTCACAGGACAACAGCTTCAAGCACAGCTTAATAGTGGTCGTAGTAAACAAGTCTCAGTTTCAACTGTGAAGAGAAGACTTCAAGCTGCAGGTTTGACAGGACGAGTTGCAACAAGAAAGCCATTGCGAAGACATCAGAATGAGATTACTGAAGACTGGAAGAAGGTATTATGGACTGATGAATCAAAATTTGAACTCTTCAGCTCATCACGCAGGATCTTTGTATGCCATCGAGTAGGTGAAGGATGGTCCCACAGTGTGTGACATCAACTGTCAAACATGGAGGAGGAAGTGTGATGGTCTGGGGCTGTTTTCCTGGATCCAGGGTTGGTGACTTGTACAGAGTGAGAGGCACCCTGAACCAAAACAGCTACCACAGCATTCTGCAGTGCCATGCAATACCCTCTGGTATGCATCTAATTGGTCAGGGGTTCATCTTAAAGCGAGATAATGACCCAAAACATAAGTCTAAGCTATGCCAGAACTACCTCAGGAAAAAAGAACAAGATGGTAAGCTTGAAAACATGGAGTGACCAGCACAGTCTCCAGACTTGAACCCCCTTGAGCTGGCTTTGGGATGAACTGGACAGAAGAGTAAAAGCAAAGCAAACTACAAGTGCCACACATTTATGGGAACTTCTGCAACAGACGTGGGAAGAACTTTCTGAAGAAAATTTGATTTCTATTGTAGAAAGAATGCCTCGAGTGTGTTCAGCTGTTATATCTCCCAAAGGTGGCTACTTTGATTAGTCAAGAGTTTGCAATACATTTTGGCCTATACATTGATTTCATGATTTCTTTTTTTACTCCAATTGCTTATTTGTACTATGCTTTCATTTCAGAGTGCAATGAGACATTAAGCTGAATAATTTTCAGTAAAATACTGGAAAAATTGGGGTGTTCTAAAACTTTTGACTGGTAGTGTACATTAAAGGTAAAAATAAATTGCAGACATGCACAAACATTTTGTAAAATCAGTAGCTACTTTTTGAACCTAATGTATCAATGAATGACTCATTGTATACAAAACGTTTATTGTTGTGTGCTTCACATAAACAAGCTCATCCATCAATGCCCAAATGACTTCAGCAATATTTAAATAATTATTTAAATATGTTTTTTGATTTAGAAAAAAATACTAAGCTAAAAAATTATAATTAATTTATCCACGTTATCAAAAAGTTGCTGGTAAACTTGAACTTAAGTGATGCATGAAAACTTCCATCTGTTCCAATGAGCAGATCCTAATGTTGTTGGTCATCAGTTCCGATCCTCCCTTTTTAAGACCTGGTTAGCATTAAGTTTTAACCTCCACAGACTGCTGGTCAGCTAAAAATCACAAAGAGACATGTTAACTAAAGAGGCAGAGTGACAGGGAAGGATCAGCGCTACTCAGGCTGAGGTCTCTGGCCAAGTTTGGGGGACAAGTCACAGTGAGCAGGTGGGCCTCTGCATTTTTAATTTGCTTGAATATTCACAGCAACCCCAATACATTAGAGACTGAGAATGGTGGTTGAATTCTTGACCCATTTTATAATTGATAGGCCACTTATCTATAATGCAACACCTGCAGCCCCGGTGAGCTGCAGAAAAAAAGGAGGTCTCAGCAGATTTGAGATGAGGGGCCGTTGTTACTGTGTTGCTGGTCCGGTTCCAAGGTCGAGATTCTCCCTTGAGAAAATACTAAGAGCTGGAGATGTCAACAAAATGATGGGTTGGTTATATTAAATGTGAATATTTGTATCAGGCTTTTTATGTCAGTGAAATGTTTTGTCAGCTACCAGCCATCAGCTGGGCAGAAGCTCCCATAACAGGTATCTGCTTTAATGATCCTCCACGAAGAGCACTGCTGATGGGTGGCATCTCACAGCTGCTTGGCAGTATTTAGTTTTTTTTTCTTTTTTAAATGTCATTAACTCACATTTAGGCAGTGACAGTTAAACTGGCTTAAAATCACTAAACTGGAGTAATATGTTACCGGCACAAGCAGGTGGATTTTTCCCTGCAAAGAGTACAGGAGGCTGGGGATGCTACCACTGCTAATGTTATCCACATTAGTAGCAATGGTAGCTTAATGCTGCTGTTATTTAATTATCCATTTTTTGTGAAAAACACATTTTTACACTCTGTAAGTAATCTTTTAAACAAATAGAAATTGTTTTTAATTATATTCGTAGTAGCTTTAATTGGTGGGTCAAAATTTACCCCCAGTATTTTTTTTAGAATATAATTTGGCTCCTAAATTCTTACAACAGTGTCTAGTTTGGTTCAACAAAATTATATATAACTTTGACCCCTGTGGAAGATACACTGCAAAGTTGGATACATATGAATAGATGAAATGGTAATGTGCTTCATATACTGAAATGCAACAGAATGCCCAAACATAAAAACACAAAATGTCACCTCTGGGGATGGCACAAGGCCTTTTCCCAGCACCTCTCTGCAGCAGCATTAATGAAGCTCCGTGGTCATTAGGCTTAAATACATTCTCATGTAACTCATGTACATTTTTTCTATTGAGCCCCCTTTTAGATGACTATATATTTTCACTTAAATGGTCAGATTACTCAAGATTTAAGATTCAGTTACTGGCACCTCATGCTTTACTGTATGATGTTTACATACATCAGAGCAAATACATCAGTTGTATTCAACAACATAAGCAACATGTATAGGAGCAAGACAGGGCATACTAAGGTGAACACATTTCTGGATGAAGAAAACCTGTTGTAAAACTAAATACATTTAAAGCAGATATGAAAAAAACACCAAGGCGTAAGTGCGTAAAGTAGCACAGTGCTTTCTGGGCCTAGACCACTCTGATTGATTTACAGGTCATCTCCCTGGTAATTGGTCCATCCGGCGCTGCTGTGCACTATGTTTTCTGCAACTCTACATTAGCATTCAACAGTTATTCTAACATCTACGGTCTGCAATGGGCTTGCTAGCTTTAGCCAACAGGCTAAAAATGGCGAAGAAACACTGGAAGGTCTGTCTATCTGGAGTTTTGCTTTGAACACATGGGCATGTACTAGCCAGATCTGGTACTTAAACCTTCCATCCTTGCAGCGATAAGGAACTAACAGAATAACAGAAATTTGACTTTTTTTATTGCACTGAACGGGAGCTCCACAAACAAACACACATTCAGAAATAAACACAAACACACTCCCCCTACTGGTCAGCCCTGTAACCTGTGTTATTACCTCTGAAGGCAGTACAGAGAAGGGATCAACTCGAATGCCCTTTATGCCACTGTGGCAGTCATATTAAAGGTGTAACATCACAGGGATGTAACTGTGATGCCTTGATACTTCACTGTGAGAAAGCTCAGAGGTGTGTTTGAGTCTTTAGATATGCTCAGTATTAATCCCTACAGTGATCAGTTTCTCTCTCAGTGACTTGTCTTTTTTCTGTTCTTTTTCCCTCCTTCAGTGCTGATGGGACCTATGAAGTCTCTTTCTACTCCAATGCTGTGATCTCCAACAATGGAGAGGTGAACTGGCTCCCACCAGCTATCTATAAGTCAGCGTGTAAAATTGAGGTCCGTGATTTCCCTTTCGACCAGCAGAACTGCACCCTTAAGTTTCGCTCCTGGACCTACGACCACACGGAGATTGACCTCATGCTCCTCAGTGATTATGCCTCACGTGACGACTTCAAACCCAGCGGTGAGTGGGACATTGTCTCTCTGCCTGGACGCAAAAATGAAGACCCCAATGACATCAGGTACCTGGATATCACTTATGACTTTATTATCAAGAGGAAGCCGCTTTTTTACACCATCAACCTGATCATACCCTGTATCCTGATCACGTCGCTGGCAATCCTAGTTTTCTACCTCCCGTCGGACTGTGGCGAGAAGATGACTCTCTGTATCTCAGTCCTCTTGGCTCTGACTGTGTTTTTACTCCTAATCTCAAAGATTGTGCCACCCACATCTTTAGCAGTGCCTCTGATTGGGAAGTACCTGATGTTTACAATGGTGCTGGTCACCTTCTCCATTGTCACCAGCGTTTGTGTGCTCAATGTCCACCATCGCTCTCCCAGTACACACACTATGCCTCCTTGGGTCAAACGCGTCTTCCTGCACCAACTCCCATCTTTCCTCTTCATGCGAAGACCTGGGAGCTCCAACATCCGTGAGAAGTTCAGGAAAAAGCACCAGCAGAAGTCATTCTCTGATCAGAAGACACGTGGAGTTGACGGAGGGACTGGAGCTCCTCTGGGGTTAGCAGATTCATCCTCATCGTTCTTTGTGAATGAGGAGTCGGCCAAACGTTACGGCTGGAAGATCAGTGACCTGCCAGAGAACACAGAGTTCAGGAAGAGGATGACGCTCAAGAGCAACATTGATGTGGAGGATGCAGTGGACGGAGTACGCTACATTGCCGACAAAATGAAGAGTGAGGATGATGATGAAGGGGTAGGTGCTTGTGTTTGTGTAACACAGTTCACCCTTTGGAGAGATGTAGTTCATTTTTCCTCCTCACAAATATTGTCTTACTTTCATTTATATTTAGTTAACATTTGTGGAAAGAAAGCAATGGAATTGAAAATATATTTTTGTCAAATTAACAACATAAATTTATGTGTAACAGTTTGAGGCTATGTCCACAGGAAGGTGGGTTTTTGAAACGTTTTTTTTCTGTGTTTTGCCATTCTGTCTATACATAAACATTTTAAGTCACTGAAAACACATGTTTTGGAAACTATAGCCAACATGAAGTTTTTGAACATGCCATTTTAGGTGGCTCAGTGTACACAGGGAAAACAGCGTTTGGGGCCTCAAATGTCACATTTTATGGCTACCTCTGTTGTTTCAATTATGTTGCAGCTGGTGTTGCAGAACTGGTGCTGTTTTAAAGTGTTGATAACTTGAATATTTACATGCCAACACATATTTTCTGTCGCAACTTACTATGATGCTGGATTAAAAACACTCAATACAAATGCTACAGACATTTTGGACAAGACTCAGGGTTACTGTTTCATAAGTGACCTTGTTGACTGATGACCCATGGTCACTTGCTTTGTGTTTTGTGTGGCAGTAACAGTTGTTAAAGCCAACAAAAGTACCAACAAAACTTTCTTAGTTACAGGATTTAATCAGGATTTTCAGATTTGTCTTGAATGGAAATATAAACAGAGAAATTTTTATTGAACATGCCTGCTGTCACTAGTTTACATACAAAAACGGAGGAACACCTCAGTTTTAGAAAATATGCGCCTACATGTGGACATAGCCTCAATCTATTGGTTGATGCCTCTATGAATATTTCAGAATTCTACAGCCATCTTTCTCCATGGATCATGACATGACACTATGAAGTCAGTGAAGCAGGAGTGTCCAAAAAGCTCAGGGGCTCACTGTGGCCCCCCTGGCCTGCTACAATTTCTAAAGACAAAATAAAATGTGGCCATGCATTAGGATATGAGCTTGTGCTTGACTGTTTTGTACTGTTATCATCACTGAGACGGAGACGAGCAACGCTGATGAAGGCTGAGTACTGAAATGTGTTTGTCATGAACTGAGTTGCCCTTGCTCCATCAAAAAAAGACTGCATAGGGGTGCTGGTGTGGTGGAGTGGTAAGCAACCAGGCATGACCCATAAACAAGCTTCTACCAGCCGGGTTCAAGTCCAGCCTGTGGCCAGTTTGCAGAGTGTCCTCCCCCCACTCTCTCTCACCCCCCTTCACACGCCTATCCACTGTCTCTCTCACTCCTGTCAATTAAGGCACAAAAATGGCCAAAACAAAAACTAAAAAAAAAAAAAAAAAAAGACTGTATAAAGGGTATTTCTGAGTTCTGACTGTTACATTTTTCGTTTTGCAAATTTTTGCCCTTCAAACTTCTTCTCATTTAATGTGACCAAAAAATGTTCATAAAGTTCAGCAGCTTTGTGCAGTTTGCTCTTGTTTTGATTCCATTGTAAAAAATTGGGTCTTCTGTGTCTCCCACCCACGGCATAGAGTGTCATACTCGTACACAGCATTTCCAAATACTTGGCTGTTTCACTTGACAAGGTATTTGTTGGAAGCTGTGACGTCAGCTGTTTGGTTTACTACCTCCTGTCAGACTGACGGGTTGTTTCAACTAGCTTAATGCACTGAAAATTAAGTGTATCAAAATGGCAAAGTTCTCCTTATATTTTCCTGTGTATGGCCCTCCTTTAAAAAGTCTTGGACACCCCTGTACTAAAGAGAGGAAAGATAGACAGAGGTGATTAGAAAAATTTTGTTCATGAGAAACTTTTGTGTGTTTACATGAACGTTAAATATGCTAACAAGTAGGTTCCAAAGTTTGTATGAAGAGGTACCGATGTGCGCATGAAACTTTTTAAGATATATCAACTTTGCAGAGATGGAAAATTCATTCAGGCTCATCCTAATAGGTTAACCTTTAACTTAAGATCTGTAGTTACTGGTGACATTACCTGCTTCACTGACCCATAGTATCAGGGAAATGTTACATAATACAAACATGTACATATCTACATGTATATAATAGCTGCAACAAAATCTGAACAGTTTTGGGGCTTGCGAATGTTGGCACTCTTAGCTGTATGACAATGCTGAATAATGGATTTTTGACAATACTTTCTTAAAGATTAAGTATTTGAATAATAATTTTGATTTCTGTGTGAGATTTTTAGTGCAGTTCTTTAGACACTAAATCATTTTCTCTGAGCATTCAACAGCAGCTTTTGTGTGACTATGAATATGTACCACTTGATTTAGTGTCAGAGCACATAGCAGTAACATACTGATGTTTAAGTTGTGTTGCATTCTGGTCAAGGACAACAACTGTCATCCCTGAAGTATTAAATTATTTTTAACCTCTCCCTGCAGATCATAGAAGACTGGAAGTATGTGGCAATGGTGATCGACCGTCTCTTCCTGTGGATCTTTGTTTTGGTGTGTGTGGTCGGCACGTTGGGTCTTTTCATGCAGCCTCTGTTCCAGAGTTACAACACCCCACTGGTTGACGACATGGAACATAGCTCCGAGACCTGAACTTAAATTTCAACGTGATCCAGAAATGAACTTTGAGTCCCCCTAGAAATTAAGAGCTCTTTCAACATGTTCACACATAAACTCACAAGACCGCCTCCAAACACGTGCTCACTGGAAAAGAATTATTATGCACTTTAGCTCTTGACCACACCTGTTCTCCTTTACTTACAACCCTCTCCTTTTCTGCCATCCTTTTGTACTCATTTGTCTTTAACAGACAAACTTGGATATTATTTATTTAAGTTGACTTAAGAACTGAAGTTTCTGGTATGTTATGACCTGGTCACAATTTTTATAGTTTTAACTGTCACCATTTATTTTGGATCATGGCAAAATCACTGTATCCAACCATGCAGATGAAATCAACACTGAAGTGCCAAAATCTGCACTCGTTAAATTCTAGAGTAGTGAGACCAGTTGATCCCCATATAAATCAATGTTTAATTAACCATTTTAAATAGAATAAATGGGAACTGATGGTAGGTTTTCACTTCATTTATCTTATTCATTCATCTATTTGAGATATGCAAGTAAAATTTAGTTATCCATCCTCTTGTTCTTATAAAGTCAGCTTTGCCAGACAAATACAATTTGTCTCGTCACTTCAACTTTGAACCTCAAAACAGTTGTTTACAAACCAGTGGGTACTTTTTTCGTATTGGTGTTTTTGCCTTTAATGGGTCACTAATATATGGGAGAAAAGGGGAAGGACAATGGTTTGAAACAGATGTTGCTGATTCCAAATGAAACCACAATAAATTTTGTGATAGTTCATGCCCATAAGATTTGCTGTGACAAGTGGTGCTGGAGAATCTGCATATCCAAAATGATCCACAAAAGAAGAAAAAACAATCACACAAAAAGACTAACACAAATGCCACAACACAAAAGCAAATAGACACAGATAAAATTAGAATGGGACCACTATCACCAAATAATAAAAGGCTGCTATTCCCAAAGGACACATAACGCAATAAAGTTACATCAAAAACTTAAGCAAGCTAACCACCATTTATGTAGAGCTTCTTCATGACATGCATTTGCATAGCTGCCATCTTGGAGAGGTGTCGCTGCTCCTCTAAAGGAAATGCTGGGGTATTTCCACTTCGTGATGTCAGCTAAACTTGACTTGACTGTTCACACCAGAGATTATACCTATTAACTGGCATGAATTTTAGTACCACCTCTGGTGAGGTTTCAAGTAAGCTAGACCAACACAGCTGCCCATGGAATGGTTGCCCCAACAGGGTGAAATATTCAACATGTAAATCAATCACCTCCTTTTGTCAGCTTGGCTTCCCCAAACTCTCCTCTGCTTTTAGTGCTATGTTGTTTTGATGCTTGCAAGCATCTCCAGAAAAAAAACTCTTTACTGAGACTGAAAGCAACAGACCGAGAACCAGCAACACCACTGGTTCACTCAGCCGTGTTATGACGACCCCGCCTACATTAAGGAGGTATAATCAGAGACCACAATGGAAAACAAAGGATTTTAAGAAGTTTAGCTATTACTACAGACGGAGAGGCACCATATGATGGGATGAGGCCCATTTGAGTTTGAATATTCCTAACTCACCATGATATGAAGTAATTTATTTGCAGTTGATAATAATCTATGTGCACGTAGAAAACAGCCATTTGTTGAAAAAAATGGTAATGGCTGACTCACTCCAACCTCTGTTAAATTTGTGATGTGGCATTTGCACATGTGTTTTTCATTTATGTAATCATGTTTTCCTCTTTTGCTGAGTGTTTTGCATATGCAACTAGCCAGACACCTCTGATCCCCCATGATATAATAGAAAGGAAAAATTGGATCTACAAAAACACAACTTAATTACATGATCCAAAATCAAATAAAAGAAAACCTTAACCTACCTGAAACGGTTTATTTAGAGTGTGATGACGTCTTTCCCTGTTCACAAAGGTTTACCTGGCTGACCACAACTCAGGACTTTTTTTGTTAAGACATCAGCTGTGTCTCATTTGAGTAGTATTATCCTGTAAGAGACCCAGCCCTTGGAAGTCCTTCTGACTCCTTTGACCAATCAGAAGTAGGATGGTGTGCTCCTTGAAGGAGTTACATTTGCATTTAGAGCTGTCCTTACTAATTTGTTTCTAATAGTGCGTTCCATTTGATCTCAGTTTTTCCAAGTCCATCTAACCTTGAAACACAGTTGGATCCACCTGATTCTATAACCTAATTCACACTGCTGTTTCAAGATGTTATATTTACGCCCCTGTGACGCTTTGCCTTAATTGTGAGACAGAATGGGGTGAAGAAGTTGAACCCATCTTTGTTCCTTGATAGCATGAGATGCACTTCAGATGCACAAAATAAAATATCTAGAGACAGACTGGGGAAATTATCTGTAGACTTGATTACGACCAGTTCAGACAAAAAACTGACAAGGACTAAAATGTTTATCTCTCGCTTATATCAGTTCAGACATGCTTACAGGTTCTGTACATGGACAGTAAAGTCCTTGTGTGGATAGCCTTAAGTTCAGAACATCAGTGTGTGTTCATGTGTGTGATGAGTGGTTAGCTTCTGTGGCTCTATTCCCGGCCCAGAGCCAGACATCAATCATTACGCTTAGGGATAGCATATCCAAGCAGAACATGTTAAAAGATACATAGAAAACTTAAAACTCATACAACCAGTACTTCAGCGGTAGTTTCAGAGGCATGACATTGGAGAGACAGGGCACGCAGACTCAGCAGGGGACAGGAGCTCTGCTAATAAGTGTCTTTGCCTGTGTATGTGGGAGCACCTGCCATGTCATGTGCACCCAAGCTGTATTACATATGTGACTGTCTCACAGAATTAATGTGAATGTCTCGAGGTGCTGACATTATGGAATCTTGTTGCGGTGCTTTTGTGTAAAAGAACTGGGCAGATCCGTCTTTCAAAGCTCCGAACTGGAACAGCAGAGCAACCTCTGCAGCTTGGCGACCAATCAGCATGTTTTAAGGAATTGAGGGCGGGAGTTCAAACGTGACGACAGCCTGAAGCATCTGCAATTCTTTAAACAATGGATGCTTGCGTAGAGATTAGTATGGAATTGGCCAGCTTTAGTTGCAGTTTTATCAAATCTGGGCATCATTTCTTCTTGAATGAAGAACACTGAAAACAGAAAACTGAAAATGTTCGAACTCTTCTCCTGCCACATCTGGCTCACAGGTTGGGTGAGGAGCGGGAGCACAAGCTTGTTGTATGAACTGGCTCGCATTATGAACTACTCCTTGGTAGTAGTGCTCACCTACTACATCACCTAAATGGCCTGTATTGAATGTGGTTCACAGGATGATCACCCCATCACTCTCCAGCTGAGTTTTTGAAAGGCTCTGCTCTGCCCAAATACTTTCTATGGGCTGTTGCCCAGAGAGAGAGTATACTTTGACCTGTAGATCTGGCATGTCAAATTAGAGTTTAGTATAACCTGAGTTTACCTGAAATGTGTTTAACTAGGATGCAATGTAATTTCTAGCTCTGACATCCAGCTTCTGAGGTAAATAGACCACACCATAAGTACTGGCCTTGCTGCCACCCCAACCTCAACAACTGCACTGGAAAAATTCAACATAAATCATTTTAAATGTCTAAGCCTTTAATTTTAAAGATAAATCTAGAGTTTAAGACCACCTTTAGTTTTTAACATTGCCACTACTAGTTATTTGATTGAGTAGAAAACATTTAATTACTTTTGAAGGTGTACTACTCAGTCCCTGTTAACTACCAGTTTGTTTGAATCGCTATGCAAAGGGACTTGTTAAGATGTGAAGGATGGGCTGAAGGATCCTCAGTTGGCTGTGGAAAGAAAGATACATATTTCCTCCACATTTGAAAAAACCTGTAAAATACGACACACCTCTATGACCTTCTGATGTGCGCTGAAGGATGCAGCCTCTCAAATGGGACACAGCTCTACTCTTGCTCCTCTCCACAATAATTATTTGCTTTTAAATCAAACCCTGATGGCCTTTACTTACCATTGTGGGGCAAGCATGCAAAAAACAAGACGTTGTTCTTCTTTGTCTTAATTGTTTTGTTGCCAAAAAAAAAACAAAAAACAAAAAAAAAAACGATAGCCTAAATATGAACAAAACCACAGATACTCGCAAGCAGACCTAATTTTCAGATATATGCACTGGATCAACAGCTCTTTCTCAGAAGAGATGCAGATTAATCTCTTGCATAGATGATGATCACCTCCTAACATCTTTTTTTGCCTACAGCACTCATACTGTATGAATTTGCCTTCAAAATGTGTGAGAGGAGGGGGCACAACACAGCTTTGTGATGGACTACTCAAGTGAAATGCACAGATGTGAAATGAGAAGGGGGCCTAGCCTGCTTTTACTCCTAAACACACCTTGCTGCTGAAGTTTTTGAGCTCTGAATAAAGGGATTTTAAAGAGAGAAGGAAAAGGACAATAATACCAATGACCATTAGGCTGTTCCTACTCACCATGTCTGGTTTAAAGGTTCAGTACGCTGGTTTCGTCAAAGCAGTGCTCATCAGCACCCACAAAGATAACCAGCAGCAATAATCTTGTACAGTATTTTATACTCACAGTCTGGGGACATACTACAAACACTTGCTCTGTCTTCCATCATGTTGTATGCTTGATTATGGCAGTTTGTTTTCAGAGATGTTACTTAAAGCCACTGATTATTTTACAGAGGTATTACAACTTATCACCATCACTTGTCTGTCACTGCTCCAAAAAAGTGTACTGTTCGTATCCAGTTGGATTGATTTGTGTTGATTTCTTTCAGTGGATTACATAAGGCATAATTATTCTTTTTTTGTTATGTTGTGGGATGTGTTGAGTTTTGTCTGTTTGGACAATAAAGCTGAGAGATCTATATAGAGGTTGTGGTTGATGGAGATGAGGCTTGATAAATGGATCAATAAAGGGCATTGAAAGCAACATGTAGACCCCCAAAGTATTTATGGTCATTCTGTACTGCCTTTTAATTCAATGACAACATATCCCCTTCTCTTCCTTTAATACAGTCACCTATGGTCTACTGTTAGCAGACACATGTGGTCAATATATCAATTACCAGGGTGGTGGGGGTGTCAGGGTGGAGCCAGCTTGTGCTTTTAAACAAGATAAGAAAACAATGAAAATGGATTGACTTATATGTCCATATAACGATCAACACAACATTTGAGGAGCATTGTATTTTGTATGTCTGACAGTTCGGAAATTTTACTCTTTTTAAACAAGTTTAAACTAATCCTGTATGTCCCAGAAAATCTGATCAGATAGTAGAGATAGTATGGTCAGATAGTACATGTTCACTTGCCTTTAAACCCTTCTGTTTCAGCACTGCACAGAACAGTTTGTTTTGGAGTAAATCCTCACAAGGCTACAGCCCATGAGGATTTAGTCCAAATCAGCATACATGAACACATTTCTATACAGAAATGGGGGTAAAGGACCTTAAATGCTAATACATTCGTCTAATGCAGCACTAATGAATGATGCACAAGTCTTTTCAGCGATCATATCAACTTCAATCCAAAAGGAAATAAATAAATACAAAAAAAAAAAAGAAAAGATCTAAAAAAATCCTTACACATTTACAATATTTCAGTTTCAGACTGAAAATAGTACACAAATTTGACACTCAAAAGTACAGTTATTTTGGCAAAATGTTACTCAAGCACAGATAGAGTGGGTCTCTATCAATCTACTCAAATAAAAGTGCTAGGTACTTCATTTAAATATACTTAATATTTTGAGTATGCTTTTCCATCTTGTGTGAATGGTCAAATGCTGGTGAGTCAGTCACTTATTAGTGTCAGTATTATAGTTTTGTTTAAGACAACATTTGAACTAAGTTATAAAATATGATCCAAGTATAGCAAATGTATAGTAAGATGTGGTGTGAACACTCTAAGTCATAGTTTTTCATAAGCACACTGTACTCAACCAAATAAATATTCACAACATTCCCTGATTGAAATTTAGTCACTCATCATCATTTATATAATTTTTACACTTGATGTTGTTTTAACTGTTAACTCAAAATGTTACCCATCTTTATGGACATATGGACATAATTCTTCTGCTCTATAAGGAATTAAGTTTTAGATTGAAGAATTGTTTCAGAGAATTGTGATACAAAAGTTTATATCAGAATTATCACCATTTCTTGTAGCCAATACTGACAGTCAGTGCAGGTGAAGTATAGTGTTTGTTTGGTGTTTTTCCATTAAATAATAACAAATGAAATGCAGATAAAACATCAGTACATAGGAGTAAGGTTGACTTTTCTGATGAAACACAAATGGTGAAGTAAATGTAATCTTAAATATTCTGGAAACCAAATAGTATTTTGTCTTAGTTTAACTAAACCATGACCTAACATGAAAAGTGAACACACAAAATTTCTAACTTTACATTTAGAAGGGAAATTAAAATTTTGTCCATGCTGCAAGGCAACAGTTTTAATTAAAATTAAAAATTAAACTGACAATCTTTGTAATACACTTTTAGAGGATTTCAGGTCGGAGTCAGTGGTCACAGAACACAACCAACAAATCTCTTCATTATTTATGAGTTGCTGGATGCAAGAGCAGATCTGTGCTGGGCCACACTGAGCTCAGCACAAGTTGTGCCACCGCATCAAATGGGAGGAATTACAATATGGAAAATTGATGAGAAAACAATCCTGGCTGTGACCCTTTTGTCCCTATAGTGTGAGTTTAAAGACCCTCCAGGAAGTCAACGAGAAAGCTCTGATGTCGAGAAAAACCTCTCACAGTTTGAGATTATCAGGTAGGTTTGAGAAGTGGCATAAATGTCATCGCCTACACCCTCCTCCTGTTTTTTCCCTGAGAGTTTTAAGAGAACACATCCTCTTTCCCTTGCTGCTCTTCTCCTCCTCAGCAGACAAAAATACCAGGGCTTTCCTAGGATAAGCAGAGTAGACGTGTTGCATCCAAGCGTATGACAAAAATTAGTAGTCCACATGCTATGTGAACAGATTTTGTTTGTCTGGAAACTTGTGTCAATGACATCCCAACTTGGCTGTGTTTGTGCTCCTGTTTCTCACCCAATCTGATAACAGGGCGTAAACTGTCTCCTATCTGAAAGCCCCTTTTCTAAATTAACCCCCAAAGACAGATTAAAAAACTTGAGAATACAAACTTGTATGAGTCTCACTTTCCCCTCCTGCCTCAGTGACTGTTTTTAAGTATGTCAGGCAACTTATACCGCCACTTGGTTATCGTTATACTAGCCTTACATGTGCTGGATGATGTGTCTTGCTTATCGTCTGAGCTTTTCCATGACACACTAAAACACTCATTTTTAGCATTTTTACCCCACAAAGGAGGAATGTTTACCTGTTTGTCTGTTTGTTTATATGGCCGTCTGTTGCAAGTTAGATTAAAAAGTTCTGAACAGATTTTGATGACATTTTTAGGAAACGTTGGTCATGGCAAAAGGACAAAGTGATCTAATTTTAATGTTGATCTCAATATGAACACGGATGCAGATACAGACATTTTAAAGGATTTGTTAACATGTGAGACAGGGCAGTTTTTCATATTTTTGCTAAAAACTCAAAAAGTTTTTGACCAATTTTCATGAATTTTTCTGCACATATTGGTCATGGCACAAGAAGGAAGTGATTTATTTTTTTCTTTGATCTTAATCTAGATCCAGAAATTTCTTAAGAATCTGTTAACATAGTGCAGTTTTTCACATTTTTGCAAGTAACTCAGTAACAATTTCAGAAATGCCTTTGTGGAGGTTTGCGCGATCGGAGTACTTCTAGTTTTTAGATGTTTTCTTAGCAACCTTGAAGAATGACCCCATCTGTGAGATCTCTTACAGGTAACAATAACATTTTGTAAGACTTTCAGTAACCTTAGATTTTAGATACCTCATTTTAAGTTTTTTAGGATCTGATGATGTGTCCCCTTACACATTTGTAGAAGTTTCTTTGTAAGTATTCCTTAAAAGCATAACATACTTTCCTCTCTGGCAGCTCCTCCCTTATTTTGTTAAACATGTTATTTCAATGTCTCCTTTTTGACGACACAGTAAAAGCTTCAGCACCCTCTAGGTCAGTCCCTCCCACCTTAGGCATTTTAGTCACATTGAGATGATTCAAGAATAAGCACAGTCTGTGGTGGAGTTACTGTTTTGGACATAAGTTTTCTGGAGTGCATGTGTCCTCTGTGTATGTGTGAAACAGCCACGGTGGGGCTAAATGTTACTCCGTTGACTAAGGCTTCATTAAACAGTCTCGTAACCCTGGGGTCCTTAACTTCACCTTCTGTTAGCTTAAGACAGCACCGAGGCGTTTGGACTGCTAAAGGGGCACAGCATGTGAATGAATCTGCACATTTTCACAAATTTTTGAAATCCTTTGTGTCGTGGAGCTTTAACCCTTTTAATCAGATAGCAGCTGCTTCCTGAAATGTGGTGGGGACCTCGACAAAGAGCCTGGGGCCGCAGATAAAGCTTGCTACACTGATAATTACATTTCACACATTAGCTAACTTTGAAGTTTAAGTTTGTTGGCTGCATCATTGTTGCATAATTGGATTAGATTTAAATAATGTGACACAGTTAGAGATTCATAAGCATAATCTGTAACAATAGCATGACATAAAAAAGAATATTCACAGTTTTTCCTCCCAAAAAAGATGCAGTTTACGTCAGTGTCTGCTCAGATATTTCAGCGTTCCTGAATATTTGTTTTTCTAGGCCACAAAAGCAGAGGATCTACGGTCTCTCTCCCCAGCAGCTGTGGACGCTTCCAGCAAAGCATCATTATTTTTCCAGTTAGCGTCAGACGGCCCCCACAACCCTACCCCTGCACACACACACAGAGTCAAACAGTGACATAATCCTACAGACATGATAGCCATTTTACTGTAGTTTGGTTCAGCAATTACAGCTCATGTTCTGGCCCCCCACCCCCCATGTCCCGTGTCGTGTGACTCGTAAATTAGATTCTCGACATCTGCATCAATTTCGATTAAGAGAGCGGTCACACGGAAGTGTGGGGGATGAGAGGGGCTGATGGGTGAGGGGTTGTTGTTAAGGGAGTGAGAATCAGATGGTTGATTCCTGTTGTGATGTCTTTTCCTCATTAATAGAGTGATATTTTAATTGATTGTCTGTTATTTCTTTCTCAGTTATTGCTATTTTATTTTTAGATGCAGAAAATACATTTCAACTTAGACCCGTTGTATTTGCTTGTACAGTTTCCAGTTTCCTCCCGTTACTGCTGTTGACAACACCTCTGTTGGTCTAAAGAAACATGTCCATTTCTGTTAAAGACTTATCAGGGTGTCTTGTTTCCAAGTGCAAAACAAATAATGAAGTTTTGTCACATTTACAACAGTCTTAAAATAATTCAATGTGCAGACTCCAGCCTTCCCTGTCAATGGAAGTGTCTCAGTTTGAGGGAAAAATCTTGATCCCCAGGGCAAGGCATGTGCAGTGACAAGGACATGACCCCATTTAGTCTCTGCAGGACAAAAGCAGCTTAGACTCTCACAACTTATAAATAAGAAGCAAAAACAAAAGCAGGAACCAGTGAAATGACTTGGAAGTTTAATCTAAAACTTGATGATTTTGGAGACAGTGCAGATTTCTCCTGCTGTACAGTAGTGTTGTAAGGGTAACTCATGATGTCACTAATTTGCACTCCAGATATTTCTTACTTTTGACTTGATCCATACTTTGAGATATCTGGAAGAGATGCAGCAGAGACGCTGTGAATGGCGAGCAGAAGAGGAAACAGGAGAGAGTCCTCAGAGCAGTAAAATCAGGTACAAAACTCCATCAGATGTCTGTCTTGATAAATCCAAAGTTATTTGCACTTATTGTCAATGTGAACTTAGCTGTCACTGGAAAACTGAGTCTCAGGCTGTCTGCACAAGAAGTCTTCAAAAAAAGTGCATGAATGCATTGTAAATAAACTTTATTAGCATGTAACAATGTATGTGACATTCAAATTTTTATGCAGTTTCTTAGTAAAAAAGGTTTCATTTTCAAGTCTGTTCCAACCAAAAGTTGTGACCATGATGACCAGCGTTAGCATGCAGTTATAAAAAGTATGTCTTCTTTTGGATTAAAATTCATAACATATATAATGAGCTTGATCAAATCCTGGAATGAAAAAACAATCAGTGGTACTATTTCAATTATGACAAACATGAACATGGGCACAAATGTGCTCTTTTATCACAGTGTCGAAAACATATCAGATGACATTTATGAAAAACTATGCATGGGGGTTTTAGCATTCATCTCCAACCACAGACACTTTCCACTGAAGGTTGTCAATTTACACGGTCACTTGTTTAACTGTAACACCTATGACAGTTTTGACAGTCACATGCCCCTTTTAGCTCCTCATGTCACAAGAGGTAACACATAGTTTTCTGCTGGACTAAGAAAACAGGTCTGTGATGGGGGTCTCGGGTTCTTTCACACCTACAGCTTGACTGCCTTGCTCTGATTTAAAGTCTAAACCAATAGATTGTTTCATCAATGCCATATCACTGGTCACACTTTTGTTTTTTTGTTGAAGGCTAACCTTGCAACAAAATGTTTGTCTTGGACGGGAGAAAATAATTTTGATGTCTAAACATATTAGAATTAATGAAAATACAGAAATTTACCCTGTTTTCATTTTAAATCATAAAATAAAAAAGCAGAGGAGCAGGAAGAGACGAAAAAGACAACAGTTCATTTATGCTTTTTTTTTTTTTAATAAAATGCGGTTCAAAAGTAAAATATACTTTAGTACCCTGACTGCTGATCCTCCACCGTTTGGAGGATTTTAGGTTATATGTCTGATTGGCTCAGTGAAACTAGCCAGGAAAATCTAACTGTATCAAAGTTCCTGAAAGAAGTCTGCATTACCGGCTCCCTTTTTCTTCTTTCAGGTGTAAAATGCTGAGAAGAAGAAAAGAGGAAAGTCAGCAGGACAGGGTTGGCATTACAGTCTGATCATTAAGTGTGACGGAGGAGATGAAACTGGAAGGGTAAGAGAGGGAGAGAAAGAGGGGCATGATGGAGGGAGACAGGAATGATGAAGGTCAGTCATAAACAAAAGACTTGTGCTGCCTGTTGGGCCGAAGAGAAGCTAGTACTGTAGAGCTTCACACTGTGGTCAGTGATCGATAAGCGTTAGTTCTTCTATGCACAGCAAACATATCTGAAGTGAGCATACATGTAGACACACAGACAGGAACTCAGATTGTAAGCAGACCATGAGGTGCGTTCATTAAAGCGACATCATGTGAGATTTCACCTTGATAGTTACAGCTGATCAAACAGCACAATAACTTTAAACAGGGAGAATGACACATGCTCTTTCTTTTATCTGACTTCTTGTTCAGTGATGGGCTAACTAGCTTCTCTAGCTAGTGCTAAGAAGCAATACGTACTTCAGGTGAAAGACCTGTGGCTCACAGCCAGGTTACATGGCACTGATAGCAGGGGACTGGGGTGCTCTGGGGTAAGAGGATGAATGTCATCCTGTCTGTTGAAAGTAACTGTACTATCTAACTTTTTAATATGTATTTTGGATTAATCTGCTTAATACTAAAAGGGATAGTTCAGGTTTTTTTGAAGTGGCGTTGCTAGAGGCCCATGGTACTAGTAAACATGAGTGCCTATAAAGGAACTTGCGAAGGAGCTTTGTTGAGGAAAAGTTAAACAGTAAAGAATCTTACTGTTGAGTATTATTGAGCCAATATAGTTTTTTTGAGTAGTTTTAAAGCAGCACTAAGTAAGATTCTGGCTTTTTAGCTCTCTAGGGGCCTCTATGGTCGTTGAGTGTAACTACGTGGTTTCAAAAACAGAGCGCCTCACACCAACGAGCATTTGTTGACATACAGAGGGAGGAGAAGCGAGCCGACAGGACGTCCCAAGTGACAAATAAACCATGTGGACTGATAAGGTACAGTCTGATCATGTTTTTTAGTTTGTAGTTTTTTAGTGTGGAAGTGTTCCTGCCATCCACATTGAAGTTACATAGTGCCAGTGAAGGTGATACAGACCCCCTCAGATTATGACAGAGGTGTCATTCAACCTTTTGTAAAGCTATGTGCCATCACAATGATTCTAGAAATATTATACTAGGGAGGAAAAACTATGTAGTGTTGGTTTAACCTATAAGGGTGTAAATTACAAAGCTTCGGTGGCACCATGTAATGCTGTGTTCTGGCTATTTTCCGCCCCGGATATCGGCCCCCAGGGCGAGTGCTTACAAGTCCCTTTTTCCTAAATTCTACCTCTGTGTGGCTGTGGCCATCACAAATTAATATGGAGTTATACAAATATTTCTATTCACAATGTTTTCATAGCTGATTATTGCATGTTTTTTCAATGTTTGAACTTGGCTTAGAGGCCATATTTACTGAAGAGAAGGGGCCCTATGTGGCCCCTAGGCTGCCAGTTGCCCACCCTTGGTTAAGAGGAATCATTTTTAATGGGATTTTGAGACTTGGTTGATTTTAATGCTGAGATTGAAAAAATAAATAATGATTATTTTGTGTCATATTTGAAACTTAAACTGTTAAGGTCAGGGGTTCCAGAGTCATCAGGAACCCCTGGGAGGGTCAGAGGACACTGAGAGATGAGCACATCAAAAATCCTTATAATGTAAGTTTGTAAATGACAGCAACAATTTAGGGTCTGCTACCTTATGAAGATGCACATAGTGAGGGTCTCTGGTCTCAGTGTCTTGTTATTTCAGGGGTCGTGGGCAAATATGTTTTTAAAAAAATCCCTGGTGTAAGTGACATTAAAAGGCAGTGTCTTAGAGGGTAAATATTGTTTTGGGATTTTTAAACAATTCATCAGAGGTAATAATCAAGAGCACACATACACATCCATGAACATCAGTCACGACAGATCTGCTCTGAGATGTGTCTGTTTCATGCTTCTTTCTTTCTCTCCTCTCTGCTCTGATCAGCTTCTTGATCCTCTCTAATGCAGCATGTTGACTGTCAGCAGTTTGATCTGTCTCCTGTAGTGGGCTGCGGCCCTCCATCTCCCCATTATCTCCAACAGGACATTCCTGTAGGATTTATACCTGCCATTTCAGCCCTGTGGTCAATATTTATGAACTACATTACTGCATTACAGAATCTGTGGCTGCTTTGCAGTAGAGTCTGGGCCCCCATCGATCTTCAGCTCAGAGGTACACTGAGCTTAGAGAACAGAAGCAGAGCTTTGTTCCCGACTCTTTACGGTGCTTTAAAGGTGGCTCAGGGGTCTCAGTAACGTCCCTGCTGGAACTATAAATATGTCCTAAAGTCTGCTACCTGCTGGCAGATCAGTGAGGGTGCTGCTGCTCACTAGTGGTCAAAACAGAGACTGCACACTGCTGGGTGTCTCTCAGTCTGATCATAGCAAGAACAAATGTGACAGTAATTCATAACAAAAGCAGAGCAGGCAAGATTCTTAAGCCCAAATTTATATCAAACAAAATAATTCAGAGCAAAAATGGAGTCAATTTTTTACTGAATAATAACAACAGTGAATTGATAGGATTTTTCTTTTCTTTTCTGTACTAAAACATGTAGAGCTTGAACAAATTGATGCTTGATGAATTGAGTAAACTTATTTCAATTCAAGACTCTTAACAAGATAAATTTCTTTTTGTTGAATTGACATATTTTAAAACTTTCAGTACTCAGTCCTCGGGTGCTGATGACTAAGTGGGTTATGTCTGTAGTTGACTTCAGTCTTTCAAATAATGTGGGCAGTCGACTTTTAGTTTCACCAGGCAAACTTTTACTTTGTCTTATCCTGCTCTCTTGCCTCGTTTGACTTAGTGCACTGTCTCCTAACTCAATCAGAGTCAAAAAGGCAACAACAACAAAAAAACTTAAAAAGAGACTCAGCCCATATTGGTTGCCTTTAAATCTAGATTCACAGAAATCACAAAATGCTACAACAAATAGGAAGACATAAAAGACGCAACAAAAAATACAAAAAAACAATAATTTAAAAACCACAATAACAGAATAAAAGCTACAACAAGAACAGAAAGACAACAAATAAAATTCACAACAACAAAGAAGAAATTGCTGAACAAAAAAAACATTGAAAATGAAGCATAACAACAAATAAATTACCCTCCGTTAAGACGTGTACAATTTACACAGTAACAAAAAACACTGAAAATTAAAAACATAGCAAATCCATAACAACACAACAACAACAATTACAAAAACACAACAGCGTAAAAACACATACAATATTTCCTGCTGCTTAACAGAAGGTTTTTTCTTGCCGCCATGATGGAGGGATTCATGATTGGCTATATGGATTCATGTTGGGTGTTGGATGTATATATTTGTATATATATGTATATGTGTATTTTTATATGTATATATGTATCTATGCATATATGTGTATCCATAATATGAAGAGCTTTGTGCTCTATTGTAAAGTGTCTTGAGATAACACTTGTTATGAATTGGCGCTATACAAATAAAGATTGATTGATTGATTGATTGAATACAAACAGACCTATGATTAAAAGGTTCATATAAAAATTGGCTTTTGTTGTAAGTGATGCAATCTGTAATAATCTCCTCAGTGTAGATATCAATTTTCTGTATCTGAATCTTAAATGTCCTAATTAAAAGACATGATGCATTGGCCACTGCTGACCTTTTTAATCGTTCTTTGAAAGTTGGCCCTCTTTGTTTGTTTGTTTTGATGTCTTTATCGGTCGGTTTTTGTTTTGGTATGAGAATTTATGATTTTTATGACCAATCAGACTGCAGCATTTTTAGCTCCACCCTTTGGGGTCGGTTTGGTACCATATGCAAACACCTGTGATAGTGTATGGTACCAGACTAAATTGAACAGGACCACTTGGTGGAAACGCAGCATTACCGACTAAACCAAACCTGACTTACTGACTGCCATTACATCTGTCAATCAAACAAACAGTCTATTTAAACTGCTTTCTTAGTGAAGAAATTAAGTTTATACTTTGCTACACAAGGGCTTTACCATTTTATACAACAGGATAAAACTATGGTCCTCATATGGGCATATATAAGTTTATTTTAAAACCACTTTATATTAAGGGACAATATACTTTTTAATTATCACATAGGTGGAAGATGTTAAGAATGCATTGCAAACTTAACCTCATGTGTCAGGGGGAACCAACTTGAAATATTGTCTAGTTTGTTTGATTAGATTTTTATGCCGAACACTTTGTAACCAAATGTCAGACCACAGTCCTTCCAATAATGAGAAAATGGTGAAACACTTGCCTCAAGGCCACCAGTGATTATCACCAGGGCTATTACTGAAACTATCCTTTCACATTTTATTAAGCTTATTAAGAATAACTTGAAGCCATGAGAAGCAGATCATCTGTGACGGGAAGAAGAAGCTCAGACGATAAGTCAGATTTCATCTTGAGCCAAATGTAAGTGGACAAGATAATGAGTTAGCTTTGTATAGCGATTTTACCCTCAGGCTGCAGACTTTTAATGAAAATGACTCTGCTGGTTGTTTGGGCAAAAAGACTCACAGATGATGTAAAAAACTGAGTTATATGAATGACTGTAAGCAAATTGTCAAAATACATTGTATTAAAGTTGGTACAGTGAAGTCAGTTGGAGACAGGCCCAAAATGGGAGTGGAGGATCGTGGGAAAAACAGGACACACAGAAATGGCAGTTTAATTAGCAGCTTTTATCTGATAGCTGTGGTTTGAGCTGTGAAGAGGCTTTAATGAGACGCTGGTGGCAGCAACAGGCCAAAGCTTGACCAAACAGACTGTACATAGTGGACAATGGATGGAGGGAAAGTACATGTGACTTCTCTTTGGTGTTGAAAATGAGACGGGGGAGAGAGAGGGGAGGGCAGAAGTGAGAACAGAGCTGTAGAGGGTGAGGAGGAGACGAGGAGGGGACGAGGATGGGAACGCTGCAGGGTTGAGTGGGGTCACAGAGTGTAGCGTGACAGGAAGAACAGGACGAGCCATGGGATGAGAGGGGATGCTGAGAGCTTTTAAAAAGGGCCGATGGAAGCTGGAGACAGAGGAGCAGTGGGAGTAGACTGAGCAGAAGGAAGAGGGGGATCATGGGGGGAGAGCTAAACTGTTTGGATGGGGTAAAGATGGAAGATGAAAAGAGATCAGGAATGCAAGAGCAGGTTGAGCAATAAGGCCTGCAGGAAAAGAGCATTTAAGAGTTTCGGTGTCTCTATATGAAACATGTCAAAATTTAATACAAGAAACAATAAATAAGCACACTTTAGGTGTAACAACAGTTTCTATGACATTTATTTTTTTACGTTTAATTTATGCCATTTTCCCACACAGTAAGCCAGTATTTAATGCATTGATTTTTACTTGTATATCTATAATTGTCTTGACATGAAGACATGCTAAGACTTTCTGAGGGGTTCAAACTCAGAAAGGGGTTCATGGGTCCTTCCCAGCAAATTTTTGGTCCATAAAACTCTGATGTGGTCTTAAAAAACTCAAGTTTTAAGTGTATATCTCACATCTGCCCCAGTCAATGACCTTACCTTGCCTAGTGGTTAAACCTCCTTTGAAAGCATGCCATGAGATATTGACTTTTTAATACTAAGATCTTTTTGTACAACCGGTGCAGTGCAGGTGCCACTCCAATATTCCTCCTGATGTAGTTGAGATTTTTATGTTGCGTGCTCACATTGTTTCGATAGCAAATGAACATGCATTGGCACTCAGGGGTGTGCTTTTATTAAAATAAGGAGTTGTCAGGTGCAAAGCTGGCTGGTTCTTATTTTTTGTAAGAACTTACCACGTGGCTGCAAACTGATGCTGGGCTGTATACCATTTGGTGCTGAGCCACAGAGACACACAAAAAATTAACATCATTACCCTTTTTTTAATAACGTAGAAAGCAGCAGGCCTCTTTGGCCTGGCTTTGAACAGCCTATTGCTAGAGTCCTATCTGCTAACTGGCTTCCTTTTTTTTCTCCCAGTATTTGCTGTCCAATGGCGATACAAAGGTCATCACTGAGGGCCAAATGGTTATTATAGAAAAATGATATCATACAAAAAAGGTTAATAGGTAGGTTTTCTCCAGCATTCTGTTTCAAAAAATATATAAACCTGGCATACACAGTTTTTCTAAAAGATTCTCTTAAAATACTGCCTTTTAAATATATATAAATAAAGGTTAGATTTTGACCAAGAGCAGCCTCTAGTGGACAAAAACTTGTAGCACCTGGGAAAATGTAAGAAATTTTTAAATACCTTTTATTCTATTCCATTCTTTTTCTTTTTATATATATATATATTACATTTTAATCTAAGACAACAATACTTTTTTTATTGTTTAATGTGCAGTCAAGTGAAATTTGACCAAACAGTATTTCAATGTACAGTACAGGAATTTTTGTTCAATATAATTCAAATCATTAATTATAACTGGACTTATAAATTTTGATTTCATCAACATAGCTATAATGCATATCAATAGCCTATGACAGTTTTGTAGTTCCAGCAGGTATGCATTTGCCAGACAGCGTCAGTACAGTGGTGGGTCAAAAAGTAGGGCCAGGGCATTTGTTGTTGTTGTTGTTGTTGTTGTTGAGTGATTCATAGTAGAGGATGAACTTAAAAATGTATTGAACTCGGTCTATGGTCATGAATCTTGAATTGTCTAATCGAAGTAGAAATTTGTGCGAGGACAGAAATCTGTCAAAGAATTCTTAACTTATAAAGTAAACAAGCACAGGATGAAAGATGTCTGACCTTGTCCCTTCCAAATCACACAAGCTCATCCTGTGCAAAAAATCAATGCATGGAAGAAAATTCTTGAAAGCTTTTTGAACATGACACCTGATGAGCTAAGACCACTAAAATCTCCTCAGTTCATTCTTGTGTCATGTTGGAAATTTCTGCAAATTATGTGGGTTGTTGTGATCTTGCAATCATAATTAGAGGATCACTGTAAAGCTGCTTTGTCTGAATGTTTGTCCTTTGACTTCAAAACATAATCTTTTCATACTTTTACTGTATTTACTGCATTGACATAAATAGAAAGCACAAGGAGAAAATTTCAACAGTCAAGCTCAAGGGAGTAGAAAAAAGCAAAAGACCCTCCTCCTTGACGCTGCAGAGTGAGGGTTTAAAATTGCTTCACATTTTAACTTCAACCACTTCAAAATAATTTATGGTGGAGAAATTGATCAAATATATATCAAGAGGTTACGCTGGTTAAGTGTTAAATTCACACCAGACACAACCTGTTTAATAATTCATGTAAAAGTCAGACTAGGTGCAACGTCAGACTACATCTCATCAGGGTGAGGGACAGGTGACAAGGTGAGACTAGGACATTACAGAGGAGGACATAAGGATCCAACAATGCCCTTTATCAGGACCGGAAATAATTGAGCCCACACAGACAGCCACTTCTCCCAAAGTAGACCTTCGATCATTCACCTTTGCAGTTTCAGCTTCTTGCTATAAATCTTTGAGTCAGAGAGTTTGATCCCCTCTGACTTAAACAGTTTCTCTCTATATCAATGCAGCAAATCAGCACATTTAGCTGACAAGTTCAATTAAACCTCCAAGAACTTTAAGATCAGGACTGGAAAGAAAAAAGATAACTGAAGGGTGAAAAACAGCCAGAAAGGCCTTGAAGAAGAGTTATGTAAAGACACGTAAGCATGAAAGTGATAGAGGACACAGAAAGAGAGAATATAGAGGTCTAATACCCGCAGAGATTCAGCTGAGGAGAGAGAAGCAGTGTGCGTGGTTGATGTGGATGAGCCAGGACAGTCCTGTCTGACACACACTGTTACAGCCACACTTGCCCTTTCCCTTTTTCCTTTCCTGTCTCCGTCACGCCCTCGAGGTCCCTCCGCTTTTGTCCGAGCTGTCCGACCAGATGCCTGCTGTTGTTTAACAGTTTGTCTGGCTGTGTGATCGTACAGAGAGAGAGGGACGGGAAAAAAGAAAACAAAGGGACAGGGAAGTAACAGAGGGATGACAAAGGGAACACAGGAAGGTGTCCCATGGATGTCGGCTCAGCTGGGGACACTCTAAAACACCAGCCCTCTGATAGTGACACTGTGGGGATGTACTTTCCCCCTGCAAAATTGCTAATACTCAATGAAGACCCTCTTGCTATGCATATTACTCTTTTTTGGTTATTTCTTAATATCCTTTGTCTGCTACACAAATACAGAAAAATTAAAACATGGTCACAATGAAGCACACTTTGCTGGGGATGTGTTGTAGTAAAGACGGTATTATTTTATGATGCAGCATATGGCTACATGTTCCTCCACCCGTTAGCATTGATTCCATCTACTTGAATCTCATTCTGAAGAATTTCTTCGGGTTCAGCAACAAGAGCATCATCGTCACTTGAGTTAAAATTACTGATATTTGGTTCAGTATTTGTTTTCTTTGCTGTTGTGTCTTCCCAGGTCCATAAAGTGAATCAGTGCATTTGCTTTGTTTCAAAGTAAACTTATGGTTATTTATCTGAATAGGAGGGAAAGTAATATACAACAGTATCAAACAGTTAATTTGCAGTATGGGCACTTTGAAACAGCTACCTAAGTCAGAGTTGCTCTAAAATTGAGAAATATTAGAATTAAAAATCTGTGTCATTAACTTATAAAATTCTGCCGTTTATTGTTATTTATAATGCAATTGTTTGATAGTCTCATTTTTTTTCCTATTGTGTCAAATTATCTTGTGTCGTCATCCACACTTGACATTCACATATGTGAAAATATAAAATTTAATTTCAGTCATTCCAAGTAAGACTAATCTATGTATCATGTTTGACTGAATCTTAAATACTTCAACACAAAACTGGTAGTCTCAATAAAATTACATTTTTCTCAATCTTAATACTGCTGGCTGTATGAAATGATTTTTTTTAATTTCTTGTTAAGGCCAAATCACCTAAACATGTCTGAAACAGTCATGAGCTCAGCTTTTTCTAAACTCGATTAGAAATGGCTACAAGTTGAAAGACAACTTCAATTTGAACAAATAAAACAGACACTTTTAATACTTTGATAAGGACTGTGAGCCCAAGTAAAGGCATTAACCCCTTCACTGCCCCTAATTAAACAAGAACTTATCACAAGAAGAGACACAGATAAGAAGCAGATGAGGTGAGAAAGGACCTTAAAGCTGTGACTGTCCAAAAGCTGATTAACATAAGCATTAACTGTTGTGTGTTTTTTTTAAATACTTGATACACATATGCTTCAGTAACCTTCAGTTTAGATATCTATATCAATGTATGTTGTTTAAAATCTCATTTAAACATTCAGCCTTGTTTATATGCTCAATTTTTTTTGCAAATCATGTGCAGTATAAATAGCTTTTAGGTATGTACTAATGTATTTCCCTGAACTGATGTTTCTGTTTTTCTTCTTTATTTTTTTAACAGATTATTTAATTAAAACAAAGGCAGATAAGAAAGTGTATCATACTGTCATGTATAATGTCATATTGTTATATGTCACATGCTGTTGTATCATGTTCTCTTACATGATGTTGTATTGCAGGGGTCATGATTTAAATTCAGCTAGACCTGGTTGCAGAAAGTTTCCTTTAGAGAAGGTCCAGAAGAGGTGTTGAGAAAAACGGATTGACTGATGGTCTAAATCCTGATTCTTACTCTCTTGGATTCTGATACCGATTAGTTCATGTATTAACCCTTGCAACTCCAACTTTCTGCCATTTTTATGTCCACACATATTTTTTTTGCAGTAATGCACGCAAAGCCTCAACTTTTGCAAGCACAACTAAGTTTAAGACATTGTTTTAGTCAGGACAGATTGGGTTATTAGAATATTTATGCTGCAATGTTGTTAGATTGATGTTTTAGAAGTTTTATGACCCAAAAGACAAAACAAAAACCACATCGGAATTAAGTTTAAACAGAGAACCTTATAAAAATCACATACACATCAATCAAAGCTTTTTTCATATCTGAATATGGTTTCCTTAAGACTTAAAATTTAACTTCCTTGGGGTTTAGTGTGTAACAGCTTTTCAGCCTCCACCTACATATGTCTTTTCTGCTCATCACAGACAGAAGGCATGGCTGTTTTGACAGTCTGATCTGCAGCCTTTAACCCCTCTAAAGAACTGCAGAGTGAGAGGATTCAGTGAATCCTCAGCAGTCTGCTCTCCCCCTCCCTCTCAGACTCTCTCTCACCTTTCCCTGCCTGGGCGGAGTCCACCGCTCAGCAGCTGCAGCACCTGTTTCCTGTTCACCTCATCAACTCCCCTACTTAAGACAGCTCCTGAGATGACTTCTTCGCGGGAGAATTGCACACTTACCCTCGGTTTGTGCTAGTCTCGTCTCTATGCTCTGCAGCTCTTGCAGTTTCGGCTCTCAGCCTTCTCTCCCCGTCCAGGGGTGTACTTATGCCTTTCGAGGCCTTGCTGTTTCTCTGTGTTGTTGTTTTACTGGATACTAATCCTCTGTCTCTGCTCCTTTTTTCCAGGTCTCCACAAGCCTTCACCACCGCTGCCCTTTTTCACTGTTTCACTTGCCTGTGTTTGTGCTCAGGAGCCCGTCTACAATAAAACCTGTTCAAATTTTCCTCCTGCTTCTTCCTTTGAGCTTTTGGGTCCAACATTGAAAACACTAGGGTCGTACCCTGACAGAATTTCTTCCGCCAGCTATGGAACCAGCCAAAGTCGAGCAGTTAAAGGAGGCTATTCAAAATCAAGGCACACTTCTGGGACAACATGATAACATGCTGAGAGGGGTTGCTGGATCCCTGGAGGAGCTCACACGTCAGGTGCTGCAGATCAACAATCAGCTCAGTGATCTGTCTCTGGCTGCTGGAGGGAGCCATGCGGTGAGTTCCTTTGCTCCTCTCTCTCATGTCTGTAGTCCATCCAAGGAGCCTTTTGTTAATCCCCCAGAGGTTCATTCAGGCGATTTTTGGTTCATGTAGTCGTTTTTTGTTTAACTGCCACTTAGTGTTTAAGCTTCAGCCTTCCAGTTACTCCACAGATGAAGCTAAGGTAGCTTACATGGTTAATTTACTCAGGGGTAGAGCAGCTAAGTAGGCAACAGCATTATGGGAGGGAGAGTCTGACATTCTTTCCTCTTTTGATCAGTTTACTGCACAGTTAAGACAAGTGTTTGATCATCCTGTTCAGGGGCAAGTCGCCTCTAAGAGGCTGTTAGCGTTGAGACAGGGGTCCCAGTCTGTAGCTGATTATTCGGTGGACTTCCAAATTTTAGCGAAGCAGTGTGGGTTGGACGATCAGGCACTTAAGGCACTTTTTATTAACGGGTTGTCTGAGGAATTGAAAGACGAATTGGCAACCCGGGACGATCCCCAGAGCCTTCGGGAACTTTATTTTTTGTGTATCAGATTGGATAATCGTTTGAGAGAGAGGGGCAGAGAAAGGGCTATTAAGGCTCGCCGCTTGGCACCCTCTCCTGGCCACGAGCGGTCTCCACCACTTCCTGTCCCAGCCCTTCCTTCTCCACCTTCCACAACTCCCCCTGCTGCGGAGGAGGAGCCCATGCAATTGGGCAAGACCCGTCTCAGCCACAAGGAGCGTCGGAGACAATTAGCGGAACAGTGGTGTCTGAACTGTGGAGGAGAAGGTCGCACTCAAACCAATCAGCTAAAAGACCGGACTTACCCCTAGAGAAGAGCGTAGTGGTGAGTCGGACTTCCTCTTCCCCCAGCTTTTCCTCCAGATCCAGTTTCCCAGCTTTGCTGAAGTGGTCCCAAAACTCTGTTAAGGTCTCCATATTCCTTGATTCTGGTGCAGATGATAATTTCATGGATGAGGATTTTGTTAAGGCCCATAACATCCCTGTAACCACTCTTCCTCATCCCAAAAGGGTTAATGCATTAGATGGACGCATCATAGCTAATGTTACCTGTTGCACCACCCCTCTTGCACTCCTGCTTTCAGGCAATCACTTAGACAATTACATTCTTCGTCATCCCCTCACCTCACTCTCCCCTCATTTTAGGTCTCCCTTGGTTTCAGGTCCACAGTCCTCACATTAATTGGTCTACTCTCTCCATTGTTAGCTGGAGCTCTCATTGCTACTCCAACTGTTTACGTTCTGCCTCTCCACAGTCCTCCGTCCTGGTTTAGTCCCCCCCTCCAGCTCCAGATTTCTCTTGTTCCTCCTATCGATCATGATTTAGCCCCGGTGTTTAGCAAAGATTTGGCCCATGAGTTACCCCCTCATAGACCTTATGACTGCACCATCAACTTGCTCCCTGGCGCCCCCTTACCTTCCTGTAGGCTTTACAACCTCTCACGTCCCGAAAAAGAGGCCATGGAAACCTACATAACCGAATCTCTAGCTGCTGGTCTCATTCATCCTTCTTCCCCTATTGGTGCAGGTTTTTTCTTTGTTGAAAAGAGACTCGTCTCTTCGATTCAATGAATCCTCAGCAGTCTGCTCTCCCCCTCCCTCTCGGACTCTCTCACCTTTCCCTGCCTGGGCGGAGTCCACCGCTCAGCAGCTGCAGCACCTGTTTCCTGTTCACCTCATCAACTCCCCTACTTAAGACGGCTCCTGAGATGACTTCTTCGCGGGAGAATTGCACACTTACCCTCGGTTTGTGCTAGTCTCGTCTCTATGCTCTGCAGCTCTCGCAGTTTCGGCTCTCAGCCTTCTCTCCCCGTCCAGGGGCGTACTTATGCCTTTCGAGGCCTTGCTGTTTTTACTGGATACTAATCCTCTGTCTCTGCTCCTTTTTTCCAGATCTCCACGAGCCCTCACCACCGCTACCATTTTTCACTGTTTCACTTGCCTGTGTTTGTGCTCAGGAGCCCGTCTACAATAAAACCTGTTCAAATTTTCCTCCTGCTTCTTCCTTTGAGCTTTTGGGTCCAACATTGAAAACACTAGGGTCGTACCCTGACACAGAGCTCTTTATCATAGCCTCCCCAACCCCTCAGCGTTTTGAAAGACAAGGGAATAGAGGTGCAGCTGATCCTCTACAGAGACAAACTTTTTTATTTATTTTTTTTTAATTAAACTTAAATGAAATCCTTGCTTAACAGAAACCCAAGACATAATGTAAACAGTCAAACACACCAGGACATAGGACTTTGAAGCAGAAGACTCCTGTCAAACAGTGAAAACAAGTGAAACTTTATCGCTCTTCACGTTACGGCTGAGTTAATTTAAATGTGCAACACAATACAGCATGACATGGTCGAGTGTGACAAAATGTAGCCCAACAAAACCCAGTGCAAAAATCCCTCTTGCACTGCACTGTTTTTCCCTTAGTGGGTTAATTTGAGAATTTTGATCCATGCCTGTAAGATGAGGTTACTGATGAATCCAGATACTTTGTAGAGTTGGACAAACTTAGAGCTTAGTATCTCCATCCCTTTAAACACTGGTCATTAAAAGGAGAACTATTCAATACATCTTAAAGGTCACAGGTTGACCTTTAAGTTTATTTTTCTGAGAGTGAATACCTCAGGTTTGTTTTCTCTGGCACTGAGAGTCAAAGAGGCTTTTGAATGTCCCTCAACAGCTCACTGGCAAATTCCCTCAATGTGTGCAAGGAACAGATTAAGGGCCAGATCTACTAAGATCCCAAATAACGAGAAATAAACTGCATGTGCAAACTAAAGTTGCACGTGCTATTAGTGGGTTTGTTGCAGGTGATATACTATGACTATGTGAGCAATTGATGACAGGCACAAAAGTGGTGTGGACCGCCCTCTTTAAATGAGGATTTTGCATGTGCTACCAGCTGTCACCATGGAGAGTCTGGGAGAGCAGAGTGGCTGTAAACGGAAAAATGAAGTATGAAGCCATGGAGTTTGAGGCAAGTAAACACTGGTGAACTCCAACAGACACATCTCTGCGTTGCTAGAAGAAACGTGATTTGGGAGGCCATCTGTGAAAAGCACACAGCTCAAAACTGGCATTGCTGGACAGGCGATATGTCTGTTTTTTTCTGATCATAGATTGCGGTAATCTTTTTTGCTGTCATTTTGACAGACAAGGTCGTCACTTTTCCCTCATGCCGTATTTTTATCTGTCACTTAATTTTTCTTTTCTGATTCACATTAAACATAATCTAAATGACAACATTCACATAGTTACACAGCTTCATCACCAATAACCTCTCATGTGAAGAGCAGTCTTACAGTTACACTAACACAGAGCATTTATCTTAAACACCCTTTTTCTGCAATGACAGCAGAATACTCTCAACGCACTGAAAGCTCCTAAACCAGCTGTCTTTGTGTGGAAAGTGTGACGCAGTCAGCTCTGAGCGACAAACGGAGTGATTCTGGCTATGAGGGGGATCTTTTTTACATGGGTTAAATGACCTCCTCCACTATGTATTAAGAGCACAAAACAGAGAGGGTTTACTTTACACATGTGTTTGCATGAGTATGATGGCAAACTGGATCGTCCCTCTTTTTCCAGTCCATCATAATGACAGACAGCCTCCAAATCTTCTCGTCAGTCATCAAAAAATTTACTTCAGTGATGGAAAATATTTGGTTAATGCGACCCCTGTTTCTCGCCACAATTACCGCAGCCATCTGTGCCACTGTGCCCGTTTGCACCTGCCTTTCAAACGTGCCCAATATAGATGCGAAAACACTGACTGCAATCAGTTTCAGGGTTTGATAAATCACATTGTGGGTGCTACATGATCACATTTGCTCCTCCTCCCAGTATTTTGTACATTCTGATAATCTGCATATATTCTGCATAGTCCTGAAGGCAAACACGCTAAATGGATTGCGCGTGCTGTTTTGCTCATTTAACAGACGCAATCCTTGGTGCTGTAATAGATCAGCTTTGCGGTTAGCTATCAAGTTTGCACATGTTTTTATACACATAAACCTTTAGTAGATTCAGCCCTGAGTGTTATTAAGTCTGCCTGGGAAAAGACTAACACTACAGAAAAAAAGAAAGAACACCAAAAGACTTACTACAGCATGACACAGAAAAAGGTCTCTGTATCATAGTCTGATCATTTGGATTCAGAATATTCCTGTTTTTTCCTGCATTTCGTCAAATAATAAAAAATGAACTACATTTGTGGAAATACACTCACTGTCTCTGTCAGATTGAAGCACATCAAGCTGAAAAACTCCATCCCTGTTTCTGTTTTTTAGTCCTCCCTTCTCTTTGGGTGACACTACCTCATCATACAGTATCAGGTTTGAAGTTTTTTAATGTTTCATGTCAAGCTGACTTGAGCGTATATCTCTTTCAGAGGCGTTTATCCCTTCATTCCCCCCATCACACCCTCTCTGCATTTTCTCTCCTCAGGCACTGTTTAAATGCTCTTTACCTAGATTATTCCTGGAGTTTTCTTCCTCCTTTCAGTGTACCTATTTGAAAGGCATTTTAAATCCTCAGTATTACCTCTGAGCCTCAACAACAAACTCGAGAGGAGGGTTCATGTATTCAAACAAGGGTTAAAATCAGGGATCCAGTGAGTCAACTTATCTTCAGTCTCTTGGCTCTTTAACCTGCCAGCTGCTAACATGTTGTACTCTGTGTGGGCTGAAAGTAAAATCACACCTCACATTAGACACTGACTTAAACCCTGCAGCGGGTGGTTGCTGAAGCGCAGAAAAAAGCCAAAATATATCAACATAATTTGTTCCAGACTGTCTGTATGTTATAGGGGCTGTTTGATGCTCACCCTGTAATCTCTTATTATCTTATGAATGTGTAAACACGTGTCCTCATAAGGTACATCAGCAAATACAAAACATGCACGTAATAAAGATTTGTTAGGATTAAATGAATGAATGCGGCCAGCCTGTGATGATTAATTGTAGATGTTTGATCGGCCAGCAGACAGGTAGAGTAAAGTACACTTAACAGTTGTTAATCACAAATCAGTGCCAGGTGGTGACTTTATTTATTTTTTCATGTTAAGCTGTTGAATGGTAAGTTTATATAACCTTGCAGTGCATTGGACCTGCTTGATTCGTTGTCTGAAATCACATAGACCCATCTTGCCAACCTCCAACCTCCAATGACTTCATCGGCCAAAAGCTGGACGGCTCAATCAGGGAAGAGAGGCAGAAACTGAAGATGTGACGACAGCAGGAAGTGACTGCATGTTTGTAAAAATGGCGGCTTCTGAAGCAGTCTCTGTGGATGTGGCAATGTCTGTGGTTTTATCAGAAATTGACTCAACTTCTTTAAAACAAGCACAAAGAATGTGACTAAAAGCTTTTTTTAAGGGAAATTGTATTTTTGTTGATGAGGTTCATGTCACATATAAGTGATAAATTATATATCTGTGTTGTATAATTTAATTTAAGACGATAGTTTAAGGACTAGTTTAAGGCAACACTTAACAACAGGATCTAGCTGCGAAGTCATACTGTGGCTTGATGTGAATTGGTCTGTGATGAGTGTGACTGCCAAAACAATCGTTCGTGATTGCAGTGGTGAGGGCTCATGGAGATCACTGTGGAGAGAGGGAGCAGAAAAGCAGGTAAGTACTTCAGCATGAACCGAGAGGGATATGAGAAGTACAGACTCAGATAAAACTCTGCTGTGAGATTTATACTGTTGAAAATAGAAATTTTAAAGTATGGTTAGCTTGTGTCTTTGGTTAGCTTGTAAACTAGCTTGCTAAAGAATATTCACTGGTATCCCCAGACATTTGGTCCATCGTTTTCCCTTTCCTCTCTATTGTCCTGGTTAAAAGAGGGGGACATGTTTTCTCACAGCTTTTACAACTCAAACTGTTTTTTAAATACTTTGCTGTTGTGGAGATCAGCAAATCCTTTTGCCTCCCTGCTATGTTTACAAGCCTGTTGATGCTTGCCGCTCTGCTGCCACTGGATTTGACAACGATATCATTGAAAAACACAGTTTGCATAAAGCACAACTAAGGACTAACAACAATATTTGTTTGTTTTACAATAATAACAGAACAGGAAAAAATTGTCTTGAAATGGTTGAAATCAAGTCTTCAGACCACTTTACACTTCATGACTTCATGAGATCACACTGTGCTCAATGATTTCTGTAAGACTCTTATAATTTTACTCCAAGTCTGGATATTTTTTTCTGTAAAACTACTTAAATTTATGTTTGGTGTTAGACTAGTTTCTGGTGCAGGCAAGGGTGAATGCACCCCCAACTGAATTTTCTGGGTGTGTAAGTCGAACATAAGGAAATTCAAATAAGTTGGATCTCATCTGAACAAATATTTAAGTATGTTTTTCAAAGACCTATGGTGTATGAACGCAATTTTGGAAATTTCTGCACATTTGTTTGGATATCAGGGCTGCATGGTGATGTAACAGGTTTGTGTGTGTGCCTCATTGCAAGAAGGTTGCTGGTTTGACTCCCCATGTCGACCAATGTTTGTGGTCTCCATGTGCTTGCGTAGGTTTTCTCTGGGCACTACAGTCTCCTCTCACAGACCAAAAACATGTCAATTAGGTTAGCTGGTGACTCTAAATTGCCCTCAGGTGTGAGTGTGAGTGTGAATGGATTTCTGTCTCTCTATGTGGCCCAGGGATTGGCTGGTGACCTTATCAGGATGTACCCCACCTCTTGCCCAATGTCATCTGGGATAGGCTCCAGCCCCAGTGACCTTAAAAGGGATAAGCAGCACTGATGATGGATGGATGTTTGGGTAACTAGGGTACAGTACTTTCTGACCCACAAAAACCAAAAGAAGAAAACCTGATCCTTTCAGAGGCGGAACTTTCAAAAACAACAGCAGCTGGTGATTGGACGATCGTTCTGCTCGTCACACTCATCACAGACCAATCCATATCAAGTCACAGTATGACGTAGCAGCTAGACCCGATTGTTAGCCATTAGCTTAAACTACATTTCAGTCCTTAGACTATCGTCTTACTTTAAATTATACCACACAGATGTATCATTTACCACTTATATGTGACATGAGCCTCATCAACGACAATCCCAACCAAGTTCTCCCTTTAAACTTCTAAGAAGAGCTTACTTCGCCGGGTATCACGGAGTAACCATGACGACAATAGTTTCACCGGCATGTCCGTGGAGGATTTCCACGTTCTCTCCCAGTTTCCCAGCAATGATCCCTGGTTGGGAAAAGAGCAAAAACATGATTTTCCGTAAGAAAGGCTTTAAGTGACGTTCTTTGCTCCTCTTAAAAAAACTTGACAAAAAAACCCACTTGAGTCCATTTCTGATTAAAACCGCATATATTGCTGCGTCCACGGAGACCCCTTCAGAAGCCGCCATTGTTTTCAAACATGCAGTCACTTCTTGTTGTCGTCACATCCGCAGCTCTAGCCTCTCTTCTTTGATTGGGCCATTAAGCATTTAGCCGATGAAGTCGTTGGACAATGGAAGTTGGCAAGACGGACATGCAGGATTTCAGACAATGACCCGGCTCTGCAAGGCTACTGTACAGATATTTCATTTAGAAAAGTGATTTACAACTGGTGAATTTGGTCATAGAGGGTTATGGGCTGCTTTGAGTGCCTAATGGCAAAAAGTCTGTGATATATACATGCCCTGAGCAGACGTATACTTTTGTGTCTGTTTCTCTGAACTTCAAGGCTAGTCCTGGAACAGATGTTAATGAGAAGCATATTTAAATACTTTGCCGGAGATTTTAACTTATCTAACATGATTTCTTGGAAAAGCAGAGTTTTCACAAGATTTTCTGGAATTATCCAAATTTACAAAAATGTTCATGTTGTCATGTATTGTGCATGCTCAATGCCCACAGGCTTCAAAGATGTACCTCAGACATGCTGGTTTGTCCTGTCTTTATTCAGTTATACACTTAATACACTCCATATAGATCCAACCTATGATGTTTTAAGTGAAACAGATTTAGCAAATGACTTTTTTTATTTGGATGTTGATTTCTCATGAAGGAGTTTGTGGTGGGGCCTTTAGATTGACCGAGAGCCACAGATTTAAACCACAGGCAACCATGTTTAAAAAGAAAAAAGGGGTTTGATGCATCTCTTCTTAAAGTCCATTTTATGTTGGATTTCCACAATAAATCAGAGTCATCATTAAACCTACAATTAATTTTAAAAATATCATTCTAAACAAATATAACAGTTTGGGAGACAGAAAAGCAGGGGTGTTGTCAGAAATTTTTGGCCCAATGAAAAGACATCATATAGGGCCCCATCCAAGACCATCCCCCTTCTGCACAGTCTCTCAATCCAAGCATCTGTCAAGCTATAAGTAAATATGATAAAACAAATCAAAACATAGATCATTAAAACTTATTACAGACATGTTCTGTTTGAAGACACAGATAAGCTTTAAACAGCAGCGAAAAAACGTTTGCAATAAATGGAAAATCTAATTATGTTCCAAAAGTAACTTTCTGGCATTTGGACCATATCAACCATTAAATATGTTTTTATTGATCATATAATCAATCTTCGTGAATCTCTGATATTTTAACCCTGTCAAATATTGAAAAATCGACAGATCGTGTATGTGCTGATCTGGGTTTTTTCACATGGTATTTGGACAATCTGATATACACCAGAAGGCAAAATAAAAGGAAAATTATCTTTAAAATGCTCTAAATGGCCTCTTATTCATACAGTATAAACACCATGTATGGGAGTTTAGGTGGGCAACATGCAATGAAAACAAGATTTTTTTTGTGAGCTAAGAAATTTTCAAGTCATATTTTTAGGTGGCTCCTATCAGTCATGGACCTTTAGAATTTTCCTAATTTTCCCCCCTATATAGCCCCCCTGCAGAAAAAGTACAAGAAGAGGAGCAAATATTTCTTAGAGTAATACATCCTGCACTGAAACATACTTTAACATATGTGTACACACACTAATGCACCATGCACAGCTTCATGAAATATTGAAGGAGGCAAATGAACCAAAAGCCTCTTTTTCAATCCAGTTAGAGCATCACTGTTGTCGATGTGACCTGGGTTTGCAAAAAAGAATTTGAGGAATTTGGAAAACACTAGATGAGCACTCTTCTGACACAGATTTGCAGCCATGAAATGGTTAAAAATACCTCAGTACAAGAGTCAAACATAATACAGGCATTTTTACAACAGCCTTAATGCATTCAGATTAATCACTACTACTTCTGCACATGTTCTTTAAGAATGGTTCAGTGTAAACGTGCATGCTCAACACTACAATCCCATGTGCTGCAGCTGTGCATTAACAGCTTTCCATTATATGAATTGGGCAGACTCTGCAGCCTTCAAGACTCTATTATAGAGCCTCTAATGCTTTAAGCTGCCTGAGTATTGTTATGCGTACAAAATCAATTAAGTGACTAAATAGGTCATTTATAGCTCAGCAGAGAAAGTATGTGATCTAAGTGTGTGTGTGGGCTGCATCTTTCTTTATGTTAATGAGGATAACTACTCAGATTAGGGATTTTTTTGGTTGTTGCCAAATATACAAAATAAAATAAATAAAAAGTCACACGTCGTCTTATGATACTTGTGTCAAAACAGACAAACAGACGATTCGCATTGATTTGTTCTTTCTGTGTTTAGGTAATATTTTTAACTGTATATGACATTTTAAAGCGGGGTAAACTCGCTATAACATGAAGGGGAAATTGGATTTTGAGAGGGATCATGGGAAAAATGTTCAAAGAGTTAGATTTGTAGTCAGACTTGAAGACTCTCCGGGCACTTCTGTCTGATCCAGCCATGTTTGAAAACCATTTCAATATTCCAAACTTATCACCTGTGAGTCACTGTGAGTCAGGTCGCCAGTCTTTTGCCCATGGGTGGGTGGGTGTGTGTTGTGTGTGTGAGGGACGTAGGGACGCAGGGAGGGGGAAGGCGGGGTGTGCAGAAGTTATTCATGTCGGGAGAGCGCACCGCGAGTCCAACCTCTCCACGCTCCGGAACGCAGAGGAAAATGTTATTCTGATCTCCAGGTTTCGCAGACGTTTTTACTAGATTATTAGCAATACTCCAATCAAAACCCATGATCGTCCGTCCGCGGAAAGCGCCTCCGAGCGCAGATGTATCGATGAATTTCTACAGGAAAGTAATCAGCGCCCTGCTGCTGGTGCTCCTCGCAGCGCAAGGTAAGACGCAGCGCTCAGAGGAACGGTGCTCGGCTCGGAGAAAGTGCCATCACAGTCGTTACTTTACTGAACCATCAATGCATTTAGAATTAAGAGAGAGGGTTGTTCGGATGATTTGCTGTTACCTCACTTTAAATTAATCTGTGGCAATCTGTACCTTTAGTAACCGTCCGAGTGCGCATGGTGAGATGAGAACAAACGCCGCTGAAATCCAGCCGGCAAGTGCTGTAAAGAAAGAAGTTTGTCTCTTTTTTTATTTTATTTTTGAAGAAGCAAAGCATGCAAACTTTACTGTCAAAACAAGCGCAGAACTTTGGCGTGATGATGAGAAATGCAATCACGCACACACGTTTCAGCGCGCCCTCCTTTGCGTCATTTCTGCTCCGTTTTTTTTTTTTTTTTTTAATGTTTTAAAGATGAAAACCAGGGATTTAGTCTTTAATTCCTAATCAAACACATCCGGGAAAATTCTTTAAAGACATTTTCAGCCGCTGCTAGGGCTGGAGGTGGGAGGCTAATGGATGCCCTGAGAAGTAATGGATGCATTTCAGCTCTCAGGATCCAGTTTTCTTTGCGGATAATGATCCGTGGTCATGACATACAGTATCACGGTTAATGTCTCAGCCCCTCGAGCTACACCGTGGAGCAGCCAGCCATGCACATGACGAGCGAACGCATACATGACATGTTTTTTTTTTTTTTTTTTGCTGCAGCAGCTCAATGATTATCAGTGTATTTCATGCCTGCTCTCTCCAGATGTGGAGGGACGCCTGTTTAAGCCCCCCACCCCACCCCCAAGGCTCAAAGGTCAGGATTAGGGTATTGCTCATTGGCATTTTAACACTTAAGTGGTTGCCAATGGAAGCTAAGAGTCCCGTGAAGCAACTTAGATGCTGCAAAAGCTTACTTGTGAGGAGAACCCCCCCCAGTAGTTTAGCATGACATGCGATCACAACATGAGCACTCTGTCAGGTTGTCTCTGTTTTGTTTTTGCTCCATGTTTGATCCATTTTTCTCCTCGCTTTTGTTTCAAATATAACCCCAACATGTTGTTTCTCTCTTCTTCTGCCTCTTTTTCATGAAAGGCTGACGGTCTCCTGGGTACGCTAAAACAGCAGATTTTGGAACGGGGTCATTGTGTGGCTCCCAGGGGACCCAAACCATAACAAAGAATATAAATGCATGAGAGAGAAACTTCTGCTGCATCCACAAGCAGCTGAGTGGTTATTTTAATCCTGAATATAAAGTCTACACAGTTTTCTTGGAAGAGTGTCTCCTCTGATGGGACCACACAGCATAATGAGTATCCAACTATCTCTGTGGAATATAAAATGTCTTATTTTGAAGTGTTAGTAGCTTCATTGTTTGGCAGCGTGTTTGTTCTAAGCACTCACTGCAGTTTTTTGGCTTTAATGTCTGTCAGTCACATATAGTGTAGGACTGTAATGTGTGGGATGCCTCTGTAGACTTTGTAGTTGAAGTTGCGCATACAAAAAAAAACCCAACAGAAAAAACGGGAAAGTAACTACCAGAGTGGTTTGAACAACATTCTGCCCGGTTGGAGTCATTTTAAGCTCCTGCATGTGAGGAACTTCAAGGTGGGTTGATATTGATGCCCTCTGAGAACAAAGAGGCACTTCTTGTCTTTTTGGTGAAGCCTTTCAGTGCATGTAAAATTAGATTTTCTTAATGTCAAAAAAAAAAAAAAAAAAAGGTCTGTTCCTGCTGTCAATCACCTTGTCCAGCTCGCACTCCTTGGATTAAGGTTTCGGGTATTAAAAACTAACAATTAGAAAAATTCAGTCTTGTTAAAAATGATGATGATCTGATTTTGTATGTCATAAAAGGAAAATCCCCCATTGACACCACTCACTTTCAGAGCAAATTGAAAAGTTAATACGAGAGCTTTAAATCTTCACAGAAAAACTGACTTTCTCCCCTTTAATACAATCAGGATCATTATTCTTGTGATTTAATAGTGCCTTTCTTTTGCTTAACACCCCTCTGTCCTTTTTATTGTGTCTCATTATTGTTTACTAAATTTAATGTTCGATTATATGATTAAAGGTTGAGTAAATTATCAAAATTTAGTGCAATTTACAAAATTCAAAAGGGTCAACCTATGCTAACCCCCAGGGCACTTTAAATGTAAGCATTAGAGGGAGTAAGGTTTAAACTTTAGTACTTTAATATATTCTCTTATTTCTAATTCACTACTTACTTAATTCCAATGTGTTAATAAACTTAATTAACCAAGTTTTGTACATTTATATGTGTGTGGATAGACAGCTTAACCTTTATTACCTCCACCAAGGAGGTTATGTTTTTGCTGGCGTTTATCTGTCTGTCTGTCTGTATGTTTGTTTGTGTTAAAAATAACTTGAAAAGCTCTGAATGGATTTGGATGACATTTTCAGGAATTGTCGGGAATGGGATATGGAAGAACTGATTAAATTTTGGGGATGATCCGGATCACTGTCTGGATCCAGGAATTTTTAAAGGATTCTTTAACATTGCGAGATAGGACCATTTTCGCCAAAGTGGACCGAAGCTGCTTGGCAGAGGTCTGCGCTCTCTGAGTGCTTTTCTAGTTTTGTTTGGATTTACAAGTTCATTAAATCAATTCTTTATATCTTTTCTAAATAAAGGCACAAAATCCTGGTTGATTCCTTTGTCTAAAGTGCAACATAGCTGAACACCACTAGTAATAATAATAGACCTACATGATGGCCACTGCCTTGGCGCCCAGATGGCCTCAAACCCAAACATAAAGTAGAAGTACTCCCAGAGCACAAATCTCCGCCAAGGCATTCACAACATGGTCCGGTGAATATTCTGGTAAATGTGAAAAACTGCCCTATCTCACACTGTTAACAAATTCCTGGATCTGCATAAGTTTTCAGATCACTGCCGAAGTCTTGTCACTTCTTTCATGTGTTATGACAAACACTTCCTGAATTTCATTGAATGACTATTACGGGATGAGACACAGAGTGGTTTGGCAAACTTTTGTTCTAAAAGTTGAGATTACGATATTCAGTGGGTGTCGAGATACTTACATCCAACCACCAGACTGGAGCACTGAGCTACCATATTCAACACAAAAATATGGACGATAACCTGACAGGAAGGTCAAAGGCTAGGGCAGCTATCACTGCTAACATTAGCATTAGCCACAGTCTGTGCTGCAAACCATCCTATGAAAGTTAACTCACTCATGCTGATTTTGATAAATCAAAAGTGCTCAATTTTGAGCATTTTCTTCATTAGCTTTAGGCTGGTCTATTATAATGAATATTTACTTGGTTGATCTGAAATTCTTTGTCCTGGAACATCCCTTGCTGAATATTACTGTATTCAATAAAAAGAAAAGACAACAAGTTCTTTTCAATGTCCTTTTGTCTCAAGGCATTCATCATTTTTTGTTATATTGTTGCCTAATCTCATGCCCAGTTAAAACATACCATGTTATGATGTTGCAGCAGTGAAACAGACCTGCACACACACATAGAGTTGCCCACTATATGGAAACTAAGCTGATCCTGTCTTGCCCTGATAACACGTCTGTCACTCCTACTGGAGCAGACAAAGAAGGACCATCGCCTCAGCCCCTGATGTAATCCGGTTTCATTAATTTTGTCTAAGTTGCTTGCTCCTTTAGATATCTATTTTAAAGATATAAACATTCATATCATTAAAAGTTAAAGTAAGTAAACAGTATGAATTTACTGGGGTCAGAGGCTAAAAAGGTTAGCTAATTCCTTTAAAGATTAAGAAAGGGTTAAAGGAGGTTTTAGTTCATGATTAAGTTCTGTAAATTAAAAATTGTTTGTAGATCAAAATTGTAAAGCTTTTACTTTCCCTTATGAATATAAGTAAAATTTAAAAGAAATTGGCAACTAATAAATCAAAATTAATTACAAACCCAATGTGACATATATGTTTTTAGTTGAGCATGCTTTTCAAATAGCTCACAGAGTTTACCAAGAAGTCTGTGTTTAAGAGCCTTTTTCTTGTCTTATATGATCTTGTCAACCATGATTCAGAAATGCTGGTATGCCTTTTTCTGTAAATGTTCCTTATGGAGTGCTATTTTTTCAAGAAATAAACTAAAAAATGTGTCTGGAGGTGACATTCAGTCTCATAGTTCTACAATCTCTAGTCAGTCTTCACTCTGTCTTGTTTTCTTTTGGCTGGGAGGCCTTGGGAGCAGATTTTTACATACGTTGTGTTTAAACAAACAGGTATGTTTGTCTTTAAGTTGTGATGAGCCAAAGTTATCTTACATACTATCTTCTAGGTTTCTTGCTCTTGCTGTCTACTATCACAACATTTTACAGGAAATTGAACAAAAGGTGCATTATCTTTTATATGACAAATGGAGTAAACGAGGGCTCAGTTTGGCCAACTTGATATTGTTTTATTTTTCCACTTTAGAGTGGCATATTAAAGGTGGTTTGGTCAGCATTAGATGGTAAACATTTGAGATATATTTTGACAATTTTCTGTACCACTTGTTTTAAGGATTTTAAGGATGCAATCTGCTTTACCTCAATTTTTGATTGTATCGGAAACTATCAAAGCTTTAAACACTAGCAGTGCTCTCACAGCACAAACCTCCGTCATGGCATTTCCAACATTAATGTGGAAAACTGCTGTATCTCACACTGTGAACAGATCCTTGAATAAATTCCTGGATCCACATCTGGATTGGGATCGCTGCCAAAATCTAACAATTTCTTCCTTGTGCCTTGACCAGTATTACCATGAAAATACATAAAAATCAGCTTTAAAATTTTTGAGTTATCTTGCTCACAGACAAATAGACAAATGGACAAACAAAAACAAGGGCAAAAACGTAACCTCCTTGGTGGAAGTAACATAATCTGTTTCATAAAACAGGAGTATGGGGGAGGAATTAGAGCATCAACAATTACAGACCAGTTCTTGCTCGCTGTTTTATTCACTCAAATAAATCAGTTAGGAAACTTATGTAGGGACGGGAATCAAGAACTGATACTGGTTGAGAACCGATACCAACAAGTCTCAGAAGTCAAAATTAAAAAAAAACTCTCATCACTTTCTTTCACTTGGTTATGCTACCTTGCAAAAGAAAGATGTCCTGCTCTTAAGAGAGGCAGTCATCAAAAACAACAACATAGGAGTCAAGAATGCAATTATGATAGACAGGGGAGAGAGGCAGTCTCAAGTGTGACTTAATTTCACACCAAGACTCCATTAGAAAAATATTTATGTCTGTGTCTTTGTGGTTTTAGGCAAAAGTGGAAATATCAGCGATACGCTGAAACATTTGTCAATGAAGCATGGCAGTAAACATCAGGAAGGCCACATGTTTGACACTGGGGACACAGAAAAGCAGAATTTTCTCACAGGAAACTTGCAAGAATGCATGGGAGAATCAAAAAAGAATTGAACTGAAAAGCAGGACTGATAATGGTAGTATCTCTAAAATCATATTTTCTTTGCCTACTTATTTACGCAATTGATTCAAAGTGCAGCAGTCTGAAGTTCATTTTTTGTAGCTTGAAAACAAAGGAATGCCCAATAGGTGTCTGAGACTTCTGTTGTGATTGTCAACATCATCTGTTTTTTACTTGTGTCATTTTGAAAATCAAAATGTTCAAATCTCAAACTGTTTTTTGAACAGACTCCTAATGAACTCGTACTTTTGCCTATAGGTTAAATGGTTGCCATGTTAAATGAAAACTTAGTGATTTACAGGCTTAATTTTATTCTACAGTTCTGAGTGCAGAGTGGAGTTTGTCCCAGATGTGATCCTCAGTGGGAGTAACACTGAGTGCTGCTGTACTGTCACGCTCCACTCGTCATGTTAAAGACACTAGCTTCACACATCCTGTAACCTGATGCAGAGTCAGAGACGGCAGGGAAAGGGATGTGTCTCTGTATGACACGTGGGATGGACTCCCTCACTCTCTCCGTCATTCTCTCCAGCTGGAGAGATTTGCTACAGCTGACTGCTTTGTCGTTCTGCCCTTGAACTGAACAAATTTCAAAAGGAACAAGAAAACGGTGCGGAGTAGGGATGATAGACTGAATACTCTTACTGAAGAACTGATTTTGCGAGAGTGAAAGGAAATGTAGACTATGTCCTGCCTCATTAGAGGTGGATAACTCGGCTATTTCTGGGGGGCAACCCCGGTTAGATGAAAGGATTTTGCCCCCACTCTCCTCTTTTCTCTACTATGTCCTCTACATCTCCTTCCCTCTCATTGGCTGTGTTGGATTTTTTATGATTCTGTACTGAGGCTGTGTATGTAGATAAGTGCCTGAAAAACACACATTGACACACTCACACTCCCAGTGGGGGTCTGATTAGCAGGCGACAGAAGGTATTGTCTCCTGCCATCCAGGATCAGTAGATTTGCCCACCGTAACAGAGGAATTGCTGATCCCGCCAGCCATGTGATTGAGGTATTTTAGTGGAGGTAGATTTGGTTGTAGTAGCTTGAGTGAAAGGTGTGAATGAGCGTTAACAGTGACATTCAAGATAAAGTCACAGCCTGAGCAGTAGACTGAAATGCACATCAGCAGACACTGATGGATTAAAATTTGTGAAACTGCATGATGCATCTCCCTGCAGCATTTTGACTGCATCACCCCCAGGAGAAATTGCATGTCCACCCGTGCCTGCATTACAATGTTCTGATCCGCATCATGTTTCAGGCTTTATCTCACTTGACTGTGCATTATAAGAGGCTGCCTGTGTGTTTACAGAGTGAAGGGATCTGCCTGCCAAAATAGAGCAGGCTTCTAATTTTTTTAAAGGATACTCGCGTGAATAAAAGTCCTCTGAATATAGGAGACATCATGACAACTCTGTGTAGGTAAAAAATTAGTCTTAGTCTTGTGTTGTAAAATAAATGACTTTTTTAGATGGTTTTAAACAGCCACAGTTTGGTTCTAATTACAGTGCATGCATGCAAAACTAAAATCAACCCTCAAATGTCACCCAGGTGAGTACGACTTGCAGCTCATTCAGATTTTTAAATTGTAACTGATCTTATGAACAAAGAAGGCCACAGACATATAGATATTTTTTATTGATCTTTCACATTTTAGTCATCTGACTGCACACATTTGACAAGTCGTGCTACCATAAGACCACCACAACAGAAAGTATATTTCATTCATTTAAAAAAAAAATACAATAAGAATATCTCTTCCTGCATTGTTTTCTTGTATGTCTTGCCAGTCGGGATCTTAAGTCATGCAAAGTTAGGGGCATGTTTGTTATGACCACAAGCCTGTTCACTGTTGCTGTTTGTCAGACATCCTAAAGGCTCGCCTCGACTCTTTGTTTGTCACTAGGTTGATCTAAAATTGCTGCTGGGGATGGCTTCCAAAGTCCCATATTGATGTCACTCTGGTTTTGTCCAGTATGTTCTGCAGTCCATGGTCTGAGCTGATTTGATGCAACTTTTAATTCTTGGTTTTTTATGTTTACTATGTTTACTATGTTCTGTATCAGACTTTCAGACTTAACTGATTGTCAAAAAACAGAAATGCTTGCTGTTGGGTCCCTGGCCATTTTTGTAGTTCTTCTTGACAGTAAATAAATACACAACAATGGGCTAAGATTCATAAGCATGCAACATCAGATTTTATTATTTCCCATTTAACATCAACATGCCATGTGTGTGAGTTTATTGTGAACCTTATTTCAGGCATTTATCCAAAAACTGGTATTCTACATCCCATCTACTTTGAGGGGTTGGGAACCAGTACATGCATTTCACACGTACTGGTTTTGGACTAATTTCTGCACCACACAGTAGTTTACCTGCTGCACATCAGGTAGTTGTATACAGTCTGAGCTCACTCACGTCAGAGCATTGGTGGTGCAGTCTGATTGTGTGCTTGGCTGGTAATCAGAAGGTTGCAGGTTACAAGATGAAAAATGGGTATCATATGTAGGTTTGCAAAATTCTGGGAATTTTCAAAGTTGGAATTTTAATATGGGAATAAACAGTAATAAACTGGAATGAAAAGGAATTAAAGGGAATAACTGGAAAAAAACCCTGAAATTTACTAAATTGAAGGTTGGCCCATGAAAGGGATTTTAAGTTTAGGTGGGAAATATATTTAGCTCAATCTATACTAAACAACTAGATTTCAAAAGTAAACTTGAGAATATCTGTGCTACTCCTCAATCACATTCACACAGCACATTGCTTACTGCTGGAGTGTTGAGGCCGTGCCCCCTACATGCACTGTTTCTTCCTCCATCACATACTCAGATGATTGTAGAGCCCTGGACTGAGGCCACGTTTATGAGCCCAAGGACTACATGAAGTGAATTTGAGATTGATTGTTCAATAAAATAATTTAAACTTGATAAAGTTCTACTTACAAATAAATCTGACGAAATGTGATATTTTTTAATTTCAATCCAATTTTTTTGGATGTTTGCCTATAACAAAACAAAATGTGTACATTTATGTTTGGATATGATACAGCTCATTCAAATTACCCACAATTTACATTAAATTGTCATAAATTACCAAAATTACCACAATTCCCATGGAAAGATTTGAGTTTAGAATATTTCAAAAATTCCCCAGCTTGACTTTCCATGGAAAATTCATGAGCACTTAGAGTCAAATATCAAACATTCTTTCTTTTTATTGAACCCATGACACCATTATCTGCCTCTGCCTGTGAAGAGCAGTCCACTAAGTTGCAGTCAGACATAAACGCTCTTCTGAGCTCAGAACTACAGAGCAGCTCCCTCGTTTCCCTCCCAGAAGCAATAGAGTTACATTAAAGTCTGACAGGCAATTGTGTATGTGTGCGTTACAGTGTGTGTAGCTCAAGGACCGTGTGGTGGCTTGAGGATCCTCTTAACACGATTGTCGTGTGATTATTGCAACTGAGCCCCCCACTTCCTTCCCCCCATCACACATGCGATGTAACCACAGGCAGAGGCAGCCCCCATACAGATAGACTTTAACCGTCATAACCCCCTCCAACCACTCCAAACACACAAACTCATGTTCTCTGTCACACACACACTTTCAAATATCCTCCACTAGACAGACCCACTTCCTGATTCCTCTGGGAAATCCTGGTGTTGAGTGCTGGTGATGAACTGAGTCGTGCATTAGGATGGATGGCGAGATGGTGATAAGTGAAAAAGCAGGAAGGAGGTTGAACAAACAAAAGATGCCTCAGATAATGGACAGGCACAGTTTTAGCTTTTAGACACTTTCCATTACCCTACTTCAACCTTAAATTATTTTTTTTACTGTTTGAACCCAGCCCCCTAAGTTTAATTTTCTAGCTGCCGTGTTCCCATGCGTCCAGAGTACTTTGTGTCTGTCAAGCTGATGCAGGCTATTACAGTTTTCAGACTGGCATGAAATATTGTTAATTATTGATGTATCTGTTTGATGTATCTCTTTACTAAAGGTTGTTATCACTGTTAGGCTTTTAAGACTGTATGTCATGGCTTCCTTATGTTTGAAGTAGCTTTGAGTTTGTACTCTAATGATGCTTGGATGTTTTTTAAGCAACCATTGGTTAATGAGTGGGTTGTCCATAATTTTGAAAAAGTAAAAACTCAGGGCTGTCCATCATACAGTTTTGTAATTCAGAAAAGTCCTTCACAAATGTACATTTATGATTAAAATGATGTTATGTGACACACAGTGTATGGTTGTATTGGACAGATAGCTGTGTCCACCTTGACTTACTGCATACCAGCTTGTTTTCATACTTGTCTTGACAAACACACATTTAGGTAGTTATGCCGAGAGGAAAGATGGTTTAAAGAGGGACCACTGATCTAGTATCAGAGCAGATTCATCCTTTATAACTTTTCAATTCAAGACAAACTAGAAGTGCTTTGAGCACAAACCTTCGTGAAGGCATTTCCAACAGTGTTGGGCGAGTAAGTATCAAAAATAGGAAAACTGCCCCTTTACACAATGTTAACAAATCCTGTAAAAAAAATTCCTGGATCTGCATCTGCAGATCAACATTAGATTTGTATCACTACTCCCTTGTGCCATGACCAACATTCCCTGAAAATTTAATCCAAAACTGTTTATAACTTAGTTATCCCATTCACAATTTCACAAACTAACAAACCAACTAACTAACCAACAAATGCAGGCAAAAACAGAACCCCCTTGGCGAAGATAATTGCAAAGTCTAACCAAAGGCTTGAATGTGTTTGTGCTCAGTACAAATATGCTTTCTCTTCGGTACTATTCACAGTTAAAGTTTGGTTAACTAAGTTTGACTTGGGGGTAAAGTTGTCCCCAGGATATTATTTATACCATTTAAAAAAATAAAGTCTTTGATAAAGTTTCACTTCAGGTATGTTTATATCTTGTATTTGGAGCATCCTTCCCCTTACACCACGGCCAAGATGTAAATTTATGGTTGTATCGGCAGTTTAGTCTTTTTTAATGTGTTTGGGTCACTAGTTCTGCTGTTTGAGAAGTGAGGAACAAGTTTTTTTTTTTTACATTAAAAGACTGGGAAGTGGTAAGCTAACATTATCTTGTTAATGTCATTTACTAATAGTACCAAGATCTCTATCACCTTCACTCTTTGTTGGGGATTTGGGGCAACAATTTAACAGGTACTTAAAGAAGTAATTATGTTTATGTATGTGTTCTCTTTCCATCCTATCCTATACAAATAGTTCCACCTGAGAGTGTGTATATAAGACTGCTCCGTCATCATTGCCACTCTTTCTGCACCCCCCACCCCATGAGGCTTGAAACTGGATGAAAACCAGCTTAACTCTGCTTACAAGGTGAGGCTGTGAAGACAGCTTTATGTCAGGTGTCACCATGGCAAGACAGCAGAGCAACAAGACACAAGGTAGATATACTATATCAGCAAGGTCTCTCCCTGGTAAATATTTTTAAGCAGAGTGGGGTTTAAACATATACTGTTCAAGCTTTGATAAAGAACAACAAAGACATAGTAGGACTTTTGACAAAGTGGTCAGCGAAGGAAACTCAGTGCAGCTGATGAAAGACATCACCGAATTACTTTCCCTTTAAAATCAGAAGGTGTTCAGCAGTATCATCAGCTCAGTACTGGCAGAAATCAGTTTGACCCAGGTATACCCATCCACTATCTGGAGAGGTCTGGCCAGAGGTGGTCTTCCATGGAAGATATGCAGCCAAAAAGCCATAGCTCTGAAACATAACCAAGTGACGCAACTTTGCCTGAAAACGTAGGAACAGAACGGGATGCAGAGGAACTGCAGCCAACTTTGGACCATTCATTGATGTTCTCTGCAGTCATCTTGCAAACTTTGCAAACTGCTTAGCTTCAACCAAGTCTGTGAACAAAGTCAGCTTTCTGTTCCCTCTTTTGATAGTACAGTACAGTCGGATTGGCCTCATGAACTTGCTTTTATCTTGGTTACAATAAGCCTTCAACGTGTGCATAGATGGAGTGATGAAGACAGGGCTTAGAAAAAAAATGAAAATGTTCCAGGATCTTCTCTTTTGATGAGAGTGAGCTTTCTGCACACAATGCATCAGAGATACAATGCAGTGCAGATGTAAGCTTTCTATTGATCCATTCAGCCATTTCACTTAACCTTGTCTGGGTCAGCATCCCAGCATCCATTCTTTGAGAATTTCCTTCCTCTTGATGGATCCTTCTGTTTTTCCTCTCAGTATGGAAAATTAAAGCTCTTACAACATTCTCTGGCTCTGTCCAACCCAGAATTCATACTCATTTGGTTGTGGACCCCATGAGAAGGATGTTGTTGAGCTCCTGTATTTCCATCCCACATGACAGTTTGACAGAGCAGAAGATTAAAGTTTGAAGCTTGTCCTACCTCAGTTTTTAACTCTGCCTGTAAGATTAACTTCAGCTGTCAGGTTATTTGATCTAATGTTTCCATTATCTCTTTGCTCTCCCACCACTAAGAGCTTGAGGGGTCTGCTGAGAGCATAGGCTGTGGATTAGCAGGATAATTTATGACAGGTTACACTACCTTTGGACTGTAAACATCTCCCCAGAAAGGTCAGAAAACCACCTCCTAGTTCCTCTTGGTTCCTTGACCTAAAATAACAACCATGCTTCTACTGTAATTAGAACACCTAACCCTAACCCTCTTTGACAAGTGAGCCGCTTCTTTCAGGTTTGCTTTTCAACTCACAACATTTAAGACAACATCCATGCTATTATCTGCTAATGAACATATCAGAGGTGCATGACCAGAGAAGACCAACCACCCTGCATGTGTTGCTGTGGTAACCATGAGGGCACCATTAATTAAGTGTTGTGTTGACACAGCTCACCATAGTTCATAAACAATCATCTCACCCTTTACGTTATCACCATAACACTAAACAACCTGGCAAAAGACAAAGACCAGCTCCTGAAGCTGCTGCATATACAAGAAACTGTGTTTTATTCTTTGTTTTTGTGGATAAGTTTGGATATAGGAATACAATCAAATTAACGTTCCATACAAGATTAAAAAAAAACAAAGAAAAAAACAAAACCCTGATACTGCTAATATTAAGCCACGTATTGGCGGGAATTTTTGAGAACACTTCATTTAGCATTTAGAGTACTGGAAGCACTTTCTGGAAAACTCCTGCCAGGGATACAGAAGATACAGAAGATGGTTCAGGTGAAGAAAGGAAAAACAGCATTTTCCAGCATAAAATCATTGCACTGTGAGCTTGTTTCTCCTCTGACACCACTGCTCAAGCAGTGTCTCGCCATTTTACAGCTGTTGCAGAATAGACACATTTTTGAGGTCCCATATCCTGCAAAATCACTTTTTTTGCTTTTAATGTTGTTAGAAGGAGCTTATAGAGCAGAAGAACATGATCCGTTTTCCTAAACTTTCAGTTCACAGAGAAATGCCTTATGGCTCATTAAAGAAAATGCCCCTCAAACAGACTTCCTCAGATTTATTATATATAATTATACAGCCTCCAACTACATGTGCGTTTTCTGCTCATCACAGCAGCCGCAATGACTGTTTTTAATGTCGGCTCTGCAGGCTGTACACTGCCCGACTATGACACGACTACAATTTGATAAGATTTTATTGATACTGATGCCATTGATGATTCAGCTTATGATTACAGTTCTTTAACGATTCCCCTATCAATGCCTGCTTAGTTTCCTGAGAGGGCAAAGTCAGCCTACACAGGTTTTCAGAGCCAACAATATCAGACACATAACAATCCTGATATTCACTGCTGTGCTGCGTAGATACTTGGTTTTGCAAGTTGCTGGCTTTCCACTTACTGAAAGTTCATTCATTCATTCATTTTCTATACCGCTTGTCCCTTTCGGGGTTGCGTGGGGCTGGAGCCTATCCCAGATGACATTGGGCAAGATATGTGGTACACCCTGAACCGATCGCCAGTCGATCACAGGGCCACATGGAGAGACAGACAACCATGCATGCTCACACCCAAACCTAAGGGCAATTTGGAGTCACCAGTCCACCTAATGAACATGTTTTTGCTCTGTGGGAGGAAGCTGGAGTGCCCAGAGAACCCATGCATGCACGGGGAGAGCAGGCAAACTATACACAGAAGGGCCCTGCCTGACCCAGGAATCAAACCGTTGACCGTCTTGCTGTAAGGCACTTGCACTACCTGCGGCGCGACCATGCTGCCCTTACTGAAAGTTGTTGAAAATTAAAGCACAGTTTTGATCACTTCTGCCCCCTGTCTGCCATGATTTTTGATTAAGTATTTCTACTGACTGCCACTGATGAGAATGTGACATGTTCGATTATCAAGGCCTTAAAAAAAAAGGAGAAGGAATTATTAACCAAAACGATTAGTCATATTGATTTCTTGAGGTAGAAGTTATCGATTCTCGACTGAAATTGGTGTTCGATTTCCATCCCTACACAAGACAGAAACAGTTTGACCACCCTTTCTGTCTGTGCCTTTCAGAATTAAAGCTCAGTTTGCCCTTTCTGTGAAGAAACTCTCCTGGTTCGTACAGACTGCTTTTATTGAAGGTTTTCCTGCTTAGTTATTCAATGAATCAGGTCACTTCTGATTCTGTTAAAAAATCTTTATGAAAGCTCTTAATTGAGGTGAAATTTATGGAGAGGTGGAGCTGCAGCAGCAGGGAGATAAAGCCAAAACGAAGCACTCATACGTGCCTGGCATGAAAGCCATAGAGTCATGAGCCAAAGCTGACACGTGTGTAAGCAGTTCTTACAAATGAGTTAGCCCAACGTTTAATTCACACAACCTAAAATGAATCTTTTTGCATTCATGTGTCATATTTTGAAAAAATTAACTTAGTTTGCTGTCCAAAAAATAAAATACTACACTTTTTTCACCACCAAGCTACTCCTTATCAAGTTTTGCCCAAATTGAGGTCATTAAAAGGTTAATTAAGTTAGAATTAATTAATTAGTAAATTTGACGGTTTGATTTCCAACAGAAAAAGAGTGAGGAGCTGTGAAATAAACTCAATTATAATTAACACATAACAATAAGATACATATTAATCCCTCATTATTATGCAGGGCGCTGGTATACATCAGATGTAGTTTAAGTTATCATACAGGTTTATAAAATCCTGCATCTCTTACAAAAGCCCATCACTTACATAAAATGTATTTGCTTTCACATAAACAGACACAAAAAAGAACTACATGCAAAGAAAAGTCCATTAGGCAGTGATAATCAATACAAAATTCAGACCAAATGTTTAAGTAACAAAATGCTGGTCAAAACACCATGGGCCGTACTCATACTTACAAGTAAAGCTAGCAATACTGGAGTGTTTGCACTATGTAGGATAAGTGGGTGAGTTTTTGTCCAGATTTTGGTGACTTTTTTTGTCCCCAGCATAACATAATGTTTTACTTTATGTTAATAGTTTAAATAAAAAAGGCTATTTATTCAGATTGTGGTCTAAGAAGTATATTTCTACAAAACAATTTGTCCAGTTTTAATCAAACACATTTACATCAAATAAACTAAAAAATGACTCTATGGATGTGTTTAAAGTTAAAATCTGCCTTTTTTTAAAATATATTGAAATGAAAAACAAGAAAAATTAAAGAATATTCTTTATGAATAAAAGTGTGTCCCAAGAATGTTCTGTCATTTTTGTAAAAGTTATTCTGCGGAGCAAAGTGAAGAGAGAACCACATTTCTAACAACACCACTTTTTCATTTATGCAAGTGACCATTACAAGTACAAGTACATAGCCAATTAATTACGTCCCCCAAGAAGGTTATGTTTTTGCCAGCGTTTGTCTGTCTGTCTGTCTGTCTGTCTGTTTGTTTGTGTTCAAAATAACTTGAAAAGTTCTGAACGGATTTGGATGAAATTTTCAGGAATTGTCAGAAATGGGATATGGAAGAACTGATTAAATTTTGGGGGTGATCCGGATCATCGTCTGGATCCAGGAATCTTTTTAAAGGATTCTTTAACATTGCCAGATAGGACCATTTTCGCCAAAGTGGACCAAAGCTGCTTGGCCGAGGTCTCCGCTCTCTGAGTGCTTTTCTAGTTAGGCAATGGGTTCATTTAGCGACTTCTTGCAGCTTTAAGGACAGCCAAACACATCTTTCCTTACTAAGGAGTTGGCAACATTGGTTGCAGGCTTACTGTTGTTTTCTTCAACTGGGTAATGACGCTGCAGCACACATTTAAACTGAGCCACGCGAATGCATGCCTTTTACCTTGACATTTAAATGTTAAAGATGTATGTTAATGTAAATGTATGCCGTTATAAGCTTGTGCTTGTTAGCAGCATTAACTTTGCTGAACATAAGAGAGACACATGTCTTTAGGGGGATCAACTGTGTGTCAAAAACATTTTGCTGACAGGTTGCTCTGAAAGACTATTTCATTCTGCACACAGGCAGCTTTACCAAAGGGCGGGGGTAGGCAGATGCCCGGGGCCATATGCCCAAAGGGGCCTCAAAGCACAGACATGATGTACATCAAATGTCAGGCATACATCAATATTAATTACGAAATAAGATGAGTATTTTAAATGTAAATAAGGTGTGTTGACTTTGTTAAAGAAAGATAAATATTGATATTTTTCCTCTTAGTAAACTTTTGTAAATTACAAAAGATGTTTATTATTAGTGTGTTTTGTTTTTTCTTTTGGAGGCTTATACAAAGAATGGGGTTGTGCATAAAGAGAGTTTTTTTTCTATGAAGACTGACTGTTATTTGTAAAATTAAAACATGGGCTATTACCCATGTATATATTTTGCATCGTTTCCATAAATAATGACAGCTGGTAATAAATTATAACTTTAAGTCAGTATTGTGAACTGAATTGTAAGGGAGGGGAAGGTCAAGATAAGCTCATTGCTTCATTCTGTCCCTTCTCAAAGTGGCTGTTGTGTTGAGTATATGTATGTACTCACATGTGTAAATTTATTTTATGGACATGTACAGTTGTGTGGTGTACATATGTATTATTTTGTTTTGATTTTGTTGTTTTTGTTAGTTGTTTTTAAAGTTTGAGATGAATAAAAGAAAGAACAAAAGAAAGAATATTTTTTTCACTTGCTGCAATTGCTTAAGGCAAAGTGGAGATTGTCCTAATGTGGAGCCTCCAAATTAAAAAAAATATGCCTTTAGAACATAAAGATGGAAACAGAGTTGTTCTTATGAAAAGTCTTGTTGCTGTAAAAACAGATTTTATTAGAACACACTCCGTGTAAACACCTGAAATCTTCAACTGGAAGGACTTCAATCAGAGTAAAAATATAGTATGCCTGTAAGCACAGCTAATGCTGCTGGCATGCAAGATCAACAGGCCTCCTCCAGCCTCACTGCAGGAGAGATAAGACGACATTTTCACCGATTACCACAGAAACAGCAGCTGAGGCTGCAGCGCTTTAAACACCAACATGACCTCCCACTTGTGACACGCAAAACTCTGAAATTCTGAGATCAGTCCTTTAGCATTACAGATGCTGATATACTTTGACTTTCTGCTTCAGTATGCTTCTGTATGATCTACTGCTGTGTTTCTAAACAAATGTTATTTTAACTGATAGGAATTATTTGTCAGTGATGATGATGAATTAAAATATACTTTAAAGTAGCTGATTTGTTTGATTATTTCAAACATTTGAGAGTAACAAACTTTTTGTATCCTCCAAATACAGACTTTTTCATTTTTCCATTACCATGTTTATTACTCATGGCATAATAATTACAGTTTCATTCATTGCATCTTTTAATTGTGTTATTTGATACTGTTTACCAAATAACACAATGTATTGCTTTGTGTTTTCATACACCTCCAAATGATAACCAACCCTAAGAACAAGTTAGCTTTGTTAAGTTGCTTGTCAGCGGTGTTTGCCTCTTTGAAGTACTTTGTAACAGCTCTTTCTCTAGTTTATGCCTGCTATTGGGCTTTCGGCTGGATTCAGTACCACTTTATCTTTTGCTGTCTGTTAAAAATTGATACTTGCCATGCATGCAAAATGCAGCTGTATTTCTTTGGAGGTCTTTAGTAAAGGCTGACTATCATTTTCAGCATGACAGCCAGCCAACCTGACATTACGCAGCAGGTCCTGTTAGTTTGTTAAGCTGGGCTGGCTTTGCAGCTACAGCACCCTGAGATTGATTGACATATACACATACAAATCAGTGCTGCAGGCATGGTGCACTGCTTTGACAGCTGGTCGAAATGGGGACAAGGACTGTTCAAAACTAGGACACATTTGTGTTGTGAAGAATTCTGTCAGAACTTAAGACATGGACTAAAATCTGGAAGTATGTTCACCCAAATATAACTATGTTTTAAAGGACATGGAACATCAAGACTCTTGCTGATAACTGGATGTCTCAGTGATGTAGGAGAAAAGTTCCTCATCAGAATTCAGTGGATCGATGTCAGTTTTCATGCCTTTTAGCCAATGACAGTTAGGGCTGGAGATATTACACTTTTAAGGTGCGTTCACACTGAATGCAACTTTAGGGACCAAGATCGCGTCACAAACCCAGGTCCTGTCACCTGTTCATAGCTAATTTTGTCACCGTCGCCGTTGCTCAGTGATGTCACGCCCGCTCGAGTTTCACTCTGCAATCATATCATATATCATATAATAGGACATATTAGCTGACATTATTCCAACTGTGTCCTTTTCACTCACCTACCAACCACAGAACACGTCCATCTGGTCGTGCGTGGTCGTGGCTGATCGTGGCTGTACATTGAGTCTGCATGGAGAGTGAACGCCGAGGTCGCCAAAGTCGTGTTCGGTGTGAACGCACCTTTAGGCTGTGTCTATGTATGCTGGCTCATTCCTGTAAGCATGATATCTAGTCAAGACTTGTAGGATTTTTTAAAAAACTTGGTACACATATTCACCTGGATGTAGGTGTAGAGTTATTAGATTCGGGAGATGAAAGTTCAAGGTCATGGAGCCATGTGGTCATACTTCGCTGCTGAAAGTGACATTTAAAAAGGCCTCTAAAAACTTTGCATGTATTCTCACTCTGACATTAGAGCAAACTTATTAGACTTGGACGTCATTGGCTAAAGGTCAATGGCATTATGTCTCATATTCATCCCCTGCTTGTAATACAAAATCTTGAAGACACAGACAAATGTCTGCCCTTACTCAAGAATAAACTCATTTGATTTTGGAGGTCAAAGGTCAAGGTCATTGTCACTTTTGCTCATCCCTTGCTTGTGAATGCAATATTACAAACAATGTCAGAGATTTTCTTCAAACTTGCTTCTATGACCAGTTTGATTTGAGGCTGGAATGTGAATCATGAATTTTCTATAAGAACTTAAATCTTTATCACTCACTCTTATTATTATTTATTTCAACCAAAAATGTACCGCAAGTATAAAGAAGTTCTCTGCTGTCCAGAGCTTTGACATTTTGTAATCTATGAATTATTAATACTGCATGTACATGAGTGAACAAGCAAACAGACAGAGGTCCACAGGCACATCTGCTTCAGTTCATTGGTTGTGGTGCAGTAAGGAGGTGTGTGTGTGTGTGTGTGCAGGTGTATGCATGGGTTATGTGAAAACATTTGAGATGGTTACAGAGATCTGTGGTCACCTTGTGGTAATCAAACAGCACAAAAGCGTTGCTTTCAATTTATGACTCCTTGGACCTCATTAAGTTTAAAGGAAACCTCCACCTGCTAAAACGTGCTCCTATTTTCTACCTTCTTTCTTTGCTGGCATTTGTTAGTTTGTTTGGTTTGTTTGTCTGTGAGCAAAATAACTCAAAAAGTACAGATTTTAATGAAAGTTCAGGGGATGTTGGTCATGGCTTTGACTAGATTTTGGTGGTGATCCCATTACTGTTATGCGTCCTTTTCAAAAGATTTGTTGACATTGTAAAATAGGGCAGTTTGTCAGAATGTTAAGGTTTGTCCTCTTGGAGCCTACCATGGTTTTGGCAAGCCCAGTGCAGAGTATAAACCATTGAAAGAGCTTACAGCTGTTGAAAACATGGTGCTTAACTATTACCACAGAGTAGAATGGTAAATCAAGATTAGGGTTGCAATGGGGGGGAACATTTCCAGTAAATTTTATGGTAAATTTCTGGAAATCTTTACAGAAACATTCCATGGGAAGTTAAGACAGGGAATATTAGAAACATTCAGAGTTGGAAAATTTCAATGGGAATCATTGGAAGTATGGGAATTAACCAGAAATTGGGGGTAATTTAAACAAACTGTATCTTATCCACACATAAATATAAACATTTTGTTTTGCCATTTGCAAACATCCATGCCAAACCATACAACTAAAAAGAGATCACATTTCAACAGATTTAGTAGAGCTTTATACAAATTTTTTTTTTCATTGACCAATCAACTTCACGGGCTCAAATTTGTGGCTTCATTAGCTTTGTGCTCTCAGTTCAAAACTGTGGCCTCAGTCCAGGGCTCTAGAAATCAGTTATGGGGTGGGGCCTGCAGTAAGCAGCGTGCTATGTGCATGTGATTGAAGAATAGCATAGATATTCTCAAGAATGATGTTGATGATGATGATGCTAAAATATATTTTCCTAGCTTTATTATTATCCCTGTTATGGGCCAATCTTTAATCTTGTAAACTTTCTTTCCTGCAGTTGCAAGGAGGTGGGTCTTTTGTTGTTGTTCACTGCGACGCACTACATGAGACGGAAAAACTGATTTTCATGGTGGAAGGATCCTGAAACACTACAACTGTTAGGTTGGGCCATAATCATTAACCATAAAGTCTGACCTCAGGTTTATAGTGACAGGACCTCCAACAGAGCATCTTAGACAAAGAACATGATGAATGAATAGTGATTGTGAACGTACTCTGGTAGTCATCAAAACAGAATATATGAAGTCCAGTAAAAGCAAACAAAGTTCACTTTAAATGCTGTTTGGCCTTTAGCTGTTTGAGATTGACTGATGTATCACATTGGATCGTTTTGAAGCCAATATGCAAAGATATGAATGCAGCTCATTTAAATGCATAAGGAAAAACAAACGAGGGAGTTGCCATTAAAATAGCCTGTTTTATTTGAAAAAGAAAAATATGTTTGCTTTTTAAAACGTAACAGCATGCAGATAATCTGACCTCAGAACTTCCACGTCTTTTCAGATGAAATCGTATAAGCAAGAATTTCATGCCTCGGTGAAAACAGATCATATGCGGTTCAGATCGAGTCAAATCAAAGGTGAGTGGACACAGCATAAATAAGAACATGTGCACACACAGGCACACTTACAGACAATAATTTGTATGTGGAGGCTATAGGCGAGCCTTCATACATGAAGACACACAGGTTGAAGCGTGCACCATATGCTTAATGGAACAGTGACAGCACACACAGTAATCACTGCGGAGCCTCTTGTGCGTCATTCAACATGTCACAGTCAGGGCATCAAAAACCCTGGAGAGCCGAGACATGCTATCTAGCTTTTCTCTGCTTTTTCTTACAGCCACTCTTCTCCTCCTATCGCTTCTTTCCCTCTCTCTCTTTGTAGTCCCCTTTCCGTACGCTCACACTCCCTGTCAGCAGTGTATTATTGGAGGGTAATTAGCTCCTTCAGTGTCCACCAATGGCACCCAGGCTCATCCTGTTAAGCACATGCCTGATCAAAGAGCTTCCCTCAAGCCACAGCTCTATCTCCAGCTTTTAGGCTCCTGTTGACACAAGAGACACCAACAGACTCAGTGTTTGGTTTGCAAATTCTAAATCAATGTGGCTGTTTAAGGGTGAAATGCAAGACTGCTTGACTTGGCTTTTAGAACAAAGCCTCATCGCTTTATCAGAGTAATAGAGAGACAAGGGGAAAAGGCCCAAGTCTTTGTCATGAAAGACTCTTCTGAATGTGCTTCCACATTTTCCAAACAGCTTAAACAAATTTGTTTGTTTTGACGTCTGAAGCAATTGAATTATGGGTATAGAAATTTTCACTCTTTGAGTTTGATACCTTCTAGATAAATATTAGACACCCATCTATTGTCCCCAAATAAGATTTTTAAAAGATTTTTTTGTACATCACAGTGTAATGTTAAGGTCTGAGTGAGATGTATGAAAACTATTGCAAGGGTTGCCGAAGGTTTTTCCTAATGTCTCCAGGTCTTTAAAATAGCCAATCAAAAAATCAGCCAGCTGTTGTCTGCCTTTCATGAAAATCTGAGGGGTTAATGGTCAATATTTGAAGGTTTTTGCCAAACAAGCAACTGAAGAAGCAAGTATAAGGTTAATGTTAAAAGACCGAAGATCTAAATGTGGTGTCTGAACTGCACTTGAATGCAAACCCTTTAAAAACTGATTATTGCTGACTGCAGATGGGTTCAATGACTGCCTCAATCATCTTAAGATGCAGCTAGATCAGCCTGATTTCATGTCAGATACATCTTTCCAAGCTCCGATCTACACTGCATGTGTGTCAGTAGCAGTTTTATCAGATCTGGACTGCATTTCTTTATTAAATGAAAAGCAAATAACAACACTGGAATCATTTCTCAATAGAAAAGGAAATTTTTGCTCCACTTCCAACCTGTTTTGGTAAGAGTTTGTTCTACCAAGTTGCTTATGTTTGTACTTTACACTGTGCATTATCGTATTGGGCCTGATTAATGTGACTGACAGAATGATTGTCCAATCACCGGCCGGATATGCTTTTTAAAGGTCCTTTCCTTTGCCACACGCATGCAATGGGCTGTCAACCAGATGGACTAACGAAATATGTTGAACGGTCCAAGTGGCGTGTAAGTAGGCCTGTCACAATATGCTGGTATGGACGATAACCGTCTTTAAAAAAAAAATATATATATATATTATTTTGGGCTATAAATAGGCATACGGTAAAACCATGTGACTATTTGCCTCATAACAGGGGAATGTTTATCCTTCCAACCACAATGACCAGCTAATAAAAGCAGCCTGATAGAGGGACTTCTCTGCAGAGTAAGCCACATTCACACAGTACAACTCAACGTCCACCTCATACACAGCATGTGTATTAAAAAAGTGTTATCTCCTCTGAAAGTTTGATATCTGTAAACAGCAACAACATTATGTACTGTTTTTGCTCTGCAAAGCATTGGTGTGCATCTTTAACCTCTGACACAGGCTATGTGCTGGAATATATCGCAGCAGAGTATACTGATTCATACCTGCAGCCATTACATCTCTGTTTAAACAATTGTATTAACAGTTTAGCTGTGAGTTTAAAACGATGTCTCTGTGGTTGAAGTCTGAAATAATCCAAAGATGAGGCTAAAAACAGGACATGTCTGCAAACTTGCCAACAAACTTTAACAAAGTATAGCAAAGTTCTTTCAATGATAAACAACACTTTCGGAAATATTTTTACACTAAATGTCCTCATCTGTAACTATGGACACATGCTTTTATTTTGAAAGCACAACAAAACAACAGCTTAACCTAACTGAAGAGATGAACAAACCACTGGATCAGTTACAGATACAACAGACTGTAACTGAAATCAGGGACTGATAAAAACATCTCTGTGATTTTATTTATTTATTTTTTACAAATGCACAAGTCTTTCAAATCACGGGCTTGATTTTTGGGGTATGAAGGTGGTAGATCTTGAAAATTCATTTCTAAATGCACAGTGTCTTTCTGCACTGATACCATTACTGCAGACGGAAAAAGCAAAATAAAAGAATAACTGACGATATGAAAAATGCCCTGTGTCATGACATTTAGGTCATGTTACTCCACCCTGTCATTTGGTTGGGTTTTTTCATTATTATTTAGTTATTATTTTTTAGTATATGTTTTCAAACAGTTATGGTTGCATACAGTTCCTCCACCTCTTGATGCACTGTTAGGAGTACTTTCAAAAAATCATAGACAAAACATAGGCTGTGGATAAATTTGACACTTCATTTTTTTTCTCAAAATCTTTTATAAATATTGTAATAACACTGTTGTTTTGATATTTTGGGTCAACTACAGTCATGAGGTGAAAATCCAATGGCCTGACATCCCTATGTGTCAGGTCAACTTTTAGTTTCCCAGTTCATATTTCAAACCCTAAAGTTATCCTGCCTTTTAGGTGGTAGCCCCAAAACTCTCATTAGTCTTTCTTAGCATTATTAGACCTGCTGAATCTGCGTTTTTAAACAGCAGCTGAAAACTCAGTTTTACAGGTTGACATTTTTATAACCCTTACCACCCTTTTTTGAATATCTGTGTTTCTGTCTGATTATGTAAGTCATGTTATGTTTTGTAAAGCTCTCAGTGACCTTGTGTAAAGAAAAGTGTCATATAAACAAAGTTAATCTTATTATTATATTATTAATCCCACATTTTCTAACAGTGCTACTATCATCAGCCTTTTTTTTTTTTTAAGTTGAAGTCCACATGGCTGCTCTAGTCTTGCATTGCATTAGTTTATATTCCAGTTTAGCCTCACTTAGCCTCAGTGTTGGGCAATTTACTTTAAAAAAGTAATTAGTTATAGTTACTAGTGACTTCCCCCCCCCAAAAAAGTAATTGAATTACTAATGGGATTACTCCTTCATAAATGTAATTAGTTACCATCGAAAGCAACTGTTGCGTTACTTTTTTGAAACGGTTTTTGCTGCTTGAATGGCGTGGTTCCATCTCCATGTCCTTCCTTGTTGTTACCTGGCCTGTTACAAGCAGTGCTGGCATTATCAACGGCGTTATCTGTTTTTGGCCACTAGCTTTTAAGAGTTACTCAAAATGGATGCGGACAAACCCTTTTCTCTGGGACACAATGTACACTTCATGGCGTAGTGCCTGTACTTCCATCCTGAAAATGTCAGTTTTTACTCCACAGACCGCTCTGGACTCGCCATTGATGCATCTAGAAGTGTTGCAAGGTCCATAAAACAAGCCCAAACAATCAATCTCCATCTATTTTTTTTTCTAATGCGATATTACTTTTTTTTTTTTTTTTAAAGACAAATTTTCATGAAGCGTGTTTTAATTTTCATGTACATTTCATGTCAATTTCACTGTGACACTTTTTTTTTTTTTGCTTGGCTCTTAATTTACTTATTCAACATCCTTTTCTTTGGAGGTGGAACATCCTTTTTATATGCAGAAGTGAAGGGAGGGGCTACTGTTATTTATAACTCCATATCACTACACAGTCTGTCTAACCTTGATTTTGTAACCAAACAGATATAGTCAGGGTTTTATCTGAGTTCAGCGTGATCCTCTACAGCTTTATTATGATGAAAACAGTAATCATTAGAAACAAATTTAATTCTGGTTATAAGGATTTCTTATATTTCATTTTACAGTAAAACTTACTTTTGTGTTTAGGGTTGGAGAAAATAGTTTGTGTAACTTCTGAATTGAGTTTATATTGGTAGTAGAGTGTGCATCATATCCCTCACAGGTTTGGGAGCACAACAAGCCCAAATGAGCAACTGCACTTTTGGAAAAAGGCCAAAAACGCAACCCACAACTGCCAATATTTACAAGCAATTTGAATGGCAACCTGGCAACTCTGACACCTAGTTCTCTTGTGTGGCAGTGTGTGGCGCAGCTCCTGTCCTGTGCCTGGCTGAGTGAAGAAGGTCAGATAACAGCTGCTAGACACTGATGGATAAAAACGCGCCACATTTCACTATTGGTGACAGTAATGACATTGTGACGTTTCAAATGGTAATTAAATAGATTACTGGTTACTGGAAAACAATAACGGTGTTAGTAACGCCATTATTTTTAACGCCATTACTCCTGACACTGTTTAGACTACATTATACTATATCTCCATTTTCTTGATCAAAATACTGCTAAGTTGCTGCCTTTGTGCTACATCTGGAATGTAAAGCATCAAGGGTCCCATAATCCCTTCCTGTTTATTGGTCCCAGAAAAGTTTTTGAAGTTTTTTGCCTTAAATCAACTCAGGTCGCAGATTCTGGCATACCTTTAAATCTCTCTGTTTCAGCCCTGTTCAGAAAAGGCTGTTTGAGTGTAAATCCTCAAGAGCTGTGTCTGATCATGTCCCTCTTTGGATGGGTGTAGCTGTTGGTCTCCAGCACTGCCATACAGACATGCCAAGGCATGTTCCTTCAACTTGAGCCGGCTGTGGGCTGAACAAACACCTGCATCAGGGAATGTCTCCTATATGGTGAAGGTTGCACATCCCCTTACCTCCTTAACCTGATTGGCCCGTCTGCTTTTGACACTGCAAATATATTAGGGCTGCAGCTATCGATTCTTTTTGTAATTGTGTATTCTATCAATTATTTTGGTTATTAATTGAGTAATCGGGTAAGAGATACATTGTGCATGTTGCAATGCTTTACAGTGAATCACTTTGGCTTTATTTTAAAGCATCAGTAACATACAAAACAGAAAATAAGCCATGCATATAGCATAAACAGGAACCCAAAATCAAAATACATATTTTTCTATTGGAAAAAAGTAGTTCCTACATGAAACTGCTCACAACAAGGTCTGCAGATTATTCTGAGCAGCCAGGTCATGATTTTTAGAATCAGACACTGGTTTTGAATTTTTCAGATGTATTTTTGGTGCTTTGAGCATCACAGGACTTTTGCCATTTAGTCCAAATTTACTAGAGAGAAGGCAGACATCTCCACAGCTGATATCTCAAAAATGTACAACTCATACATAAGGTAAAAACCTAAATGGATAAACAGGTCCTTTAAGTTATTATGATAACTGTCTTTGCAGTCAGCACGAACCAGTTACAACTTAATCAAATGATATTGATATGTAATGATGTGCAATAGTGTAAATAGTTTGAACTTTTACATTTGTTTTCTTTATATTGTTCTTGCAGTTTTATATTTCTCTGGGTCATATCTTTCTTTTTTTTAGCAAGTTTTTTCGTTATTGTTGTTGTTTTTATTATTATTATTATCATTATTACTGTTGTTGTTGTATTTGTTGTTGTTGTTTTTATTTATGATTATTTCTTTTTGCTATATTTTTGCCTGTAGTGCTGTAATGATGCTAATTTCCATATTGTGGACCATCCATGTCAAACACAGTGCGCTGTACAGTGGTCTGGACTTAAACAAAGCCTCGAGGCACATAATTTGCCTCAAGGCTTTTTTGTAAACGAATAATTGCAATTACTCGAGGAATTGTTTCAGCCCTAAAATACATTCTCTGAGATCTCTAGATGTTCCTAGACACCAAGAACATGGGTAACAATTCATCTAATTTGAGTATGTCTTTTTAGGCATTTTTTTCCTGAAAATATGTCTTGGGCTTAAACCAACCCTACGTAGTTTTTCTACCCTAATATAATACTTCTGGAATCATTGTAATGGTACATCACCTTACAGCAGGTTGAATGACACCTCTGTCATAGTCTGAGGGGGTCTGTTTCACCTTCACTAGCACTATGTAACTTCGATGTGGATGGTAGGAACACTTACACTAAAAAGCATGATTAGACTGTAGCTTATCAGTCCACATGGTTTATTTGTCTCTTGGGACGTCCTGTCGGCTCACTTCTCCTCCCTCTGTATGTCAACAAATGCACGTTGGCGTGAGGCGCTCTGTTTTTGTAACCGCGCAGTTACACTCAACGACCATAGAGGCCCCTAGAGAGCTGAAAAGCCGGAATCTTACTTAGTGCTGCTTTAAAGGGTTAATGACATCATTAATGAAAATTTTCTGAAAGGCGGAGCAAGCAACAGTGATAGAGGAGGGGTTGAGGAGTTTGTGGAAAGGTCATGGGCATGTGTTTAATTTAGGGGTGCGTATTGGCAAGATCTGTCAATATGATACATATTGCAATATATGGGTGATGAAAAGACACATCCCAATATACATGTATCACAATACTATCACTTTTTTGCCCCACATCACCATTTTAACAAATCATTAAAAAATTCCTAGTTCTACATACGGATCGAATTCATCACCAAAATCTCATCATCTGAAAATTAATCTAAATACACTGAGAACTGCCCTATCAGGCAGTGTTGACATATCTTTCTTAAATTTCTGGATCTGCATCAGTTTTAGGATCCCCACCAAAATCTAATCACTTCATCCTCAAGCCATGACCAACATTCCCTGAAAATGTTATCAAAAACCCTTTGAGTTATCTTGCAAAGACAAATAGACAGACGAGCAAAAGCAACAAATAGACAAACATTGGCTAAAACATAAACATTTTGAGGAGGTAAATAAAGAGATATTGCACCTAAAATATCAGTACGGTATGGTGTCTACAAGGATGAAAAGTTTCTGTACTAGTCCAAGCATCAAAAGCAAATATGGTCTAATTTCCAGAGTCCACAGAATGAGTTTATCTGACAAAATCCTAACTGAAGTTAATAACTGACCCTTTGTCAATCCTCTAGGGGTGCATGTATTTGTTTGCTACACACCCATACAGAACCAAACAGCATGTACCAAAGTGGTTCAGAAGAAATACATGCATCACAACGCCCCTAACATCCAGTAATTCTTGTCCTAACTAGCAAGACTGTCAACTGTCAACCTTTCATGGCCTGTCACACAAATCCCAGGATTTAACTTTATTTTCATAAGACAGATCAGACATGTGCATTAATATGACTTTGATTTATCACTTGTCGCTCCTCCTCAGCACTCACACAGTTACTCTATGTTTCTCACTAAAGTTTAGCATATACAGTAAAAGTAGCATGCAGAATCCACTAAGGTGAAAGGTCTAAGGTTATAATTAACTGCCTTTAAATTAAGACTTCATAAATCTTCAGTGGCAGGACAAAGAAGGGAATTGAGGGAGGGAATTTGTCAAGAGAGAAAAAAAAATGGCTTAATTTTTTTTAAGTCACAGTGAACAAAAGGTCCAATTAATCGACTGATTATAATTGCCCCGGTTTCTCCTTGGCCAATTAGAGGCTTACACAAGGCTCTCAGAGTGCAGCGAATCAGGGAGCGGCGGGCGGTTTTCAAGTCAGGTACCAAGAGCTGAAATTACCCAAGTGTCTCAGGAGGGAGGCCTTTTCATTAGGCTTTAAGACTCAACTCTCTCTGCCAGTGACCTCGGAAAACTTCTGGAGAGCTCTACGGTGTTACACAACTTTTTACCCATTGTGTACTGGAACTGGATCAGACAGGTTTTTTAGTTAACTTAGGAGAAAAAAGTCTGTCCGTAAAAATGGGACTTACAGCTTCATTAAGTTAAATTAAATCAGTGGAAAATGTTTTGGGGAATAAACATGAGTGTGGAAAGGCAGTGTGACCTGGTTTTTTACTCACATCAGTGGACTTGAGTTGCTTCTGCCTCCATGATCTGCACTCTGCCTCGTGAACCTGAAGTTTAGTTAATCTCACTCTGTAAAGTCTGGACTGACAACGTTTTACATGTGACACATATTTATACATTCTGCCAAACAATTTCTCAAGTCATCTTTCTATTTTACTGTAGCCTTTAGTTCCTGATGTAACCTAGTGCTAACCAGCAGGATGTGTGTGGTTTTAATGTTGTCCTGAGCAAGTGCGTGTCTCTGTTTGGTCATTGTTTATATGTACCGGATGTTGTGATTATGTAAGTGTTGTGAATGCTTTTTGAACTTTTGCCTTGGTAAGCATGTTTTACCTCTGAGCTGTGTCAGTCCCCTCTGAGATGATGTTAAACGTTTTCGTTAAACCAGTGAAATGCATAAGGCTTAAGACAGATTAGTGTGTTTATGTAGCTGATTTGATTTGAAAGGCCTCAGATAATCATGACGTGACAGGGATAAACTTCACTAACATTATTACACCTCTGATCCTGGCAAGTCTAATTTTGTGAAGCCAGACAGACTGCAATCTGAGATGTCTGCTAGATATTTAACTGTACTCCCAGAGGTAATAAAAAGACACACTGCTTTATGAGTTTACTGTTCTGACAGAGAATATGAAATATTTGTTTCAGGGTATGTTGTTTGGTCCTCACAGAATAAAAGGTGCATCAAAAAAGTGCAGAAGCTTTCGAAGTTCAGTCAGTTCAGTCTCGGTACATGAATGTGTTGGATCAAGTGCTTTGTAGAATATGTCCTTTTTTGACTTAAATACAATCAAACTGATACAAAACAAGACACAAAACCAGATTGAATTTCATCAGATCCAGCTTGCAAACTCTAAGCTGGAGTGCTTGAGCTGAGTCTTGAAAAAGAACTAACTAGTTAGTGTCCTTTAAGGAGAAAGAGGTGAAGTCTTTGGTTGTGATGACAGCGAAATTTGACGCAAGCCACTAAATGATGGCTGCTCATAAAGAGATGGCATGGTTGCTGCTATAGCAGAAGTTTTATTAGACTTTCTTTCTTCAACTAAAGAAGAGAAATGAATAACTGAACTTTTCTTGATTAAAAAGAAGTTTTTCTTCCCTCTCCTGACAAGTTTTGTCATCAGTTTGATGAAACATCTGGCTCATGTTACATAATTTACTCCTTGGCAGCAACTCCCGCCTACTACACCATCTGACTCACTTGTACTGAATGTCACTGACAGAATGATCATCCATTTACATATTTAAAAAAAGACTCCCTCCCTACACTCTTTCTATGGCCTGCTACCCAGATAGACCGGTGAAATGTAACCCATGGATATGTGAAACAATCCATCTACCATGTCAGGTAAGTTTTATTTGAAGGAATTAGCCACTGAACACTAGGATGTTTGCTTACTTTAAAGAAAATAAACCTTATGGAGTGCTTTCATTATAGAGTCCTAATTTCAGGGCAAAAAGTAAAAGCAAGAGGACATGGGGTCTTGATTTAGTAATGTTTAGGTTGCCCATGGCATCGCAGGGTTTGGTGGATGGATTAATGAATTACAGGAGGTGCTTTGGCTACAGAAAACACAGCCAAACCAATACTGTGGCCTATTGCTGATAAGCAGCTAAAAACATTGATGAGATACAGAGACATAAATGCAGAATTGAGTATCACATCAAGCTTTCTTGTGTAGCAGTCTTTAGGATAACTTCAGGTGTTTTTCCCTTACTCCTTTATGTTACCAATACAGTCAATACAGGAAACAATTGATACTGTGCAAGGCAGTAACAATTTAAAATAAAAGCATCATTGATGATAGTTGAATGAGGTCATTTTTTAAAGGCCACATATTATGCAAGATACAGTTTTGATTTTATACAAAATATGTGTCCATGGCCTATCTACAAACCCCGTAATAATAAAAAAAAATCCCAATTTCCCTCTGTTTCTTGCTCCACCCAACAGAAAATTTGTTCTTAATCAGTATCATATGAAATAATCTACCCTCATGATGTCATTAGGGGATATGCCACCTTCCTCTGATGGGAGACCGCCTTGAGCAATGTGTTTTTTTAGGCCCACATTCAGCTACAAGAGAAAGAATATGTCTTGGCGTTTGTGTTGAAGTTTAGTGTATTGTTAGATCCTGTGTTCAAAATGTTCATATTAATGTTTTCATCAGATTGTTGTCAGTTATGAGCACTAGACAGTTTGTTATTTTCTCTCACATATTTGTTATACAGACAGTATTACATCTCAGTGTTAAAAATCGTAATTATTCAGGAGAGTGATATATTTAAACGAAAAGACAACATTCAAAAGTTGAGAGAAATACAGTGATCCTGTTGTGCATGCTTGTTCATGCAGAGACATTGAAAAAGCCCCCCATTAAAGGAACCATGTTTTATTTAGTTGTTGTCAAGGGAATGACCTTGTTCGATGGATGAAGCTTTTTGTGCGTATATGTGTGGTTGCATCTTTTGCCCTTTTATTGAAGCATATTTTTGTAGGTTTCTAAAATGGTCCTGCCAGCTTCATAAGAGCAATTTTGATGTCCGGGTGTGTGTTGAATAATGTGTGAATCACCTTGGATTGAAGGCAGTGGTGGGAGACATTGACTCCACCTTTACAAAGATATATTTTTTCATTTTATATAATTTTCCCTTAATGCCTCACCTTAAAAATCAATTTAAAGAGCTGGGAGTATAGCGTGACTGGCTTCCAAAAGTGTTCTGTGTTTAGATCGCAGACTTAAATGTTAAAAGAGAAACTCTTTGGTGATGAGGTGGCGAAAGGACAGAGGCTGAGATGGAGCAGAGGATGTAAAATAGAATAAAAAAAGAGGCAGGGGGGTTGCGTGATTCTCTGTGTCATACTGTGATAATATATAGAGGATTTGAAGCCTTTGAAGCCTCTGGCACAGCATTTCTGAGGTTGTGCTGGTGGTGTGAGTGTGTGCTGTCCCAAGTGAGACCACATTTTCTGCTCGGACAGGCGTGGGTCTATGCGCCATCCAAGGCACCAGTGTTACTACTGGCACCTCTCCACAAAATGACCTTCAGTCCCGCCTCCCAAAGTCTGCACACGCACACATTTCCAAAGATACACTGGCCAATAGCAAAGCTTTCTTTTTTTTTTTTGCTGTGTGTTAGGAGATTTTCAAAATGCTGTTGGGCTTTTTATTTCTTTAAAGTAGAACCAAATGTCACCAAACACTCTTCAATCTCTCACAGCAGCAGGGGTGGACAACTGACATCCCAAAGGCCATGGGTCAGTTGAAAGAGTCAGTGTGAACATGATAAAAATAAGACAAAATGTGCCATGACTGACTCTTACCAGTGTTGAAAGAATAATTAAAACACCAGTTATAAAAACCTGAAGCATTCCAAGATTAACAAACAAACATGTCTACATTCAGTTTAAAAACAGGAAAAAAATTGTTGATGTCATGGTTGTAATTGTCTCTTCAAAATGCTTTATAGAGCATAAATACATCTATAAATTGATAGCAATGTGTGGAAATAGAATAGAATAGAATAGAATAATTCTTTATTGTCCACCAAAGTGGAAAATAGACTTTGGTGTCTGCTTTCTACTCAATTACATATACGGGGCCAGATCTACTAAAGGTTTGCATGTATAAAAACATGTTCAAACTTGATATTGGCAAGGCTGATCTACTAATCAGGTGCACCAAGGATTGTGTCTGTCAAATGAGCAAAATAGCACATGCAATCCATTTAGCGCATTTGCCTTCATGAATATGCAGAATACATGTAGATTGTCACAACGCGCAAAATACTGGGAGGTGGAGATGCAAATGTAATCATTTAGCACTGGTAATATGATTTATCAAACACGAAACTGATTGCGGCTGTTGTTTTTGCATCTTTATTTAGTACATTTGAAAGGCAGGTACAAACTGGCACAGTGTTACACACAGAGAGAGAATCTTTCATGTGCGTGTCAACATGTTTGGACTGTCATAAACAGCATCAACTTAATATTTTCTGTCACTGACAGAATTTTTTGATGAGTGACGGAAAGAGTCACAGTCTGTCATTATGATGCACTGTAAAAAGAGGGACAATCCAGTGTGCTATGCAGACACACATGTAAAGTAAACCCTCTCTGTTTTGCACTCTTAATACATCGTGGAGGAGGTCCTTTAACCTATGTTAAAAAGATCCCCTTCATAGCCAGAATCACTCCGTTTGTCACTCAGAGCTGACTGCGTCACACTCTCCACACACTGACAGTGGGCTTAGGAGCTGTGAATGCTTCAGTTCAGTCACAGGGCGCTGGAGCTGCCCTGTGACAATCACAGTGAATCATGTATTCAGTTATAAATTAAGAAGCGTTCTTCACCTAATTATCTTATTATTTTCTCTGCACAGATAAATGGATTTTCAGTTTTTTAATACATATTCCTAACTTTACACACATATTTACAGATTGGACATGACTTTAGAAGTTGCATGATATCAGGTTTAAGAAAATGGTTTGTGTTATGAACAATTTGGTTGAGATTACACCTTCGTTTCAATAAGTAAGCCCAACAGGGCTGAAAGCTGGAATGTTAAGCGCTGAATCACAACCGACTATACAGCTGTGCTACTATTAAAACTGACAGATTGGTCAGAAGGACACTTTATAAATCAGAAAAACCACACATATGAGGTTCAATGCAATCTTACATTTACACGGATCATCCTGGAGACACTGACATGCTCCGCTGTCAGTGTGGAAAAAGGACGTTAAAGATAAACGCCCAGTTATGTGTGTGCGTAACTCTAAGACTGCTCTTCAGATGCGAGGTTATTGGCCATGAAGCTGTGTAACTACATGCTGTCAGTTGGATTATGTTTAACTGGAATCAGACAATGAAAATTAAAAAAGACAGATAAAAATATGGCATAACGGAAAAGTGACGAACTGTTCTGTCAAAATGACAGACCGCAACCTCTGGTCAGAAATAGTAGAGACATATCGTCTATCCAGCAATGCCAGTTTTGAGCTGTGTGCTTTTCATAGATGGCCTCCCAAATTGTGTTTCTTCTGGCAACGCTGAGATGTCTCTGCTGGAGTTCACCAGCGTGTTTATTTGTCTCAAACTCCATGGCTTCAAACCTCATTTTTTGTTTACGGCCACTCTGCTCTCCCAAACTCTCCGTGGTGACAGCCAGTAGCACACACAAAATCCTCATTTAAAGAGGGTGGTCCGCACCACTTTTGCGCTGGTTATCAATTGCGCTACAGTCATAATAGATCACCTGCAACACACCCACTAATAGCACGTGTAATTTTTTAGTTTGCACTCCTTATTTGGGATCTTAGTAGATCTGGCCCAATCTGCATTAAAAAAATAGTCTAAATTTGTAAAGGTTAAACACTATTTCATTTCAGTTTACATGTAAATTTTGGTATGATAAATCCTGATGGATGCAATGTACATATTTTTTTTTATTTTGTTGATGTACACTAATTGCCTTATAAGTTATTTATCCATCAACCTATACCAGGTAGAAAGAAAAAAAAATTGTTTGGCCAACTTGTAAAAAGTTGCCTATACCTGCCTCACAGCTCAAACACACTGGATGCGTGTTGGTTTCACCACGTGTGGCCTGCAACGCCATGGCTTTCAGATCAGGAATGTGTGTGCTCAGGCATGTGTGCACCACATACTTACCACATCTCCATGCTACTCCAGCCCTTCTTTCAAATTTTTACAGAAATTAAGGCCATAAATGAATGATGAAAAGATTATATACCAGAGAGAGTGAAAAGTCGAGTTTAGTCAGTTTTATTTGTTTAGCAACAGCTGAACAAAGTTCTTTGAGGACAAATAAAAAATTGTCAACCCACATATAAACATACAAATGCACATAGACAAAAGCACATGCATACATACCAACATAAGCATATATATGTGAAGGTGTATTAAATATTGTTACTTTCAACAAGGAGGTTGTGCTTTTGTTGTTTGTTTTTCAGTTCATCTGTTTGTTTGTCTGGATGCAAGTTCTCACAAGTTATCAAGGAGTTTGATGAAATTTTCTGAGTAATAATCATGGTACAAGGAAGAACTGATTAGTTTTGATGCTGATCACAAACCAGATCCAATTCCAGGATTTTAAGGATTCAAGTTTTTCCACATTTTCACCGATAACTTGTCTAGTGAATGCCTTGGATTCCTGCTCTCTCTGAGCAGCTCTAGTTCAGGCTGTTACCAAGGCCAAGGATAAAGGTGTGCTTTGAGCCCCAGTTTAAATACATGTAGAGTTTGGACCTTGACCTGTGAAAGTAGTTGATTCCACAGATGGGGACTTATAACTAAAAAAAATATAGCCGTTTTTAGTGATGACAGAAAAATTTAGACTAACTGTGAGGCTAATGTAACCCTGCACAGCAGTTGGGTCCTCCTGTTCAGTGTCCTTAAGCAGACAGATCCATCTTGCCAATCTCTAATCTACAACATTTGTGAGGAGCTCAAAGTGGGACAGCCCAATCAGTGTCCTTAAGAGCAGGAGGAGGTGAGAGCTACAAGCAGGACAACTGCAGGAAGTGACTGATTGTACGGAGATTAGCAGAGATGCTAACAGCTTCAGTAGCAGTTTTGTTAGATAGGATTGAATTCCTTTATCAAATATAAAACAAATAACAAAACTGAAAGCACTTCTTGGTGGAAAGGATACTTTCGCTCCACTTCTGTCATGTTTAGGCATGTTTGTTCTACTTACACTGTGCCAATACTCCCCACCTACTACATAAATCGCATAAATGTGATTGATGGAATGATAGTCCAATCACATGCCAGATATGCTTTTGAAAGGTTCTGCCCATATCCAAACACTTTCTTTGGGCTATTGCCCAGATCAATTTGTGAAATATTTGGAAAGGTCGATCTGGTCTGTCAGGTTAAGGCCAGTGACAGGATCTCCTAAACATGGTAGTGAGTTTATGAATATTTTTTGTTTTTTTTCTGTTTCATCAGTGTGTTATACATCCAAAGCAGAGGACAGACTATTTCGGAGGCTATTCAGGAGATATAACCAGTTCATCCGACCCGTGGAAAATGTATCTGACCCTGTAACGGTGGAGTTTGAGGTCTCCATATCACAGCTGGTCAAAGTAGTAAGTACTTGTAAGACAATACGTATTTTCCATCAAATCTTATTATTATATGACTAATCTGCCTTTTTCTGCTCCTCCAGGATGAGGTCAATCAGATCATGGAAACCAATCTGTGGCTCAGACATGTGAGTGACATATGCTTTATGTGTTGTTGTATGTCACTTTATGTATGGGGAAAGTTTGTTAAGTTTTGTCTCTTTTTTAGGTCTGGAATGATTATAAACTGAAGTGGACCCCTGTAGAGTTTGATGGAATTGAGTTCATACGAGTTCCTTCCAACAAAATTTGGAGGCCAGACATTGTTTTATACAACAAGTAAGTTTAAGAACCATGAATATTCAAGCACACCTAACAGTCAAAAATGTTAGGCTGAGAGAATGATGAGGTTTTGATTTTTTAATGCAGTCCTGTGACTGTGTTTGGCATTATCATTTCTTTTAAAAGAGACTTTACAGATTTTATATTAAACTGGGATTACCCCAACATCAGCAGTGTGTAAATGCAAGGTACCCTAAATTTAACCTGATGTATTTATTTAAGTTGCAGGCATTGTATTTGTGAACATAAATGCCACGACTACTAAACCCCTGCCTGTTCTGTGTTCAGTACATGTCATGCACTCCACAGCAAATCACCCTCAGTCTCTTTAACCAGTTGGTTTCCACATCCTGTATCAGACTGGTTTGCTGGAAATGCATGGTGGATCTATTTTGTGGACGGTCTGACAGCCATGGCATTATGAGCCAGAGCTGACATGCACTGCAGCTGTTACATTTCTCCTTTCTTTGTACTAGAACACTTAAACCAAACTGAAACTTTCAGTCTGCTCTAAGCCAATCTGTTGTAGGTGTCTGACCCTTTACAGGACCTATGTAACATTACACATTGTGTACCAAATGTCTCCAAACAAATTGCATTGTATTTAATCAAAAAGTGGGGCTATTGCAAAAAGTAATTTTCTTTGTTGAGTTTGGCTGGACAAGCTTACACCACTGGCTTCACTTCTCATCACTGTCCTGCAATTTTAGGTGGCACTGCAACGCTTAAAAGTTTACACATGAAAGCTTACAGAAAACCTGCAGAAATAGGAACGAAATGACTGTGCAACACAAACTTGGTCTTTATATCTATTCAAAGTAAACTTGGAGTGTAAATGATCTTTGACAGTTGTCTTTTTAACCTACTCTTGAACATGAAATGGTTGTATTAGCTGTGATCTGGGGCAGATGGGTTTAAACTTCTTAATCATTGGAGGAGCAGATGTGTCCAAAGTTCAAAGATAATCTCTATACTGTATCAATTATCGTACCTTGTTTAACAAAATTATTTCTGTTTTAGCCATCAATGAGATGCTTTTTTCAAGTCTTTAGTCATTACTACTACAGTGTGCTCATTGTAAGTCTAAATGCAGAGTTAGCCCTGAAGCTGCTACATTCCCCCATTCTTTATTAATGCTCCTCGTCTTCTGACCTTTTCAGCTAAATGTTGTAACAGCCTTTCAGTGAAATGACATTTTCATTGCCTGATACTTACTCTCTCCCAGTGCTGTAGGTGACTTTCTTGTAGAGGACAAAACCAAGGCTTTGCTGAAGTTTGATGGCACCATCACCTGGGTCCCTCCGGCTATTTTCAAATCCTCATGCCCCATGGACATCACCTACTTCCCCTTTGACTACCAGAACTGCTCTATGAAGTTTGGCTCCTGGACCTACGACAAGGCCAAGATTGACCTAGTGCTGATTGGCTCAAAGGTCAGAGAGTCACAGGGTCACAATGGAAATATCTGGGCTGTAAAGGCCTTGAAACTGTGGAAACATTGGCCAGAGGATATTTTTACTTTTCCAACAGACCTATGTGCTGTAGGCCAAAGTGAAACTTCTACCAAATCTCCTCTGTTTTGTAACTTTTATGTTGAAGCAGTTTTGTTATAAAAAACTGAAGCTGAACCTTATTAATGTTGCAAGGTTGTTTGCACTTTTTTGTCTATGGGCTCCTACAAATATCCCAGTTCATATCTATTTTATTGTGTCTTCCCTTTAAGCTCTTGTCCTAAGTAAATAATGAAAATAGAGATATATTATTATTATTATTATTATTATTATTATTATTATTATTATTATTATGTTGACATGAAATGATTAGCTAAATGTTTAACAGAGCATGAAGGATGAAAGAGATGGCATGATTTAATTTTTCTAATTTTCTAACCTTTGAGCAGATGTAATAATTCTTTGTGATCTCCATTGTGTCTAATTGCAAGTGCAGTTGTCCATTGTGTTGATTTCAAGACAGAAGGTTTCAAAATTAATCTTAAGAATAGGTAATGTGATGAAAAATACTCCCAAAATATAATATAGATATCTAAAGTCACCCCATAACAACTTTTTTTCATCATGCTAAAGTAAAAAAAATGAAGGAAACAATGCTACACATTGAACGACTTAGCCTGGGTCAAAGTTTGTCCAGCCAGGAGTACGTTGCAATTATTGCCATGAGGGAGCTCTTTCATGGTTAAATCATTGACATGTTATTTGACATGTTTATTTCCTGTGTATTCAGGTGAACCTGAAAGACTTCTGGGAAAGTGGAGAGTGGGAGATCATTGATGCACCAGGATACAAGCATGACATTAAGTACAACTGCTGTGAGGAGATCTACCCAGACATCACCTACTCTTTCTACATACGCCGCCTGCCTCTCTTCTACACCATCAACCTCATCATCCCCTGCCTACTCATCTCTTTCCTTACTGTGCTGGTCTTCTACCTCCCATCTGACTGTGGCGAGAAGGTCACACTGTGCATCTCAGTTCTCCTGTCCCTCACTGTGTTCCTGCTGGTCATCACCGAGACCATCCCTTCAACATCACTTGTCATCCCTCTGATTGGAGAGTACCTCCTCTTCACGATGATTTTTGTAACCCTCAGCATTGTCATCACTGTGTTTGTGCTGAATGTCCACTACCGCACCCCAATGACTCACACCATGCCAGAGTGGGTGAGGACTGTGTTCCTCGGGGTGCTGCCCAGGGTGATGCTGATGAGGCGGCCTATTGACCAGGGCTCTTCCTCACCTGCCATAACAGCAGGAGGAGGGGGCATTGGAGGGAACAAGAAAAGAAAGAACAGCATAGGAGGAGGAAGTAGTTCCACAAGTGTGAGTGTTGGAGGCATAACAGGGGGTGTAGCATGTCCACCGCTGGACAGCGGTGCAGGAGGAGGGGGGTCAACCTCAGCTGGTGGTCCCATGAACTGTGTGGAGTATGGTGACCTGAACCGTGACAAGAAGCGGGATATTAACAGAAGGTGTCCCTACAGAGGCAAGGAGGTTCCCACTCCTGTCCCACCCCCAATGGTGCCAACTCCACCTCCACAGGCACCCCAGAGCCAGGGCCCCCCGGAGTCTGAGCTGCCCAAGCTGCCGAGGCAACTGAATACACCTTCGCCAGTCAACGCTGTTGTTGCCTTCTCTGTGGTTTCACCAGAGATCAAACAGGCCATCGAGAGCGTGAAGTACATTGCAGAGAACATGAGGACTCGCAACAAAGCCAAAGAGGTACAAAGTTAGCTTAAGCCATACATGGTTCAGGTCACCTGTTTTAAATGTCAATAACAAGAAAAATTTTCATGAAGTGTTACTGACCTGAAGCTCCAAGGCCTTTTACTCATTTTCCATGAGGCATTTGTAAAATAATAATAAAAAAAAATCTGAGCACACATGCCAAAATACCCAAACAAATGTATGTCCCTCAGAAGATGATCAAGTCATTTTGACCCAGGAAACTATTGGGGTTCAACAGAACTACTAAAATAAAACAATACTTAAAACATTTTAATGTTATCACACTGTCATTTGTGGCACAGCGCAATATATACTATTATCAATTTTGCTCCAGCCCAATAATGTATCGTAAAATTGATTCTTTGGTTTGCCACTTTTGAAAGGAAGTCATTTTTTTAGTTTATTTTAATCATTTTGATCAGATATTAGATATAGGTGAATAACAGCACTGTAAACACAGAAACCAAAAACAATTCGTCATGACAGCATCTGCCTATTTAGGTTAAATTCCAATAAATAAAAATGTAGAAGGTTTTATTCACTGTCTTTATGGAAACAAGGAGGGCTCCCAAAAGACATCTGTTTAAGAGCTACAAGGCACTACTGACACCACATCCAGATGCAGCCACTTAAATATTCCCTACTTTCCCTGATCGTGTCTTGGCTGGTCCATGGCAGGTCGGTTAATTTAATTTCACTTCATTTTGTTTGTTTGTTGTAAGTATCTAAAACTTCCGATACAGTTTTGAAAGCTATATTTTACAGTCTTGTAATCAGTATTTAAGTGGTTCTATTATTGTTTATGAGTGATATTTTTTATAAACCAAGTTAAAAAATACTAAAAACATCATTTAATTTGTTTTTTCTTTGATTTATGTTGCCAAAGTAAAGTAGATGTTATTATATATTATTGAACAGGACAATAATTCATGTAATAGACTGTCCATATAAATTTTAACTATATAACAAGAGAAAATTATGGTATTATAGTTACAAGTTATTTAGGACTTACTAACAATATTTACAAATGCTATCTACATTGTTTGTGGTGGAACTAAGGACAGGATTTATTATTAATTTTTAAAATTTCTATTAGACTTTTGAGACCTCAATAATGTACCTGAAGCCAAACCAGTGTTACAGTTTAACTATAATATGACTGTGCTAACTGGAAACTACTGGTATGCTCTGGGAATGAGTCTTTGTGTAGCTGGCAGTCTGAGTCATTTCTGATGAGCTGGCGCTGATACTACAATGAAGAACTCTAATAGGGCATTCTTAAATACTTTTGCTGGTTTTAACATCTGTTGTAGCTGGGGCAAGCACAGGCACATTCGGCTGATTGTTGCCAGTTAAATTGACTCTCTAGGAATGGGGACTTGAGTTAGAGTGTCAGATCTGAGGCACACTTAAGTTGAACACAGAAGTGACTGCAGACTTGTCTTTGGACTTGACTCTGACTCAAGGTCTGACACAAGGCTAGTCATTTTGTTTTATGATTATGTCTTATTATAAATATAGCTGCATGTCATTCCTCCATTGCACATGTAACCCTCTGCATGTAGTGATTAACAAACAAATTCAACTGGTGAACAAGACACGTGTAGCTGCCACAGACGGGCAGGCTTAAGGCATCCTTAGTAGGGGTGATTGTCTGGAGTGCCAGGTTCAAGAGGAGCACTGCCTCAAACCTGAAATATCACGTCTTTATTAAACACATTCATTCTGTATGGAATGGACAAACATACCAACAGAGCAGAGGGACGGGCAGCTGTGTATGATGGAGAAAGTGAAATGGAGAAGAGACCATGAAGAGACTCAAACTGCAGCGCCACTGCATGATTTGTGTTTCATGTGAAGAATCTGTTTTAGTAAAGACATACTAGCACAACTATAAAAAGTAATCTACTACAGTATATGGCCACAACAACAAATAACAAACTGATGGTGACCAAAATAATTTAAAAAAAAAAAACCTGTTGAAGGGGAGACCTGTATGGAAGCAAATAAGGACCATAATCCAAACTGAAATCAATTAAAAATTAAAAATAACAGAAATGCTTTTTCATTTTCAGTTCAATGATTCATTATTTGACTCACAAATAAAATTAATAATAAGTCACCCACACTGCATTTTCATTTTCTTCTTCAAGACTGATTATTCTGTAACTTAATTAAATGAAAAAAAGGACATTTAAGATTTAATTTTCATGCCCGCCCTGCAAAAAAATGGTCCATGGTTTCATTGAATTGGTAATCCGAAGCAGCGCAAGACAGTGACGTCAGTGGCTGCTCTTCTTCTTTTTCTGACCGTGCTGCACAACATACGTTAGAGCAGAAGAGACAAGAGAAGAGTGTGAATGTTATGTTGATACCATAGACTGTGGTGCATGTTTTCAGAAACAGCGGAGGTTTCACCACCATGTCTATAGCTGTGCCAGAGCTGCTGAGGGAGGCCGCAGCTGCCCTCAAATGACAATTTTGGCTCAAGTCTGTCTCCCTCCACGTTAGAAAGATATTCACAGATTTGGACTTTCCCAGTCAATACCTCATCAATGAAACACGGTAATTACAAACCCGACCCCTCTGATTAATCACTGTCAGGAAGACTGTAAGTTATAACCCCTTTTTTCTCAAAACAAGCTGTCCTCTGAGCCAGAAAACTTAAATTTGTCTCAATACCCTGCCGGTGATGGATCGACGGCTTAGGAACCATCAGCATATTACCATAAAGAAGGAATGGTGTGAAAGAAAATTTAATAACTTCACCATGAAGAGATGCAACGTCTTCAAAAACACAGTACACACAATGACCTTATGCTATTCATACCAATGTCATAGTTTGAAAAATTATGAACTAAAATATTTTACAGGATTTTTTGATTGAAAATAAAGCTAATGCCATCAAATGTAAGAGGTCTACTGACACAAGGGCGTAACTTTGGGTCTACCATTGGGGGGATTAAACTCTTTGCCTGTTTATTTATGTATTGAATCATTTACTTTTGTGAAAGAAGCCATGGTAATTTGGCGTGTCTGTATTAGAAATACATTGTGATACTTTTACTGTGTGTACTTGACATTGTTGCAGCTGTGTACTTGACTATTTATGCCACAATGACACAGTAGTTAATTCCTATTGTGTTTCAGCACTAGCTAGCAAGACCGTGACAGCTTCATCTCAATTGATTTTGTGTTTGTGTCAACTATCTCTGAAAAAAAAAAAATCAAGAACTTTAAAGATTAATTAATTGCATCGCTGTATTGACACCAATAAAGTACACACAGCAAATGTCTTATGCGCAATTCATGGCAACACTCAATACATCACACAATACAGGGTGGTACACTGGAGTGCAGCTTGCACCTCTATTCTGAACATGGCCAACTGATTTTACATATTGGTGGGCATCGCCAGTTCATGTCAACAAAATCCAAATTAAACCATGAAAATACAACAGTAGGCCTATCTGTAAACTACATATTAAGGTATGTTACAACATATTAGACCACAACTTAACACACATACCATACGATGCCAAGTATTTGACAAATAAACAGGTTGCTATGTTAAAATGGTATCAGTCCAGTTAAAAATGACAAGTGACGTCAAGGCAGAATTTGAGGAAATATATTCAGGTATTTCCCAAAGGTTTTCAAGATTCACGAAATGAAGTACTTCTCTCTCCCTTCTCTGCCACTGTCACTCGCTGTGTGCTCCCCAGCCGCCCTGTTGAGCAGGACTGGTACATAACGTCACATGGAGGAGCGTCTGTCATCACCATGGTTACTGCTTTAGGCCGCAGCAGAAACTCCGCTGCATTTAAAATTTAGAAATGCCTGGGGGAATGTAGCTTCTGTGTAAGCTATTGCGTTGTTTGATCAGTAAAGTAGCTTCACTACTGAAAAAACATTTGATGTGGAAAACAGCGATATTACGACCACACTACTGAGAAATGTAGTTTAACTAGTAACGCTGCTACCCAACGCTGTGTAGCAAAGTCAGCAAACAGCCCTTTAAGCTACAAAGCAGTGAAAACTGACATTGGTCCTACACATCCCTGACATCCTCTGGCTTTACCTCACGGGACCCGGGCAAACTAACAACTAGCTTGCCAACTCCAGTCACAAATCATCAGCTAACTTAACACTACGCGTATTTACCTCTTTTTGGTCAGGATTTTTTCTTTTTATCAGGTGTTGGTGTTGACCAACAATGAAAAATTGTTGTTTGTCCGCCTTTTTGTGCTCTTTTCATGTTTCCATGGTTTTTTGTTGTCTCCATCCATGCCAAACATACAGGGAATAGTGAGAGTTAGGTAGAGGAAGCGAGTTGGGTAATACCAAGTATACGGCGGGGGTGGGGGTGGGGTTACATTACCGGATGATTAAACTTGCTACTGTTTTGCTGGCAAATGGTATTAATAAAGAAAATCAACAAGAAATTCATGCAAGATAATTCATATTTGTATTAAATTGGAATTATGTGATTATATTGGGGGGGTTATATTGGCTGGATCTGATTTTTGCGGGGTCATGACCCCTGTATCCTCTATGCAAATTATGGGCTTGTACTGACATAAAGATCATAAAATATCAATGTTGATCTCCTCTACTTTATACTACAGCTCTTACTTTAGAGAAATCAGTTTAATTTAATTTATATGATTTTTTAATATTAAATGGTGTTAATAGGTCATGACCATAATAACTGTTATAACTTTACTGTTTTTAAGTGTAGTGACACCAAACAGCTTCTCTAGTTTAAACTACAGCTCTTACTTTAGGGAAATACAGAGGTTTTGATTTAATGTATTTTTAATTTAATTTATTTTTGGAAGACGTTACATCTTTTTATGGTGAAGTTATTAAATTTTCTTTCACACCGTTCCTTCGCCATGGTAATTTGCCAAGGGTCCCTAAGCCGTCAAGTCATCACGTATTGAGACCAAAGTGAGCAGGTGTAGTTGTTGATGTGGTGAGAGACAGATTTGAGTCAAAACCTGCTGTTTGTTGCTCATTTTGTTGCCGTTTGAGGGCAGCTGCGGCCTCCCTCAGCAGCTCTGGCACAGATATGGACATGGTGGTGAAACCTCCGCTGTTTCTGAAAACATGCACCACAGTCTATGGTACCAATACAACCTCCACACTCTTCTCCTGTCTCTTCTCCTCTAATGTATGTTTTGCAGCACTGTCAGAAGGAGAATATGAGTGGCCACTGACGTCTCTGCTTGGGATTACCAATTCAATTACTCTATGGACCATTTTTTGCGGGGCAAACATGAAAATGAAAAAGGAAATGTCCTCTTCGTTTTCTTAGTTGTGTCATAAAATGTGCAACCTAAAGAAGAAAATGAAAATGCAGTTAGGATGATTTAGTATTAATTTAATGTATGAGTCAAGTAATGCAGCCATTACCTTGAAATGAAAAAGCCTTCTGGCTAATGCATTTAATTTTCAAATTTGACATTTCAAATTGAATTTTGGTAACTATTTACTGGGGCATCTTTTGAAAATTAAATCTTAAATGTCCTTTTCTTTTTCATTAGAATTAACTCACAGAATGAGCAGTCTTGAAGAAGAAAATGAAAATGCAGTTTGGATTATTTATTATTCAATTTAATTTAGAAAATGTAGTAAGAAATGTAGTAGGGAAATGCAGCTTTATTCTGAAAATGAAAAGCTTTTCTGTTAATCCATTTTAATTTGGATAATGGTCCACATTTGCTTCCATAATGCAGGGTCTGCTGTATTTATTTTTATTTTATTTATTGTTTATTTGACATGGACACACAGTAACATTGATGCTGTGATATTTAAATATACACAGGTCCCAAATGCACTGCTGTAAGTGTTTATAGCACAGTGCTAATTTTCAACACCAGTCCATGGGAGGCTTTTTAAGATTAAAATTGTACAAAGAGCAATTTATGAAGAATAACAGAGATACTCATAACACAGTTCATTAGAAAAAATATCAGAATTAAAACATCCAGAACAGATGAAGATAAAAGTACAATAAAAAGGTGAATGAAAAAGTTCCTTCAGGTAAACATGTATACAAGCAAATGTTTTATATGTGGGAACAATATTGTTGCTCTTTCAGCCATGATTTAATACCTCATGTAACCATTTTGATTTTATTCATTCCACACAAAGAAATGCAAATACAGGGCACGCTAGAAAATAAAATGAGTGGTAAAAAGCTAAAATTATATGAAAACCACATAAAGACATGAAAGGTAATACAAAAATCACAGAAACTAGGAATCAAGCATCACATGTGAAGTGCAGGATATTTCTCAAAACAATGGAGACAGCCAACTGATCATAGGGCTTTGACAGTTTCTTGATCAAAGGAATCATCTGAAACCTTTTTTTTTTTTTTGGATCTTAGAGAATATTTGTTGAGAAAGGTGTATGCAGTATTTTCAAACTCATACACCAAACAAAATCAATGTATTTAATATTAGCAGATTAATTATAACGACAGTATTTGCTGTGTTCTTTTGCAGTCTGCACATTATTTGGAAGCTGTTTTCTTTTTTATTCTAAGCACCAGAGACACAAAAATACACTCAAGGTTGCCAATTTATGTTAATACGCTTGTTTTTCTAATTCCATTGAAGCTGAGATTTCACACAGCAGGGGGTCTAATAACACTGTATTACCTTTCTCTTGAGCTTATTGAGAATGCATAATTAAACAATCAAATCAGGCTTTTTTTAGAAGTCAGCATGGGAAATAGATACTTTCCTCTATACAAAGTTATTCAGATTAAGGTAGAGTAAAGTCCAACGCAAACAATTACGAGTGTTGTGTTGTATCACACCAAAAATATCACATTTATTCTTCAAGTACTGGTCAGGTGATAGTGAAACAACACTCACACTCGAGCAGTTATGTATCTTTGTAAAGTTAGACCGCATAGTCACAAAACACCTTGTCAAACATACAATTGAAATTGGATTTTTTTTTAATGATACAGTACATTGAACATTAACATAGAATTGAGAATTTTAGGTTTATAATTGACCTAAAAATGTAAACTAAAACTTTGTCTAAAAGTGTGTGGCTCAAAGAGGATAGGTCATGTGCCATTATTATACAAAGGTGTGTTTTGGCCGTAGAATAAATAACATAGTCAGAGTTCAAGCTCTCATTTCTGTGCAAGCTGTGCAAGTGGCTTACTGGCACTTTGCTATTTAGTTTGTGGAGTTTATTGTTTGGTCTGAATTCTGGTTGGATCATTAAACCCTCTCTTTATATTGTGCCATTGAACACACAGAACACTCACAGGACACAACATGAAAGTAGAAGCTCAGATTAAAGTTACATTTCAATGAAGCAGTCCCACAACATTTGCAATCTAGAATATGAGGCAAGGGTAAAAGCAGAATCTAATTAATTATAAAAATCTCCAGAGAAAACTGACAGGATAAGACGGGTTCAGGCTCATGAAAGACACTTTACTGTTTATCAAATAACTCTTGGCGTAAACATTTATTTTCTCATATTCTTTGCTGGAATCACTGGCTGCATCTTTTAGTCCATGCAACAAACAGGACAGCCTGTATTAATATTTGTGAGCACAATTATAGGTGGCATTCAAAACCAAGGATTCTAACATTTCAAATTGCAGCTCTGTGTCCCATATGGATCTTTGATTGAGTGTTTTTCTTGTTCCTGAGAATATTATGTGCACAGAAGCGTGCATTTGAAAAGCTAACTTAGGACTGCTTCAAGAAAGCAACCCTGTCTCACAGCCCTCTGTCACATTATAAACTGAGATTGAATTTATCAACAAATGCTCTGTATTAAAACTGTGTGTTGTGATTGTACTGTTGTGCATCTGATGTGGGTGGAACAAGCTCAGTGAGATGCATGCTTTGATCTTTCAGATATGGTCCATCTTCTGAATAGCAAAAACACACTGTGCTGTGACTTCACACCAGGTTTTAAGAGTTACAAAGCTCAGTAATTTTCTGCATCCTCAACATGGAATCACACCAGCTTTGCACTTGACCACTCCTCATTTTTAGACCTTTGCCTTCAACTCTGAGCCAGAGGGCTAAAAATACTGAGGACTCAATGGTAGGGCATGACTCTTGTAAGTTCATGTGAACAGATGGGGGAACAAGCCGCTTTAGGCTGCTGCTAGTGCTGTAAACAGGGAGCAGAAGAAGGCCAGTCTCTTTGTCTTGTGCATTGAGGCACTCCATCACACCACTGAGACATATAATGCAAATTAAAGGGCAACAAAATTCTTAAAATATGAGAAATATACTGGGCCACAGACTTTAAACTTCAGACCAAGTTTTGATTTTGAAAGGCAGAAGTGTTTTCTGCATCCCAAAGGACCACGCCATGTTTTTTTTTTTTTTTTTTTTTAACTATCTTTAGGTCCTAGCAGAGGCCTAAGTTTATTTTCTTTTATTGATGTAAGCAGCAGGCATCAAAGGGAAGACTGTATCAGGTTGAAAATAGGAATAACACATGCACTGCTAACTAAGATCCTTCTTGCTGAGCTTATAGTAGGGCACTCAGCCCCATCAAATACAACACATTAGCTTAAAAGGCTAATATCAGTCCTTATCCTGAAAGTTAAGATGGCTCTCATTCGAAACATTAATCCAAATCAATCCAGAACATCTCTTCTTTCATATTCCCAAAATGTACAGAGCACACACACACACACAAGTAGAGCTTTTATGTGTGTTATCTCTACATAGTGTGAGTTTCTTCCGAGCTTAGTAAATGCAGTGAAAAGCATTTACACAGGGCTATAAAGGGAGCGTAAAGCTGCTTGCTTGTTGCAGATGGAGAGCTTTGCGGATGCCTCCTGCACACTCTGGACAGCTCTGATATGTTTGTTGCTTCAGCCTCATCTTTTCTTAGCAGAGCTGGGATCTTTCTTTGATGCATGCAGAATAGCCATACTGCCTCCTGTTTAGGCACACAATGGCATTACGGTCAGTGCAGCCATGATCCTATTGTTCACACCTGACTGAGGAAGACTCATACTAAATACAGTCACAGTGTGCAAACAACAAAAGCCAGATGCATAAAGGGTATTCGCTTGCATAAGATCACATAGAGCCGTATGTCATAGTGACACTATGGCATTAACTGAATATGGTAATAGATGCTTCAGTGAGAAATGCTATAATATGTAAAAAACAAAGGTTATGTGAAGTATTGTAGGGAGAGAGAGAGAAGAGGGGCATAAGTGATGAGAGAGAAAGATGATGACAATAATAACAATTCTAAGAAACTGGAACCATCATGGAGAGGTTTTATGAGTTCACATATGCATAAAAAAAAACCCAGCCAGTGAAAGTACAGTGATTAGTCAAGAAGCGCTGGGTGATTTTTTGTTGTAGTGTTATTTGTTAAATTGTGATAAGCAAGCACTTCTCGGTAACCTGACATCCCAAATGGACTGTTCAATATATTTTACTAGTCCATCCGGAACCGGCCAATTGAAAGTGTTTGGCAATGGGCAAAACCTTTAAAAGGAAATCTGGAAGGTAATTGGATTCCATCAGTCACATTTATTAAGGACCAATCAGATAATGTAGTGGGCGTGGACTACTGCCACACTGTGAAATACAAAACGTAAGCCACTATGTAGAAATGTGGTCTAGATCTGATAAAACTGCAAGTGAAGTTGTTAGCATCTATGCTTATCTCTTTATACGCACTCACTTCCTGCTGTTGTCTCACCTCTTCCTGCACTGAAGGTCTCTGATTGGGCCGTGCCCCTTTGTGCTGCTCGCAGTTATTATGGATTTGAGCCTGGCAAGATGGACTTGTCTGATTACAGACATCGAAATCAGGCAGGTTCAGCTGCTGCACAATTCCTCTGTGCACCCTGCAGCACTGGTTTCTCTCTCACATGAAAAACATTCTCAATCAAGGTTTTATTGCACAATAGACCTTCATTTAAAGAGGTGATACATAAGAATGATTGCCACTGATAATTATGCTCATAGATACTAATTCTGGCTCTTCTATGTATCTTACGCATGCATCAATGAATAAAGGATTCCAGCAAGGAAAACAAGCTACACTGTCCGAAACCTACTTTCATATGATGTCTGGCAAAGTTCTTTCTTAGTTTATCTGAGATTAGATCAAACGGGAGCAGAATTTTTATGGATTGATGCTGTCTCTTAAAAATGCACACACAGTGCCTTATATGCATAGATCAGACGGTCAGCAGTGGACTATTATTGATCTGTTAATTATGATAAAGCTAAGGGAAACATCTATGTGAACCTTAGCTGAGAATTGGTTGTCTGTGGCTTATGGATTGCTGTTTATTGCCGGCTTTCAGCATGAATTTTCCTCAACACTCAAAGAAATTAATAATAATGTATAAATTTCTGCAAATTGAAAAATGGGATTTCCACCTGATAAATTCCACAAAAGATTTTGGTTTGGTATTGACAAACTGTGTTTATCAGATTCCATAAAACAAACAGTGAAAAGAAAAATGATTAATGTGTGTGTTTGCTTATTCTGTGTGTAATGGGGACTCTGAGTCTTGATCTCTTGGAATTATTATTCAGTGCTTGTAAAGGCAAGGCAAATAAAACTCTTTATTCTAGGTAGGGAGAAATAAAAATATTTGAGTAATAATCTCTATAGATTAATCCCTAGTTACCTTCTGTCCCGCCATATAGTGACTCAGAAAAATCTGACACATGACTTAATAGCTGACCCCTGCTCTGAACAGAATGAATTCAAACTCCATTGAAAGTCCTTTTGATTGTTCATGAGATATAGAGTTTATAAGTAAATAGTGACAATGAGGCACTGTGACCTTGACTATTGAACTATGACTATAGTTAATATTATTACCATCCTCAAGTCAGAGTGGACATTTATGCAAAGCCTCAACGAAACATTGGAAAGTATTCACAAGCAAATGATGATCATGAGGCACTGTGACCTTGACCTTTGCTCTGTTATTTTCAAAATGTACAATGTTCATAATTAAGTTAGTGAAGTGGACATGTGTGCTTTGTGAGGAGAAAGTCATAAAAGTGGTCTTGCGATACCTCATTCACCAGATTGACCCATGCGGTTATGAATGTACCGACAGAACAGCTAAGTGCATATTGCCTCCAGCTGGGGCCGTGCTCGTCTCTTGCCTTAAGGCACTATGAAAGAGAATTATCAACGATACAGAGAAAGAGCAGAAGAAAAAGTGAGAGTAAATGATAAAGGAGATGATGAGAAAAGGACAGAAAGGAGAGACACTGAAAGATAAAGACAGTGGGAGCAGTAGTGTTCCAGTTGCATTTGTGTGCCATGGATTTATTTGGTATTGTTGCCTGTTTACACTCATGTAATCCTCTCCTCTCCCCTCTCCAGGTGGAGGATGACTGGAAATACGTGGCGATGGTCATCGACAGGATCTTTTTGTGGGTTTTTGTGATGGTGTGTGTGTTGGGAACTCTAGGACTTTTCCTGCAGCCACTCATCAGCTTTGTAAAATGAGACACTTTTTCTTTTCCATGTTTTCTTCTCTCTTTTTGTCTTCTTCTGTCTGTCTCTGTGCCCTCACATTTGAAATACTCCAGGATTTATCCTTCCTGCAGCTCTGTCACATCACAGAGCTGAGCTGATGTCTCCTTTCTGCTTTTTTGTCTCTCCTCCCTCTGTCTTTCTTCGCTTTGCTCCTCTACAATCAGTCAGCCAACCCTTCTAGCCCTCAGCTGTCCATTTCCTTGTATGACTTACCCTCATTTCCCTACTTTTCCTTTGCCTTGTGCTGTCAATTTGCGTAGGCTGCTGTTATCCTGTCTCTGCTTCCTCATCATCATTTTTTTTTCTGAAATGGTTATCACATCTGTTCTCCTCTCCTTTCCATTTCTCCCTTTTTTTTCTCTCCTGTGCCATGGTTTGACCTGCTGCTACCTGCAGCTTATCTCATTCTTTCCTTGTATCCATTCTCTGTATTTCCATACTGTGTGTTTTCTTATTGTGTTCACTCTGTCATTGTTATTGTTGAGTCTTATTATATGTTTAACACCGTCAGGTAACTATACTCCTCAAAAAAAGTTTGGAAAATTTCCTTTGGTCCATTGTTTTCCTTTAATAATACAATTGTTATTGTATTTTATGTTGATGGAAAGCCTTTACATTGAGGTACAACTTGTAAGGATTGTGCATTTGTGGAATGAGCAACACAGCTAAACAAGCGGGTAGCGCCCAAAACAAATGTGTCAAATTCCCCTCTTCCCCTGGAAGAAACCTTCAGTTCCTCAGTGAAGCAAGTGTGAGGAACCAGTCTTCTTGGAGTGTTGTCTTCCTGGGATGCCCACTTCATGGTCTGTCTTCGACTTCACCGGCATCACAAACCTTGGTCCTGCATTTGGAAATGTTCAGGCTTTCCAACTGTATGAAATACAAAACTAATTGGTATCATCAAAAGGGAGAAACTGACCGATTATTAAACCTTTTTAAACTTAAACGTTAAACTTATTCCATTAAATTGTTTCTATCAGAACCTCTTAAGATACAAATCACAGAGAGAATAATTTCAAAATATCATTTGTGTTTGCCGCATCATTACATGATAAAGCAGTAGAATAAATATGACACACCTTCAGTATGTCAGTGTATCATCTCTCTTAAGGCTAGATGCCATAGTTTTGGTTATGGGTTGTTATTATTCATCTGATTATAGGGATGTAACAACACTTCACAATACATGAAAAAAGACCCAAACATGGATCAATGCAATATAAAAAAATCTTATATCTATGAAAACAAAGAGAGAAGCTTGCTTTTCTTGGGAAAAGAACTGAAATAATTATCTTTGTTTGAAAGAAAAACTTAATATAATTCCCATTTCTTTGTAAAAAGATGGTATTTGTATTAGTACTACATGTTACTAGTAGCACTAGTCGATATATTTCACTGAATCACACAAAAAATCAATACTTTTTGGATAAAATCAAAATTTACTTTTGCTATTGTTAATCAGTCAGCAAAGAGTAAATGCAAAACAGTTTACCTGTTTATTCAGTTTACAATTAACTGAAGTTAAATGTAATCTAAAAACATGTTGATGTCATCAGTATTTCCTCTCACTTCCACAATTATTTTTACTGTGTTTTTTAAAGTATCAGTCATAACACACATCAGGAAAAAGCACCAACTTCACAGTTCTGATCATATAAACCATCTGTCCCCAACCTTTTTACAGCGTGGACCAGTTGTCATGAGGATGAGCCGTGTGCGAACAAACACTAATGATGGGCATAAAAAGTTGAACTCACCATAACCTCTGAAAAACTACTTTGAAAGCAACTGGAGTATCAGTACCACCAGACCTTCGGCTAAGTGTGGCTGTGTTTGTGTTAGTTTAGTTTTCTATTAAATGGATGCCTAGTGAGGATATTTTAAAATTTTAACAAACTTTAAAACAAGGAAACATTAACAAAAACTCTTTGTTTCAGACAGCGGCTGTAATAATGACAAGAAACGGACACATTCAGCTGAAATTTAACACTTGACAGAGACAATTTACCGTAACACTGGAATGTTACAATGCAGCGTGAAGAAAACCATTTCTAAAACTGTTTTCTTTAAGTTTGTTTTATATCCATTTGTCTTCAGCTGATCTATTTTTACTATTAATTACTTTAGGAGTTGTATTAGTAGGGGCTTCTGAATTGTCTCCCTCCTTACTAGGTAGCTGAACACAGCCAGAGCTCTCTCATATGCCTGTGGTATTCTCTTGTAACACACTTTTGTGGAGCCAAATATACACACAATTATGCTTACGGCAGAGCTTGATGAGTACATTAACACAAGATTAAACAGCAGATTTATTAGGCCTTACTTTTTCAGTCATCGTAGCTCTGACAGAGACAAAGATCCTTTGTGTCATGTCTCTTCCAAAAGATCCACAGCCTGGTTTAAGCCCACAGCTCGATAGTAGTTTAGACCCATGATGTAAACCCTTAAAAGATTCAACAAACACAACAGCAATAATCAACATATCTTTAAGACGACTACTAACAAACAAACAGTAACTTTTTTAAGTGTTGTTGGATGTGCCATTTGAAGCTCCACCATATGTCTGATCAGTATTTTCCAACAATCGCAGCATTGTCGCATCAAAATGGGGGCCCATTGGCCAAAGCCTTTAAAAGAAGTAATCCAAACACGCCACATCCATAAGATCCACAGATTGCTCCAAGTCTATAAAAAGAGCCTTTTATATATTTACTACAGAGGTTCTCAGGGAGTTCATTTTCTCATGCAGGTCAAGGAGCATTTCAGAATAAAAGCACATGTGGTAGAAACATCCTCTTTGTCTAGTCTCCAGATCTTCAATAACTTTCTAAAGTTCAGGAGGACATAAGCTCTTACTCAGGTTGTCTGCAACCCATCTTACCATGTAAGAATGGAGTTTGGGTCCCTCTTTTCTCTCAGGTAAACAAACAGACTTTGAGTAAAACACAATAAGACACATTTTAAAAATATGTTTAACAATATTTAAAGGAAGCTACAGGTTTGGTTTCCTAACATTTTGACTGATGTCCATCTTAATTCTTGATAAAACATCAGAATTTGCAAGTGATGTATGAGAGGAGATGTGTCCAGCCCTGATAATCATGCATGTGGTGGTGAGTTGAGTGTATTGTTACATCCCTATCTGATTATACCTGACATTATGTTGTTACTGAAGATGTTTAATGGCTGGCAGTTCTTTATTCACAATGTTTTTGTTTTTTTTTGTCTGCTTTTTGTTCACAGGTGTAAAAATTTGTAAAAAACATGTGAGTTATGCATGGCGACTGAGAGGGACAGTGGCTATGGCAGTACACACCTTTAAGGTTTTTTCCATATTTAGGTCACACAAAGTATGTTTATGCATCTCACAATGATTCACAACCTCACTGCAAACTGACAATGTATAGAAACACCTTGAAATGCACAATTTAGAACAAATCTGTATTAAATCCCAGAATGGCCAAAGTGTGTCAAACTACGTACTAATAAAGAAAATCCTGCAAAACCTTTACCTGAAGTCATGATTTGTGATGTTTATTGAAGAAGCTCGAGGAATGTCCTTTGGTTGTATTTGTCCTAACAAGAAGGACAGGGTAGGGAGAAGAAAAGTGTGGGTAGATCAGTGAATTCATCAAACAACAAAATACTTCCACTGCATAAAACAAATGCACTTTGTGGTAATAAATAACAGATTGAAAAAATGAAATTAACAATACTAAATTTTAAACTATACTTTTTAAAATATGCACATCCATTGTTTAAAAAAGCTATAGAAAAAAAAGATTATTACAGCTGTTAAATAAAAAAGAAAGAAAGCAGTTGTTTGGCACCTCCAAATAATCACTTTGAAAACTGTACTCTTGGATTTTATTTCCCTTTCATTTGGGCAACTTAGTGTCTCAAATATACAATTAAGGAGTCAACAGACTGTATATTGAACTGAACAGTAAAAATGGTATGCATAAAAACGTTTAAAATCTACAGAAGTGGTCATTCTGAAAGACACTCCTTAGATTAGGGCTGGGCAGTAAAACATGGTTGATATTGTTAGAATATATTTATGCCATGGGATTGATTTTTGCAACACTGTCATCACCAGTTTTAACAGACACATTATGTGGGCTATACTGATGCTACACCAATCGCTTGCTGCCTGGAACTACCAGTCATGGTGACAAATAAATAAAAGTTACATAAACCGAGTCAATGGTGACAGCCTGAACAAGCACTGATTGAGGGGCATGTTGAGGCTGTGTGTAGTGCTATTTGTCTTTAGAGTGAATGTAAGTAACTGCACAGCAAAGTGGTAAACACGCTCCACTCAAAGTTTTATGTCAACAAATAAGAGCAACAGAGAGTGAGTGTGCTTAAGAGCATCTCTGTCAGACTGCATTTTCAACACTGACTGTGTGCCTAAAAGGATTGATGCAGTTTATCTTGATTCAGCACTTGATTATGTGTGCGATACAACAGCTCGACTAACTGCTTACATGTTTTCAACAGATGAACTAACTTGAAGTTCAAAAGAACACAATAGCAAACAAAAGCTCTTGTTGTCAAATAGGTGAATGAAAAAGAAGTGACTTAAATTTATATAGACATACTCTCAAAAATTTGGAAATGTTATTTAGGTATTTCTCCCCTTTAATGGCATCAAATAGTAATGAATTTTATATTTTTTGAAAAGTCTGCTTAGTGACCTTTCTAAAAAAAATGTCACAAAAACCCTTGCAACTGGAAGACAGCTTTCAGTTCCTCAGTGAAGCAAGGGTGAAGAAATGGTCTTCTTGGGGTGTTGTCCTTTTGGGATGCCCACTTCATGGTCTGTCTTTGACCTCACCATTCTCACCAAACTTTGTCCTAAGTTTGGAAATGGTACCAGGGCTGACATCAAATAATGCTGACACTCTGCGTATCGGAACACCAGCTTCCAGTTGTAGGGGGCTTTGGCACAGTTATTCAAGCCCCTACCACATGCTTAGCCTTCTTGCTCTTTTCTCAGTTGCACAATCTTTACAAGTTGTACCTTGTTGTAAATGTGACTAATCAGACTCTCCAACAAAATAAAATACAGTACCAATTGGTTTTGTTAAAGAGGAGAAACAATCAACCAAAATAACGATTCCAAACTTTTTACGAGAGATATACTGTATATATACCAAGCCCTGCCTCACATTATTGAGAATTCTAAGCCTTCTTGTTACTTTAAACCAGACCTTTTGACTCAATTTTTTCTCATGAGCTTTTACAGGCTTTTAACAGTCATTGGAGAAATGAGTCAGAAGGGCTCAGTTTGAAAAGATGCACACACTTCATTTTTCTTTTTTACTCCTGGAAGTGTTACTCCTCAACAAACAGCACTAAAGGAAATTATCTGTCAGTGACAGATGGGAGGATCTGATGTCTTTTTTTCTTTATACAATAGTCTTATGACAGTGTAATTTTCTGACAGACCTGTGTTATCTACTGAATACTGATTTACCATTGTATGTGCAAAAATCTAAAGTACATTCTTATGACTCATCCAAGAAATACATGTGAGAAACTGAATGAATATTGCTCCGTCACCCTGACACAATCTTTCTTTGAGCAAGATTTTACACCAGCGATAACTGCAGCTGGGTCTCACAATCACATGGCTGGATTAATGCAGGCAGGTAGTTACAGTTTTGAGTTAGAGTGGGTGCTGCACAATGAGTTTAGCTGCTGGCTATCAATAATAATAATAATAAAAAAAACACTGGGAGAAATAAGTTGTGTAATGGCAGAGATATTATGATTAAAGGATATGTGATGTAGAAGAATGGAAAAAAAGAGAAGTTCAGCTGACCTCTCCACCCAAGTTAAAATAAAACTCTTACTGTCTATGCTGGACAGTCTGTCAGTCTAACTTAGACTCCTGGAGTGCTGAGCAGATACAGAAACTACATACTTGCTCAGTAACTCCAAAAAGGCTCTTTGACATAGGGCTGGGCAATTAATTGAAAAATAATCGAAACCGACATTTAGACGCTCCAATCAAAATGATTTTACTCATGTCGATTATTTTGATAATTTTTTCTGTGTAAGTCACGTGACCGCGTCCCCTCCATACAGTCTGTGTTCACTTTCGCCAAGAGCGAAGGACGCGCTGCCAACATGGAGGAGACAAGCGCACATCTATCAGAGGACCTTGTAGCCAAGAAAAATGTCATCTCAGTTGTTTGAGCACATTTTGGATTCTGTGCAGAGGACATCGAGCAGAAAGAAGTTAAGTGTAAATACTGCAGGCAGACCGTTTCGACGACTGTCGGTAACACCACCAATTTGTTCCAGCATAGCATAAAATAATCGTTCATTAATCAGAATCGAGGTAAGAGCTTCAATTAATTGTGATACTGAGATCAGGTAATATCGCCCAGCCCTATTCTGACATAATGTTCTTAAACCCTCCTCAAAACAAATATAGAATTAATGTAAATTCTGATGACCTTTACATAAACAGTGAAACAATAAACAGCTGGTCTCTGTTTAATGATGATATTAATCATAATAGCTCCACTGAATGGTTTCTTCTACAGCCGCCTGTAATAAAGTGTCTCAGGCTGGGGAACATCAACCTTCAGCTTTTAAAATATCTGGAAAATAAAATCCTGATGATCCAATCCAAAGGTACATTCTCAAGACTATGTTCAACACAGAGGTCAGTTAAAGAGACCCAAAATGTCCAGAACATTTATCATCTTAGTGTCAATATCATCTCCAGTGCCTTGACCACTTCAGCAACTTTTGCCAGTGAAATAAGAGGTATGTGTTTTCTTTTTTTTTTAAAGGGTAATAAAGGTGAAAACATGTGGTACTCTTTGCACTTCCCTTACCCCCCCTGTCTGACCAAACAGAGACTTGGTCAAGACCTTATCTTATTCCTAAGACATCACATGATATTTCAAAACTTTCTTGAGTCCAGTCTTTAATTATTTCCTGTCACTCCCGGTACTCCCTCTACATCCTGGTTTTGCCTCAGAGAATGCAGAGCTCAGCGTCAGCCTCTTCATAGGTTCACAGAAGGCCTCTGTCTTTGATCAAGCAAACCCCTTTATCACAAGTGTTCGCTGCTACATTCTCAACTTTCTATCAAAACAGTAAACTATGACCTACAACCACAGCTCCAACCAGACACCCCATCAGTGATATCATTTTGACGACACCCTAATTGAGAGTTGAAGACGTGAGTGACTGTGTGCTATTCCAGCTACCTCCAGTGCTACAGTACCTGGAACATCTGTACACGTCTAACCAGAGTGAGATACATCACTATCAGGGGTGCTTAGTCTATAGAAACTTAGGTTTTTTGAGCAACTGTGATTGTGAACATACCCTAGCAGTTATTTAAAAAAAATGTATAAACCTGATTTAAGGCAAATATGACCTCTTTACATCATGAGATTTTAACACCCAGTCATTGAAAAAAAACAGCTTTGCTATCCCAAAATAGCAAGATAAAGAAATTACAATCTCAAGAGCAGAATAAATGTCAAAGAAATGTACTTGTTATCATACCTAAATGAAGTAAGGTAATTTTATACTTATGTATGTTTCCTTAGGGCCTCTGAACAGAGCTGACTTAAGCAACAATCTTTATTTTTCCAACAAATATTTGCTAACTGGTGAACAGCTCAGTGATTCATTTTGGGCCCTGGCCTACCATTTTACAGCCACTGCCTCTTGCCAGATTTATGCTGCTGCATTAAAGCTTTGCTGTAGCCAACACGTAGACCTGAACTGCAGAATCCTACGCAAGTAGCCTGATGTGTACTTCCTAAAAATTGTAACTGCTCATTAAAATAATACGGACCACAAGCCCTGGGACAGGTCCACTGCCTGTATAGTGGCCAAATACACACAAAACATGTACTTTGCCTTAGCTGACTGAAAGTTTTACAGCTCAGATGTCTCGTCTCTTTTGCAATTAAGGCATCAAAACTCAACTGCTGCTTACTTGTGTTAGCTCTTACTCTTTTACTGGCTTCTAAAGTCTGTTTCTGTCAATGTGTATCTTGTATACACAGGCTGGGAACTTGTTAGGGCAAATCACACTGATCGATTTTAGCGGATAATTGCAGAGCGATGACGCCACAACAGCACAAGTTTACATACTCAACGCAGTGAGGGGCTCTCAGGCATATGTACAGCATAACCTAAACTCAGAAATGTAAAGTAACCTTTAGTAAGATATAAAGATTTAGTGCATCAAAAAGCCTCCCATTGTATAACTGAACAGCATTTGGTGACGGCCTCTTTCAGCACTAAAGACAAAAGTCCATAATGATGCATCACAAGTTCAGACATGACCATGAAAATTCCACTTGACTATTAACTAACCATCACAACTGATTAGACTGGCCATTTCCCTGCATTTTCTCCCTTCCTTGTGTCCCTCTCTCTGTGAGTGTTTCTCACACAGCATATTTTTTTGGAATCCCTCGAAGTAATCCTTTCCAGGACGCCTACAAGAGACTTCAGGAGGGTGTCATACTCTGATGATTTGTGCATAAAGGCCCACAAAAGCTGGAGCCTTTCATCTGTATCTTAGTCATAGAGGCAACTTCTCTGTCCCCATAGAGAACTCTAACACAGCTCTCCACAGCCAGAGACTGTGGAGTCTGCCCACATTAACTTGAGCATCTCACTTGAGCATCTCAACTTGAGCATCTCACAAACTCCTGTACTTGGCCAAAAAGGCCAAGTACAGGAGTTTGTCCCAGGACCAGTGCCAAGCACACAGGTAAGCCGAGCAGTGTATTTAGAGAGATGATGTAGCATATTCAAATCAAATTCTGATTACCCAACATTAAGAGGGGGGCAAGTCTTACCTCTAGATTCAAAATATGACAGAGACCAGGCCTATAGCTTCATGAAAGTCTCAGTCCCATGTCAAACCAAAATATTTATTCCCCTGTGCTGTTTCACCATCACTGTGAATGTCACAGGGCCAGAATGAGGAAAACGTTTTTTTCTTTATTCTGTCTTTCAAGTCGTCAAAGGCATAATTAAGGTGAAAGGGGAGCAAAGAGAGTCAGAGAGGGAGCACAGAGATTTGTGTGTACGTGACAGACACACAGTCTGTCACTGTCTGTACTCTCTTATAAAGCTATAATGCACTGTGAATTGACACCAGTATCATGTCCCTGTGGTATCAGTGTGTCTCTTCTGATGCAATGACACCAGAGTTTTGTTATGATGTTTTTGCATACACAGACATTCAAAGGTCTTTCATGCTCTGGTTGTCCCCGAGAGGGACAGGGTCTTTGGTGTACCCATGGGTCAAAGCTTGGCCAACGGATGCTTACAATAAAGTACCCATCTGACCCGAGGTGAGGTATGAGTAAAAACAAGAGGCCGTCAAAAGGTAAAGTTAAGAAGACTTTAAGGGCATACAGCTGAAAGAGGCCCTTAAAAATATTACAGTGTTGGTATTTTTATATATCACTTTGTAAACGTTTTACCATAGATATTAAAAATCTATTTTTCTCTTCACATACAAATAAAAACAGACTTTTCCAAGTTTTAATTTAAAAAAGACCTAATCTCCCATGAACAACTCCCATAAAACCACATTTAAGTAAAAAGGCCCTTTTGTACCATTGTTGGATGGTTTTTGTTTTGTTTATGCTTTTGCTGCACCAAATAGGGAAACATACGAACAATAAAAACATTTTAAATGCTTAAAGTGATCAAATTACTAGAAGGTTCTGTAGAGTACATATTTAAATTCACTATGTATCTATAATTTCAGTTTAGGGGTGTTTACTTTATTGTTTGAAGCGTATTTGTGTAATCATAATTGTCATGAGTGGTCTCTTACAAAAACATACCATATATTATTACATTACATTACATATTTATTTTTCAGTTTGCTTTATAGAGAATTTGAGAAACTGTGAGGAGCTGATGTGGGATAGGGCCAACTCTGATATATTTAATGGGGCCAAAAAAAATTTTAAGGGTAAAAAAAAAAAATGTAGTTACACCAATTTGCAGGTGTGGGTACGGGTAAACATAAACAAGAATACTCACCAACTGCAGGTAAGACAGAGGAAGAAAAAAGAGAGAGAGAAAAGGGAACGTTAGAAATAAAAGCGATCTGTATGTTTTCACTTCTCAACCAGCTTATATCTTGATTAGTGAAGCTCTCATGCTGCTTTTTGATCATGGTCTCTGACTGCCTTGGGTGCAAGTCTTGTTTGAGCACAGTGAGCCAAAGACTTAATAGCTTGTTAGGGCGAGGCAAGCTTGTTTTTGAAACTTGATGCAGACAAGCACTAGCAGGATATTTCATCAGTTAAAGGTCCCATATTTTGCTCCTTTTCTGCAGTTTAACATGGATCCTTGACGTCTTCATGAAACGTCAGTGACATGTTTTGGTCCAAAAAGCCTTTGAATAAAGCACAGCTACATTATTTCCACGCTCACAAAACCAATCTGTTCAGAACAGCTGGTTTTGAGGGGTTGTCGCCTTCATATGCTAATGAGCCAGAGCAGCATACATACGGCAATTCCCGATTGAGCAGCGTAACTTGAGCGAAGCGGGCACTCCAGCCGCCGCTTATAGTCCTGAACACATACAAACCCTTAAGTCACGCTACCACACACGGTTACAACAGCAAAGCTCTTTTCCCCCAAACATCAGAGGCTAATGCACAACATGCTAACCACAGTGGGATAGCCACAACTTTGCCTACCTTCCAGGCTAACATTAGCACAAATGGAGGGACCTGGGGTCGGGTAAAGGACTGATTATATTCAGCCAACTGTTAAACTTCTCTTCCTGAACACACACGAACCACAAATTCCTCTCGTTTAACAGATAACAGCAATCTGGTTTTCCCCAAACATCACAGACTAACGCACAACATGCTAACCTCGGCCTAGTCACTGCAGTGGGACTGATTACATTCAGCCAACTGTTAAACTTCTCTTGACTAATGTAAGAATGCTCATACATTGAAGTTTATCCTTCAGACTTTTAACTAGTAACATGAACATTGACCAACATGGTGTGCATTAACCTCTAGTTTACTTCACCCTGCTGTTAGCATTAGCTTGTAGCAATGAGCAAAATAAATACTACACAGCATTAAAATACTCACATTTCCATCATCAGGTTTGGCGACGGATTGTTGGTATTGAGCCCGGATTCAGTAAAAGTCTAGTTCCCAGTCCTGTGTTGAACTGACTGAAGTTGAAGAAACAGTCGACGTGAAGTGACTGGCACACACATACAGGTTTTAGCCGACTGTAGCTGCTCATTCCCTTCAAAAGTAAAATTAATCCACTGGGCCCTTTGGTCCTCCGAGGCTGGTAGCCTGTATGTGAAGATATATGTGGCTGTTTACAGCCAACAACCGAGCAGTGACAGCTTCTGAGCTTAGGCATGCTGAACACCGATATCTCGCTAAGAATATAAACAACATGGCTGCTCTTCACAGAGGAATCTCTCCAGCAGGGGGCATACTCAGGTAGACCAATCAGGTTAGGTATGCAAATCAAAAAATATACCTTAACAGTTTATCCAGAGACTCAACAGCTCGTCAAATGCCATGAGTTTACATTTATGCAGCCTGCTAAATACAGGTTTTGTTGTCTACTACCGTATTTTGTGGGCTGGGAGCAGGCCAAATACCCAAAAATGTGTTCAAAAGCCTTAAAAAGTGTTTTTTGCATAATATGTCCCCTTTAAAATCATACGGGATTTTTCAACATGAAAATACCTATACTTTATTTCACATTGCACTCACACAGAAACTTTTCAGCCCCATAGCTCATAGCATAACCTTATGGTACTTAATACAAGAGAACCAAAAGAAGGTGTAGTAGCTTCATTATCTGAGAAAAAAATATGTGTTATTAGCTGATGTCTCAGTTATAATGTTTGGCAGTGACTAGTTACTTGAACTATAAAACTGTAATAAAGTTACAGCAAAAGTTCAAGCAGGAAGACCTAGGAGCTCATTTTAGTCTCTTCTCATCCATGCTATCACCCTGCCCTTCTGCTCAGTTGATTCAGATCATCAGCTCATTAGGGGCATACACTAGATTAAGCTCTGAGCCAACCAGATCCTGCCCCAAACAGTCCAGCCAATCATCCTGCTGCTTTCATAATTTTAAATCATGTCTTTGCTCCTCCACAGTCAGTGTGGAGGCACCTCCAATCGTCTCATCAGCGTCCAGGTTCAATTCCTCAGAAGCCTAACACCTTACCTAATCCTGTAAGCCTCATGAGCACTTCAGTCCACTGCATCAGGGTCCCAGCAAGCTGCTCAAAAGTCTACTCCTCCTCATATCCTGTATTCCTCACAACCACCAGTTACTAGACTCCAAGGGAGTATCCTATCTGGTATTGGCCCTCAGTGCCCCTGAAGTACACCAAGACGTCACAATGGAGTCTAGAGAGATGCAAATAACAAAAGACAAATTTTCAGTCATACTGTTGGTGAGACCCAGGTGAAACTTAATGCTAGGTGATGATGAGTGTTGTACAAGGGGTGTCGGTTTGAACACCAATGAAGCAGTCATTCTTCCTTGCTCTGAGGACTTGAGCTTTCAAACTCAGTGCAGTGCAGATGATCACATTTGTGTCCATGTGTGTGTGGGATTGTGTGGTCTGCAAACAAATATGGAGCATACATAAAACACACATACAACCAATTTAGGAACATAGTTTACTTACTAATTCTCATGGATGCACACAATTAGACACTCAGCATGACGGGTAGTAGTAAGGCAGTGAACAGTATATTCTCATAACTTTGACCTGAATTCAACAAAGTGGGATAGACCTGAGCACATGGGCTCAGGAAGGGACAGGCTGGGACATATTCACGCTCAGAGCCTTTTGTACATGTACACACTTGTAAAATAACTACTTATTCACTGAAAGTTGGTCTCTCCTGATTAAAATAATATTAATTTATATATTGTGTACTGCAAGGATTAATAGTCTTAAAACTGTGAAGTCCCTATCCTTGCTGTAAGGCTAAAACCTCTTGTCTTCAAAAATTGTACTTATCTGGAAATGGAGAAAAAATGCTTGAAAAACTGGATGAACAAGTAGAGTGTTTTGTTAATTAGATTTGTTTTGTACATTTTATAGGTTTAAAATTTACGAAAGTCATTCATCAATGTGTAAGATTACTAAAAGCACTGTATCTTTAGAAAAAGGAAGGTTATTGAATATGGAGGTAAAAGGTTTGTGCCAAAAGCCAACAATATTCTAATTAATATAATGCTTCATTAATTACTTTTTTCCTGGGTGGCTTTTGCCATGGTGACATGTACATTGTTGGGATTCGACTGATTCTGTTATTTTGTATTTTGTTCCCCTCTTAGACCTCCTGGTGTTCCCTGTTTTACTGTCTTGCCCCTGTTTTTGATCCTAGTTAAGTTACCTGTTTTGGTGTCCTGTTTCCCTTGTCTCTCTTGTTTCCTGTTTTATTTTGGAAACCCCGTGTTCCTCGTGGTGTTTTCCGGCCCTCCCTTCTGTGTGTCTCTCTAATAATGATTCCCTCCACCTGTGTGATTGTTTCACCTGTGCTTGGTGTTCCCCTGGTGTATTTAGTCTCTGCTTTCTTTGTTGTCTTTGTTGGGTCATTCGTCTTCCTCCTCACCATGTCTCCTGTGCTCCCTCGTGTTTCTCCAGAGTTTTAAGGTAGTTTCTGTTTTCAGCCTGGTTTTTTGTTGTAGCTTTGTTTTGGATTTTTCTGAGCTTCTGTTATGGACTGAGTTTTGATTTTTTTTTGGACTTTTGATCCCTGGTTAGCTTAAAATAAAGCTTTTTCCTTTTCTATCTGCAGTTGGGTCCAGCTCTTTGATTTTGTTAGTTTCCTTTGGGTTTAATTTCCTGACATACATGTTGTGACCAGTGAGAAAGTTCAAACCAACATGAAGGAGGAAAGGGACGGAGTGAGCATTCAGCAACTCATAGTCGGCCATCTTTATTTTCTGTTTGTTTTCTTGATGGTTGGAAACAATATTGCCATCTCCTGTAAAGTTTGCTGTAGAGATGAAGCATTTTTTTCAAAGAGGTAAAACTATTTTTAAAAGTTAAGCAACTACTTGAATTTGATACTAGACAAAGCAATGTAACTTCATTTATAGATCACCATTAATACTTGCAGCAGCAGCTTAAAGTGCTTCCAGGGCAATGCTGAGTATGTTTTATGATCTGTGGTGGCCAGTGTTATCCTGTATGCTGTTGTGTGCTGGGGAGGCAGGCTCAGGGTAGCTGATTTCAACCGACTCAACAAACTGATCTGCAAGGCCAGTGACCTTGTGGGGGTGCAGCTGGACAGCAGTGTCAGAGAGAGGGATGCTGTCTAAGCTGTAGGACATATTGGAAAATGCCACATACTCTCTCCACGACGTACTGGCCAAACAGGAGCACATTCAGTGCCAGAATCATCCCCCCATTATTCACCAAAGAGCACCACAGGAAGTAATTCCTGCCTGTGGCCATCAGACTGTATAACACCTCCCTGTGAAATGTTATTTAATCGGTTGACCCCAAGACTCATACACTTGCTTCACTCATTTGCTGTTAAATTTCTGTTTGTTATTATGCCCTAAGTTTTACTCATGCTGCTTAAATTTACAGGCTCCCAATTGTAACTCCCATACTCTGATATACTTTTGATCATCTTAATTTATCTTTATTGCAATACTCAGTGCAATATCCCTACTGTCAAAACTGTGCATTTATATGTATAATAATAATGTTATTATGTATATTACAGACTATATTGTTAAAAGTGTAAATTCTCTGTGCCTCTTAAAAAGTCTCACTTCTACTTTTTTGTGATTAACTTTTTATGAAATTTTAACATATAATAAGGACAAACACAAACTATGTACACATTGCCATTGTCATGAAAATAAATACACACATAAATAAATAAATAAATAAATACAATTCCAAAAAGTGTATGCAGCATCTAGTTCATAAATTGGTGGTTACAATAGTTCAAGTAAAAGTGGATTTGATAAAGTATTGATCAGAGATACCCAGGTTTGTACAGTGGATGCCTGGGTCTTGTTAATTCCAGCCAACAATTTTTTTATTAGGCAGATGTCTCTGAAATGATCAAACCATTCTTTTATTGTTGGAGGGTTAGCTGAATTCTTTCAGCTATTAAACTACTATTGTCTCTGAGGATAAAGTCATCAAATAATGGTTAAGAATCATGTTTAGGAATTCTAAAGTTAAGAACTTTTTCTAGACACCTCACAATTCTACGATTTGGTAACCCCTAGGAATGTAACATTTTAGAAAACAAATCATAAAATATGGTAGACACCAATCCAGTAGACTTTTGTTGTGGGTTTATCCAAGTATCCAGCGGGAGAAAGGACAAAAGAAGGCTACTGCATTCTGTTGGGACGGATTGATGCTCTCCGTTGCAGGAATAAAAAACAAAAGAACCAGGTAGAGTAGAGAATGGCGATCCTTTAACTGTAATAATGAAAGTAGTCTAAATGTCTAAAAGTCTGAATGTCTGAGTAGCCTCATTGAGGCCCAGCTTTCATTGTAGTAATGGCCAGAGTCCTGTAGCAAGTTGTAAATTTGTCATATTGGGGAGCAGTTGCATAGTTATGCCCATTAGCTGTTATGCTCTATTGACTCATAGAGCCAATCAATACTGAATCAAACTTGAGTGATTTTGACTTAAGGGAGGATGAAGTTCCTGTGGATGCACAGGTTTAACTTTATAAACCGGAGTAAAGAACAGGAAGTTCTTGAGAATGAGATTCGGGGTGGAATCAATTTGCACATGCATATAACCATTCACTGTATCATAAAATCCTTTCTGTAGGGAAAAATCTAATTTTTTTTGCCAAATCTCAAATCTGTCCTAACACACTTTCATGGCTTGGCATAACGTGAAACTCATGAATAACTCAATGAATGACAACAGCACAACTATCTGAGCTCCTTCTTCTTAAAGGCGCAATTCTACTGGGAGCCCTTTTAGCCACTTTACTGACTAGTGTCAAGTATCTGAAACAACCCGACTACAAAAAAAAATTATGGGGAAAACTGTGTTTGGGAGCTCACACTTTTTTTTAATATTTGGGTGACTTCATAAATCGCAGCATTAATACAGCAGTTAATTTTAATGCTTAACTTAAATTTTGTATTTGTGGGTGAACTGTGATAAATCTCTACTGAGCACTGATTTTTCACATTTTCTTATTGAAAAATATTAGACATTACATTATTAAAACTCCATTTTGACCCTGAGAAAAACTATCAGTCTATTGACCTATCGGATTATGCAAATTACTTTTTCTCTTGATTTCGTTGTGGTAGTGTCCAAACAGGAGAAGCCAAAGGTCATCAAGACACAAATCAGTTACCTGTCATTTCTCCAAAGAATCGGAAAAGAAGCTCAGTATGAGAGATGTAATGTGGCTCTTTGTGACATTTGAGACCAAGACTGCTTCTAAAAAATGACACAAAAAAAACATTAATTGCAGGTAAATATTTAGAGGAAAAAGTGCAAATAAAATGTACTGTAAATATTTTTTGCAGTAAGTTTCTTTACATCATCTAATTGTTTTTCTCCTTACAGTGGACGCTTGATGGAAGCATAGTAAGATGTGAAGAGGCTCGTTCATCATTGATCCATGTGTGATCTGGATAAAATTAAGTGAGATTCATCTTTAGTTTCAAGTGTTTGTTTCGTCTCTATGGTTAAACAGCTTTTGATACAAGACTCTGACATCATTAGAGCATAAATATTGTTAGCAAAGGTTGTCCTGAGAAAAATTGTTTTGACTTTTTTGTGCTCGAGAGGGTTGAAGTTCTACATTCATTATTATAAACAAAAGGACAGACTAGAAATAGACAATTGTTTAGAGTTACAAGGGTTAAAGCCCCGGCAGATACATTTACATATTCTGTGTTTGCAGGTATTGCTCCTGTTGTAGAGCCATTGCTTCTATGTAGGGCAGTTTTGAGATTTACCGTTAACATGCATTCCAGCAGATTCAGGTGAGTTCAGTTCAGACAGGAGATGAAGTTGGATGTCCTACTTGAGGCAGCTGTTTGGACACGCAGTCTGACATCCTGATGAAAAACTGTGTGTGGCCCTAACTGAATCTCCAAAGCTAAAGCACAGCAAAGCATTTTTCTTTGAAGCTTCCCTTTTTTTTTCTGACTTATCCCTCTTCCCCCCCCTCTATCAAAGGTCACGAGTGAGTCTGAATGTGCCTGTCAGCACTGACACACACGCACACACATAGAAAGTTCGGGGGGAGTTAAGGCACAGCTCTCTCCCCCTCCAGTCAGATTGGAGTCTGACTCTAGCTTTGAATCGGCACAGCCCCTGGCTCCCAACAACTGCTCACATTTAATCCACAATCCTAAGCACTGTATGAGCATGTGCGCACTCCTGCATGTGCATGTGTGCAGTTCAAGACGGGAAGGGGAAGATTACACACATCACCTGAGGAAATAAGAATAAGAGACATAGAGATGAAGAGGCAAGGAGAGAGACAAGATAGTGACAGAGGGACGGCATCTTCATGGGTGTCCATACGTGCACGCGGCAGCATTCCACTCACTTCATGCGGATTATGGGATGGATGGAGTCTAGTTATAAACATGGTGAGGCAGCAGCTGTACAACATCCACACACAGTATCCAATCAGTCTCAGTCTGCTGCATGACAGGGTCATATCAACGCCTTACTGCAGCAGAATGAAGAGATCAGCCAGAGAACCAGCAATTCCAGCTATATTTGGACCATATATTTGTGGCAATTTTCCAAAATAACTCTCCTTAAAATTTGTGAGTTCCCTTCAAAGTTAAACTAAAGAAAAGAGTATACAAACCAGACACAGTTGTTGTTATTTCAAAGTTGCATTTTTAAAAAAAATCTGAGCTAAGCTCCAATTTCTCTCAAACAAACACATTTCACTTGGACTTTTTTGATGTCGCTTATGTAATATTTTAAGACAGACAAAAAAATTGGCCACTTCTGCAAAGTGGCAGCCACTCTAATCTCGATTTGTAACGGTGTAAGTTTGAAATTTTAAAGCTGTGGATGGTTCTTGAATGATTGGACTTCAAGTACTTGGTGGCAGCCGAAGCAAAGCAGCAAAGCTCTGGGTGCTAAATTGAGGGATAATACATTATTAAGCCAGCCACATGGATGAATATTTTACACGATTCTTCTCTCTTGATGCTGACTGCGAGCATCCAGCTCCTAGATAGCAGGACTTCATGATGACAGACATGGAACAGCATGGGAGTCTGTTGTAATGGAATTGGTTTTTCAAACACTCAATAACAGTTGATTAGTTTTCTAGCTCTACATCTTTTTCAAAATTTAAAATGCCTTGTTTAGAATTTCTCCTCTTCCTTCAGTCCCCTTCAATTTTCCACCCTTACTCTTACAGCAGTTGTTATTGCACTTGGCCTCACCAAGAAGCAAGGCTGCGTGGAGGGGACATCTGCAGTGGACCATCAAAGCATGCTGGGAAAAGCAAGGATGGGGTTGGAGGGTGAGATGGGGGCATATCGCAGAAGGGTGGATGGTGAATTAGGGTAGTCTCTTGTGTCGTCGGGAGCAGAACGGTACGTGCCTGCAGCCAGTCGACCGTGGATAAGTAAAGGAGACTCTCCTCTAAATAATTCATTCCAATGGGAGCCTACTCAACACACAGACACACACACACACACACACACATGCAATGTACTCTCATGCACATAAATGGTTGCTTCTTGCTGTAAAACACACACCCACTCTCATGCTCACAAAGAGCAAGCTTCTAATTTTACTCTCTGATGAATATTTATAGATGGATGGGGAAACATTGTTTTAGAATTAAAAAATGAACATTTTAGTGGAGCATTAAAAGTGCTTCCAGCAGTTTTATTGGTGACAGCTCACATTACTTTATTGTAAATTCTAAAATTATTCTTGCTATGCACAAATTATTTCAACCTGATGTGTCATTAAAAGAAGTTAGGTAAAGTACACTGCATTTTAAAAGAATGAGCACCAGAAAAATGTCATAAATGTACTTCAAATCAATGTTATTTTCTGCTCTTACTGAATCAACATTTTCATAAAGTTCAGCTCTAGACATAAAAAAGATAGAATATACACTTTCAGATGTTTAATCATTCATTTGCCTCTTTAATACATATGCTGACATTTTTACAGGAAAACATACACAAAAACAAGTTGTTTCTAAAACACTCAGTTTTAAAAGGTGAATCTTGATAACAAAGTGCAGGACAGGTGTGTTCAAACTACAGCCTGGGGGTCAACTGAGGCCTGTTCTTCATTTTAAAAAGGAAACCCGGCTGTGAAGACAAATAGTCATAAATATGCTTTTATGTTTATCTAGAATGTGTTGTTAAAAAAGCACAAAGAATTGTTATTTTTTTTTAAATTGCAATTTATAACACATATTTTAACCTATGGACACAGCCATTGATTTACTAGCGCAATGCCTGCTGGGTTCATGACGTTATAGGGTTGCTCTGTGCCGAACCGCTACGTTTACTCACTGGCAATCAGGAGCGAGAATACCATAATAATGCCACATTGTGCTACTTTTGGGTGCAGTTTTCAGTCAAAGGGAAACAAGGGGAGTGATGTAAGTCTACACAGCCTCACCAGTAACAAGAAGAGAAGAAAGGTGTGGGAAATCGCTTGTGGGCATAACTTCTATAGGACCCTCGGCTATGTTTTCACCACTTCTCTCCAGATGCAGTTGATGCGTTTAGCTGAGCCAAGCTGCTGAAAGAACTCACAGGTGCTGCTAGTTACATAGACTAAAGCCAAATGCCTTTCCTACAGTTTTCTCACACAAACAGACAAATGAGGGATGTCCGCTGGAGGAAACGCCATAGGCAGGAGATGCTGGATGTTCTCCTGCGAGGATGTCAACAACTCACTCCTGCAGATGAATCAGTCAACACAGCAGTCCGTAAGTCTACAGACTCGTCGTCAGCTTCCTCTGAGATCGTGGTCATGCTCGATGGTTCGCCATCAGCTACATCTGCAGGAGCAAGTTGTTGACATCCTCGCAGAAGAACACCAAGCGTCTCCTGCCTAAGGCATTTTCTTAAGCATGTCTTCATGCTCGGCACAGTGCAACCCTTACACGTCATCCACCCGGCATGCATTGCGCTCGTAAAACAATGGTGGCGTCCGCAGGTTACAAAAATTGCGATTTTTAAAGAAATAACAAATCTTTGTGCTTTTTTAACAACACATTCTAGTATTAGATAAACATTAAAGCATATTTATGACTATTTGTCTTCACAGCCAGGGTTCCCTTTAAAGCTTAAGTATTTTGTTTATTTTGTGTGTCACTGGCCCAAAAAATATGACTACCATGGCAAGCATCTCATTACTGAATCTGCATGAGAGGCTGTTAGACATATGTGCCCTCCTTGCTCTGTTTTAAGCCATTAGAAAATCTACCGAGGGACACCCACTTTTTGGCCAATCATGGCCCAGTTCAGGGACAGAGCTCTTATTGGATCCTCCTATAACGTGTATGTGCTGGTTATAGCCAAATGAGCTTTAGTTGTTGTTTAGATTGTACAAATAATGTTATTTTATGAAGGGACATGTGTTTTGTGGCTCTTTTGTGACTTAATTACATTGGCATAATGCTAATGGTTGCTAAAAGCACACAATCACAGTGGGTTAGTTAGAGGGAGGGGGGAGTAAAATTGATTCCACTGCAGTCTCATTCAAGTTACAATACATGCCCCAGCTTTAAAAAGCCCATAGCTTATCCTAAAAATAAAAGGAAATGTGGCTCGCATTATAACAAAAAGCTTTTGCTATATGGTTGACTATGTCAGTGATAATAAACAAACTGATATTGATATTTTTGTGCTGAGTCATCGAAAAGAACAAAAAAAAACATGCTGATCCTTGAGGTCTCAATAGGAGATGTATCAGAAAAACGTCCATGAAATCATTACATTTTGATATTATTTTGCACTTTTGCTGCATTTAATATTTTTACCACCCCAAGTCCTGCTCATATGAAGTTAAATCTCCTTGTATTTGTACATCATGCATTGATATTGAGGAAAAACCTTACAAGAAGTGATCATTGCCCCTTCAAAAGTAATCTGTCTTTTTCGATTAACATAGCCTAAACATGTCAGGACAGGTCAGTGGAGCAGCAAGTGATGTTGATTCACAGCAGTGAGTTTGATGCATTGACTTGACGGTTGGATGGGGTCTCTCTCCATCTTCGGTTTTCTCTCAGTATCCTTTCACAGACCAGTAACATGCTCCTTGGGTTAAATTGTGATTCTGATGTGCATTAGGTGTGAGTGTGTGGATGCTTGTCTGTCTGTAAGTGTTGTCCCCTTGATTAGCTGGTGACCAGTCCAGGGTGCACCCTGCCTCTCCCCTAATGTCAACTGGGCTAGGCTCCAACCTCATAAGAATTAAGCTGAGTTTATAAAGGATGTCAAAGAATATCAGCAAAACTTAATGGGTACTTCTTTTCCTTGTTACCTCCGCCAAGGAGGTTATGTTTTTGGGAGGGTTTGTTTGTCTGTCTGTCTGTTAGTTAGTTAGCAACATTACTCAAAAAGTTATAGATGGATATTGATGAAATTTTCAGGGAATGTCCGGATTGGAACAAATGATTAGATTTTGGAAGCGATCTGGATCTCCGTCTGGATCCAGGAATTTTTTAAAGGATTCTTTAACATTGGGAGATAGGGCCATTTTCAACATTTCTGCACATAACTCCACAAATAATGGTCAGGGCACTTGGGAAAAAAATACAGGACAAGTTTCTAACATGCTCTGCAGTATATCAAAGACTGATCCGGATAAAGGAATAATTCCGGATACTATGATCCAGAATGTGAAAAAATAGGGGACCTTTGGAATTTTCATCATAGGAAGAGAACAAATGAAGCTATAAACACGCAACAAACACCATTAAATAGCCAAGGCATTGTGGAATTTGGAAGGCGCCAACGGATTTGCTGTATCTTCAAAAGCTAGGGAGCTAGAGCCAGAAGAAAACCGCCATAAAGGAAAATTAGATTTTTGTGAATAACTTCTGAACTAATATTGATATAATTATGAATCCAGTTGCTAATGGTATGTTTTCATGGTCAAGGAATCTAAAAATGTAGTTAAAATAAATGTGGGACTAATATTTATGGTGCAAATGACAAATAGGGGCAACTGTGGCGCTTGGCGGAGGTCTGCACTCTCCGAGTGCTTTCTAGTTTTGCATTGTGTTGGATTAGAAACAAAAATTCACTATTGAAGAGAATTTCATGTATTTGCCCTGGGAAACCAAAGTGAAAATGTAATGTTATATCAAAATAGAAGAATTTATGTTTTATGCTGTAGTTGCCAAAGGATAGTACAACAAACAAATAATAAAAAACCAAAACAACAACAAAAAACAAGTATAATGGGTTTTAAATGTACCTGGTTTTTGGCTTTAATAGACCAAAATGTGATTATTTTGCTAACAAAGAACACCATAAGTCTGTCAAATCAAATTAAGTTAAAATTACCATAACATGTAATAATGATAAAAATGAAAAGGTAAATGCACACCTCCGTTTAATTGCATATCACATGGATTATCAATGACAAATTAAGCCTAACAAAAAATATGCCTGACCCCAAAAGGGACCTGAGGGATAAGTCACTATACGTTTTGTTTTACTTGTATATATGACTGTCACATTTACATTCAATACAAACCAACATTTCTGAATTTAATATCTCATTGATAGTGACACTGAGTCCATCATTGGCCAAATAATGACTCTGTCATGCAGTATTATATTTGTCTCTTTCATGCAGTGCACACAGCATCTTGTGCTATACACAGTAGCATTAAAAAGGAGACTGCAGGAATTAAAAAAAGATGAAGAAAATGAAGACCTGTGTGCAACCTGCTTCTTTATGACAACTGCCACAACATCAAGCAGGCACACTAACTCCTGCTGAGCTGAAGCTTCAGTGTTTGTACTTCGAGAGAGACAACCTGCTGAGAGCTGAAGAGATTAAAGAAAGCCAAGCAGACACCAGTTAGCTTACATGCAACAATATTTGACACAAAGAGGAATAAATAGAAGGAAAAGGTGGAAAAAAGTGGGATATCACATTTTTTTCTTTTTTGGTCTGGGGTAGGATTTAATGCAGTAATGCTATGCTTTCACATAACTCTTTAAAAGCCACTGAAGTGTGAGTAAGACACATGTATGACCACACACAGGCTATGAGACTTTAAACCAACACTACGTAGTTTTTTCCACCCTAGTATAATATTTCTAGAATCATTGTGATGGTACATCACCTTACAACAGGTTGAATGACACCTCTGTCATTGTCTGAGGGTCTGTATCACCTTCACTGGCACTAAGTAACTTTGATGCGGATGGTAGGAACACTTTCACACTAAAAAACTACAAATTTTTACTGCTTTGACAGCTTTACGGCATACGTCACTCCCCCTCGAGGCCAAAGCTAAACGTTGGAAAAGGAGAATATAAAGCAGTTTCTGAATTTTCTTTAACAGATTTAATGAACATAATTTAGTTTTAGTAAATATGCACTTATTTTCCTAATGGAAATAGGGACCTCTGGCTCACACTTCTGCATTGGGGGTGGCGGTAATTCTCCTCTGACGTTGGATGCCACCCGCAGTTAAACAAGAAGAAGAAGAAGAAAGCCAAAGGTAGAGTTGTTATCATGGCAGAAGCAGCAAAAAACCCGAAGAAAAGACATGTTTTATTGGAGGAGATGAAAAAAAGAAAGAGGGAGAGTAACAAGCTAAATGCCCGGACAGGGCTTAACATTGGCCCAGCGTTCACTCGCTGGCATGAGCTGAAAGACGAGGAGGGATGTCCGACCGATGCTGATTTAGCCCTGTCATTGTTGGACTTGTAAGTAAATGATGATTTATTAGAAAAGAAACATGATCAGACTGTACCTTATCAGTCCACATGGTTTATTCGTCTCTTGGGTCGTCCTGTGGGCTCGCTTCTCCTCCCTCTGTATGTCAACAAATGCACGTTGGTGTGAGGTGCTCTGTTTTACAACCATGCAGTTACATTTAATGACCATAGAGGCCCCTAGAGAGCTGAAAGCCGGAATCTTACTTAGTGGGGCTTTAACTTGTAAGTATTCCAACAGGAGGGAGAGGCAGATGTTTACACTGTGATCTCCATTTAAGTAACTGAAGTGAATCATTATGTTTTCCATTCATAGGTATGCTTTCTTTAAAGGGCAAAACGTACAGGGGTAATTCAACAACCCAAATAATTGTGTGATGTTTGGACATCAGGTCATCTTACGCTGGCCTAGTTTTGGTGGCCAGTGATTGGATTAATAGTCCTAACTTCCTCAGTTTTAATTTTAATGCTTTAATGATTATCGAAATGATGAGAAAATGAATAAGAATGATTAGAAAAAGGAAATACACCAGTTTCACCAATACACACCATCTTCATCAGTGTTAGGGTGAGGAGGCCCTGACCCACATGAGGCTGTTTACAGGCTTTATGACACCTCCACCAGTTCCACACATACTTATGGATACAGACAAGAAAAAAGAAAAAAATCTGATTACATTTACCATGTATTTGCAATTCTGTAAGAAAAATGTCTCTACGGCACAATAACTTCATAAAAAATATAACATTACATATGTGTTTAGTACTGTGTAAAATCCCCCCAATAGGTTGGTTTATGTCAACCTAAATCTCAGTCCACCCAGCAGAGGTTTTTAGACCCGTCTACTGCAATGTACAGCAAACAACTTATGGTAGTTGTCTTTATACTGTAGCAAAGTTGATCAAAATCACTTTGGCTAATAAAGTTGCTTCTGAAATTAACCTTAATCAACCCCACTAACCAAAACATGGGATTAGCCCTTTAAATGTTTATAAAAACATATAAAACAATGTTATACCACGTCCTAATTGAACACAAGCATTGGATGTCATGTCACATCGCACACCTACTGTCCACACTGCTTCCATTAAAAATGTAATTCCATCCACTTTGCATTCCCTTGTAAACAGTACATCAAGTGCTTTAGCTGTACAGCAGGAGAAATGATCATGGAGTGCTGTCTACTGACAAGGGGCATTCTCAAAGGCCGATAACTACACAGCACTCTGTGAAGTAAAGTAACTCTGACATCTCCACTATTTTAAGCAAATAAACAAGCTCTGCTGTGAGATAAAAGTCAAATAAAACCAAGAAAATTCCCCCAGCACACCTTAAGATCCCTCTTTCCCCACCTTTGTCGCAGTGGATGCACGACAGAAGGAAAAATAGAGATGGGGTGCAGTCGAGGCAAAAACGCCACATCGGGTAACATTGAGTTGTATGGCTTTGGGCAGTTTGGACAGCCTTATGTGATTCATTGTAGTTTGTTGGAATTTACTGCTGACTCTCGATTACGTCACTTTCAGTTCGGACAAGGTGTTAGGTGTGTTTGTTTCACATTTACAGGCACTTTCTTCTCCCCTATGCAGCCCTCTCCTCCTCTCTTTTTTCCATCCTCTTTTAAAATTTCCAAATGACGTAAAGTATTTCATCAGCAGTTTTTTTTTCATTAAAGTATGTAATTACCTGTTTCTCCTTCCACAGCCTGCTTTGATAGATAACGAGAAAGCTCTTTTTCACACGTTCCAGAGCAATCAACTCTAAAGTTTTAAGAATATACAGTAATGTGCACTAACTGATTTACTCACAGATCAACAATATAAAAATGTCTTAAAAACAAGACAGGAAAAAAAGAAAAAGCAAATGCAATAGAAATGTAGAGAAAGTTTTTATCAGGGATGTATGTGTTTGTGTTAGCTTGTGTCACCAAGTGAGGGACATAAGGGACAGAGAGTGTGTTACTTGGAGAGCATGCAGTATGTAATATCTGGGAAATCAGTGTACTAACCATAAATCTACAAAGACTTGATGCCTGATTAAAACTATATATGTGGACTGGATGTTTTATTCCTAAATAATATTTATTATATTGAGTTTGATGAGTTAAAAAAAAACAGGCAAAGCATCCCCCACAGCTGGTAATGCCCTTCACACTGCACATGTTCTGTGTACAGGGAGGGGAGGACCTTATCAGTGTCCATGGGTGCATCACAACTTAGCTCAAAATACAGAAGCTCCGCCCCTGCTTTTCAAACTAGCATGACTCAGCTACAACAGGGCAAAGGAAAATGGCTCAACTTTCATCCAGGGAGAAGTCAGACAACTTCTCATTGAGTGGGCATTGGTGGCTCACTCTGGTAGTGTGCTCCACTAGTAATCAGGAGGTTACGGTTTCAAGCCCAGTTCCAGTTGTCACATGTGGATGTGTCCTTGGGCAAGACACTTAACCCCAAGTTGCTCCCACTGCTTTGTCAGGAATGTGTAAATGGGTTTGAAAGGGCATGGATCTGTTAGAAAATGATTATGGACAAATGATAGCTTTTGAGAACCTTCAATGAGTGAATGTGAGAGTGAATGGGTGAAGACAGGAAGATGTGACCTGCAGTGTAAAAATGCTAGAAAAGCGTTAGAAAAGCTCAAATCCATTTATCATGTTTGTCTATCTTTCCTTCATTGAAGGCATCTATGTGTTTATCAACTAACAGGTCTTTCTTCCCCAGACCTGTCCTCAGAAAACAATCCATGAATTAATGAGGAGAAACCATTCATAATGACAGTGTTCTTTAACTGGATACATTTGTTTTCACCATCCATGAAAACTCTATTATTTTGGAAGCTTGCTTTTGTTTCAGTTGAAGTAGCCCATTCATAGTTTTCAGGGAAACTAATAGCTATGGGGTCTGTCTCAGAGAAGAGATCTCAAGGTAATTCCTCAGAAGAACTTTAAGGAAACAGGCTTGTACAGCCTTGAAAAGGGGAAGCTGTAATTTCTGCAGTTAGAGCCCATTCAAAATGTAACTCTCCATCCATGAGGCTATAAAGGATGTTTTGCAGTCAGTATCTTGGCTGCTGTCAAAGACTGTAACAAACATTTTGTCCTTTTTTGTTGTTTTTAAACTAAAGTTTTAGTTAATTTTTCCTTTTGAAAACTCAATTTCTCTTTAGTTTTATTGAGAGAATTTCTTTCTGCTTATAGTTTTTTGTTATTTAGTTAAAGGTGCAGTGAGTAGAATTTGGCATTTGAGCAACATCTATCGTTTAGATTCTAGAACCGTGACCAAAATGTCACATCGCTGAGCAACAGAAGCCTGTGAAGACCAAAAGGGATCATGAACACGGCATCATTTACTAAAGTGACAAGGTTTGTAACCATTATTTTTTTTAGATTATAGGTAAGTTGTTGTCCTCTCTCCTCTTCTTCGCCTGCATTCCAGGTAGATTTCAGAACCAGCGGACAGATTCGCATTTCGTTCTCTTTGTCCCTAAAATCAACCCGTAGACAACATGGCAGATCGTTATGTCGGCCTACATGAACACAGCCCGCGGTAATGTAAATTTTTTGAAGCTTTTTCTAACTAAATAAAAATAAAACAAACGTTTTATGGGGATGATTGTACCCCTATTTTGATGGACTTTGCGTGGAAATATTATATCCTATATTCACTGTTTCTGTTCGGCGAAATGCTGCCAAATTCTACACACTGCACCTTTAAATAGTTACTTTGTAATTATATTCTTTTCTACACACGGCATTGAGTTGTAGGCAAATACTCTTGTTGGAGCTTTCCAGTTACTTTGTCCATCACTTCTGTGCTGCCTCTTCTTTTCTGTGCCTTTCTGATCCCACTTGTTTGTTACATTTTTATCCCAATATGATAAAGGATTTACTAGTAAGACTGTGAGACTGATGATCACTTTGTCATATGTTTTGTTTTTTTCCTTTACAATACAAAATATAGAATTTTGTGCTAACATTTCTAAAATGACTGTGATCATGCTTCATAGGCTTTTAGATGAGAGCTTAAATAAGCTTACCTGTTTCTAACTTTTTTAAAGCCAGGGGAATTCTTTTTTTTTTTATAGTTGTTTCAAACTTTATCTAGTCAGGGCAGTTGCCATGACAGAGGGGTCATGAAAAAACTGTTCTTGTGAAAACTGTTTGTTAACTCAAATAGCTAATCGGTGAGTAAGGAGAAGATGCTAGAAGACCATGTTCTGTTTCTTTATCTCATTCATGACTTCCGCAGTTCACTTCTGATGGACCATGATCCTTCTCTGTCATCACCTGCATGTTTTGTCTTCCAAAATCCTCTCATAACACAAAACTCCAACCCCTCACTCTTCCACCCTTGACCCACATGGCAGTGTGGCCCTACCATGTCAGATCAAGAGACACATTTTAAAAATAGCAAACCACCTTTTGGTTTCATGAATGACTTTCACAAAATGAGAGAGAAGAGCTATAAAAAGCAAACAAACAAAATGGAATCTTTTGGATTTGTTTTGATCCAGCCCCATGGTGGTAAATATCTTACATTCAAAGCAAAGCAAATATTGGAGGTAGGACACGCTGTTATATTATTCTTCCCTGTCATTTAAAATGTAAGCCTGATAAATATAGCGCTGCTATATGGGTCCTCGATAATTTCAGTAGAATACGTAACAATTTTTGTCAGCCCAATTACTGCATATAAACCATCATTATTCAAATGATGAGACTGTATTATTAGAGACAGAGGCTCTATTTTTGTTTTGTATTTGATTTATTGGTTTAATTTGACTCATTTTGTTTATTTGAGCCTTGGAGCCTGGAGCAGAATTTTTGCCGCTTTTCAATTTACTTAAAATGGAAAATGCTCAAAACCCAACAGTGTAGAAAAATGTGGAACAAATTAAACCAGGATATTTTTCTGTAATTGTTTTTTCAGTGTTACCATTTCCGTTATCTACTTCATACTAATTAGGTTAACTAAATGATACTTCCTGTATTAATTTAAGAGACTTAACACATGTATATTACTGGTTGCTTTAATTGATGATGACTGCGACCGAGTTCAGCTCTGGGTGAACTGTGAAAATGGGGGAATTTTGGTCATTTTCTGCATATTAATTGAGAAAATAGTTTTCTACCACAGCAAAATCATGTTTTCAAATATCTAGATAAAAGCAAGGCCAAGATCTTTAAAAAAAAAAAAAAAAAAAATATATATATATATATGTATATATATATATATATATATATATATATATATATATATATATGTATATACATAGAGAGCTTTGTTTTACAGTCATGAGTGAGTAAAATAAAATGGATGTCTGTATGCAAGGGTATGTCAAAACATCTTTTAATCAAAATCAAGGTAAGAGCCAAGCTGCAGCATTTTGAACTTGTTGGAAGCAGTTAAGATTTCACCTGATTTATGTAACATTAAACTGGTAAAAATTGCTGTGCTCAGTTAATATGCACTCAGCCATGAAACAAATAATAAAAAAACAAACAAATATTCTGAATAATGTGCAATTTAAATGGGATTAATTTTTAAGGAATGTGTCTAACTTTGAGATTAGTTGTGATTAAAGTATTGGTTTTGTTTTTGCAAGCGTGCATCTTAAAGGGTACATATTGTGCAAAACCCACTTTTTTAAAGCTTTTGAACACATTTTTGGGTATTTGGCCTCTCTCCCAGCCCACAAATTGTGATAGTAGACAATAAAACCTGTATTTAGCAGGCTGCATGAATGTAAACTCATGGTATTTGGCGAGCTGTTGAGTCTGTGGATAGGCTATACTGTTACGTAATAGTATATTTTTTGATTTGCATACCTAACCTGATTGGTCTACCTGAGTATCCCCCTCCCCCCTGCTGGAGAGATTCCTCTGTGAAGAGCAGCCATGTTGTTTATATTCTTAGCGGGAGATCGGTGTTCAGCATGCCTAAGCTCAGAAGCTATCACTGCTCGGTTGTTGGCTGTAAACAGCCACATATATCTTCACATATAGGCTACCAGCCTCGGAGGACCAAAGGGCCCAGTGGATACATTTTTTTTTTTGAAGGGAATGAGCAGCTACAGTCGACTAAAACCTGTATGTGTGTGCCAGTCACTTCACGTCTGACTGCTTCTTCAACTTCAGTTAGTTCAACACAGGACTGGGAACTAGACTTTTCCTGAATCCGGGCTCAGTGCCAACAATCCATCGCCAAACCTGATGATGGAAATGTGAGTATTTTAATTCTGTGTAGTATTTATTTTGCTCATTGCTACGAGCTAATGCTAACAGCAGGGTGAAGTAAACTAGAGGTAACTGAACAACATGTTAGTCAATGTTCACGTTACTTGTTGAAAGTCTGAAGGATAGACTTAGATGTATGAGCATTTTTACATTAGTCAAGAGAAGTCTAACAGTTGGCTGAATATAATCAGTCCTTTACCTGACCCCAGGTCCCTCTGTTTGTGCTAACGTTAGCCTGGAAGGTAGGCTGAGTTGTTGCTATCCTACTGCGGTTAGCATGTTGTGCGTTAACCTGTGATGTTTGGGGGAAAAGAGCTTTCCTGTTGTCTGTTCCAGCCGCTCTGAACAGAGGGGTTATGTGAGCGTGGAAAGAATGCTGCTGTGCCATCTGCATATCAGTGGAAGGAAAATTTGAATCATCAAATTATTCGACCAATAGGTAGCATATAAATCAAGAATAAAGTAAGTCCTTAAACTGAGCTTTGTGGTACATAATAGCAGAGGTAGAGAAGGAAGAATTACCTTAAATTAACAGAGAGCTAATAAATAGTTAAAAGCATGCCCTACTCTGAGTAAAGATTGTGGTTTTATTCTCAAAATATTTTAAGGCAATTTTCAAGGTGAAATGCCTACAACTACTTAGAGTGCGTCAGGTGAGATAACATTTATTTTCCTGTGCCACATTTTATTTTCATGTCTGAGATTGATTTTTTTTCAACTGTGTATTTAATTTTTAAGCCATATAAGTTTGGGCTGATTAAACAGATTTAATTTAGACTAACAGTCACTGAAGTTTAACAGTTTCTAGCAGCAGTGTGATGACAATGTGTCAGATTAATGCTGATACAGCCCATAGTCTTAGAAGTGAGAGTACTAATCCAAAAGTAGTTGTTGTTCTTTTTTCTTTGTTACTCGCGTGAATGCCTGAAGCAACACAACCTTTCCTTCTTAGTCTGACTGCCGATTCAGTTTTCTGCTTATTATTCTGGACGCTGACTCAGCAGAAAACTCACCATCAGTACCTCTGTTTCCTCAGTGAGATGAGACGGGCATCTCCTTCACATAAACAGGAAGACCAACCTGCTACATCAATTATGCAACACAGCTCGCCTCATCATAATGAAAACTAATTGAGTGTTATGCTATCACTTCAATGTTATGTCATGTGCCCAACATGATCTGAAGCAATCCAAGTGAGATAATGACATCTAGTTTGATATACTCTATATGATTGTCAATGTAGGCAATAACATTTAATTGACATGTGATCAAAGAGAATTCTTGTCATGCATATGTGTATGACCAGTCTGTGTCATTGGTGAATAGTGAACTGAAGGATTTACCTCAAGGATAGGCGGCTTCAGCTGCTTAGAGGGCCACATTAACATATCCTACAGCTAGAGGACCAAAACTACAAACTGCAAGATACTCATTGTTACTTCTGCCAAGGAGGTTATGTTTATGCTGGCATGTCTTTGTTTGTGAACAGGATATCTCAAGAACTTCTGAACTAAGTTTGATGAAATTTCCAAGATAGGTCAGAAATGGGTAAGATTACATTTTGGTGGTGATCTGATTCCAGATGCATATCAAGGATTTTTTTTAAAGGATTTGTTAACATTGTGAAATAGGGCTCAATGTCTGTAATCAGGCAGATCAATCTTGCCAAGCTCCAGTCTACATCATGAACAGTCCACAGCAGTAAGGCCTAATCAGCATTCTGGTAGCAACAAGCGAGAAGGCATCAGGAAGTGATTGCTTGTACAGAGATTAGCATAGATGCGAACAGCTTTAGTAGCAGTTTTATCAGATTGTTGCCACATTTCTTTAATAAATGAGGGAAAAATACCAACATTACAAACTTCTCTATGGAAAGAATATTTTTTGCTCCACCTCCGACATGTTTTGACAAGAGTTTGTTTTACAGAGTGGCTCACGTTCTGTAGCTCAGTAGCACCGCCCCACTACATTATCTGATTGGCCCATGATGAATGTGATTGATGGAACGATCATCCAATCACCTACCGGATGTGTTTCTGAAAGGTCTTGCCCTCCCCAAACACTTTCTATCGGCTCTTTTCCAGGTGGACCGGTGAAATATATTGACCATTCCATCTGGTGTGTCAGGTTAAGATAGCAATTTTTAGCATTTTTGCAACTAACTCAATCAGTCCCCAAATGATTTGGATGACATTTTCCAGGAATGTTGGTCATGGCACAAGGGACAAGTGATTAGATTTTAGTGGTGATCCAAATCTGGATGATCTAGAAATTTTTGAAGGATTTGTTAACAGTGCAATACAATGCATTTTTGATGATAACTTGCTTGACAACGTTGGAAAAGCCTTGGTGGAGGTTTGTGCTCTCAGAGCACTCCTAGTTTAACATATTGTCACTGTGGGGCATAAAAGTACTATCTGCTTCTTTTTGTGAAGTGGAAAAAAAGACTTTACTACTGAATGCATGAGTATATTGTCCTGATTACAAACAATTTTATGTGCTTTTGTTGGTTAAAATTCTACAAAACCCACTCATCTACATGAAAGCTGACTTAGAGCACTGGTTTATGAAAAAAATGGAAATCATAAGAAATGGAAATAGGAGGTTTGTGTCTGACAGTGACTATATGTACTTAGGTAATTAGGAACTAGCAACTGACTGTGCTACACTGAAAAGAAAGCTACTCGCAGTATGTTGTAATAGCCACTGCAGTTTAAGTCCCCCAAGGAAATTGTATCTCAGGGTGACCACTAACTGCACAAATGTCCTCTCTGATTCATGAAGGGTCTGATTACATTATTTAGGTAAAAATGTCAAAGGCCAAGGTCACTGGCCCTCAGTTCATTCCTTGCCTATAAAATTTCTACATATCATACAGACACAAAAACCACCCTACACCCTCTTGACCCACTGCTGTACTTTCACTGTCTGGCCTTTGTTTACCTCATGAAAGTATAAAACCACCAGACGGTAATTTTTGTTACATCAGTGTAAATGGTTCATCCAAGGCTTCTGGACCTTGAGGGAACTGAAGAAAGTTATCTATTTATTTTGGCATAATGTTTATCATCAAAAGATACAAGACATAAAACAACTGCTATGCATGATGGCAAAGTACTTTTGATTCCTACCAGCTAACTCTCACAGTTTACAGTCTCCAAATCCTTGTTTTGCAAACATTTATATTCATTTTATTTATTTATAAAAAGAATAACGCTTTGCTATTCTTTAGCAAGATACTAAAGGTCTGACTTTGCTTAACTGTGTCCATTGTTGAGCTCAAAGTTATAAAATCAGACAGAGGGAGGAGCCAGGAGAAGGAAAGAATCTGCAGATGCAAAGTTACCAGAGTTATTCAGTCAGTGCCCAAGGGTAATTAATTAGCTTGGAAATTAGACTGTGGTGCATCTTGTTTCCCACAAAACAAGACTATGTTTGGGATTTTAGTGGAGTGGGCATGTTTATTTATCAGACAGAGGAAGCAAATAGAGTTTAGTTGATGTTGTGGATGTGCTGCCATTCTTGCACTTTACTTTTTTTCATCCTCTGAGGTTTGCTACTCAATCTGAACCAAGTTTGCATGGCATCGTAGGGGACAGGGTTAGTAACACTGGAAAAAAGGTATGCATCTGTATTCATCCTATAAGACAATTCCATAAAATGGTGTAAACATAGTAACATATTTACCTCCTTATTACAGTCAGAGTATTAAATATCATGTTATGGTCCTTAAATTAATATATATGTATATATATATATATATATATATATATATATATATATATATATATATATATATATATATATATATATATATATAGATATATATATATATATGACAGAATCTACGTTTTAATTTAAATTTGTACTTCTGTTTACAGGCATACAGATCCAGGGATCAATGGTGTATGAAGAAAAGCACCTTGGACAGCAAAAGCAGATATGATCCATGTGGGTGCCGTTTAAGCACCTCAGACAGCAGCTGGAACACAACAAAACAAAAACCCTTAAAAAAAATTACATTCCCCTGTGAGCCCTTACCCACATATGCTGCCCATCAGTACAACAGTTTTGTTTTAGTATTATTTATTTTTATTTTCATGTTTATTGCTGTATTTTCATTTTTATTGCTGTGGCTTGCATTTATGGGGCCACCATACAGTTGTGTCAATTACTTTCTAAAGAGAGACACACATCAACAATACGGCTTCCAGTGTTAAAGTTAAATTTAGGAAAAGGCAGTCTTCATTGAGTGAATGTAAACAAGACCTCACATGTAACTGCATAGTAAGTTGAGATGAGTTCAAATTTAGGTATTTGTAAAATCTCAGCAAGTGCAGAAGTAATTACATGCTGGATGGAGTCAAATCCCTGCAAATTTACTCAGTTGAAAATGTGTTGGTGTCAAAAACAAGTAAAACTGGAAAAGCACTCGGAGAGCGCAGACCTCCGCCAAGATACAATTCTGGATCACCACACGCTCCAATATGATGGCCGAGTCTCCGCTCATGTCTGTCCATGTGGAGAACTCCTCCACTGGCATTGCAATGAAAGCTGGGTAATGTAGTGACATAGGCTTGAAAAACGTTGACGTGAGTTTGCAAATAAACTACAATGCCCATAATGATGTAAAGAGGGCAGAACCCTCACAGCAGCCGAGGAGAAAATAGTGGGATTTGCCATTATAAAATTCAATGTTTTTTTCTGATGTCAATCTGGATCAACTCCAGATGAAATTGACCGTAATGATAAAGTGATATTTTATATATATATATATATGTATATATATATATATATATATATATATATGTATATATATATATATATATATATATATATATATATATATATATATATATATATATATATATATATATATATATACATATGTATATATATATATATATATATAGATATATATGTTATCTTGACATTTTTGAAGCGAATCCATCAAGTGGCGTCAGAGATATCATTTTTTAAAATACGGCCCAATGTTAAGTTATGAGATTTTTTGCAAATTTTGGGATTTTTTTTGCATCCAGACAAATATGCGGATCACCACCCAAATGTAAAGGCTACTTCCTTGGACCAAACCACATCTCTGGTGAAATTTTCATGTAAATCCATCCAGCAGTTTTTGCGTTATCTTGCTAACAGACAAACACACACACAAACAAACAAACACACCAACAGACCCTGGCAAAAACATAACCTCCTTGGCGGAGGTAAAAACATTTTGGTAAATCCAATCCATGGGTGTCACTGTTGGATCTTTAACCCTAAACTTTTGACTCTGAATTCTGAACCTGTCACTTGTAGAGTAAATCATCCCACCTGTCCCCCATCATTGGACAAGTACCAACAGGTGCCACAAGACCTTGTAAAGAAAACTGCAGTGCAAACCCCATCAATATACAGTAAATTAATACAGCAATTTTCACACTTTACAGGGTTAATATAGAGTTAACACTTCATTTGTTAAAAAAGATTCTCTGAGAGAGTGCAATCCTAAACAACATAGAAGGGTTGATTAAAAGTCACACTGTTAAGTGTTACAAAGTTGTAGATTTGAACTCCATAAAGAGTCAATAAGTGCACTGGATGAGAGTTAAAGATCCAGCTCTCCAAAAATAGTGAAAACAACACTTCATGCTGTAGACCCAAAAAAAAGCACTCAAGAAGTCTTCATGTTAACGCTGATAGTGTTAATCTGTTTATGTAGATTTTGCTTTGAAGTTTACAGCTGCTTTTTCATCCCGGAAGGAAACCATTTACTGCATCAATCATGGAAGCAGAGCTAAGTTTTTTTTTTTTTAATCCTATTGATAAAACTAGAAGTGATCTGGGAGCACAAACCTCCACCAAGGCATTTCCAACATTGTCACACAAGTTCTTGAAAAATTGTAAAAACTGCCTTATCTTGCACTGTTAACATTTGGATAAGAATCACCACCAAAATCTAATAAGTGCTCTGCAGACCCAACAATTCCTGAAAATGTCATTAAAATCCATTGATGACTAATTAAGTTACAAGTAAAAATGTAAAAAACTGCCCTATTTTTTCTAATATCAATAAATCCTTAAAATAATTCCCTGATTAGCATTCCAATTTGGATCACCACTGAAATCTAACGACCTCTTCCTTGTGCCATGGCCAGCTTTCCCTTAAATTTTCATCCAAATCAAACCACTTTTTTAAGTCATCACAAACAAATAAACAAATGAGAAACAAACACTGGCAAAAAGCAAATCCTTGGCGGAGGTAGTAGAGACAAAACATGTCTTGAGCCTGTTTTCAGATTTCATTTTCAAAATTGAAAAAAACATATATTAAAATTTGATATCAAATTTGATATAATCATATTTTATTTGAGGCAGTATTTTCTGGCCCTCGCTAACATCAACTAAACCATCATACTTGATGTACTGATGAATTCCAAATACTTGGTCAATGATTTGGTTTTATACAAACATGAACTTCTTATTAATATAAGGTTTTTCAATAATATATTAGAGGAAAAACAGGGTGAGGTTGTTTATACAACATCAAATAATTTTAAATATCTTCACAAGCTGAGGCTTAATGTGCATGTGATGTGCTGCAAATGTGTGTGCGTGACAGAAGGTGCCTCATTATCTGCCTGTCTTGTCCAGAGGCAATCAAAGGTTACACAACTTTCTCTGACTCAAGTAGAGAAACGGAGACTGGTTTCTCCTGGGACAGCTCGCACTGTGAACTCCTCACAGGCTCCGACACACAGAGACGTAACACACACCCAGCCGCCCTCTCTGTTGACACCTCAGGGTGCCAAGCCTCTGGGGAGAAACCACATCAGTTGAGACACATACACGCATCTATATACAGATATACATATCCGCCCGCTCACTGAGAGGCAGACGTCTTCACAAAAAAAGCAGCATATGCAGGCTGATAAAGCAAACAGAGAAAAAACATGCAAATGCAGATTTAAATTCATACACATTTGCAAATTAACCAAACAGGTGGAGTCATGCTTTTGCATATAAGCACATCAGACATGCACACACAAATTCAAAAAGTCATACACAGACCCAACGACTGTCATGCATACACGCACAAATAGGAATGAGACACACAAAGCACAGCTGACTCACATCTGATGACAACATCCATCGTGTGCCAGAATCCATTCATTTTCTCCAGAGTGGCTCTGGACTGAAATGTTGTGACAGACAAACACATTTTGGAAGAGCATAATATGCTTCCCGATAAAGAATGTTGAGCTAAAATTGTAAGGCATACTAAATGAAACGCTATCAGTAATGTGTGCCAGTACATGCCAGTCAGAATGATTATGTATTTAATGACATTGAGTCGTCACAGGCTACATCAATAAGTAGCCAAATTTAGACAGACTTTAGTTAATTCTTCAAACGCTGCTTTTGCTTATAATTTTTTAGAGTCTTCTTATGTTGCAAAAAAGTTGCAGTAAGCAAGTGAAAAGTCAGAACTATCGTGTTGCTCATGCCATACCTACATACATCCTTATGTACCTAAGCAGTACATTAATACTGCATCCAGCATACAAACTAGAACATACAATAGGTTTGCGGTCTGTTAAAGAGATGGAGCCACTTAAATTTTCTTTACTTTCCTTGACTGAGTCTTTACTGTTCTGTGACTGGAACTTGCAGAAAATTACTACCGGTGGGCTGTAATGAGATTCATTGCTATGATGTGACAAAGACGTAGGAACAGGTTATTGCTAACACTGCTCTGCTACTAAGGGCAAAGGTTGAAGCATTTGTGAGGGAAGCACCATCTTGTGATGACCCTGTGCAATTGCACTAATTGTTGTGTTTATGATAGAATTAATGCACACCCCCCAGAGAGGTGAGGGACTCCCAATGGATGGAAGTTGGCTGGTAATTGTCTCGAAGTTGGCAGGCATCTTGTTGTATGAGGAAGATTGAAGTGGTTGCATCTGTACTTACCTTTGTTTTCCACAGAATATTTCCATGATGAGCTGCACTAAAGGTTTCACATCATGCACGGAACGATGTTTACACTATTTATGAAAAAATGTGTATCTATGGTCTGTCCACAACCCCCCTGCGACATTAGAAAATCCCTGCTGTTGCTCTAACATGTAATGGAGTATGAAGCATGTTTGGACATATTTGTGTATATATAGTAAACATTAGAGCACAGGGCTGAAAAGCTTAAGCAACTTCCACTTCTTAAGCAGGTCATGGTCAGACACGAGAAAATACCACACTTTGTCCACACTTGGACAAAATTGTTGGACAAAAACCCACAATGGTCACTGAAATAACTGGAAAACTCACAAAAGTAATAATAAATAAAAATTTACTGAAAATTAACTAATGGAAGTCAGACATTGCTTTTGAATTGTGGTTCAACAGAATCATTTTAAAAAAACAAAATGATGAAACTGGCCTGGACAAAAATGATGTTACCCCTAGAAAAGATTGAAAATGATTTGACCATAGGGACATGTTAAACTAAGGTGTGTCCTGTAATTAGCATCACAGTTGTCTTCAAGCTCGTAATCAGTCGGTCTGCCTATTTAAAGCCTGAAAAGTAGTAATTGTGCTGTCTGGTATCATGGTGTGTACCACACTGAACATAGACCACAGAAAGCTAATCTCTTTCTAATCTCCTGAGTTGTCTCAGGAGATTGGAAAGAAAATTATAGACAAGCATGTTAAAGGTAAAGGCCATAAGACCATCTCCAAGCAGCTTGATGTTCCTGTGACTACAGTTGCTCATATTATTCAGAAGTTTAAGGTCAATGGTTAATGGTAACCAAACCAGACATAGTTAATTTTGCTCTAAAACAAAACAGCCTGTTCTGAGCAGGGCTGAAACAGAGGGGTTTATAGGCATGTAGAGGGAAAAGTTGGATCATCTGAGACCAATGTAAACACAAGAGGAGTGAACTGTGACATTTAAAAGAGGTAAAATCAAGCAGGATGTAAAATATATCTGAAATATTGCATTTACAAGATGGTGTTTACAACTAAAGAATCAGCATAGGGCTTCATGATCTTGGCCTTTGACCTTTAAATCTGAATGTTTCATCCTTGACTCAGTGTGGACATTTATACAAAGTTTGATGAAGACTCCAAAAGTTAATTCAAGATTTTTCAGTCACAACAATAAGACATATATTCAACTTCATGACTTCGACCTATGACCTCCAAAATGTAAACAGATCACCTCTTAGTTAGAGGAGGCTTCTGTGCAAAAGAGTTCAGCAACAAAGAATGATTTTGAGGCAGAACCCTGAACTGTATTATGTTACAATGTTGCAGATTTTTTGTCCAAAGCCACGTACATCTGAGAGTAAGTAAAACACAAGCAAAAATGTGTAACATTAGTACTGTAAGTGCAACAAACTGCTTCAAGTCTAATTGGACACAGATGCTGCCATGTAATGCAAAAGGCAGTGCCTATTTTCTCCCAGCCAAGCAACGGACAGAAAACCTTGTAAAATCATCTTAATATCGTCATCATCATCATCATTACTATCTTCAACATCATCAAGTCCTCATGTCATTGACATCAATGTCATACTAAGCATCAACATACTCAGTGCTGAGTCGTTCACAAAGAGCTGGGTCTTAAACCCTTTGACTACTACCAGAGGAGAAGAGTCAGACTAAATGCATAAGTGTCCCCTAAACAGTTGACTTTCAACTTTCTGTCAAACATGGATAGGGACTTCTGTGGATCAAATGGAATTTTGTTTCATCTCACCACTTGGGATCAACAGAAAAGAAGAGTCTAGCTGGTGATTTTGAACCATGCTGAGATGGTAGCACCAAGTGTCTTTCACTAGCAGAGCGTAGTGGGCAGGAGGCAGTGTGGACCTGGATGAGGGATTCCAGGTAGGCTGGAGCAGTTCTTGTTACAGTTTTGTTAGCCAGAACTAGAACTCTGAATTTGATTTGTGTCAATCATGACACCCAGATTTCTGGCAGTTTGTAGGCGTGAGTGTATTGGATCCAAGCTGGATATTGATCTGTGGTTGAATGGAATAGCCAGATGGAAGGGCAATAAGCTCTGTCTTGGACAGATATAGTTAAAGGTGACGTTCCTTCATCCATGTGGAGATACCAGCAAGGCACAATGATATCCAAGCTGAGATAGTTGTGTCATCAGATGGGAAAGATAGGAATAGCATCGAATAGTATCACCAGCATAGCAGTGGTAGAATTATGAGAGTGTTCTTGAGATATTTTGTTCAGAAGCTCATGATAAACATTTAGCCACATGACCTTGAGCTTTGATTTATTGCCCCTAAAATCTTATCAGATATACTTTGAACAAAGAGGACATTTTTTTGAAAGTTTACAGAAAAATAACCTGAGCTTTTGTTGGCAGAGTGACATCAAGTTTAAACCTTATTGGAAAGAAATGATAAGTTGGAGGACCTTTGAGGGTCATACATATCTGCAAAGAGTCAATAATTCAACACTTATGTGGAACAGAAATGATTAAAAAAAACTCATCATAAAGCAACAATTGAGACCAACACTGAGATAAGATGGGTTATCCAGTACCACTTCATTAAACAGTTCAGGAAAAAAGAATATATTGGAGTTGTTTCATGGATCCATCAAAGATTCAAGTGAAATCTGAAGAAACACCGTGGATCAGACCATTACAGTGATCATGTTTCACTGTTGCTGCATGATTTTCTCCTCTCAGTCTTCAAGTTTGCCATCAGAAGGAGAGAGTATTGTAACACAGTCTGTCAGGCTTGAGTTACAAACATCAGTGTGTCACGTCAGCCAGACTAAAAAACAAAAGAGAAATCAGAGCGAAGTATCATGTTCAAAGCCAATAAATATTTTGTGAGCGTGTGTCTGCTGCTAACTTTCCACAGCAGTGACTCATATTAAGCTGTGTTGTGATTAACATTTGACCCTGCAAGTCACTCATCCCATAATGCACCAGGCTCATGCTGAGAAGCCACTTTCTCCTCATCACTCACTTTCTTTGTCATGTCCCTCTCTCTGCTCTAACTTATGACAAAATGTGCAGTGACATTTTTGCCTTGATCCGGCCCAAACTTTCCATCCATGTTTCTCTGAAGTTCTCTGATACGTTTTGATCTTTGAAATATCAAATCTATGTTCTTGTATTATTAATGAGTGGGGATTTTTGCATCTGATCACTTGGAAGTTTTACTTATTTTGAAAACTTTGCTTTAAAAGCTACTTTGGATCCAACTCCAAGAAGAAAAGGTTATCAGATTGTATCTCAAAGTGCTGGTGGTAGCAGAAGTGGGATAAAAGCATGAGCAAGACCAGTGAGTTTGTCTTTAAAGCTTGTGTGAGATTTGATTTCCTCTCTTCTCCCCCCTGTCTTTATCACCAGTTTTTTAATCCTTACAATAACAAACAGATTAAGATTACACCCGCAGGAGACAGGCCTGTGTCTTCTCATTTATTAAATATTTCTGCACTGAGCCAAATTATGCAGCCTTTAATTACAAGCTTGAGAAAACAAAAACAACGCTCGCACACATAAACAAGCTCCAACATTTCCTGAGCACACACACCCAGAGATGCAGGAAATGTATTCTCCCTTTACTTTCTGTCTTCTCCCGCTTACACATACATTATCTCACACATAAACACACACACACATGCGGTGCAGCTGCCCACTGTCGTCTGGGTAAGGACCGGCAGGTTTCCAGCCCACGAGAATTTGTGTTTCCGAATGATTAGAGGCGAGGCGGACGGGACGATCTCGGAGGCAGCAGCTGCCCGCCCCACAGCTCCAAGTGGAGCAGAAAATCAGGATAATTTCATTGTGATAATCAGCCTCCCGTTATCCCCGTCACTTCAACTCAGAGAGGAGGAGAGGAGGGGAGAGCAGGAGAGGAGTAGATGGGGGAGAGTGAGGAGGGAGAGAAAGGAATGAAAACACAAAATAGGAAATATGTGCCTCATGCTTGGTTAGCTGCAGAATAAATGGATGTGTGGGATGAAGGCTGCGTGTCTTTAGTTTCTGTGTTTTGTTACTGTACCTGTGAAAAACCAACCGTTACCTTCATATCTCTTCTTCTATCTTTTCACGGCCATTGTAACCAAATCTTCACATCTCGCCTGCAGACATTGTTAGGTAATCTCCCAAGTTTTTACTCACCAGCCTTTGAGGTGTGTAACAAAAACTGTAATTTAAGAAACTTTACCCATCGTCCTCGTCTTAGAAGCAGTGCCTTAGTTATTTAGGATGACCAAAGGCCTCATGGTCTATGTACACTACCTCATACATGCAAAAAGACTAAACTACATGCAAAAAAGACACGATTAATGCAGCCAAACAAACTTACATTTTCATGTTTATTGTTAGGGAGGATGGGTTGAGCCTCACGTGTACTGTTTTGGATCAATTCACAATCAAAGACCCTCAGTTGATCAAAATTAGGAAAATTATTTCATGTTAAAATAAATATTTGATAAATCAGTATTCAAACACCTCTAGTGCTATAACATTTTACCATTTTCAGCTAATATAACCCAGTGTTTCCTGCAGTACTTCAGTAAAGGCAGCTATCTCAACAGTTTTTTAATTTATTTACTTATTTTACTTCTTTCATTTCTTAACTAGTGTGGAAAATGTTTAAAAAAAAACAAGGAGTGGAAACTGCCCTACTTCACAAACTTAATCCATGAAAAATGATTTACACATCCAGATTTGGATCACCACCAAATTCTAATCACTTCTCCATTGTGTCATGACCATCATTCCTTGAAAATGTCATCAAACTCTAGAGAACTTTTTGAGTAATTAGTAAAAAAAAAAAAAATTAGTAAAGAGTAAAAGAAAATTAAGCAGCTTTTTTTGTCACAGGGCTTCTGCAAAGATGAACTTTTGGTGCATGGTTTGTTTGTCTGGTTATTGTTCCCCATTTCTTTGTTGTCTCTGCCAAGGAGGTTTGTTTTTTGCCAATGTTTGTTTGTTTTATAGTTAAAAAAAAAAATAACTCAAAGAATTATTAAGGAATTTTCATGATATTTTCAGTGAATGTTGGTCATGGCACAAGGAAGAAGTGATTTTGGTGGTGATCTGAGTCCAGATGCAGATCCAGGATTTTTTTAAAAGGATTTCTTAACAGTGTGTGATAGGGCAGTTTTCCACATTTTTAGCAATAATTTGCCCGAAAATGTTTCAAAAGCATTGGCAGAGGTTTGTGCTCTCAGAATACTTACTTAGTTTGTAAAAAGGATAACTCGAGAAGTTATGAATATAATTTGAAATCAGGATCCACTCATTATCTATAATTCAGGGAGCTGGGGCTATCCCAGCTGACATTGAGCAAGAGGTGGGTTGACCTTGAACTGTGGCAGCACACAGAGATGGAGGACTATTCACACTCACACCTAAGGGCAATTTGGAGTTACCAGTCAACTTAATGAGCATGTTTTTGGTCTGTGGGAGGAAGCCAGAGTGCCCAGGAAGAACCTACGCATGCAAGGGGAAAAGAAGCAGACTCCACACAGGTCCTGACCAATCTGGCGATCTAACCCGCGACCATCTTCTTCTTCTTCTTGGTCAGAAATAGTCAAAAGGCCATTCAACGAGATATTGGTGGTGATCTGAGTCCATATGCAGATGTAGGACTTTTTCAGTGATTTATTATTATTACAAGATTCCACATTTTTGCTAATAACTGAGTGAGTTCAATGCAGATTTGAATGAAAGATTTAGAGAATGTTGGTCATGGCACAAGGGACAAGTAATTCGATTGTGGTGGTGATCTGAATCTTCATCGCTTATTTCAGTTTTTTCTTGGATTTGTTAAGGTTTGTGCTCTCGGAGCAGTTCTACTTAAATCATATGTTCAATCCATCTAAGGTCCAAACTTGGGGAGCTGAATTTGGGCCATAGGAAATGTCCAGAAACTTGATCAAAGTTTCCCATTACGGAGGCAGTGGTTTGTCCTGAGAACCACTACTTTGCAGGATGCTAACAAGAACAAGAACAAAAACCCTGGACATGCTCATGTTGTAGTTTGAGAAAAACATTAGAGAAAGAGCAAAAAGAAAACATCCAGACTCATATAATCCTCCTCCTGACAGTGTGAGGCTTTACTGCTGATGGCAGTCCATAAAGCACGTGTGTTGTTCTTGTTACCTCGCTGAAACCAATATTTTGTGCCGCCTTCCCTTGGATTAAAAAGAATGCCAAGCTTGTTGACACTAAACTATTCAAACCTTCCACAAACAGCTTATTTCTCACCCAACTACATTTTCCACACATTATAAGGAGTCAGTTGGCAGCATACAACGCACAGCTCCTCAACTAAAGTGTTGTTGTTCTCAGCTGTGATTTATACACCAGCTCTAGCATGGCCATCAGTGTGTATTTGTTTGGTGGGATGTTAACAAGTTTATGTTCCTCTCAGCCCTCATGTTCCTGCTCTTATTCTGTCGATCTGTCGTATTTTTGCATGAGTCAGACCTCCTGTTGTGTATGTCTTGTTTTTGTTCAGATTGCGTTTTATCAGTTTGATTTGTTTCATGTTTTTTTATTTCCTTTTTTGTCATCCTGGCAGGAACCTCATAATATTCCATATGGCCTTTAGCTTTAAAAACATTATCAAAGTGCTACATAATTGATGATATGGTTGCTCAGCCCTGTGCTCTAACAGTAACACCTCACAAATACATCCACTCTGGTCTCACTTTGATGATGCTCCCACGAGTCTTTGCAACCTGCTGGACACTGCTCTCACATTTTTTTTTTTCCTGCATTTTGGGCGCAACACATGACTACAGTCATCCTGGGAGACACAATGCCCTGATGGTTGGCTGAGTGTCTGAGGCTGGAAACATCTGGCTGTGACACATGGCGGTGTGTGTGCCTTCTGAGTGTCCATGAGGCCTTAAAGACAAAGAAACTCTCACAGCTCGTCAAGTGATAGGATGTGACAGAGCGCTCAACATAGAAACGCCTACACAAAAGTGGTAATTGTGTATATTTTCTTCTTCATGTTCAAGGTCAGTTCTGTTTCTTTTTAAATGTAGCTATCCTTGGAACTCAAACCCATCCACCATTCTCTATGTGGACAAAATCATAGCAATAAAGATCCTTTTTATGGTTTAATGATGCTGTTTTTCATATCCAGGTCTAAAATTGGCACTATTATACAGCAGAACCTAATTACTTGTGTTTTGTTCCAGTAATCTGTTTCCATTAAGCTGCTGTAATGAAATGTTCTGGGCTATCTATGGTTGCATTACAGGGAAAATGCCTCGATACATGTCTGCAGGGTATCTTAAAATGATGGAAGAAAAATAAATATCTGTCATAGAAAATGATCACCTCTTACATGATGTCCCACATAAGTGTTTCCTTTAGCGCCCTCCAGTGGACGAGACAGGAGAGTGATGTGTTAATGCACTACTGGGAGTGAAATGGATCTCACGATGCTTTTAAGGCTGGGGCAAGCTGCATATGTACTGCAAGCCCTTATTTGAAATTCTAATGTTTTCTAATGCACAGAACTGATTTTTACTTGGGTGTTCACATTGCTTTTTAAAAATGACCTCTTTCTTCTGTTGAACTTCATAGATTCATATATATTAATGGCCAAAATCTTACTTGAGCTGTTCAAAACGTCAAAAAATAAAATAAAAAAATTCAGATTCTTGTCAGTTTGGCATGTAATGTCAATACAGTCGTTGACACGTTTGGGCTAAGCAATCCAACTTAAATTAGGATAGCTATTAATCCCTTTTCTTTACCGTCACAAAAACCATTCAATGTCCCAAAATTTTGGCAATCCCAAAATGTACTGTGTTGGTCTGTTGTGATGTAGTCCATTACACAAGCATCGCTGCATTTATGGTTGACTTACTGCTTTACTTTCTTTTTAGGTTAATTCCACAGTTTAATGTTGCTCAATTTTTCACTTTTTACAAACCTTTCAAGAAACTGAAAAAAGACATTTTTATGCCTCCACACCTGCAACAAACAAAACTGGAGGCATTATGTTTTTTAGTGGTCTTTTTTATTTCTTTTCTTTCAACTTTGACTGTAAGTCCCTCTAGATTCAAGATGAACTGATTAGACTTGGGGATCAAGGGTCAAGGTCATGGAGTTTTGGGGGCATCATTAGTTTTGAGTGCAACATCTTAAGAATGCTTGAAGGGATTTTTATCAAACTTTGTACAAATATAGCTTCTGATGCAAGGACAAATTAAATAGATTTGTGGGGTCATAGGTCAGATGTTAAGGTCACAGAGCCTTGTTTCACCCATTACTTGTAAAATCAATTTTGTGAATGTGATATGACAAATATCTCAAGCATACTTTGAGTGAATTTCTTTAAAGAGCCTATATTTTGTCAAAACATGTTAATGCTCAAAAAAACTTTTGAGTTTTCACATATTAAGAACCCCTGATCTGGATATTCCCTCTCCGTCTGAGATGCTCTGTTAGAGTTCCTGCCAGTATAAGACTCTTCCCCACGTGGGCCCAGTCAGATTGGTTGACCTGACTGATCAGTTCATTGCTGCTGAGGGCCCTGTTGTCAATAACTGTGCACACTGGTAGGTCTATTGAAGGAAACCAGGGGAATGGGTCAGGCAGCTACTGGAGCTGTAAACAGGGATAGAGGGTGAAGTCCAGATGCTGCAGAGTTCTTGTCTTATGCAGAAGTACTCTATCATGAAGAGAAGACATTTAAACCAACTGAATGACAAATGAAATTCAAAATAATATGGGCTCTTTAAACTTTGCGCAAATGTCCACCAAGCGAAGTGACAAGATTTTGGAGGTCTGAGGTGAACGTCATGGAGACTTCTGGTCATCCTTTTCCTGTGAACATATCTCAAGAATGTTTTTATGAGGATTTTGTCTGAAGAATCAGCTAATTAGATTTTGATGGTTTAAGGTCAAAGTTCATTTATTGCTTGAAACGCAACTTTGAGAATGCAAACTCACAAGAATGTCTATACAGGTTCTCTACTTCCCTTGCACTAATGTAAACAATGATACAGGGATGAAGTGCTTATATGCAGGGGGTGAAATGTCAGAAAGTCAAGGTCACACAGCTTTTGGGCTGTTCTTTGCTTTGAATGAAAGCTTGTGAACATAATGTCTCAAGAATACTTTAAGTAATTCTTGTTAATCTTTGAACAACTGCTTACTCTGACTCATGAATGTACTGGTAACATTTTTGAAGTCAGAGATAAACGGTCAGGATAAAGCAGCCTTAAGGTCATAAATTGCTTTTATATGTAAATCCCAAGAATGTTTTCAGAGATTCTCAGAAAGCTTTTCACAAATGTCAACCTGAATGAAAGGATGTTCAAGGTTAATGTCATGGACTTTCATTTTTATCTTTTGCTTGTGAGTGCAATTTGTGAAACCTGGCAGCACAAGAGAATTTCAAGGGACCAATTTTGCAGGAACATGCAACGTGGGGCGAGGGGTTCATGGTTATGGGTTAAAGGTCAAGGTCATAGAGGTTCCTAGTTAACTCTTGCTTGTGAGTGCATTATCTCATGAGAGCTTTTAGGCATTTCTGTCTTGTTTTTAACTTTGTCATCTCACAAGACAACTGATTAGATTTTGAGGGTCATAGGTTAAAGGTAATAGGGCATTATGTTCCAAACCTGTTTGAGAACACAGTACCTCAAAAAGCTTTAGAGGGTTTTGACTAAATACTGCAAAAATGTTTACTTTGCCACAGAGCCAGTCTGGTAAGATCTTGATGGGACATGGTCACACCTTGCTTTCTAACTCAATATCAGTCATGGTCATTTGACGACGCATTATCATATTTGAACTCTGTTGTCTGTCCCTGGTTGTTGTTGCTATACTGTTGTGCAGCAATGATGTATTTTTGTAGGCAAGTGAATGTTAACATCCTGCTGGTTCTCTCGATTAAAAGCCTATGAGATTATTTTCTGTGTTTTGGATCATAGCTGGTCATAAGGTCTGTAGCAAACAAGTGCTTGCATGTGCTATTTTATGTAATCATTTTAAAAAACAAACCAATTTTTCATGATTTTTAAAACTTAAATGCATTCAGGGAGAGTAGAAAGCTATGATAAGTGACCATGAAACTACATGGTGGTCTGATTTAGAAGCAACTACAGTATATCAACTGTATAACGTCTTGTTTGAGAATTTCCTCGTAATCAAATGATCTGATCAAGTGTGTCCTCATGGCTGTAGCAATGGTGTATGAATAATTGTTTCCAATATAAAACAATCATACATGCTTTCATTAAGGCCCCCTGGCCATTTTTGTAGTCCTTGTAAGCAGTTATTAAGCAACCATCCTTTTAAACACATAGTGCTTTAAAGTATAAAAATGGTCAAAATCAAATACATTCTTATGATTTCAAATTGAATATTAAAATCTTGAGTGCAAATTTTCATCACAATCCTCATTTCAGGCATTCATCTGAAACCAGTTTTCTAAATTCTATATGCTGCCAGGCTTGGAAACCAGGAGGTGATAAATGCTAGTTCATGTCAGTGTTTTTGGACTCAGTCCTGCACCACTCAAGTTTTTTTTTCTCTGTATTTTTTTTTTTTAAACTTATTAAATCAACTTTTTATTTGTCCTTTTTTTTATTTCTAAGTATGTTTTTTTATGCAATGTTGTGTCTCTCCATTATTAAGTTTGTTTGATTTGTTATTGTTTTTAATTTGTTTTCTTTATTTTTTTTATTGGTTGTTTTTTTTGTTGTTGTATTATGTTGTGTTGTGTTATTCGTCTTTTAAATTTGCCGTTGGTTTTTGAAGTTGTTCATATCTTTTTCAAACTGTTATTGTGGTTTTACTTATTGCTTTTTTTTTTTTTTTTTTTTACGTTTTTGTGTACTGTTTAGTCTTTGTTTTATGTTATTTCATTATTGTTCCTAATTGTGTTCTTTTATTTGCCAAAATTAAGCGGCTTTAAAGCACACTACATGATATCGCAGTCCTACGCATGAACGGTGGAGGTAAAAATACAACTTGCACCACGCCTCAGCCCCTCCCGGACACCCCTCCCCCCTCCTCCTCCTCCTCCTCCTCCTCCTCCCCCTCAGCATCGCTCCGCTGACCGCCGCTCCCCTTGACGCCTCGACCGGAGCTATAGCCCTGAAAAATCGTCCACATGCACCTTCAAACCGAGTCTTCGTCTATTCTAAAACCACATTTTGCTCCTTTCCCGTGTTTTTCTGCGTATGACTGATGGGAGCCTCGATGCGGAGTCTCCTCGAGCGGAACAGCCCGCAGTAGCAGGAAGGAGGCTGCGCGAGCGCTCGGTCTCAGAGCTCGAGGACAACAGCACCATGAAGTTGACGGTCTTCCTCTTCCTCATCCTGTCCGCGTCCTGTCCGCCTGCCCTGGCCGCCATTCCAGGTAAGAAAACTGAAGCATTTACGCTGTAAACATCATGAATTAAACGTATTGACGACAATGTCGCCTCTGTTCGGATACAAGTTCACCTGAGCATCACAGACAGACCATGTGGTGCAGCATTCATGTCGGATTCAGATTTTAATCTGCTCCTCCGTACCGCCACTGAAGGGACCCCTCGACTCCCCAAAACACAACCTACACATTAACTGCTTTTGTCAAACAGCAACATTGCACACATTATTCTACCCAATGTCTCATTTTTTTTTTTTTACCAGAGCCACATCAGTATAATGATGGAGCTCTCCAGAAATGTAAAAGGTTTGACTGTTTTTACCAGCACTAAATGATATATGAAAAAATGCAAGGATTCAGTTTGCTGCTCAGCAAAATGCCATTCAAATCCACGAACACTAATTTTCTGGACCAGAAAATACTGAAATACTGCAAATAAGTTTGCTAACCATTATTTATTTTTAAGAATATGCCAACAAAGTGTCTGGTAATATTCTGCTTTGATTTCCCTTTCTGCAACTTAAAGTACTGAGTACATTTTGTAATTCTAATAATATAATTTCATCCACAGTTGTATCTGAAGTGGAAATGTGTTGAATTAAATAAGAAAAATATGTAAAATGCCAGATGAGGATTAATGTTGGGTTAGTACAATGACATCAATATTGGCATTTAGTACCTTAAAAGTTTATTATCAATATTGACAGATATCAAAATATTGGTTGATATTTACTAATAATATATCAGCCCTATAGGGATGCCTGATAATGGATTTTTTTTGCCAGTATCCCATATGCTGATATTTCCAAAGTCATAAATGAGCCACACTGATACATTATTTTTCACTGGATTTTTTCACTGCAACAGTTTGTGTAGAAATCAATTGCAAGGCAAGAAAAGTAACATTTGATGCTTTAATAAATTATATTTTCTTTATGTAGACACTTAGTAATATAAAGGTGAAGTAAGGCTGCTTGATTGAGGCAAAAAATATAATCCTAATTGTTTTGATAGATACTAAGACCTCCATTATAAAACACAATTACACACTGATGTTACACGTACCACATGTAGTCACTGACCTTATACACTCTTCCTACCATCATTCAGACCATAGAAGAGCCAAATACAGTTATATAGACAAATTCTGATGGAAAAAAAGACAAAAAAATTGCAGCATATCATTTGACTTAGTGATCTTTTAATGTTAATTATTCATTGCGGGAGCCAATCATTTCAATTGCAATTGAAAATTGATTGATTTCCCAGCCCTAAGGTGAAGCATTACCATACATATATATACATTGTACCAGTATTTGAACCAAAATATATAATATAAATATCTGATTTGTATGGTTGACATACTGGCTGTAAATATCAGCAGAAATTTTTTATAGCAACTAATACAATCAACTTTAAAAGCTTTTATGCACAAATCCAAATATTTTGCTGATAATATTGTGCCAAATATATGTATATATATATATATATAGATATAGATATATATATAGATATGTGTAGATACACACACACACACACACATATATATACATTTATGTATGTATTTATGTATATGTATATATATGTGTGTGTGTACATATATATGTGTGTGTATATGTATATGTGTATATATATATATATATATATATATATATATATATATATATATATATATATATATATATATATATATATATATATATATATATATGTACCTATATATGTATGTATATATACATGGTAATTTCAGCAGAATATGTGCATATATACACTCTCTGTATCCCTTTTTATTTTAGCCCAAGAACAATTAGCAAAGTTAAATTAATTTGACATGGAAATTTGACTTTTATTTACTGTACTGGGAATCTTAAAAAATAATTGTAATTGATCAGATATTTGAATGAAATCTGACTCAGTTAAAAAAACTCAAATTTTCACACCTTTCCATTTACTCTGAACACATATTTACACTATTTTTTTCGCTTCCTTCTTGCACTAATTGCGTCTTTGTTAACAAAGCACAGGCTTTCATTTTATTGTTTTAAATATTTTTTTTAATACCCAGATGTTTTTTTAAGCAGGTCTTTCTGAGCCCTGTTGTTTATGTACTCATTTGATGTCCCAGCACACTGGTTCTGATGAATGTAGTTTCATTAAACTGTATGTTTGACACACTAAGTAAACATAGAGGAAATGACAATAAAATAAACTTAAACATCTTTTAATCTATAGGATTGTTTACATCAGTTAACTGTTGGTTTGTTGCCATCAGGAGTTATTTCATCATACTTCACTGCACTGCAGGTCAGATAATGTATTTCAGGGGAAACATCTTTCTTTGCTCTTGAAGTGTTGGTCAATAACACAAATATATTCGCAGCACTATCAGATGTCAGTTCTATTCATTTCTTGCTGAGACACAGGGGATTCAGTGGGATTGAATGTCTTGTAGATAATTGCATTTAGTGGTTAAACGTGTGCCTGCACTGAACATGTATTCATCCATGTTGATGCAAGACAGATGTACAGCCAGAGGAGAAACCAGCCGCAGGTTAAAGGTTTCACACACTGCCTTACCACAGACATAAAGTCCTGCTCTTGATGTCCCCCTGTGTCTGACATTACACCTGTCCCTTGTTGTCAATATTACTGTCTCTGTTCCCTTAGAGACATCAGATTGCCTCAGGCTGACTCGTGCTGTGTCCACAGTATCGGACTGGACACAGTTTTGGTATCTCTGTCATCTCTGCAGTCAGTGCAGAGCTTCATCAGTCACTCCTAATCCTCTGCTCTGCTCACATGGCTCTGTGAAACGCTCTGCTTTCAGCTGTTGGTGTGAACAGGACTCGGGTTATTTTATGGGAAAAGAACTAATTACAGAACTATGGAAGGAAAAAATTGGTTGTCCAGATAAATAAATAATTTTCGAGCAATATTTAGGGTAGGACATTTATTTGTTTTGTAAAACAATAAAGTTTATGTTGATAATGATTTTTTCAGTGTATATATAACATTTTTTTTAATCAAATAGTATTTAATTAGTTAATTTTTTGTTAAAATCCTGTATCATATTCATGAATAATACACATATTAATTTACTTATATTAAGCATGATGCCTGCAACATAAACTTAATGAATTTAATTGTCTTTCACAGCGAGATAAGTAAAAACAATAAACGTAACAAAAAGAGACAGTCAGTATATAAATATGAGTCACCTCAAAAAGTTACCCGGCTCTACCTTAATATAAAAAAAAAAAAATTGTGTTTTTTTTTAGGGAAAATTACCATTTGGGTCTAAAAAACTTTTAACAAGCGCCCCTTTTTGCCAAAGGCATTTATGCTCTCAATCAATCAAAGTGTCTCTATCAAAACTAATGTTATTTTTAGACAGTTAACACAAGAGTAAATCTAGACCATGCTCCCCTTACTATTTTTCTGTCATTTTTAGAAATAATTATAATTTATAATTTAAAGCACTACTATGTAAGATTCCAGCTTTCAGCTCTCTAAGGGCCTCTATGGTCGTTGAGTGTAACTGCACTGTCGTAGAACAGAGCGCCTCACACCAACATGCATTTGTTGACATACAGAGGACAAATAAAACATGTGGACTGATAAGGTACGGTCTGATCATGTTTCTTTTCGAATAAATCACCATGTACATAACAGGGCCAAGTCAGCATTGGTCGGACATCCCTCCTCGTCTTTCAGCTCATACCTGCGATTGAACGCCAGGCCAATGTTTATCCCTGTCCAGGCACTTAGCTTGTTGCTCTCCCGCGTCCTTTTTTTCCGTCTCCTCCAATAAAACTTTTCTTTTCTTCAGGTTTTTCGTTGCTTTGCCCATGATAACAACTCTACATTTAGCTTTTTTCTTCTTCTTGTTTAATGGTGGGTGGCATCCAACATCAGAGGAGCAATACCGCCACCTACTATGCAGGAGTGTGAGCCAGAGGTCCTTATTTCCATTAGGAAAATTAGTGCATATTTACTTTAAACTAAATTCTGTTCATTAAATCTATTTTAAAAATTCAGAAATTGCTTTATATTCTCCTTTTCCCAACATTTAGTTTTCGCCTCGAGGGGGAGTGACGTATGCCGTAAAGCAGTCAAAGCAGTAAAAATTTGTAGTTTTTTAGTGTGAAAGTGTTCCTACCATCCACATCGAAGTTACTTAGTGCCAGTGAAGGTGATACAGACCCCCTCAGACCATGACAGAGGTGTCATTCAACCTGTTGTAAGGTGATGTACCATCCCAATGACTCTAGAAATATTATATTAAGGTGGAAAAACTACATAGTGTTGGTTTAAATATAATTAAGTTCAGACCCAACATGAATCCACCATAAGTACAGAGCACTTTGTGGCATTTAGTAAAAGTGGACAGAAAGAAACCTGAACAGGCAGGAAATCTGGAGGAGAGCCAGACTCGTATTGAACAGCTGTCTGGTATTTTAACTTTAAATGTAGTTTTATATTCAAACATACATGCACATCACTTGCGCACATCATTTGCAAATACAAACAACTTTTAAACCCTCATGTCTGCCCTAATGTCCCTAAAGCGTGACACATGCTTGCTGTCATTTAGCTTAAGAAAACATGGAGGAAGATTGGATTTTAGGTCGATGTCTGCAAGCCCTGCTTCCTACCAACTAAAACTTTCTTGACTTTTTTTTTAAAGAGAGAGCTGTTTGGTTTTCTTTTGTTTCCCCTTTTTTGCTTTCTTCCATTTTTTTCGTATGACACAATTTTATCATATCGCCTGAGGTCTGCAGTGTTATTTGCAAAATGTGTTCATTTTAACCTGGAAAATTGTCATCTGAAATCCAAATGAGGAACCTCTTTCTCTATAAAACAATAAAAGATTTAACCAGTGACAAATTAGTTTTTGCTTTCAGGGCTGATTTTAAGTCATCAGAAATCATAACAAATCAAATCACACGGACGGTGTTGATCAGAGTGTTAAACATTGGAAAAAAGTTCCAGAAATCACCAGATTTGTGGACAAGCAAGAAGAAATTGCAAGCCACCTTAATTTGAATATCTGCATGCTACTTAGCCTGTAAGACTTGTTACTCTGTTTATAGTTTCATTAAAAGGTAAAATGGTGGCTGACAACAGTGGCATGAAAGACTTTTCTTGTAAGGCTCAATTTTTCACTTCTGAAAGATGATAGTTCATTTTTGGGGGTGTCTGTTCCACTTGGAGATCATTGTAAGCTGTCAGTAGTTACTCTTTTCATTGTGCAGCAGCGGTTGCAGATTCTCACACCAACAGTCTGTCTTTCTTTGTTTCAGCTCCAAATAAGTTTGTGTCCTTGGCGGAGATGGAGGACGCTCTCCTAAAGAACCTCTTCCAGGGTTATCAGCGCTGGGTGCGGCCTATCCAACATGCAAATGACACCATCAAAGTACGCTTTGGACTCAAGATCTCCCAGCTGGTGGACGTGGTGAGAAAACACCTACAACCACAAATATGAAAATAAACTACTGTCTCTATGTGGTATACGACACCCACGCAGTTCAGCAGTAACCTTCACCAGCATTGATAGAAATCATGTTCTGTCAGTAAAAGCAGTTATCACACATTACTATGAATCCATGAACAAGAGGCTTTGGTGAACAGATTCTGAACGTACAATAACTGTCACCATTTTTAGTTTGATGTTATTATGGACGGTTGTTGAATGTAAAGGACGTCAACCAAATATTAAAACATAATTCCTAAAACTTTTGAATAAGAAGTGACTATATGACTAATTTATAGGATTATCAAAAGGTTGTAGCTGGAGACTGTTAAGACTTCCTTAACAATAGAAGAAGGCTTCAAACAAGAGAAACTGAATAAGCAAGTGATGCCAAATATTGGTTAAACAAAGTCAAGCAAGTTTAATTGAACAAAAAATAGAAACCAAAAAGGGCTGACTGACTCTGACAGAAAAGCCAGAGACTGGAGGGTGCTGAGCCCACCATCCAATTGGTCGTCGCTCTTGGCCCCCTTCCCTGAAAACCAAACCGAACGGGAACTAACCAAAGAAAAAACAGAAAGGCCAAGTTATCTTAGGCTTAAAGGGAAATGCCAACATTTTTTGTTGTTTTCGTGTCTTGCCTCACTCCCGAGTCCATGACAAGCAGATAGACACCATTCTTCAGACTGTGTGTTCACTAACAACAAAGAGATGGCCAAAGCTCGCCCAACACTAGTTAGCTTAGCTCAAACACTGGGAGTCAATGGGCCTCTGGCTACAGTCATCAGATAAACTCTATAGCAACTCTAAATGGTCCGGTGTGCCTGTTGTGACTAGTTTTTTTATCATTATGTTACGTTGTCTTCTACTATTTTTATATGATCTTCTTCTAATCCTAAACAGAGGCTTTGTTTTGTTGACTTACTTCTGTGCTAGAGATGTGGCGTTTGTGAACGAGACAAGTCCAGGCAATTGCATTTAATAATGGCTCGCAAATGAACGGCTAATTCACAACTGGGAATTGGTCATCATCATTCACTTAAAGAGCTGTTTAAAAGACTCAACTTGTTCGCGAATGTCACATCTCCAGCAAAAACCACCACGAAAGTAGGCCAACAAAACAAAGCCTCTGTTCGTGAGCAGAAGATGATAATATGAAAATAGTAGAAGATAACTTAATGTAAAGGGGTAAAATAAAGAGTTACAATAGGCACACGGGGCCGTTGAGAGTTGCTGAAGAGTTTATCTGATAACTGTAATCAGAGGCAGGCTAACGCTACCCACTGACTCCCAGTGTTTGAGCTAAGCTAACTAGCGGTGGGCGTCTCCTCCTTGTTGCTGCACACACAGTCGAAAGAATGGTGTCTATTTGCTTGTCATTTACTCAGGAGTGAGGAAAGACACAAAAACAACAAAAATGTTGGCGTGTCCCTTTAAGTTAAAACATAAAAAACCCAACTGTTAAGGGATGGAGAGAAAGAAGAAAAAAAAGATGAAGTTTGTCCGGGGAGTGAGCGTCATCACACTCATCATGCAGGCTGATGGAGGAAGGGGTCTATTTGAAAAGTTTAAAAATGATCTTCTCTGTCTTTGCTAGATCACAAAATAAGCATTTATCGCCAAATTTATCAGTAGTGATATTTAATGATGTTGATAAAACTTGAAATGATGTGTTTAGAAATACGATGTCAAGAGGGTTTTGATGGATTATAAATGTTTATAGAGTGAGGCAGCTTTACACTGCTGTGACAGTCTCAAGAGCTGAGAGCGTCTGTGAAGTTTCATATCTCTGAATTTTAACTCACTTGATATTACGTACAGTTCTTTGAATGATTCTAATACCCTACTATTTTTAATTTTCTGTAATTACAAGCTGTGATTTAAGTAGTTATCTTTATCGGTTCCATCTGCTCGTAAGTGTGCTTATACTTTCTTTTTAACAGACAAGTAAGGTTTTTTGGCTCATACCTTTACATGTTTCGACCGAGCTCTTCCGCCTTCATCAGAAGTGTCATCACAACAAAGGGAGAAGAGCTCCGTCAAACATGTAAAGGTATGAGCCAAAAAGCCTTAATTGTCTATTAAAAAGAAAATATAAGCATAATATCTATGGACACATAATGAATTTTCTTGGACTGCTCTGTTATGGTAAGAAAAAATCAATCATGGCATCAAAAACAGCAAAAGTTAAGCTTTAATATGATTCACCTTTAGGGGCCCTGGACACCCACGCAGGTTTTTTTTAATCACTCTGATTGATTGGACCAGGAGAGGTTGAAAACAGGCGATTGTTGTGAGTGCTGTTGATGTCATTAGTCTGAAGAACCAATGAAAATGAAAACAGGTCAACAAGTCCTCCCACAAATGCAGGTCCTGCACATCTCACAGGATTGTGGAGCTGTTAGTCAAACAAACTCAACCACAGCCACGCAATCCTGTGAAGAGGTCTACTCAAGGGTGCTTTTATTTACACCTATGTGAGTGTCCAGGACCTTTAATAATAATGATAATAATTTTAATTTAGGGTTGAATGATATCGGAAAAAATAATATTGCAATATATTTTTGTTGAGAGATTTATGTTGTGAAAAAAATCTAATTACAATTTAACAGTTACCTTTTTTTGGTCTTGATTTTGGTCTTAATGAATTTTGTATTATAAATCCCACTCTTCTTATATGAAGCCATTGGATGGGTCATAGAGCTAAAGCCACAAATGTTTAATCAAATGTCCTGTTATTTATAAAATTATAACTGTGTGCTATCCACAGACAGTCTTACTTTCACTGTATAGCCTAATGTTGGCTATTAACATTTCTTTTTTGCTGGAAACATTATTTTTGACCACTTTTTTGCCTTTCAAATCTATATTTGTGTTTAGAATGGGAAGAAATAATGCCTGTGAGTCCCTAAATGAACCTAGATTAACTGGAGAGCATCCATCAGTCCTTGGGTTTGGACTCTGCCCCTCTGTGCTCTGCCCTCACTCTTCTTCCTGAAGTGCTCTGACAGAAACAGGCACAGAGTCAAAAAGAGGAAGAGGCATGAGGCTTAATGGATGAATCTTTACAAATTATCTTGCTGCTTGGAAGTAACTGACCAAAACACCATCAGCCATCTCTCACAATGATAAAAGTTGTGTTTGGTTGACATGATGGTAACTTTGAACTATACAAAGCTCACAATACCAGAGCACACGTACAGCTGACTGATATATGATGAAAGAAACATGTTGGTGATTTTGACAGACTCTATACTCAGTTAGAACATTGATCGGCAATGAGACAATGAACTGCTACAACCAGAAAACTTACTGATACACACCCTGTGTGACAGAATGTCATTTCGTGTGTCATATCAGTGTGTCTGTCTGGAGCAGTGTCGTCATTAAAAATGCATACAGAAACACACAGAGTCTGCATACATGGTGATCAGTTCTCTGACTACTGAAGCTGATATCAGATGGACTTTCATCGGTTATTAGTAGGGTTACAAAGGGGCAGAACATTTTGGGAAATTTTCCTGAATCTTTCCATGGGAAGCTGGGGAATTTTGGGGAATTTCTGGGAATTAACTAGAAATTGGGGATAATTTAAACAAACTGTATCACATCCAAACATAAATACAAACATTTGACACATGTTTTGTCACACACAGACATCCAAACAAAATAATACAATTAAAAAACATTACATTTCATCAGATTAGTTTGAAAGTATAGAAGTATTAATTATTGTTATTGAACAATGAATTTCAACTTCACGTTATGTCGCCACCAGGCTCACATGTGTGTCTATAATAGTCTTGTGGTCAAGGCTCAAAAATGTGGTCTCAGTAGTCCAGGGTTCCAGAATCATCTTAGTATGTGGTGGAGAGAAACACAGTGTGTGTAGGGGGTGTGGCCTAAATACCTCTGCAGTAAGCAGTGTGCTGTGTGCTTGTGATTGAGGAACAGAGCAGAAACTCTATACTTGCATTAAATCTGGATCTTGTTGTAAGGGCAAACCTTCAATTTTAGTAAATTTCAGGTTTATTCCCATTTTTCTGGTGTATTCCCATTAAATTCCCAAGTGTTGAACTTAAAGAACATGTGACCAACAACAGGTGATGTTAAGAAATATTGTTCAGCCCTACTTTATTTACAGAGCAGTATCAGAAACAGGCTTACAAAGTGCTTTACATACTTAAAGAAATGAACATTGGAAAAAAGCGTAGAGCCCAAACTCTCACCACACTAATATGAGATTAAAAAATACAGAAACAAATGCACCTAGAGTTTTTGATTTATTAATTAATTTGAGGTTGGGTAAAAACAAAAAATCAATATAAATCATCAGTATATGGTGAAAACATTATACCCAGAGAATGAAGTTTTAAAATATACCATAAAAGAAAGCGGGTAAGTCTGACAATAAGTCTTATTTCTTGTTATTTAATTGTCAAACCGTCTTTGCAGTAGAGCTTTATAACTGTCTTTAAATACTGTTGTAGCTTCAGTTTGAACAGACTAGAAGTAAAGTCAAAGTTGATATTGTAAATGTTGGTCTGCTTATGAGGTTTCCCTGTAATGCAGTTGAATTAAAATGTGTTATTACACCCTGGTCCTGTAAAGAGGCAAAGATGAAACTGAAAAATTCTAAAATCTGAATTCAGATAAAGCATTAGCTGTGGTTGGTTGATATTTTTTGTATCACCACAACTTTGTTTCTGTCCATGGTGCTGAAACCGAACAGACCGTTTGCAGCTTCACAGTGTGGAGCTTTCCGAGGTCCTGAAATAGATCTGAAACTCTCCTCATATCTCCAACAGCTCAGCCTTTCTCTGGAGTGTTCCTTTAATATTTCAGCGGCTGCCTGTGATAGGTCGGGTGGTTTAGGTGTTCAGAGGGAAAACGCAGGATGCTAATGGAAGAACTGCTCCTCTAAGCTTGAAATATTCATCCAGTTTGGTTTTAACTCTTCATCCATCCAACCTTACAAGCATGCAAGGCAGAGGATATCAGAGAGGAGAAGGAGGAAAGATTTAAGTTAATGTTGCCTATTATTTTGGAGAAGAGAGCAGGAAAGAGAGATAACAGCTTCACCATGTACGTCCCCTAAGTGTGGCGTTGCTGCATGACTCTGTATTAGATTATAGTTCACCTCTGCTTTGTGTGAGCTCTGAAACATCCAACTCAAAGTGACAGCTGAGGCCTGGTCTGAAACAGCTACATCTTTGTCTTTCTCTCAGGTCCTGTTCCCTTATTTTTCAAACTCTACTCCAGTGATGTGGAAAGAAGCCTGCATTCCCCACTCTCCATGTCTCTCCTCCCGTCCTCTTTTATTTATCTCTTGTTGCATTTTTATTGCTTCAGTGTGGTTCATTGCATCCACTCTGGTTTCATGTTTTCATTGCTTGTTTGCAGAGGAAGTGGCCAAGACAGGTAAATGAGATTCTGTCTGATTTCATAGAAGAAGGGAAAAGATGACTTAGTTTACTTTCAGCAAACCTTGTCATCTAGCTTTCTGATGAGACCCAACATCAAGATGGAGGCACTTAGATCAGACCTAGCTGGTAAACAAGCAACATATGTTTTAAGCTGAAAGTGCAGGCAGTATAAGAATGCTTGACATCTACAGTGAAAACCACCTTGTCAAAAAGTCAGAATACTCTGTCTAGGTGAACATTTGCAATTTTTTTTTTCTTTCACCAAGTGAGATACACTTCTATCTCACTTGTATACTCCTTTAGCCCTTACCATTTTATCATACCATTAAGTACTATCCTTGTATCTCTTGTTTTGTCTGTCTTAGGATGAGAAGAACCAGTTGATGACAACTAATGTGTGGCTGTGGCAGGTAAGAAAGTCACAAACAACCAGAGGCAAAGTTGCCATTATTGTCTTAAAAAGTATTTTACCCTCAGGTCCAATTGTTCCATTTTTCAATCACTCAGCCCTGTGATTGGCTGGTGACTAGTTCAGAGTGTAGCCTTCTCTTTCCCAGAGACAGCTGGGTTTGGGTACAGCACCTGTGACCCCAACCAGGATAAGTGATCTCGATAACTGCACTTTTTTTTATTTATTAGCAGGAATGAAGCAGAAAAAAACCCGGATGCATCAATGTTAAAACTGTAATGAACATAGCTTGATTCCGTGTCTTTTTTATATGTGACATCTTTTTGGAAATTAAAAAAAATTGGAAACGGATTTTTATTCATTTACTTTTTTACAAAATGGACAGATTTGTTGTTGTATACATTTGTAGTTAAAAGCTAATATTAACAGATGAATTTCCTCAATTTTTCAAAAACAGAGACAGTTGTTATGTCTTTAGAGGACACAGGCCTTTTGATGGCAACTGCCACCATGACAGACGTGTTTTGTTTATCGTTGCTATTAGAATATGTAGTAATGCGTGAAAGGCTGGTGGACAAGTAAGCAGGACCTGCTGCTGCTCTTTTTCTTTATCTCAATCATATTTAATGCTGCTTACCTGTGACGGACCACCATTATTCTCTACCTGCTATCTGTTCTGTTACCCAAACCTCGTCCTTTAACTCCATCCCCAAACTCCTGTAAATAGAGGTTTACAAAATAAATGGAGACCCACTTTCTCCTTCATCTCCCTTCAGTGTTGCCTCTCTCTTAGATTTGAGGTCCCTGATCAACAAAATGCCACTCTGTGTATTCATGGCAGAGCAAATCCAACATTTCTGTTTCAGAGCAAAATTTCACACAAGACAGGGAAAAAATCTCTCCCTTCACACTAAGGTCAATCCCAGAATGCTTTGCCAGTAGCTCATAGCTCAAACCAGTAAGTCCTTTTTTAATTTTTTTTTTTCTTTTATTGTACAAAGTTTTGCCACCGAATGAAAATGTTGATTTTCTGTTTAGTATACACACTTCAAGGCGCAAGTCCTCGGTGTAATGCCCCAGTTACACATTCCCGTTTCTCATGGCGATTGTGCATGACTGTCCACGATTGGCCAGGCTGGTTTGATTGGCATGATACTGGAAGAAATGGCTGTCTCTCCCCTGGACACACCCCGTAAATACATCGTCAGTTACACTTCTACAGCGCTTCGGGGGCATTTGTCCCATTTCAGTTAGGTCAATACAACGATACGAAAAGGATTCCATGAATTTCCATTCGAGCCCAGTTTGCGTCATGTAAGCCCCGATTGAGCCCCGTTGCTTGCGTCGCCTTGAACGGGACACAGTCGGGGCACAAACGGATACATCCTTGTCAATCGTCCTCAGAAAGCTCTGGATTGAGCCACGATCAGCGGGATTGAGCCCCGTACATGCCACACTAATACTGTTTACCTTAGGACTACATTAGACTTCCACCCCGCTATACTGAGAGCGGATTCTCCCGACAATTTTGAACAGTTCAAAACAATCAGAACCCTTCCCCGTTCCCCGGCGTTCGTCGGCGTTCATCCACGACTCTACAACGCTGATCCAGATCGAGTAGCGCATGTGATTTTTCTACTCGGGAAATGATTTTTTTTTGTTGTTGTTTACTTCATTACACTGACAGCACATCATGTACTCAAACTGGCATATAAAGATTAAACTTCAGAATAAAGATTATTTCTTTTTTTATATGAACAGAACTGAAGTGGGTGAAAATATCTCATGCACTGAAAATTAAATTATAATTAATGTTACGATTATCACTGCAATGGTTTGTGGGTGGCATTCTTGAAAATATTCAAAAGCTTTGTAAAACAGACTGTCACTATGGGACATTGGTGATTTTTTGTTTCCTCAAAATAAGGCATTTTACATTGAGTTGTATTATCTATATTTATTTATTGATAGCTGTTAGTCCCATCTTTGAATTCTGCTACATCTATTTTCTTGTTTGTCAAACTATTCTTTGAGTTTTTTCAGTTATTTCAATTTATTTTCAAAACATCATTTTTTTTCTCAGACAATTAACAATACCCAGACCACAGAAAAATGTAGTGTTCTTAAGTGTTATAACGACTTTCAGTCCTAATGCTGTGTCTTTGTGCTGTGTCCTGTCTTTTTTGAGCAGGAGTGGATTGATTACAAGCTGCGATGGAATCCAGAAAAATATGGAGGAATCACTTCAATCAGAGTTCCCTCTGAAAATATCTGGCTACCAGACATCGTCCTCTATGAGAAGTAAGGGTGCTCTAATGATACATGGATGGAAGGACGTACTCACATACTGTCATTTGACATTAAATACGATCGAATATAGTTTGGCAGTAATTTAAATCAACATAGTGTGCAGTATATTTAAAGATACAAAAACACAGGTGCATAGATTTCACCGTAATGAATATAAACATCTCCTCTCAGCATTTTAGCTGCTTAAATGTAAAGCAAACAAACTGGAACTGTAATGGACTAGCAATTAATGTTTAACTTGAATAACTAAAACAAAAAGTTAATATTGTATACTGTATATTTTCTCTGATTTCAATTAGTTCTTAAAAAAAGTCTACCAAACATGTCATAACCTGTATCTCACAGTTTAAAATCAGTGTTTAATAGTATTTATATCCATTCATTCGTATGTTAGTAATTAAATTTAATGACAAATAAGGGAATGAGAGTAATAATAGACTATATTTCTCTCAATAAGTGCTTAATAATTTGAAAGAGACCAAAGGTAAAACAGAGGATATTCATGAAAACTTAATCAGTTTAGTAACTGGTTGGATAAGAAAGAAGACTTTTTTAGACTTATCTAGTACTTTCTGTGTTTTCAGTGCTGATGGGCGATTCGAGGGCTCCCTCATGACCAAGGCCATTGTCAGGTACAATGGCGCCATCACCTGGACGCCCCCTGCCAGTTACAAATCTGCCTGCACTATGGATGTCACCTTCTTCCCCTTCGACCGTCAGAACTGCACCATGAAGTTTGGCTCGTGGACTTACGATGGTAACATGGTAGACCTGATTCTAATCGACAAACAGGTGGACAGGAAGGACTTCTTTGATAACGGGGAGTGGGAGATCCTCAGTGCCACAGGGGCCAAAGGGAACCGAAAAGACGGCATGTACTCGTACCCCTTCATCACGTACTCCTTCATTCTGAAGAGGCTGCCGCTGTTCTACACTCTCTTTCTGATCATCCCTTGTTTGGGTCTGTCTTTCCTGACCGTCCTGGTGTTCTACCTTCCCTCAGATGAAGGAGAGAAGCTGTCACTGTCTACCTCCGTCCTTGTGTCCCTCACTGTGTTCCTCCTGGTCATAGAGGAAATCATCCCCTCCTCCTCCAAAGTGATCCCTCTTATTGGAGAGTACCTCCTCTTCATCATGATCTTTGTCACACTCTCCATCATCGTTACCGTCTTTGTCATCAATGTGCACCACCGCTCCTCGGCCACCTATCACCCTATGTCGCCTTGGGTCCGTAACCTCTTCCTACAGAAGCTGCCAAGGCTGCTGTGCATGCGTGGACACACTGATAGATACCACTATCCAGAGCTAGCTCCTGAGAGCCCCGAGCTGAAGCCTCGCTCTGGAGGTCGCAGAGGAGGCCAGAGGGGGAACAGCGGGGCCCACGGGCAGACCACTGCTGAAGGGAAGGATGAAGAGGCCTGGGCGGCCATGCTGGACAAAGCCATCTACTCGGTGCGCTACATCAGCAGACATATACGCAAGGAACACTTCATCCGAGAGGTGGGTGTAGAGAAGGAATTTAAATTCAGTGTGCTCCACATGTTAAATTAGCCAAGGCAAGACTTTTTGGGACAGTTGCTACAACAGGTTTTTGTCCCATGTTTGCCAAAGCAGCTCTTAAAATAGATAGATTTGGTTTGCTGTAAAATAAAGAGTTGCAAAGGGGCAGGAAATTTCCAGTACATTTCTGAAAACTTTCCTGAAGATTTCCATGGGAAGTTAAGCTGGGGAACTTTTGAAATATTACAAACTGGAAACTTTCCATGAGAATTTATTGGAATTTTGGGAATTTACTGGAAATTGGGGGTAATTTAAATGAACTGTATCGCATCCAAACATAAATATATGTTATAACATATGTGCCAAATAATACAATAAAAATATTACATTTCAGTAGATCTTAAGTAAAATTAATCAAGTTTTAGTTATTTTATCAAACAATCAATTTAAACTTCACTTTATGTAGTCTATGGGCTCAAATGTGTGGCTTCAATAGTTCATGGTTCTAGTACTTGAACATGTGATAGAGGAATGGACTCCATGAAGCCCTGCAGTCATGACAGATATAATAACACTAATGAAATAGAAATGTACAAAAGTAATAAGGATCTGCAGCTTTTTATGTGTTAGCCCCGCAAACATGATATGCTTTCCATAATGGTAGTTGCAGTGGCCTACAACAGGTGGAAAAAGAACATCTCAAGCCTCCAAATATGCTCTAACTTCCCACGCGTGGAATATGAAATTGTGTTGTGATGAAGGTTGTGTGTTCACTGATGTATTTTTTTACATATACTGTACACCTGCTGTGGGTTTGAACCAACTTCACGAAAAATATTATAGGTTTGGCCAAAAATGTGTCAAAACATGTTAGAGCAACACTTTAAGCCATGCACCCACTAATGTCTCTCATACTTACAGTTAACAAATGTTATGGCTGTAACATTTGTTGAGAATTTATTACATTTGCGGAAGGCAACTGCTATTACTTTTGGGGAAAGTTTATTGTTTGTGGGATTATAACACTGCAGTTTTATTACACTTGTGGTGTGCATTTGTGGCCCATTTTTAAGGTGGCAGTTTGAACAGGAACTTCTGGTGTATTGTAAGAGATTACAGCTTAATCAGGGAAAAAAAGTTAAAATAGCGTGGGTAGGTGGTAAAAACATGTTAAAGGTCCCATATCCTGATGTGTTTGATGGTTTACATCATGTCTTGGGTGTCTATAAGGCAAGGATTTGATTTAAGCTGAATTAAAAAAAAGAAACATTTCCTTTCTGTAGAAGATGAGATGCAACTCCTTCTCCCTCCCATTTGGAAACGCTCAAATCTGAGGGGGCGGGGAGGCTCTCAAGCTATAACTATTACAAGTTAGGGATATATCCAATCACAGCTACTTTGGTTGTGTGTAAAGGTTGGATGAATTAAGAGGGACATCCAATCACAGCTGTTTGGGCAGTTGGATTTTCCCCATGAAGACGGCAGTGTCAATACTATGCACACATCTCAAGACGACATGCCTGGGAGAAAAACGAGAGTAGACATTTCACGTTTGACGCTGTGGAGAACAAGTGGCTTTGTAAACTACATGGCATGATTATGAGTGGTAAAAACACAACAAACTTGAAGCGGTGAGTCATCCTGACATCTATGCAACGATGAGTAGACTGAAGCCAACGTTACTATATGGGTTGGTGTTGATGAGAAAAGCAAATAAATTTATCCTAGTGTAAAACATGACTTCAGAAATTCAAGGAAACCTAAAAAATGCCTTACACTTTACACTTCATATTTTAGTCGACTTAATTTACAGTAGATTTCGTCGACTAAAATGTCGTTAAATTCCATCAACTAAAACTAGACTAAAATTAAAACAATTCAGACGACTAAATTATGACTAAACTGAAAGATATTTTAGGCAAAAGACTATAACTAAAACTTAATTAAAAAGAGCTGTTAAAATAAACACTTTCTCACTAATCTATGTAGGAACTAGCCCATGGAAAGTGTTGGAAGTGGGAATGGGCAGAACCTTCCAAAAGGATATCCAACAGGTGACTGGATGAGCATTTCACTTATCACATTCACCATGGGCAAATCAGATAATGTAGTAGGCAAGTGCTACTGCCGCGGTGATAAATACAAAATGTTCGCCATTTCATACAACAAACTCTCACCAAGACATATTGGAAGTGGAGCTAAAATATTCTTTTCTATAGAGAAAAGTTTTGCTGTTGATGTTTTTATTTTTACTTAATAAAGAAATAAAATATCCGATAAATCTGCATCGGAAGCTGTTAGCATCCATGCTAATCTCTGTATGAACAGTCACTTCCTGCTGCTGGTGTGCTCGTAGTTCCCACCTCTTTCTGCTCTACAGGATGCTGATTGGGCCATGCCACCTTGGGCCTCTCTCAGTCATTGTAGATTGAAGCTTGGCAGCTGGATTTGTATGGTTACAGACACTGAATCAGGCAGGTCCAGCAGCTGCCTGAGGTTACCAAGCCCCCCTCTTACAACATTAAAAGCAAAGAAAACTGATTTTGCAGGACATGGGCCTTCAAAAGTTAGTTATCATAAGGTGCAGATTACTGTCTCCAAGTTGAAATTAGACTCTCAAACAAACAGCTGTGTCCTTGTTTTCTGTTACTAGGTGAGCAGGAAGAAGCTAAAGTCGAGCTGCTGCCCTCACACAGCAGCTTCACTACAAACAAAACAAACAACACAAAATAAAGGCAATTTTGATGAATCAGTGCATTCACTTTGGACAGAGTGTGCTTAATGCTATAGCACTGACAGGCCTAATAATCAAAGTGCTTCAGTTGTGCTTTGTTTTTAGTGTTTAATCCAAATTGCTTTTGTTTGTTTTTGTCTTTCCCTTTCCAGGTGGTACAGGACTGGAAGTTTGTGGCCCAAGTGTTGGACAGGATCTTCCTCTGGGCTTTTCTCACTGTCTCAATCCTGGGCACCATCCTCATCTTCACTCCAGCCCTGCAGAAGTTTTTGAAAATCCCTCCTCCAACTGCAAGTGAGGAGCCACCCTCAACCTAGTAGCAATAACACAAAAAAAAATCAGAGATCCTTCCTCAAGAGTCTGTGGACGGTGTGTTAATGAAGACTTTTGAATACCTGCCTTCCCTTCCCTTTAACGTTTCCAATACCTACACTTCAGTGTTGGCTGATAACAACTACCCAACCAATACCAGTGCAATAAAGAGTACATGTTATTGTGGACGGGTTAATGAAAACAATAATGATGTCTGATCAGTGCATTGACTGGTGTACTTGGGAATACCAGAAATCTGCATTTATAATGAAGAGGGAGCCACTATAGCTACTCTTTTTAAGAAAACCGTCTCAGTAAAGTTGTTTTGGTTATTTCTCCACTTAACATCATTAAGTTAATGCATATGTAAACTTCATACCCATTCTAACATATTTAACACGGTCAGAACAGCATATCATTTTGTTTACAATAAAGAGACAATCATAGTAAACCTAATGCAGATGTTGCATTTCAGACTGTTATAAGACTTCATATTGTACACACAGTGGCTTTCAGTAGCATGCTGCTAACAGTGCACTATATCTCACCTGCTGGCCAGTAAAGACAAATTCTAATGCTAATTAAACATGAAAAAAAAAGAATAAAAACATCAATATACATGTTAGAATAGGATACATTTCTGTATTTAGCTGACTTCCTTGTTAGATTTTCTCATGGGCATTGCCTTCTATTTGCAGTACTTAATGTGATGGACTGCGTTATTACTTAACCAGGCTGAGAAAAGTTTCCTCAGAACAGACAGTGAAGTTTTAAAAGAGCTCAAAACCACCATCAAAGGTGCCATGCAATAACTCCCAACATGATTTGATTTTGAATATAACTTCTCTGTCATCATGTTTATCAAAATGAAGCACAACTTACCTCTTACAGTGACTGCTTTTATCGCTAAATTATATAAATGTTTTGATTTCCAAAGGTACCAACAACTTGTAAACTACCTTGATATTAAACAATATATTGCATTTTTTAAAGGGGCCAGCATGCCTAAGGAGAATATCCAACATACTTGATTAATTCAAAATCCATATTATGTCGTTTGTGAGCAGTTTTTTTCTGTTTGTGTCTGTGTCTTTGTCAGCCTCCTTATACACAGTATTTATTGCATTTATTGTCATTGCAGTTAGTGCAATTTCAGGCAGTATTATATATCTTTATGCATCTTTCAAGATATTTGCACAGTCCCTTTTTAAGTTACAGATAGTTTAAAGTCTTATAAAGGTATACAGTGTCACACTAATAAAGTTGTTTTAAATATGAAATTTTTTCCAATGTTGTGATTTGCACTGAGTCCTGCTGTCTTTCATTTAGTGAAACTTGAGTTGTAAAAGTGATTCAAATAGTACGAGGTGTAGATGAAATAGGTGCAGTGATAGCCCCATCCAGTGGTGAACCAGCAAAATGTAGAAAAATTCTGCTGGAAGAAAAATTACTAACAAGAAATGTTTCTGACATCCCCCAAACTGTACAAGCATTTTACCCATAAACTACATACTTGTATAAACCTAAATAGGCCAACTCTTCCACTTGGCTGTGGTTTGTTCATTTGTTACTTTTTGTGAAAGCTGATGGGCTTTGAAGTCTCCCTCTGACCAGAAGTTCAGGGAACAAAACTTTTAAGAGTATTAGTGCTCATACCTTACGTGGAAGAATTATGTTACTGAAATGGTAAAAATAAGAAACAAAAGGGTACAAAAATTGAAAATGTGCTCTTCCCGATGTTAAGCAGCTGATCTGAGTATAAATCTAAAGTGAATAAATTGCAGGTTAATGTAGTTTTATTGTAATTCATATGAGAGAAAACATCCATCCGTCCATTATCTATACTGTATTCATTTTGGGGTTGCAGGGTCAAATTCTCAGCTGACATTAAGTAAAGGTAGATCCCGAACTGATCTCCAGCCGATCACAGGGCCGCATGGAGAGACGAACAAGTATTCACACTCAAACTCATACCTAAGGGCAATTTGGAGTCACCAATCAACCTTATTTTTAATTTGAGGGAGGAAGCCGGGGTGCCTGGAGAGAAACCACACATGCACAGGGAGAACATGCAAACTTCACACGGAAAGGCCCTGCTTGACATAGGGATCAAACCAGCAACCTTCTTGCTGTTAGGCAAGAAGGTTGCTGAGCTCACCACTCTGATAAATAAACCTCTGGAGAGGTTTATTTATCAGCGTGGTGACTGGACTAGAAATTATGAAAACTGTGAATGACTTCAGTGAAAGTGGGATTATTATTGTATTTTCGTTTGTAATAACAGATGGTATGAAAATAACAGTATCTCTTTTCTGTGGTATTAAAGGGTTAAACAGAATCCGAAACTCAAAAACAAAACTTAAATGTGTTAAATTGAATTGTAAAAAAAACACTCAAATGTTTGTTTGACAACAAACATTGTCCTTGATTATTCCTCACGGATACTTTTTTATACATGTATTTATATGGATGAATTAAAACTTGGGCTTACAAATGTAAATTTTTCTTACTGTTGTATATGATAGAAATCCACACACTGTAGATACTTAAAACTCAGAAATTCCTCAGTATGAAAAAAATCATAAAACTTGTACATTGTTTTACAAAGATAAAAAATCCTTATGTAACGTGCGATGTTTATTCTGTGGTTAGACTGTTATTCTCTGTGCATAAATCCAAAGCATTGTTTTATTTGATCCACACTGATCTGTTGTAGCTTTCCTCTTTCTGTCTTTATCTGTGTCGACCCGTCTGGGCGTCCAAGTGAGCTCTAGCATTACGCAGCATCTCCATATACAGCCTGTTGTTTTCCCTGGAAGACAATCAAAAGGTGAAAAAGTGAATTATTAGGAGAATTTGAAATAAACTGAAGGGTTTGTGTTATTTGACAGGTATCAGAGACAAGTTGGAGTGCGGGAGTTTGAGAACAACAGCTTTAAATGGTGACTGTAAGTGATTATAGAGCCAACCTGAGTGGGCAAAGCAGTTCATTTTGAACATTTCTGAGTGGAGTAAAAGTTATATTTTATCTAGATAGCCTTGTGATAAGGGGGGAAGAATATTGTGCAAAAACCGGCCTTAATTTGTAAAGTTTCACTATAAGGGTGTCCAAACTATGGGCTAATTGTGTCCCATGATCCATTTTTAATTAGCCTCTGTAAACTACAAAAGTTATTTGAAAAATGTCTCATATTCCGATGTGAAGCTCATACTTCACTGATGACTGAAGACAATTAAACAGGAAAACAACTATCGTGTATCATTAGCTATATACCTGCTCTGTCTTAGAACTGGGGTGTCTAACTTGGATGAGACTGCAGTGGAAGCAGATTTACTCCCCCCTCCACGGTTGTGCTCTTAGCAACACCTCTTCCCTTATTCACAACCCATCCACTGCATTCGTGTGTCTTTAGCTGCCATTAGTGTTATGCCAATGTAAAGCACTTGCAGTCAAAAAAGAGCCACAAACCACAACCATTCAAAAAGTTAACATTACCTGTTCAATCTTATCAACAACTAATGCTCACTTAGATAAAACAAGCACATATACAGAGGATCCAATAAGAGCTCTGTCCCTAAACTGAGCCCGGATTGGCCAAAAAGTGGGTGTCCCTTGCTAGATTTTCAAACAACTTAATACAGAGCAAGGAGAGGGCATGGATGTCTAATGATCTCTCATGTTGCTTTGGTGATAAGATGTTAACAAGTTATCATATTTTTGGGGCCAGTGAAACAAAAAGTAAAATTCATACTGTAGCTTTAATGTCAGATTTACAAAGCACCTTCGGCTAATCCCCTCCAGGCACCAACATTCCTATAAAATGTTGGCACCGTGTGCAGTTTGCTCTCGTTTTTTGTCTGACCATAGCATTGAGCCATCAGTGTCTCCTCTCCCTGCTGCATCTTACTCATCCTGACAGGTGGTGGATCCCAGAGCTTCCAGGATTATGATCCGCTGCTCAAAACATTTTACAATTATCGGCTATTTGCCCTGTCAAGCAACTGATTTTTCTTTAAATACAATTACTTTCTAAGTAAATCTTAATCTACACTTTATTGATTTTACTAACTTGAGCACACTGATCATCCAGTGTATCAAATTGGCCCTGTCATTCTTATATTTTTTTGTGGCCCTAAGTGAAAATGTTAAGACACCCTTGCCATACTCATTTTGATCAAAATGTGATCAAAATGACTAAAATTGGCCTTGCTTTACTGCAGATTTTCTCACTCACGTAGCCACAGAGCGGTCAAACATCAGGTTACTCATGTCCATGTAGTACTGAGCGTCTGTTCGTATGGCCGTCCAGTACTCATTTGCCTGAGAAAGAAAGATACTTGATCAAGAAGTGCAGTCAGTTGTCATCAAATATTCCTTTTTTCAATGATTTACTCAATAGCATTTAGACTGTCATGTTATGTTTATTTGACCAACAGTGCACATACCTGCTCTTGAATGGTGTAGCCCCACTGGTTCTGAGAGTGATGTGGATCCCAGTATCCCGCCTGTCTCCTATGCCTGATGAAATGCTTTGCATCCTCCTCCTTCACAAACGGGGCAGCTAAAACCCCTGGACAGATTAAAACAAACAGCTGTACACATCAATAACTGTGGGATTAAGACTTATCAGTTTAGGTGTCAGACTCAGTGTTGCTTATTAGCAAGTCAAAACCAGTGCTCTCAACACAACAAGTAAAAAGCAGGAATGCACAATATTACAGGAACGGTATGTGTATCTTAAATAGCTTCAGAAAATGAATTTCTGTTTTGGTAGATATGAAACTTTCTACCAATCTTCACAGCTGATATTTTGGCCATAAATGAAGAGAATGTGAAGTTTTGTCATGCTGCATTGCCAATGGGCTACCAGTATCATCTTTGAAAGACTGGCCACAAATATACGGTACATGCTTTTTTTTGGCTGAAAACAACAACAAAAAAAGCACAGCAGGACTGTGGGATTCAAGATTGCAAAGGAAGACTACATAATCAAGTGAAGTAAAATGATAAATGAATACATTTCTTCCCTCATTTTAGCTGTAGGAAAAAGGAATACTTCAGAAATACTTGCACCAAATACTTGTTTTGCTGCATGAATTAATTTCCCCATAGGCACATAAGGTGTTCAACAAAGTCCTAGTATGTGAGGGGTGGTAGTTTATCATCGTCACATTAATGTCCACAATCCCACATTTACATTTTTAACATACCAAGCACATTTTCCAGTTATCTTCTTTTTTTAACTCAGTTTCCTGATGGGTTTTTTTTTTGCATTTTCCTCTTGTTTTTCATTAAGTTTCATCCCCTATTCTTTTTTTTTGTTGTACAATTGAAACATATCAGGCAGCTATGGTAAACAACTACAGTAAACTGAGGGCTTCCTTTCAAAACAGCTCTTGAGACAGAATGAAACCCAGCTTTACATTATCTTTACATTCTCCATGTGTCATATGCACCAATCAGGCATATTATTCTGAATAACACTTATTATCTCTTCATCACAGCACATGGCAGCGAATGGATTAAATTCGGCAGCAATTGAACATTTTGTCCTCACAGTTGATGTGTTAGAAGAAGGAAAAATGGGCAAGCAGTGTGTTCCACAAGGGCCAAAGTGGGATGACTCGACAAGTGGGTGAGAGCATCTCCAAAACTGCAGCTCTTGTGGGATGTTTCCAGTCTGCAGTGGCCAGTATCTATCTAAAGTGGTCCAAGGAAGGAACAGTGGTGAGTGGGCAACAGGGTAATGGGCGGCCAAGGCTAACTGATGCACATGGTAATGAAGGCTGGCCCGTGTGGTCGAATCCAACAGACACCAGGTCAACAAAGCTGTCAGAATACACAGGGCATTTCAGTTTGCTTGTATTAAGGCTGCAGACCAGGTCATAATGTTATGCCTGTTCAGTGTATATTGCGTATACTGGCTGTAAAATCAACAAAGATACCATAGTTCTCCACCTTACACAGGAACTGCTCCAATAAACATGTAATCAAAAAAATATTAGAATTATTTCTTTCACTTTTATCACGGAATGTCCAACATTAGAAACCGGACACCATCATTTAAAACAGACTGAAATGTTTTTGTGTTTAAGCTGTTTTTCTAAAGCATTCAGAATATTTATATATATATATCTATATATCTATATATATATATATATATATATATATATATATATATATATATATATATATATATATATATATATATATATATATATATATATATATGTGCACATATTTATTGGTATCAGTGTCAGCTAAAACAAGTTTGAAAATATCATTATATTGTATATTGGCAAACATTTTATATAGTGCATGCCCTCATAAAAAACTATTATCATCATAAAAGTTTTCATGTTTAGTTAATGTAACTACAAGCTACATGGAAATGTATTTTAAATAAACACCCTGAATTACTCTCAGTATTTAAAGAGACAATCATGTCCTTTACAAAAAACATTCCATTATCATTGCATTCACAAGCCAGTATTGGTTTGAAAAATTGTCTAACTTACCACTCAGAAGAGCCAAAAGGATCACACACCGCATGTCTGTTAAAAGGTAAAAACAAAATTACATGCAATTATAATAACAAGAAAATTCCTGAATGTTAAAGCAATAGAAATTCACTTTCATGGGTTAATATAAAGGAATAAACAAGATTGATTTGAGCTCTTTTAATGTGAGATCTTCATAAGGAGAATTAAAAACATAAACTTACCTGCAATGTGAGCAGTAAACCAGTGACTGGCTGAGTGTCTCCACGGCCCAGGATTTCTTTTTTAAACGTCCAAATGAACAAGAGGGTCTTTCACTGATTTCTGACGGGAACCAAGAGAGGAATGAATGAAGCCAAGCATCAGGCTAACTTCTCAAGATGCCAATGTTTCCAGCCAGAGCTAGACGGACCGTCAAAACAGGCGAACACACTCACAACACGCTCTCAGATCCAACACAAAGAAAACCTTGTGTTGAAGTAAAGAAATTCTATGAAAAAAAAGATGAATGAATGCAAGCCTCATTTTCAACATCACTTCAACGCTTCATCTTGGTTGGCTTGGCTGGTTAATAAATGTTTACATAAATGCACTTTTATAATTCTTGAACAAAAAAGTGGATGCATAAAAATGTTCCTTTAATGAAATGTTTGTATCCGTTTCCTCACTATTCACAAATAAATGATGTATATTTAAGAAATATCTGAACATGCATTATTGTATTCTTCTCACAGATCTTGTTGGAGTTGTACTCAATGACATCACATCACTGACCCTTTAACTCAAACTTAAATAGCAGAAAAAAGTAACATCCAGAGAAAATATATAACCCGGTGTGGTGTGTTTTGTGTCATTAGTGAATTATGAAGAACATACTGTGCATAGAGTTTGAGTTTGGATAGTTTTCATGCACTTTCACATTTCTTCCACAGGGTGGGGTCCTAAACAAAGATTTATCTTGCCCTCAGCTCATAGGTCTAGATGTGTGTGACATAATTAAGAAATAAAAATGTAAAATACTTTGTAAACTGAGGAGGAATAATCTGACCTTTTTAAAGGTCATCTTGTCATCTACATTCCACCAGAAGGCTTCTTGCAAATCTCCAAATGTGTTTTAGTATACACTCTCACAATGACTTGGATGCAAACAGATACCTGTAACAGAACTGTTGATTAGAGGAAAGTACTGTGCAGTGAAATGTGAACATGAAATCAGGAATTTTAGGGAAAAACATGAGATAAGGCAAAAGGATAAAAGGGCAAATAAAAATAATTGTACTACCAGAGCATTTCCCAGGACAAGATAATTCAAGCTATTTATAATGTTTGCATAAGTAGCAGGTAATAGTAGTAGTAATAGCCAGTCAATAGCCATATTTTTATTTTTATTTTCTTATATTTTTTAATTATTTAGATAGATAGATCAATCGATAGATAGATTTTTTTAATCTGCTAATTTTTTTTTTTTTTTTTTTTTTTACTTCTTTTACTTTTTGATATCCTGTGTTCTTTTATACCTGTCTACTCTTCAATGCTACTGGAATCTCTATTTCCCTGAAGGAGCCCTCCCAAGGGATAAATAAAGTTCTATCTTATCTTAACTTATAAGGATGGTCTGGAACTGAAAAGAAAAACCCCAAAGTGTCATCTTGTCATCTACATTCTAGCAGAGGGCTTCTTGCAAATCTCCAAATGTGTTTTAATATACACTCTCACAATGACTTGGATGCAAACAGACGGACAAAAATGACTCCAAATAGCCAAGGTGAGAATAATCACTGATGCACAAAAACATTAAGTTACAGATGAAACATTTAAAACCCTGTAGGATTAATGGTTTCCTCCTCCATTTTAAACATAGTCCTGTCCACACATGATCAGTTTCTGTTGTTGTAGTGATACATCCTCTGATGCCAGGACACATCATCAGTGATGTTTTCTGAGGTCAATGGGTGTTTCAGATCTCTCAAACATCAGACACCCTCTCTCAGGCGACCCAGCTGAGGTTGATCAAGCCCATTTTAAAATGATTTATTCAAATGAAAATACGTAAATGCTCTACTATGTACAGTGGAAAGCATACGTCATATAGACTTCTGATGAGCTAGTGCAAATATTATGGTGAAATAAAAAATAAAAAGAGGCATATTTACAATTACGCATTCTTAATGCAAGGCTTGTACTTGTATCTGTATCATTTTTGCCACTTTTATGGCAGTGAAAATATAAGTGCTTGTGATCAAGTAAATACAATTTTAAACTGTAAATGTTGTGAAGATATCAGAAATAAATGTTTTTGTACATATTTACGTAGTGATTTGTCATAAAGTAATCACTGATTTTTGCATTTGAATTATCACTTGTGTTGGAGTTCAAACAGAGAAGGATTTTCATTATTGTGAATGCAAATCAATTGTAGATGGTGCTGCATTTATCAGTCCCATGACCCATTTTTAATGGGTATCAGGTATCAGCCATAAAAAATAACATCAGTCTTCCACTTGTCTTTGAGTACTTTGCCAGCTTTACCATCCTCTTCACAGGTGGCGATGGTTGCCATATAACAGTCAGTCTTTCAACTGTAACACCAGAACTCGTCAAAAACCACAGTCGTCGATGGTGAGGTTTATGATGTTGGTGTGTTTTATGGCCAGCAGCAACCTACTCAGTCTATTCAGAAGTCTATGCTCCTCAACACCATGGAAAGGTAACTGTGTGTTTCTGTGTAAGCATGAAAAGTCCAATAATACGTCCAATAATACTTCCTACACACTAAGGCTGAACAATATATATCATTTATTGCAATCTCAGTCACATGACACAAAATATGTCTTTCAGAGATATTTTCTCCATTAGACTTATGCTGCGTATTATTTTTAATTATGATAAAAGAATATCGGTGCTGTTGGGCACAAACCTTCAAAAATCGTTTATATTAGGATAATGCAATAGTGTTTTTTTCTTTTCCTGGATAGTTGCAGTTTTGGAGATAGGAGGTTTATGCCTGACAGTGACAACATGTTCCTTAAATAAAATCAAAATGTGAAGACATTAGGACATTTTCCATCCTCAAAAATGGCCTTCACTGTTACAACCATGGACAGCTCACCGCAAATTCACTTGTCAGGGTTGGGATTCATTGTAGGGGTAAAAGGGAAGTAGGGTTCACATAATAGCATTACAAGCAAAGAGTTTTTTGTAAAATTAATTGAGAAATGTGTTGCAGCACTATCCCTCTGAGTGCTGATGTGTACAACTGCAGTTTGCATCCGAGGAACTAGTGGGTTTACGATCCAGTTGAGATTGTTGCACATAAAAAGACAAAGCATTCATTCAAAACTTTCAAAACTATATTTCAATTTTTTTCCCCAATATCAATCACCTCAACTGCACACCAAGCAGTTTAAGGCCTGATTTTTACCCCATCTCAACAAGTGACCTTACTCTAGGCTTGGGGCAAGCCAGTTTGTCCAAATAATCTTCCAGTGTGTGCGGTCATTAAGACTGCTTTACTGCAGCCGGTGGGGATGGAGAGCTCAAACTGCAAGTATCAAACAAAATCATTCACAAATGCTGCATGTTGACACTGTAAAAAACGTGTTTTCAATGACCTGAAATGCTGTTTGAGTGTTTATGCAAGTCTGTTTTAAAAAATACCTCCTTATGTGAACAAAACCTTTGGCTGTGCAGCTCTCTGCATTCCCCCCGACCCTTGTGAGCACTGACGACCTTTTCTACAGTAAAGTCTTGAGTGTGTGTGAGGGGTCTGACCTTTCCTGGACTCTGCAAGCAAACTGAGTTGCCACCACCAAAGTGTAACAGAGACAAATGGTGGGTGTTCGGTCATCAGAGGAGACGAGTTCTCAGGACACCATGATGTACTTAATCTTGTCTGCAAATATCCACAACTGTCCCTGGAGCCTGGATTGAAGAGAGTCTCGTGTTTACAGTTGTTTCTGAAAGCTTTCAAAAGAAACATTTCTGCAACATCCTAAATACATGAAATACACTCCCACGCAGATTTAAAAATACACACACACACCCAACAGCTCTGGGACCTTTGTGCTCTCTCCCTCAGTAAAAAGATTTGCACATATCAAAGGTAGCGACACAGACAAAACTAAAACTAATCTGACCCCATTCTATCACACACACAGACATGAGCACACGTGCACCCTGCTGGGACATGGAGACATTTCAGATATTTAATTTAGAAACAGGCACCCATGGGGAGGAGGATATTTAACAAAGTACAGGAGTGAAAATTTTATAAACCTTTTTGTCATTTTTAAGCACGTGTCAATCAAAGTGAGTAAGAAGGAAGCTGTCATGCCAGGGTGTCATCGATGAACTGATTTGATTTATTTTCTGCTGGTGTTAACATGGAGCCTCTCATAGGTAAAACAATGTACCACACATTCTTCTGTCTGCAGTAATATTCATACAAAGTTTGCTTAGAGAAATAACAGAGAACAAAGGAGAGTGAGACAAAGAAGAGATAGAAGAGATAGAAGAAGTAAAGTTTCAGTGCTTCAGCATTTAACTCCATTAACAGAACGTCTCTTACTCATAAAAGATGAAGGATTACAGCTCCCTCTGCTCGCCGCATACTTTCTTCTGCTTATATTTCTCTCTCTGCATTTGTCACCTCATATCAGTGGATCACTGCATTTCAAAGAAAGAAAAACAACAAAACATAAGATTCCCTACATCCTAATTCACAGAAAAGAGCATGGATTATGTTTTTTATCACATCATTGACAGGTTCATCAGCAGACAAAGCAAACAGCTCAAGACTTGGAAATATTACTTAAATCTGCATGTATTACACTTCCTCTTTTATCTTTGGTAACAAATCTAACTGCATTAGACTGGCATTTGTATAAAATATAGCTTTTGCTGAAATTGCCTTCCTGTTTTAATCTGACAAGTGTTGGTATAATAAGGAAAGACAAATCATTAAGAAATACAACCAGTGGCAAGATTCTGCAAAATCTGTGAGAGATTTCCACTGTTGTTTGACATCAGAGTGCAAAAACATAATTAATATGTTCAAAGGTAAACATATGATTCAAGAAAGTGCATGATAACACAATGACGCCTGCAAAATCCAGTAAACAAGCTACACTTTTAGTAATGTTTTTTTTCTCATTAAGATGGCTGCAGCTTTTGTACCAGTACTTTCAGTTAGTAACCTTGCAGTGCAGATGGATCTGCCTGATTCAATGTCTGTAATCTTGTCAAACTCCAATCCACAGTGATTTGAGAGGCCCAGTTTCTGTAAGAGTTTTAATAGATCTGGACCGCATTTCTATATAAAATGAAAAACAAATAACAACAATACAAACTTCTCTATGGAAAGGTTATTTTTGCTTCACTTCTTACGTGTTTAGCCAAGAGTTTGTTTTACAAAGTGGCTCACGTTCTGTCCTTGACACCTCGGCAGTTGCGCCTGACTACAGTATCTGATTTGCCCCTTAATGAATGTGGTTGACGGACCGATGGTCCAATCACCTGCTGGATATGCTTTTAAAAGGTTCAAACACTTCCTATGGGCTCCTTGTCAGATGGACTAGTGAAATATATTGAAAAGTCCATCTGGTGTGTCAGGTTAATCAATTAGGGCTAATTTATATTGAGGAAAAACTGAATATAAACTCCTTCATTTTTCCTCTTGTGGTAATTATTGCAATTTTCAAGGAAACTTTCCAGATAAATGCGGTGTCTCTTTATGAGCAACAATCTAGATATGATTCTAACTTGTTTTTCAATAAACCACTTGTTTTTGCATTGCCCGCAGCAACCCTCTAACAGCGACTGTGAAATACACTCATACACACACAGGACAGAGAGTGAATGGACATGTTTCTTCACATGCTTAACAAATACACTTAAGATCTGCAGTTTCATTACGGCGCCAACACACTGATAATGTGAGGCTGACTTACGCGCCAGCACCAGCTTGCGACACCGTGGCTTTCATACCAAGTGTGTTTGTGTGCCAACTCTACCCTCACTAAAGAGCCTCAGTAGAGAGTTTGTGAAGAACCACAATAAGTACCCACAAGTGACCTGATTGGTTGAATGAAACTGCAGAATAAACACATTCTGTATGAACGAGGAGAGTTTCCCACAGAAAAGCAGACTGAGCTGAAGAGTGAAGGGTTCTTCTTGGTCATAACACTATATAATAGTCTTGACAGAAGCTTTTTACTTTTGCTAATTAAGATTACACTTCAAATAATACAAGGGTTGTGCTTGTTTGGAAAGATTATTATGAACAAAATAGTTTGTTTATTTGTCACTGTACAGAAATTGGGATGCGGCAGTTATCACATACATTTGGCAACAAAATACAATATCAACACTGACACAATATTACAAGTAAATAAACAAAAACACATCATCACAAGAAGCTCAAACAATGCACTCAGAAGAGAACAGAAAGGAAACCTTGTAGTGATTGTCAGGCGGGTGGGTCTGGACCTGCTGGACCCATTTAACATGACTGCTTCTTATCGTATCTAAAATTTTGATCTGTTTTTAGTGAGCAGAGGAGCACAATAATACCACCTGAGGGGAACAATTTAAATGAAGAGGTGTCTCTGATCACCATCACCCACAATGTTGAGTGGTTTCCTTGATGTTCTCGGTTTATAAATGCAGTCCATGTTTGCAAATTGGATGCCTGACAGTTTACCAGACACTGTTACAACTTTCCTGAGGGACTTCTTCTGTGTTTCCATTGCAATGCCAAACCAGCAGATGATGCAAAAAGAGAGGACATTCTCAATAAAGCACAAGAAAAACACTGGAGCCCTTTGCTGCTGACATTGAAAGATTAATGTTTCCTTAAAAAGAAGAGTCTTTGCTGGGACTCTGTAATCAGTCTTTCAGTCCATTCATCCCATTTGAGTTTGCATTTGAGCACAATGCCAAGCTACTTGTATTCAGTGACAGCCTGAATAGGTTCCCTGTTAATGGCAGTAGAATTGGAGGCTTTTGTTTTTCTAAAACCAATATACACATCTCCTTAGATTTGCAGGTATTAAGAAGACCTGTCACACCAGTTGAACAAAAAAAAAAAAAAAATCAAGGACTGGCCTGTGCTTCTCTTTATCTTACAAGAGGCTCACAAGAACTGCGTCATCTGTGTATTTTATATAGTGCCTATTTGGAAAAGTGCTGGTTCAAGAATATGTATATAATATAAATAACAAAGGCAATAAAAAGCATCCCTGAGGAGAACCTGTGCAAGTTGTCATTTTGCAAGAGTACAATGTACGAGAGCACAACATTAATCTTTTGAATTCTTAAAGACCATCTTCAAGTAAAAATTCATTGGTTAAAATTTTTTGCTAAGATACAGGGCATGATGGAGTTGAACACAGATTAAAAGTCTACTAAATAAAATATTGGCACGAGTCTTTGACTTTTCTAAAGGAGAATAAAAAAGGTATAAAAGAGTGGCAATGGCATCTTCCAGCCCTCTAGATGAAATGTTTAGGTTACATACTAAAAGCTAATTACCATAGTCTAAAAACAACAGAAAAATCCAAAAAACTTTTTGCCAGTGGAACCAGGGGATGCTAACTTTTGGGTTGGCCTACAAAAATACACCATCTCTGCACCACTCTTTTGGACTGGGACTGGCAAACCCAGAGCAGAAAATGGACTTTAGAAAGAAAGCTGATCAATTAAAAACATGGCATTGAACCTCACAAAACTGACTAATTACCAGAGTGGATTGGTCAGCTAATCAGAGCAGACTGGGCCCAAATGGGTAAGGCAGCAATAGTGACAGGAACTTCAACAGTGTCTCAGAACAACTGAAAACAGAGGTGGATCAGGGGCACTCAGTATGTGGTGGGTTTTAATCTGAGTTTAGGCAAAATTAGCCCTCTTTAATGTAAGTGACATGACAGCTTTTCACAAGACAAGGCTATGGGGGCCAGGACAACTTTTTTACCAGAATTTATCCCTCATTGAGTCATAATCCTGTATTTAAGTAAAACTCTGGTATATTGTGATGTAAATAAACAGAGTGAAACTATTTTGCTTGAAAAACACTACTAGTTTAATGCAAAAAGTGACAACAGCAACATTCCTGCTGCAAGTGATGATATATTGGCTAGTCGCAGGACACTGAGGTCCATTAGTGGAATATACAGTACAAACAGCAACAAGAAGGACAGGAACTCAACTTCCACACAGATTTTTCAGGCAACACAGACATATGATTATATTTCCTTAAATAATAATACAAACTTCAGACAGTGCAGCACACCCCACGTCATTGCAGATTTTCCATTCACAAGCTATTCTCCTCCATCCATTAAAAACACACTCACCCGCCGCTGTATTTGGCACACCTTGCTAGTACTGGGTCAGACCCTCTTTTGCCTTCAGGACTGCTTATATTCTTATTTTGTGGATTCAACGATGTGCTAAAACATTTCTCAGAGCTTTTGGTCCATATTGACATGATAACATCACACAGTTCCAGCAGATTTGTCAACTGCATTTCCATCATAAGAATCCCCCATCCTACACATCCCAATGTTGCTCTACTGAATGGTGATCTGGCAACTGTGGAGGACACTGGAGGTCACTGAACTAATCGTCATGTTTAAGAAACCAGTTTGGGGTGATCAGAGCTTTGTATGATGGCATGTCATCCTGCTGGAAGTAGCCACCAAACGATGGGTCACTGGGGTCACAAAGGGGTGGACATGGTTAGCAACAATACTTTGGGATGCTGTAGCATTTAAACCACACACAAATCCTCCAACACCATACACCACCACCACCACCACCTGCCTGAACTGTTGATTGGAAAAGCAGGGTGGATCCTTGCTTTTACATAAATCATGACCCTATCCCATGAATATTGTTTGATTGATGGGGGATCAGGATTAATACTGACCATTTCACCATGATCATTTACATCTGTTTTGTCAGCTGATCACACTTCAATCAGGCTGTAAATAAGCAAGTGATGAAGTAGTAGTAGCAGCACTGAGGCTAACATGTCATCTAGGTGGAAATATGTCAATTTATACAGTGACGAGTTCAAAGGTCACTCTGAGTATATACCATTCTGAGTAGATTTTTAATTTCTATATGAGTTTTATAATAATGCTAGCTAGACATATTTAAACGGAATTAAATAAGGGCATCTTGTTAGTTTTTTTAAACTAAATCTTGAGTGGGACTTCGAATCAGCAGATACTCTATACTATATTTAGTAAACAGAGTAGGATCTGGGTCCAATTCAGCTGATCGGGACATCCCCTACAATCCCAGCATATTAACAGTTTTTTGAAATACTAATATCAGCCAATCTGGCGCCAACAACAATACCATGTTCAAAGTCACTTAAATCAATGTTCTGTCCGTATTCTGATGCTTGGTTAGGACGTCAGTAGCTCATCTTGATCACGTCTACATACATTGAGTTACTGCCATGTGACTGGCTGATTCACTGACTGTAAATGAGCAGTTGAGGGGGTGTGCCTAATGAAGGGGCAGGTTAATGCATAAAGCAACAATAACCCATTTAGGTATAAATAGAGAAGGGTTGTGATTTTCTTCATAATGGTAGAAATCACTGTGTTTTGGGAAATGAATTTGTTGGTGGGTACCATAAGTATAGACAACTGTTTTTTCACTTTAAGAGCAGCAGGCTGTATTCAAATGTTTCGGTTAGAGGATGGACATTTGGCACACAAAAGCGTTCCAATATTGTAAATCCCTGAAGAGAATATATCTACAAATAAAACAAAAAAAGACCACAGAACATGGAATAAGAAAATGATTGAGTAGCATGTTTGGAGACCACCATTAAACTTTGGCAGCATTCACTAACAAGCTGCAGACTATATACCATGTCCACTGAAATTTCATTATACAAATATGCCCACTAACTTTTTTTTCCACGAAGATAAACTTAAGAAACCTTTTTCGTCTGTTTTTTCTGTCAAACAGCTTTTAAATTAATTTACCACATTGTTCATGCACTTGACTACAAACAGTGCTGCTGTTGGATTAATATCTTGATTCGGTCAAAAGTAGACTGAGGAAAATGCTGAGCTTTTTGCTCAGAGATGCCTCAATGTGGTTCCTTTAGTCAAATAAGGATAATGTCACTGAGTCTTCAGTGACTAACCTCATCTAGTGAGAGTGAGTCTTGGCAAAAAGGTTATGAGCAGGGGATTCACTGAGCCTCTGTGGCTGTGGGCCCACAGGCAGATATGGTATTCTGTACCAAATCACATCTTACAGCATAATTCTCCTCTGAAGCTCTGCAAGACATATGGGATATTAAAAAATAGCAAGACCAGGTCTTCTATGACTGACACAGGACTGCTCCTTCGATGATATGCCTGTTTCATTGAGATGAAGAAAAGGAGAAAATGAGGGGCAGAACATTTGTTGAGTTGTTGCAGTGTTTCTCCTCATCGCTCTGCTGATCCTATTTTCTACAGGAATTATTTATGGACCCGAATAAATAGGTCATTTGATTATGAGCTATGCCAGCACAAAAAGGTGACAAATATGATAAAATGCAGTTGATGAACCTCTTTGTGGCATCAAGAAGTGGGGAAATTGCAGTGCTACACTCATCATATTCAATAATGATAGTCTACAGCTGTGGGAGAAGGAGGGTCGGGTAATGAGCCGCACACGCTTTATGAGAAACGGTTCCTGTACTCTTATGTCAAGGACTGACATGAACTGTTAGGTGAGTTGTGTCTGTTTATTTATAACTTTGACTGAATTTTGTTTACTCCTTGTGGATGTTTGGCTCCTGGGTTTAAGTTCAACACCTTGCAAGCTAAGAACTGACATGCTATAATATCTATTTTACAATGGACACTCTTGGATTAAACAACTTTAATTTCAATGATTTTTTTCCTATTTATGTAATTCCAACTAAAAATGTAAATAAAGTTTACACAGTCAATGTTTAAGCAACTAATGACATAGATTTTTCTATTTTCCCCTCTGCTATTTGATGAACGACCAAACATTTATAACTGGGAATATAAACGTGGATTTCCAAAACATTACATAAATTGAAAAATAAAATGTTCTACATTGCAAAGTTGTAAGACATGTACATTGTCTGTGTGCAGAACACACAATTTTGACATCAGTTATTGCCATTCATCATGTTTTTTTTATTGTGGAAATCCAAAATCATGATGAAAATCCAGGTGATGATGCAGCTGTAAGAGCTGGGGAAAAATACAGTAATGTTTAGTTTTGATGAATTCTTACAAGTACAGGGATTAAAGCAGAAAAAAAAAATGTTTAAACTGAAAATTTAAGAAATAAAGCAATAGAGGAGCTTTCTACGCACATTTTAGTAATTATAAATCATGTTTTTAAACTAGGAAATATAAATGATCTCAGATAAAGTGTCCTGTTCAACAAATTTGTTTTTTTATCCCTTCTTTGTCAAATGGCAATGCTTGAATAGACAGCCTGGATTATAAACTGGCCTTAAAAACTAGATAGCTGTCACTTGTTTACAGGTATGCCTCATTAAAGCAAATTTCAAAGAGGAGACTAAATGTGACAATACTTAAACTAAGAAGTGCTTTGAGAGCACAAACTCTGCCAAGGCATTTGGACACTATTGCCCTATACTGCAATGTTAAGAAATCCTTGAAGAAATTCCTGGATCCACATCTGGATTCAGATCACCACTAAACTCTTATCTTATTGTCTCACTTTATTTGAATTACCTACCTTATACGCCAGCTTTTCTTTTAGTTTTGCCATGGCAATTATTTTACGTCTGCCTAATGACAGATTTTTTTACCTCCGCCAAGGAGGTTATGTTTTTGTCGGTGTTTATCTGTCTGTCTGTCTGTTTGTTTGTGTTCAAAATAACTTGAAAAGTTCTGAACGGATTTGAATGAAATTTTCAGGAATTGTTGGAAATGGGATATGGAAGAACTGATTAAATTCTGGGACTGATCCGGATCACCTTGACGGAAGTCTGCGCTCTCTGAGTGCTTTTATAGTTTTTATTTATTCCGCTTAAAAATAACTAACTAAAGACGAAGCTTTAAAATATACAAACATACACTCCTGGATTATTGTTATTTTATGACACCAATAGCCCATGATGGCCCCATATAACTGCTTCAATAGCCCCATTCACACTGCTGTTACAAGCTGCAATATTTACACCTTTGTGACGCATAACCTCTTTGTTGCAGAGACAGAATTCAGTAAAAAAAAGTTGACCCAAGTTGTGAAAAGTAATGTCTGAAGGTATAATGATGACAGAGCTTTGTCGTGGTGCTTTCGTGTAAATGCACTGTGAAAAGGGTCAATGGCAGCCAACAGATGTATTTGATTATTTCATATTGAATATTAAAATCTCATATGCGTGTGTTCACCAAAAAACCTTATTTCAGGCACTTATCTGAAATCGGTATTCTAAATCCCATGTACTCTTGAGGGTTGGGAGTGCTTAATGCTAACTCACCCCCTTGTTTTTGTACTTGCTCCAGCACCACTTCACTCAGGTGGACTGCTTTCACCGGGAAAGGGGCGGGGCTGACTTTGTTTAGGCAAAGTACCCGGATGGATAGCTCTTCACTGTAAGGTAGCACATTCGCTATGAGTGTATGGGGAATTAGGAAAACTTAATTTTATTAACATAGTTCTGTTTATTGCTGAGATATTTCACTGCAAATTGTATGCACTGTAATATGGGGAAAACATCTTCAGGATTTTAATACTTAGCCTCAGTTAGCATAATTAAGGAAAACTGTAAAAGATAAAATTAAAAAACATCTTATAAACTGTATCTCTCTCCATGTTGATTTACCCCCTCAGATGTTTAGTGAGTTATGAGTAGTTATTGTTATGTTGTTTACCTGTGGAGTTGTAGCAGACATGTTTCTTTCCACCTACCGCTCAGACGCGCGTCCCCGTGCAGTCTGAGGAAATGTGTTCCTCGTGAACGCGCCAATCTCACTTCAGCACTCACCGCGCTCCGTGAGAGCCCGCTGCTCTTCAGCCTCTCTCTCTATCTCCCTCTTCTTCACACACTCCTTGTCAGCTTGTCTCTCCGTCTTCCATCAGCCTCATGTTCACACCACCGCCAAGCCGGAGAAGAGTCCCTGTCTAGCCGACGCTGAGAGCCCGCTGTCGGGGGCAGGCGGAGTCCACAGAGCGGTGCCAGGATGCGGTGCCACAAGTTTTGGGGGCCATGTTCGATTGGATTTTATTTATGTGCTACCATGCTTTTCAAAGGTAAGTCACTTTCGCTTTTCATCACACAAGTTTTTCTTGCCTCTTTCAACAGGGAGTGCAGGTATGTGTCAAGATAAGTTCAGGCAACAAGGTGTGGATATTTTCTTGTGTATTAATACGGCAGGGGTTTGGCACAGGTTCTGGTCTGTAGTTCTTTATCTGTTGCTCTCTGAGGAACTTGGAGGCTGTCTTTCATTTATTCATTTACATTTACATTGTTCTTTTGCATCACAAACAAGTAAAATTCAAGGATCTAAATCTGAGTTTGGTTTGAGGCAATTTATGCTGCTTTTGTTTTGCTCATTTGACTGAATCACTGTAGTTTATCTTTCTGTAGTCACCAGATGTTGCATTGAAAAGCACTGGCTGCTGAATCTTCAACATAACAAATGCAAATAACCATGTTCCTCTGAGCACTCTTGTTCATCTAATGACCAAACAATTTATGTATACCTTTACAAACCCCATAGAGTTATTTTTAAAGATGTGTGCATGTCTGCCTGCATTTGTACATATGATAAGAGAGCGGGCATTACTGTGAGCTCATTCAAGTGCAATGAGATGTGCATGCTTGACCATTATTCTCTCCTAAGCCCCGTCCCATCATCAACATTACCACCAGCATCATCATTTGGAACATCTGGGGTGTTTACTTACCAGTCTGTGACACAGCGGCTTTGCTGAGGGTCTGGTTTCAAACCATCTATATAGTCCATGCATTTGTGTCAGTGTGTGAATTTCCTCCCTGGAAATACCTAAAAAATCCCCCTCACTCCAGTCAGTGGTCATTTTCATGGGGGAAACATGGGTGGATGTCTGAGGAGAGGGTATTTGACTAATAGACAGAGAGGTAGAGAAGGAGCACATCATAATAAAAGCTCTCCAGGTGCACACAAATGCATTAAAGGACATTTTATGTACTCGCTGTTTTGTTTTTCAGTAGAAGAAGTATAGAAATGCTATCCAATGACAGGACTCCACTGTCTGCCGAAAAAGTGGCTAAGATTTCAAAAGACATTATTTTTACCACATGGAAAAAAAACACTTCAATAAAGTGTTGGATTGATGCATGTAAATCACCTGTTTACTTCAGTAATTTAAACTTCAACATGATCACAAATGAAGGACTATTTGAGTGTTACAGATGCACAGGGAAAAGGAGCATGCAGGAGATAACAATAAATAAACTTATGTCAGGGTAGATAAAGTGAAATACTTAAAATATTTCAGTAAAAAATGCAGCTGTGGTTCAAAGGATTAAGGTATTGATACAGGAGAATATGAGAAAATCTGCACAGTGGATTGCAAGTTAAATGACATAAAGTCATACTATTCACGATGTCCAGTTTGGTGAAATAAGGTGACATATTATGCAGTAAATGACGAGAGTGTTCTGTTGTCATTTACTGCATAATATGTCACACTGCATAAAAGCATTAAGGTTGTCAAGTCAATATTTAAAACTTCAACATAATGACGTATGAAATATGTATCCAACTGTAGGCATAATGGTTGCACAATAAATCATTATTGTTACCATAATCAGAGCTATTAATTTAAATGAATAAATCCATACATTAATACAGTATAAAAACAAGCATCACTTTCCTCCTTGTGTAAAATCTTAGTTCTCAGCCTGGAGGGGTGGGGGGGAATCCCAGGGGAGGTGTGAGGAACTGTGAACTTTATGGTTGTCAAAAGTATGTTGGCTAAAACAGTTATGACAGACTCACTGCACTTTCTTCAAAGGTCTCAACACAAGGGTGTGTAGTATGGGTGCTTCAGTGGAAAACCCAGAGGGCTACTTTATGCCATGAGCTTGATGCCAGAGACAAACCATCTCTTGCCAGTTTCTCACAAATCCTCCCACAAAGTGCTGCTGTTTCTGATAGGCTGAGTAACTAAGACCAACTACGAAGACTGTATTTTAAATGGCTGATAATAATGCAGTGCTTCTAAACTTTTATCCTAGCCTATGAACAGTGCGTCTCTTTTCACACATCTCAAAGTACTTAACTGAGCTGTTGGTGTTGGTAAATTGCACTTGGCATCGAAAAACTGCAACTGCTCAGTTGACAGCTTGCACTGTCCCTAAACCAGTAACTCCTTAATGGATTTTGATGACATTTTCAGAGAATGTTGGTCATGGCACAAGGGAGAAGTGATTAGATTTTGGTGGTGATCTGAATTTGGATCCTGGATATTTTTCAAGACTTTGTTAACATTACAAGATAGGGCAGTTTCCACATTTTTGACAATAACTCGCCCGACAATGTTGGAAATGCCTTGGCAGAGGTTTGTGCTCGCAGAGCATTTCTAATTTTAAATTTTGTTTGATATGGTTCGGTTTGATCCAGAAGACTTGGCAGCGTCATACTTTTGTGCACCAAAATCACTTTCACCATTTAATTTTCCTGACCTCTCATCTGAGGATCAGGGAGTAGTTAGAGTGAAATAGCCTGGCACAGATACTGTGATGATATCTGCTTGATTTCAGTGAGACGCCTCATATCTCTCTCTGTCTCCTTCATTTAGTCTCTTTCACTCCTGCAGAATGTTCCTGATGCCTGCCTCTTAATTTTCCATGCTCAGCAATACTTTCAACTCTCAGACTCCACACTGTCATCATGAACTGTAAAATGGTCTCTTATTTTGCCATTGTTCAGCATTTCGGTGAGGTGCTAAGGTGGTCTAAGAGGGCTGCATGAGAGAACCTTAAAAGTTTTTAAAACGTTTAATGACTTTATTTTAGTTCATTGTAGTTCCTGCCCACCTGTGGAGCTTTTACCTTAGTTTTTTTCCAGCTGTTTGAAGGCAGTGCAAATAATAGTGAATTGTGGTGCAGACGCTTTGATGTTGATGTCAAGCAATGGGAAATGCAACATGGGGAAGGTCTTAGCTCCTGGATTAGGATTAAACATCCTGTGATTTAAGGGCTTGGAGCTTTCAGCTATAGATTATAAATCTCTCCTATAGGATTCGATGCATCTGAAGCCCCATTAACACACAACACCATACGCTCTAATCTGCAGAAATGTTAATGGACCGGTCCATGGCCTGTCACACAGTGGTAATGAACACGTGTACTAGCACATGGACCCATTTTTTGAAAGGGAAAATGTACAGTTTGAAAAGAGGTAAAAAATAGATTTGCCCAGTATATTAAAAAAGGCTATATGAACTAAAAAAAATCATACCTTATTTTTTTTTGCCAAATGGCAATGCACAATATGTGTCTTGATTTTATTTTGTAAATAACAAATAGGTGTCACAATACCAAAATCACTTTAACTGATATGATACCTGTTTGTTGCCTATGCAACAAAAACAGTCATTGACAATATTGAGCAATTTTCTGATTTGAAAATCAAAAACTGCAGACAAATGCCCGTCTACATGATGTAAATTGTACAAAACATTGACAGCGTTTGTGTTTGTTCAGGGGTAAAACATGAAAAACTGTTTTATTATAATAAAATATATTATATTATATCTCAGTATCAACAAAATTATTATTTTCAGTCATTCATTTAACCAACTTAAAGAGAGCATAGTCTTATTTGTACCAACACATTGTCGTCTTTCTCAAATGTTTACAAGATATTTTACAAGTAAGACAGTTTATAAGGGTTTTTCTGCTGTCTTTGATTATATAAAAAAAAGAATACTCAATATTAGATATTTCGGACCTCTATTTTTGTTGTCATGGTATTCAAACAGTTTTCAGTATCATTTTATTTTCAAAAGTTTTATAAATGCTCCAATGGTAAGATAAATAGCATATTTCAAATAGGAAATCATGTGGTCAGTAAGCATATATATGCTCGTGGTACACAAGGTATTGTTTGCATTCATACTCAGAATTAGGCCTTGCATCCTTCATTTTATATTTATATTATATATTATCTAAACAATACTGCTTTACTCTTTGTCACAACTGTAAATATACCAGGTAGTGTTGTCATAGTCAGAGTGTTAATGAGTTAACATGAATTTATTGTAATACTACTTATTTCTCTGACTTGTAAGCTAATGGCAGCAGGCTGCTCTGTTATTAGCCTCTTCAGGAAATGTTGCAGTAGTACTGTTGAGGATTTCAAGCCAAAAACTTTTGAATGGAAAGATCAACTTCAAAACACTGAGAGATGACTCATTGACGAGGCCAAAGTGGTCATTGTGAACAAATTTACAATAATACCACGTCAAGTCTAGCAGCTAACAAGCCAAGCACACAGCTGATGCAGAGTCCCCCTCCCCTAACTAGAGGAGGGTTACAGTGGATGTTTTTGCAGGTGTAGCGGGCAGCAGTGAGATGCTTTTCTTTTTAACACCTCCCTGCTCCCACAGTGATGAAAAATTAGGGACCTACTACTCCTTTAAGAGTCTAATTTTTAAAAACTCATAGAAATCTCAGTCGATGAGTCAAAAGTTATCTGGACTTTGAGATATCATGTATTTTGTGTTTAAATGCTCCTTTGAGCTATTTGTACTTACCAACCAGAGGGTTTTCTTTCTTTGTGGGTAAGCTTATGTTGCTACCAGCCAAAAGTTCCCCATTTTCTTTCATGAAGTTGAGGCATTTGTGTACATGAATTGGTATTTGTAGACCTCTCTTTGAAAGTTCTTCTTCCTATAAAGCAAAACTTCACCTGTAGCTCATTACAGGAAACCTGCTATTTTATTTTTCTTCCATGCCGCCTCTTCCCCCTTTCTCTCATCTTGCCCCTGGTGCGTTAGCTGTGCTGCTTAAAACATAAGCTGTTTTTAATGCCAAATCACAATATACAGCCTTGTAGAGCACAGCAGGCAGAAGCAGATCCTGATATAAGTAACTTTTATTAACAAATAATACTGCTTTTCTAATTATGGCTTTCGCTCCAATGTTAGTTTTGATGCCATGCTGTTAGTTTTTACATTACAGTGGATACTTTAACTGTCAGTTAAAGTAATCAGTTTTTATTGTTTTCAATGTTGTTAGAAGGGGCTTGGGGAGCAGAGGAACATTCCACCTTTTACTAAACTCTAAAGTTTACAGACAACTGCATTTTTTAAAGAAAATGCCCCCCTTGAAACACTTTCTGGGGTTTTTTATGTAATAGCTGTTCTGCCTCCACCTACATGTTTGTTTTTGCTCATCCCAGGCAGACGGCATGACTGTTTGAAAGTTTGTAACCCCTCCTTTCCCCTCCCATCAGACACCCTTTAGGCACAAATCAGTGCATAGCTCATTGTCATAGCCTCCTGTTGGAGAGTTGAGGTAGGAGAAGTTGCATTGAGGCACATCAAACCCACACCATGTAGTGAAGAAGCAGCATAAGTAGAGATGGGAATGATTGGGATTTGACTGATACCATTGCTATCATACAGTTAAGCCATCTCTTTATCAATTCCCTCATTGAATCCTGAGAATTTTCTGTGTGGAAAGTAGAGTAGGCCTGCACACGTTTTCTGTGTCAGTAAGATCAAACATTTTTCTTCTAAGATGATCAACGTGGCATTTAATCAGCAAATGTCTCGGCGTACTCCCGTTGATTCCATCCTCGTCTGAGATCACACAGCCTCATTGCAAATTGCACTCTCGGTGCCACATGTAATAAATTACGCTACATTTTAGACCACTTCTCTAAAAGTGAAAAGAGAACTCTTAATCATTAATGCAAGTGGTATTCATTGAGCAAACAGTTTGGAAGTGGTTCTCAACTTGAACTGGTTCTCAATTCAAGTCCCTAATAATAAGTCATGGTTCAGACCACAGTGGTGTGGCAGTGCAATGTTAATCCAAATGTTGAATCTGAAAGTCATCATCATATAGTATTTTTTTCATTTATTTGATGTTTCCTGAATCAAGAAAAACTGATTCACACATCCCTGTGGACTTGAAAATGGGTTTAAAGAGCCCATTTTATGCTTTTTTAGTTTTATGTTCCCTTTAGTGTGTTTGCGTGTCTCCTCCATGTGATAGAGTACTTATGTGCACATTATGAGAAGTCTGCAGTATCAGGACGTCTCTCTCTCCTCCTGTTTACAGTACAGATTGCTGCCTAAAATGGCATGTCTGTTGCGCCGAGCTGATAGACAGTGTGGCTTATTTGCAGTGCTCTTTGGTACTCCATTCCTATGAGTTGTTGCGTTAATCTCATCAATTATTATGCTCACAGAAAGGAAAACAGCCTGTCCAGTGTGTTTTACACATGCAGTAGAGAACAGAGACAAGAACAACTGCTTAATGCTTACAGGTCTATCATTAATAAAAACCTGCCTGACCCTGACAGTTTTAACTGGAGCTCTAAGTAGTTTATGAGGTTTTGTTTTTTGTCCATGCTTGAGTATGCAGTTTGTGTTAGGCTTTTGGATCGTTTCTTACACACTGTGTGCTTACAGTGTTCTGTGTGTGTTCTCTGAGCGTAGTGGCAAAGCAAAGAGAGAGAAATTAAATAATCCATACGAAAATTCAGACCATACAGTTAAACCTGATGTGTAAATTGCAAAACAACGGCTGCTTGGAGCATCCATCCCCTTTGCGCCCTCCGCCTGGCTCTGCACCGAGAACATGCATCCTCAAAATAGCAAAAGATAGACAGAGACGCCCCTAATGCACTTTAGATAATAATTGTTAAAATAAGGCCCTAAGAGTTAACTATCAGACCCAGCAATTCATTGCAAGTACAATTTTGAATCACTTGACAGGCTCATATAAATACATCTTAAAGATCAATAACCACCTCAGGGTTAAAATGCCTCTCCTAAAGCTGATTCTGTATTAAATATGTCCCCATGGTCTCCTCTACTGCCCCTCATTTGTCTCTATTCAAACTCCCTCATGTCTTCTTGACACATCCTCCCCTCCTCATCATTTCATATTTAACTCACCGTCAATGGCATGCAGCCCCTCTCTTTTGTCTTTTGCCTGTTACAGTGGCTTCACTTTTCAGAGGTCCTGATTTACATTTGTGTTAGCTTGAATGGGACTGAAGTAGCACAGCGTGAACACAGCAAGTAAAAGCCATCATTACTCTCTATTTCCCTGCTAAAGGTCACACAATAATTCAATAGATGTATTGGATTAACATATAAACGTCGACATGCAACAAATCTAATAAAATACCCCATTGATGTATCCTCTTCTTTTCACCTGTAAAGAAATGTAAGTTTCAGATTTCCACTTATTTTCTTATAATTTTTTGCAGTGGAGTCGTGCAAAGTGCTTGTGTTTTCTCACTCAGAAAAGCTTTTACTGGCACCATTTTCAGGGCATTTCAGAGGAGTTTTTCTCCATCTTTACTTCATTTTCCTTCCTCCGGCCCATTTCCTCTTACCCCCTACTCTGTCTGCCTTATTTTGTGTCCCCTGTTGTCACTCTCCCAATTTTTCTGAATCTTTCCCCTTCCCCGGCTCCCTTTTTATGAGCATATTTTTATACAGTATGTGTGTTTCTAAATAGGTTAGGCAGTAGGCCAGACATCGTGGTTAAGATGTAGGTTCTAAAGATGCTGAACATCTGGACACTTCACTGCTGACCTCCCCAGGCTCATTTCAATCTAAATGATTGATGGAGAAATAATGAGGTGCTCAACCAATGAAGAAGTGACCCTGAATTAAATCAATGCAGCCTGGGTTAATACAAGAGGCTGTGTTTAACCAACACACTCAACATGGGTGAATGCACACACAACGCATGTTATTACAGCGCATGTGACTTAACCCTTTAACGCCTGTTGTATCATATTTGATACATACTTTTATGATACCTCTATCTAATCAATATGATCAAAAAATTACTAAAAAAAACATCTGAATACAATCAGATAAATGATAAAAAAAAATGTCCTCAAGTGGATTATCAGCTGCCAAAACACCTAATGTATCAAATGAGATACAAAAAATATATATGTTAAATTTTATGGAAAATGTTTATTTTTTTGGATTTCAGTAGAAAGTGAAATTAACATTTCAGCTCCAAAAAATTAGAATTTTCTGGCTATAGTTCGTGTTTCAGGCATTAATGGGTTAAATTGAGGATTTAAATAGCAACAGTATGAACACTGAGTTTGTCTGTTTGGGATAGATTAAGAGTTTTACTGTCTCCTATGAATTTAAATTTAAATTTAAATATGATGCAAGTAAAAGTCTAATGATTTTGATAGTAGTTCGATGATAAAAAATAATTTACCTACTCCTTAAAGGTTTGAGTAATTTCTGATTGCCAGCCTGCACAGCAAGAGTCACAGATCAATTAACAATATTAGATACAGACATTAGTGAGCTAATATGAATTATTAAGATTTATCCAATTGAGGTTTATTCAATGATATGCTTTCCAATCTTTTTATTTGGGACAAGTAATATGTTACTGTTGTGTTTGTGCCATGATGTAGAGCTCGAATCCTGGGTTTAGTCTCAGTTCTACATGTTTGAAAACCCACAAATTACTAACATTAGTCATATCGTTACTGCTGCTGTTCAGCCTCATGGTCCTCAGACATACATCAGTCCTTGCAGGAGAAAATATAAGCTCCAGGCACATCAGCATTTATGCATCAAATTTAACATGAATATGTCTCCTCTCAACTGGCAACTCCACTATTGCATTAAGTGGCATATGCACTCACAACACTGTCTGCTATGTGAAATATTTCCTTCTCATATGCTCAAAACTGTTGTTCTGAGTTTTCCCAAAATTTGTAGCAAGTCCAGTTGGTTGACAAAAGAATTAGTTTTGATATCAACAGGAAAGCAGTTAATGAACTCACTGAACAAGCATATGTGAGTGCATTTCATGATATGCCCAAGGACCTACATAAATACAATTAAGTGAAGGTGCCTTTGTTTTTATTAAAACCCTTTAAATCTTCTTAACACTAATTGTTACCTGTTTTTTACCAGTTATATTAAAACTGTATATTCTCCTCATTTGGCCACCAAAACACAGAAATGCATAGAAAGTGGTATTAATAAGACTCAGAAAAATAAGGAGCATCAATAAAGGCATGAATTAAAAAAAAAAGATCCCCAGTCTCAGATGCATACATTTATTATGAAAGAGAAAATTTAGACAACAAATTTGCAGATTTGTAAATGAAAAACAATACATACTGTACATCAGGTGGGGTCTTCTCAGTAGCTATCAAAATAATCCTGCACCTCGCTGCACGTTTGTGTGTTTGTTTTGGCACAATTTTCAATATCTTTAGAGTACAACTGCTGTGAGACCGTCAGAGACGAGCCTCTTATTTCCTAAATTCCCGTTTGTTTATGACGAGCACCAATTCCTCGAGCCACCCTTTCAGAACACTTTCTCATTCTGCTTATGCTTGTGAGTTGAAAAGATGACTATACACATGATTTTTCTTTTAACTCTGAGAATATCAGAAGTAACAATAATTGCTGTCATGTTGATGCAGTTTCTCAGCTTCTCTTTTTTTTCATCATCTATCTTCTCTCAACCATCAGTCAGGACAGTGGTTTAGCTCTGAATTAATAGTGATAGTTGTGAGGTACAGACCCACAACCCTTGATCAATTTACCTTGACGCAATTTTTCCCTACTCTGCTGTTCATTTGCCTTTTACTAAGAAGTCATTTCATTCCAAGTAGTACTTCACAATGTCTAAATCAATTTATTCACAAAATTAGCATGGCTGCTTTTGGTGATTAAAATATCTGCAGCAGGTATTGTGGGACATTTAAGTAGGAAAAGTAAAAACTGCACTAACTTGACCAAAATATATAAAGGAAACTTAATTTAGCGCACTGCTTGGCTCAGCGGTCTAAATCATTTATCATTAAGGAGTCTGTTCAACAAAACCAGCTTTGATATGTTTTTAATGGAACAATACATCACTGTTTTATTTAAAGGCCTGTTTTTGGCATAATGAGAGAGAAAAATCTGTCTCTTGCTGTAAGGAGAGAGGTGTAAGCTAGGGTAAGGAAGCATTATGCATGGAGGTGGAGAGGAATAAAAATAAAATCTCTGATTGATAATCTATTGTAATGTAACTTAGTTTATCAATGAACTGATTAATAATACTACAATTTGTTGTTTTAATGTGTTGTCAGATTATGCTAATATTTGTGTTATCCTTACTGCTCTAATGATTATAATCTATAAACCCCTCCCAAACAGTTTTTTCTGTGTAACGTGTTTGTCTTTTTACTGTGTCACTATGTAATTGGGTGTCTCTGACTCCCTTAAATCCCAATTTTTAAGCTGCCAAACTTTTTTCCTTCTCTTGTGACTGTGTCCATTTCCAGCTCATTGGAATTTTCTATGTTTTACTATATTGCTTCTGTCCATGTTGTAAATTCTGAGCTGAACCATTAATATTGAGGAGCATGTTATTAAAATGAGGAATGTTGGGGTACTGGTTTGGCGGAAAATGCACAAATGGGCATTTTTTCAGTGGAACTTAGACACAACTCCAGAGAGGTCTGGGGGACTTGCAGTGGCTTGAAGTTGGCTAGTGATTGGCTGGATACTGGCAGGTCACTGACTGGAAGGAGGAAATCGAAGCATCTGTATCTGTAATATGTGTATATTCTACATAAAAATGTGTTTTGCCTGTAACAGTTAAGCCAATCTTCATCAACAGTTAAATGTCAACTACTTTTAACTTGCTGACAGACTTTGAGTTCTGTTTAAAGTAAAATAAAAATGTGCCACTTTTCATAGCGCTTATTCTTTCAAATTAAAATGTATTCTCTAGGGCTGTAACGTGTTAGTCGACTGGTCGACTCATTGGTCGATAAGTGCTGGGGCGACCAGAACTCTGATTAGTCGACCAATCGTATTTTTTTTCCTATTTTTTCCCACGGCGATTTACAGTCATCAGTAGGAACTTACCAAGTGCTAATGGGCGTGTTTTCAGACCACCCCGGTTTCACAGGTAACTTGCCTGTCTCAGAACACCCCCCTGTTTTCACCCCTTTGGATTCCCCACCATCTGGAGACCTGACTGGAGACAGGAGGTATGAAGAGCGTCTACCTGAGCCTATTCAACGTCCAGTGGTTTGCTGAGTATTTATTTTTATTTTGAGCATCCTCCTCTACCCCCCACCAAGACGCGCTCCGCCGAGCCGTGCTCTGCCGAGCCGTGCTCCGCTGAGCTGCGCCGAGCCGAACCATCCCAGCGCAGGAGGGTTTCCTGTCAGAGTCGGACCCGTGCTCCACTGAGCCGCGCCCCGATTAGTCGATTTTTGGTCGACAATTTCAGTGTTTCAGTCAACCAACAAATTCTTTGGTTTATTACAGCCCTAGTATTCTCCCAACGTAACAAAAAATGGTTTCCTGAGAAAATCCTAATAAAGTGCCTGAGTTAATGCACACACACAATAATATTCTTTTGAACATTTGATTGGCCTGACCATATAAGGGTTCCCACTGATACATTCAGCAAATATGCATGGTCAATATATTGACTGTAAATATCTGCAGAAATTTTCATTACTGTCAATATCAATTGGAGATGCACCCTAAAAGACAGCAAGAAAAAAGAGTTTGTAACAAATGACAGGCAGCATATTTAAAGGCCAGTTAAACATATTCTTTATATATTTTATCAATAAAGTCCTGAAATCCAAGTGAAATGCTCTGTCTAAAAAATAAGGAAGCTTCTTCCACTTGTAACCAATATAGCCCTGTGTAATGGCTGCTGCCTAAATGCCCTCAGACCAGGATATAATCAAATGACAGAGAAGCCCAAATCACACTGCTCTTTCAAAACATATTATTTACCTCCCTGTGACATTTTGCCTCCACTGTGAATGTCCTGGAGACAGATTTGGGGAACGTGTTGACTCCCTCTTTGCTCCTTTTCCAGCGGTAGTAACGGAAGCGCGATATTGGCAGAAGGGAGGCACGAAGACTCAGTGGGAGACAGGAGCGCTGCGAGTGAGGGTCTCTGCCTTTGTGTATAAATGGGGGCACGTGCCATGTCATGCCCATCCAAGCAGTATCGCAGCGTGATGTTATAGTATTGCAGACTTAATGTGAGTACCTTGTGGTGTAAATATATACAGAGCTTCACTGTGGTGCTTTTGCGTACAGGCACTGCCAATAGGGCTCGAGGAAATGCTATATGCAACATATGGGTAGCATTGCTGGCACCTCATAGAACTGTTTTGGTTGTATTTTGGCCCAGGAATGGAAATAGTAGGCTGTGTCAAGTTACACTCACATTAATTCACTCCAAACCAAAGCACACTGTGTACAGCCCCATATTCAGGTCAAAAATAAAGACATGATTTAGAGAAGGGCTAAAGGCTAGCAGTGTTAACTAGGGGTGTAATGATCCATCGATCTGGATCGATACATCGATTGGTTAAGCAATGATCCAATCAAATCGATGGAAACTCAAAACATCGATCAACATCGTCATCTTCAACGCCTTTATTTTGAAATTCTGACCGGATATCCGCTTCACCACTTCCGCCCAATAGCGCCTTGTTCTTAAGTTTCAACTTTACAGGGCTCTCAAGTCTCACGTATTCAGCGTATGAGACGCACACCTTTTTGCTCTCTCACACACCACATCCGGTATTTCTCCTGCTTTAAAATGTACTGTGGAGCGCCCACCAAGTAACACCGCTATATGCTAACGCGTAGCAACACGCTCTTAGCATCACAGAGCTAAACGGGAGCTTGACATGTCAGCCAATCAGAAAATAGCACTGCTGTATTCGGGTAAAATACGGGCGATGTGACAGCAGAGGATGCATGCTGCAAACACACGACAGGAGTAATCACACGAGTACAGTAAGTTATCTTTTTTTTTTTGTAAAAATTTTGTAGCGCACTGATTATAAAAATTACTTATTGTATGAAAGGAAAACAGTGAGAGCTTATTCTTGTTCTTCCTCCACACCTACCATTAAACAGTGAAGCAAAGTCTAAAAACACCTGACTACTAATTAACCCAATTTGAATTTTAAGCACGATTAGATCATACAGATGGTTATAATCCTCTATAACCTATCATACCCAAAGGTCAGCACATCGTTTCACATTTCAGTAATAAAACTGTCAAAACTTAGAAATTGCTTCGTATTTCTTTCTTGCTTTAGGTGAAATGTAGCTGATTGTGTTCAATGAGTACACAATATCGTCTTAAATCGATCGAAGGTCCTTGAATCATATCGTATCGAAATCGAATCGTGGCAGACTTTGTGATATCGGCAAATATCGTATCCAAAGAATCGATATCGTATCGTATCGTATCGTCATGAAACTGGTGATTTACACCCCTTGTGTTAACATGACTAAGCATTAGCCATGCTCCACTAAGCAAGCTTCATTTTAATTACTCACTGATGCCTTTTACACTAAACACTAAATAAAGAATTCTTATTTTTGACCATTTTCTTTGTGCTTTATTAACTGAAGATTAGTGGATCAAACATGGCTCTGATTTGGTTTTCACTGGATTTGAAATGATCTTTTACGAAAACATCACTAGCACCAATATTTTTTTAGCCATTTTATGCTGATACTGGTATGATGTTACTGTTCATCCCTAACAAAAAGTTGTGATAATGCACCTTAAACATGAAATTTGATTGTAACTTTTCTTTCTCATTTGGAGGACACGTCTTCACAAAAGCACAATTACAACACAATGGTTGAAAAACAAGAGCAACAACAAAAATATGGATGCACACATACAAACTTTTTGAAGGAGCCCACCAGTCCTATTATTCTTTCCACTGGGGACGTTTCTCTAACAGACAGCTTAATGGCAGGCTTCAAGGTCTAGGCCATGATCTAAAGGGCAGATTGATGGCTTTTGTTATGGTGGACATCCATGTACAGGTTGGAGAAAGACAAAGCCAGAGTGTATATTAAGCTCTTGTTGACACAATAATGGGAGGTAGTCCCCTTTATTCCAGAGTGACTGATTTAAGGCTACCCTTGTTATCAGAGTCAGACCATTTTTATCATTGAAGCATTGCTAGTAAAATCACAGCTATGCTGGTACATGCTTTACCTTCCCTCTGGAAAAAAAATATCAACAGGAGATAACTTTTGAAGCAAGAAATTCTCACACAAGTTTTTTGTGAATTCAATCTGCCTGCCCTAAACTTAAAACTGATGCTGTGACTTGTGTAATGTTCCACTTTATAAACAGCAGATATAACACTGCTTCAGACAAGCTATCATGGAAGTTTGTTCCAGACACAACACTTCCTCAACATCACAGTTCAATTTAGTGTAAGCAGATTTATTTATTTTTTCTCTCTGACATAATCACACATATACACACTCAAATTATTTGCACTAAAAAGGCTAAAGGTTTGCAGCATTATTGGAGGTGTCTACTGTTCAGACCCTCAGGGAGCGTGGATCTGTCAGCTGTTTCTTTGTGTAGCACTGTCCCCCCTCCAGGATCATGACTCTGGTCCCTCTGTCCCAAAGGATTTTGGGATTTGAGCCCTGTTTTTGTCTTTGTTTTATAATAACTTGGCTATCTACTTTTGTCTTGAGCTGTTGAGTTAATGTTTGGCAGAATTTGATATTAGACCACTCGATACATCAAGGGATTGTTTAACAAAACTTAGATTTTTATGGTTTTGTATTATGTAGGGATTTGTCAAAGAGAGATTTCTTTCACTTGAAGATATATATCAAACTAAACTGGAGTAGAAATCATGTACTTTCCAAAGCTGTTAAAGATAAGTTTTATCTTTCTGAACGCTTTGTCACCACAGCTCTGTGATGTGCTCACTGTTAATTCGTCAGGATCCATGTTACATCATCAAGGACCTGAGGGACCTTGGCCACATTAGAGGCCCCATGTTAATCCGGCCTACAGACAAGCTTGTCAAGCAAGAGATAATGTTAGAAAACATGATGAGACCAGTTGCACTTGTAGAAAAAAACACTTACACACCACTTATAATGTTGTTCATATATTATATGATACGAAACTTTCAGTCAGCAGTAAAAAACATCAATGTTGTAGGCTGGGATAAATGTAAATCAATAAAGAAACCCATCATAGAGATCAGATATTTCCTTTCACTTGTAGGAGTTCAAGCTGAAGTTAAAGTCCTTTTATTGTCATCGTAAAACAGGGTTTTGTGTTCCACTCCTTAGTACATTGAAGTTCGAGGACACACAGCATTAAAAAGTTGCTCAGAAAAGCACGAGCTCCTTAAAGCAGCAGTTTATTGGTAATTTAACAAAAATAGATATTTCTTTGGAAGACAGCCATTTGATTTGTCAAGCTCAAGCTGCTGTTTCTGCAACATTGGGTATTCTAAAAATGCAGTTGATGTAAAACATGGATTATGGTTGTCTGTCGAGATTATCATCAGCAATCGTTAAATGTCTGGCTGTGGCACTACAAAGTAGGATTGTCCCTAAGGCTGGGTGATATGATGAAAACACCATGTTATGTTTTTGTTTGTCATTTTGTTTATTTTTATTGAGGTTTAAGGTATTATACCATTGCATTCCTAAATTAAAAAATATCATACATTGAATTGTGTTTTAAAGCTCTATAACCCCTTCCCCCCTAGTCTAAGCCCCAGATGTGACACTCATCTCATGTTTTTGAGTGTAAAAACACAGAAAAATGCCTTTATAAGTCCTTGTGTGTACATCTGTTGGTGTTGTGGCTTTGAGTTAGTGTGTGGTTGGTTTCTCCCCTAAATTGAACCCAGGTATACACCAGCCTGCATTTCTTGTGTTGAGAAAACATTTTGAAAAAGATCAACCATTTTAAAGTTTAGTCAAAACATTTAATATTTGTTTTGTTGTTTTGCAGCTCATCACATATTATAAAACAACAAAATGACCTTATTTTTTAATTGTGGTAAGCTGCCTTATTATTTCAGGACTTTTTTTGGTGAAAAATACGTGAACCATTAATGTAGCTTTACCTGTAAAAGTTTATTGTAAACTGTCAGGATGTCAATGTTTTCAGTTGTTTCTTTCACCACTTTACAGCCTCAGCTCCCCCTCTTTGGGTCACCTTGGACCAAAACAAGCACATCACTGATAGAGCGCTCCCCGTCTTTCCGGCACCAGCAGCTGCCTTTAATGTCTTGTTCCCCCAGCCTCCCTGAAAAGACCTACCAATGTGACAACATACCATTGTTTTGCTATGAGTTGACGCCCATCGGCTCACAATAGCAAGCCTGTCACAGAGCACAGACATTTAAATAATGCAGAGTTGTTGACAACATTGAGCGATGAACTGATCAATTACCACAGAGTGGATGCATCAACCAATCAGAGTGGACTAGGCCAAGGTGGGAAAGGGGCCTTAAAGGGCAGGAACTCTTACAGAGCATCTCAGACATAGAGAGAGTACATCAATCTCAGGGGTACTCTGTATATAAAAAATGGATTTTTACACAAGTGACTGTGAACACACTCTAGCAGATATATGATGATATATGATATACATGATATATGAACCCCAGGCAGGCAAAATGTAAGCTCTTGAGCAGCTTTTCAGGCTGTTGTATGTGAGACCAAAATTGCTGTAGCTCTTGACAAATACAAATTGTAGGTTCTTGTCAACATAAAGTGAGTCATCCTACCATATTTCATTTAAAGATTTATATTTTATATGTTCTGTTTTTTAAACAGTGTTTATAAGCATTACACTCAATGTAAATGCTAGAGAAGGCAGAAGGGGTTTCAGCATCTATGGCACAGATTTTTGTGAATGGTAAACCCCCCCCCCCCCCCGCGTTGTGATTGTGTCTGTTAGGTAATGAATGAGTCACTACTAGGGATGCATCAACACATTTAGCCCACAGCACTGTATGTACCTCGATTTGGTTTGGTTTGACAGCCTTGGCCATTGGGATGCTTTTCAAAAGATTTTTTTTTTTTTTATTCTGAGGAATTTGAGGCAAATTTACCAGAGCAGCAAAGGATTATTGATGTTTCACTCCTTACATGATTTCCTTTTTTTTTTTACCAAAAAAAGAAAGCAAAATTTAAAAAATATCCTTGATGCAATTTTTGATATAAAATAATATAATGAAAAACATTTAAAAAAAACAACACTTTCAGGTGCTTTCAAAACACAACTAACATTTGTTAAAACTACTTCGTGATTCTGTAAAAATGACCAAACAGATCATTAAATTTGACCTCCCAACAATTATAGTAATTCAAGTTTTTAGGCAACAATTAAGTGTCTTTTTTTAATCAGCCCAGAGCACCCGATGTCTTTTTCCTGTACCCAAGTTCCTGCGTTTTGTACTTGGTTGAGTCACCTTGCCTTGTTCCAAATTGGAGGTTTGGCTTGTTGACCACAGTTATTCTAAAAGGACCACCTCTGGTCAGGGATCTTCATACAGTAGATGCGTTTGGGTCCTACTGGTTGATGTCAGTTCTAAGTTGACGGCCCTGCTGGACATCTTCAGATTTTAACAGAAAGTAAACAGGATGTGTCTTTCAGTTTTTTTGGCCAACCACTGGATCTACATTTCTCAATGTTGCCTGTTTCTTTGAGCTTCTTCAGAGGACCTTGAACAGCACATCTTGAAACTCCAGACCACTTTGAAATCTTTCCCCTTAAGAGACCATGCTGATGTAGTATAGCTACCTTGTCTCTTGGCACTGCGCTCAGTCTTGCCATGATGTTTGACCTGTTATATGACACTGTCTTCCACAACCTCACCTTAGCAGAGTCTGGCCATTCCTCACTCAGTTTTAAGGCTCCTATACAGCTGTTTCGGTTTCAACTAATGATATTTTAACCTATGACAGTGATGATCATTAGCATCTATTTGGTGTTAACCATCACTGTTATCCAACAAAATCCCCATCTTTGTCTAAGTGTTTGTACAATTATGGATGTCATTTGAAACGTAAAGGGTTGTGACACCAAATACAGATTTTATTAGATTTTACCCTGCTCACTCACATTGCATTTGTTATTTGATCAAAAAGCAGAATTCTGAAAGCATTCTACTTAACAGGATTTTTCGCACCCACATAAAAATGCTCAATACTTTACATACTACTACAGATGTCAAGAAGTAAAGGATCTGCTTTGCACACAAATGCAGCTGACCGTTACAAAGAGGCTTAACCTTTTCCCCTCAAGTCTTATCACTCACTGTACACCCACTCCTTTCTTCCTTTATTCATCACTGAAATGAAAAGAGTTTCTGCTCTTCAGGATGTCCTCACAGTAACGGGGGGTGAATGGGTGCTCTCTGGACTTGTATCCATACAGCATACTTAAAATAACTGTTGAAATGGTTCATTTATCTCAATAGAAATGAAAATGTGAACTCAGCTGTATCTTTACCTGTCCTTGACGAGATATTCCTCAACCACTATCGATGCCTATTGCCGGAGATATTATGGCTGTATTGAGGGCGAGAGACTGCAATGCATCCATACTGTGCATTACCTCTCATTTACCCTTTGTTCAGGGAAATGCCTCATTATGTCAGGTATGCTTCTTCCTTTCATTCAATTTATCCACTTCATGTGTTGGCATCCTCGTTTTAGAGTAGTTAGACTACTAATAGGGGTTTAATGTATAATCAGTACTCGAGTACTGGTTTATAATCTAACGTTGGCCACAGACATGCTAACAGTTCACTTCGTTGTCTGCTGTGGCCAGTACTGAAAATGCCAGTTTACAATGAAGTTATGTAACAGGGGACTGTAGCTGTCCCTTGGTGCAAAGAAAACTTCAACAGCCTTAAAGATTAAACAAGATTGTGCTGCCATCACTTTAGAAGCACAAAACTTTTTTCACCCTTCAAAATAAAAAACCCAGATACCTGACTGTTTATGACAAACTTAAATTTACAGAGCTCTTAAATACTTGAGGACAAAAGAGTCTAACACAAACACACTGTTTTGATTACCCAGAGAGCTCTGTCCAAGAGTCTGTAATTACCGTCACTTTAGTGATACTTAACAATATAAGTGATTCTGCTGCTCTTTTCTCACACATCTCTTCCATTCTCAGTTGTTTAAAGTAATGATGGCCTTTAATCCTGCTCACTTTATGGGAGCATATCTCCAGTCATCACTGTCTTTAATAGCAGGAATATTCTTCGCTCTAGCATCTTGAAGATGGATAATAACAGGGCTAGTAATATGACAACACCTATTGTCCTGTTGTCCATCTCTTTATGCTCTAAGCTCATTGTTGAGCACTGATGTGGCATTTCTTTATAATATAAATGTTTTTTGTCATATTTCTATTCAGTTATCTCCAAAATGTTCCTGGTTCTCCCAGTTGAAATCCAGCATAAGCAAATGTTAATATGTCGAGTAGGATGACCCCTGGAGTTGTTGTATTTGTTATAATACAGTTGTTGTTGTTAAAGTGGTTTTGGTCACACTGCAGATAATATTAAAGCAGTATTTCTTTGAACTGTTTATTATTTTTCTTCCATCTTGATACTGAAAATTCAGTAAGGTAAGTCTAGAAAGATTAGTTAATGCTAGATAAGGTCACCTTCACATATAATGTTTTGCGGACTCGGGCTGATTTGGGTACAAGTTGCAACATCACCCACCACCAGTTCGGGCTGTAGCCAGTGTTGCCAACTTGGCAACTTTCTTGCTGTATTATATATTTACATAGTACTAGACCACTCTAGCGACCCTTTTTTTTTAAAAAACAAACATCTGCATCAAATCTAGTGACTTCTTCTGGTGTCATTGGACACTTTTGGAGACTGATGTGACAGCAGTACTTTTCTCAACAAGCAGTGGGAACTGCTGTGGACCCATCCCAAATCACTCCCTCTCCTCTGCAGCCAGACTGCAAATGAATCACGCCTCAAAGTAACGCCGCAAAGTAACACTGCAAGCACTTCTCAAGTCTGATGCCAACCAGCATAATTTAGTTTAGGAAATTTATCAGACAAAAAACTGCAGTCCACAGTGTGTATTTACTTGTCAGCAATCCATCATGCTAGTTTCATAACGTCCCTTCCCGCCCCTTGTTGTGAGCCACACACAAAGCCCAACCACGAAGGGTGACTTTTCTTTTTCAATATGACCAAATTATCCACGAAATGAGAATGATAGTTTACTGATTGATAAATACACCTTATGAAGTATAGCTTGTGTTTGAAAAGGCTCCTTAATTCAAATAAAACAGTTGAGCGTCAGAGAAATTGGACCTGAAGTAATCACTTGAAGTGGTACATTGTTTAGATTTAAGCAGTTTGGAAGTTTGACAAAACTTTATTCAGGCTTTGTCAAGTGACACTGGCATGTTGACTGAAGCGATGTGTAACTATATTCGCTGTGGACTTAAAGATGTTAACCTGTTAAAAGAAGCAGTCTGCTGGTGCAAGCAATGCCAACATTGGCCATACTCTGCATGATATTGTCAGTGAACAATACGTTAGCTTGCTGTTGTTGTGTTCAGTCCAAATACAAGCCACAGCTCATTGCCTTATGGTTTGCTTGGAAGAAACCCACAACCTCTGGTTTTCAGGTGGACCAGAGTTCGGTTGGTCCCCAGTTTGTAGGAGCTTTCACACCACCTTAAATCAAAAAAACTTTCCAAAAATGCAAAACAGAGTGGCTTTTGTCCAGACCACCAATGTTAGACTTAAGGTGAAATATTGGTACCTAAACACTTGTGCAATGCAGGAGTAGTAAAACTTTATCTGAATAAAGATGTCATGAATGAGCACTGAGTACTCCAATAGTCATACCCATCCCTAGTATCAGTACAGTTTCTGTTCCACTATCCATCATAATCCTCTTCGCATAACTTTGTTTACATGTTGCATCACTAATGACAATGCTATGTAAAGTTGCCCTGATTGTATCAGCACCGATCAGTATCAGATGATTTTTTTGTCAAAGGAGAAAAAAAATATAACTGGTTGACTGGAATGAAGGCCTGTAAAAAAAACAATATCTACCACTGATGGCCTGTGGATTAACCTCATGTTTACTCATGGACGCCATCAGCTTGTCTGCTGCTCCTGATGCTCTGTCATTCTCTTATATAAACTGTAGCAAAGTCCCCAAAGATTAATCTTCAGCCCATTAAGCCCAACAAATTAACCCAGTGTCTAAATCTGTTCTGAAATTCACTCTGATAACAACAGCATGAATTAATCAGCTCATCTACACATTGCTCAAAAACAGAAGCAGAGGTGCTTTAAGAAACATTGGTGCATTCAGGTTGGCCTCGGTAAAGTAAGATATTTGATAAAGCTATGAACATGAGGTGTTGGAGATTAAAATCTTTACTGAACTTTGAATAAATAAAATTGAGTTGGGGGAAATTTGTTGTCTTGGCATTATGAAACAATTACACCTGTTATATTTGGTTAAAGAGTTAATATTTTTAGGTGTATTGCCTTTTATTTAGTTTGTTTTCGATTGAATCGCCTGTCGGGTTGAATTAATAGTTTTAGTCAGTCTGTCGATAATTTTGTTTGTTCACATAATAGAAAAAGTGATAAATTAGTCTTTTTATTATGCAAGTTGGATGTCCTTACTGCAGGATACTTGTTGCATGGCTCCTTGAGATCTTCTCTTTTGCTTTGTTGAGCAACCCCTTCAACCAATTGTTTGGTTATAATTTTATGGCTTGCACATTTCTCACTAAGAATCAATTCTGGAAGATTTATGTAAGTGTAGGGAACTGAACTGTGGAACAAGAACTCAACTCGCATTATCACAAATCCACACAAATCAGAAATTCAGAATAGTCTCCAAAAATGGTTGTGTCCAAGGTTTACTGTTAAGCTGGGGTTTCAGCAACAAATAACCGCATTAAGCCTTTAGGCATTGTTATTGTTATTGTGAAAGTGCTTTTCAATAATTAAAATTGTTCACACCAAACACATGTTGAATAATAAATCTGCAACTGATTAATGTTTTGGCATCAAATAGGTTGTGTAATTTTCAATTGCTTATTCGACAGAGAGCTAAAGAAGACATCTGTTGACATGGTTTTTGGATTCCCCAAAAGCATAATTTTTGTAAAATCCTCTCCAACATGATAATAGATGACCTTATGTGCATAAGTATGGCAGATTATAATGGCAGAGCGAGACAGTGACAAAACCATCATCATTCCTTCGCATGCTTTCAACCTGATAGCTGAATGTGTGTGTGTGCGCGTACGTGCGTGTGCCTTACAGCAGCTCAGTCTGGATAGGTTTAGCCCGGGCTCATCAGATCCACTAAAACACTCTGATGTAAGAGGTGGTCATTCACTGCTCTGCCAAAAATAGCGTCCTGTTTGTTTTTTTTTTTTTTTAAGTGCGTGTCTGTTGGTTGTGTGTGCGAGTAAGCGAGCAAGAGTACGAACAGGTCCCTCAGGCCGTCTTTGTTTAGATAGCCTGTGTCTGATGGGTGTTTGGAAACCTCATCTGTACGCATTGACCCACAAAAAGTATTCAGATGGGGCGGAATTGCCTCGCTGAATTTCTCAGTTTATGTTAATGTGTGAGTGTGCAGGGATGTGACAGAGAGAGAGAGAGAGAGGGGGTGAGAGAAAGTGAGGATGTGGCTGAGCATTTACCTGGAAAAAAACAACTTAATTCATTGCCTTCATGGTTACACTTGGTGCCTTTCTTGAGGGACTTTGTGCATCAGAGCTCCCACCATTTCTTCACAGATGATGCTAACTGGTGACACGTTCTGTTCATGGCATCGCTCCTCAAGCTTTTTGTTTATTCCCCCACTGCCTAATCAGCTTTAGTATGTGCTCATTTATTGCACATTAGGACAAAACGCTGAAAGCAGGAAAAGTAAATGCAAATTCAGGACACAGAAAATAGGAGGAGGTAAGAAGATGGACTTGTGGAGAAAGGTATGAAAGAGGGGATATCATAAGATTTGGAGAGGCTTGTAAACAGATAAAGCTGCTGATAGAGGAAGATGAGTGAAATCAAAACATAGAAGAATGAAACGTCGTGGTTATCTCAGTAGGGGCTGTCACAAAAACTACATTAAGGTTTTTATGGAAAGAAGGTGTAAAGAATCGAGATTAGAGATGGAGAGCTTGGAAGGCAGTGATAAGAGAGAAGAGAAATGTTCCTCTGATTTTCTTGTATGTAATTTTCGTGCAAAGACCAAGACATGATGGTTTTTTAGCCAGCCTCCCTGCACTTGCCAGGTCTGCATACTTAGAGCGCTCCCGCTTGTGTGCAGCTTCCAAGCCCTCCTATGGGACAGTGGGCTCCATCAGCAGAACCATCTTGCAAGCTTCTGACAATAGTACCAGGTCTGGCCAGAGTAGTGTTAACGCAGTCTCCCTGGGGAACTGGAGCTACTTCCCCAGGTCGACCCTCATGGTCCACTCACTGGCGGGTGAAAGGAGACTTGGCGTATCTCTCTGTTGGGGGGTATGGATGTTCCCTCCCGACCTCACGAACTGGATGAAGTGCATTGCTGGAGCAGAAGGTCTGCTGTTAACCTTCAGTCTGCATGACTTCACTACTGCTGCCAGTTTCTTCAGCACCAGGTTGTGTCACCACCTGTCACGGCCTTGGGATAGTGCTGTCTTGCAGCCCGGCAGCATGTATTAAAGGCTTGTGTTGATGGTGCTGCACAGTGGGCATGTCTCTACAGCCCCAAAACACTGATGTAGGTTTCAGGGACAAGGTAAGGTGTCATACATTGATCTGATCAGGAAGCTGAGTCTAGCTTGGGGGATCTTCCACTGATCAAACCATGACATGAGCCCCTCTGTGACACCTTCCCATGATGTCCAACCTCCTTGCCGGCCCTAAGACACCACCTTGTTGTTGAGGTGTTCCTATTGAGCCCTCGCCACTTCTGCCACCACCATGACTCTATGCTGTTCCTTGGAGGCCTTCGACCAGAACAAGGGTGTCTCGCCCCTCCCAAGGCTTGCTCAACCCTGCTGGACTCTGCTGACTACTTCAAGGTGCTTCATCCTACTGATTGCCTTGTCAACCTCTTCTTGGGCTTTCCACTTCCCTCCCGTTCTTACTTTGATGCCTGCTGCTCTCACTAGTTGGCCAGTGGATTCCCTCAGCTCCAGCACCATCTGGGCCTTCTCCTGTTTGTATCCCACACTGATGGATTGTTGTGGCGGCTGTAGCGTGTTTCTACCGGAGAGGCCTACTTCTGACAGAATTATTGGCAGCCCTAGCCACTTTCTGATGTATGAGTTTGCCAGTCCATTCATCTTACTAACAACAGAGGTACCACCATACTTGGTACTTGCTGGAGAGCTGGCTCTGATTCATCCTGGCTGGGCCGTCTATGAACTGCTTCCTCTGTCTCCCCCACCTGCCTGTTGGAGAGCTCTTCTGTGTATGTTTGACCCAGGCAACGGACAGGATGACTCGCCAGCAAAGGGATCTCCTCACTGCTTCCAACAAAGATGGTGTGGTTGCTTCTGCCCCCTTTCCTGAGGTACAGATTAAACGATTTGAAGGGTTTGATCCTCATCCTTGCCCATTCCAGAAGCACGTCAATCATCAGCCTCGATGTGCAGGCTGTTTTATGGAGAATGATGGTGTCCTCTACCAGTAGCACAAACACATGCACAAACATGGAGGAAAGCAGAAGACGTGTCTTTAAGGGGAAATCTGAATAAATAGTTCTGTGGCTTGTACATGATTTAATTTCTAACAGTGTTAAAAGTTACATTGACATGACAGTAACATAAAATGAAATGAAGCTGATGACGGCTGATTGTTCTATGAATAGACAGCAGTGGAACAATGTAATGTTAATAGCAGGAGACTCAGTTGAGAGCTTGTAAATGACTTTTTGCCTTGTGCATCTTGTCAGTGTGTCTGTGGCTGGAGCATAATTGTCATTAAAAATGTAAGTGTACAGGTGCAATTTCTGCATAGTGTTCAGTTCTCTGACTACTGAGGCTGATTGCACACAGACAATCGTTAATTATTAATCCTAAAGAAAAGCAAAAAGGAACTCTAGGTTTTCATTAACAGAAACAGGAGTGGCTGTTTTTCCTGTAGTGGACATGACTATCATGCTAAATATAAATTGTTAAGCCCTACTATAAACTAATACGCAAATCCACTCAAGGTCATGGATGATGTAATTACATTTTTGAGGTCACTAGTCAAAATTCAAGGTCACAGAGACTCTTTGTAACCTTTGCCTATAAACAAAATATCTCAAGAATGCCTGAATTCTAAAGCATTGTTATTTGTAAGCAAAGCGAGAAACTAACCGTGTTTTTTATCTATGTCTTGAATCAGCGTTGACAGGGGGGTGGGGGGGGGCTCCAATGTTTTTTTTTCTGTCAAAGGGGGCTCAGGAGGCATAGTTTGGGGACCACTGCAATAATGTCTCAAATCCAAAGATGATGTTATCACATTTTGTAGGCCATAGGTCAAAAGTCTAGGTCAAAGAGACTCTTGATCATCTTTATCTCAAGGACAAAGTTCGAGGTTAAGGAGCCTCATACCTGTCTATGCTTGAGGCCATAATTTTGTGAACTCTTATGAGAACTTATGAGAGCACTACAAAAAATTCTCAAAAATTTGCATAGATGTCAACTCAAAGTCAGAGATGTTGTAGTTACAATTTGGGGATCATATGGTCCAGTGTCAAGGTTGGAGATCCCCTTGATCATCATTTTGTTTTGTAAACATAATTTCTCAAGAATGCCTCAGAGATTTTCATTAAGCTTTGCAAAAATGTTCATTTTTCTTAATAATTAACCAATCATATATTTGAAGGTCAAAGGTCAAATACATCATCATTTCTGATTGTGGACTTGATCCTATCAGCGTAACGTTACAAGAAGGCTTGAGAGATCAATGGTCAGGGTTGAGAAACTATCGTGGATTCCTGATGTCATGGATTTCTGTCAGACTTTCTACAATTTCCTCGTTCAATTGAAGAAATTTCATAGGGAAAACGGCCAAGGTCATTTGGTCTCATGTTCATCCCTGTCCTGTAAGATCTCTATGAGTGATAAAAGTACCAAATCCACCCAGGCCCCTCTTCTTGACTTGTCCCTTTGCTTTTACTGTCCCAATTGTGTACTTCAAAGAAGAATAAAACCACCATGCGGTAGCGCTGAGGTACATTTGCGCATAGCTTTGTTAAATGCCACCCTAGTGTGAATGTTTGCGCTGCTTATGGCCCACTCTCCATCAATCTGTCTGTCCACATCTGTGAAAACTATGCGATGTTGGCTGAATATTATAAATTAACTCAATTAGGAGAAAGCAGATTAGACGCCACAGTCAGGGAAAGTGTAAAAAATTATGGAAAATGTAAAACGTTTAAGATTGTATGACTTTCCATTAATGACAGAAGTTTTAGTCATCAGGATGTGGGAAAAAGAAATGCCTCTGAGTTTTCTTCTCTGCTTCATATCATAAAATACTTGGATAATCAATTTCTGCTTCTGCTCTGGCCACATCCCAGGCCAGGGGCATTTTGTTGTCATTTATCCCTGACATATTTATGCGTTGGTAAGTACTGACTGTTTCCTGTAAATGTGATATCTCAAATACGCTTTGAGATCATTTTTCCTAACTTAAATCAAATGTCCACCTAGTTGCAATCATGAGCTAATTTGACTTTGGAGGTCATAGGTCAAAGGTTTAGGTCATTATTGTGCATCCTTTGCTTGTGAACATGGTTTCTTAGGAAGGCTGCAGAGGTTTTTAACCTACTCTACTTGAATGTTCACTTTCACTTAAAGGGGAACTCATTAGATTTTGTCATAGTATAAAGGCCAAGGTCAAATTTATAGTTTTAATATTAGTCTTACAAAAATCTTAAAATGTGCTCTGGGCCTTGGAGGCAACATCTAGACAAAAACTTTCACTCTGTGGTCCACTTACTTCAGGTTGTCTCAAGTTTCTTGTTATTTGATGAGGAGCTTGAAGACTCATGCAGTGGAAGCAGGGATGAGGAATTTTTATTGATTTATTGATGCCATTAATAATTTTGCATATCAATCGGATACTTTAATGATTCCTTTATCAATTCCTGATGTTTTTAGATGGAAAAAATGGTGTATATAGGTTTTCAATGGCAACAATGTCAAAGACATGTAACTCTTGATATTCATGTCAGTGCTGAAGAGATAAAGTCTTTAGCAAGTTGCTGGTGTTTCCACGGTGACAGTTGGGCACTTATCATCAACTTGTTGACACAGTTTTGACCAACTCTGCTGCTTGTCTGCCATAACTTTTTTAATTTTTTGTCATCATTCCTGCTGGCTGCCTCTGATGAGACTGTGACATTCTTGATTTGCATAGATGAAGGGAAAGGAATTGATAAGGGAATTGATAATCAAAAAGACTAATGACAGTGATTCCTTGAGGGAGTTGCTATTGATTCTCAACTCAGATTGGTTTTCAATTCCCATCCCTAAGTGGAAGGCTCACTAAAAAGTTGAACTTAAGAAAACAATTAATTAAATAATTAAGTTAATTTTAGGGGTGTCCCGATCCGATATTGATATCTGATATCGGTCCAATATCAGCAAAACAACAAATATCGGATTATATCGGCCTGCATCTAAAATCTCCGATATAAGCACTCTGATACAAGCAACCCATTCTAATTGATTTTTTATTGATTTAATTCAGTTGTAAATTATTCTTATGTTTAAGTTAAACACAGTGGTTATTTTGCAGTTTAAAAATATATGTTTTTGTTTTTATTGGATTTATCGTGGTTACTTTTCAGGGTCTTCTAATTTTTTATTTATTTATTTTATGTAATTGTTGTATATTCTTATGTTTAAGGTTACATTTTTTTTAACTCATTGGTCAATAACAAATGGGCCAGTTTTTCTCATACCTACTATTGCTGACTACTGTTCTCTGTTTGAGTAATCTCACTTGATCAAGCCTTTTCTTAAAGTCCATACTACAAAATAAGTAAAAAAAGTATGTATGATTCCTGCTAATATCGTATCGGATCGATATCAGTATCGGCCAATACTCAAGGCTGCAATATCGGTATCGTATCGGAGGTGAAAAAGTTGTATCAGGACACCCCGAGTTAATTTACAACCTGGAGTACTTTAGACCACACGTTTTCCTTTATTTATATATAGGCTCAGTGGATATATGAAATTCTTGAAAAGCAGTCTTCAGCATTCCTCTTCACTTTCTCCCACCCTTCACATATCAGATGAGCCACATGTCTGGAATCTGATGCACCTCTCGCTTTGCCCACTCATCATTATGGAAATTCTCCTTTTAGCTGATGCTAAGCAGAATCTGTCCATCTTTTTTTTCTAACAGATTCATGGATCCAGGTGGCCCATCTCATACCAATATACCTCTTTTTGGCCATCTAAAGTTTCTCAAAGCATGCCCTTGTTGTCAGTCTTAATTTCTTTATTTTGTTCCTGTCTGAAACATAAGGTGCTATTCCAAAAATACACCTCATATTTGTTATGTATCCAGCATTTGAATGGCTCTAAACATTTACATCAGGCACTGAAGCCTCTCCTAGTATAATATATAATAATATATAATATATGATACAATATATTCTTGGACACTACTTGGTTGCCTCATCACCATCAGGCAGAGGGCATAACGCATAAAGATAAACACACCAAATTTACACCTTTCCTTGTCACTGATTTTTCATTTCCTCTTGATTCTCATTTGCAGTCATCTGCACACACAAAAGCTTTCACATTTAATGTTCATCCAATAAATGTTGATGTCGAGCAAACCCACAAAGAGAGACTAGGCCTGGTCTCAAAGGAGCCTTTTGTGAATATTTGTAATGTATTCATATTTTGTGGGGCTTTGCCGAGCTAAAATAAATGGTCCCGTAGGGTGCTGCTGTCCTCAGGGTCCCTGAAGTGCCCAGAAGCAGTCTGGCTCTGCTTATTAAACTAGAAATAATGCAACATGCAAAAAATACTGGAATTCAGGGGCAGCCTTGGGGTACTACATTATAAAACAGTCTATTAGTTTGATATTAGTGTTCACAGCATGAACGCTAATATGAACACAAGCACAAGTAAAAAAAATATGTTATCTTCTCTTAGGCTGTCCATCTCAGGTGAAAACTCCTGGCTTAATCTGGTTCTGCAGTTTTCAGGTAATATTATGAGCTCTGATATATTTTATAGAGTCAAATTTGATCATTTAAATCAGAACTGAAATCTTTGTGTTTATATTTACCACTGCTTTTACATTTTTCCTTTAAAATACTTATTATGCAGCCACTACTGCATTATTTAGATCCTTGTTTCCCAACCTGGGATGGTTAGGAGGTCTGTCCTCACTGCTGTCTTTATAACTTGTAGCTACTGTGGAGCATCTGGAAGCATTAATCCACAATTTGCTCATCTCTGGATTAACTCTTCAAATGGGGCTCTGTAGAAGTAGAATCTAGGCTTGTCTCTTCATTGTTTAGTGTGTCAGAATGAAAGGCAACTGTCCATGGTTATAAGATTAACCATGTCAAAACATGCACTTTGTAAGCAAGACCATCTAAGGCTCTGTTTTCATAATTAAAATGTTATCTGTAAAGACATAATCATTTCAAAAAGTGTGTCTGTCCACATGACAACACTAAAAACACTCAAGTTCATATGCCAGATCTGTAGGTTTCACTGAAATGCTGCTGCAGACATTCACCAAAACCAGAGAAGACATGGAGCACAAGCACACATCGTGAGAATGTCAACAAACACCACTGTATAAAGTTCTCCATGCCCACCTGTTGCTCACAGTGGTTGTAGAGGAGCAGATTTTGCTGTCAATGCATAACAAGCTCAGTAGCTTCTACAGCACGAGTGCCACACGATGTACTGCCGTTGTTTCTGTTGTTGTCAGGGTTCGCACATGCGGTTTAAGTGAGTTATGGGGCTGTGATGTCAGTGTTTCTGAAGCTATCTGTATTTGTTGTACACACAGAAATGCATGGTTAGCTTTTTCAGATTTATCCACTCCGGGACCCGTTTTAGGCACCTTAAACGCTGTGTCTGTGTGGATGAAACACCTATATGTCTAAACACTTGTGTGGATACACCTGAATTTTTCTCCGTGTGGACAGCCCCTTAAGCAAAAGGGAGTGTTTCTTGCCTACTAGGGGAGGGTTCATGTTGTAACATCATATGAAAGCTTCAATTCCTGCTATCAGTAGCACCTGATGGCCACATTTACAGTCTGTCAGCTGCACAGACTTGACTGTTAGTCTGTTTTGCAGCTGTGCGTGCTGAAGTGTGAGAGTCACAGGCAGATTAACACAGTAAGCTTTCATTTCTTTCCCTGTGGTTGCTGTAGTGACATTTTTTGGTGTTTAATAATGTTTGATAATGTAAGATGGTAGTCTGTATTCAAAATATAATTGGACAGGAAGAACAATGGCAGTTTAATTAAATTGAACAAGACCACAGATCTGTCCATTTGTTAAATAATAAGATCACAAATAAAGTTACTCTGCTGAGGTCTCTCTGTGGGCCTTGCCTCTGTAGTTTTCCATAAAGGCAGGGTTACAGCTTAGATCGGCAGAGTGTGTATATGTGTCTCTCTCTCCCTACAGACAGTACCAGCAGGCAAAGTGTTGTGTGTGTCTCAAAAGCTGCTGATAAGGACGTACACACAGGCCTTTGTTTTCATGAAGAGGTATTAACAGGGGCTTTAAACTCGGTTTCTGGCTGATTTATGCTATGTAGCAATGTGCAAGCATTCCCCGGCCAGGACGTCTCTGAGACTCGGCCTTCAGATCTCTTAGCAGTACTCCCCCATGAAGCCAGAGATCCAAATGCATCAATGTGAAGGTTGCATGCCCTCAATAAACCCATTTGGTAGGGGCTTCTCATGGCCCTTATCTATTCGTCTCTGTGCTTCAGTCTCAGACACAAGGTGGAGGTGTATTTGTGCATGTTTTCAAGACATATCTCTCCCTGTGCAGTACAGTGAACAAATAGCTCTGTATCAATCGCAGCCACCTCAAAGTTGTGCATTGTGGAATATTATCACCTGGAATTATCCAATCATGTCATGACATGATTGAAACCTTCCAATCAGAAATGTTTTAAAGAGAGATGGGGCTTGTGTTGACTCTGCAGACCCAACTCACCTGTCCGTCTGTTGACTGAGTAAAGACTGCTGGCTGCAAGCTGGTTGGACTCTTCTCCTGATTTTGACTTTTCAATCTTTTTCTACAACAAAGTTTTCATCTCCTGCACATCTCTAGAAGATTAGACTTAGAGCAGCAAAGGGTTTGAGTATAGAGTCCAGTGCCTAGCAAAGTCTTCCAGAAAATTGGACACAACATTGCTCCATATATGCATGGTTGTCAGAGAGCTGCATCATAAAAAGAGAGGTCAAAATTTTTAATCTGAAACAGCTTCAAGACCAAATAAGAATTGCTTGGTTTAAAATTTTGTTAATATGCACGAGAATGCTTTTATTGATAGTTTCCATTTTTCCTGTTTTGTTCTTTAATATTGTTTGATTATATATCCTAGAAACTAGCAATTGCAGATTCATTTTCCAACACCATTTAGTGATTCTATTAAATACAGTTTCTAATGTGCAGACATTGCAAAGTATGGATTTTCCAAAACGTGGTTTGCCTCCATTTGCAGTACCTGTTATCAAAAGCTTAATGTACTTGTAGGTGCCTCTCACTTGACACTATTTACATCTACATCATTCGTTTCTTTCTGGTCGTGAGCCTTTTGCTGTCAATCAGGCCTCAAAATGACTTTTTTTTCTGACTCAATGCCTCTTATGAAGGGTATGTCCTGTTGACTGATATTTCAGTTTTAATAAAATGAAGACATGCAAGTTGTTTAGTTATGTTACTAATTGGTCTTTTGGTGTTTATAAGTGACCTGCTAAAAGATCTAAACAGTACCTACAGCTGACAGTGACATTTTCCTAATGATCGTTGTGTCGGTCACAAAGAAGCAGTATTGATCTGCTGTAGCTGCTTATTAGTAACATGTCTTTCTTTAATATAAACACAACAGGACTGACATTTTCCATGTGATCAATTTTCCTGCTAATAAAGAGATGTATTTAAAATCACACTAATCCTCTAACCTTACCGTGCAAGGCACATCCATCCTGCCAAGTTCCAATCTACGACAACTGTGAGCAGCCCAAAGTGGCACGGCCCAATCAGCGTCCTTTGGACCAATAAGAGGTGATAGCTGCCAGCAAGATGACAACAGGAAGTGACTCTTCATACAAGGTTTAGCATAGATACAACTGCTTCAGCAGCAGTTCTATCAGATCTGGACTGCGTTTCTTTATTAAATGAACTACAAATAACAACACTACAAACCTCTCAATAGAAAGGATATTATCACCCCACATACTACATGTTTTGGGGAGAATTTGTTTTACAAAATGGCTGATATTCTGTCTTTTACACCATGGCAATAGAGTCCACCTACTATATTAACTGATTGACCCCTAATGAATGTGATTAATGGAACAATCATCCAGTCACCTGCCGAAGGGGCTATTGAAGGGTTCTGCCCTCCCCAAACACTTTCTATGGGCTCTTTTCCAGATGGACTAGTGAAATATATCGAACGGTCAATCAGTGTGTCAGGTTACTAATCCAATTGTCCAAAGTAAGTTAAAAAAAAAAGAAAAAGAAAAAGTTAGCACTGTCTATTCAATATGGCTAAACACTGAACAAAGCATCTTCAGGCGAATAATCTAAAATAGTATGTAGAGTGTGGCTAACATTAGCAGTCCTCCATGCTTTTGTATGTCCACACATCTGGATGTTTTGCTTCAGTAGAGTTTACAGTGTGTCTGACCTGACACAACATGCAACTTAAGGTGCAACTTTATCATAATGCCCTCATCCATCCAGAGTTCTGGTTTACGTCAGGGTAACAGAGCATTTTCCCAGTAGAGTGTAAAAAAAGCTAATACACTTTTAAATAAGGTGAAACAGAAAGACACCCAAATCGAAGTTTACTGAGAGATTATTTTTAACTAAAGATCTTGAAGACCTGAAATATCTTACTTTCCAAAAATCAAGCAGATCCAAACGGAATACAAAACCCAAAACACTGGAAAAGTAAAGAAAGATAAAGCCTCATAATCAAGGGTGCTGCTCACTGGACCATTTACATGCGAACACATTTTTTCCGTCACTCCATCACTTTAAAATTACTCAGACGATACAAAAGCTGAAGATGTTTAGCACAAGACAAGGTGTTATTGTTACACAAGTCATCGTGTTGACTTGTGACCTAAGGCCGCTTGTGTCTGTGGTTGCTGGGTTTCCAACAATTGTTTAAACTAAATAGACTCCCCTCAAAACTTTACAGACCTTGAAGATTATCAGATATGTATCAACAAATAAATATTTACTTAGTCTGTGCGCTATCTCCAGTTAACAGCCACAGGTTAAACTGTAACACCAATCAGACCTTGTAGTTTGAATAGACATGAAAATGCTCTTCAATAGAAATCGCAAAAAAAAAGAAAAAGATCACTTTGCACAGACATCACTACAAGGTACTAGACAGCATTTAAAATGGACATCACCTCAAATACACATGAAGGTAGTCAGACACAGATGAGCTGTAAACTTTTTGAGTTATCTTGTTCACAAACAGACAAATGGATGAATGCAGGCAACAATACAAACTTTTTGGCAGGAAAAATGTGACATTTCATGTTGCAGTATCACTTTTTTTTAACATTTATTAAAACAGGTTCCTTGACATTGAGTCTCTTGCTGAATTTTAGACAGTTTACAAGCATTTGTGCTGGTTTAAGACAAAAGGGAGAAAGAAATTAGTTGGACAATAAAAATAATACTAAAATATAAGCTGTACCGAGTTAAACAGGGGCAAAAGAGAGGGGAGGGGATTCTCAGGGGATCTTTTGGCATTCATCCTGTCAAAATACATTTTCATTGAGGTAAATAAGTTAATACAGTTTTCCATTTCAATAGGTACATGCCAATACACAGTAAGAAGTGTACTGTTAGATTTTCCCACTTCCTTGAGTATTTGTTTCCACTGGTCCAAAGTACAAAATCTTGCCTATTTCTTCTTTCACTTAATCCAAAAACAATTTTATTTTTGGTCAGTCCCAGAAAATATGAGAAAAGTCTCCCACCATTCCCCTTCCTCGCCAACAGAGTGGACTAGAGCTGCCATCATAACTACATATCACCGGAGAATTTTTACAGTATCATATCCCTAACTTCTAGGCAAGCTCTTTCCAACTTGGGCTACCTAAGCATTTCTGCCAAAACATCCAAGACTCTTCCAAGTCATTGTCTGATAATATGGCGTTAGCCTCAATTTCCCATTTACCTTTTACATCAAAAGTATTGTCAATTGTATTCATGCTTATTATTTTACACAATGTTGACACAGTGCCTTTTTCGCCTATTAGACTGACAACTGCCCCAATCCAAAACATTTCAAAACTAGAGGATGGCTTTACACAACTGATTTACGTTTATCGGGGCCTTACCAGCCCCCTTATTAAAGCCCCCATCTAACTTAGCCGTCAAGAAATCACAAATTGAGGCAATTTTGTTGCTCTTAGAAGGGACGTTGGTAAGTTTAAAGTCTTTCATGTGCAACTCTGTAAAAGCCACAGACTGCTAAAGGGTGTAACTGATAGTGTTAGTGGTACATTTTATGTTTGTACAGTGAGAGGTGGAGAGGCATCATGATACTAACATCTATCAAAGAGGAGCCCGGCACAAACAGTAAAGGAACCACTGTTTTGGCGATTATGCTAAAACTCACGTCTATACGCAGTATTGGTACACTCCTCTGATCTCTTCTCTCCCTCACACTTACTCGTATAGCTCACTTGTTTGTGAGTGTGCAAGACTAAAAGGTCAAACCTAACTGCAGTCAAATGGCAGTCTAATGAACTCTTAAGAAAGTGATTTATTCAAGGATCAAAAGTGTTGCCAGGTTGAAGGTCACATGCATCATTAAAAGGCTATTTTTAAAATATTCATCGGCCATGATTTTTTAATGATGCAAACTGCTCACTCTTGGTACTTTTTGTGCAGTATTTCCATCATTACATTGTACACTTTTACATAATAGCCTTAATATGATACTACAATGGTCTGCTATTGACCGTAATAAATCTATAATTTTTTAAAATTTAAACAGAGTGTCTGAATAAGATTTTTTCGTCATTGAGGGAAACCTTACCCATTATTGTCACGATCAGAGCTATAGGGAAATCCCAAAGAGGAGTATAACCCTAACTCGTCCCCTGCTCTTATCCCTCTCCTCCGTTTGATGAGCCCTCTTGTTGTGATTGGAAAGTAATATCATCCTGCGAGCCTCTCATATGAGCTCCATTAGTGAGAGGGTTAAAAAAAAACACTGACAGATATGCGCCATCATCCCTGGTGTATGCCGTATGCCTCTGAATTAAAGTCAGCACAGAGGTTTATTTGATGTGATTATTTAATCCCCTGCAAACACAGTTTTATGAGACAAGCTGCTATGGAGACTGAGCTTTCAATTTTTCTTCACTGACTTCATTAGTTTGATTTTCTCTGTTTGGACCACAGTTGACAATTTGTTGTAATAAAACACAAATGACAGGCAGGAGGCAGGCCGACTTGATAGCAGCTGTAGGAGCAGTAGGTTAATGTAAGCGCACTTGTTTATGCAAATTTCTTTGTGTGTTCATAGATGGACAGATTTGTGATTTTTTGAGGCAGTGGATTGATTTATTGATACTGTTCTTTCCCTGGATCAGCCACTAGAAGAAGAAGAACAATGAGGGACTACAATATGCATCTTTAAAGGCCCCATATTTTGCTCCTTTTCTGCAGTTTAACATGGATCATTGATGTCTTCATGAAACATTAGTAACATGCTTTGGTCCAAAAAGCCTATGAATAAAACACAGCTGCATTCTTTCCACGCTCACATAACCCCTCCAGCCAGAATGGCTGGTTTTAAGGGCGGTCCCCTCAAGAGCAGATTAGCGTACATACGGGCAATTCACGATAGACCTGCAGCGTGACTGGAGCGAAGCAGAGCGCTGGCGCTCCAGCCATGCGCCGCTTACAGTCCTGAACACATACAAACTGTTGATTCATACTGGTTACCAGATAACAGCGAAGCTAGTTTCCCCCAAACATCACAGGCTAACGCACAACATGGTAACCGCAGTGGGACACAGCCGCGACTTAGCCTACCTTCCGGGCTAACGTACAGGTTTTAGCCGACTGTAGCTGGCTTTTTCCCTTCAAAAATAAAATTAATCCACTGGGCCCTTTGGTCCTCCGAGGCTGGTAAACTATATGTGAAGAAATATGTGGATGTTTAGGTATTGGGTCTATACATGGTGTACGCCGATCTCTCACTAAGAATGTCAACAATATGGCGGCACTACGCTCTGAAATTTCACTCAGGTAGCCATAGGCTTATGCAGATAAAATGCTTGTAATGTAGCAGAATATCCACAGACTCAACAGCTCACCAAATACCATGAGTTTACATTTATTTGTTGTCCACTCTGACATTTTGTAGGCTGGGAGGAAACCCAAATACCCAAAAATGTGTTCAAAAGCCATAAAAAGTGTTTTCTGCATAGTATAGGATCTTTAGAAGAGATGAATCCATCAGTCCATCCTACACATAAGATTCTGTAAGTTTCAGAGATGGTTCCATGTAAAGGAAGGATGAGGTCTCCTCTGTTTTTCAGTTAGTGTAACGGCTTACAAGCAGTCAAAAGGATTCTGCTGCGCTGAGCAGCTTCTCGTAGCTCATCTGTCTTCAACCTCAGGCTCAGTCCCGCCATAACTCTCCTCATTACAGCTTTAATGGGCCAATCAACATGGCGTAGGTCCAAAGGTACACTCCTCTTTTGTTCACTGTTTTACACAGTCTTACAGTCCCTCTTAATGGCTCCTGATATTTCTCATCTGTGTGAGGCTTAACAGAGGGGCTGTTTTTCCTCTTTCGTTTGGTCTTTTTCTGGATTGGCAGTCATATGCATACAGGAGGAAGTCATTATGCATTCTGTCCATGATGGCTGACTCCCTCAGCACATTATCATTGACAGGTTGTGTTTGGATACAGATTGGATTAATGTTACAGTTTAGTGTGTCTGTTATTATCTGTCCATATATGTCTGCAGTATATGTGCATATATAAAGGCTGTTTTGCAGAGTGTGACTGCATTACAGATCTGTTTGCTGTTTGTAAATGTCGAAGCCTGTGCCCTGTTTTATCTACAAGGTGACTGAACAGGAATACAATGATACACTGAACTTACATATGCGATGTATACATGACTGCATATCAGGCTTTTATTTTTTTTTAGGAAATGTTGGTCATGCCAAAGCAAAAAGTGATTTGATTTTGGTGGTGATCCGAATATGAATCCATGTACTTTTAAAGGATTTGTTAACATTGCGAAATAGGACAGTGTTCCTCATTTTAGCTAATAACTCAGTAACTTCTCCACAAATTTTGATAACATGCTCAGGGAATGTTGCTCATAACACAAAGGAGAAGTAATAAGATTTGGTGCTGATCCCAATCTTTTTTTCCTAAATTTGTTAAAAGTGTGATGTTGAACGTTTTTTTCTGCATTTTTGACAATAACCCGCCTGACAATGTTGTAAATGGCTTGGCAGAAGTTTGTGCTCTTGGAGCTCTTGTAGTTTATCATGAATTAATCAATCTTATAGTTTTTATAAAAATATGAAACTTATTTATGAATCACAACAGTGAAAATATATAAACAAAAGTTAATCTTTATTTGAATTCTATGGCAATAAAATGCCTATTTTCAACTTCTCTCTTAGAAAAATAAAATAATACATTTCAGTTGTTAGGTTTCATAGTAAGAACAATATATATATATATGTATATATGTGTATGTGTGTGCAATTATATCGGCACTGGCCAATATGATTGCACTTGGAGCATCTTCTGCTGGATTAGGGGGTTCACTGCTCCAGATACCTCAGTTTTCTGTTCAGATGTTTGTTTTGTTGTAATTTTTATGTACACTTTGAGTACAGATTTTTACCCCATGCTCAAACGGATATTCGATTATTGAGTACAAGGTGACAGCCCGGACACAGTCATAAATTTGTGCTGTGACTTGACCAACATCATGACGGTTTACTCAGTCAAAATGGACTGCACATAATGACTGATGTGTTGATGTTGTAAGATGAAGAGGTGACAGTGAAAACAATACACAAACATATTTTATTCAAAGTATTATACTTCTGTATGTATTTCCAAACTTTATGTTGAATGATGTGTAAGTTTAATGATAAATGGAGCAGCTTCTCACCGAGGTGCTCAGACACTTCTGCTCTTGCTCTCTAATATTTCTCGTTTTACAGGCTGGTGGTGGCTCCTCTAACGTCTCTTAAAGGCAGAGATGTTAGAGGAGCTCTACTTAACTTTATTTTTCTGTCTCAAAGCTCTCAAGGCATAAACTTCAGTTTGCTTTAATCTGTGATTGTAGCACATGCAGAATTCCCAGTACTCTCATTGGTTAGTGTCTCTTAATTATCATTGGTCATTGAAATTAATGATCATTATACCAAAACTAACCTAAAATACGACTGAAATCATGTACAGGATCAACCGTAGAAAGGAAACAAACTGTGATGTGAAAACAAAGGTAAGTCAAGCTGTTGTTACTGTAGAGTTCACTGCAATTCCATCAGGAGTTAACAGACGTGGTTTGTGAAACAGAAATACATCACATTACTGTGGGCAAGTGAGCGATATCCATGTGAACCTATAGAAACACCTGCATTTTGTTTATTTAGTGCCATCAAACTCAGTTCATGCACAGTAAATCCATGGCAAATTCATGTTGGCAGAAATTCAGCAAGTGCAGAGTTAATTGTACTCTGGATTGAGTGAAATCCCTGTCAATTTACTCTCAGTTGAAAAAGAGTTGGTGTCAAATACAAGTGTAAAAATGTATCAGTAAATCAAGCCTCAATGACTACAATTGCAGACATAACACATATTTGGCCATTTCATTAGCCCCATTCCAGTTCATCATCATTATAGCTGTTAATGTAGACATTAGCATGATCTTTCTATCCATGGTTGATACATCTATAGTAACTATCTTTAGCACCACATAGGCATGAGATCCCTCTTGAAAATGGGATGTCACATCTCAAGAGGCCTACCTTTAATACATTTATACTTAACGGAGACAAATATGGTAGGGATGCATTTGTGGTCTGGGCACCCATGAGTGTGTCACTACCGTAAATTCGTATTTTCAGTAAGACTTTTATTGATTATACTTCTATAAAATTATCACCACAACCATACAGACATGAGGACCCTCTTGAAAACGAGATGTTGCATCTCAAGAGGCTAACCTCTAATAAATTTGTTTGCAGCAGAAACAAATTTGACGACGACAGGTCTATGATTGGTCCTTGAATCTGTCACTAGCTTTAGTTCTTACTTTAGTCCACTTGTCTCCACTTACCTCCCTCCCTTTGCCCACACACCCAACACAGCATCGTGTGGATTTGCTGTTCATCATGAGACTGGGGTCCACATTCAAGATTTCCTGCTGCTTAACAGAAGGTTTTTTCTTGCCGCCATTATGGAGGGATTCATGATTGGCTCTATGGATTCATGTTGGGTGTTGGATGTATATATTTGTATATATATGTATATGTGTATTTTATATATGTATATATGTATCTATGCATATATGTGTATCCATGACATGAAGAGTTTTATGCTCTATTGTAAAGTTTCTCGAGATAACACTTGTTATGAATTAGCGCTATACAAATAAAGATTGATTGATTGATTGAAATCAAATGTGAAGATGTCACCGTATGTGCTCTATCTAAACATGATATCTGTATTTCAGCTATTTTTTCCATTTATTTACCGTCAATACATACAGCAATGTTTACACTTTGCAGTGTTTTATAGAGTTAACATTTAGGTAGTTCTAAATAGGGATGCAAGATATTATCAGTATGGTATTGGTATCAGCAGATAATTGCTTCAAAAGCTAAATATTTGTATCTGGAGATATGAAAATTTTCTGTTGATATTTTAGCCTTATATATATTTGCATCAAGATTGTGGAGTTTTTTTTGCATATTAATCTTGAATTAAGAGTGTAGCTCTCAAAATAGGACTGGCTTCTTTCAGCAGGTAAATAAATCAATGTTTTTGCTCTAAAAAGCACATGAAGCTTTATTTTACTGTTACTGTTTAAATACATTTTCCATATGATGAAGGTGCAATCTTAAATGAACAACTTTATTTCTATGTATTGGCATTGAAATCTGTATTGGCCAAAATAAGTTTTGAAATCTAAGTATATCAGCAAAAATCATCCCTAGTTAAAAATGTATCTGAGAGCATGTATTCCTAACACTAAATAAAAGTGATGATTAAAAGTCACACTGTTAAGTGTTACAAAGTTTTACTTTTTAATTCCAAAAAGTGTCAATAATCACACTTGATTAGAGTTAAAGTACCAACTCTCCAAAAAAACTCAAAACATCACTTTGTGGTGTGGAACCATATGGATAGCTAAGAAATATTAATATTAACACTAAAAGTGTTCATTTTTGATGCAGATTTTACTGTGTGGTTTTGCCCCACTTGTGCTGTCAGTATTAAAAAGATCTCTGACACATTTGAGGGGTGAAAAGCTTTTAAGGGCTTCTTAAGGAGCCGTTTGATAGCAGCATAGCATAGCAGCATAGCACAATCTAATTGAGTATTAATAGAAACTGGTTAAGAGACAACAGATTAACAACATCACTAGATTCTGATTGTTTGTTACACGTGTTTGTGTGTTTTTGGCTTCCTTATTTTTGGATAAAGTGGGAGGGCTGAAAGTGTGCAGAGGTGAGGTGGAGGATCAATAATGTTGATGAGAATGGTGCCAACAAACACATCATTTTAATCATCTTGGACCTGACACAGCACCAGCTCACAGCCCTGTCACTGAGTGTGTCAGTGTGTGAGTGTGGATGTTAATGCAGATGTCAGCACATGTGTTTTTGGATGAATTATTCATAAAACTTTCCGCTAACAGCAGACTCTCCTCCCATACATTGTTCATTGAAAAGTCAATTTGCAGGTTATTCAGTAAACATCTTGTAAGCATTGGCTGAAACCACACAAACTGAATGTTTTCTGTTTATAGCAGCGTGTTTGAATCTCCAGCAGGTAAAATGTAATCAGCCTGCAGCATGGTGCCAGCAAAGGAAGGGGAAAAGGTTATGAATTCCATTAAAGCTACTTTTTGGATTAAAACTCAGCCTCACTACGCAAGGATGTGTCCCAGAGAACAATATGCAAGAAAAGGAGGACCAAAGCCAAAACAGTGGGACTATTTTTAAACCAGTCCTGCTCTGCAGTGGCATCAACTTAAGACAGGATTTATGGTGCGAATGCCGACAAAATTGCTGCTGTCCTTGAGTTTCAAGCACAAGAAGTGACCTTGAAATTTTTACTGTTTTGACTATAGGGGGGGCTGCTCCATGTTTACGTGGGATTTAACATTGAAGTCATTAGAGTGGTAGAGTACTGAGTCCTGAAACACAGAGATGAGTAAGTGCGGTAGCATTTTCAGTTTTCCATACATCCGTTTATTTTCATTTTACCACAACTGAATTATGCACACTATTGTCACTTTTAAGGAGGCACTTAGAATTAGCTTAACATCCGTATGAGCTGATATTGAATTTTTTTTTGTTTGTTTGTTTTTCTTACAAACATTGGCCATAGGTAAATTAATGTGGGAAGAACAGATTTCAGTTGCAGATACTTATCTGCTGTGTCATTTCAATGAAATGCTTTCATCTGGCATACCAAACTGCTGATTCACTGCTGATATTTTTTGTTGGGCTGAAGAAATTGGCCTGTTCTACGAACCAAAGAATCTTGTTTTTGTTAAAGAATAATGCCAAAAGAAGTTGTAACAAAAGAATCAGCAGGACCAGCTAAATCGTTCTTCTAAATTGGGAATCAGCATTGAGTTTTCATAGTCATTTAGAAAGGTTGGCAATTTCAGCTACATGCCCTTTTTATGCAATTTGACAAATCCATTTGTTTTTCTTGTGCCTTTAATAATTGAGGTTAATGTATTTGTCTTGATAGCTGCTGTGTATTTGTTCAGAATTGCTTATGTGTATCCTCAGTCCGTCTCCTGTCACTTTAAGGCCCCCTTTCCCATGTGGGTGCTGTCTGCTCTGATTGGCTGATCCATCTACTCTGTGATAATTTGTGATAGCCGTATTACTCTCTTGCTGTACTTGCTGCCCTGAAACAATCGACTTGAACTGCTGATGAAGTAATGGTAGGACTCTTTGTCTTGTCAAAAGAAGTACTTTATTATGAGTAGGAAATGTGTAAAACACACTTGAGGGTAAATAAAACTTGAAAAAGAAGCATTATATGGTCTCCTTAAGTCTGTGAAATGCTCAGGCCACAGGAAACTGTGCTGTCTTTACAAAGCCTTCTGCATACACATCTGTGTTCTGGTGTGAAGTGGGGCCTTTCAGCCACGTTCCTCTTTGTTAGGTATTTCATTATTGTGACGTCAATACAACTCTTTTGATTATTTTAGAGGAAATCTGAATAAAGATGTCTGATTTGACACACAAAAAAAAGTCACACACACAAACGCTGGAAGTCACCCATCAACACAGTCAGTTGTTACCCTTTAACATCACCATGACGCTCAAGGAGGATGCACAGCACTGCACCGCACTGCATTACCTAATAACCTCAACAACTACAGCATAACAAGCTTATTTAAATACTGTAATTAATTGTCAAGCAATTCATCAATAGATATATAGCAGAACACTGTTCATTTTCTTTATATCCGAGCTAACAAACTGCAAGAAACAATTAAAAGATCTGTGATGATTAACTTAGCAAAAGCTTAATATTCAGGTCCATAATGAGATGTTTCTCTCCCTCTTTCTATTTGTTTAATTATTTTTTAGCGCTCCATTTCAGTGTTTTTGTTTCTTTGTTTTTGTTTTAGAAAAGAATGCTTTGTCTGATTTTATAATGATGCATGCAACTTTGATATAATCGAAGTTTCAGACTTAAAAATAAAAGAAAATTGCACAGTGAATCTTTGGATGTGTTGGGCATCAGAGGTTTACCAAACAGATTCTTCTCCGGATGGAGTTTAAAGGCCACATGTGTCAGCTGCATTTGAAAGAGCCTCTGGATGGGGGCAGCCCTCGATGTGCTGGTGTGAAGTTTGCAGCCAAAAAATGTGCGCTCCGTCAGCTGCAGCCTCTTAAGTGAAACAAACCCTTTGGCAAAAACCCACTACTTCTGTTAACTGAAGTGATGACATTAGAGTTGTCAGCAGCCTTAACCTTGATTCCCCTGTTGGTGCTTGGATTTGGATAATCTCTACAGCAGATTATATGTGACATATAAAAAAATCATGCCAAAATCCTGCTCTCTGTTGTTTCTGTTGTTTTCTCAGGATCCCTGCAGGGAGAATATCAAAGGAAGTTGTACAAGGAGCTGATGGCTAATTACAACCGACTGGAGAGGCCAGTGACCAACGACTCAGCTGCCATCCTGGTGGAGTTGGGCTTCACGCTGCTGCAGATCATAGATGTGGTAAGATGGAAAGCATTCACTTGTGTGTGCATGTGAGTTTAATGTAGGATGAACGGTCAGCAGGGACGTTGTGTGCTTTGTCTGAAACACAATGTGTTGTTTAATGGAAACCTGAAGGGGATACTTGCATTATTTAGTACCACATTAGGGGACACTTGTCCCTATGTGGCAATTACGCGTTAGCAAGTCCCACAACACAAAGACAACTATAGCAGCAAAACACTTCTTGTGTTGGGGTCAGAAGCACAATGGCTGTGACAAAATAAGATTATCCACTACCATTTTCCCTGGCTGTTAGCAATTGCGATGCCTAAACTTGAGTCCTGACCAAACCCTGTACTCCTTCTATATGCAGCCCCCACATACGTGCAATTTCATTTGTAATTGACTGCAGTTAACTTGTTCAGATGTCCCTATGCATCAGAACAAGCTGCGTTCACACGCTCACATATTCACTTCAGAAAAATCAGTCAGTTATGTCAGTCAAACTTTTTCAGTGTAAAACAAAATGCACTGGTCAGGACATAGATTAGTCTGTGGGATCCAGCAAATAACAGTTCAAGATAATCAGGACCCCCCCACCTCCTGTACTTCCTGTACTGTCCAGTGATTGGGTTAGCATCTCAGGCTATTTTGTAGTCCTTGTTACCAGGTGGTTAGCAACAGTCCTTTTAAAACACACTTATGCCTTAAAATTAAAATGTGGGGGAAGTGTAGATGCACTTTATGTCACAAAATAAAACATTCAAATCTTGTATGCATGTGTTCATCACAGCCCTTATTCCAGGTATTCATCTGAAAAGCTATTCTATAACTCCAGATACTTGTAGTGGTGGGAACTGGAAGTGCTAAAATTCTAACTCAGTGTGGAGTTTTAGGACTCATTCCTGCACCATTGTCTATTGTCTTTAGATGCTACATTAGCTTGCTTACTGCTATTGTAATCCACCAAATTTAACCCACAGTGTATAGCTTTTTGGTTTGCTTCCCTTGTCCGCTCCTTTATGGGTTTTGATTGCTTTCACATCCAAACAAACTGAACTTTGATGCAATTGGAAATGAAATGAGACCCCCTATTTCAAGTGAACCAGAGTTTGGTTCTTTGGTCTGCTTCAGAAATCATTACAGCCTAATTCAACAAAAAAAATTGAGTCAACTACGATATCAATACAAAGTCCCCAGTTTACATGATCACCAGCTGACTGAATGAATACACCAAACTTACTTCTTTGTTTTCTGACTTCTAGAGAGAATTTATCCATCATTATGGATGGATGGTTATGTTAATGTCTGTGCAGTCTCACACATTATTTATATGTTAATGATTGTGGCCTTAAATAACCATTTTATTTTTTGAAACTGGTGTACATGGTGTTTCTTCTGATGTGATCAGTATGTCATGTCTCCTCTGCCTCCACACTGTCATATGTAGACTGCAGCTCACATCTGATCTGCAGTGCACTAACACTGGACGCTGTGCACAACCAACGCACAGAATCGATGTAGGGGAGGCGCGGCAGCAAACACTTACCTGTGTAGTTTCCAGCAAGTTTATTTCCAGCTTGTTAGAAAATTTGAGCCTAGAATCTATATAAGGGAAATGTTTAGAAATGAAACAACAAACAGTGTATACAGAGGGAAGGATTAAATAAACCCTGCTTTTTGTTGTCCCATTGGTAATATAATTAGTAAACTGAATATGAGTATTTCCAGTCTTGTGTGCTGTCCCTGTGGCTTCCACTGTGTGGCAGTGGAACAGTGTTAGGTCTTAAGTGAAGTTCTGTATTTCTGCTAGTTAACTGCTTTAACATAAAGGCACCTCAGGCAGAGACGATTCATATAATAATTCACAGGAAGTGCACTCAAGACACACAAGCAGAATTTTAATACAAATGTGTTTACAGATTATTTCTCCTCCTTAAAGTCTGCTGACTGCATCCTTACCTCAGCTGACTCACAGCATGTTTTTATATCTTCTTGTCAGTGTTCCATTGTTTTTTATCTTTATGCATCCAGGGAAAGCTGGCAGAGTGTATTTGTTTTTTTCCTGCTCCACTGAAGCAGAGTGGGATGAAATCTGCCTCATATTTGGCAGAAACCAAACTCCAGCAAAGCACCGAGGTGGTCGACTACAAAAAATGACAGCACATGCTCCTGGAAGATTTTCTTCAGTGTAAATGGTGTATTTCTTCAGCTCCTCTTCCAAAATCCATTGAAAAACGATAAAGCAGTTGCTGGCATCATAAATTTCACGACTTGTAAAGTCCCAATTTAGATTAATACGTTGACTCTATGGGACTTTCTGCCTCCCTGCTTGAATGCAGAGCTGTATTCTGTCTGAATGCCCTCAGAAAGTCTCACTCCTCAGGGGAAGTGTAAACATGGCTTATTTACTTTCCCATCCACATATCCTCACCTTGTTTAGACAGCAGATAAGAAGTGACAAACTCTCCCCAAGGGCAAATGTCCTGTTAGCGTTTTGTGCACATCTGATTTTGACACCACTAACAAATTCACAAGTTATGAAAATAACTGTCCCCTCCTCTGCCCTCCAGACGCCGACCTGAAAATCCCTCCAGGTTTCATTTCTGAATATTCTGCGCAGCTGCAATCTCACAAAGATCCCTGACTCATTTATCACGACAGAGGACCTAAAACTTTTAAGACCTTTGGAAATTTGTTAGTATAATGTTCAGTCAGTCCATCAAGAGAAAAGAGAGTGCTAGCATGATGTATGCACTGAGTTTCATACCAGTCAGATGTCTGCTCTTATTTATCAAAACAGACAGATAAACCAGGGGGGGTTGTGTGTTTGAGTATGTTTCTCCCAGAGGCCTTCATGTTATCTTTAATAAAAAGAGCTAAGGGTTGTTTGTCCTTGTTTCTGGTAGTATTGTCGTCTCAGCTAACAGAGGAGAACAGTGTTGATGCTTGAATTACTCCGGCTCTATGAGACATATATTTGATTAGTCAAAGGCCTTGTTGCACAATGCATTAATTCAGATTGACATAGGTTTTGGGCATTCAGGTACCAAGTGATAAATCTCAATACAATTACTCAATTATGGGATTGATTTCTGTATTAGTAGATAATTGTCAAAGGACTTGATTATCAATACTGGCAGATATGAATATTTTTGAAGATATTCACAGCCTATATTTTGGACGGACATATCGACCATACATATCCCATATTTGGCTGTGATATTGGCAGAATGTAGGAATGTACCATAATGTTTTAATTCATAATCTCTGGATTTCTAAATTTATAAATCAAAAGTAAAGTTTTTTTGAAGAACAAAATGTTGTTTTTCTTGCTTCACACTGGTCTCTAACACAACAAGACTGAAACCATGAAAGGAACAGATCCAGTTTAGTAAAGACGAGTGCTTGCTCTTGACCAAAAAATTTTGGTATTTGTATTTGTATCAGTATTGTGGATAATGAGTTAGGAAATATATGTAAACCAGATAATGACAGAAATCCAGTGTCTTACATCCCCACTATATTTAGCAGAGGTCTATATGACATCACTATCAGTAATCAGGGAACTGGCCGCTGTGCATACAGTATGTGCAAACTGATATACAAGTTCCAAATGCAAGTTTTGCTCCTGTTATTTCAGACACACAAACATGACACGCAAGGAAGAAGCTCAGTCATGGGAGGCTGATCCCTAATAAGTGTTACCCTGCTATCAGCAGCACCTTATCATTCTGTTTGTAAATACTGGTCCCAATATATTGAAGGATGTGTCACTGCTGCTGTCAGTCAGCTCAGTATAGGGATGTAAGATTTGTTTCATTTCAGGTCAAACATGGAACAAGATTAGAGATAGCTGATGATGTTAAATTAGCACAATAGCAAATCAAGCAGATAATCTGTAATGTTAAACCCACGAAGAAAGAAGATGCTATTGTTTTTCCTCTCTTAACGCATTTCCTCCTACTCAATGTATGTACATCAGCTGTACTTGGGGCTGTGCTGAGAGTGTAGGGATGAAGTGGATCTAACTATAAAAAAAAAGATTTACTCCAAGACCAGTATTAAGAAATTCTATTGTTTAGTCTTAAAATGGATTTTAACAAAAGTTTCTATATGTATCAGTTTTTCCAATATTTTTCATCTCTAATCCTTGATGCAAGGTGTTCACACCTTTTAATAAGCAGTATATTATATCATATTCAATATGATATTCAATATTTCAGACTGCATACAAAGAATGTCAAGGATTTCCTTGTCTGTAATTGTGCGCCAGTACCTCCCCAAAAAGACTTGTTCCACTTGCCCCCCAAAAAATCTACCAGTGTTACGTCCTACCATTGGTCAACATTTTAAGCTCATTGGCTCAAGAAGGCAAGTATAGACTTAATACCGCGCTGCTGAAAATCGGCACTGAGCAGCGCTGATCCGATCAATTACTACAGAGTAGACAAGTCAATCAATCAAAGCAGACTGGGCCCATGTGGGGAAGGAGCCTTAAAGTGGCAAGAGCTCTAACAGTGCATCACATGGACTGAGAATACAGCTAAATGCAGGGTACTCTGTATATGAAAACTGCAGGGTTTTTAAACAAGCAATTGAGAACATATGCAAGCAGCAATTGAAATTTGATTTGTTTATCCAAGTTTAGACAAATTATAGGCTCTCAGTAACAGACTGTAAAACAAGAACAGCCATTCATTCAATTCTTTAGGTTAGTTGTGTTGGTTTCTTTAGTACATTACTGTTCAGCCAGCCCTAACCAGCTAGCACTAACTTTAATACTATGTTAGCCTGTCCATCTTTTTGCAGAGCTGGTGCTTGAAAGGCATCTGTGGTGTTCACAATTTTTTTAAGTGTACATGTTTGTTTTTTGTTTTTTTTTTTTAAAGTCTGTTTGGATATCATGAACTCCCACTCAGACATCACTCTCTATACCAGTAGGGAAGATGCCAAAATACTCCAGACAAGCAATTCTCTTCCAGATAGGGAGGGACTTATAGCTGAGGTATCAGAGACAACAGCTTCTTTTCAGATGACCACAGGGAAGATCTGTTTTGCAGTAACAGATCTCCTGGATGCCTGTTCAGGTCTTCAGTCATCCAGGTCATGGTTATTCAAACTTCCAAACTACTTAAGTTTGAAAAACAGGCTGAGGAAAGGTTTGAAATACGAGTCTCTGGCAACCAGTAGTTTGCTAAGATCTCCTAAATGCTGTAACTGGGGATTCAATTGATAGTATGTAAAATTAACTGAAGATGAGAAAGTTAAGTCTGAGAGACTGACTGATTTACTTATATTTGACGTGCTTTGTTTTTTAACTGTTAATTGTGTTTTTTTGCAGTGATTATATGGTTTGTCAGATGTTCAGGATGTAATAGGAAAAGAAAACCACAGTAGTTGATTCTGTATTGATACTAAATAGTAGCAAAACAATTGGATCTTCACCCAAGGGCCATGATAGGAAGAGCAGACACTCCTCCTACCACTTAGCATCAGGCTGCACACTATCAAGAGCAGACAAAATCTCAGTCTTGCCTATGTGGTGCTGGATTAATCATCACAGACCTGCTGCCATTGAACAGCTTCTTGTGCTCTATTGGGTGTAATGCCTTCAGTACTGCCTTTGTCTATTTTGTTGGTAAGATAAATGAAGAGTGCTGCCTTTAAGTACTTCATGCACCTTTAGAGTTCTTAATGTCCTGCCTGCAAGGAAGTCCAATGAAAATAACAGCATACATGAGCGTAGCGGTGCCTCTCAAGGCTTCTTTTGATGACTAGAATGCTAGCTCTGCAAATCACACACACAATTGTCCTTCACATCTCCATTACCAAACTCTTCACTTTTAGCTGAGCTGGTGTAATGCACAGCTTGACTGATTCAGTCTATCGATTGAGGTTGCTGCTGGACTGTTGTGAGGTTCAGTCATTATCAAACTTGACAGGATCTTTAGCTTTTTATTGACACCTGATAGGCCTACCCATGTGTTTTATTTTGGAAGGGTGGCATTTATCTTTGTATTTGATTGAACTGTAGTTGAGAGGTCTGTTTACAGTGTTTAATGTGTATTGTACAGACGGTGAACCTCAAGCTCCTGAAAACAGGCTGAGAAACATATGCCAGGGTCAGAATAACCATATTTAATAGGATTAGAAAAATAAGGATCCATTAAATGGCTCAGTGACTTAACCATAATGCTGGATAAACTACAGGACTGTACCTGAAAGGCTGAGTATCAGCTTAATTATTATATATATTGATGTTGAATCAGTTTTTCTTAAATGTTAATAATGGCTAAATCAATATCTTTAAGAAAAAAATTGTTTTTGATGTTTGCTGTAATTGTGGCCAGTGTGGTAATGCCTCTGTTACCTGTTATGTATATTTTTTTCATGAACTGTTAACATGGACAGCGTGCTGAGCAGAAGGCAAAGTGATTCAGTTTTATAGGTATCAGTGGTTTTGGCGCTGGTTCCACTCTAAAACTGGATTTCTGTACTTTTTCTGGTACCCAATGACATTGAGGAGAGGAAGAGACTACACTGAAAAGATGATGGCAAACAAGCAAACTGTAATTGCTTCTTCATTCATAAGTTACATACATTGACTAGCTTGACGCTAGCCATTGGTCAGATGTTTCTCGTAAATATCTTTCCTTTTTTGGTCTGTGACTGTTGCTCAACAAACTGTTTCATTGTTTCAAAGTTTCATCTCAGTTCAGTAGCTTCGTCCTTCTGTTGCTTTGCTGTTTGGTTTGTTTACATCTTTGATTGTTGTGTATGCAGAAAGCTTTGTGCTCAAATTGGTCAACATCTCAAACATAAAAGGACTAATTGTAAGAGGCAGGACAAAATCTAACATCTCAGTTTTCTCTTGTGGGAGTTTGGGAAGTGTTCCAGATGGAGTCTTGATTGTTGCTCACCATGATACACATTTCAGGAAGAAATAAAGGATTTTGGGGAAAACTGTCAGGTTGGGCTATAGTTGTGCTCAAATGGTGTAATCAGACCCTGGCATTAGAGACCAAGGGGCCCTAATTTCCTGGCGCAACGCACGGTGGCGCAGCCTGGCGCACCCCGCGCAGTGGTAATTTTGTCCGGCACACCGCCGTGCGCAGCCAATTTGGCAATTTGGTAGACCGGCTGCGCCGAGATGGGTGTGACAGCGCACCAGGGGGAGGTTTCAAAAGATTCAGCTTGGCGCAGTGATAATTTTGTGCCAAAAAAACGCGCGGAAGGTGCGCTGAAAGCTCGCCAGCTCCAACCTGGTCTATTCTCGGCGTACCCCGTGCAGTGGTAATTTGGCTGACAGGTGCACAGTGCGCACACGTCACCAAAACCTCACAGGCAGGTGTCCAGAGTGTCAGGCACATTTCAATGCAATAAACAATCACAGCAACCACTGTTTAATGTAACCATCTGAACCAGCATATACATTTGTATCTATATTAATTGTCCCGTCACATCTGATGTCAGATCAGAGACGTTTGTCATAATGGAAACTCAACCTGACGGCAGCTGGAAGAGTGACGCAAACTAACGAGTTCACATCTCTCAGCCAAACACAAACAACCACATCATCCGATACGGAGTATCCGACTTCTCTCATCTCATGAAATTAAATAGAAAAGAAAAAAGAGAGAGACACTCGCTGAATAAATGTAAGTCACTTGGTGTCTTAAGGATTTACCTGTGATTACCCATATTTTTCTGTTTTCATCTTTATTCTTAACGTGATCTAAAAGATGTAGTACAATATTGCAAGGAGGATGAGGAGGAGAATATTTTCACCAAAGGTTCTGCTATTTGGTGGTGACAGACCAGGAATGCAGGATCACAAGCATGATGAATGGATTAGCCTGCTGCTGTGTTTAAATGTTATTATCACTTAATTTTGTACTCCTAATCACGACACAGGAACAGATTACATCTGTCCTGCGAGGTGGTCCACACGGTGACGCGCATCATGGCCTCCAATGCGCGGCCCGGTGGCCCCTGCGCTCTCCCAGTTGCTGCAAAAGTGACAGTGGCTCTGACCTTCTTCGCCACCCAGGTGAAATTGTCACTGCGCCTCACCCACGGCGCATTTAAAGGCGAAGAGAGGCGTTCATTTGATTGGTGAAGATTACACTCGGCTGTGTTAAACCCACTCATGTCTTCTCTCCTCCCTCTCTGCTACTTGTGCCGGTGGGAAAGACGGAGGCGTGGGTGCGCCTCCCTGCGCCAGACTGCGCCGTGCATGAAACTTGCAAAATGCCCTGGACACACCCCGTTGGCGCGGCGCAGGGCAAGTGCGCCCCGCCTGCGCCTGGTCTACGAAATTATAGCCCCAAAGCTCTAGATGCATCCCCTCTCTGGAACACAAGTATGCCACGTCAACAAAAGCCATATTTACTTGGATTCAAATAATCAGAATAAACGCTGTGTCAGAATAAAAGTGCACCAAGGTTCTGATCAGAAATAGCTCATTAGGGAGAAAATGTCATTCTAACTGAGGGGGGTGCTATATGCCAGTTGTCATTCCAAAATATGTTCGTGTCAACATGTTTACAGCACCAAACTGTGTGTTACCAAGTATCTGTCTCTCCTCTCCCCTCTACTCAGCTGCACATGTTTAAAACTACTTAACTGTGCACAGTGAATGAAAGGGGACATTGCACTTCACAGGACACAAGCAGCATTTGACTAAGTTTTTCTGTTAAGCTTTTAGTTTTTTCAAGGAGAGCAGAATAAAGAATTATTGAAATACATGATTTGAGTTGATTTTGGAGTGAAGCATTGGAATGAGGAGGGGAGTAAAATCTCTGTCTGTCAGGGGGGACAGGGATAGACAGCACTGTTTGGTTATATTAAAAGGAGCAAATGACTGTGGTGTTCTTTTTAAGGCAAAACTTAAATAAATAGAGATGATTTAACATGCAGCAGAACTGTCAGCTCTGAATGACATGGATCTCACTTCATAGACAACTTAGTTGAAGTACACCAGAAACATGCAAGTGACTTGTTGTCCTTTTTGAGTCTATGACTTTGTTAACCTGATTAAATTCTTAATGCATGCACAGACACACTTTGATTGGATTGTGTCCATGTAAACCAATGGCTCTCAAATTCTTACTGTCTTGTTCAAGACTGATATATTTTCTGGCCCCCCTCCCATCACCACCCACAAACTGAAAGGGCAAAGTTAAGATCTACTTAAATTAATTTCAGTGAGTGAATACTAAGTTCTTTATTAAGAACAACTGTGCCAACATAGAAATCAATTGTTTTTATTGGCCCTTGTTTATCATCATGAGTTATAATTAATTTCCTGGCCCTCATTGTATCTCAAAAAGATAAAAACAATTTGTACCAACTCATCTACCAATTTCTTTGAAAAAGATAGATATATGAGAAAAAGCACAGTTTTAAGTTCTAACAGATTAAGATTTTATAGATTCAACAAAATGGATTTAAAAGAGCCAACAGAAACCTGTTGTTACTGATTTTTACATAAGCCCCACTTCTAACACGGAAATGAGTCAATCACAATGCAGACTTTTTGGTTGGTTTGTTTGTCTGGAAGCAAGAAACTCAAACAATTCTCAAAGCTTCTGATGAAATCTTCAACAGATATTGGTCAAGGCACAAGAAAGAGTAATTAGATTTTGGTGGTGATCCTATTCTGGATGCTGATATATAATTTTTAAAGGATATGTTAATATTGCACAATAGGGCAGTTTTTTACATTTTAGAAAGTGACTTGTCCAAGATGTGCTCTCATTTCATACTGGGTTAGTTCAGTCAAAAATGATACTGCTAGAAACTTTTAAAAAGAAAATTACAGTCCATGTAGTTTTAAAAAAGTCAGAAAAGAAATTGGTGTCAAATGTTCAGCTGCTGAACAATGAAAAAATCTTTGGATGTAAAGAAAAAAAGACTTGTTTCACTATTTCTTCCGACACAGTAAATATTTATTTCTCTGATTGATTAAAATACAAAATGTAAAGACTGCTCTTTTGGAGCACCTTAGGAAGAACCAGGTCAGGTTCAAACATTGTGAATTTATGAGTTAAAGAAATAACAGTGTTTTAAGTCTATTTGTGTGAGTGTGTGTCGTATAAAACCAAGTGTTAAACTGCTAAATAGCTGCCCAGAAACTTTAAAATTAACTTTTGATCAACTTCAAATCATCTAAATCAAAGACACACTTTAAAGGCAGAGTAAGATGAAGGATGACCAAGCACTTTGCGGGGACCTTTGATAAAATTAGTTTATATTAGCTGCACAGAAATAAATAAAATAAAAATAAGAAATTCATTCACATTTTCCAAAAGTCCTCTTCCAACAAACACAGACCAAACTGATCAAACTTACAAGAAAACTTTCTCTCCTTACAGCTCTCTTCTAAAAAGAGACTCACACACAAAAATCACTCTGCTGGCCTCAAACACCTTTTTCACCCTGAAACCTGTTTTTTTTTCTTGAGCCAATCAGAGAGAAGCTCTGCAGTCAGTGCCACCTCAAATCCAGGTGTAATCAGTCTTACCTCCCCCGGAGTGAACAAGACTCAAGCGAGAGTGAAAGTAGGAAAGTACAAATCTAACTTTCCGACTTAAAAAAGTTAAAGTGAGAAACTAAGAAGAACAAGAAGTTAACATGTACCTTTTCTGTGTTCTTGTTCAAAAAGTGTGTCTTCTCTCAAAGTATTTTTAACTTCAGACACCTTAGAAAGCAACTTATTTACACTTTAATCTTCGCTGTGATGTGTGTAACATGTAACATGTGCAAACAGCACGCTTATGTTTCTGATGGTGTGCGTTTCATCAGTCCAAGTTGATCTGATGTTTCTCTTTATTACTGATGAGTATTTTGTCAGTTCTGACCTCTGAATGGAATCTTTCCACAACAGGAATTTGAACGCTCTCTTTCCTCAACTGTCCTCCAGAGACACACATCATGCAGCGTTAACATATTTATAGCTACGTCTTAAGCACATGTGAAAGAGCGAATCGCACAAGGTTTACCATGAGTTCATCTCAAGTTGAACTTTTTATGTTCATCACAGCTTTGATAGAATTGGAGGGCCTGTGTGTAAGTCTGCACAGTCGAGCGACACAGGAAGATATGACAGGATCCGGTGGTCCATTCCACCCTTCGATCTCTGTCTTTCATCAAATAGTAAATAAATGAATTATTTTGGTTACCCTGCAGACCGGTACCAAACGATCTATGGCCCTGTACTGGTCCATAACCCCATTGGTTGAGGACCTCTGGTCTAAAATGCAAGCAAACACTTAGCAATTGGAAAAGGTTTTTCTGACCCATACTTTTGGCTCAGTGAGTCAAACAGTTACTAAATGTCAAGATTAGACAACACCATATTTACATCAGTTACTTTGCGAGGTTAGGCCAGGAATTCAAGATAAAATCATGTTGTGACTTTGCTGTCGGGCATGGTAGATACTATTAAAGCACACTGCTCATAACGATGTTGTGGGAAGGAGATTTGACACCAAAGAGGGCAAATAATATACATAAAGTAATGTCAGAGCTTTACTTTAGTTTGCCACTCTTAATGTTATGATGACTGATATGTTAGCTTAACTCTAATTGCTTGCATTTACTCATAAAGGTGTTAAGGTGCCTCTGCTACTCCTCTCCAACATTTCTCCTATTCACTCTGTAGAGGTAGTCCCTATACAGCACATCATACAGGCAGGGATGTTGTTTTCAGAGCTTGACAAACTTTCCTCTATCTCATAGCTCCCTCCTGAGGAAACAACTTTTGTTTGTTTACATCCACAATCATCCTGCATGCAGAGCACTCTCTGCCCCCACTGGTCAACATTTCTGACGTGACTGAATGAGTCATAGGAGTCGGGACAAAAATCACACTGCCAGACTCTCTTTGGTGTCATGAGATGTCCCAACCTGGTCTTTTGTTGTCAGTCACAGTGACACACCACAAAAGGTAAAATACAGATTTTTCTTGCAAACATTTCCTGAAACCCTGCAGCTGTGGGGTCAGGCTATAATCCTAAATTAATCATGTAGTCTGATCTTGGCGGAAAGGACCATAGTTATGTTGTCGAGGCATCTTTTTGCAAAACCCAGCATCTGTATTTAAGAAAAACTGTGTTTTGTACAATGCAGTTAAGCCAGGACATAAAAATCTACATTTTCAGGTGTTCTTTATGCATTAAGGATGAACTTCCTCGCAAGTGGCAAGGATGTTATGCAAAGCTACTGAAGATACAAGGATACAGGAAAGTTTATTCATCATTGTGCAGCAGGTTGCACTATGAAATTAAATTGTGGCTGCAAAACAAAAAAAATAAAAATAAATAAATACAAAACCATTAGATATGGAGGAGTCCAGATGGTGCATAAAGCAATCTCACAGCCTGAGGGAAGAAGCTGTTCTGCAGTCTGGTGGTACAGCAGCGGATACTTCTGTACCTTTTGCCTGATGGCGGCAGGGTGGACAGGCTGTGGCTGGGGTGCGTGTTGTCCTCCAGTGTACTTTGGGTTCTGCGCATGTACCTCACCTCCCCGATATCACTGATGCTCAGTAGATGGGTACCAATGATGTTTTGGGCAGGTTTAATCACTTGTTGTAGAGTCTTCCTGTCCTGGGTTGTGCACATCCCATGCCAATTTGTGATGTTTCCAGTCAGGATGCTTTTTTTCGCTCCTTTGTAAAAGTTGACAAGAACTTGGCGTGGGAATTTTGCTTTCTTCAGTTGCCTTCAGAAACATAACCTTAAGAAACTTAAGAAATGTGGTCTATTGTCATAAAGAAAAGAAAAAACAGAAAAAAAGATGATGGGCTGCACTCCAGTGAGTAAATAACCTGTTGTTTGAGGTACATTTACTGCTAAAATATATATAAATGATGTCTGTGTTTACCTTGAGAAAGTGTCTTTGATGGAAAGCTATAGCTATATATATATTTTTTGGTGCTTCTATTCTAAATCTAATCGCACAAGGCATTTTTCCTTTATACCTAGTATCTGGTTTGCTTCTCTGTGCTTCACTCCATTCTTTCTGTCTCCCTGCTCGTGTAACTGCTGTGCCTTAATCGTGACATCTCCTAACTGGTCTATTATCCTCATGTTTCTGTCATATTAAAGGTTAAGGAAAATAAGCAATGCAATTACTGCTGCTATACTAGCTGGATTATTTTTGTTCTTTTTCAAACAACTTTGTTTCTTAACAACAACTTATCATTAAAATAAACAATAAAAGACAGTTGCATAAGACATGATACAAAACAGATTAGGTTAAGGTCTGATACACACATAAAGATTATTAATTTTTTATCACTGCAATTTTATCTTAACCGATTTGGAGCCCACGCATGAAGACAGATTCATGTCAGCTTGATCAGTTTTGTTCCTGTAGTGTGTGGTGAGCCACAAAGACAGTCATAGGACACCATAAACCAACCGATTCATTTACCAAGAAGGCAGCGCCTCTGCTCTTGCAGCTTGTGATTTCGTGTGATCACACACGACTTCAGTGTAAACAAACATGGCGGACAACATCAGGAAGCCAAATGCAGCTAGCAGTTAGCTTCCTATTGTGGTTGTGATTTCCATCCAGCTTCTCTCCACATTTTTCTGTTTAAATTTTGTTATATATAGTTGACAGGCAAAATTGTTTAGACCCCCATGTTTTTTAAGCTATTCAACAAGTTAGAACTCCATTTTTACATCTGTTTAACTTAATGCTTCGCTTTTTTCCCCTTTGTTATTGATTCCTGCTTCAGCCTGCTTTCTCCCTGATTGGCTTTCCTCTAGTCCATGTGACAGAACACAGAGGTTGTGAATACTGAACATGTATAATATTTACGATTTCAAGTGGAGGTGGCCTCAATCCTATTCCAAGAGGATAAAATGTCTCTTAACACACCTCATACTTTCGGATAATCGGCTAAGATTATCTATCTTTAGGACCTCCAGGTAATCGGGCCTTTGCTGAGATCCGTGTCAAAAGTAGTCACGATTGTCGTGTTGCAGGTAACAGCTGCTTTATGTATTTTTTATTGAAAATATACAGTTAACCTCCAAACAACTGTAATTATTCAACTTTTTAACATATATGTATTTTCTGGAAGAATTTAACACATCATAATGACATTTTATTATATACCTAGTCATTTTGCTAAACCAATACTGAAGTCATTACAATTTAATCTTATTTTAAGCTTAGTCAATAATAGTATAACTAATTATGGTAAATAATATAATATTTTACATGATATTATATCATCCTCCTGAATTCAGTATGGTTTCAAATGTTGGTTTAAAGCAGGAATGGATAAAATGTGAGCCTGGGCTCACATGTTACTCTCCCTTTTATGCAATGTGGCCCACAAATTAATATTAAATACCAATTAAAATTAACATGAAGTTAAAAAAAAATGACTAAATCTGCTATGAAAATTTTAAAAATCAGAATATGTCCATTATAATTGATAATAAATATATATAAGGTTCTTTGCAAGTCATTAGCTTCGTAACTGACTTTTTTAAAAGTACCATCTATGCATCTCTAAACATATTTGTAAAAATAAAGACTTGTAAATAAATACTTTAGAAAAAAATGTAAATATTACATTTATTGTACTAAAAAAGTAGTGTCAATTCGCTGGAATTCTGTGTGAGGCTCATACCATAAAGTTTTAATAGTTGCATTTTTACTTAAATATGAATATTGGCATAGTTATTGTTTAAGAAAAAGCTGCATGTATTGGAAATCCATGTTGAATGATGAGTATCTTGCAGTTTGTGGTGTGGCCCTTTAAGCTGCTGAAGATGCCCGTCCCTGGTTTAATATTTTTGGATGCTTATGAATGTTTGTGCACCAGTGGAGTGATGAAATGATGTTGTCATAGGACCCACAAGACTTGATAGCAAAATTGATGAGCTCTAAAGTTTTTCATTTCCAGGTTGAACTGTTAATGTCATATCAAATGGTTTAATGCTTCATGTAAAATTATTACAACCCTAATCCTTTTTCGCTCATGATTATTGAAACAACAGAAAAAATGCATTGATGAAAGTCTGAATCAAGCATGAGTAACTGTTCATACATAGGCTTTATTATTTCATTGTGTAAATATTGATTTTTATAAGAATTTAGGCTTTTTATGCATGAATTTATTATCATTTGCAGACCTTTAACTACAAGGACAAAAAAATTAAAGACGTTTAGTAATCATCAGTTCAAAAGGGGCCCTTTGGTTACACAATGACAATAATAACCTTACCTAGAAAACTAAAAAGCAGGCGCTTGTGTTAGCTCAAATATTAGATGATTCCTTCCTGTCCACTTACATGCTTTGACCTTTGACAGGTGACAGAAGTGATTATGTTGACATTATAAATTTTACACAACCAAATCCTCTCCTGTTTTCATCTTTCAGCAAATTTCAAACACACAGACACACAAACAGGCTCACACTCAAACCACTGGGGTGTTTGAAACCCCTGAAGAGACAACGATTACTTTCAGCTGTGACTTTTACTCAATCATCTGGGTCATCTGCGCACAGAAAAAAGACATAATAGAGAGATTTGCCATATGTGCCAGTGTTTTCAACTTCAAAATGAGATAGAGATGGAAACAAAGTTAAAGATAAATGGATGAACAGATGGAGAAAGCTTTTCCGCTCCACCACAGCGTCCACAAAGTTTTCAGTTTAAACTGTGAAGAATTGTGTCTGTTATTTCCTTGTTGATCGAGGATATAAGATGGTAACAGGTATATTTTCTCCTTTTATTCCACAGCAATGCTAGGTTGCTGGGTTTTGATACTTTGGTTCGGACTGGAGGCTGCTAGTGGTCCAGTTTTCTTGTTTCTGATTGTTGTTTTGTTTAGTTTTACTTAGGCAGTTGAGGAGAGGGATGTCAGGTGTGACAGCCCCTTTTGGGTTCGCCTGGTCATTCCTCACACTTCATTTGATTTTTGCCAGCAACTCCAGCCCCTTTTGGTTCATTCAAACTTTTCTTTCTTGCATTTAATTTAATAAATTTCCTGCCAGCCTTTTAATTTTTCTGTGGCATCCTTTTATATGTTACTGGTCTCCTTTTGTTTGTGGATTAAGACTGAAACAAAGATTAAAGCTTCATTCCTGGTTTCTATTTTTTTGCATTTCCCTGTCAAATTTAATTTAGTGTTTTCATTTTACTAGTTTAAGAGTTGAATCAGTATTTCTAAAGAAGGACTGTATGAGGTTCATTTTAATAAATACAATAGTCATAGTGATTTTGACCAGTTCTGCCCTCATAAGAAAAGACATGAGATGGAAACTCGGCTTCCACTGTGGCAGATGGGGCCAAGAGCTCCTTATAATTGACACGATTTTAGAAAAGAACAACTAAAAAACAGTATTAGGATAATTAGTCACTGTACTAGCATCCCCCCCCCCCAGTTTGGAAATTACTTTGGCACTCTGCATGACTTTTATGTTATACCACCTTGAGTGATGTAGAACTAAAATAATGAGGTTTGCCAGCACAACAGTAAATATTTGTAAATGTGCTTAGTACAGGGAACAATCAACCCAATGCTGTTTTTTTTTTTGTTTTCCATCCAGCCATTATCTACAATGCATATCCCTTACAGGGTCGTGCCACCCTTTTTGTTGTCTTTCACCTTAAGTTCAGTAAACGATGTGAATCTCTTGACCCCATCCACAGTACTGTGTAGCCTAAATTCTTTGTAGCCTCTGTCTGTACAGGGGCAGAGCTGATCAAAATCACTGTCGCTTATGTGTTAACTATTGAAATTAACCTCATACAACCCTTCTTCAAAAATACTGAACTGTTTCTTTTATTATTTCAAATGTAAGTGCTGCAGATTAAAAAGGTGATGAAGGCTTGGTTGGTAGAGTTTCTTGTCTTTCCGCCAGAGAGTAGAGGACTCAATCTCAGCTTTTGCAGTTACATGTGGATGTGTCCTCAGGCAATACACTTAACTCTAAATTGTCCCCACTGCTGCATCAGTGGCTCATAATTGGAAATGAAAGAGTGCGAGTGTGCTTAGCTAATACTGATGGACAACTCACATAGAAACATCAACCATTAGCGTGTTAATGTAGTGTGAATGTGTATGAATGGTGAAGTGTGACCTACGGCAATAAAGCACCCTGAATAGTCAGATGACTAGAGAAGTGCTATATAAGCTCAAGTTCATGTGCCATAGGGCCGCTGGGTCATACTCAGTTTCTGTTGTTTATTTTGAAAAGATTGTGTTATTGGTGAAACATTTCAGCAGAACTTAACTTTGAATTTGCAGACAAGATTTACTGACCTTGTAGTGGCCAAGGACATCTGTACTTCTTATGACTGATAAGTCTTATTGTCCTCTCTGATACAAAGAAAGCATCTCTCTCTTATTTATCTTTTTTGTTTTGTTCCTTAGGATGAGAAGAACCAAGTGCTGATGACTAATGCCTGGTTGCAGCTGGTGAGTAAAGCCTTAAGAAGAGTGTGTTGTGTTAAGACAATGACAGAAGGATACTGGTATGTAAGAGTGCACAACATGGCAGAAAACTTGTTTGTAGAAGTGCAGAAAGACAAAGGATATTTTTTTCCTTTGCAGATTATTAGCCTATGTCCAAAGCAGGCTGTCAACAGCTTTAGGCCTTTGGATTGGGCATGGTTTGGTCACCTCTCACTTAAAGGATAAGTTCGGTTTTTTGACACCTGGACCTTATTTTTAGGATTAAATACGCTCCGTAGCGGAGCTCGGAGCCGTTTTCGAGCAATTTAGATCTATCCAACAGCATTTTTTCTCATGCCATAGTAGCAGACGGGGCCAGAAATCGAAGCCCCTAAATTAGACATTATCTGCTGCGAAACTCGCTCATTTCAGCTACATTTTAGAAAATGAATGGCCAGTGTTATCACCATGTCAGCTCAACTTTGTTGTTCTGGTCATCCGGGGCTTTACAAGGATGGGTAACTTTTGGTGACGTCATAGACAAGATTGTAGCTGAGTAGAGCCGCTGTTGTTGCTAGGCTACAAGGCTACATGGCTATTTTTGTGCAACATGGCGGAATATTTATCTGATGTAGAAGTGTCTGACGACGACTTTGAGTACAATGGATGCCCGTATCGTTTTGAGCCAGAATATACCAACGAGGAGCTATTTGAAAGGAGGATGCAAGGGAAAGAGCCGAACAGCTGGCCAGAGAACAAGCAACCACTGCACGTCCATGAATGGGGGCTAACTGGTGGTGTTGTTGTGGACATTGCACGGCAATGGCAACAGAGGAGGAGTGCCTTTGCTGCTCAGAGTGGGACTTGAGACCAGAGGAAACACGTATTGATGCCCCCCAAAATACGATTTCTGGCCCCGTCTGCTACTTTGGCATGAGAAAAAACGCTGTTGGATGGATCTAAATTGCTCGAAAAACGGCTCCGAGCTCTGCCAAAATTGTCTGGGTGAGTCTACGAGCGTATTTAATCCTAAAAATAAGGTCCAGGTGTCAAAAAACCGAACTTATCCTTTAAAGGAAATCACTGCACAAGTCATTACTTATGACATGGGCAGAAGATAAGTTTCAAGAACTAAAAAGGGGGACCATTTGATATTTTTATTATCCCAATGTGTGTCCATTTGTAGATATTTTATCAAGGGTCTATGAATGGCCTGACCTGTATAAAGCAGATGTCATATTCGATGTTACATATTGGTCGATGCATCTACCTTAAATTCTGTTGGTTTGATTATTTATCAGACATTTTAAGTTTGTTGGGGGTTGGAATAAACTAAATGCATTTACTTGTGTCACTATCAGTGAAAAGCGTTTTATTGTTTGCTCATGCTTTTTTCAGTTGTATTTAAAATCATCATTTCTACTTGAGTTATTTCTCTGGGAAGTAATGAACCTCACTACATGTAACATAGCACTTAAGTGCTGAGCAGAAACAGCTAACCCAAACAATACTTCCATTAACTTCTGTTTTTACAAGATTATAACTTAAGTACTGTTGGGGTGCTGGTTTGGCAGAGTGGTAAGCAACCAGGCACTATCCATATACATACTTCTGCCAGCCCGGGTTCGAATCCAGCCTGTGGCCAGTTTGCAGAGTGTCTTCCTCTACTCTCACTTGCCCCCTTTCACAAGCCTATCCACTGTCTCTCTCTCTCTTCTATCAATAAAGGCACAAAATGCTCAAAAATAACTTCAGTACTGTTAACATTTGTAAATAACTATCTGAATAATAAAACTGTACACCACCTGCTCACCAAAATTGGACAACAGAAGGTTAGCCTGTCTGGATGAGTCTTAATTTCTGCTGCCACAATCAAATAATAGGCTCAGAGTTTGGTGTGAACATTAAAGCACGGATCCATCCTGCATTATAGCTATGCCACCTTCCTGGCCCTGGTGTTAATTGGCCCACAGACAACTCCTGTGGAAGGAACCTGTCTCAGCATGCAGCCACAGTAAACATTAGAGCACAGAGCACATAGGGTGCATGCAGCCCCTGTTACTTCACCAGTCAGTTTCAAATCTGAAAAAATACATACATGTTCACAAGGAATCATTGACAAAATCTGCCACTTCTGCCAGAAAAGAGCTATAACCTTCTGTTCTAATATACACTTGGGTGCAACTTAGACACATCATCAGTGATGTATCCTGGGTTCATTGGGTGTTTCGGATCTCACAACATCAGACACTCTCGCCCAGGTGACCCAGCCGGGGTTGATCAGACCCCGGCTTGTGTCTAAGTAGCTGTTACGGTCCACGGATCTCCCCTCTTGATCCACAGCCATCTGGACGCCTTCTCTGCTGCGTCTGTGATGTTCTTGATGGCTCTTCTGTTTTGCAGTCCCTTCACTCCCAGCATCTTGAGTGCCCTGATGAGAGACTGGCCCACGAATCCTCTGCACCCGACCTCGATGGGGTTGCATCGGGTCCTCCATCCCCTGCTCCGGCACTCGCCTGCCAGCTCCTCGTACTTAGCCCTCTTCCTCTCAAAGGCCTCCTCCATCCGGTCTTCCCAGGGAACAGTCAACTCCAACAGGACCACTTGCCTTGTTGTTTCTGACACCAGGACTATGTCTGGCCTGAGTGTGGTCACTGCGATGTTCTCTGGGAATCTGAGCTGTTTCCCTAGGTCGACTTTCAGCTGCCAGTCCCGAGCTGATGCCAGCAGCCCTCCTGCTTGGCTCTGGCTCTTCTGTGGCTTCTCTCCGGCTCTAACAAAGGCGATGGACTGCCTTGATGGTTGCTGGTGCTTGCTGGTGGAGATCCCTGTGCTGATGACCTCTGCGATAACCCGCAGACTTGGTCATGGCGCCAGCGGTAGCGCCCTTCTCCTAGTGCCCTTGGGCAGCAGCTCAAGATGTGCTCCAGCGATCCACTTCTCTGGCAGAGAAGGCACTGTGGATTCTCGGCCAAGCCCCAGCGGAAGAGGTTGGATGGGCTTGGGAGGACATCGTACACCGACTCGATCAGAAACTTGATCCGGTGTGGCTCAGATCGCCATAGCTCTGTCCACGTTATCTTCCGGTCAGCTGCCTCCTCCCATCGGGTCCACGCCCCCTGTTGCCGCATCCCTACTGTCCTACTACAGCGGGCTTCCTCCACCCCAGCTCGGATCTCCTGCTGGATCAGCTGACGCCTCTCCTTTCCCTGGGCCCTGATGTAGTGAGGTCTTGGGTTGCTCCCGAAACCTGCACGGCCGGAAGCCACTGATCCCACCAGCTTCCTGTGTCGCAGGCGGGGCTCAGCCTGGTCCACTGCCTCATGAGCCTTCCACTTCCTGCCAGTTCTTACTTCTATGCCGGCCGAGGAGACTTTGATGTCACTGGAGTCCCTATACAGCAGCACCTCTCTTGCTCGGGTAACCATAAACTCCTCCGTCACACTACTGAAGGGCAGTTTCAGTTTGTTGTTTCTCCCGTACAAAGCGATGCTGCTGAGACTTCGCGGTAAGCCCAACCACTTCCGCAGGAAACAACTTACCTTCCTCTCGAAGCCCTCAACGGTGGTTATTGGCACATTGTAGACCAGCAGAGGCCAGAGGAGTCGTGGCAAGATGCCATGTTGGTAAATCCAGGCTTTGAACTTACCTAGTAGCCCTGACTTATCCACAGCTGTCAGCCAGGTTCCCAACTCCTCTGTTGTTGCTTGGAGTGCTGCAGTGTCCTTCAAGGTGCAGTCAAAGATCTTGCCCAGGCTCTTGACTGGCTTCTCTCCCACCGATGGAATCTGGGTGCCTCCAAGTGAGAAGCGAAACAAGTCTGTAACCTTCCCCCTCTTCACCACCAGGGACCTGGACTTTGCTGGCTTGAAGGTCATCCGGGCCCAGTTAATGAGATGCTCGAGGCCTTGAAGGATCCATCGACATCCCGGGACTGATGTTGTAGTCACTGTCAGATCATCCATAAATGCTCTGATGGGGGGCTGCCGCGTACCTGAGTTGGTGAGCGGGCCTCTGCACTCCACCTCTGCTGACTTCACCAGCATATTCATGGCCAAGGCAAACAATATCACGGAAATGGTGCATCCAGTGATAATGCCTTTCTCGAGCCGATGAAATGCAGATGTTACCGTTCCGGAAGTGACTCTCACGCTGAAACAGCTGTAGTAGTCCAGTATGAGGTCCTTGATCTTACCTGGAACGTGGTGTCGGTCAAGCGAAGTTTCCACCAGCTTGTGTGGAATGGACCCGTAGGCATTGGCGAGGTCTAGCCAAAGGACTGCCAGGTCTCCTTTACCTTCCCATGCCTCCCGGATCAGCTGGGTGACTACTCCTGTATGCTCGATGCACCCTGGGACCTTCGGAACTCCCCCCTTCTGCACAGAGGTGTCGATGTAGCTGTTTCTAAAGAGGAACTCCGTCATGCGCCGGGCAATGATACTGAAGAATATCTTGCCCTCGACACTGAGGAGTGAGATGATCCTGAACTGCTCGATGGTGCTTGAGTTCTCCTCCTTTGGAATCCAGACACCCTCTGCATGTCTCCACTGCTGTGCTACCTTCCCCCTTCTCCAGATGACTTTGAGGATCCTCCATAGTCGCTTCAACAGTCTGGGGCATCTCTTGAAGACAACATACGGCACTCCGCTGGGGCCTGGTGCTGAGCTAGATCTAGCTGCTCTGACAACCTGCTCGACTTCTTTCAAAGTTGGCTCCTTGGTGTCAAATGCCGTGGTGGGTTCTGGCGGAGTTATTAAGGTCTTGCATGGCCCAAGATCTTCTTCTCGAGCGCTGTCACTGTAGGTGGCTCTGAGGTACTCGTTGACCTCATCTTCAGTGCACACGAGGTGGCCGTTTCTTTCCTGCCCGAGGGTCTTCTTGGTGAAACCAAAAGGGTTCGAGATGAAGGCTGCACGTTTCCTGGCTCTCTCCCTGCCCCTTTTTCTGTGCCACTCGGCACGACGGAGGGTGGTGAGTTTTTTCCTCACGATGTTGCGGAGTTCTGACAGCCCAGCCTTTTCCTCCTCCCTTGCCTGCTTAAACTGCCTCCCAAGCAGTCTGAGCTCCTGCCGAAGCTGGCTGATCTTCACCTCCCGTCTGTTTGGCTCCCCTAGACCTCTGGTTGGCTGTTGTTCCTTTATGCCAAACCTTTCAGCGCCGATGCTGATGATCATTGCAGACATCGTCCGCAACTTCTGGTCTGCATCTCCCCTTGCGGCCGCTTCAAGGACTTGATCCAGATCTCTGTCAAACTGGAGCCATTTGCCTTCCTTGGTGGCACCAGGCCACAAGACCCTGCGATGTTCGGAATGTCTGGTACAGGGAGGGGCTTGTGGAGCATAGAGGGTCTGGGCACTGTGGGTTGACTCCTGGCCGGGCTCCTCCTGCGTCTCACCAGGTACTGGACCTGTGCGTTGCACCACCTGCTTCCCGGTCAAACTTTTCTTTCTGGCCTGGTGGATCTTCAGGCCATGCTGGTTCTTGCAGACTTGCCACATGAACAAACTGCGCTCGTTGTCTTTTTTCCGTTAGCATGGGTCATTGCCTGTTGGTCCGTCCTGTTGGGGTGCTCATCCTCCCCCCCTCTCGGGCACCCCTGGGGGTATAATTCAGTAGAGTTTTCCGTAGCCTGCTTGTGGGTGCTCCCTCACGGGAGCTGCAGTTTGGGTTGCTAGCCCTCTCTGCCCCGGTTACTGTCTTTCCAGTTGTCAGCTGTCTCTCCAGCAGTCACCATACTTTCATGGTCGTCATCCGTCCTGTTCCCGGAGGTCACTGGTTTGGCCAGATCAACTAGTTCTAATATACACTTGGATGCAACTTAGACACATCATCAGTGATGTATCCTGGGTTCATTGGGTGTTTCGGGTCTCACAACATCAGACACCCTCGCCCAGGTGACCCAGCCGAGGTTGATCAGACCCCGGCTTGTGTCTAAGTAGCTGTTACGGTCCACGGATCTCCCCTCTTGATCCACAGCCATCTGGACGCCTTCTCTGCTGCGTCTGTGATGTTCTTGATGGCTCTTCTGTTTTGCAGTCCTTTCACTCCCAGCATCTTGAGTGCCCTGACGAGAGACTGGCCCACGAATCCTCTGCACCCGACCGCGATGGGGTTGCATCGGGTCCTCCATCCCTGCTCCGGCACTCGCCTGCCAGCTCCTCGTACTTAGCCCTCTTCCTCTCAAAGGCCTCCTCCATCCGGTCTTCCCAGGGAACAGTCAACTCCAACAGGACCACTTGCCTTGTTGTTTCTGACACCAGGACTATATCTGGCCTGAGTGTGGTCACTGCGATGTTCTCTGGGAATCTGAACTGTTTCCCTAGGTCGACTTTCAGCTGCCAGTCCCAAGCTGATGCCAGCAGCCCTCCTGCTTGGCTCTGGCTCTTCTGTGGCTTCTCTCCGGCTCTAACAAAGGCGATGGACTGCCTTGATGGTTGCTGGTGCTTGCTGGTGGAGATCCCTGTGCTGATGACCTCTGCGATAACCCGCAGCACTTGGTCATGGCGCCAGCGGTAGCGCCCTTCTCCTAGTGCCCTTGGGCAGCAGCTCAAGATGTGCTCCTGTAAAACTTTTATAAGCATTAAAAATATATTCAAAAGGGACAAAATACTTAATTATGACCAGAAAGATTTCTTTTACTCTCATTTTTAAAGTCACTAAGTCTGACTTGAATTCTGTTTTCAGCCAAAAATAATGTGGCCCTCATTGTAACTAAAGTTTCCCATCACTGATTTACACTAAAACTGCTTGTTCTGAGCAGGGTTGAAATAAGGGGGTTTACATGCATGCAAAAAGCTAATATCTGAGTGGATTTTAAAGCAGAAAATGTCAAAGTATGTTCTGGGAACATCTGTAACCAGTGCAGACTCGCTGAATCAGAGTAAAATATGTGACCTTTAAATAAAATAATTTCACAGAGACTTATCCATACCCTCTCAATATCTTGATTAAAGTCAATTAACTGAGTAAAATCTAAATGACATCTACATGCTTGTATGCTTACTCGTTTTAGCACATTTATCACTGCACACCCCAGCTCTTGTTGGCCTAAATCAGTTGTTTGAATGTCGTAGTTGGCTTATTTTTTTTGTCATAATTTGTCAAAGTTCAGGTCTGTAAAATGCACCGTATTAAACTATCAATGACAACAAATGTGTCCAAATCTGTCCCTTCACTGTAAACAGCAAGATGAGGTGTCCTGCTGTGAATTATTACAGACGACTGAATCCTGATATAGCCTTCTCTGGTTAAGGAACAAAGAGATGTTAGGCTGGTGGTGTTGGAATGGTGTGGGGGATCATTTATTGGCACATTTTGGGCCCCTTTGTACCAACTGAGCATTGTTTAAACATCACCTACCTGAGAATTACTGCAGATCATGTCCATCCTTTTATGACCATGGTATACCCATCATCTGATGACTAATTCCATCAGGATAACGTACCATGTCACAAAGCCCTCTCAAACTAGTTTCTTGACAATGAAGCAGTCAGTTCACTTTACTCCAGCTAACCCTCCAAAACCAGCAGATCTCAATCCAATAGAGCACTTTTGGGATGTGGTTGAATGGTAGATCACATCATGGATGTGCAGCTGACAAATCTGCAGCAACTGCATAATTCTATCATGCCAAAATGGACTAAAATTTTTGAGGAATGTTTTCAGCAACTTGTTTAGTCTATGACACGATGATTTAAGGCTGCTGAAAGCAAAAGAGGTTCAAATTGATTACAAGCTAAGTGTACACAATAAAATGATTGGTGGGTTAATATCATTTTGCTTTAGTGTGCTCACATTATTTGAGACAAATGTTTTATGGTTCTATCCAAATACTTTTATATACTGAAGCAATAACTGGTTGACTTATTACCCTCCCTGCATTATTTTTTCATAGCACAGAAAAATAAACTCAAAATACTTAATGCTTTGAGCATATTGTTTGTAAAGTATGATTTACTTTTATTTGAGTTGGTTCATTGGATGCAACTTTTACTTTTACCTGAATGACACTTACCAGATGAGTACACTTTTACCTGAGTACAATGTTTTCATCCTCTTTCCAACCCTCAGTTTTTTCCATGTCAAAAAGAAATGACTGATAATCTCTCTGTTTTTTTTTTCAATCAGTACTGGACTGACATTTACCTGAGCTGGAACACAGAAAACTACCCAGGTGTCCAGAACCTGAGATTTCCTTCAGACCAGATCTGGACCCCTGACATTCTTCTTTACAACAGGTTAGAGCAGCCTTCTTCCTCTTGTCATCACTATCCATGCCATCACAGATAATTCATGATATCTGAGTATAAAGTGACAATAAGAAAAAGTGTCACTGTGTGTGGGTTTCTTTCAGCTTCTTACAGGCCTTTGAAGCCTCAGGCAAAATTTAAGCCAGATGTTTAACTTTGTGACCCACATTAATCATATCTTGGTTGTACCCACAGCTTCAAAAGTGTAATTGTATCTTAATTTTGCAGCATTGTCAGCAGAAACATATCTCAAAACCAGCCCCATACTTCTTGCTATGCACCAAACAGCAGAATGACACAGATAGCAACTATCTGATGAATTTGCTGATACATTAACAAGCTACAGAGGCAAATATTGTATTCTGGAGTTAGAGATAAAAAGAAAAACAGAGCAAGAAGAGGATTAATTTTGGACAGACTTTTGCTTGGGTGCCAGAGCACAATGCCTAATAAATGAGAATTTTTCCATGTATACTCTGATTGTAAAGTGATAAGCTCGAAAGGTTTTTTGCAGCTCTCTTATCTTATCAATGCTATTAATCATCTTTATTTCAGCATTTAATACCTTCAAAGTGAAAAAGCTTAACATTGGACAAACTCCTGAAACTGGGTTAAAGCAAACATCCCCCACTCTTAACCTGAGCAGTGGTGTCCCCCTGGAACACTGCTGGGTCCCATACATGTTGTGCTCTACGCATGACTGGAGGCAGAACCACAGTTTATAGAGTACTGTTTTTTTAATAATACTGAATCAAGCTGTTCTTAAGCTCTCATCAGTTTTACAAGTTTGATATCTGAGATTAATAATCACAAAGGACCTCTCCTTGGGTAGAGCTCAGCAACATTTTTACTCTGTTTAGGCTAGCTTTTCAACATGACTCACCAGAAACACAACAGAGAAAGACTTAACAACTACAGCACAGGCTGATGCAGCAGCTGCACAGAACATGGCTGACTCTGTAATCACTACCTGAACATCTGCGTTGGCCGTCATTTGAGAACAGCCAAGAACATTATTAGAAATTACAAATCCTGAAGATAATTTGTCTATGCTCTCCCATTGTTAGCGTACTTTTTACAAATCCTGAAGAATAGCGTCTTCATAAAATCTCTAGCAATAATTTAAACATCTTGATTCAGGTGTCTTGACATTTATAGATGTGTGGAATATTAACAGACAATTCACCACCGATTAAGTGAATAACACCTTCTCCATCAACCGTGTCATTTAAACCAACTTTGTTTGCACTTTGGGCAATATTAGGACATAGTTACGGACCAGCAGTTGCGAGAGAGTTAGTAGAGTTCATCTTAAGAATAAACAAAAATAATGAGCACAATATAGAAAACTCACTATAACGCAGCATCAGTGGGACCCATGCACTTGTTTCTTTGACAAACTACATGGAAACAAGAGCTGTGTATTGGTTCACCCAATGACTGAGTAAACTGGCAACAGATGTTGGGGGGAAATGTAGTGCATACAGTGCTGGCGGTGTGTTTTCTGTCGACTGGTTATCAGTCTAGCTGATCTGATGTCATTATTGATTATTAATGGTTATCTTATTGGCTCTTATCTCTGAATTGTCTCCATGTCTAATCTTACATTCCACACATTAATCCAGAAGTGCTCCGAGAGCACAAACCTCCTTTAAGGCATAACTGACCATGTTAGAGCTCTTATCATCAATGTGGAAAACTGTCCTATCTCCCAATGTCAACAAATCTTGTAAAAAATCCTGGATGCAGATTCAAGATCACCATCAAAACCTACTCACACTTTCCTTGTACCATGACCAACATTCCCAGAAAATTTCATCCAAATATGTTAAAAACTTTTTGAGTTATCTTGGTGGCAGAGGTAATAAACCTACACTCATGAAGCATGCAGGATGTGTACTAAACACAGTGATGCCATGTAGTTTATCTCAGGTCTTACTTTTCTAGGCTGTACAGCAGTTTTAGAGACAGACTCTGTGACAAGTGCTGATAGTTAAAATGCACAGAGAAATGTAAGAGAACCTGGTTATTAAAACACCCTGTAGACTCCATAGGTCCAAAGGGAAATACAGTTAACTTTTTGTACCTATGGCCTTTTATTTAGTATACTTCTCAACTTTTATATTTAGACTATACTTCTTTTGCTGCAAATGCTTTTTGTTAACTTTGCAAAGCTCCAAGGTGATACATTTGTTCCTAGTCAGAAAACGAACAAGCCAATCAGCTTCCTCTGAAGTCAAACAGGCAGAGGCTAAAGTGCTAAAAGTTGAATGTGATGTTGCTCAATGGACATGAAATATATCCCATAGATATGTGAAACATTCCATCTGGTCCATTCTTTTTTGTTTTGTTTCACATTTCGCCGATTTATCCCATCTTTTTGGTGTGGTGTTCTGCCTTTTTTTAGGAATTCAAACTCAATTGCAGGGATGTTTGTATTTCAAATGGCGAGTACATTCTTGAACATAATGTTGCCTACATGTTTCCAGGTTTCTAAAATAATCCACCATGGTGGGTTTTAATATGAAGATTATGACTTTTTATTTTCTATTTATTTAGGTTTGGCAAAATATTTTTTTGTCTTGCCGTCACACAATAATAACTAGAAAGCACTCAGAGAGTGCAAACCTCTGCCAAGGTAGCTCACACATTGCTGTTACACCTATAAGCAATAGTTCTGTGATAAAATTACCATCATAATATGATTCCATGACCCTGAAAACTCACAACTAGCACTCAGAATCATGTTGATATCATTATTAGTTAGGCAGTTATTGAGCAAAAATGATCGTTCGCTAATGGCGATTATCTAGATCACCACCAAAATCGAATCATTTTTAAGTCGGGCCATTCCCAACATATCCTGAAAATTTCATCAAAATCTATCCTGTAGTTTTTGTGTAATCTTGCTAACAAACAGACAGACAAACATACACCGGCAAAAACATAACCTCTTTGTGGAGGTAATAAGGGCTGTAATCCAAACTTGCAAATCCTCTATGAAGAGTAGAACACTTTTACTGTGATTGTGTTTAGAAAAGTGTGAGTTAGATAAGACGAATTTAATCTCAACAAACCTTAGGGGTATCAAAATGACATGTTGATAAACAGTAACAAATCAAACAAAAAAAATTGTAGAAGTTAATATTCTCAACTCTTCTAGTCAATCTCTATAGTAAATAAAAGAGTAAAAAATATCCCTTGGATCAATTTCCTGTATTGAAACAGATTAACCATTTTGTAGGGAATGCTTTTTCACTTTGTTTCTCTCCCACTGGCAGAATCTACTTAAATTAAACCTTCAAGCAGTGGTCTTAAAATGAAGAAAAATGGCCAACAAATGGCTGTTGATCCCTGTTGTGATTTAGACAAGTGTGTTAGCAATAAAATTACTACTGTTTTATTACAATTAATGAGTCATGAGGGCTGAGGTTCTGATTAAAATAAATGAGGTTGTGAGAGCTGGTTGCGTTTCTTGATTCAGGTCAGGCTGTTTGCTTATTCACTTTTTCTACAAGCTTCTTTGCAAGGCTTTCTCAAGTCAATTAGAAATGTAGGCCAGTTTTTCTTTTTTTTCTTTTGAAACAACTAATTGCACTGCGTGTTCATGTTCGGGCTACAGATGGATGATCTGGTGTGAGACGGAAAGGAAAGAGAGACAAAAAGATGGATAGATTTAATCACAAAGAGGATAACAATGACACAGCTAGAATGTGTCTGGCTGCGGTGTAAAACAGGAGATTTAAACACATAAAGTTAGGATTAGAGAACCTCAGTGACATTTTACAATGATTGAAGAGTCAAGCCTCAGACGTTTGTTTCCCACCCATATTACCCTTAAATACGCTCTATCTCTCTCCCCCTCTCATACACACACATGCAGAGGACATAAGGACAAAACAAAGGTTTGAGGGTATTAACCCAAATTTTAAAAGCTCAGCTTTTAGACCTGCCTGGATTACTCATCCTAATCTCTCTCACCCTTCTTTTCCCCGTGTCTGCCTTTTACCCCCAGCCCCATCCCTTCATTATCCATGCACCCTGCCTTACCATCTCTCCCCTCATCTCATTCTATTTGTGTCTCCCTCTATCTCTCTTTCATAACTCACTGTCTCTCCATAATTCAGTCTATTCTATCAGCCCTTCCCCCTCTATTTTTTATTGTTTCCAGCCTTTAGCCACCCCTCTTTATAAATCATCCCATCTACCTGTCTCAGTCAGGTGACAGCAGGTTACCCTGCCGCTGCTCTTATGGTCCATCTTTAGGACATAAAAAAGGGAAACCGACACTATTTGAAGTTTGTTCAGCTGAAGTGTGTTGGACGTTTATTGACTAACAAACATCCTAACACATCAAAGTTTAGATGGGTGGAACTTCAAATATTGTCACCTGAGGTGCAGCTAATGTCTAAAGATGCTGAAATGCCAGAACAGAGCTCCTTTACATTGTTATGTTTTTGCTGCTGTCTGTCCATTCGTTTGTCCATCTGTCTTTTCATCTTCGAGCGAGATAACTCAAAAAGTTCTCAGCAGATTTTGATGAATGTTGCTCATAGCATAAGGAAGAAGTGATTCGTTTTTGGTGGTGATCTGAGATTGGGTGCAGATCCTGGAATTTTTTTAAAGGATTTAATAACATTGCAGGTGGGCAGTTTACCAATCTCGCAACAATAATTTGGCTAATAATTGCCCTTTTTACACTTAGGGATGGGAATCGAAAACTAATTCCACTTGGGAATCGATAACAACTCCCTCAACTACTTAATATCATTAGTGTGCTTGCTTAACAGTTCTCTCATCAATTCCTTTTACTTTGTTCTGCATGCCTTGTATATCAAGTGTGTCTTGCTCTTATCTGAGGCAGTCAACAGAAATGATAATGAAGAAGTAAAAAAATGTGATCATGACAGAGAGAAAACAGGAGTAGACAAAATTGTTTCTTAAATTTAGACAAAAAGACGCTCAATGCACAATTTTTAGAGGGTGGAAACAACCAACTTGCAGAAGCATTTATTTAAGCAGAAAGGAACTGAATATGAGGTGATGTGTCATTCATTCATTCATTCTTTGTCTACACCGCTTAACCCTTTCGGGGTTGCAGGAGGATATGTCGTGTTTGCTATTATTGCCACTGAGAACCTATGTAGGCCAACTTTTGGCCATGCAGAAACTCTACAGGAATCGACAAGGGATTCGTTAAGGAATCGTATCCATAAGCAGAATCAATAATGTGAGTCAATAAAGTCTTATCAGTTCCCATGTCCCATTGTGCTCACGGCAGCTCTGCCAAAATAAACAAGATGTGGTTTTCTCGCCTAATCTCTTTTTTCCTGGGAGTCACTAACGTAAGTGTCGGTCATATAAGAAATGTCATCAAACATTGTGCTCTCTGTCACATATTAACCACGTTTCCTGCTCAACTGGTTCACAGCTGTTCTGTCTTTTGTTGTCTTGTCCCTGTTGGAAGCAAACAGTTTGTCGCATTTGACTTGTTCTCTTATTTTCCAGATTTGCGAAATGTTATTTTAAGAAACAGTTTCAATGAGAACGGATTCATTGTAACCTGTTGAAAAAATGCTGTGCGTGTGAAATTGGAAAAAAGGAAAATGCTGACTCTGCATACTTTTTGAAGCTGGGTATGATGTTGGGCAAAGTGCTGCTGCTAGGGAATGCTTTTTCACTTTGTTTCTGCTGCTAGAGGGAAAGATTCAGTTTACAGTTGAGCCAGAGGGTGAAGATCCCCTCTGAAGAGCAGTTGAAATGTACAGTCCTCAGCAAGAATATGAATCAGTGCTGGAAACACACACATGCACCCTGGAACAATGACACCACATCTTTAAGTATTCCTCTTACTGATTCACAGGAAATATGTGTACACACATGCACAATAATAACATTATGCAGCTTCTCTTTGGCGCTCTTCTCGCACTTATCTGTCACACAATTACAGACAGTAATGGCACCAAACACACCATTACACAGCAGGCCATCAGTGAACAGCCAATAATACGCCAGTCTTCCCTAGTGAGATGGCAGATGCATTCAGGGTTAGTAGCATTCAGCTCAGTTTAGAGCTCACTGCATATTCATTAATTTACTTTTGTTTTCAATAGGAAGTTAATGATGTTTTGAATATGCGCTCAAACACATTAAAAAATCAGCTATTGTCTGAGTCACTTAGCTTATATATCCCAGTGTGAAATCTGTTTTATTCAGCTCATATTACCCTTGTATTTTTAGATCATTGTGCTCACACTGACTCAACTTTCTAATAATGATGTTTCATGCATGGTTCGTCTTTACTTTGAGTCATGGATTTACCATCTCGCTCATGTGCATGTACTGTATACTGCCTCGGGGGGGAATTGTCGTCCAACATGTTTTTGATGGATATTCTGTTGGGATTGATAAGCAGCATCAAAGAGTTTAAAGTACTCTATACTTATAGGCTGTCAGCACAGCAGTAGCACTAATGCTTTTTTCAATTTAGCTTGTAAGAAGCACAGTTTTAGGTAATCAGCTGTTGATATTTGTATATCTTTTAAACATACAGCATGTGAATGCTGTTATTCAATCAAAACAATGACAGAAAAGCCTTGGAAAGAGTTCTGTGATTGCTCACAGCACAAATCAGGGAAGGTCACTTATAACAGCTTTTGTCACATTTTCGATGGTAAATAGTAAATGGTAAATGGACTTGAGCTTATATAGAACTTTTCTAGTCTTCGACTACTCAAAGCAGCTTTACACCGCAGTGTGTTTGCCTTCATGAATATGCAGGATATGAATAATGCAGATTATCAGAACATGCAAAATACTGGGAGGAGGAGATGCAAATGTAATAATTTAGCACCCGAAATGTGGTTTATCAAACCTGAAAATGATTGCACTCTGTGTTTTTGCATCTATATTTAGCACGTTTGAAAGGCAGGTGCAAACTCGCACCTCATTACACACAGAGGGCTGACAACAGAGAGAAGCTTCCATGTGCGTGTCAACATGTTTAAACTGTCATAGACAGCATTTATCAAATATTTTCATTGACTACATTTTTTTGATGAATGACGGAAAGATTTGGAGGCTGTCTGTCATTATGTTGGACTGGAAAAAGAGGGACGATCCAGTGTGCCATCATACTCATGCAGACACACGCGTAAAGTAAACCTTTCTCTGTTTTGCACTCTTAATACATCCTGGAGAAGGTCATTTAAACTATGTAAAAAAGATCCCCTTCATAGCCAGAACCACTCCATTTGACACTCAAAGCTGACTGCATCACACTCTCCACGCACTGACAGCGGATTTAGGAGCTGTGAATGACTCAGTTCAGTTACAGGATGTTGTGGCTCCCGATTTTACTCCTGCTGTAGTATGTGCTTGTAATCACAGTAAATCATGTATTCCGTTAAAAGTAGAAAGTGTTCTTTGCCTAATTATCTTATTTGTCTATTTTATTTGCACAGTTAAATGGATTGTGCAGATTTTCAGTTTTTAAATACATTTTCCTAACTTTACGCACAGATTTACAGACTGGTTTAAGAAAATGGTTTGTTTTATGCCTTGGTTGGGATAACACCTACATTTAAAAAAAGTAAGCCGAACAGCACTGAAAGTTTGACATTTTGAAATTTTAAGCACTGAATCACAGCCGACTACTCTGCTTATGTAGTGACAGATTGGTCAAAAGGACACTTTATAAAACAGAAAAACCACACACAAGGTTCAATGCAATTGTAACCCACTTCAAGGTATGTACACATCTCGATCTATGGGTTTGTAGGAGCTTAAGTATAGCAATAACCATTGGACACAGGAAATTGTTGTCAAATGGGAACTTTAGTTGAAAAATTATGAAAAGAGTGTACGATACACTTTACAATAACCTATGGGCCCAGATAAACAAATAAAATAAAATGTCCCAATAGAAAATGTTCTTCCCAGGGAATGTTGCTTTGCAACTTCAATGTTCAAGTCAGTTAGTCAGAGGAAACAGTCAAGTCATGGAATGCATCCAAAGTAGTTTCTTGTTGGTGTCGTTCAGTGGGACTGACACAAATCCTACCACAGGATCCGTTGCATAGGGTGGTAGAAGCTCACAACTCAACTGGAAGGCTCGCCATCAAAGGATCATCTCATCAGTGCTGTGGACTCCAAGGCTGGGAGCATCACTTTTCTACGGTTCCAAAAGACCTGACCTGTATTTGCAAACAGGTTTTATAGTCCAGATTCTTATGCAATTGCAATTCACTACTTATAGTTTTACTACACTTATTTTCAAAACATATGTCTCATATTATCAGAATATACCATTCTAACCAATAGTAATAAAATGAAATGTAAAGATATGATCACATTTTACCAATGGATTCACTTATTTATGAAAGACACATACTCTGGTACAGTATAATGCATAAACCATGTTATGTTATATGTATGTCTCACTTTATAACCCTTTTTAACATAGCACTTTAGATTGTAAATAAAACAAATGAAATATATATAGTTTTTTTACTAACAAAAATCACACTTTTACTAGTTCACACATTTGAAACAACTTAAAGTGACAATTTTATCTTCAAATGTTTGTTAATTCAAACCCACAGTCACGTTTAGCTAGTGTGACTAGTTCTTCTTCAAAGTGTAACATGACCACATTGCACTTATTTCACACAGTGTCCATCACCATGAATTTTGTGCTCAAGTTATCAAATAAACGTCTTTTTAGCAATATACATTCTTGCAAAATGAACTTAAAATGTGCAAAGTACCCGAAATGATCAGCCAACATGACCACAAGGGAGCATCTTAACATTTACAGTCAATGAGAACATGTAAGTGCTAGCTTACCAAGAAGGATTAACATCAGGATTGATTCAGTGCGTTCAAGTGCGTCTTTGACGGGTCTCCAACTTCTTAACAGAAGTTTTACTCATATTAGATTATAAACTTCATCATTTGTAATTTTCAAGACATTACATTTTGCTTTCCATACCTTTTTCTCTCTTTTCAACCAACACGTGAGAGTAGAAGCAGTGCTCCATGCATCCATTAGCAAGGTTAAGCTATCTTTGTTTTTCATGCTACTTCCTGCTACCCGTCAAAATAAACTTCCAGGTTTTCAAAATAAAGTACTTCATATATAAAACGTAAAATAAAACAATATTTGAACATAGATTAAATAATATCTTACCCTTTAACTAGGCAGGTTACACAATCATTTACATTTTTCACAGATCATCCAGCTGGAGACGCTGATGTGCTCCGCTGTCAGTGTTAAAAGAGGATGTTAAAGATAAATGCTCAGTTTTTGTGTGTGTAACTGTAAGACTGCTCCTCACATGAGAGGTTATTGGTGATAAAGCTGTGTCACTATGTGAATGCTGTCATTTAGGTTATGTTTAATTGGAATCAGAAAAGGGAAATTAAAAATGACAGATAAAAATATGGCATAACGGAAAAGTGAAGACCTTGTCGGTCAAAATCACAGACAGCAAAAAAGGTTACCGCAACTTCTGGTCAAAAATAAAAGTAGTAGAGACATATAATCTATCCAGCATTGCCAGTTTTGAGCTGTGTGCTTTTCACAGATGGCCTCACAAATCACGTTTTTTCTGGCAATGCTGAGATGTCTCTGCTGGAGTTCACAAGTGTGTTAATTTGCCTCCAACTCCATGGCTTCAAACTTCTTTTTGCATTTACGGCCACCCTGCTCTCCCAAACTCTCCATGGTGACAGCTGTTAGCCCATGCAAAATCCTCCTTTAAATAGGGCGGTCCACACCACTTTTGCTCCTGTTATCAGTTGCTCACACAGTCATAGCAGGTCCACTGCAACACGCCCACTAATAGCATATGCAATTTTTAGTTCGCACACGCAATTCAGTGCTCTTTATTGGGGATCTGAGTAGATCCAGCCCAAAGTGTCTTGTCCAAAGAACACATCACCATGTGACACCCGGAGCTGGGCTCAAACCTACAACCTACCAATTACTGTCCAAGCACACTATCAGACTGTGCCGATGAACCAACTTCTATTGTTATGTGAAATTCATCTATGAAACAAAAACAGTGGTATAAAAGATAAGTAAATCCATCTAATGAAAAGCATCTTTGTGAAAAAGTCTTCCCCAGTTACAAACAGAAAGTATCCTGCAGAGGGAAAAGGGCTGAGCTGAACTGTCCTCTATGTAGTTGGGCCACACACTTAAGGGGGTCAGGGTGTTGGGGGGGACTAGTCAAAAAACTAATCAAAATCCTCTCTGCTTATAGGTAACCCATTCTATAACTAGAAAAGCACTGAGAGAGCGCAGACCTCCGCCAAGGTGATCCGGATCAGTCCCAAAATTTAATCAGTTCTTCCATATCCCATTTCCAACAATTCCTGATAATTTCATCCAAATCCGTTCAGAACTTTTCAAGTTATTTTGAACACAAACAGACAGACAGACAGACAAACGCTGGCAAAAACATAACCTCCTTGGCAGAGGTAATAAGTTCTGTATTCATCTAAATGACTATTAGTTGTTGTTGTTCAAATGAAAGTAGCACATGTAAATGTTCTCGATGAAGATTGTAGTTGAGTGACAGCTCATTGATCAACTAATCAGTCAATAGGCTGAAGGATGTCAGCCCTAGCTGTAATAGCAGCTCCGTCACAAGACTAGGGATGGGAGTTGATAAGATTTCTGTGATACCAATACTATTCACAATTCTGCTTCATGATTCGATGCTTTAATGATTTCTTTATTGATTTCTGCTGATTGTCTGTGTGACAAAGTTGGCCTACAGAGGTTGTCATTTGCAACAATGTCAACATGTCACTGATATTCATTGCTCTGCTGTATAGATAAATGCCTCTGCACCTTTTTTGGGTTTCCACCCTCTAAATGTTAAACAGTTAGCGTAATTTTACGGAAAAATAAGCCACTATTTTAACCAATTCTGTCTCATGTCTGCCACGATTTTTGACTTCCTTTTGACTTCTTCCTGCCTCTGGTAAGAGCCCGAGATCCTTGATTTGCAAGTAATTCAGAACAGAGTGGAAGGAATTGTTGTGCAAAATGATTAATGATATCGATTCCTTGAGTAAGTTTGAATTGATTCTCGACTGGAATTAGTTTTCGATTCCCATCCCTTAACAAGACACAGACTGGAAAAACTTGATAAGCTGAGAATTTCGCTGGTTTTGAAAACAAAGGCATTTGTGAGGTAATGAAGGCTTTAAATAGTATAATATAAAATAATATAATAAAGCCTTCTTTAGTTTTGACATTTAAGCTCAGAACATTTTAGACGTGTCTTTGATGCAATTCAGTGAAATTTGATGTCTATGGCCTCGGCTGAGTTGACGTGCATGTTCAAAACATGGAGCTATCCCACTTACCAGATGAGCACAGGCCACATATAAACTTCATGTTGGCTCCACTGTGTCTGCTGTAACGTTTTGTATGTAGGTCATATGCCTTTTTATTTGTGTTCAAGGGAAAATATTGGAATGTGTGTTCTACGTTTGTCCAAAGAGTTTTCAGTGTGAAAACAGCTTCGTAAGCCGTTGACCTCCCCTCTCTCGTTAGACAGAAAAGTCAATGGTCTCACTTGACTGGGGATCAATGAGGCACATGAAGGACGCTAGACTCAGGTAAAACCACAGACAGAATCCTAATTCTGCCTCAAAGAAGGGGGCATGTCCATCACTCCCAGAGCTCGGTGGCAGGCCATAAAGATGAAAGGGGAATTAATCAAATAAATGGAGACATGGAGGGATTTTGTTTGTCTTTTTTTGGGATGGATGGTTAAATAAATGGACAAATAGATGGATTAGATGACCTCCCTGAGATCACTTAAAACATGAGACATAAAAGAAAGCACGAATGGGTATGCATAAGGTGATAGCTGTGTGGTGGCTTGGGTCATGTTAGTTCTTTCTAGTCACCAAATAAGTATATGAATTGTGCTGGAATTAAATTTTAAAAAGAGTTTAAACAATTGCTGAATGATTTATTTTGTTTTACCATCACATCATGTGACAGGACATGCAAAGTTAGTCACATGACCTGAAGCACGTCATGCTACCATTTCTGAGTTTTGTAAGATTGTCAGATTTTTAATGAATATGTCTATAAAAACTCTATTTGATATCAGCCTCAGCAGACAGATGACTGATCACTGGGCTGTAGGTGACGGCTGCTGTGTTTGCAGATTGACCAACATGACAATAAAGGAAGACCTTTGCTTTCAGGAGGCCAGTCTTTAGTGAGAATATTCCAGCTTTCAGAAGAATCTCATTCTTGAGTTTGTCAATGCTGGGACTGAGAATGTGGTCTGCTAACAGCACAGAAGTGGTGCTGTTAAAGATTATTGCACAGTTGAAAGTGCATGCCAGTGTATAGAACTAATGGACAGTTTTAATAGACAAGCTTCTTTTCATTTGAGGGTAAAATCTAAATTTTACCCTGAGCATTGTTTGAAATGGTTAATGACATTCATGTAGTACAGTTACAATTAACAATTTATTTTGTAAAATTTAGCCTTATAGGGCTGTGATGCTCCCCCTTCCTCCTTTTACTTTTCCTCCCTCTACTCTGTGTGTGTATGTGTGGGTTTCAGAAAGCTGCATCAAGTGTGTGATAATGAAATTAGAAGAGTTTGGGTGTAGAATGTGATTGGATATTAATGTAATAAACTGTATTAATAACATAGCCCCATTTATAGTCCCATAATAGTTGTGCCCCTGTGATGTTTTAACCCTGCAGCTCAGTGGGATCCACTTGATTCATTTTCTGTATTTAGCAGAAATGAGACAACATTTCATTTTTAAGAATATCAGTATATCATTACTTGTCATGAATGGGTTCTCTTACATTTTCAATCTCTGCTAAGATTTCATTTTTTTTTTAAGTAAGACTTTAAGCAGATCATGATGAAGTATGTTCTATGTCCGCTTTGCCTGTACAGAAAGGTAACCAGAGGGAGCTCTATTTTGCACAAGATATTGAATGTTTAATCAAAAACATGTTCATGCTAAGTTTCAATAACATAATGTTATTGTACATGAATGAATTAAACACATTATATATTCCCAACATGATGTTCCCAAGCCTTCTGTTGGCTTAAAGAGCACAATGATGGAGATGAAGATGTTTGGAACTCATCCATTGGTCATGGCTGATGTTTACTATGTGAATGTGCTCAGCCCCTATAGGAACAAACATCCATCTGTACATTAGAAACACTGCACTGCTCGCCTGCAGCTTCATTGACCAGTATGTTAACAGCACAGCTGTAAGCAGACACAATGCCTCAGGCTGTGATGCTGAAGCTGTATTTCTGAGATTCAGTATAACATAAAGTTCACGGATGGATAAGTCTGAGCTTCACGCTGTCTAAGTGGGCGCTGAACATGTGTAGTTTATTACTGTGGAAGGCTGAAAGCTTCAAGGTAAAAAGCGCGAGTCTTCTTCTGATACACATCTGTAGCTTTCGTCTAAGGTTTTGCTGCTGTTATGACATTTAAAACTGTATAATGTGTGAGAGGGAAGGTCAAAGTCTTGCTGCTCTTTAATCCTGTAAAGGAGTATTTCTGCCAAAAATGTCATTAAAACTAGGAGTGCTTAATCAGCAAAAATCATTTTTGATTGTTTCTGTGATTAGGTTGTTAATCGTGGTTACTTATTGATTTTACTTTATCTATATCACATTCTTTTATCAAATTTTAATTGTTTTAACACTTTAATATTCTGAACACTTGGAAATACATTAAAAAAGTTATATATACAAAAAAAGAAAGATAACATAACAGAAATAAATGAATTATCAGATATTTATGTTTTAGAAAACAGTGCTAATTAAGGTTGGGCAGTTAAGTACTGTTACTGGATATATTTTGAGTTTTTGTTATCAGCGGCAGCGGCACCATGTTTGAGGATGCTATAAAAGTGATTAAGAGATTTTTCACGATGTTGTTTGATAAGTGAAGAACCTTTCAAAAAAAACTATTGAGATACATTCATACATGTGCATTTTATCGTGCAACCATCTCCTGAATGTAAATTGTAACCACTTTTTGTATTCTATAGCAATTTACAGTTTATAAAAGCTTTATTTTTTTTCTCTCTGGTGGTAAATCAGTGATTAAGAGTAATCTGAAGTTTAATATGAAGATTTGTGTGTTTGTGAGTGTGGATTTTGTGATGGTGTATAAAGTGACTACAGGGATTTCTGTTGTTTTCTTGACGTTAGTTCCTGAGTCTTACTTGCATATCCTGACTCTTCATACCTCGTCAGGTTTATTATTCCACACATAGGAATAGGCCTCTAATATGGTGCCAGTTTGAAATCTGTTGCCACTGTATTTTCCACATTGATGCTTGTTTTCGACTTTTTCCTTTTTGTCCTGTCTGTAAAATCTTCCTTTGAACTGTTTGCTTTCTTTCTGCATGTCTTCATGTGCCACTGCTGACTTTGTGAGGTTACTACTCAACAATGAATGCCTATGAAGTCCTATGAATGGATAAGAGAAGTTTGGAGGAAAATATGTTGTATGGCAGACTTTTATGAGCAGATTCATGGATTTAATGTATGTTTCGCTTTTTGCTGTGACAAATAAAACAACTGGGGTCACTGCACAGCCTGCAAATGAGCATGTATACACAGCTTTTTCTAATTGCGCACAGAAATACTAACATAGGTTCACTGTTAAAATGAGATGGCATGTGCATGTGAATTAAGATTGTGATCCTATGCTTTCCTGCTTCTGATATGTTTTGGCCATAAAAGGATAAAAAAAATAGATGCGTTCACAAAGCAAGACAATACAAAGTAGTCATCATTCCTCGGTTATCTTTTTACGATTGTGGAAAGCCAAAAGAAACTTGATCACTTTTCCCACTTTAATTATATATGATGTCATGTTGGTACAGCTTCATATCATACTATTCATCAAAACATGATGATTTATGCCCATCCACATGATTTACTTTTTGCCTCAAGAACTCTCCTACTTTGTGTATCCATTGGTCATGGAAACATGTTTTCTTGTATGTGTGTGTTCATGTGTGTGTGTTCCTGTGTGGACAGAAGCAGGTGTTGAGTGAGCAAGAGGACACTTTGTGACTAATGTCCCATGGCGCAGGAACCTGTCACTGCCACCTTTGTCATTGTCTGTCAGTCTCTGTTTCCTCCTTGCTTCCTTCTCACATGTCAGTAGAGTTTTTTTCTGCTGTCTTTGTGCGTGTGTGTGTGTGAGAGAGAGAGAGAGAAAGTGTTGCACTAACAGAGTTTTCCTTGTTTTCCCAGGGCTATCACTTTTCTTCTTGTATGCCCATTTAATGATCATCTTTAAATTTCAAGAAGAGATCTCATTCCATTTTTTCTTTCACAGCTTAATTGTGTTATTATGCACCACTGCTTTTTTGCACATATTGTACAGAACATGTACTTTACAGAGCCCAGAGGTTAATCTGCTGTGATGTGTGGAAGCACTGATTGCACTAAAGCACACACCTTCAAATAAAGTTAGACCAAAGCTTGAATAATTCAACAAATAACTCAGCTCCTACCCAAGCACTGCGAGCCATGGCTGATAGCAACACACAATCATGTAGGAGAAATAAATTACAACACTTAACCCCTTGGAAAAGAAGATAAATCATTCAATGTGAGTAAAGGCAGGGACAGTCTAAATGGGTCTATCCACAAATTCTGTTAAGAACTGAGCCGCGCTCTTTGTTGGTGCTGAATGGGGCTCACGGATGTTTCAGACACTCTGACGTTATCTCTCTCGCAGGAATTGCCATTATGGTGCAGACTGATCTTACTGAAGGTGCCTTTTATACTGTATATGTGTATTTGTGTTGAGGGTTTTAGCTCTTTGTTGGATTGGATTGGATTGGACAGTGAAAACAACTGTCAGGTCTGTAGTTCCAGGTTAGCCGACAATGTTAGATGCCTTTTTGTATTTTGAGGGAATTCCTTCAATGAATACAAACTCTGCACTGACAAGTGCTATGTCCTATTTTTTTGACTACTGATATCTGACTTGAGGCTATGGAGAGGGGCATTTGTATTTTGTTCTGCTGTCTCATAGTTGTATTACAGCATTTTTTTAACCTAAGTCTGTCCTCATTACTGTGTTCTGATTAACGCAAAGGCAGGATACTCTAACCTGACACACCAGATGGACCGTTAATTACATTTCAGTAGTTTATCAGGGCAACATCCCACAGAGAGTGTTTGGTAATGGGCAGAACCTTTCAAAAGTATAGTTCAATTTGTATCAGAGAAAAGTAATGCTAGAGTACAGAGGGCCTTTAACTATTTTAAATTATCACGCCTCAAACACTGAAGCTGTGTCCTATCAGTATGCAATTTGTGTATCAGCAAGAAACTCATCTTGTTAATAACAAACTGTGTTCTGACTGACCACAGTGCAGCACAGAGCACGCCCTCTGGGACACAGCGCTACACCACGCAACACAGGTAGCCTTTTCTTACCCTTTTGCTCTTGTGCCTTTTTACTCTTTGTTGCTCAGGTGGTTGCAAACAAAGAACAATGAAAGATCGACTTTGATAAGGAGCTGTTGTGAATTTTCTTTGTTTAGTTTCATTGTCTCACTAAACAGTTTGTTGCTGTGTTTTACAAAGCAGATATATAGCTGCAGTGATTCTGCTATCCAACAGAATTGTTGTGCTTGGCTTGAATCAGCGCTGGTGGGAAACTATTTGGTTCACTTTGAGACATTCATTGAGGAAACATTACACTTCTTTCGCTCCCCTGGTCAAACCAAGTAACCTTGCATAGCGGCTGGACCTGCCTGAAACGGCTGTCAGTTTTCCTCAAACTCAAACTGGAAGGTTTTGGAACATACACGCACCTGTTAATAGTAAGGGACAGAGATTCTCTTATCTGCCCCTTCGGTAAAGACCCTGCTGAAAAAAACGCAGTCACACGAGGTTGAACTCTTGACAAAGCGCTGCTGCACTTGGCTGTATGACTTGTGTGAAAAACTGACAGTTGAGCCCGTAAATTTGGTGTGGAGGACAGGTGAATAAACTGCTTTGCACATAACCGACCCACAGCCCTTTTGGAGTGGCATCTCTTTGTTTACTGAGGTCAAGAGAGCAGTTTATGTGGCTGACGGTCAAGCTGCGCTAAAAGCGCCCTCTGTTGGATGAAACAGTCCTCTGCTCCAGGCATCCTGACGTGCTGCCACACTCAGTATATTTACATTCAAATATTTATTTAATATTTATTCAGTTACGGATATTTATCCCCATGCTTGAACGGTTATTCGAATATCGATTATAAGGTGGCAGTCCTACTGCCTGATTGAAAGTCTGTAAAACATGCAGATCCATCTTGACAAGCTCTAGTCTACAATGATTGTGAGCAACCCAAAGCAGCACAGCCCAATCAGATTCCTTAAGAGCAGGAAGAGGAACAAGCTCCAAGCAAGACGACAGCAGGAAGTGACTGCACGTACAGGGATTAGCATAGATGCTAACAGCTTCAGTAGCAGTTTTATCAGATCATTACAGCATTTCTTTATCAAATGAAAAACAAATATAAAAACTACAAACCTCTCTATAGTTAGGATGTTTTTGCCCCATTTCCAACATGTTTTGACAAGAGTTTGTTTTATTAAAGGGCTCATGTTCCATAACGCTGTAGCTCTCACCTATGACATTATCTGGTTGGCCCATAATGGATGTTGATGAGGAAATCACCTGCCAGATATGCTTCTGAAAGGTTGCCCTCCCCAAACTCTTTCCAAGATAGATTATATATATTGAACGGTCCATCTGGTGTGCCAGGTTACAAACCAAGCACTTCATTAACTGTGATCAAGAGGAAGAACAGGCCAAAGAATTATATATTTGGATGGATACAAATTGAACAAAAAGCATCTGATGCTGCAAGATGTGACGTGCCATCTGACACTCTTGTGCTGTTAGGACATTGTGTTAGAGCCTTACATAACTTACTGGCTCATGAAATCTTAGGGCTCTGAATACATGTATTTCATTGGCTGGGTCGTGAACACTTCATATTTAATGGCTGCCTGAACATCTGGGGCTTTGAGCGCTTAATTTCTTATGAGGCATTTATCCCATTGGGAATTCAACACTCGTATTTTAAAATGTTTTTAACCTATAGGTTGTGTTTGACTTTAAACCCTGTTTTATGCTGTCTTTAATTATTATTTCAGAGGTGATGCTGACACCCTAGGGTCTTGAACCCTTTTATTTTATGACTCCTTAAATTTCATAAGACTTTGAATCCCTGTGTTTTATCTGATTTAAAACCATTTTTTAAGTTGGCCTTTACGCCTTTACAGGGCCTTGAACCCTTACTTTATATGGAGCCTTGAACTTAATATTTCTGGGTGTTTAAAAGTTTCTGGGCCTTGACGTCCTATATATTATGGCACCTTAAGCACCTAGAGCCTTAAATACTGATATTTTAAGTGTACCTTAAAAGCTTGTCTTCAAACCTTACGTTGTATGGAGCCTGGAACCCTAAGAGATTTGAAGCACAGATGTTTAATCAAGTCTTAATACTTCATTGTATCTAGAACTGTTAGCTCTCTGTTTTGTTTTGTTTTTAAGTTAAGGGCCCTTATGCCCTATCCCTCATTTATCTTAGCTCTTGAACCTCCACGGAGCCGTTGCATTGTTGCATTCCAAAACTACAAGTTTATTTATATCATATGTATGGTTCATACATTAATCCCATGACCCTCATGCTGTCATTTGAAGACTATTTGACCTACAGATGATGCCAGTTTATGTCCTGATGAGAGATTACATGCCCCAAATTTTTTCCTTGAGCACTTTTGTCAGTGTGTATTTTGCTTGTTTACATTTACCTCTGAATGGCTTTCTATCCAACTAAAATGTGTTTGAATACAACAAGTTGAGGAAACAGTGGTCTTTTAGAGAGAAGATCTCAAAAATATAGTCTGGTTGAGCAAAACAGGGAAAAATTGATTATGTAACCCTAAAGGGGACCAACAAATCCAGATAAACTTGATCTAAGGCATCCATTAAAATAACATTAGTTTCTCCATTCATGAGATAAGGATAATCTCAAGCAATTATAGCAGTACAATCCAAGGTAATAAAGGGGCACTTTGTGCCTTGTTTTGCACTGAAAACCGGCTATGGAGCACTGCCTGGAGTCCCTGTGTTCACATTTTGCCGGAGGCACTTTTATTTAGCGTTAACACTCCAACCGACACCAGAGGAGCTACTCTTTAATACTTAATTTGAGTTCAACTCGACTGTGAGGGCTGAAGGTTAGGAGCTCAAGGCATTTACTGTCTTTTACTATCAGCCCTCAAAAGATACATGTGCTACACCAAGGCTGTCGTAGAATAAAAATATTATGTTCATGTTGTACTTTTGTTGGATGATGTGAATTGGACTTCCCTTGCAAACACACTCGGTAAATATTTGATGCTTATGTATTTGAAAACTGCGCATGGCTGCCCATATTTTACTCTTATCCAGGCTTTGTAATGCAAATCTTTAAAGGGGACATCTATGGTGTTTCACCTTTCAGTTTATTTTACATTTTACTGAATGTTTTATTTTACTGCACCCTGATATCTCTCTGGGCTACAAGAATGTATATGTGACGTAATGGGAAAGAATTGTGCTTTATTTTTTTTCGTTTTAAGACATAAATACTCATATTGTTACAATGAGAGACCGCCATACTTGAAAGACTGAAAGCCACATTCTTTATAGAGAGCTGATTGTAAGACACAGGTCTAGAGGATTTACAGTCAATCAGACGTTTTTAAGCAGGGTTGAAACAGAGGAGTTTTAGACATGCCATTATTAAATATCTGAGTGGATTTTGGGGCAAGAGATCTTTAAACAATTGACATCTGGGACTGGTATAACTTGTTGTGATAAATGTGACCTCATTAATTATTAACCTGTCACGCCAGATGAACCATTCAATATATTTCACTTGTCCATCTGAGAGAGAGCCATAGAAAGTGTTTGGGGGGGGGGGGGGTGATTGGACGAATATTCTGTCAGTCACATTCATTGCAGGCCAATCAGATAATGTAGCAAGGACAGAACCTAAGCCACTTCTTAAAACAAACTAAAGACAAAACATGTCGGAAGTGGAGTGAAAATATCTTTCTATTGAGAAGTTTGTAGTGCTATTATTTGTTTTTCATTTGATAAAGAAATGCAGTCACAGTCAAATAAAACTGTTACTGAAGCTGCTAGCAACTTTGCTAATCTCTGTCTGAGTAGTCACTTCCTGCTGTCATCTCCCTCATAGCTCCCACCTCTTTGTGCTCCAAGGACTCTGATTGGGCCATCTGGCTTTGGGCCACTCACAGTTGTTGTAGATTAAAGCTTGGCAAGATGGGTCTGCTGATTACAGACAGTAGATCAGGCTGCTCCATCTGCAGGGCAAGGTTAAATAATTACTAGAATTAGAATAATTGAGTTGAAAATAATTCTAATTCTTACAAATAGTTGTCTTTTTGTTACAAAAGAGCCCAAAGCCTGCCCCAGTGAAAGGCCTCATGTCTAGGCATGTCTATATTATATTATATTTTATTGTATTGTATTTTATTCTTCTTTATTGCTTTTATTGTTTTTATTGCTTTTTATTGTTCTTATTAATTCCCTTTTTATTTATTATCTATGGTAAAGCACTTTGGTTCACTGAAAGGGTTGTTGGAAAGGGCTGTTTAAATAAAGAACATTTACGTTTACATATGCTACCACATTAAAGATCAGAGCACAACCCTGTTCGGCTGACACCATATCCATTTGAGAGGGGTCTGGTTGGATGCAGTTCATGAGGATTTACACTAAAACAGCCTGTTATAAGCAGGAAGGAAACAGAGGGTTTGTAGGCATGCATAAATCTATTAGCTGAATGGATTCAAAGGAAATCAGCTTTTAAATATTTTCTAGTGTAAACTTGGTGAAAAGGAGTAAAATATAAGACCTTTAAATAAATGGATAATTTGTCATTTTAGGTGGATAACTTGTTTCTTTGCTCTCAACATAGCCAAGAGCATATTAAGGCATGAATGGCAGTTAGACTTTTAGAAAACGTTTCGTTCTGTTCTTTTAGGGGGCTAAAATGAATGTGCTCTCTCATATTTATAAGACCAGGTAAGCCAAGGTTACACAATTACCCTCCTGTGACTCCCTCCATTACACTCTCAAAATCATTCAGGTGTTTTTATAATGAGTCTGCCTCTCTCTGCAAAGTTATTAACTCACAAATTCATTTGAAAAATGTTTGCCAGCTTACCTCTCCTCAAGGTAAAACTCTTTTTAAAAAGTGGTTTAACAACGATACAGCTTAAGCTCAAAGCAAAAAGATAAAATGCATAAAACTTTACTCTGATTATCCTCTGTTGTCTTCCTCTCAGTGCCGACGAACGCTTTGACGCCACCTTCCACACCAACGTACTTGTGAATGCATCAGGTTACTGCCAGTACATCCCCCCTGGTATTCTTAAGAGCACCTGCTACATTGACGTGCGTTGGTTCCCCTTTGACGTGCAAAAGTGTGACCTGAAGTTTGGCTCCTGGACGCACAACGGCTGGCTGCTTGACCTCCAGATGTTGGACGTGGACACATCAACATACATATCTAATGGGGAGTGGGACCTTGTGGGTAAGAGAGACACAGGTTTTTTAAATGCAGTTGTAGCTCAGAATATATGCTTTACATGATTATCCAGTGTGATCGTATTTAACATGAAAACCCACTCCTCTGGAAATTTTGCAAATTTTCAGCTGTATAGTTATATGACAAAGCTTAATATTCTTATAATCTTTAATAAAGGAGTCGTTACCCTGGGGGCACCTGGGACTCTCACATGGATATTTGAAGAAGTTGGCTTCCAGTTTGTGTGTTCACATGTATGAATAGCATGAATATTTACTCTTACTACAAAATACCCCTGATAACTATTTACCTTTAACATTACTAATATAGATGTTAGGACACTTAGGGATGTTGGTGGCATAGTGTGGTAGTACACTCAACTAACGGTTGAAAGGTTGAGGGTTCGAGTCCAGCTCCAGCTGTCACATGTTGAACCTTGGGCAACACTCTAAACCCAACGTTGCTCCCACTGCTGTGGAAGTTGCATGTAAAACTGGCATGAAAGGGCAAGAGTGTGTTAGCTTAAACTGATGGACGACTTAAACAGAAAATCTGAACCGTCAGTTAGTGAATGTGAGAGTGAATGGGTATCATTGGGTAGATGTGTCTGATTTTCTTTCATATAAATTTAATTAAACTTTTTCCTATATTTTTTAACTTATTAAATCACATTACTAATTTTATCATTATAAGTAACTATTCCCTTTTTTGGAATTGTTATTATGTTTTACGTTTTTATTTTTAATGAAATGCTTTGGCAATACAGCCACACAATCATGTCAATGATATGGTGTAAGCTTAATTCCATTTACTTAATTCTATCTATTATAACAAAAACTGAGTTATGTGGAAGTTGAGTTAATTTTATTAGTGTCTAACAATTGTGTTATAGGTCTTGAAGTGTCATCTGTGAATCTAATAAGGAAAACGTGTCTCCATAATGTACGAGGAAAGAATAGAGCCACAAAAAAAGGATATTGATGTTATTTTAAGTCTGAGATTAAAGTCAGAATTCTCAATTTAATCTCAGAATTCTGACTTCTTTTATTAATTTTTTTAATTCTCTTCTGAATTACTCATATATTCTTTCTGAAAAATAATATTCACTTTATCTGGCCTTTTTAGATTTAAATTTGCATAAGAAGGCCTATAAGCTAGCATTTAAAACTATCCATCCAACAATCCATCCATTATCTGTTCTGCCTATCCCTTTTGGGGTCACGGGGTGCTAGAGCCTATCCCAGGTGACATTGGGTGAGCAGCGGGGTACACCCTGGACTGGTCACCAGCCAATCGCAGGGCCACATAGAGAGACAAACAGCCATTCACACTCACATTGATATCTAAGAGCAATTTATAGTCACCGATTAACGTAGCAAGCATTTGTTTCAGTCTTTGGGAAGCTGAAGTGCCTGGAAAGAACCCACACATGCACGGAGAGAACATGTAAACTCCACACAGAGAGGTCCTGACCCATGAAAAACTAATAAAACCAGGTAAAAGTAAAGCAAAAACTTAAACGTAATGAAAATAAGAAAACTAATGTTAAATTCACAACCCTTCAAACCCATTGACCAAAATCTGAGGAATGGTTCCAGCACCTTGATGAACATGAGCCACGGCATCAAGGCAGTGCTTCAGTCAAAGGGTGTGCTTACCCTACACTAGCAAGAGGTACCTCATTATGTGCCTGGTGAGAGTATACTGAGGTCACACAGTAATATGATAAAATTACTGGTTCTAAGATTGAACCTTTGGGAATAACTAACATAGTGATGCTTCAAAGTCTGTTGAGAAAAAAATGATCTTGGCAATGTAAAAAACAATGTGTGTTATTGGTGTTTGTTTGTGTGCTTGCTAGCTTGTTTGTTTGAAGGATTTAGCACCCTGATGTATTGAAAGGTATTGTAGAATTATGTAAAGGATGTCTGATCTGATATCACTCAGATGCTCATACCTGCATAAAATGAACATAAGTAGCTTTTTAAAGGTCCCCCCAGGCTCCCTGCAGGAAGGACAAAGAAGCAGCCGATTGCAATACCTGTTAACCTTGTGAGGCTGTGCTGCATTTTATAATAGAGGACCTTCACTAAACCCAGTCTTTCAAGTTACATCATGTTTGCCTTTGGGTTTTAGCTAGAACTGGGTGTCAGACGGCACCATATGGCATGGAATATGAATTTTTGACAAACTGGCAGGTGTGTAGCCAGACCATATGTGAGAGGGGCAAACCCTCGTCCCCAGAGCTGCAGCGTAAAGGGACATAGTTACATTTAAAAGGTCCAAAATGATAAGACTGAAAAATGAGCCTCTCAAAGTCAAATCCTGTCCTTTCTCAAGGTTGAGTCAGTTCATTCATTCAACTATACAGACACCCCCTTTCATTTTTATGAACATTAAAGCTATTGATGACAGAAATTGCTGTCATTCTTGCTGAAAAAGCATAATGTATCAGTTGGATACCCTATTGTCAAACCCACTACAGATGATAGGTCTAAACTCTTATACCTACAACAGAACAGCTACATATATATAAAAATCAAACACATCTACCTCATCTGTGCATTTGTCCTCTCCTCTCTTAGGTGTGCCAGCCAAGCGCAATGAGCTGTATTACGAGTGCTGTAAGGAGCCGTACCCCGACGTGACATTCACGGTCACAATGCGCCGCAGGACCCTTTATTATGGCCTCAATTTGCTCATCCCATGTGTGCTGATCTCTGGCTTGGCCCTGCTGGTCTTTCTGCTGCCTGCTGACTCTGGAGAAAAGATTTCTTTGGGTAAGGGAACCTCAAAACTTACAAGTATACACAAAACCTCATTGGGACATTTTGTAAGATGGAAGTTTAAAAATCCAGATATAATGATATTGATAGTATTTAAACCTTAGATTTGAGCAGAATATAAGACAATTTTTTATTTGAATGTTATTGTTATGATTTTAGCTGTTCAACAGATAGGGTGTCCTCATAATGCATTTTACCATGTGATACCCACTCTATCTGAACTATGACATAAGACATTGTTAAGAGGACGAGGAACATCCAATGACTAAATCAAACTTTTAAGTTACTGTAATGGTATCATTTAGTCACATGCAGTATTTATGCTTGGTATCTGTGAGTACCCAAATATAATTGCTCTTACTTGTGCATGGCCTGAGAAAAGTGGTGATCCACAATAATGAATTTTTGCAGTTATCTGATATGCTGATATTTCTAAACTTATTTAAGCTGATATAATTACGGTTACCCTTTAACAATAACAGTAAAATCAACCATCATCTGCCCCTTTTCAGAGGTACAAACACTGATTTACCAGTCTGCTGACAGAAAAGTAGCCCTGCTTTTAAGAAACCTATACTTTCAAATTCAAATAAAAAAGCAAAAAGTCAACAAAGTTCATGCTAATATAAAAGATTAAGGTATCAGCAGTAATTATCTGCAGAAACTTTCATATCAGCTGATACTGATAGGAAGATTTTGGAGCAACTATCTGGCAATACCAATATGCTATCGATAACATCCCTTATCCCTTATCCCTAGTAATGCTAAATGTAAGAACTTAAGCCAGTTCAAGCTACATTTTGATGTGATAAGCAAAGCACATACATACCAGAGACAACCTCCGCCAAGGATGTTTAGCTAGCATTTGTCTGTTTGTTGGCGAGATAACTCCAAAAATTATAAATAGATTTTGATTCAGTTTTCATCAAATTTTATTTTATTTTTATAAACTGTATCTGATAGGGACAGTGCAAATTATATAGTACAACTTCTGCCTATTATGAACAAGCTGTAGAATCTGATGTCTGACATAAAGAGATTATAGCTATTGCTAATTTGCATCTCCAGCACCTTATCAGGCTTTTAGTAGAAAAGAGAAATAAAAGATCAAACATTAAGATTGCAGTAAATTACATGCTACAATCACAAATGTTTTTCATGGCGCAAGAAAGAAGTGATATGTTTTTGTTTGTTTTTTAGTTTGCTGGAATCCAGATGTAGATCCAGGAAATTTTTTTATTGATTTGTTAATATTGCAAGACAGGACAGATTTCCACATTTGAGCTAATAAAGCACTAACCTCTCGGCAGATTTTAATGATAACATTTTCAGGGAATCTTGTTCACGACACAAAGAATAAGTGATAGGATTTTGGTGGTGAATCAAATCCTGAAACAAGTTATTTAAAGGATTCCTTAACCGTACAAGATAGTGCAGTTTTCCACATTTTGGACAGCAGTTGTAGTTTATTTTAGTGATGTGTCTAGGTATATCAAATTCATTTAGTAATGCTTAACAAAAGGGTTTTACAGAAATAATAACAGCTAATTATACTGTATCTCTTGGTTCTTGCCAAAAAAGCAGCATACATGTTGTTAAAGTTTATTAAGGGAAAATGTATATTATTCATGGTGCTGTGTTAGAAACAGAATCTGAAATCCTTAATGGCAGTTTCTTTTATGTTTTGTTCTTATTTATGGATGGATCACACTGGGTGAAGCGGGGCACATAAGACCCACAGCCCACTAAGTTGTCCACCATAGATACATACACAAGTGTTCACACTGCGTAAACATTTTGCAGCACATACCTGTTATGAGCATGTAAATTTCTCCTCTAACAGGCCCTTATCAATCATTCAGCAACCCATGAATACATTCATACCGAAGCACCTTGAATTTTTTGAATTTTGAAACAGGAGGCTTCCTCTTAAAACGATTTTGCAATTCTATCAGTCAGTGGACAAGCAGTTAGTAAGCTACAGATTTAGGAGTGTTTGAGAGATTTCCGGTGCTGTTAGCTACCTTGGACGTGTCAGAGGTGCCTACAGCTGATAAATGGCTGCAGTCACAAGAAGCTAACTGATTACATACATAAGTAATTACAGAAATAATTTCACAGTCCACTGACCCTGATCACATCCTTATGTAAATGCTCATGTTCTCTCTCTCTCTCTCGATCTCCATCTCAAGGCATCACCGTGCTCCTCTCGCTCACCGTCTTCATGCTTCTGGTAGCAGAGATCATGCCTGCCACGTCTGACTCTGTCCCTCTCATCGGTGGGTTTAATTTATGTGTTTACAAGCAACGTATCTGAGTGTGTGATGTATTTCAGAGTGTGCTGATGTGAAACAACCTGGAGGAAGTTGCAGTTGCACGCCTGAGAAGATGGTGCACATTAGAAATGTATATCTCTCCTGCGCTTCCTGACACTGCATTACTGTTAATGCATGTGAAAACCCAGGGTAAAAAATGTCCTCAGAAACCCACAGTGACTGTAATATTGATCAGCATCAGCACAAAGGCGGTCCTGAACAATCCACACTAACAACTTAAGTGTCCCTCTGAGTCATTCTTGCACTTTGAGTAAACACCAATCATATAAAACATGCATTAGTTATTGCTCTACGAGTTGGCCGATTGGCTGACTGCTCTTATACGCTGTGTATGGTCTCTTTAAAAAATAATAAATAAAAACTCATGTTGGTGTGCAGCTGTATTCTGGTCTGAGTAACCCGAGGGTGCCTATACATCATTCACACTTTTCTTGGTGGTGTGTGAAGTAAATTGGGTGGCCAGAACTAAAGCTGTCAGCAACATTAATAGGCTATGAAATGATCCTCCACTGGGCAAGAAGGCATAGAAAGGTAGCAGTGGAAGAAATAATGAACGAAGAGGGGAAGAGGCGGAGAGAGAGGGGAAGAGATGAGTAACCTTTGGGCAACAGTCCTTACAGAGAAAGACTCCAAAAGCTGTTTGTATGAGCGTGAAGGTGGAGAAGTTCACATGGAGAGCACACGCTTTGAAGTCTCACTGCATCCTGGTATGGAATATGTCGAGGAGGAATTTATCGTACATATCAAGTGTACATTATGTCAAAGTAAGTGATGTAGCGTTCATGCCGGACATGGTTACCACTACATCAATGTTTGATAGCTGTCTAGGCAGAGAAAAACTTGACAGATGCATCATCAATAAAGTGATAAATCTGGGATTTTTTTTTATTTGTGTCACTGCAACGCAAGGTCGACCAGGACATGTTTAGTAGCTGTGTTAAAATGACTCATGCTCGCTCTACATCACAGTGGTCCTCTGTGGACATGACAAACTCTGCTGTAGCTGTGTGCGTTCAGCTGCAGACGGGTAAAGTGAGATTAACTCTGCTAGCAGAACCAGGAGATTTGTCTTTTATTATTAACCCTTAATCAACTCATAAGCATAATTTATTTTATTTTAGTGAGCATGTTTGGATCCATTAAAGATATTTTAAGACCATTCTGTTGATTTATTTTAAGTTTGTTTTTGGTCTACCTGTGGGCTAGCTTGTTCTCGTCCTTTAGAGGCTGCTTTATTATTGCAACAATCATAATTTAGATTTATTTAGAATGATCCTAAGATCCCATTTTTTCAGTTTTCAGTGACTTAATTCATCCTTCTTAGTAAAATCCTGTTGAAAAAAGATCACAGGTCTTGTCTACATCACATGAATTTTGATTTTTGTGGCAGTGTACCAGAGTGGTGCTGTTTTGTCAAGCTTTTCTCTTTTTTTTGTTTACAGTCAGAAGCAAAGGAGAAATGAGGGCAGACCCTCAGATATATATTTGTGTGTTTGTGTGGGTATTAGTTTAAACAGAGTGCAGTGTTAAGTTAATGCCCCCCTCCTTTCTTCCTCTTCCCCTGTGAGGGTAAAAACATCTCACCAGGACCAGCACTAATCCCTCTCTCTCTCTCTCTTTTCCTGTTTTCTTTTCATTTTTTTCTGGTTTATTTAGTATTTTCTCTGCAACTTTTTTTTTCATACTGATTCTGTTTTCCTTCATTTAATGCATCTTTCCCCCTGGAAATTTAACTTTTTTAGACTGATCAGCTTGGCTTTCCTTTTATGTTTTGATGTGAAATTTACTTATTCTTTTAGTTTTTTCAGTCTCTGTGTTTAACCTGCTGCTGTTCTGTCTGTTCTGTGTAACCATGAGGGAAGGTCAAGAAGATCTGTAAAAGCAGATATTAAAAGTGCCTGACAATTTCCCTCTAAAAGCATTCTGATGTTTCTTTCTTCCTGTACACTGCAGCTCAGTACTTTGCCAGCACCATGATGATAGTGGGGATGTCTGTGGTGGTGACTGTTATTGTCCTGCAGTTTCACCACCATGACCCTCAAGGAGGAAAGATGCCAAAGTGGGTGAGTGACCAAAATTAATTCAGTCAAATGATAATGACTGTTTGTTAGCAAAGGTGTGTAGTATTTATTTCAAATGTAATTTGTTACTTTACAAGACCACCACCATTAAAAAAACTCAATACATTACTGCATTACATCTGCAGAAGTAGCTCCTTAAGTCACTCCAGTCCAAGTAATTAATGTATCCCTCAAGGGGCAATCGGGTTAGAGCAGCTTTTACATAAAAACATGGAGATTTAAACTTAAAACTGGATAAGACTGATTCATGGATTAGTAGATTGAAGATAAACAATAACTAGAAGTGCTCCTAGAGCACAAACCTCCACCAAGACATTTCTGACATTGCCAGCTGAGTAATTTCAAAACTGTGGAAAAGTGTCCTTTCTTGTAGTGTTAACAAATACTCTCCCATGTGCCATGACCAACATTCCCTGAAAATTGACCAGAACCTGTTGATAACTGTGTAACAGGCTGAAGAACAGACTTTTCAAACAGTCATGGCGTCTGCCTGTGACACGCAGAAAACACACATGTAGGTGGAGACTGTTTAGCCATTACATAATAAACCCCAGGAAGTAAAAAACAGATCATTTTAAGGGAATTTTCTTTCCAATCGTATCCTAATCTGAGCGTTGGCGTATTTGGGTCAAACACTGAAATACCAGCATAAATTAAAAGAATGGGAACAAGAGCTGATACTTTCATTAGTTGGTTTCATGTTGCCTGTGATAATAAATAATATTAGATGAGATTAGATTAGATTAGATTAGATAAAATAGTACTTTATTTATCCCTTGGAAAACTTCCTCAGGGAAATTGGGATTCAATAGCAGTTCAGTATTACAGATTAAAAAAGAAATATAAGAAGATAGATCTAAAACAAAAATATAAATTAAATCAAAATCAAAACATAGGGCTACCAGCTGGCAGCTGCACCTTCCAGTCCTCTGTCTTCCTATTACTCCTCATCCCCCCCAGTGAGGAGTTGTACAGTCTGTTGGCTTGAGGGACAAAGGAGTTTCTCTTTCTTTATAATATATAATCAAGAAAAAAAAAACTGATTTTGAACTCAGCAGCTGGCTATGCACCCAAATTCTTTATCATCACATGCTCCAAATCCTTATGTGTCAGACAGTTTTCAACAACGTGCTGTACGCTGAAAAAATAAGGCTCAGCAACATGTAATCATGAAAAAAATACCATTATTATTAAGACAAAAGGAGTAAAGATCTAAAAAAAACAACTGAAAATCAGTGGTTACAATGGTAAAAACGTACAATAAAATGTATAGATATGTTCTACATCTTAAAATTTTTGGCACATTTTCACATATATACATCCCATTGTAAAGCCGCCTACTGCCTCTTTTGGGTATAAACCATCAATTAAAACCACTGCTCAGCTAGATGTTTTGTAGCATATTTTCCACGTCATTAACCCTAACCCTTACCCTATTCCCATTCTATTTCATCTGCAAGTTTGCCTCTTAATGGGATAGTTCAGTTTTTTTGAAGTGGGGGTGTATGAGCTCCATATGGCCGAAAAGTACATTAGATGCAGTAGAATGTTCTCTCCTCTCCCCCAGTGAGCCACAATTTGTAAAAGTTTGTGATGCAGAACCTGCCCCAAACAGGGAAGTATTGTACCAAACACAAAAGTTTTTTTCGCCTACAAGAGCCCCCATCAAAAAATAATACCACAGTTTAAGAGTACGCTTCCTAGAAATTTTTTTGAGTGCATTAACTTTTCAGAAAATTAAAGTTTATCTGGAACTAGGATTACGTGGAATACGAGGAATATGTGACGTGAGTTGTTTAGTTCCAGATTAACTTTATTTTTCCGAAAAGTTAATGCACTCAAAAAAATTTCTAGGTAGCGTACTCTTAAACTGTGGTATTATTTTTTGATGGGGGCTCTTGTAGGCGAAAAAAACTTTTGTGTTTGGTACAATACTTCCCTGTTTGCGGCAGGTTCTGCATCACAAACTTTTACAAATTGTGGCTTACTGAGGGAGAGGAGAGAACATTCTACTGCATCTAATGTACTTAGTGGCCATATGGAGCTCATACAACCTCACTTCAAAAAAACTGAACTATCCCTTTAATCCTCTATGCTTCGCCTCTGCCAGCTCTGCCCAGCATCAGTACGACACTCTTGCTTTCAATCCTCCAGCACAACAGCATCCACCCTTTGGCTCTGACTCTCTCATCAGTCCTCAAATTCTACATATCAGATAACCAGCTTAAACTGGATATTTGACATGTGTGTTGTAATGACCCTCTTTCCTCTCTCACCCCTAAGATTCGTGTGGTTTTGTTGAACTGGTGTGCCTGGTTCCTCCGAATGAAACAGCCCGGTGAGGAGCGCAAGCGACCAGGCTACAAGTACCATCACCCCACCCAGCACCACTCCAGCACCAGCTCCATAGAGATGGGTGCTGTGCCGAGCCTCAGTGTGCCCCTCTCACAGACTTCGTGCCCGCCGTGTCCCTCAGGTACCTCCAACGGTTCCATGAGCCTCTACTTCAGTAACTACCACCCCATAGAGAGCCCACCCTGCCCGCCCTCCAGCGACTCCGGGGTGGCACTGGGAGGACGTGCTCATGGTTCACCCAGCGACGACACTGAGCCACCAGGAGGAGTAGGCAGTGGGGTTTCAGGTTTGGGGATGGGGGTTGGAGCTGGAATAGGTGTTAGTATCCCTCCACCAGAGATTCAGCGCATCCTGGAGGAGGTTTCTTACATCGCCCAGCGTTTCCGGGACCAGGATGAGGCTGAGGCCATTTGCAGCGAGTGGAAGTTTGCAGCAGCAGTAGTGGACCGGCTGTGCCTGGTGGCCTTCTTGCTCTTCTCCATCATTTGCACCTTCACCATCCTAATGTCAGCACCCAACTTCATTGAGGCTGTTTCCAAGGACTTTACATAGCTGGTTTCAGCAGCAAGAGAGCAGGAAGGAGGACGATTAAAGGTTTAGACAGAGAAGAGAGGAATTAAAGAGACAGTGGGGAAGGAAAAGATGCAGAGTGCTGTCCGTGATCCTCAACCTAAAACATCTGAGCCCCTGTCGGGAGTAGGTGAGCTTCTGTTAGATAGTTAAAGCAAATCTGTCACTTGTTTCTTTGACCCTCAGGTCTAGTTGGTCCCTTTTGGGGTCATGAACATTTTTGTTTTAAAGATTTTTCATTGAAAATCCATTGACATGTATTTGGCAAACATGCGTATAGAAAGGCTTTAAAAGGCCTGTAGTCATCCGTATGATTAGAATAATTCCATTTAGATCATTTGGCATATTTTACAAAAAAAAGTTTTTAAAAGTGTAACATTTCTGAAAAATACGTATATATTTCTATTTATGATGGGGAGTAGTGTTGCTGAAAGTATCTGGTGACATAGAATATTGTATTGATGGTTTGGCCGTTTTCTGATGTGTTCAGTTTGGGGACACAGTGGGCTTAGTGTGATTTTTTTGTTTTTATGCTGACATAGCAAAAAAATGCACCAAAATAACGTATGTGGGTAATCACTGGTATGCTCTAGACCAGGAAAGGGCAGGTTTGGTTATCAAGAGGGCATAAAAAAGTACATAAAAAAGTTACTTTATCAACATTTATATGTAAAATTCATATGCTATTAGCAATTCTTGATCTAATGAGCTAAACACAGAAATCAAGCCAGTTAAGCCACTGTTATTGATGCAAGTAACAGGGAATTTACTGTCTATAAAGTATAGTTTACTTAAAATTTGATTCTTATTTTGAAAAATGCATAAAAAGGGTTTAACAGAAACATTTTAAGCAAATTAAAGCTCGATTTTATCAGAAATATTGCTATTTTTATGTTCATGGCAGATTTTGTTTGGTTTCTCTTCAAAAACATACATTTTCTTTATATTTAAAACAGACTGATCAGCAGTATTAGTGAATAAGAGGGCCACATGTGGTCCCTGAGCCACCAGTTGCTCAACACTGTTCTGGACTGTGCAAACCCAAAAACAAGTAAATGTTTTGGGGGTTTTTTTCGTTAAAAAAAATCAGTGATTTAAAGTGCACAGACTAACATGTGCAAGGGTTAAAGTTTTGGAAAAAAAAATTTAATAATGAAATGAATTAAAGATGCAAGTATGTCTCAAACAGCATAACTTAAAGAGATTTCCCTGTTATTGTGTTATGTGTAATTTTTGTATCTTCTTTGAGCCCACACAGCACAAACAAATAATGTTGCCTACTATCACGTACTTGTCCCAGACTGTTTTAGTGAAAAAAAGAGAATTATAATTCCCCTTTAGCACTTTTTACTGTTTATATTTAATAATGAATTTATTTGTATTTTTTCTCACAGAAAAAATAAGGCCAAATGTTTTTTTCAAACAGGCAGTTAACAGGTTAAACTTCAGAGAATACACATTTTATTCACATTTATTTTTATCTTACTTTTTCGTGTGCCACCTTGGGGCACTTTGTGCGATACAAGTGATAAGATGAAATAAGTAGTTATTTTGAAAAACATTGGCAGATTTCTGTCTTGAAATCAGAGCTCAGATGTTGAAACATTTAAGAAGAAAACAGGTGAGGCTCTGGGCAAAGGTTGAAGATCACTGAGGCGGTAGAGAAGTGTGAAATAGAGTTTCTTTTCTAAAAATTGTGTAAGATATCAATGAGAGAAGTATGGTGACGTTACCTTGACAGCATTGTAAATATCATTGCTTTATCTGCACTATTTCTTCAAAACCTGTTATTTTCTGCACAGTGACTCAAACTGCACTCTTCATTAGTTCATCTGAAGTCTTACTGTCTTGTGTGTGTGTGAAACCCCAACACTTCACACTCCAGCTCTACACCCTGAACTCATCCTCATACTTATCTGAGGCTCATCCTCATTCTTTGTCAAAACAGCTTTTTCTGTGCTGTCCATCCTGTGGACAATAGTGGTACTTCTAGTGTTGTGAAGATCTTCATCTGGCTAGCGTGAACATACATTTGTACTAAAGACTGAATTGATTGATTGATTGATTTGTCCAATAAGGAAGCAAAAGAAGAATGCAACCTCTAATTCTGTTTCCTTTATGGTACAAGATTGCCGACAGGATGCAAAGTGTTGAAGTGGTGTATCTGTTTGTGGCCATGTGATTATTAACTGTGAAATGATGATGAGACTTGGTTGACCTTGTTTTATTTTTGTTTATACATTCATAGGTTAGCCTACAGCCAATAAATGTGTTCACTTAGTTCAATTTATTATGTTTTCCTTGTAATGTTTTTGGCCCAAATAAAAGAAAAACTAAGATTTTCCTTGAAACACACCCGTAAAAGTGGGGTCATTGTTTTTTGTGGTCTAAGCCAGAGGTGGGCAGCTGGCGGCCCTGGGGCCACATGCGGCCCTCCATCTCTGTCAGTGCGGCCCGTCAGTATGTTTCAAAAATCAACAAATTTTAAACATGAGCTTCAAAAACAGCAAAAGTTCGGAACCATGTTAGAAATATTTCTTTGTAACTTATGTTGTTTTTTGTTTGTTTTGTTTTGTTTTGTTTGCAATTGATGAATCTCCAAATCTCATTTATGAAGTGTTAGAAGATATAACGTAAACACTGTGTTTACAAACAAAGTTTCAAAGGTAAAATATAGTACTTTAAAATCTGGTACACACTCACTGTTACATTGTATTAAAAAGAAGATTAATGGCTTTAATTCTGTGTCAAGCTTTTAAATTCTGTGTTATTTTTGTATTTGATTTAAAATATATGAATCTAGGTAAAGCCAGTTTCTTTATTTGCTTTATCTGCTGTTTTTCTTTCTTTCATTCTTTCTCTCTTTCTTTTTTCTTACCGTTAACAGTATCCAACATCTTGTAACAGTTTGACCCTAAGGCAGTTAAAAAACGTTCATGGGTCCCCCTTGGGCAATCAAAGCTGTCCATCCCTAGTCTGAACTTTTAGGGACCACTGTTAGTCCACAACAACAAACAGAGCCACTTATCGTTATTAATCGCACTATGACTGAGGTCACGGTTCAGAAGTAGGTCAAAGGAGCCAACAACTGTGGAGGAGTTATGATGCTAATTTGAAGGTAATGGTCACAGCACTGTGCTTCTTTAAAACTGCCATCTTAGATCAATAAATTTGTGGGCGATCTGCTCCTGCTTTCTGCCCTGAACAGAAGTTCTCTGAATATAAGAGAGGTCTCAGCTTAAATGCACCAATTTGGCACAACAGACATGCCAGTGAAAACTCTTAAAGCAGCAGTTGTGTTGGCAAAAAAAACAGACATAGGTGGGAATCTTTTCTGTTATTTAAATGAAGAGGTGTGGGTGTGTTTGTGTGTGAATATGAGAATTAATGGATGACAGATAATAACTACCCCGTCTCCCCTCTTATCTGCTTGCCTCAGCTATCCAGCCATTATCAACACTGAAATGCTGAAAAACACAATTTATATTACAGCTGTTAAAACATTAAATGCTTTAAGAATGCTGATTACCACAAGTTTAATTATTTTATGTTTTACATGAAAGTTAGCATTTTCAAATCTTCACAGCCCTATATTTGAGGCCAGTGCTGTATTTTTTTAATCTTATAATATAAAAAAAACAGCTTGATTTAGCTGTCTAGAAAGGACAAAATGAATTTAACCTTTTAAGTAAATATGTCTCAAGGGAAGATGACACATCTTGGTTTGAAATAGCCGAATTCTCTAACTTCATTAACTTTGACCTTTCCTGTTTGTTGGCCATTTCAATTACGGCCATTTTCCTGTGATGTAACTCTAAGTCTGGGATGCTTTAGTACAGCTTCACGGCCTTTCTGCTTCATTGCGTTTTTTTATGCTTTTACAAAAGAAGAGTGAATTAGAGATATGTGTTATTTTTCAACAGTTTATCTTCAGCATGAAATAATATTTATCATTCCTTTGTAAAAAGGAATGATAAATATTGTACTGTTTGGTGCATCTGTGAATAAACACCATACAAATCTTTTAGGCATTGATTGTTCCTCCAATTAAATAAAAGAGAAGTTGAGCATTAACAAAAAAAAATCATCCTGAAGTACGAGGCACAAAACATGATTATCTGATATAAAGTAGAAATCCTGAGAATAAAGTCAGTATGACAACATAGAAAGTCTTGATTCTTAAATATTTAGTCATCATGAGATAATTTCATATATGATTGATCTCTTGATTTTTGGCTGTAACTTATAATCACGGAATTACAAGGCTTCACTTCATGATTTCAACCTAATATTTTACAGTTCAACCTTTTCATTCCAAAATTGTGATTTCTGTTTTAATATTGAGACTTTTTATCTCCTGATTGAGGCTTTTACCCTCATATGATGACTTTTCGATCCTATTGGAATGACTTTTTATATCATTATTTTAGCTTTATATCTCATCTCATATTAAGTTTTTGTCTATTTGACTTCTTTTTCTCATCTTGTTCATGATTTGTTTTTTTTTTTGTTGATAATTATTTTGTTAAACTCATCATATTGACTTTTCCTCCTCATTATTTCAGCTTTGTATTTCATATTATCTTTAAATTCCAATTATGACTTTTTATCTCATGATTTTGGCTTTACCTCATGATATTAGCTTTTTTTTATCCCATCATAATGACTTTTTACTTCATTATTTAAGCTTCATATATCCTAATCTTGCGTGGCAAAGCAGGTAGTGCACATACCTCCCAGCAAGAAGGCTGCTGGTTCAAAACCCTGTGCTGGTCAGGGCCTTTCTGTGTGGAGTTTGCATGTCCTCTTCTTGCATACATGGGTTTTCTCCATGCACTCCGGTTTCTTTTAGAGACCCAAACCACGCTCATTAGGCTAATTAATGACTCTAAAGTAAATATAAGTGTGAGCGTGGATGGTTGTCCGTCTCTCTATGTGGCGCTGTGATCAGCTGGTGAGCGGTGTAGGGTGTACCCCGCCTGTCGTCCAATGTCAGCTCCAGCACCCCGCAACCTTTAAAGAGATACGTGGTACTGAAATTGGATGGGTCTTATAATCTCAACTTTTTCTCCTCCATATGAATTTTTATCTTGCGATTTTGACTTTTGATCTCACAATTTTGAAATTTTATTTCATATAAATGACCTTTTCTCAAATTCACGACTTTCCATCCCACATTTTTGTTTCTTTATCCCATGTCATGGCTCTTTATCTCCCAAATTTGGCTCTCTATCACAAAATTATGACTTTTTGTTATATTTATGACTTTTTATCTCAAAATTTTGGCTTTTAATCTCACGATGGTTACAGTTCGTCTCTCAATTTTGATGTTTTATCCTCTAACTTTGGTTTATCTGAGATTTTTGGCATTGTGACTTTTCTTTTTATAATAGTTTTGACCTTTAACAGTAATATTATGACATTACATATGCCAAATATATAAAAAATACATTTAATGGTATAAGTATGACACTGTTTCTCAGATCTGTGACTTTTTATCTCATATTTATGGCTAAAGATTTTAGTTGACTCTTTCATCACTCTTCCTTTACCAGTGACAGAAATTTCTTTGTACTTATCAAACAGCATAAGCAGGTCCAGTTTTAGTTACATTCTACTTTAAATGGCCCATAGTCATTTGTTCACAGTCAGTTTGTGCCAGTCTTTTCAGATTTTCACCATATATGAATGGTCACTGGATTTGCAGAACATTTTGTCTTTTGAACACCACACAGAAGAAAACTTTCACCTCCACCATGTCACTGGAGAATATACTGTAGATTTAATTGTCCCCTGTGTAGATGAATTCTGTCTGTGTTTTGTGAATTCAGCTGTTTGAGTCTGTTGTGTGTTCAGCTACACAAGCCACCTTTTTGTTCGTCACTGGTCTCTGTATCTCTTTTACGGATCAGTTTGATTTTTGTGCTCTATATTAATAAAAGTTTATTTGTTCTCTGTACTGATTCTGGATTGATCTTTGAGGATACAACAACAAGGGAATGTACTTGAAATGAGTAGTTTTGTGCCAAATATTTGAGGTAGAGAGTACATTATGGAAGGAAACTCGGGGGAAAGTGGGAATAAGTTATCAGACTGATTAACAGCAGCCAAATCCCTATTAACAGATGTTTGTATATAAATCATCGCCAAATGAAAGCTGATGATCTCTGAGACTGAATGTCATATTCAAAAATGAACACACCCATAAACAATGTTAGCACTAGTGTCCTTGCTGATCATTTGGAGGAGTAATGAGACATTAAAGTGTCTGGTTTGTGTGTCACAGGGGGCTTGTAATCTCCAGCTTTTATCATTGTGACACATTCACAATCTCATCAAGTTTAATGGGACAGGACGAGCGGCTAACCTTGACACTATGGGGGAAAGTTTGCAATGTATTTGAAGTGTCCCTTAAAACAGTGGTGAGAAATTCCTCTGGTCTCAGATATAAAAGGAAAATAATGTTAATGTGAGAAATCTGAGCTGAAATATGCCAGGAAAGAAACACCCAAGAAGGAGAATGTGGGGCATGTTTCTCCTTGTGGTCTAGAAAACAGCTCTGATGTTTTTTGTGTGGCCAACGAGGCTCCCACTCAACTTCAGCTGTTTGATGTTTTGTGGATGAGCTCCAATCAATGAAACAGGACCACGTTTCAGTCAAAATGTTTGTTGTTTTATTCTTTTAAGGGAATTCAAGATTCTGTCTCAATAACAAAACCTTATCCACATCTAAGAAGGGCAGTAAAATGAGATCTCTTAATCAGCCTAATTATAGAAACAGTTGGCACCGCGTCATAGTTGGGGTGGGGTATCAACAATCCTTTTCCCCCCAGCCTGCAACGCCAGGGAAACGCAAATTGTAAAGCTCTCGATGCTTATGCTAGCAAGGTGTCATGTCCATCCATCACAACATAATATAGCACTGATATAAAATCAAATATTCAAGTTATCACTGTGGATTGAATAAGAAAGAAAAAAACATGATCTGCTCTTGACTTCATATTATAAAGGACTGGAGGTTTATTGTCACTCTAGGGCTGAAATATGATTCCAAATGTCATTTCCACTCATTTTAATTGCCTTGTAAGAGACAATATGATATTTACTCAGATATGATTACGTAAACTCAATAATGTATCCATAAATCCAATGGTTATAGCAAACCTAAAACCATATAAGTGTTTAAATCGGGGAATGTTGAGTTATGTTAGCAAAATGGATAACAATAGTTCATTTTCAATATGCATATCTTGTGTTTAATGAATTATTCACATCTTCTGTTTTTCATGAAGCTAAAATTTTTTGCTTTTTAACTTTGGCCTTATTTTACTTTTGAATTAACTTGACACACTGGATGGACCATTTAATAAATTTTATTAGCCTATCTGGGAAAGAGCCATCAAAAGTGTTTGGTTATGGGCAAAACCTTTCAAAAGCTTTACCAGCAGGTGAATGGACAATCGCCCCATTTATTCCGGGCCAGTCAGATAATGTAGTATGCGGGCGCTACCTGCCGCCATGTAAAGAACAGAACATAAGCCACATTGTATAACAAACTCCCTGCAAAACATGTCGGGAGTGGAGCAAAAATATCCCTTCTATAGAGAAGTTTGTGGTGGTGTTATTTATTTTTCATTTATTTAGGAAATTTGGTCCAGATCTTTTAAAACTGCTGCTAAAGCTGTTAGCATCTGCTCTAAAGGACTCAAAATCATTGTTTTGCTTGAAGCTATGGTGTTCTTCTTCTCAGCTCTGATTAGAGTAGATTAGTCAAAATATCACAATTTTAACATTATTTGTAGTGGGCATCTGGCGGCCTTGTTGCATTATGTGTGTTTCCATCTATTCCGTCTATATCTATAGAGTGGTGCAGGAATGAGTCCAAAAACTTACAACTGAGTTAGCATTTAGCACTTCCTGGTTCCCATACCCCCAGAGTAAATTGGATATAGAATACTGGTTTCATACAAATGCCTGAAATAATGTCCATAATGAACACATGCACAAGATTTTAATGTTTAATGGAAAAATAATAAAATGCATCTGATGTTCCCTGTTTTTGAATCATAAACTGTTGTGTGTTTAAAATGATGGTTGCTAATCAACTTGCAACAAGAACTACAAGAATGGCAGTGGCCTCGACAGTAAGCATTTCTGATTTTTATTTAATCTAATTATTCATACAATATTTAGCTATGAAGACCAACTTGATGAGTTCACTCAACTATGAGGAAACTCTCAAACAAGAGGTTATAATTAGATGTTTTAAATTGAAAATATTGAAGTTGCTTCTAAGTTGAACCGCCATGTTGTAATTCCACAGGAGCTCACAAATAGTTTTTCACTCTCACTGATTATATTTAAGCTTTAAAAAATTATAAAAGGAGGTTCATTTGTTAGATTATGGCAAGAGCAGAACATGTAATTTTTATGTTTTCTCCTCCGCAGAGCTTATCATCAGCAATGATCCAAAACACAAGACTCTGTCCCTGCTGTGAACCTCAACAGGTAGAGAAAGAGCTCCACTTCCTCGCATCTTGCCTGAAATGTCAGACTGTGAGAGAAGAATACGATCCCCAAACAAGAAACATATACTCAGAGTTTGAATGTAAAACTAATACTCAGAAAATCCCATTTGTACTGCAGGAAATAAAAAAACGTGCAGCCAAATATATCAAAACACACACAAATATAGACAAACATTAATACATATAAAAATGCACAAACAAATACAGATGCACACAAAACCCCACAAACTCATACAAACACAGGAAAAATATACACATTTTTTTTGTTTCTTTAACTTTTTATGTTATCTGATTTTTTATATGTGTCTAATAATAATACTTTTTCAATCTTTATTATTTAACCTTCACTATCATAATGCTTCTTAAATATTTCAATATAATTTACAATTTTACCTTTATTTAAATAAACGTTTTTCTTTTTGTTAATGAAATGCTTTGGCAACAATGCCAGACAACATTCATGCCATTAAAGCTCTCTGAATTGAATTCAATAGTGTTTCAGAATAAATGGGTAATGTAATAAAATAAGTAAAGCACAATTATAATGTATCTTGATTCCATGCAACATTCAGTGTAATAATAATTTTTCCCATTGCTCTCTTTTTTTAAACAGCCTCAGTCCTTGTAGACTCGTACACTGCACGCATAACACACTTGATGCTGTTAAATGGCTTAGACTTCAGGTTACAGGTTATATTTAGAATGCACAGAAACATCAGTTCATTATCAGCATCAGCCCTTTAAATAAACATCAGTGGGATGAGCAGATATCAATTTCAGGTGTTTATTCGTTGTATCTTACCAATTTGATGGTGCCATCAAGCACTGCTAACTGCTGATTCAGTGAAGAATTTTCTTGTTGGGCGGAAGAAATGCCCTGCTAGATAAACTTATATGTTTTATGGTCAAAGATGGAAGAAAATGTTGTCATTGTGGAATAATTACACCAAAAAAACACAACTAGAAAAACAACTGCATCAAGCTTGACATCAATATGAAAACGTTAATGCAAAACATGATAACAAGACCTTTGGAAGGTGAGAAACAAGTTCATGTATGTTGCAAAGAAAAAAATATTTACGTTTTTTTCTTTCATTACAGCAAAACTGGTTTAAAAGTAACAGACATATATTAAGTACTTTGTCAATGGTCTGTTAAGGGAGATGAACGAGATCTAGATAGAAACCATCAACACATAAAGGTCATTACATAACTGAGATGAACAGAGTCTCTACTGTGAAGGGAGATTAAGTATAGAAAAGCAAGTTCATGGCAAAGGGGCCTTATGTACATACATGTGTTTATATGTGTATGTGTGTGTGTTTGTGTGTTCTACCATATGTGCCTGTGTTTGTGTTAACCATGGCTCTTGAGGTATTTTGGCCAAGAGACCATCAGCTTCTTCTTCTCTTTTGAGGCAAGTCATCTCTCTGTCTTTTTACCTTTTGCATGCCATTGAAATTTTGGAGTGTGTAAGCCTGTGTCGACATAAACTTTGGAGTGAAAGTTATGCTGTGGTCCATTTACATTGTAGGTCTGGCTGAGGATGGCGTAATATCCAAGTTGAAGCATGTTCTAGTTTAACTTGTGAAGAGAAGTCAGAAAGCACTATCATGTCAATAAAACTTACATTATACAACAACAACTTTCTGTATCTTTAGCGCTATAACACTTTTGGTAAAAAAGTTCTAAGCGCTGAACTGTACATGATCATGTATTAGTAGGACTTAAGTGAAGTTTTTACATTCTGTGGCACTTTTAATAGATCAACACCAACCCATTAGAGCTCCAGCTGCAGTTAGCATTGGTAGCTCCTTACCAACACAACAACATACTACAAGACAATTTCACACAAAAGTCAACATCACAATATGTCCACATGTAGATGGCGTACAACACTATCAATGTGATTGATTTCAATGCATAAGAACAACCCTAAGATGTTATTTAGGTAATTATGCACTACTTTTACTTCCTGATATGCACAGAGCTACCATGTTTGTTGACGTACTCAGGGTCTGTGAAGGTTTTCCATGTTTCCCAGTAGGACTTCTGACTATTAAGGGTGTTCCAGATGACATTTTCCAACTGAGACGTCAGGCTGCCACGCCAAGACAAAGTACGTCTTTAAGCAATGAATAAAATGATCGGGATTTATAAATTGCATTTTTATTTATCAAAAAATCCACACGCACGCAGATGTCTAACAGTTTTTCGAGAGCAATTTCTGGCTCATAAGTCTCTCTCTGACTGCAGAGAATTGCTGCAAGTAACTGCTAAATTCACACAGAATTAAACGGATAGTTCAGGTATTTTGAAGTGGGTAGTGAAGTGATGCTAGGAGTTTAATATGTCACCAATATAAATAGGTTACAAAAAAACACATTGGCTCAACAAGACGCTACAGTAAGATTCTTTACACTGTTCCGCTTTTGCATGATAAAGCCCCTGTGTTTGAAACCATTTTGTGTTGCAGTGTATGGGCTACATATCCTTCCACCAGCAACACACTGCTCTGCACTCATCAGCTGTTCAGGTAAGAGCGCCCCAGCAGGTCGGGGTCACGTTACTTGGAGCACAAAATGATATAAATCTAAACTTACAAAAATGAGTCACTCTTGTATTTTTCCTTAATGTAAAAACAGGCAAAAGAAACTGTCAAAATTCAGATTTCACCATATTCTGTCATGTGAATTGGGTCTTCACCATCTTTAGCTTTTTGTTTTTAACATGAACAACAGGACTCACTGCTCTGCAATGACAGAACATTTGTTTGAGTTGTCCATTTTACCACCAGGACTACAACACACAATACCAGTTTTAATGGCATTCTGAAATGCTGAGAGGTCCAGGGGAGATGGTGTTACAAAGTCCCACTTATGACAGTGAAGGGCCTCTGGGTTGGTGGGCACGGCCTCATAATTCATGCACCTGCACCACCAGGTAACTTGTGATCAGTCCTGCTCCCCAGTTTCCACAACAGTTTATCCCCCCCTCTTTCTAGCCATGACTCCATCTGCAATAGTTTCTTCTCTGCATACTGATGATGTGTCCTCATCACTCAAGTCAAAATCCCTTATTTTTTGTCTAGTTTTAGCCAAGTTAGTGTTCAATGTTTCTTCTGACAACCTGACCAGCTGAGGAGGAACACACAACCCATACATCACAACATACAAAGTTCTAAACGCTGTTGCTTTACAGAGGAAAAGTGAAACACTGTAAAGAATCTTACTGTAGCATCTAGGAGAGCCAGTGTTTTTTGTGTAGTTTAACCTGAAGTGGGGTGATTATGAGGCTTTCAGCGGCACCATTTACTACTATATATCGCCAAGCGTCAATACCAGCCTGTCTCTCCACAGGGACGAAGCTAGCCGGGTGCTTTAGTGGATATCATATTTAATAGTACCATGGGCCTTAAACATCCATGCTTAAAAAACCCCCTGAACTATCCCTTTAAGAAGTCAGTTATACATATTTTTTTTAAAACTTAAGATCAATTCAGATTATGTGAAGCATGGTGAAGAAATCTCCACCCTGTGCCTTGCATTTTGTTTTTGGATAACATTTTACACCCCTCAGGGTAACAGCATGCTAGATTTAGTTTTAAATTATCTTCTATATATCTTCTACAAGCCGACACACTTAGATTACATCTGGGAGGATTTTTAAAGCAGGAGATAAAGGAGCGAGAGAGTAAAAAGAGACAAAAACACCAAGTGAGGGGTGCAGAAAAAAGCTGGCAGCCAGAGCAAAAACAGGATATTTTCATGGTCATGGTTGAAAACATACATATGTAGGAAGTAAACCTGCATAGAGCACATATGTCAGGGTGTTTATATGTGTTTGTGTATGTTTGAACTCAGCTGCCGGTGCATCTGGGTCCCCTATTTGTTTTTTTGCTCTCTATGGATTCTTGTTTATCACAATATGACAGAGGAGCATCTGGAAAAAAAGGGTACATTTTACTCATGATACGTACAAGACCAAGTGGCCGCGGTAAAACACATACACATCAGATGCAAACAAGAAATATTATAAAGTATGGGAACACCTCGAAAGCAGTTTATTATATTTTTAATGAAAATTTTGCTCCTGTCTTTTCTGGGTGCTATTGTAAATCACTGAATGTCTGCAATGACACAAAAAGATGATTAGGACATATAAACATGTGTTTGTCATGAGGGAAAAGCCAGATGTCGTACATCATTTTTAAACTTCTAATTATGCAGAAATTGGGGCTCACATCAGTCACTCATCACATTACACACATGGTTTAATTATAAATCTGTTCTCTCTTGTTTTCCTCTGGGACATATGTGAGAATTTCATCAGGGAGCAGAGCACAGCGGTGCTGAGAAGGCAGGGAGGCAGACAAACTGGACTGAAACACATAATAGATACTTAAATACAGAATAAACACAGCAATCATCCCGCCTCTAACATTTAATGTGCTTTATTTTATATAATGATCTAAGGAACTACAGACCAGAAACCTTAAAGCCTTGCATATGTTTTCTAAACTCTAAAAATAGAATTATATTCGTTTGATGATAAGCTTATGACACATGTAAGCCTCTTTTAAAAGACTGAAGAGGTCACATTTTGCTTTAAATCAGATTAATGTAATTATTTTTGACGACTGATATGGTATGTTCACAATCACTAATGTTCTAATTAACCTTCTTCTCTCCATAAACAGAGTACACCTGATGGTGCTGTTTTCTTTCTCTGCCTGAGAAGCCCTATTGGAGCTCCTGCCCCTTTTTGGCTCCCCTTCCCACATGGGCCAATTCTGACCAACCCTGATCGGTTTACAGGTTAACTCAGTGATAACTAGTTGGTTCAGCACTCCTTGGCACCAAGTTGCCATCTGCTGTTGTCTGCTTTCATTCTAACATCTATTGGTGCATTGGACGGAAATCAGAACTCAGTATTGACCAGGTGACGTAACCCTTCGTTCCATTTTGAGTGGATGGCATTCAGCATGTAACTTAATGGATGTTTATGTTATTCAAATATAAATGTCCCAGTGGTGAACTTGATCCTACATATCGGATCATAATTATCTATTACTGTGTAGTGGACTATTCTAACAAGGCTTTAAATGTCAGTTTTCTTTTATATCTTTGCGTCATTCATAAAGTTTAAACTATCATGCAACAGAAACACTTTGTGGGCTAATGCTAATGCCAGCAATTGTCAAGTAAACTTATCACTTGTAACATGGCTGTGTTTTTATAAAATAGAAAATCAGTGAGTTTGGAAAACATTGATTAGGGTCCAAAGAAATACAAATGGAGGGAGGATTTGCATAACGAGTGCCATAGACTGCAGATTTTCACACATAAGCTGCTGTTAAACTCTGATCCTGAAGCATCCTTAAGTGTTTTTACCAAGTCATCCTGTTATTTCGCAGAATTTCACTACATAAGCCCAAAATTTATACACCTGCATCAACAGATAACCTGGATGCTCTCACGTCCTCCAGTTCCCATTGAGGTTTTTTCTATTTATCATTCAAACCCACTCAGTCTCCACCAGTTTTTGCTGTGTGTACTCAGTGCTCACACAAATATCCTCTTGTATCCAAAATAAACAATGGTTATAATCCCTGGAAAGATCACCAAATTATCTCGCTGGACAGTGATTGTTTTTCCTCTTTTGAGCCTCCCTGTAAACAGTTGATCCACATGCTGTCTGACTGTCTGCTGTTACTTTTGTGACTCAAAAATTCATCTTCTCAGTAATAATCGGCTGAAATTTCTGTCCACAGAGCTGAATGACGTCATATTAGTCACATGTCTGCAAATGGTCATTAAAATCACATCCTAGTTACATGTTTTCTAGTTACAAGCTTGCATTTTTGGGGTACCTGAGGATCAACCGACTAGAAATTCTAACAAAATAGGGTGTTCCCAGTGCTGTATCTAATTTGCAACTTATGCTGACATCCAAGATCAAATAGAACGCACCATATGCTCTGCAAAGGGCTTGCTACATTGAGCAAATAGGCTTAAACTGACGAAACAATGTCATGATGTCACACTGGTAGATCTGGTTGGGAGGGCCGTGAGAACCAGCCATTTTAGGCAGCTGCTGGTGCCATGAAGAGGGGAAATGGATAGGTCCTGATGACACAGATATTTTGTTTTCTTCATAGAAGTGCTCTTTCATGTGGAGGAGACATGCTAACCACACTTAAGGGCAACTCAGAAAGGCATACTATAGGCTCTTTAAATGAAGCAGTATCCTTCTAGAGGAAGTTCTAAACATCAGCACAGCCATGATTTACTTGTTAGCACATTTAATGCGATAACAAACTACTAATATTATCTTTTGTCTGAAGGTACCCAACTGATTTGTTAAGACTGACAGCTTTAATGATGGTTGACAGGCTGAGTCAAAGTGATGAATATATTTCCTCACTATTACATAATTTGATCACCTCTTTTAAAAATTGAATACAATCAATAGTACAAGATCATTGCACTTGTTTTTATCTGTTTGTTTCTCAATAGTATGTCACCATATATATTGTACCTGTAACTATTCTCATGTTTAGACATTTACTTTTTAATATACAGTATGTCTCAGTACATACTGTAAATATTACTTTCTCTAAGGATTGGTTTGACATATTGTATAATTGTGTTATCTGTTTCTTTGTTTTTCTTTATGCCCTTACTCATTTGTATCTGCCTTGTATGCTCCCTCTTGGCCAGGTTGTCATTGTAAAGGACATCTGATTCTCATTGACCTATCTGGTAGAATAAATGGTACTATTATTACACTGGGTTAAAATCATGTATGTGTTATACTTCATAACCTTCAATTAACAGTTACTTTGTTAGAACCAACTGTTTCACAAATGTTTTATACTCTTACTTAAAATTCATTCTTTATTGGTGGTGTCTATGATATTCATGGATTCTTTGTCAGGTGGGTGCTGCTGACTGATTTGAGGGTTTGAGACCAAAGAGAAAGAGAAACCCTGAAGAAAAAGGAGCTCATCATCTCCTTTACTCCTGGATAGTTTTCCATTTGCACACTTTGTCTTCTGTTACCCTTGCAACACTCTTTTACATGTTGGGCATGCCTTCTATTATGTCTTGCATCATGAAAAATAGATAAGAGTCTTTGGGAAAACAAACCATTGGAACAGAATCTCATAAGCTGTGCATGGTATACAAGCAAACCCCCCTGTGAGGAAGAACATCTCTGCTGCCAGACTCCACAGCTAATCTTCACCAGCTCAAAATATTCAGCCAGACATCTGCAGTCCAGAGACTTTTAATACAACAACATGTGAACAAGTGTTGCTGTCATGTCTTGCTGTTGTTGTTGTTGTTGGATTATGTCAGGAGAGCCACAGGAAGCTCTGATGTGTGATTTGATGTTATGGAGCCTGAGTGTTAACAAGGCAAAGTGTGTATTCATCACATACACACATGTACAAAACTGCAAGTCACACGCACAAACATGCCTTTACATCATCAACATAAACACGATGGTGCACACTGTGCACAGTTAGGGCCTGAGCGACACCAGATTGCATGTTCAGAGAGTGTCAAACTGTCAGACTGCTAAGCTCAGCATGTGGCTGATGTTTGCCACATAGGGACTCAAAAAGTTATGAGCGAAACAGAAACACTTTCCTTTTTCTGTCAGTTTTGATGGTTAATATTGGAACTAGAGCAGGTGATATACTGAAGGGAAAATTATTTTTTATCTAAGGCATAGGAAGATCATAGGAGCAAAAGGGCAGGGGAAGGAAAGGGCAGGAAATAAATGAAACCCATGAAAAAGTTATAGCTCAGTCTTATTACCATTCAGTATGAGATTTGCTTCAGCCCTAAGAACTGCTTGCCCAGCATTGTGTGAAGAAAAAAACTGAAGGGGAAGCTTCCTGCAATGTGCATGTTTTATATGTGGTGGTTCATTTGTTTTAATGCTTGGTTAGTGGGCTTGCTCTTCATTTCTCAGAACAATGTTCCCCTGTTTGTGCCTCCACCTGCTTTCTCAGCTCATTTTCCGCATTGAGTCCTGATGGTCTATCTCACCCACATCTCAGTCTTTGTCTGAAGCGGCTACACTAATACATTTATAGTTCAATTTTGGGACTAAAAGATTGATATTTACAACTCCAGATCAAGCTGCCTCTGACAGATAACCACTTGACCAGGTCACCAACCAGATGTTGCCTACATTTACAGCTAACAAATATGACAGCACACATCAATATCCTCCCTTTTTGTGCCTCAAGCTGAGATAAATATTAAAAAAGAAGACCAGCTTGTGGCAGCCATGGTCCTGTAACTTCATTGTCATAGTGGGAACTTAGATATTGTTATTGTATCTTATTGTATTCCAGCTGGGCTCAGGTGGTCTGATCTGCTCTTGTTACAAAATATTATTGGCTGGATATTTTGTGATAATGAAGTGATTGGCTATATGTCTGCAACTTAAGGTTACTAATCATTTTAGAGTCAAATTAATAAGCTTACATTAGCTCCTGATTAAGCCAAGGTTAGTTTTTTTTTTGTGCAGTGAAATTTTAATTATGTATATATGTCCCCTTCCGTTGCCTTCAGCTAAGGGTAATATTGAAAAAGAAGACCAGCTTGTGTAATGGACCACGTTCCTATGGCAGCCATGTTCCTGTAACTTTATAATCCCAGTGTTACCAGCTGTGCTCAGATAGCCAGACCTGCTCGGGTCCTGCGCCTGCTACTGAAGCAACACAATATGATTCTTACCAGACTGGCTCAGGGTCTTGTGACATATTTTTACTGTTCATTTTAGCACTCAACTGTTACAATAGAGTGCTGAAGGAATGGTGTATTTTGTAGGCCAATGTGAAAGTGCACTGGTTCTCTCGACTAAAAGTCTATGGGATTTTTTACTGTGTTCGTGGATTATTGATGATAATTAGCTTTTTAGCAAACAAGAAAATTATGAAATGAGCTATTTTTGTTCAATGTGATAACTGTAACATGTGCAGACATGTCATCACTCCACCTTGCTTCTTATATTGGGTATGTTATGACTTCTCCCTGTTACACTTGTTCCCTGTCTCCCCGACTGAATAGATACTGAAGCTAGATATTTTTATTAACTGTAGCCACCATTAGCTATTGTTGGTGTAACAGTCATGTGTAAAAAGTGGCAGATTATTGCTGAAGTTGCGGTGGTGGTAGCCGTAGTTAAACTAGTAGTTATTTTTCAGAAAAAATAGACCCATACACATCTTATACAGTTAATGAAGTGTGGTGTTGAAAGTGTAAACCTACTCCAGCCCATGTCTATACTTCAATCTCTTCTCTCCATCATACACAGCTGTCTGTCTGTCACTGCACCAGTCCATCTCGAACAGGTTGTGAATATTTCATGTAAACACGAATAGGCTTGTCAATAAACAACAGCGCCATGATACAGACAAAAAAAACTTTTAAATAAAATTTAAGCATCATAAAGCAACATAGCTATTTACAGTTCTGTTTCTTAAAGTTCATCGCTGCTATTTTACCCAAACATTGTGTTATTTCTCTCACCGTAACCTGTGCCAGGCCTGAGTGCGGGACTGAGGGTCACACACAAAGATCGGAGAAGTGTCTTCACAATAAGAAGCATCATAAGATGGGCTTCTTCAAAACATTTAAGGTGAAAATTTGAGAGTTTGAGGTATAACTAACAGTGCAGAGAGATTAGCCTGATATATTAACTGTAATCAGACAGATCCACTTGCCATGCTCAATTTTGAGTAGCCCAAAGTTGGTCAGGCCAATCAGAGTCCTTTAGAGAATTACATTCCCCCATTATTTGCCACACAGGGAATCAAAAAGTTATGTTGCCATGATTTAAACAGTAGCCTGAAGTCTAACAGAGCTGATAGCATGCTAATAAGCTGTTAACTATTCCTCTTCTGCAAAGTTTAGTTCTCCTGTTCTTAACTTCTGAGCATTTTTGTCAGACTACCTGATCATGATCTGCTCTGAACCATTTATTATTCTCTGTTTATTCTGCCTTTGCTGTGTGCGGTTCTGTTTCAGTGTTTCATTGTGATATTTTTTAATCAATTCTGTCTTGACACTTTCATTACTGTAATAAGATGTGATTCATTTCTGTGGGTGGGAAAAAAGGGGCCGCCTGAATGCTAATGTGACGCATCGCCAAATTAGAGAGTAGCAGCAGCGAGTAGACTGGACAGGGAGTTTTGCCATCCATCAGTCTCGTCTCCTATCCATTTACTCAATGTTTTTCCTTTCCTGGAGAGCTTTCCAACTCTGCGGGCCAGAGGTCTGGATAACTCTGCCCCTTGGCCTCAACTGCAGGCAGCAAACAAAATATGGGTATTACAAGTGAGATGCAAATCCCCCAAATGAGCCCAATGACATTCATATTCATAGCACATGAAAACAAATGAGCACATCATTTGAAAATACATACAAAAGAGAAAGCCAAGTGGTGATCTTGCCAAGTTTCAAGGACAACCTCAGAGGAGTGAAGACTGTTGAATCAGTTAAGTGTATTAAAACCTAAAACAAGCATAAATCCAACAACTAAAAACTCTGAAAACAGAGTATAGAGCAAAAATTAAGCTTCTAACTTTTACCCTTGAATGACGCCAAAACCAATCACATCAGTGCGATTAAACATTCTTCTATCTAATATTCAAGCCATTAGTTCCAGCGTGCTCAGGAGCTCAGCGGACAGACTGCAGCAGGTCACACTCTTTACAGCTTCCTTTTAGAGGAGAGGAGCAGCTGTTTTATTGAGAAATAAAATGTTCAGAATAGAAAGAAACAGCAGGGAATGGGATTAACCTTCCCAAACACAGGCACAAATCTGGAAAGCAAACATAAACCGTGTATAAATATCATATAAATATCCCACTGCAAAACAAGCAATGATATATAAACAAAAAGTATGAGCATGTCTCTCTTACAGCAACGCAGATGACATGATGCACGACCCATAATCCGCAGGCAAGTAATCTGAGTGAGTGTGCATTTGGATTATCAGTCTGGAACTAATCTGGACACTTCTCTAACTGGTTGATTGAGGGGTCATGAAAAGCCTCAGATATGAAGAGATGTATCAACACTCATCTCTGTGTTTGCTAAGTAAATTTCTCTAAACTACACTAACAAAGAACATTTACTGAAGAGCTGTACTTAGGTGTTCTCCTTAAGCATCTGTACTTCTCTTGAGTAATTTGTCAGAAAACATGTTATTTTCACTTTTCTGCATTCGAAAGCCAGATGTTTCACCTTTTACCACTTTACATTTCTAATACATGACAGGTTATAATCACATGCATTTTCTCAGTAGCCGAGAAAAGAATTACTACACCAAAAAGGCCAATGCCATTATTAGTTTTGCTTATCAATATGGTTCTGAATTGAGTCCCATGTTGATTCCTGTTGAATTTTTATTTCTGAAAATAATCAGCCAAGACAGTTTTTTTTTGTTTGTTTTTAGAGTCAGCAATGTTAAACTCATGATACTCATGGAGTTAATAGTGAAAGTTCAGTCTTAAAGACCTGTGTATTTATTCAGTCACCTCTCACTCTTTTCTTTTATTTTGACTGCTTTCCTGCATGGAGAAGCAAAATATGAGGACAGAAACTGCAGCAACTCTTCAGAGTATGCTGCAGCTAGATAGCCATTGAACTAACCACTGTCCTGAATGGGGCTGTGGTTGCTGTTTAGCATAGGAGCTAGCAACATTTTCTGGTTAATATTGCTGTTCAATAGTGCTGTGCAAGACTAGAGGGGGGGACTCAGAGGAAGCACAGCAGTGAGATTTATTTAACTAGAAATAGCAATCCTTGGCTGAAGTGTACTGTTAGCTTGTGTCTGTGGTTAGCTCTAAAAATAGCTTGCTATAGCCTACTCGCCACACTGGTATCCCAGGTCCCCTATGGAAATCTGTCTTTTGTTTTTCACTTCCCTTAATTTCACTTTTCAAAGGGGAGGACATGTCAAAGAGGGATTCTTGCTCGTTGCTTCTATAAATACATCAATTTCTCCAATATCCTCAGTCCTGTGGAGCTGCGCACTCCTCCATCACCCTACTTTGTTTACAACCTGTAGCTTCCTGTTTGGTGCTTGTGGATTGGCTTTTATTGGGTATTGACTCTGTTCACATCATTTGACAGTCCAATGTGCGTGAGACAAGACGAAAGACTTGTGATAAAATTCAACAGTTTTTAGTTTGTCATAGGCTATGACTGGAGGAAGACTGCCTTGGAACTGCAAAAACTGGTTTGGAAGCCCACTTCACATCTAATGACCACAGCGACAGGGCGCACTCGGACTCCAGAAAGAATACCTAAGATTTTATTATAACTTTGTAAATTTGTCTGAGACTTCCAAATTGCAGGGAAAATTATTAGTTGTAAGGCTAGCTTTGAGCTGTGTCAAGCTAAATCAGGCCATCCAGAGCTAAGCTGACGTCTGAGCAATGCTGATGTGCATTGGGTATGTCAAAAATTTTATGCATGCTTAAAAATTTCTGATGTTTAATCCAACATACTTGTAAATGCCAGTGTGCAGTTACCAGCTTCATTGTGTGCAGGATAAGACCACAATTTGACTCCTACTGTTCTGCATTGATCACATCTTTGACTTCTTTGTTGTATTCATGCTGACTGCCTCTGATGAGGGTGTGACGTCCTTGATTTGCAAGGCATGCAAAGCAAATTTAATAGAGCTGATAAAGGTTGATGGTTAATGGTTTTAAAACAATTTGATTCAATATTGATTATGAATTCTCAACTGGAATTGATTTTTAGGTCCCATTCCTTCTCTCTTTCATATCCATTTACACACAACAGTGACAGCAATTTGGAGTTATGTGTTTTGGATAGATCAACATGTGAACTCAAAATCTCAACCTTTTATTTTGACAAAGTTTCAGGTGTTGGTCATGGCAAAAGGAAGAAGTGATTAGGTTTGGGTGGTGATCTGAAACAGTGTTAATTCTTTCGACTAATTGTTTTCGAACGACCTTTTTTCCCCTGATGAAAACTAGACTATAACTAAAAAAAACAAGTGCACAAGGACACAAACAAAAACTAAATTAACTGATATTTTCATCAACACATAAAAACTAGACTAAAATGTTTGACAGAGACCAAATCCAATCAGACCTAATTTCGTCATGTAGAAAGTAGGGTCAAGTTAGGAATCACAGCTACTTTGGTTGTGTGGAAAGGTTGGATGAGTTAAGAGGGACATCCAATAACAACTGCCTTAGCTTAATGGTGGCAGGATCCAAGTGTAAAACATGACTTCAGAAATTCAAGGAAATATTAAAAAAATGCCTTACACTTTACACTTCATATTTTGGTCGACTAAATTTACAGTAGATTTTGTCGACTAAAATGTTGTGAAATTTCATCATTTAAAACTAGACTTAAATTTAAACAATTTAGATGACTAAATTATGACTAAAACTAAAAGATATTTTAGGCAAAAGACTAAAACTAAATTAAAAGTGCTGTCAAATTAACACTGATCTGAAACCAAATACAGATCCAGGTTTTGTTTCAAGGATTTCATTACATTGCAAGAAAGGGCTAACAGTGTCAGAAATGTATTGGGAGATGTTTGTGCTCTTGGAGCCCTTCTAGTTCTACAACATTTTTTTCTTTTTTCTTTTTTCTAGTGGGGAGTTAAGGGTGCAACTTGCTATAAGTTACCCTCTTTAGAGGGTCATTAGGGCGCAATTGAGATTTACAAGACAATAGTGTAAAAAGATTCTCTCTTTCAGGAACACAATGTATTATATTGTATGCGTGCCGTAAAGCTCAGATACAGACAGGTAGTCTCTGGAAATGTTCATCTCTAGAATATGTTTCATCCATCATCATCATCATTGGCTCTATATTTTCAAAGATGTATGTCAGTTTGTCCAGTCGATGTCACATCTGTGTGGCTTATTGCATGTTTCATCTCCAACATACAGAGTCTGTTGGGATCAGACTTACAGAAAAAGGAAAAGCACAGTCCCTGCTCTACATGTGAAATTGAATCAAACTGAATAAATGCAAATGACCTCAGCTGCAGACGCCAGCACATCACAAACATGCTACAGAGTAATTAATGACTGTGTACACACATTAAATCGACATTATGTACGTATGCAAATTTACACACATGCGTGCACATTCTTAGCAGGGAAAGTAATGGACTTCAACCTGTGTCTGTCCATTTTGCTAATGCCCCCATATATGCTTGTTTTGGTTAGGATTCAGTGCATATAACACCCTTCATACTCCTCAATGAAACACAAAGTGTGAGAAGGTCCTGCTGTGAAAATAGAGCATCTCAGGAGAACAGGAAAAGCCATTGTGAAATAGAATTTGAGATATAATCGGTTTGTTTACACTCACCACCTTTGCCATTCTATTTATTCTTATTTGTGTAATGCACTTTATCATGCAATACATACTTCAGCAGAAACAAAATGGATTTTACATTTAAGCAATTAACATGTAAATGAGCTGTTCCCCTCATTAGATAGGCGTATAACTACAGAAATTGACATTATTGGTTGAATGTTGCCCAAAACTTCAGAAGCTCTAAAAGGAAATGCACCCATTTATTACCTCCCCAGCAGTGGCTGTGTTTTTGCCTACGTTTGTTTGTTAGTTTGACATTCTGTGAGAAAGATAACTCAAAAAGTTCTTGAAGGATTTTAATGAGATTCGGGGATTGTTGATCAAGGCAAAAGGAAGAGGTGATTTGATTTTGGTGTTGATACAAACATGGACTTAGATCCAGGAATTTTCAAAAGGATTTGTTACATTTGTGAGGGCAATCCTCTACATTTTCACTACTAACTTGGCTAAGATAGTCATAAATGCTTTGGCAGAATAGTTTGCCCTCTGAACACTTCTCATTTTTTTGCTTGCTTGCAATTTTTTTATTCAAAAGTATTAGTTCAGGGACTGTGGGGGATCAGTCATTGTTTTCTTAGTATCAATTTGACACCAAAATCAGAAATTATTCATTGTTCTTCTTGTTAGTGACCAGGTGTAAATCACATATAGTTTGTATGTATGTTAATGTATATGACGGGTTCTGAACATGCGTTTGTTTATATAACAGTAAAAAAAAACAATAAAAAATACTTCAATAAATAATTAAAAGTGGCATTAGATGGCACGCCCATATTTATGATTTTTAGAACAAATGGCATCATCTTCATTAACAATTCATGGGGACATGGAGACCATTTTAGAACAAAAACATTTTCAGATGCTGAAGTTTCTGAGTTTTCTGGTTTGGACCTCTCAGACAAGTCAGGTTGGACTAAGCTTTCTCTGCTTTGCACCATGTTGGGTTCAGACTGTTGCTATGGTTTGATTTATGGAGTATATTCTTCCTCTCGGTATGAAAGGCAGACACTCTCTCTACCTGTAAGAGTAGACTCAAAACTTTCCTCTCAAAAGCTTTAGTCAGGGCTGGTTCAGGCTTTGACCAGCCCATGATTAAGTTGCAGTATGGCTTGGACTGAGAGGAGACTTGGCACACTGAGCTCCTCCCTCTTCATCGCCCAAACTCTCTCTCTCCCTACTTGCTCTCTATGTCCCTCCTTTGTCTTTCTTTTTGGTGTGGACAGCCTTGCTGCTGTTGACCTGCATAGCTTCAACTAATACAGTCAGTTATATCTGGCCTTTTTTAAGCCCTATTCAATTAACAGTAGAGTTTATCAGAAACATCAGAAACAACTTGATTCTACATCAACTTTAATTTTTTAAAATCTAGTAAGCCTAATTTAATGGCAGCTTAACTAAACGCTGTTTTGTTAACCTACATCAGTATTCTCCAATCATAATCATTTTAGTTGTTAATGTTAATATTAGACTGATCTCTGTCCTTAGCTGTATTGCTAGTACTAATATTATAACCATAAAGAGAGGAGAGTCCTCTTGGAAACAAGATGCTGCATCTCAAGGGGTCCTCTAATTAGTATCAATTTAATAGAGAGAAATGTGATAAGGACAGATTTACAATTGGGCATCCATGAAGTTATGGCTACCATTATTCTTAGTCCCTTTGTCTCTGCCCGCCTCTCTCTCTCTTTGCATCTCTTTCTAATCACTCGCAGCATGGCTTTGATGGATGGCTGTTCAACATGAACTTGGTTCTGCGAAGGATTTCGTGGCAACCTAATGGAGGGTTTTTTCCTGCAGCTGAATTACTTTTATTAAAAGTGGCGAAGTGCTGTACTCATGGTGGATTTGTGTTGTGTCTGGATTAATCAAATAAAACTAAAATAAATAAATAAATAAATAACAAATAATAAGAAGAGTATGACATTGACCTACTCTACATTTGTTATAATTTGGCACTATACAAATAAAGATTGACTGACTGACTGAATGCCTGACATCTGTCAATCATGATGTCAGTTTCAACACAATGCTGACAAAGTCCTGAGAAGTCGTCTAACTTGAAGTTATGTAGTTTTTGGAGAATGTTTTCTAAATGTTCATTTTTGTGCTCGATGATATGATGTAACCTGAGGCACCAGATGGACTGTTCAAGACATTTTACTAGTCAATTTGGGAAGGTGTTTGGGAATGGGCTAAACCTTTCATAAACATATCAGGTAATCGGACAATTGCTCCGTGAATCAAATTCATTACAGGCCAATCAAATAACGTAGCTGGCAGAAGCTGCTGTCACAGTGTAAAGGACAAAACTTCGTAAAACAAACGATGAAAATATTCTTTCTGTAGAGTGATTTATAGTGTTGTTATTTGTTTTTCATTTACTAAAGAAATGTGATCCAGAGCTGTTAAAACTGCCACTGAAGCTGTTAGCATCCATGCTAATCTCTGTACGAGCAGTCACTTCCTGTTGTTGTCTTGCTCGTAGCTCCCACCTTTTCCTGCTCCTCAGATTCTGAGTGGTCCGTGCTGCTGTGGACCGCTCACAATCATTGCAGATCAGAGCTTGGAAAGATGGATCCGCCTAATCACATTTAAGGCTAATTAAGGCTTTTAAATGGGTATGAGACAGCAGGATGTGTTGGTTGAATCAGATTGATAAATACACAAATTAAATTCCCAGAAAACATCCTTACTGACAAACTGTACCTACTGTCAATCGTACCCTCGGAAAAATGGTGCTGTCACAGATATTTTCATATCCTTACTGTAAATATTGTTAATTGTTAATACTGTGTGTTCCTGACCTCATTCGAAGTCTCATTTTGACTTAATTTTTACTTATTTTCCTTCATAAGGAAGTTGGTATTGTTTAAAGGCTCTGCATGTTGCAACAGGCTTACTTAATTTTTCATTCTCATTTCATCTATTTTACCATTTTTAGTTGTATTTATTTTATTTTTATTTTACTTTACTTTATTTCAGTTAAATTAATGCTCCTATCTATCTAATTTCTTTGTCTGATATTTCCAGCTGCTATACTGTGTCTAAGAGCAACTGAAACAACCAAATTTCCCCTTGAGGATTAATAAAGTATTTCTGATTCTGATAACTTACACTGGGACTCATTTCCCATTTCCATATAAGATATAAATATAATCTTGAGAGAGCAACCAAAATATACACTTGTTATCACATCCAAACTGAGTACCATGAAATGTTTGGTTTCCTGTTCATTTGGGGCTCCTTTGCGAACCACTGAAAAAGTACAGCAACCCCTTTTGAGTCCTGACCTCCAAGTTTAGAACCACTGTACCTCAGATCCAAAGAAATTAACTTGTTATTCTGGGAAAACCTGTGTTGTTGTCCAAGATTAAGAGATAAAAACACAAATTGGAAAACCAAAAAAATGTACTTATTATGATTAGGAGGCAGTCCAAAAAAATTGTCCGGATGTTTGTCCACGTTAGACTTCTGCACAAAACAACAACATAAATAACATAGACTTTTTAATACAGCCAAAGCACAGACTAGGCTTTGGAAATATAATTGATATCTTTAAGTATGCTGTATGAAGGGGTAAACACTTTTTTTTTATCAAATGCTTTGTATCATTTTCCAGTGAACAAGCTTCTTAAGTAAGGATTGTCTTAAAAATACAAATCTTTTCTTTCCCCAAAAAGTTTCATTGCCATGCAGTGTGTATTTCTAATAAAGATTTATATGATTTGTTCACTCTGGCTGAGATTTGTAGATAAAACGCAAAATTAAAACTGTGAGAGTTGTTGATACATATCTTGATTCCTGGAGCTGCATCATTATGTTTCTCCTCACGCTTCTACAAGTTACATGCGCTTTCGAAAACCTGATATGGAGTTTAGCCTTTCCTTTAAATGCAGGGTAAACAGGTTATTTCCTGGCACAAATGATACCTGTGATGGATGCAATTGGCCTAGGCTGATCCTTTTCAGCTGGTATGTAAAGGTTCTTTCATGTAGAAGCATAAATATTTATAGCCAGGTGGCACCAGATAAGATAAGTCTGCCCTATTGCTCTCCATAATGCCTCCTGTGACATGTGTGCTTTGTGACGTCTTTTATCCATCTCAGGAGGATGTAGATGCAGCGCCAAGCCCCTCTCAGTTTGAAACGGGAATAAAATTGCATCGATTTTTCCATCAATGCACCAATAGGCTACTAAAAGAAACGGTTGAGAGCCCCCACCTGAAAGCTGTTAACCCTGTTTTCATCTTTTATGATCAATCCACACAAACAGAAGATTTCAGAAAATCATCCAGTTTTTTTTTCCCAGGCCTGAACTGTGCAGATGACAGAACATGAGTGACTACAGGGCAGCTACAGGCCATAAATCAGCCCTGTCTGGAGCCTGTTGTCTCCCCTTAATACTAATAGGGGATGGGGGGGGGGGGGGGGGGTCAGGGAGGTTGGTGCTTAATGAGGAACTGTAACAGTATCGTAGGACGTATGACACTTAATCAGAGCAATGAGGGCATGAAAGGACAGGACAAGCCAGGGAGGGACTGACCTTTACAAACATCAATGGATTCATTTTCACTCAGTCAACGATGTGTCCGCAGCTCCACAGAGAAATCCTTGAACTGAAATCTGTCAAACAGAGCTCTGTCACTGATTAAACATGTTCTCTCATGTGTTTATAGTTTACATATAAGGCTTATTTAAATCAAGATCACATTGCAACTTAAATGCCACTCAACCTTACTGAAGTAAAATTAAATAAACAAATGAATATGAATATGTTTGACACGTATCATTGCAAAACAAGAACTACTGCCTGCCAATTTGATGTCCCTGTAAGTGTATGAGTGCTCAATAGTCAAAGTACAATGACGGGTATAAAGGGGCCAAGATGGGTAATTGCAAATCCCTGTTAGGTGAGGGATCAGCCTGAGGTCCAAGATTTGGAGTATTGAAGTCCAAACTCTAATCAGCTCATCTGAGGGCTGAGGGATATGGCTAATTAATAAAATCTCAATATTTTTGAAGAAAAACTCTATTTATGATTTCAATCTATTCTTTGCCCCTTAAAGAAAAAAAACACCAAATGACATGAACAAGTTCTTGTTGAATTTTGTCAAAATGTGTCACTAAACCAAACTGAATTTCCATTCTAGAATTTAAGTGCAGGCTTTAATCGTATTATCAGAGATTAGCATAGATGCTAACAGCTTCAGTAGCAGTTTTATCAGATCTGGACCTCATTTCTTTATTCAGTGAAAAACAAACATTTGATGATAGCTGTTCTACGAAACGGCTTACATTTTGTGTTTAATACACAGCAGCAGCACCCGCCTACTATGTTATCTGAATGGCCTGTAAAAAATGTGATTAATTGTCCAATCACCTGCCAGATTTGCTTTGAAAGTTTCAGCCCATTCCCAAACACTTTCTATGGGCTGTTTCCCGGATGAACTGGTGAAATAAATTGAATGATCCATCTAGTGTGTCAGGTAAGCTTGTACTGAAAGCTGCTCTTTTTCCACGATATGTTAACATGGAACTCTCATTGGTTTTTAACCGCATTAAAATTAAAAACTAATGCAGGCCTTAAATTGTGCCTGCACAAAAAGGCAATGGCAGGGCCTACCACTGTGAAAACTGAAACTTCTCAGTTAATGTGTCTTTAAACATTACCACAACTTACAAATTTTACAAATTGTTTCTGTGCTGTTGTTGTTGTAAAGGAACATGGGGAAGAGTTTTAACTCCAGGAATGTTGGGTGGTCGGGGGTGTGGGTTTCTATGTATTTTTTTTTCAGTCTACAACAGAAATTCACAATAATCGCCCAGCCAAATCTTACCCTTTAGTATGAGGTCCAGTGACCCCCTGAACCTGAACCGTTTTGAGACAATATATTTCCAGAAAAGTCTTGCCAAGTCTGACAGAAAGAAATTACCCTCAAAGAATTTTACTCTGGGGTGTTCACAAGCAGGGATGAACATGAAGCCAAACGATATTATTCTTCAAAACCTGATTGGTGTAATCCTTGTGTCAGAGTGGATGTCTGTGCACATTTTGAAATGTTTATGCCACATACTCTTTTGATATTGCATGTACAAGCAAAAGATGAACATAAAGCCCAATGACCGTCAAAATGTAACTGGTTCATATTTATCCCAGAGTGGACATTTTGACAAGTTTGAACAAAATTCCTTAGTCATTCTTGAGATATCACTTTTATAAAATGGACCAGTTGGCCTCCAACAAGAGAGGCATAAAAGCAGGAATGTCAGCAGTTAGACTGCGTTACCAGAAATAAAAACTACAGGATAAATGATGTGGAAGGAACCTTGACTGATTCAAAACATCTACAGGAAGGGAAGTCTGGCTCCTCCTTGTGGAGTCAGAAATCACAGTGTAAAATGTCCTTTAATAAGGTTAAAGACATTACAAGAATAAAAGCTTTAAAATTAGACCCACATATCAAGTTGTGTTGGCTAATATCTCCATATGTCTGACTGATGAAGGAAAATAACATATGGTATTTGTTCTTTTAAAAGGTACCTTTTATAAGATTACATTTCCAGGAAGAAAAAAACACACATTTTTAAGACACATTTCAGCTTCCACCGTACTGTTCACTCTGAGTGTTGATTTCAAAAAGCTGCTCTTTTTTCATCCCACTTTTACTATTTAGTGTAATCCCTAAATCCTGACCAAGGTGTAGTTTTAGGGAGTAGGGTGACTGGGAAAGACCTACTGTACTGGGGGTCAAGTTGAGCACAGCTGGAAATATATTGGAATAACAACAATGAAACCTTCAGTTCACTTCACTTTATTAAAACATCATTTCTCAGAAAGCAATGAACAAGAACATCAGTCTGTGTGTGCATCTGTTTTCAATGTAGGACTCTAGTGTTTATTTTCTAAAACAAACAAACAAAAAAACAGACATTTCGTGTTAATCAAATAAGATATTTATGGGAAAACACTCGGGTCTTCCTTTAACTTTAAAACTTAATGCTAACCAATGTGTATGGATGTGGCGCCATCTGGTGGTCTTATCAGCATTCAAAGAAGGGAATATTTTAGAAGCCGATTTCATTTTAGAAGTTGACACGAACTGTCACTGGAATGAAAAATGGAAGACTTGGCAACTGGCAGGAAGGTGTGCAAGAGATAAATATTTTAACAAAACAATTGTAGATTTTTCAGGACTGTTGTTTCATTATGACACTAAATTAAATGTCTCAAAAATTGAGCTCCAAGGGATTTATTTCTCCGTCCCATGGGTGATGTGGTGTCCATGTGTGTTAAAGGACAAAAACATAAAAGACTTTTCATTTAAATTACAATTTCCCTGCACCAAACCATGTGCATGTAAATACATTCCTCTAAATTAAGAAAATAACAACTGACCAAAAGCAGACAAGACACCATTTTAACTTGTCAATATTAAATCAACAACACAGCTATGCCCGTCCCAACAAACAAGAACAGTTACACAGTCCATAAACTCAGACAAAAACTCATCCTTCTTCATCTAATTAATAAACATTTTTTCTTTATCATTTACTTACACAAGCACATACAGAAACCATGACAATAATTTTAAGGGATGTAAAAATAGGGTATGAATGCAAACTAATTGCTTTAATTGTAGTGTATCTGTTTTTTAAAATACAATCATGAACGTCATTTACCCTAGGTTTTCATCTCAGGACACATCAGTGTATCTTAGATAAGGTTTTAAATCAGAACATTTTATATTAAACTTGTTTGAACATTCCATAATATACACAAAAAATCAGATTGATTTCTTCATAAGAGAGAAAAAAAACAATTTTTCCAGTAGTTAGTGAATTATATGTCACATCTCTGATCACCTTGTCTGCTCAGTTATTCCTTTTTTACGTGGGTACTGTCTTTGCTCTTGTCCCGTGGCACTCTCCCCAGGTTATAAAACTCTGCGTTTGGTCTCATGTCAGTGAGGTGTGCCATCCTATTGGACAAGGCAAAGAAGGCAGCGATGGCGGCGATGTCCCAGGCATCCTCACGGTCAAAGCCCACCTCCTCCAAAGCCTGAAAATGCTGCTCTGTGATGGTGTCACAGCGGCACACCGCCATGGCAAAGTCCAACATGGCACGCTCCCGAGGAGACAGCTCTGCATTCTCATAGTTTACAACAACCTGAGAGAAAGTAGAGATAAAGATGTGAAAATGAGCACCAGATGTGTTTAATTAAGACTTTAATTACTTTAGAGATGATACCTGATCTGCAAGAGTGGGTTTCTTTGAGTAGATTCGGTGCAGTGCACTGTGGGATACCACACAGTAAAGACACTTGTTGTGGATGCTAGTGGCCACAACTATCAGCTCTCGGTCTGCCTTGGTTAATCCACCTGAGGAAAGAAAAAATGAAATTGATGGTCTGTTACCTCTTTCTACCAGACTTTATCCACTGTCTCCCTCCTCTATCAATAAAGGCATAAAATGCAAATAAAAAAAGGAACATTTGGAACTAACCCTTTAAAATAATGACAGCAGCAAATGATTTTGGACAATTGGACAAGGTTTTACAATGGTCCAATTTTGGTTAGATCAAGACCTTTGCTTATCACTATTGTCCATTGTCACTGTTGTATGATACACCTTTTTGTGGACATATGACTTAGAGTAAACTGTGTATTTTTTATGATGGGTGCATTTGCAATGCCTATTTCTTTATCATTGCATTTATGCAAATGCATTCAACAATATTCAATTTGCCTCTAAGTACATGTTTGTTTAATCATATTTTTTTTGAGGAACATATGTTGGTGATGACAGGTAGCTGCTGGCTCCATCTGGCATAAGATTTACATGTCTAGTCCTTTAGTAATGCTGTCCACTGATACACACTGTCCCTTTAAAAGAACATTATTTTCACTGATGTTATTTATTGCATGTATTATTATAATAACAGTTTGATATATGCATATGTCATTTAGATCAATCAGATCCTGTGCTGGCAAACTCTGATGTGGAAATATGAGAGTGTTTGGGCAATTTGAAGACCTTTGAGATGTTTTCTCTGTCATTTTCCAAGTGTTTAACCATGGTTGGAAATTTAAACAGCTGTATTTCAGGTTTTAACATTTTCCAGGACATGAGAAAAAAAAAGTCTGCTTTGGGGCATCAGTGGATTAGTGTAGTAGTACGCTCCACCAACAATTGGAAGGTTGAAAGTTGGATGTTGATGTGTCCTTGTGCAAGTCATTTAACCTCAAGTTGCCTCCACTGCTGCATCAGTGGGTATGAAAGGGTGAGGATGTGTGAGCTGATACTGATGGACAATTTACACAGAAATTTTTCAGTAAATGTGAGAATCATGGGTGTGAATGGGTAGGTGTGACTTGCTGTTTTAGTAGTCAGAAAGACAAATCCACCTATCATTTACCACAGCCATGCTGACTTAAAGGGCCAGTGTGAGCCAGAGAATTCCCTCTCCAGTTCAGCTCTGATGTGAGAGGCTTTATTGTTAGAGGGGCAATCTCTAAATATCCAACACATCGATTTCTGATTATTTGTGACACAATTTATACTTCAAAAACTAAATCAAAACAAGTGAGGAAAACACACACCTGTCTCCTTGTTCATGAGCTCGTTATAGTAGCCGAAGAAGGCTCTGAACTCTGCAGGTCTATGAGAAAGGGCTTTGAAGACATTGGGCAAAAAACCTCCCTGAGAGAGAAGATGGAGAACAGCTGATGATCAAATTTAAAGAAGTCTGTCATAAAATATTCAAGAGGTTGAAGACATATCCTTACTTTCGCTTCAACTTCTTCCATGAGCTCTACTATATCATAAGGAAGGTCTTTCTTGTAGGGAACTGGATAACGACTGACTTTCTCTGGCGGAGGATCACTGGAGAAATGTCTGCTCCCTGCTCCTGCGGGCTTCCAGGGAGACACGCAGCCCGAGCGGAGAGACATCTGCGGGACAGGAGGGTCAGAGTCATTCAGAAGCAGGACTTTTAACAAGTGAATCACAGAAGTGAGTTATTCATCAACTTACGAGCTGCCTGAGCACAGGGGGGCGAGGTAACTTGGTGAAGAGGTTACACGCCATGTCAGCTACGCAAGTCTTGAACAATTTAAAATGAGCGACTTTCAGCCTCTGCTGCGGAAAAAAAAGTAAATGTCACCAGCCTTACCGACTCTAAATCATCTCCTATTATATCAGGATTCTTTACTGATAGATATATTTCTGCGTTGGACACATAAACTCTCCAAGCGTGTTGTTGAAACTCTTGTTTTCGTTGACGTCAGATGTCAATGTTGCAGTCATGTGGACCAATCACAGTGCAGCACTCAGTCACGCCTGATGTATGCCCCGCCCCCGTACTCATGTATTTCATTAGTCTTCCTCACCGATAGGGGTCAGTGACATGGACCTCAGCATTTTCATTGGTGGCCCGAGGTCCTCAAATATAAAGTAAGGATTTTCAATAATATTTCAATTTAACCTTTTCTACCTCCATGTTCAAACTTTCCTATCACAAAACTACGAATTCTGTCAATATAAAAAGAATTTTTTTTTTTTTTTGCTTTAACTTACATATTTTTCTTTTTCATTTTTATTCTACATTACTTTTAATGACATGCTTTGAGAAGAGGGTGGCACAGTGGTGCAGAAAGTAGTGTGCATGCCTCACAGCAAGAAAAAAAGTTGCTGATTCAAACCCTGTGGTGATGAGGCCCTTTCTATATTGAATTTGCATGTTCTCCCTGTCCATGTGTGGGTTCCCTTCGGGCACTTCAGCTTCCACCTACACGCCAATAAACATGCTTGTGAGGTTAACTTGTGACTCCAAATTGCCCTTAGGTTTGGATGAGAGTGTCAATGGCCGACTGTCTCTAGGCTGGGATAGGCTCCAGCCCCCTGTGACTCTAAAACAGATAAGCAATATAGATGATGGATGAATAGATGAATAGAACTGAACTGTATTTTCAAACAAGACACAGGGTTAGAAAAAAATGTTTAGCTTCAATAAAATTGTAACATACTGTAACAAAAAGTTAAGCTTTCAAAACAAAGTAGAGTTGGACCTGGTTTAATTGTGGCTCGGGTGGTTGTGAAGAGGTAATTTTGGCTCGGGCCACACAATCTCATATCTCTTAATATCATAATGAGGTCCAATATTCTCTCTATTACAAAGAGAGCACTCCTTCCATTTGTCACTTCTATCTTTGTATGAAAGATGTGTTTACATTCACAGATTTCTTTCTGTGTTAACTGTTAAAATGTGTTTTTCTATAACTGTAATGATGCAAGTGAGTAACACGTCAGCATTATAAGACTAAACAGGGAGCTTACATTGATTTATTTTATTAATTTTATTCGATGAGTGTTTTGATTTTTTTTTTGTTCTTTTTTTATCTTTTCACTAGATGGTGGTTTATATAAATTTGAGCTTATGTACATGCTATAATTGAGTAACTTATTACCTGGTCTATAAAAGTTTTGACGTATCGCTCAGCCCTTGAATTGTATTCATTTTAGAAAGAACGTTTCCTACAGACAAATTGCTTTCCATTAAGTATTGTTGGCTCGGGGTAAGTGTTTGCTAAATAACAGAAAAGGTTTAGTGACCACAGACTGTAGTGACAGATTGTCTCGTGTCCTGACTGTACCTGACAGACAAAACCCGGGACTTATAAAATCCTTTCCATCGACCCGGAAGTGATTTCTCTTGGTTATGAACGAGCGGCAGGTTTTCATTTCAATCACTGAAGCGAAGTCTTTAGACAACAATTAAAACAGAGAGTCTGTAAGAGAACGGATTAGATCCAAAGAGAAATGTTTTACCATGTAAGTAGAAGTGTCGATCTGCGTCCGTGGTGTCGCTCATTGCGGGGGGCGAGTGTTTTGTTTACTCGTGTGTGCCGCTTTACTTCAGTATGGTTAGCATTGCTAATGTAGCTGAGTTAAAGCCACTCTTTCCTGGCTGACTTGTTGTTTTACATACAAATCTTAAGCCAAACCTGTATTTGAGTTCACCGCTTTGAGGAAACAAACGCATGATCAGCCTCAGTGTGACTCCAAAGGGTACAGATGTTTTCTTTCTCTAATTTTGTGTTTACATTCACAGATTTCTTTGGAGCACGAAATCTTACTTCACCCGAGGTATTTCGGTCCGAATCTGCTTAACACCGTGAAGCAGAAGCTTTTCACTGAGGTGGAAGGTACCTGTACCGGCAAGTGAGTGTTCAAGAGATTAAATACCATCATTCTTACAATCACAGTGAGGTCTCACATGTGGTTAGTTGGACAAATCAGATGACAATTCTTTTAAATCAGCAAATAGAGAAAGAATAAAGGAAATGTTTTGACAATTTGCAGAAGAAATACACAAAAGTAAGGCTGGGGTTTTAAGATACCTTTAAAAATCTAGGAAGAATTTAAGGTCGTTGCAAATGGTGTATTTTGCTTCTTATGAAAGAGATGCTTGCTTAAAGTCATTTCAATTGAGGATGAAACCACAGCCAGCTGCTGATATAGATGCTATAATGAAGTGATGCATAGAAAATCCCTTAAGACTCCATATTTGGTGAAATATACATTTAAGATTGTTTTTTATTCAAAAAAATGTGCCACAAGCAGTCTACTCCCAAACATGAGAACAATCAACACTCAAGTTGAAAATATTTCATATTGATGTCAGAAAGGGACATGCTACCTCCCCTAACTGGGAGACACTCCCTGAGCCTAGGGATGCTCAATACGATCAGTATGGTAAAAGTATCGACAGATAATAGCTAAGTAAGGGTGTTGGCATATTAAAAAAATTCTACTGATATTTACATTTGGTTTTTTGGCAGTACTTATTTGGCATATACTGTATATTCTATGTAGTGGCTGTAATATTGGCAGAATGAACAAATGTGCTATAATGGATTGGGTTATCTTCATCAAATGTCCATTTTTATAGAGTAACAGTATCAGTAATACAGAATATATATATACATATATATATATATATATATATATATATATATATATATATATATATATATATATATATATATACACACACACATCTGTTTCTAACACAAATAGGCTGTCACCATAAAAAGAATATGTCAGTTTCAATTACAATTCCTGTCTTCAACAATTGTGAAAACTGAATAATCAAGACTAAATGATTACTGTTCTACATGACAGGTTACACTTGTTTTATATTATTTTATGTATTTGAATTTTCACTATTTACATTAATTGCTTGTTCTTAGATGTTCATAATGATGATGTTAAGAGAAAGATCTAAATATCTATCAAAATAAGTGTGATTAAAGGTTTTTGCCATAATCAAGCAACACTACAGTATCCATATCAGTATCAGCAATAATTAGCTCAGAAATAGCAGATGTCTGCAAAAATCCTTCGTCATGCATCCCTACCCGGAAAGGTAGTTTTCCAGTGGATTTCATTGGAAGGAACATGTCAAGGCATATCTGTGTGGCCACTGTGAACAAGGTGGTGTCAGCAGACACAGCTCATGAGAATATACTCTAAAACACTGCGCTTTGTGCAGAGCTGAAACAGAGGGGCTTATAGGCATGGCAGATTCACCACTGAGCGTATTTTAAGGAGAGAGACTTTAAGAATGTGTCTTCTGGAACTGTCATAAACTTGTTGAAAATTAGTCAATTGTGCGACCTTATTTGCATGTGTGCACAGCGGTACAGGCATTAAATGCTTCATAAATACGTCCAGGTATAGTCGACATCCCAAGTCTTTGGTATTATTATTTTTGGGGAAAAATATTGGCGGGCGTTACTTTTGGATTCCAGTAATTAAATACAATTGTAAACTAATAAGCTGAATATACACCCAAACATGTTTCCCCAACATGTTTAAAAAGCACATTTTATGAAACTATGCTCTGGTATGTCAGTCTTTTATTTTTTAACTTACTATCTAAAATATACCAGACATATTATTAGAAACAAATCCTGTAATTTTGAATGGTTGCAATTAAAAATAGAATTCAGCAATATTTTATTGATTTTTTTTTTTTTGTTTAGTATACTGTAAAAAATGTTTTAAAAGTTTGATCAAAGTTTGCTTACAAATATGACTTGGGAGCTTGCAATAAAGATACATGTTACATATATGGAATAAGTTCATTTGTCAGTTGGTGTTCATCACATTTTAAATACACTTTTCTAAAACTGTACTATACTTTAGTAGTTTTTTGTTCTTTAGGGCTACATAACATTTGCTGGTTGTTAAGAAATCTGTTTAAAATTTCAGTTCAGCTGGTGTTCAGTACTTGCCCATTGTCATCATTTTGTTATAATTATTTTATGTCTGATTTTCAAAAAGCTTTTGCAATTGTATTTATTCAACTGCTGTTAGTTTTCCTCTTTCAAATCTCACTTGAACGTCTCTTGCAAAGTGCAATGCTGCTAGTCTTGTAAAGACTAAACATAAACATGTTTTTTGCTAATTCTTGCCTCCTCTTTAGGTATGGCTTTGTGATTGCAGTCACCACCATTGACAACATTGGAGCAGGTGTAATCCAGCCGGGGAGAGGGTTTGTCCTCTATCCAGTCAAGTACAAGGCCATTGTTTTCCGCCCATTCAAAGGAGAGGTGGTGGATGCCGTGGTTACTCAGGTCAACAAGGTGAGAGGCAGTACAGTATAATCCTCACATTTTGCCATACTTTGCCCTCTGAATAATACCACTGCACATTACTTTGTCACTTAGTTATATTTTCTAAATGGCCATTGTCTTTGTTAAAGTGTTTTCTTTATGGCAACACATTACATTTGTTCCCTTGTGAAATATAAAGTCAATAAAAAAGAGCAGACCTGCCTGCTATTTTATGGGTGAGTTATGCCAATTAAGTCTAATGAAATGTTCAACCCATCTGAAAGATACAGTACACATATGTAAAAAAAATAAAGTTGACAACTTATACATCTAAATTAATTACAGGTCTAGTATTTGTCCATAATATCTATCTATCTACATACTGAAGTACCTAATTTTATAGTTGTAAGAGGGCGTCTTATTGTGTTGACTGCAGTGACTGAGCTGCCATGACCAGGATGGTATGTGTGCTGTTGCTGTGGAAACAATTAATGCTATTTCAGAGACTGCTTCAAGAGGAGGCAGGTGCTCCTACTCAGTTGTGGCTTTCTGTTTCCATTTCTCATTCATGGTTTGTGTCAATTACTTGTAAAAAGTAGACATCCCCAAATCAAGCAAAGACCTGCTGTCATCTCCAGCCACCTGCACTGTTTACTTCTTTTCCAAATTGAGAACTCTATCAAATAAAAATTGTTTATTTACTAAGCAGTTGAGTAGAATTCTTATTTAATGGATACATTTCACAGAATGAGGGAGAAAGCTCTGAAAAGTAGACTTCTTGGTCTAAGACTTCTACCTCTTCTTGTGAGCTACTCTCAAAGCACCCTGGAGTACCTTGCCGCGCAAACAAGGAAGTCCACTTTGAAGAACTTTTCGCCTTTCAGGGAAATGCTGTAGCCCAGTAAATGAATCTCTGGGAGTGTTTGTATTGTGTTTGGTCTAGGGATGCACAATATAATCAATGTGATATCTGTATCGGCAGATATTTGCTTCAAGAGCTAAATATCCGTGTCTGCAGATATAAACATTTCTGCTGATTATCCCCACCAGAATTTTAGCCTTATATATTTGCATCATGATTGTGCATATTAATCTTAAATTGGAGTATAAGATTCCAAAATAAAGCAGGTTCTCTGTCAGCAGGTAAGTAAATCAATGTTTTAGCTTTTAAAAGAGCATATGAAGCTTGATTTTACTATTACTGTCAAAAAAGAATTTGACATATGACGTAGGTGTAATCTAAAAATAAGTACTTTCAGTAATCTCTGTATATTGGTATCAATATAAGTATTGGCAAAATGTTGTTTTAAATATCAGCAAACAGGCATCAGATATGAGCAAAATAATCAAATATTGGACATCCCTAGTTCGGGCCTAAATTTAAAACAAGAAGTAAACGGTGAAGGTGAACACAGGTTTCAGCAGGCCAGCTTCTACACAGCATTTCTTACTGTTACTGTTGAGAACCCATTTTGACAACCTGTACATTTAAATGTTATAACAGTCATTCAGTTTTCCTTGAGGACTGTAAAACTCAATTTTTTTTTACATGCTGAAACGCTGAGACTCTGTTGTGAGACTTCGTGGTGCCTAATGCAAAGTATATTATTTCATTGTCTGCCTCTTGCAGGTTGGATTGTTCACAGAAATTGGTCCCATGTCTTGCTTCATCTCTCGCCATGTGAGTCTGCTTCAGTTGTTCATTGAATTAGTCGACTTGGATAGGCTCAGTGTTTTAGGATACTCTAATCTAATGAGAATCTTTTTTGTTTTGCAGTCCATCCCTTCAGAAATGGAGTTTGACCCCAACTCTAATCCTCCCTGTTACAAGACAGTTGATGAAGTAAGAATACTGACTATTTCTTAAATTACTAGCAGCAGATTTATCAAAAATTGGTTTAGTGATAAAAATGTTATGTCTCTGAAGGGATTCCTTTGTTTAAAGCAAAGAATTGAAGAAGAAGAGAAGATGCTTACCACTGGTCTGCTTTGCTTTTGCCTTTTTATTTAAGTCCTGACTCTAAGGATGATTTCTCCCCTTCTTTTCAAGGACATTGTCATCCAGCAAGATGATGAGATCCGGTTAAAGATTGTGGGTACAAGAGTGGACAAGAATGATATTGTAAGTGCCTTTTTTTTGCCTTGTTTTGTTAATGGACATAAAAAGTGTCAAATTGGTGAATAAAAATTATGTTTTTTAATTTTTTTCTTAGTTTGCTATTGGATCACTCATGGATGATTATCTTGGTAAGTACTGTTCAGAATATTTTCATACAGGTCTAAAAATCTAAATCTAAAAAAAATATTCTATTAAACTTGCCTTTTGTACTTTATTTTCAGGTCTTGTGAGCTGATCGCCAGAGAAGGATCACATTTCTCATGGAACTTTTTTTTTATCTAGTATCTGGGTTAATTTCTTGTTGATATTCTTGCTGTTTAACTGTTATTGGCTGGTGGGGATGCAAGGCAAGGCAATTCCAATAATTTGATCATTTTATTAATATGCCATGCAGCCAGTATTTGTATGGCTTTACTGGAGCGGGCATGAAAGATAAGAAAAATTGATAGCAACATGGTACATAACTTAAAATGAGTCCTCAGTGGCACACAACAATCTATTTTCTACCTATAAACATGTATGAAAGCATCTTAAATTTCCTAAATTGTTATACTGGTCGGCATGTGTTATCACAAACAGCCAAATTCATCACAAACACTTAACTGCCCGTTTGGCCTGCCAGCCCCTTCTTTCCATCCTTTGTCTGACTTTGCTTGCTTCACTTATGTTTCTGACACTAATTGACTGTCACCATGACAGGAACATGTATATTTTGCTTAAGTGGAGGCTTTGGGATCATGATTAAAAAATATTGATATCAGAATCAGCAATAATCAGTTTGGAAATATTGATATATCTGATATCAACAAAATCCCAATATTGTACATCCTTAATTGTCAGAATTGCATGTGTAGAAACAACTGCTTTTTCAATAAGCATTTTTCCCACAGAATCTTGACTTATTATCCCTTCATACCTATGCTATATGCTCATGATAATTATTCAAAAAGTGGCCAAACTTAATGCATTATCATCAAAAATGTGGTGTTTCCTCAGTAATCAGGTAAATAATTCAATTTCTTGAGTAAACCACCAGTATGTAAGATTTATCACAGGAAAACTGTGAAAAAATAATATGTATCCATGCCTCTTGGGAGTCCTGTACAAACCAACTTGTATGCTGTCCAAATTATTTCCATACAAACCACACATTGTTTTGTTTTTTTTTTTCTAGCTGAGCCATAATAAAACATTTTATTTGTTCTTATAACCTTGTGCTTCTTCTGTTTTACATCTTGCTAAAGCGCACTGGATGTGCTTAAAACATGCATGTTGTCTTCATTACATTTTCATAAAACTTAAATAATTCAGAAGATTTCAGGGGTGCCACGGCCGCACAAATGTCGGCCAAACCAGAGGACGACGTGAACGCGGACATTTGACGGGCGCGCACGTAATGTGGCCGTAAATACGTCAGAGGAGCGCGCCCACGTTCTTTCTTTCTCTCGTCCTGAAGATGGCGGCAGGGGTGAGTAAGATGGAGAGCTGACTGGTGGGGGAGCTTTCATTCAGCTTTAATGGCACAATCCATTAAAAATCAGAGCCATCTTGACTGCCTTTGAGTGTGTTTATGCATAAATGGTATCCACTCAGTATGTCGCGGCCTCTCTTGGCTTTATTTACGGATAATTTCAGTCAGCATCAAATCTGTGGGTAGCTATCGCTTTCATGACGTTGCATTCAGACAGCGACGCTGCCGTCCTGGCCCTGTCTCATGCCACGTTACGCTGCCTTTTCTAAGCTTACAGATTTTACGGGTGCATTGTTACATACGCGGTTTTACCTTATGTGTAGTAGTATTTCTATAATAAAAGAGGACCTGTGTTTCAACAGAAGTATCAGGCTGTACTACCGGTACCTAGAGCTAGCATTAGCTGCCGAGTTGAGAGCCACGTGAATATTCGAATGTTTTTCACTCGAAGTTTGCCATCAAGCCAGGTTTCGCTAAAATGGCCGACAGTGTAATCAGAACTCCCCGTTTACAGCCCGCACCATACTTTCCGTTTTATCGTGATGGGCAGCATCCTGCGGGGTGTAGCAGCATCACTCTCTGGTCAGGGCGCTTTTGGACCAGGTTAGTCTTCATTGAATTTTTGACTGTTGCTGCTCATACACGAACAATGACCCCTAATGGTAGTGAAACGGAAATGTAAGACTAGAAAATATTTTTAAGATTTCCTGATGTGTTTCAGGACAGTCCTAGCCTGAAGAAAAGTTGTCAGTCTACATGCATGATGGTGACATTTAGACCTGTACATTTTTAACATGCTGCAGTTTTTATTATTCTTTTGGTCGTTAAATAATTGCAATGTGCTTCCTTTTCCTCAGACTCTGTACACATACCCAGAGAACTGGCGGGCCTTCAAGGCCCAGATAGCAGCCCAGTACAGTGGTGCTCGCCTCAAAGTGGCCAGCAGCTCCCCTGCCTTCACCTTCGGGCAGACGAACCGTACTCCAGCCTTCCTCAACAACTTCCCTCTGGGCAAGGTCAGTGCAGATGGTTTAATTGTTTGAATGGGATTGCTGTAGTCATTCTTTGCTTAAAGGGCCTTTAAGCACCTTAAATAATTAAGAGTACTTAAGCAGATGCGATTTGACCAGTTTGATAATGGTATGTTGTGTAACACATCCTACTCTGCACGTAAACATTTGATTTTCTGATTGAATGTCCTGTTCATTAATTCTGTTTTTTGTAGGTACCTGCTTACCAGGGAGATGACGGCTTCTGTCTGTTTGAGAGTAATGCCATTGCTCACTACCGTAAGTAATAAGTCCAATATGTTGCACTATTTATTTTTAATCTTTATTTTAAAGGTTATTTTTTTGGGCATTTTGTGCCTTTATTGACAGGAGAGAGACAGTGGATAGGCTTGTTTAGGTGGAAAGAGACTCTGTAAACTGGCCCCAGGCTGGATTCAGACCTGGGCCAGCAGAATCATGTATACGAGTCGTGTCTGGCTGCTTACCACTCCCCCAAATCAGCACCCCTAAATTTGTTTTTTTCAAACACTTAGCCACAGGCTCTGGTCATACAATGCATAAACATTAATTTAACATACATTCAGATACTAAGCTGACTGTCTGTGCCCATAATGCATTAACAGTGCATATCCAGCTATGATCTTCAGTCAGAATTCACTTGTGTTAATAAAACCTGGGACATCATAGCTGTGTCATTCAGTGTTGCTCACCAAGCTCTTGAGGGTGCCTCAACAGCTGGAAAGACATAACGGCACACCTCACTCATGAAAAGTTTGGAAACTGTAGAGACATTTTAGACATTTAGAGACTCTTGTTTCCTATTTTCATCTGTTTTTATGGACAGTGTGAGTTACAGTTATGTACTAAAAGACCAAGTGTAAGGATAAAAGAAAAAATAGGAAAGGACGGCTTTGTTTACCGTTGAAAATGCCACAGAACCGCAGAGCAAGCGACGAGAGGCTATGGGTGTGTCGTAAGTCAAGGCTGGTGGGACACAGTTGTTGCTGTCAAATCCACTGAATTTTGACTGGCTGAAGGGTGCCTTTGGAGACAGCTGGTAGGACTACCACAGGTTATTTCCATGGATGGGGAGCGTTGAATGCATTAAGTCTGTGGGTCTAAATCTATCTGGATGAAAGCAACCCAACCTACCTTTGGTATTTGACCTCAAACTGTACTCTGAATGCACTGGAAGATTTAACAGGAAGCCTTTAGGACTATCACTTGGTATCTGAATGCCCAAAACTGACATTAATGCACTGTATTGACCTTTAACCTGAGTCTTATTATGCAGTTGGTGCTCCCCCTTTGATCGTTGAAGATTCAAAGAGTTATAGACTGTTATTAAACAGTTTGGTTGTTTTTACCACGGCCTGTTCATAAAAGAAATGGTATAAAATGTTTTGATTCTGTTTATTTACAAAACTAGCAACTTGCCACAGCTGCAAGGTGCTGGGAAAGGGCCAAAAAAAAATGCACCTTGAAAGGTCTTGGCAGTGGTAGAATTTGAACTTTTTTTGACTAAGAGATACGAGCCTTTACATTTAAATACATTATGAAGTGACTTTGTGACTTTTACTCAAGGTGTCAGTAAATTAAGTCTGTGCACTAAATGTGTGTTCACACCGAATGCGACTTAACAACCGAGATCATGTCGCCCACCCAAGTTGCGTCGTCTGTCCATAAAATAGCTCATTTTGTTACTGTCACATCGCTCAGAGATGTCAAACTCACTCGAGTCTCATCACGATCATATCATAGATATTTTATGTGCAAGTTTAGCTGACATTATTCCAACTATCTTTTTCACTCAATTACCAGCAGCTGCTGGCCCTGCAGCAGCATCATCTGTCAGCTGCATCACGAGTAGGAAGTTCTGCGGTCCCGTCTTGGTGGAACTAATGTACTCACTCACACGGACATGGATTTTCACTCTTGAGCTGGAACAAAAACAGTTCTGTCACAGGTGTCGTCACACACCCACACAACGCTGATTGGATGTCGCTGCACAGCTGCACACGATGTTGCCTGAACAGTCTAAATTTTTCAACATTGGCAACTGAGCAAAGCAACCTGGTAGCATGACCAGGTCACCCAGATCGCATCCATCGCATCACATAAGGGATGGCCCCGCCCCATCGTGGCTGAACATTAACTTTGCATAGAGAGTGGTCGCATTCAGTGTGAACACCTTAACAGGAACAGTGTATCAGTCTTCATGCCTTCATTGGGTTTACCTGAAAGACAATTTATTGCACCAATTGTCTTGCATTTGCATTTTCATTCAGGCTTTATAACCTGCCTGCACTGGTAACAACCTTTCAGACATGTGTGAAGGATGAAAATATACTGTAAGTGCAATGACATCAAAATCTGTAAAGCGCCTCAATAGACTTTTCTTTTTTTCCCCTGTTTGTTGCAGTGAGCAATGAAGCCCTGCGTGGTGCTAACCCTCAGGCAGCAGCACAGGTGCTTCAGTGGGTGAGCTTTGCTGACTCAGAGATCATCCCTCCAGCCAGCGCATGGGTCTTCCCCACTCTCGGAATCATGCAGTTCAACAAGCAGGTATGGCTGGAAGACTGCACCATGTATTTAAGACTTTGCATATGACTATGTAGAGGAGTTTGGATGCTGTGTAATCCTGCATAGTAATTTTTCTGTCTTGGTTTTTCCCAGGCCACAGAGCAGGCAAAAGAAGATGTGAAGAAGGTCCTCAGTGTGCTCAACCAGCACCTGAACACTCGCACCTTTCTGGTGGGAGAGAGGGTCAGCCTTGCCGACATCACTGTGGCCTGCTCAATGCTCTGGCTTTACAAACAGGTAAGACTTGCACAAATGTAATTTCAGATTTTCTTATTGAAACAGTTGTTTTTGAATAAGCAGAGACGCTCTTTTGAAGGACACATTTCTTTAACCTTTAGGTCCTTGAGCCTTCATTCCGTCAGCCTTACACCAATGTGACTCGCTGGTTTGTTACCTGTGTCAACCAGCCACAGTTCAAGGCTGTTCTGGGAGAGGTCAAGCTCTGTGAAAAGATGGCCCAGTTTGACGGTGAGTTTCACTAACTGATCATGCAGCTGACTGAAGGAAGATGCATTGCTACATGGAAGACCTATGCTATATATATATATATATATATATATATATATATATATATATATATATATATATATATATATATATATATATGTATATGTAGTTTTTTTGTGGAACTGGTTAGTCATTATTAATTTCTAAGTAATTTAAGCTTCAGGGGGACAAACCATGTGTTTAGATCAGTCTGTCGTCTCTGTGTGAGTGGGTGGTCCCCTGTCATTGGGCAAGGCAGTGTCCAATTATGGCACAAGTTCTTAATCTGACGGGGGCAGAGAACCTTCAAACCATATTCATCCCAGTCATCTCTATTAAGTGAGTAAACGACTGGTTCATGCTATGGACACATGTGTCACACTATTGTTATCATAAAATAACTTATGAGATGTTTTGTGGAGAAAAAAGTGCAAAATTATATTGCAGCACATTCCAGATTTTTTTTGAATAAGATGTATGATGTTCGAATTGGTCGTACTTTCTTACTTCCTAGGGGGAAATTCAGTTAATGGATACTTTCATGATACATCTTTGCAGACGCTTCTTTAATCCAAGCCTCCGTTAAAGATCCCATGTCCTGCAAAATCAATGTTCTTTGCTTTGAACATTGTTAGACAGGGCTCTGGTAGCAGAAGAACATGACAACTTCTACTAAACTCCTAGTCCACAGAGAAATGTGCAATGCCTCTTAAAAAATGCCCCGTAAAATGTTACATTTTGTACTTCCTGAGGTTTACTGTGTAATAGCTATTCAGGCTCCACCCACATGTTACTGCTGGTCACAGGCAAATGCCTTGACTGTTTTGAGAGTCTGCTCAGTGGCCTGTAACCCCTCCTCCTCCCTCCCATCACAAATTATTTGGGCAGCCAATCAGTACAGAGTTCATTGTCATAGCCTCCCATAGCCTTCCTGCCCCCTCAGATCTGAGCGTTTCCAAAGGAGAGGAAAAAAAGAGATGCAGCTGATCCTCAACAGAGACGAAACGTTTCTTTTTTTTTTCCCACTGAATTTTAATGGACTCCTTACACAGACACGCCCAAGACATGATGTAACCAGTCCATGGGACCTTTAAACCTCGTTTAAAGCTTGCCCTGCCCTGCTCAAACCAGTGTTAATGCTTTCACCTGAAAAGGAAGGTTAATATGAAAAGTTTGTTTGATAAATAGTAGTGGTTGTGGTGAAGGGTGATTGTGAAAATATTCATTGAGCTCAGCCTGTGTTGGCTTACTTTGGAGCTCCAGAGTTGTCATTTTTTCAGTTTTCCCTTTGATACTTATAATGCGCAGATGTTAAACAACAGCATCAGGCCCTTGCTCAGGCCTTTTTTCAACAAATAAAGCCTGTTTGAGACGCGGGGAGAGAGATGATGAACTGGGTGGTTTTGGGGTTTGAGGTTCAGGAGGATTTTAGAGGAAAGATGGAGGATATAAGATGCAGTCTGTTTTGAATCGGAAGTGTTGACCTCTTAATATAATGACCAGTTAAATAAAGCAGCCACCTACAATGCAATGAGTCAGGACAGACTTTCAATACCAGCATTTGCAGTAATATATCTCAACTCTTTTTATACTGGTTTATTGATTGCACTGGTATGTAGGACGCAGCGAGTTGAACAGATAAATAAAAGGCTTAAAAAGTGCATCTCGTACAAGTTTTTATGGTTTTTAAACTGTGCTCATTTTACAAATTAAAATTTGCTGGTGAATATAGTTAGCATGGCACAATAAATGGATTGCACAATAGGATTGAATTGCATTTGACAAACCTTAAATTAAAGGGACAAGTTTCCTTGCAAACATCAAATGGTTTGTAATATTCCACAAACAATCTCCAAAGTCTGGGCCAGATTGTGGTTTAGGGTAGTGCAGACCCGAAGTGAAATAGTGGAACATTTAACTGAAAACAGGTTTTCCCATTGTTTGACTCTGTTTGTACAGCCAAGAAGTTTGCTGAGATGCAGCCCAAGAAAGAGGCCCCTGCTAAGAAAGAGAAGGGAGGAAAAGAGGCAGCCAAGCCCCAGGAGAAAAAGGAAAAGAAGAAGGAAGAGAAGAAGCCCTGCCCCTGAAGAGGATGAGATGGACGACTGTGATGCTGCTCTGGCTGCAGAGCCCAAAGCCAAGGACCCTTTCGCACACCTGCCAAAGAGGTAAGGGATCTCGATGTTCTGTCTGAATTCATTTTAGTAAAAACACATTTAACTGACACCAAAGAAACTGAAAAAGCTATAAAATATGCATTTAAGTTTGATTTGCTGAATACTTAAACCACCAGGATAAATTACAGCTATGACTGAAATCACAGTGTGCAAGATGTTTTAAGTAGATTAGAAATGAAGCAGTGGGGAGCTGATGGTTATGTGGGCACACTTGATGTATTGATGCTCTTGCCTGGTGCGGGTGGCCTGGGCTTCCTGCCTGTGGCCTGTTCCCTGTGTTTTCTCTCCTGCTCACTTGCCCCTTCCTGACTCCACCCACTTTCTCTCCACTATCAATAAAAAGCCAAAAAGTAACTTAAGAAATTAAGCTGGAATCTCTGCTGTAGGACCCTCTTGTGTATCCTCTGCATGTGCTTAAATCAAACCCACTCAGCAATAAGCTGCCTCAGCTGCCTGAAAATGCTGTAACATGACAGCTGGGGCCTGTCAGTTCTACATATATGAGCCACCATAGTCAGAATCACATTCATGTCATGAAAGGCAGTTTAATGCTGAAAAGTATGCTCTATACCAGCATTTGGCATGTACGCCTGGTACTAAATATGCCCCTTATCCTGGCATTGCTCCTTCTACATAAAGGCCATGTAGCAATATAAGGGAGGGGAATAAGATGGTCCAGTTACTGCTCTGCAGTCCCATCAGCTGCTGCAACAGTCCAAGGCTATGTCCACAGGTAGGCGGGTACTTTTGATAACGCAGCTTTTAATGTTTTGGCCCTCTGTCTACATGCAAACTGAATCTTGGGTCGCTGAAAAAGCAGGTTTGGGAAACCTCCTGCCTCCTGGTAAAGATTGTTAAACTCTGTTCAGGATGTCTCTGTGTTGACAGGAAAAAGGAGTCACTCTGCTCCTGTTTCTTCTTCGTGATTTTATGTTACAGGACATTATCACTCCTGTTTCCGTTCCACTGTCAACTGTTTACCCAAGAGTTGTGCTGCAGCAGAAAATGTTCAACTTTTGCTGACTTCAGTGTTTTAACCTGGACTATTTACATCATTACGCATACATTCACCACGATGCTGCTTTAAACGCGCAAACAACACAAACACCTCTGGCGTTTGGGTGAGGCCCAGTGATGCCGTCACTGTGTTTCGACTCGTAGCTGCCTGTGTCCTGGGTTGCTGTAGTTGAAACTGACAACAGTACCCATGAAGATTTTTATTTTTTTTAACACAACAGGATCCGTACCCATGAAGATTTTTTTTTTTTTTTTACAACAGGATCTGATCAAGCTTATTCCACATGTTGTGGATTGAAATCCAAACTAAAACAGTTTGCTCAAAGCATCGACAACATAGTCTCAATTTAAATCATAACACCACTTAGATGTGTGGCTGGAATATGTTTTAAACGGCCACTTTTGCATAGAAATTGCAAAAATGTTGGTCACAGACTTCGCTACATGCTTATAATGACTGTTTATCACTGCATTTTTGCGTCCACAAAGATATTTGTTTTTTTTAACTTTTTGTATTTCACTGGGTTTTTATTTATTTTTAATGGAGGAAAACTTCCATTTTTACAATTACCTGCCTACTTGTGGACATAACCCAAGGGACAGATACATCTATCCAAGTGTGAAATGATGGTATATTCTCGTAGAGGAAGCAAGTTTGTACAGTCTATGCAAACAAAACATGGTATTTACATGATCTCGGTTTAGAAGCACAATTTTACGGCAGTGGCATTTCTGAATGGTGGAGCACATTATCATGGAATTGTTCACTGCCTCCAAGAAGCAGGAGTTCAGTGAGTTATTTGTCCCTAGTGAAAATTTGGTTGTGGCAAATACAATATCAACACTGACTGTGTTGAATTTAAATAAACACATCAACATCACGTAATACTTGGACTAGAAAGCACTTTATCCATAGACATACAGTGGTAAATTTTTGTCCCATCTTATGGGAAACAATTTTTTTTCTATTTTTCTCCAAAATGAAAGCCTGAAATTGGAGAATGCATGATTATACTGTGTAATGACTGGGATTTAAAAATTGTGGTTATAGTGGGACTCAATGGGACATTTGTGCTGTTTACCTGAAAGGACAGTAAGTTGCGAAGCTGACGCTGCAAAAAAAGAACAATGCATGAAAATAAATTTTATCACTTATCTTATGCATATTTAAGCCTGATCTTTTTTTTTTTTTTTTTTTTTTAATCCCCAGCCCCTCAACATTTATTAGATGGAAAATAACTCATTTTATGTGTTTTTTTGTTTTTCATAAAAACGGTGACATCATGTAATCAAATGAGCATTTCAAGAGTTAAAATAAAAGAAATAGGACTAAAATTAATTGAATGATTTGAGCAAAAAAGAAGCAAAAATATAAAATATTTTTATAGCAGTTTTTGAAAGAACATTTTTGTCCTCTGGTGACCTGAAAGGGTTGTAAATCAGGAATCTGACACTGCAAAAAAAATGCATGAAAATCAATTTAATCACTAATCTTATGTATATTTAAGCCTGATCTTAAAAAAAAAAAAAAAACCCAGCCCTCCAACATTTATTATGTTGAAAATATAATAAATGTTTTTTCCATAAAGACAGTGACATCATGTAATCAAATTGGCATTTAAAGGGTTAAAATAATAGAAATAATTTAATATTTAGTATTTTTGATTAGGACTGAAGTTGAGAATGATCGAGCAAAAAAAGTACAAGGAATATTAATGTTTTGTTTTTATAGCAGATTTTGGGAGAGGACATTTTGTCCCCTGATGACCTCAAAGGGTTGTAAATTTGGCCCCAGTTAACCTTTGACCTCTGAAAAACTAAAACTTTGAATTTTAAGACTTTTCATGAAAAACACCTTCCTACAAAAAAATCGTTCCATATTGAGTAACACAACCAAAATTATTGTCTGAAAGGACAAAAATGTCCCAGTTTACCCCTGAGGGTTAACAGTACTGCAACATGATACTGTCTAAGGATTCCAGCTGTAAAAATTGTCTGGGGGTGTAGATGCCTTACTTGAGGAATTAGCAGGGGTATTTCTGATGGTAAAGTGATCCAGATTTGTTGGTTGGGTGGTAACTGGCTACACATTGATCATAAATCCCCTCCCTTTTTAGAAACAGGTTGTCCCCCGTCATTGGGCAAGGCAGTGTCCAACCATGGCACGCAGTCTTAATCTGACGGGGGCAGAAAAACTTGAGTCCATATTCATCCCAGTCATCTCTTTGTTAGTGAGGAAAAGGCTGGTTCATGCTATGGAAACAAAGCAGAAAAGAATCATGTAGAATGATGTAGCTCTTGAAATGTGAGCGTGGTGCTTTAATTAAACACATAGCTCATCTGAATGCTCACAAATTTATCCTTTTAAAGATTGGTGTTAAGCAAGCGACTAACATTCCTCTGTGATTTTCAATAAGCAAAACAAGCGATGTGCCAATTACGTTAAAGGTCATCCAAGCATGGATTTGTCAAGTCATGTCTTTACGACACCAGCCTCTTTCTTTCATTCTCCACACCCGTGATGTGAACCCCAGCAGCCTTAAGTGACCTGATTTGCCTTTTTTTTTCTCCGTATTAGCACATTTGTCATGGATGAATTCAAGAGGAAGTATTCCAATGAAGACACACTGACAGTAGCCATTCCCCACTTCTGGGAGCACTTTGACCGTGAGGGGTACTCCATCTGGTACGGAGTGTACAAGTACCCCGAGGAACTCACCCTTACCTTCAAGAGCTGCAACCTCATCACAGGTGAGACCTCACAGATGGCTTTTCTGCAGAGCTGCTTGATCTCAGGTGCACGAACATAAGGAAGTGCTTTGGACCTTACTGAAAGAGCTATACCAAAGATGGGAGGGGGAGTTGAGGATATGACTTGACCCACCACCACCACCATTCTGTTAGTAGTTTCCTGGTTCATATGTTTAAAAATGTTCTAATTGACCAAATACACACCAGATTGGTGAACTTTTTCAGTGTCCTTAGTAGACTCAGAATGAGATGTAAATTTCATGTAAACAAAATTGGATCACTCATCAGACTGCTTCAAGGCAAATTCACACCTAGATTTTGGGAGTTGTCCTGACAGGAGTGGGTGTGCCCACTTTGGCTCAGTTCATTTTGATATATGAACACAACAGACGAACTCTGTTTAAGGACAGTCTTTTTTTTTTTTTTTTTTTTTTTCTCCTCTCTCGTGTATTTGAAGTTACTCAGAGTTTGTGGTCTGAAGTCACCCTTTCTACACTTAATGGGGAGAACTTTCAATTTAATTTGTTCAAAATGTGGAAATAGTGCAAGTTTCCCTGCATTTTTTAAAAGGTCAAAGCAAAAAAACAAAAAACAAACATCTCTTCTAGGAATGACATTTGTTGCTTCAGTGTCAAACCGTATCATGCAATTTGTATTATGAGAAATTGAAACATCTAGGTAGATGAAATGGCTCCCTATTTTGACTCAGCACTTTACATGACCGGCTGCAGTTTGTTCTCTCATCAGTCTTATTACTCCTGTCATGTACTTTAAATCAACAGAAACAACCTCTCAGAAGTGTTTTTCTTAACCATATCTGTCTTTGAAATGCATTAAAATCCAGATTCTAAGTTGCACCTGGATACTAGCCTTAAAGTTTTAATATAAAATGCCTCAGCACGGTTAATTCAGTTGAGATCATGTACAGAGATGAAAAGCAGGGTTATGTATAGCCTTGGCTAATGGAGTTATGAAAGCCCCAGCAGCTGCCACTCGTGAAGATGGGCTGCTAATCAGGGGTCGTCCTTCTTTTTTGAGAAAACAGCTGCTCCCCTGTCATTGGGCAAGGCAGTGTCTCATGATGGCACGCAGTCTTAATCTGACGGGGGCAGAGAAACATGAAACCATATTCATCCCAGTCAACTCTGTTTCAGTGGGTCAAAGGCTGGTTCATGCTGTGGTTACAAAGTTATGAAATGTTTAAATCAGGTCTGCTTGATTTTGGGAAAAATTATCACAATTATAATGCATGATTACTTGTCATTAACTTTACAGAAGTGGTCTAGGTTGTTTTTGAAGGTTTTCTAAATTTCTGCTTTAACTTTCATGCTTGAATTATGAAATCACAAAGAAATCTTTTTTTAAAATTTGTTTTACTTTCAAACAAGTAAAAAATCACTGTCATTTCTTTGTCAATGTTGCATTTTGAGGGAGTTGTGCATCTGCACACTACAGTGGACACCATGCATCAACGGTAAAAACAGTAATTTAGTGGAACTTAAAGATCCACAAACGCATGTCTTTTGACAAACTTTTATTAAGAGTAAATGAAATAAAGCTAAATCTGAAGTATATGCATTATTGCTGTTTCATCAAACTATACACTTGTGGATTACACCAAAATTTAAATTAAAAAAACACATTATGTGAATTCTGAATACGGGCCTGACACCCATTTTGCCCTTCGTCAGCTATTTTGGATTTATGATGCCATATCTCAAAACTGTAAAAACGTGCGAAGATAATATTTTTATGGAACTTAATTTAAGGGTTTTGAAATTTACAACTTGGTAGTTGGACATGGTACTGCTGCCTAAAAGGTATAAAGTTTATTCCAAATATGTGTCTACTGTAGTGGACACATGCATGAAAGAGTTAATAAAACTGTGAATCTGTTTGAGCAGTTTCTCTCTCCATGTGTCCAAAGTATCGTGTGATTTTCGCTTGCTGTTAGTGATAAAGTTTTCAGTGTATCTCAACCCTTCCTGTTGCACACAGGTATGTTCCAGCGCCTGGATAAACTCAGAAAGAATGCCTTTGGCAGCGTCATCTTGTTTGGCACCAACAACGACAGCGCTATCTCTGGCATCTGGATCTTCAGGGGTCAGGATCTGGCCTTCACTGTAAGTAGACTGACCCTGCACAGCACTGCGATTGGACACCAGTGGTTCATATAGATGCACTAAAATGATGAGACTGCAACTTAATATTGTGTGGGTAGGTGAAATGTAGTTTGGGCCACATTTCATCTGTTTCATGCATAGTCCCCTGTCACTGGGCAAGGCAGTGTCTCATGATGGCATGCAGTCTTAATCTGACAGGGGGAGAAAAACTAGAGACCATATTCATCCCAGTCATCTCTGTTACAGTGAGCAATAGGCTGGTTCATGCTGTGGGCACAAATGAAACGCCTAATGAAACTAAAGTGAGGCGATGTTTTTGGTGAAGAGGCGTTTTTAGACGTAAAATTTGCCAGCTTTTCCAGCTGATAAAAGCGGTTGTGGTTTCTCTTTGTACAGCTTTGAGTTTTATCACTAGTTTTAACAACTACTTGCATTAATGGACTCTTTGTCTTTATCCCCTCTTGTAGCTAAGTCCAGACTGGCAAATTGACTATGAGTCATACGACTGGCGCAAGCTGAATCCAGACAGCGATGAGTGCAAGACCATGGTCAAGGAGTACTTTGCCTGGGAGGGAGACTTTAAGCATGTGGGTAAAGCTTTCAACCAGGGCAAGATCTTCAAGTAAGAGGACACAGGGACCGTGAGAGGGCAAGCCCCCCTGCGCTTCTGCTCTCCAGCAAGTTAACACAGACTTTCAGCCACCACGTGCTTACTACAACAATGACTCAGAATTTGAAGACGATGTTCTGTCTCAATGGCCCCAAACAGTTTTTTTGTTGTTCGAGCTGCGAAATAAAGCATTTTCCATAATGCCATTTATGGGATTTGATGTTTGTGTCCTAAAGCTTTAAAGTACAAAAGTGCCTCCCTATATTCTGGACATTGTGTTCAGTTACACCCCCAAAAAGCCAAAGGAGATGTTGACCATGAAACATTTCTTTTGAAGAAACATAAGGCAGAACAATGAAAGTGTGTAAAAATCTTTGCGTGGGAATAAGGCCTTGCCCCATTGGTGAGATTTAAAGCTCTCATGTTAGCTGGGAAAACAGGGCTGAACTCTGACCACACCTAATGTTGATGTTGCAGGTGTGGTTGAAGATAAGCAATGAAGAATAAACCAGAGGGAGTGAGGCATTGTCATTGAGCAAATCATATTCAAGCAATTATAGAAAAGACCAGAATGTCTTCAACATTGTAGTCATTTCAGATTTAAGGTGTCCCCAAATTTCACTCCAAAAACAACCCCCTAGTTGCATTTGCCTCACAGGGAGCCTCTTCTATTGCACTCAAATTTTTAAGAGTCAAAAATAAAATGCTTTTCATACAGTGTTCCTTACATTTAATCTTTGTTCAGTGTGCTTTTTCCCCCCAGGTTTCCTCAAGATTTTTATTTTACAGAAGTCATTTATTCTAAACAGTTTAAGGTCTAAAAGTCTGTCTACCTGAGACAGGCGGTTCAATATAGATTTGAGTAAGACTCCAATCTACTCTGCGCTGCTTAACTGTCTTATGATGGCAGCAGTGTGATGCTACAGTACGGCAGTTAAAAAAAGTTTTGTCCACATGCATGTGTGGTTTTGTCGTTTCCCTCCTTTTGACAGCTTTTGGCTTTAATATTTTGTCAGATTTATATTTTACCTCTTAATTTAAAAAAAAAAAAAAAAAAAAAAACTCAACTGAGCACAACAGAGCCTGCAAACGCAAAGCCTCCCAAATTATAAGGGCTGCTAAGTTGAAATTCTGAGGATGTTTGAAATCATCACTTTTTTCCAAAATTCCCCTTAAATTTAAGAATGAAATCACTGTAAATAAGTTTTTCATGTCTTAGCCCTATATTTAGTTAGATTGAGAACTAAAACTGTCACGAAAAGGTTCAGCGTGAAATAATTCTAAACGTAAAATTTAATCCCTGTGGTGATTTTAGAAAAGTGAACTCGGCAGGTGATGCAGTACACACATTAAAACTTGTGGAAAAGTGTGATTTTTCCCTCTGAATGTGTTGAGCTCCACTGGAGCGTCAGATCTGATCAAAAGTCTTCAGTTACCAAAGCAAAAGTCGGCGTGTGAAGAGTCAACTGTGCAGCTGGAAATAAGTTTTCACACCGTTAGAAGGCGTCATACAGCAGTTTCCTATTTGTTCAACAGAGCTGCCCATCAGTGAAGTTTTCCTCATTGCTTTACAAATGGACGGATTCAATAATTAGTCTAATTATTATGGATCAACTATTAACAGCTTTTGAAAGACTGTCACACCTAGCAGCAGGATCAGCTGCATCCTCACGTAGGCAGAAGTTTCTGTCCTCTTGCTCAGAGTTGCTCTGCAGATGTTCTAAATCACTTTTTAGTTAAGACTCCAAACTAGGCCAAGATAGGAGCTCGGTTAGAGAGCACTTCATAAGAAAAAGTGTTTTTTGTTAGCCAATCGTGCAAAAAAAGGGGTCAGTTTTCTCAGTTGGGGTCCTTAAAATGTTTTGAATTTGATTTTAATAAGTTTGTGGAAACTCATGTTCTCCTAGAACAATGACCAAGAGTAAATATGATTATTTTGGGGACTCCTCTGTCCTGTTGATCTTCAGTACACTTTTTTTTTATTGGTCATAAGCAGCTTTTAATAAAAGTAAAAATTTAAATAATGATAAAATACACTATAAAAAAGGGAAAAGCACAGATTTTAGGGGTGGAAATAAAGTTAAAATCAGTTTTCTTAGTCTTATATGGTGAACGGCTCACTTGTCAATCCTCCACTTCATCCTACATGCCTCACAAATCAAAAGCGTCATGCCCTCATTGGAGGCACTCGGGGAGAAACAACAACAAAGAAGTCAAAGATGATTTCTGCTGCAGAAACAAATACTGCACAGCATGAAATATCAGGGGTGTCGTGTTTGACGTCAGTGAACACTTGTGTGGCTGTACTTTTTCCTATGAAAAGTCCACAGAAATCGATAAGTCAATTGAATCAACAGGCAGAATTGATGGAGTTGGTATCAATAAAATCTTTTCAATTCCCAGCCCTAATCTTTATTACACAGTGATCATATCTTAGAGGAGCCATTATTTTTCCATTCTTCTTCATCCTAATCGAAGTTTCCCAACTCCCCTGGCAACCCTCGCTGACCCCCAAGACATAATATATTATTACCAAATATTTTGATACATGTGGAATAAAATCAACCAAATGAAAATATAAGATAAAAAAAGAATTCAAATGTAAAAAACAATAAATAAGAAAACAAATAATACATACAAAACTGCAAATTAGATAAAAAAGGAAAATGACACAACAAACATGACAAACTTATGAAACAAAGCATAACAAAATAATGCACTCTACACAAAAATCTCAACAAAAAGTAAGAAAATACAGCAACAAAAACGCACAAGTCTGAAGAAACGGTAACAAATCTAAAAACCCAACCAATAACGTTTTACAGTTAAAGAAAACAAAACAAAAAACAGCACATCTAAATTCTGCAGCAGCTAATGGGAGAGTGTAATGAAAAAAATAATCACAACAAAATACCCCATAACAATTTTGAAGCAACAAAATGAAAAGCATGACAAATGCAATACACAGAAATTAAAATCTAAAAATCAATCTAACACTCCACTACAAATAAACAACGAATTTAAAGAACCACATCAAGAAATCAAAATCAAGAAAACTTAAAACAGTAGAATTAAAGGATATCAAGCAAAAGAAAATAAACAGCATCTAATAAAAATGCAACGTATAAAAAGCACAACAACAAATATAACACATCAAAAAATTAGATATTTTATCAAAAAAACTACAAAAATTTTTAAAATGCAAGAAATCAAATACAAATTTAAAAACAGAAAAATAGATTACACATTTAAAAGTAACGAAAAAATAAAAGCAAAAACAATGGGTTTCAGAAACAACAACAAATCGAAAAAAAACAACACATTTAAATTAATATGTCCAAATATAGGACAATACAACAACATATTAACAATACAACAGCAAAGAAAAAAAACAAATCAATAAGCACTACAACAAATGAAAAAAGCACAACCCCCACTGATACAACAACAAAGAAAGAAACAACTACAAATGAAAGAACCCAGCTACAAAAATACAAACAAACAAACAAGAAGAAACCAAATACAATAAGAAATGTAAAAAAAAAAGAAAAAAACATCTTGGTGGAGGTCATTAAACAATTAAAAAAACATTAGCTTGAAACAAAGTAGGCTTTTTTCTTCTTTTTGTTGTGTTTTCTCTTTGGTCGTTAAGTCCTGCACTCGAGGGCCACTGTAAGGAGCTGCCCTCAGAGCTCATAAATGGGAAAAGCAGCTGTTCCCTCTTCTGTCCCGGGCTGTTTCCAGTTGATGCTGCAGTGCCTCCTCTGGCCTGCAGAGGGCAGCCAAAGACCTGAGGTCTCAGAGCTGCTCCTCTGGCTGAATGGATCACTTCCAACAGGGTGAGAAAATGACTGGGCTGAGCTCTGCGGTTTGCTCAGTCTAAGACAAGAATGTTGTCTGCTTTTAACTATGGGTTTTTTGTTTTGATGTCGTTTGTGCTTCCCCGAGGGAGGACGGCTGAAAGAAATCTTTGTAGGAACTCAGATGCCCCACCAAATGTCATCCCAGGCTATTAACTAAAATATTTTCTCCAAAGTTTAATGAGCTGAATATAAAAATCCTCGGTGTTCATTCTTTTATAATCATATGGATGCTTAGACTCCTTGAAATGCTCAAAATCTAACGTTTTGTTAAAGGTTTTATAAGATTGTTGGAATGTTTAGAAAGAGCTTGATTTTGTAATTAAGTGGAAAATTAAATGAGCTGATGAGTTAAAGAGTCCCTGTGGTTAGAAAGTGAAATAATTATTTTGATGTATATTAGGAACGCATGATATTGTCATCATGATATAAGACAATAGTTAAAAAAGTGAATTATCTGCAGTCAGGTGTAAACATTCCTGATGAAAACTACGACAGATACGTAAATATCAGCACAATGAGCGCATAAATCTGTGGAGTTTAAAGCAGAATCATCAGAACCACCTCAGCTGAAGTTTACTTCTTTATCAGCTTCATTGTTAAAGTTAGGGATGCACAGATGCATCATTTTAACATCAGTATCAGCTAATATTAACCTTTTTTTTAATGGCATCCACCATCAGCAAATGAATGTGGGATGAATCCAATCAATGCATCACTAGATCAAACTTGAAAATGGGCTGCAAGAAGTTTTCAACCAGATCTCATGGTCTATACAGTGCATCGTTGCTCTCAAGAGGCAAATAAAACTTTTAGTTGACTCAAAATTGTCTTAATATATCAAGATTGATACAAATACCATCTAAAATGAGTTGAAGCAAAAATTCAATATTGTTCAACTAGAACTGGGAGAGAAGTAAGTGCATTTTAATTTCAATTGCAATAAGTGTCTTCCTCATTATTAGCATTATTTTGAGGTATTTGTATTTTTACATGTATGTTACTATGTATGGCCTGTGCTGTAATATTCATAACCAAAGTGTCAAAAGCATATAAGTTCAACAAAAGCACATGGTGCATTTTTTAAAATCAGTTATTAATAGTGTACTAAACGCAATATTGAGATCATGATAAAAAAAATTGTGATCTCAATATCTATTAAAATAACTGAAATATAAAGACGGACAACCGTTCACGCACACTGATACTCAGGAGTAATTCAGAGTCCTCATGAGCATGCTTTTGGTCTTTGAGAGGACTCTGGAGTAGCTGGAGAAAACCTATGCAAGCACATGGAGAGCATCCAAACTCAGCAGGGCTTAGCCTGCACAGTGAGAGGTATTTCATTTAACAAATATTTAGACCAAAACCATTTGTTAAAGCAGGCAGTAAATGTTTATTCCTGCTGTGAAAATCGTTGGTTCCCCTCACAATCATTGAGCTCAAGGTGAGACTCCAGGAGCTGCAGTTTTTTGGTAAGTCCATGTTGCCTCTTGGCTCACTGTCTCATCACTGCGTCACTTTTCCACTCTCTTGGGACAGCAATGCAACTTGACATCCTGTTATTCAGTTTAGATCCAGCACCCTGGTTTGTTATGTTTAAAAACAAAACAATTCCTATTAAGTTGGGACGTTATGTTAAATGTAAATTAAAACAGAATACAATGATTTGCAAATTCTTTTCGACCTATATTTAATTGATTACACCAAGAGACAAGACATTTGATGTTCAAACTCATAAACTTTCTTATCTTTGCAAAAATTCACTCATTTTAAATTTTATGTCTGTAACATATTCCCAAAAAGCTGGGAAAAGGGTCAACAAAAGACTTGGAAAGATGAGGAATGCCAAAAAAAGAAAAACACCTGTTTGGAACATCCAACAGGTGAACAGGTTAAACTGAAACAGATGAGTGTACTGACTGGGTATTAGGGATTTCCTCCTCTACAGTCCAAAATATCATCCAGAGATTCAGAGAATCTGGAGCAATCTCTGCACATAACCAGATCAATCAGGCAGCACTGCATTAAAAACTTCCATTATTCTGTAAAGGATATTACTGAGTGGGCTCAGGAACACTTCGGAAAACCATTAACACAGTTTGTCTCTACATCTACATCAAGGGCAAGTTTTACATGATGTCCCAACTTCATTGGAATTGGGGTTTGTAGCAGTGTTGATTTTGTCAACTAATTATTTTCATCATAGTTTTCGTCAACAACCTTTTTTCCCCTGACGAAAAATAGAGTATAACGAAAAAAAAAAAAAAAAAACAAGTGTAAATTGACAAAAAGTCAAACTAAACTAACTGACATTTTGGTAATAAAAACTAGACTAAAATGTTTGACAGAGACTAAATCCAATCAGACGTAATTTCGTCATGTGGAAAGTAGAGACAAGTTAGGAATCACAGCTACTTTGGTTGTGTGGAAAGGTTGGATGAGTTAAGAGGGACATCCAATCACAGCTGCCTTAGCTTCATGGTGGCGGGATCCAAGTGTAAAACATGACTTCAGAAATTCAAGGAAACATAAAAAATGCCTTCCACTTTACACTTAAATTTACAGTAGATTTTGTCGACTAAAATGTTGTGAAATTTCATCAACTAAAACTAGACTAAAATTTAAACAATCCAGATGACTAAATTATGACTAAAACTAAAAGATATTTTAGGCAAAAGACTAAAATTAAAGCTAAATTAAAAAGTGCTGTCAAAATGAACACTGGTTTGTAGTATGATTACTATATCACTTAAACAAATCCGCATTCTAGCTCAAAGGTATTCATTTGTTTCAGTTTGTGTCATTAAAGGTCCCAAAAAGTCGTAAATTTGATCATTAAATCCAGAAACCCTGATCAACACAGTCCATGTTCATTCTTCTTTGAAATAAAATGATTAAAGTCATCACAAGACATCTTTTGTTTGCTTTAGCCACACCCTGATCAAATGCAGAAATGACATGATGTGTCAATAGCTACTTCTGCAACTTAGAGTATTAATAGAAATAGACATGGATTTACTGAAGGTTTAGATCCTCAGTCCTTTCCACAGCGGACTGTACTAAACTGTGCATGCTGAAACATCTTCTCTCTCCTTTGTTGATTTTCTGTGGACAGTGTTTCTGATATTTCATTGTTTTCTTTAATCTTCCATGCCTGGCTGAATGAAACTTAGACCTTGATGGCACAGTCTTAGCATTCGTGGGACACACCCTCCTGTATTAAAGTTTGAACAAACACTTTTTCATTAGTTGCTGTTGACTGTTCCCACACCTGCAGTCTGGATCTCTCTTTCACTTCTGCTGTAACTGATTTCTTTGTTCGCTGCCTGGTTGTTTGTTCTACATACAGTAGCTGCAGGTATAAGGAGACACCTGGACCAGCCTGTATTGTGAGTTCAGTTTAGGTCAAATGTAGACTACCATCATGTTGGTTTTTTTAAATAGATTTTCTCATTTGAATTCACTTTCTTTGTTTAATTTGAAGTTAAGAAGACCATGGGTGGATCTGTTCCTCTCTGACACACACTCACACACAGACTCGAGATGCACAAGCTAGAAGTCAGATCCAGGCGTGAGTCAGATGTGTCATTTTTTCCTACTAACTAAGCACGATTACAGATCACATTTTGGCGCTGCCATCTTTCACCATATTGTCAAAGCAGGGAGGCCATTTTAGTTTTTGCTCTGTGGTCTCATGGAAATCAGAAAATGGAAATGTTCCCACAACAGCGCCGTCCTTGAACACATGACTCACCCATCCTGTGGATCGTGGTGGAAGAGGGCTGTAACTTGAGCAAATAACTTCACCCACAGCATCGCGGCAATTACAACACAGCTCAGGGCTAACCCTTCGACTGCTGAGGGAGTGGTGTTACAAAAGCCTCCTCATCATGTAATCAAAGATGGAGCTGAAGTTTGAAGGGGCACACAGTTTTACACTTTTAAAGCATGCACCACTGAGGTTGGAGCTGCTTGGATATTGTATAACATCCTGGTTTTTATTTGTGTTTAGTAACTTCAGAGTTAAAAAGTCAAATCCACAAGAACAATACGTAATCCTGTGCCAACAGCAACATTTTCTCTTCCAGCCCTGCCAGCCTTGCTCTCCGCCTGCTCTTTATTTCTTGGCCACACACTCTCTTCTTCCTTCCCCAAGTTCTCCCTCTGAGGACTTTTTTCCCCCTGTCCGCTTACGAGAGAAGATATGGAGGCTGATTTACGCCACTTAAAAAAAGGTATGGTAAAAGAAAAGAGGATAAAGGAGCCTTTACCAAAAAAAAGGTCATTAGTCATAATTATGAGTTAATAAAAAGTCATAGCAATGAGTTACTAAACCATAATTATTAGATTAGATTAGATTAGATTAGATTAGATAGAACTTTCTTGGGAAGGCTTCTTCAGGGAAATTAATTATAATGGGATAATATTAATAATGATATCAAGTATATCAAGTATGACTATGTTACACCCATGTGGTTGTATGTCATTATTATGAGATAAAAAGTCAAAAACACAAGATACTAAATAATAATGACATCAGTTATTGTATAATTATATATACCGGTGACACAGTGTGCCAAAATTATGAGATACTGAATAATAATGATATAATTAAGAAGTATAACTATGATAAACCAATGAAGTTGTTTGTCATAAGTGTCAGATAAAAAGTCCAAAACATAAGTTACTCAATTTTAATAGTACGATTTAAAAGGAAAAATCATGTTAAATTAATCAGATAGTCATTATTATGAAGTAAAAGGCCGGAAACATTAGATACTTTTTGTCAAAACTATGAGTTACTGATCAAACGTATAAGATAAAATGCCATAATTATGAGATACTTCAATTTTTGAGATACTTAATCATCTAATAATGTCCTTATCTCTAAATTTCAACAACTATCACACATTCTTGACTTGGTATCTCTCAATAATGATTTCATTTTTATAATTTCAGTCCATGTCTATGTTTATCAGCTAATACTGAATGACTATAGTTTGTGTCTTATAACTGTAATTTTTAAACCCATATCTTACCAACAACTTTCTCTGTTCACAGTAGTATGACTTGTCCTGTATTCTAAATCCCTCATTAAAAAATTTTACGTCATAATTATGACCAAGTATCCACTGATGTCATAATAATAACTAATTATCTCATAATAATGGGTTTTGAAGTCATATTTATGACTTAATATCATATAGTTATTATTTTAATCTCAAAATGATGATCAAACATCTCAGAAATTCATCTCACAATTGTTATGTTTAATGTCATTATTTTGACAATTTAATCATTTTAATTCAGCATCTTAAAAATGTTACTTTTTGTTGGCCTGGTATCTTATAATTACTTTATGACTGGATGTCTCAAGATTAAGAATTCTTATCACATTATTGTGGCTTACTGTCTTACTACTGTGACTGTTTATCTCATTATTTATCAGTCAATCAGTTAAGCTTTATCCGTATAGCACCTGATCATAACAAACGTTATTTGAAGACACTACAATGGACTCACTGATCAATACCATACTATTTTAATTTTGTTTGATTGATACAAACCTAACACGAATCAAGGACAAAGGGAATAAAATGAGAATTCATGATAAATATTATACATTTATGGATGACCACATCATAAATTTGTCCTTATATTTTTCTCCTTTTGAGTTAAAATGTATTATAAGATAGACCCTTGAGATGTGGTATCTCATTTTCAGTCTCAAAGGCTGAAAATAACAACCAGGTAAAGAGAGAACTAATAATAATATTAACAACTACAATGATTCTGAAGTGGAGAGTTAATGTAGTAGCATTTAGTTAATCTGTGATTAAACTAGGTTTGATAGATTTGAAAATGAGAATTTATATTAAATGTTGTTTCTGCTGTTGGTTGATAAAGTATAAAACAGCTGGAGCCAGAGGGGTCCACAGCAGAAGGTTGTTGATGTTGATAATCATGATTGCAGTAATATATGTGTGATATTTGTAGGAACTACCATGTACTTTAATAGACTGATCATTCTGAAGTCAATATTAGGACCTGTAATAATAACAGAATGGGGATAAAAGCCAGATACTAGTAATTATAGTGGTTGAAATTATACAGGTCCACAGCAGCAGGCCACCTATACCAACCATCTAGAGCAGCCTATGAGACAAATACCAGGCGAGGACAAGAACAAATAAAACGAGAGGGACATAGAGAAAGAGTAGGGTAGACATAGGTAGGTAGTAGTGATGACTGTCTATCACATCATCTGATTTTGTACTTCATAATTTCGACTTTATCTCGTGATATAATTTATTTTCCAAGAATTAACCTAGTAGCTTAATTACATCTTTATGACTTATCTCATTCAGTATGACCTTTTAGCTCATAACTTCAATCATTATGACTATTTACCTCAACTAACAGCCCTTTATCTCTAAATGATGTCTTCTTTTCTTTTTATAAAGACCTATTATCTTATTTTAACATATTTACGATTTCGTATCTTATAATTATTATTTTTTTTGACAAAGTGTATCATGATTTTGATTTTTTATCCTATAAATTTTATTAAAAACCTTATGATTTTGACTCATGAACATAGATTTCTCAAATTACTGTGCAGCTTTTTATTTCCTTGTAGTGGCAGAAATGGGCCTCCATAGGAAAGAGAAAAGGGATGATGACGGGTTTCCCCTTAAAGCAGTTGCAGCAGTGAAGAGTTGCTCGGGGACATGGAGAGAGCCTGTATTGTTTCACCACACTGGGTCCCTGTGTGGCTGTCAGCCCCCTGCAGTAGCTTTAGGCATGGTATGCATGTGCTGAGCATATGGCCATTGCAGGACACACACACATCTGGAAAAGAGTGAGACGGTCTGTGGGTCAGCAGGGGGGCTTGGAGGGCTAACGCTGGGGAGTACGGGCCTGAAATTCAACACAGTTTCCCCCCTCCAAGAGGCTCAATACATTACAGATGCTACACAAAAATTCCCCTTCTCTGGGTTTTTGGTGACTAGATGACAGACTGACAAGAAAGACAAGTTATAATTAGACAGGAGAATGCACAGATTTTTTTTTAAGGCTGTAGCCGCAGCCTCAAAGTCCTTAAATAGACATTTCTTGTGCTTTGGACATGTTTACAACTGGGCTGTGGAGTCTGCGCTCAATGGCCGATACAACAGCGTGTATGTCTTGTCGGTGGGTTGTAGGGGCGTCTCCACAGCGCTCAGAAAGCCACACATATACAGTCCCACCCGCGCACCAGTTTTATGGAGTTTCCCCCGACTGGAGTCTGGGAATGGGCTTGTTATCCCACTAAAACTCACTTAAAAGAATGAGGACAGGGAAATGGATCCTTAGTCAGCACTTAAAGACTACTTCACCTTAAGCGTCCCCCGTTGTTTGAGCTAGAGCCAAGGATGTGCGAACTACAACTGTAACACAAGAAAAGGCAAGTAAGGGCTCATAGGAGTCAACTGAGGACTTAAGTGAGGGCATGTAAAATAGAGGAGCCATGAAAATGAAGTACAAAAACATATCTGCATAAATCGCAGGATTCTGTTTCCATTAAGCAAGTACAGTGACCTATAGATGCTGACCCTGGCCTCGTGCTGATGGGCGTTTCTTCCCATTTGTGCTCTTAAAAGGGTGTGAGTGCAGAAATTTCTCTGCTGTGGGCTGCTAGGACACGGCGAGGTGATTTAGTACTGGAATGGAATGAGTAAGGTCTAAGGTCAGTCTGCTGAAGGGAAATAGCAGAAGAGAGTGCAGGAGGAGATGCACGATGATGTGATAAAGTAACCAAGCAGGCACGGCCGCATTACAAAGCCTGAAAGAAACACCTGAATATCTTTGTTTCAGGAGAAGTGAAACTAAATTAGTTATTTCCCTGTGCATTTGTTTTGCCCTGATACAGAGAGTGCCCATGTGAAAGAGGAGAGGAAAGTGCGTGACACGAGGAGGGAAGAGAGGAGAGGTACAGCGGAGGGAAAACAGACAGCCCCTGCGCTTGTGGACATGAAACCCCAGTGTTGCCTCTGGCTCATGTTACCAGAATCTGGAGGTGGGGCGAGGGGAGTGATGTTGTCAAACTGAGGCAAAACTTTCATACGCACTGCCATGACTACCATGTGTACAAATATTGATCAGCGTTGTGGAAAATACAATCCAAGAGTTTTCTTTTTTGACAGTTAAACAAGCTTAAGCGAAAGCTGATGTCTTTTTATGAGCAACGGATCATTTCAAAGATTGATCTTTCTAGACTTTTTTTTTAATGGCTGTTACAGCTGCCATGGAGAGGTTGGGTGTAGGGATCAACAAAGTGCTGCTAAAGCAAGTCTGATGACTACATTTTTCACGTAAAATGACAAAATATGAAAAGGAGGAAATAAAAATAAAACTCTGTTAATGGATCAAATAATTAACAGGTGTTGCATTATAAACACCTGAACCTCTGACTAACCTTTATGTCCCATTTAAATAAATAAATAAATAAATTAATGAAGGTAAGGTATGCTAAGCATATTACATCCAAAAACTGAATGCATTAGAAAAGTGCCATGGATCACTTGTACATACATCTATTCTTTTTTCACTAACTTCAGCCCTGTTTATCAGTATGAAGATATTATTCACTTTTGGAGTTTACCTCTTCATGGGTCCATTCAAATACAATAACAATGACATTTTTATGAAAAAAATCCAATTTACAAAAAGCCAAAATTAGTATTGTGTTTTTATTAGGACAGTTTTGGATATGCCAGTAAGTGTTAACAAGATTAATGCTGGTGTATTTTTATTTTTCATGCTGTATCAGCTTAAAAAAAAGTCCCACTTGACACATCAAGTCTTAAAAGTGTACACATCAGAAAATTGCTCAAAAATGATTTTCAACCAGATGTTCTCACAGAGCACAATCCTCTGCCGAGGCATGTCTGACTTTCTTAGCCAAGTTGTTCTTGAAATTTCAGAACACAGCCCAATCGTGACCAACATTCTCTGAAAATGTAATCTTAATTCATTGAAAACTTTTGCAGTTATCATGCTCACAAACCAACAAACAAACTGACAGACAAATACCAGGAAAAACATAGACATCCTTGGTGGAGGTAAAAACAAACAAACAAAAAAAAAAACCAAACATTTTCTACTTTCACAATATCACAAATTAACATCAGAGAGAAATGGGAGAAGAGAGAAATTTGTTTGTTTTCTCTTCAAAAATGCAACAGGTAAATCTTTTTTTAGATTCAAGCAGTCTTGGACATGACAGTGGTCCAAAGAGTGTATCCTATCATCTAAAAATAAGATCATAAATTATTGTAATTCATGTTAAGAATTTTAATAACTTGTATGCTATGCCCCTGATAATTAATTGGTCAGAAAACAAGATTATTTTATCAAAACAAGAGGGGTAATCTGTGTCCCTCTCCCTGTCTTTCTCTTTTATTTTTAACCACAATCAAAGAAATTTTTGCATTTATGGGTGCATTTTCGCATTTAGTGCAGTGTCAGTATAAAGAGTTAGTTGAAATTTTTTGAAGTAGGGTTGCTAGAGTCTCATGGCACTAGTAAGTACGTATGTATAACAACAAAGGAACTTGTGAGCTTTGTCCCTGGGGTGAGATATCGTGGGGTTGATGCTAGCCAGTACATAGCAGTGCATGGTGCCACCGAAAGCCTGGTAATTAACCCACTAATAAGTTCAAACTACTCAACAAATGATGTCGGTTGGACAATATGATACAGTAAGAGTCTTTACAGTGTTTAACTTTTCCTGGATGAAGCCCCTGTGTTTTGAACTATTTTATGTTGAGACAGAAGGGTTGTGTGTCCCTCCACTATCAGCTGGTCAGGTCAGCAGAGGAAACAACAAACACTAACTTCATCAAAACTGAACTAAAAATGAGTGATTTTGACACTATTAATGACATTGTGCCATCAGTTGTGGGTGTGAGAGGATAACTTTATAAACTGGAGTACAACGAGGAAGAACTTTTGCAGAAGGAGTCACTGGTAGGAAGAGGGATGAGAACAGAGGAGCAGGACAGATCACAAATTATCGGGCGGTGCAGATGAATAAACTGTGAGCCCATGTCTGCAAAGCCCATTGAGGCCCATTGCTGTCACAAGTGGGACTTAATAACATGGCTTTTTGTGTTTGTATTGCATCACCAAATACTTCTATAACACAGGGGCTTTGTCAAGGAAAAGTTAAATAATGTAAAGAATCTTGTTGTAGCGTATTGTCGAGCCAGCATATTAGTTTTGACTTATTAGTGTGCTAATTACGAGGCTTTCAGTGGCACCACGTACCGCTACGTACCACTAGCATCTGCCCCCCGAAAAATCTCCACACTTGCAAGTTCCTTTACTGGCACTCATATTTGTTAGTGCCATTGGCCTCTAGCAACCCCTCTCCAAAAAAAAAACCAAACTAACCCTTAAAAGAAATTCCCCTGTCCAAACACCCTATTAATCGCCAGTTCCAGTTTATGTTTTTGCCCTGAAGTGGGGCCATCTACTGGAAGTAGTAAATACTACACATTGAAAGCCTGGCCTGCCTCTTTTTTTTGAAGACTTGTACATGCACTGCAGGGGCCCCATGACTAAAATCACAGTTATAATGGGTGTGAAAGTGGCAGATTTTGTTTGGGTATTTTGACTGCACAGAGCACTATTGGTCTATTATAAGAGAAGAAAAAAATTCTGCCAAAATGGCATGCTATTTTGATTATCAGTGGAAAACTCATCTTAAAAAAGAAAAACATGCTCATTCCTTAAAGAGACCAACGGGACCCGAGTACAAATTTGAGATCCACTTTATCAAAAGTGAAGACAGAACATGGCATATTCTTATTTTTGGAAAGAAAAGAATATAACTTCTCTACAGTACGTCGTCTACAGAGATAGTATGACCTTATCCCCTGATTTTCTCCATCTCTGCATGTGGTTTTATTCATAAACAGATGAGTGAAATCTCATTTCTTACAATGAAGTGGAATGCAAGCTTCATTGTAAGTCTAAAGTACAAAAACAGATTGATGTATTATTTTGCTTTCACACCTAAATTTTGGCTGACTCGCTTCAGTAGAGGGGTGAAGTTGCAGTGCTGTTTCGGTTTTCACTTTGTTTGGTTTTCTTTCACACTGCACTTTGTCTAGCTGACTAAAGCCTGTCAAATGTTGTGTAATATAGCAGCCTGCCCCCGGTTGTAGTTGCAGCTGTAATTATTCAGACTTTGCCTACACGGCAGGAAATCTCACTGCAGTTGGCATGTCAGTCAGTGGGAGCCTGGGGAGAGGAAAATGCTTCATCAGGTAAATTTCAGGTTAAAGTCTGGATGAAGAACTCTGCTGTTTGTGTTGCAGGACAAACTTAGGATAAGTTCAGGAGTTTTCTGTGAGTGTGAATGGGATTCTAGACGTTTACAGGAAAGGTCAGAGTTGGATGTGTGCAAAGGGCTCAGGCCAGGCACAGAAACATATTTTGAAAATCCCAATAGATTTCTAATTGTGAGAGACACCACACATGATGGTAAACAATTAAATTAAATAATAAATGATAAGTTATTAACAATGAATGATGGCAGATTTAACAAATTTGTTCTGCTTTATTGATTATCTCATCACAAACCCACCACAAATCTATCGACTCTTCCAGCCACAACCACAGTCTCCACTCATGCAGCTCATAATCTCAGGTGCTCAAACAGGACTTTCATGTGAGCAGAACTGTGGCCGATAAGGAGAAATTGATGCTAAATGTGCCTAACTATTAACTCTCTGGTACATCCAAAGTGATTAATTTCGGTTCAACTCTTCTCTTTGTCAGTTTGGGTTATAATATGTTTTATACGACATGTTGTAAAGGTTTAGTTGGTTTATGTGGCCCATCTAACCTTATGTGTTACATTTATTGTTGCCATACGCACTGTTTGCTGTGCTTCCTGATTGGCAGTTATAAGTTTGATGTGACAAAACACAGAGGATATGCTTAACTCAGTTCTCTCTGCACGCAACATGCTTTCTGATTGTAATTACTGAACTTCTTTAATGTTCCGCTCTTCTTCTGATATAGAGAGGGTAGAATCACTCTTAATGCACCTCACACCTCAGGATTATCAGGTAAGAGTTTTCTTTGGGCCAGATAATTGGACCTCTAGCCTACTGACTTCCAACAGTAGTGGTTTGTGCTTTTTTAGTTATTTTCCATCCCATGCAGGATCACATCAGCATACAGACAGTGAGAATCACCACCAAAATCAACACAAACTGAATTGTTAACAGGAGCTTTAAGAATAGTTCTTTCAAAATAAAATAAGTATCTTGTTAAACTTTAAAAGCCCAGTCCAGGCTTTCTTGTCCTTTAATATATGAAAATATCCTGCACTTATTTTAGACAGACTTTAAAAAGAGCCAAGCCTCAGATTATTTTAAAACAAAACACAACAATGACAGGAATGTGCATAAAGGAGGAAACACCACCAAACCACCAAATCTAACCAAGGTGATTTTGTGTTTATCTAGTACTCATTCTACTATTATGTTATTTTTTTGAACAGATATTGAAGGTCTTTGCAAAACTAAACTTGTGAGCCTCTGGTTGAGACGTCTTTTTATTTGTGAAATGCTTCAGCAGCACCAGATAAGTACAAAAAGCCTGTGTAGAGCCTTAATATTTCTTTTTTATATGCATTTTAGTGTGTTTAAGACATCTCTTCTGCATGATAGAGCACTTCTATCCAGAAGACACAAAGTCTGCAGCATTAAGACTTCTCCCTTTTCCCATATTTACGGCACCAGTTGCAACCGCTTGTTACCCCAGCTCCCTGAATAGACCTACCATCCCACCATTGTTTATCATCAGTTTCAGCCTGGCTTTTGGCAGCAAACCCTGTGTGGAGCAGAGATGAATGCAGAGCTGCTGATAATATGTCACCAAGCAGTGCTGAACCAACCAACTGCCATTTGGTAGACCTGTCAAACAGTCAAAGAGGACTTGGTCAACGTGGGGAGGGTAGCTTTAAAACCACACACACATACTGATATTTTGTCCAGCACTTGCAGACGTAGAGGGAAATATCAAGCAGCCTTGAGCTAAGTCGGGCCACACAGGAATCAGCTGGGCAATGTTGATGTTTGTCAAGTATATCAGAATATTTTAAGCATGATTAAAAAATTCAGCCATTTGATCCAACAGGCTTGTAAATGCCAGCAAGAGTTGACCTCCACTTGCCTCCGCTACCCACAGTTACACCTGTGTTCATCTCTGTCGGGTCCAGCTGCTTCCCCCTCTGGTCTTGACTCCTGCTGTATGACTTCAGGTGCCCTGTTGGGGACAGCTGTCTTTCGTCCTCGAGGCATGCTGTCAGAATACTGTGACTAGCTGCAGCTGCATATGGTGAAATATCTGCTTTATATGGTGTTCATTTAGTCACAGCTCTGTTAGACCAAAGTTAAAGGGATATGCCAACTTTTTTTTGGTTTTTGTGTCTTGCCTCACTCCTGAGTCCATGACAAGTAGATAGACACCATTTTTTAGACTGTGTGTCCACTAACAACAAAGAGATGGCCAAAGCTTGCCCACTGCTAATTAGCTAAGCTCAAACACTGGGAGTAAACGGGTATAGCTAGCCTGCCTCTGCCTACAGTCATCAGATAAACTCTTCAGCAACTCTAAATGGAGGCTTAAACGGAGGCTTTGTTTTGTCGACCCATTGCTGTGGTGGATTGGCTAGAGATGTGTAATTCGCGAATGAATTGAGTCTTTTGAACAGCTCTTTAAGATGAACAAGGAGAACCAACTCACAGTTGTGAGTGAGCCATTCTTTCATGAGCCACTTTTAAATTTTCAGGCTATTTGCATTTAAGAATGACTCGCAAACGAATGGCTCACTCACAACTCACTCACGACTGTGAATTGGTTCTCATCGTTCATTTAAAGCTAGGGTCGGTAATTTTGGAAAACTAGAATGAATTTGAATGTAGCATTTCCTCAGGACTCCACCTATACATAACGATTCTTTTAACCAGTATAACAAAAAGTGTATCTAAATCAAATTACCAACCCTAGCTTTAATAGAGCTGTTTGAAAGACTCGACTTGTTTGCAAATGTCACATGTTAGCCAAACCACCACGGAGGTAGGTCAACAAAACAAAGCCTCTGTTTATGAGAAGAAGAAGATAATATGATGAAAGTAGAGGATAATGTAACATAATGCGGTAAACAAAACAAGTCGCAACAAGCACACAGGACTGTTTAAGAGTTGCTGAAGAGTTTATCTGATGACTGTAGGCAAAGGCAGGCTAGCTACATCTGTTGACTCCCAGTGTTTGAGCTAAGCTACCTAGCGGTGGGGAGCTTGGCCATCTCTTTCTTGTTACTGGACACACAGTCTAAAAAATGGTGTCTATCTACTTGTCATGGACTCAGGAGTGAGGCAAGACACAAAAACCAAAAAAAAGTTGGCATATCCCTTTAACTTCAGTGGAGTGCACTACCTATGCATTATATATATGTTGGCGATGTTTAAAATCCTCCTACAACTAGTGTGAGGGCCACTGTAACATATCAAACTCTACCAGCACATTTCTCTCCGCTTTAGATGTATCCTTCTGCATTGAACACAGCAAAGTTGATGATTTCTTGATGTTGTTCAACGTCAGCTGCATGCAATGCTGTGTGAATGGATTTAAGAGTGAAGGAGCTTAAACAGTCTTAAAAAATGAATATGTATAAACCAGAGTTAAGGTAAATATTGCCACTTTAAAGGGAAACTGGCTGTTCTTAAAAGTTTATTTTGCTTAGATAAAAACTGTCTGTAAAATTGGTATAATAGACACTCAAGTTGATCATCACAGTTTTGCAGTCAGCTTGTGGTTTGGGTGTTTTTTGAACCCTCAATCTTCTAAAACGTTCTTTCTGTCTCTTGTCATTATCTTCTCATGAAACTCACTTGAAACTGTCCCCAGTTGTAAGTAGGTACTTTGTAGGTGTGATAACTAAAATCAGTACAGTTCAGACATTATATCCAGCTTGCTTTAACCTTATTCAATTAACCCTATTTTATCCAGGAAGAAGCTGATTGACAGCTTCTTCCTGGATAAAATAAGGTTAATTAACTCTGTATGCAAATTGATAGAGTGCCGTTTCAAGTATCTACTTGCATGTGGTTTATATGGTTTGTATTTCACGAGTGAAAGGGAGCGTTGGGGTGTCGGTACATTTACAGTTATGACAGGAATGTGCTGCTCGGGAGGGTTTCTGAAGCACAACAGATGGGTGGTGGTGCAGACACAGGGAGGAGAAACTCTTATCAAATGCCTTATCGCTGGCTCAAATCAATAAATAAAAATGTTTAACAGAGTGATTGTAAGGTGATGAGAAGACAATGATCGCACTGGAAGGTAATCAGAGGTATCTGATCTGTCAGTTTGTCAAATCTGTGGAGTTACTCAACTTTAAGCCAGTGCTGCCGAGCCTGGGCCAAGGTTCTACAGGTGGGCGGCAAGAGGTCATTCATAATTTAAAAAAAACAGTTAACAATTAAAATCTTATTTTTAGAGACCATAAATTACTAAATTACATGTTTAACTGTTTTAAGCCCCAGGGCTAACATAAAAGGCAGAACATTTAACTACCACGCAGGTTTTGTTATTTACTATTATAACCCTTTTTTTATTTAAAATGCACAATATACAAATCTCAGATACGCTGATGCTCCATAAACCGATGACATGTCACAACTATCTTACTTTCTTTCCAGGAAGAAATTATCAGTGCCTTTGGAAACAAAGGTAAGTGTTTGTGAAGCCACAAAGATGAATTGTACAAAGTAGAATCTCTGCAGAGGAAAAAGCCTTCACATTAAATTTTCACTTTGAAAACAAAAAAGCAAAGAGTTAAATACTTTGGGTCTCATGTGATCTGTGTATGAGGGAAGGCCCTTACAGTGACCATGAAGTGCAAAACACAAACAAATCAGAAAGCACAGCAACATATAGAAAATAACAACAACAACAACAACAACAACAAAAGACAAAGAAACAAATAAACATGAAGATTATGGAAATAGGAAAAGACAATAATTATGGAAAAAACAACAAATATCAAGTAATGAAACAACTATAAGTCACAAAACAACAACAAAAAAAGCAAACAAAATGACAACAAAAAAAACAAAGCAACAAATACATAAAACACAACAACAGCAATGAGGAAAACACAAGAGCAAGAGATAAGAGCACAACAACATACAAGAAAGCAAAACAAAAAAAAATCATTACAAAACAACAATTACCAAATATCCACAACAACAATAAACTACATAACATGATAAGAACACATCCATGACAACAAATAAAAGAACACATTAAAATAGGGAAAGGACATTTGTAAATAAAAAAAAACAATAAAATCAACAAAACAATAAAAAGCACAAAGACAAGTAAAACAAATCCTGACAGTAAACCAAAAACATACTAAAAGATAAAAAAAATTCAACAATCATTACAAAAAACAAATTACAAAAACATAACAAATAAGAAGGGAAAACAAATTTTATGAACTTTTAGTATTTTCTCTTTGTTGTTGTTTTTGTGTCTTGACATTTTGACTTTTTTGTTAGAACTAACACAATCTAAGAAGATGAAACCGAACAACTTCCAAAACAAATAAAACACAAAGGAAAACACAACAAAAAGAAGTAAAGGTCATAAGAAAATTGAAAACGGATAAAAATTCAAAACAAAAATAAAACAACAGTTATTAGGAAAACCCAAAAACCAAGAAAATTACAGTAATACAAAGAAAGACACAGACATTTAAAAACACAACAAATAAGGGTACAGGGTTTTTTCAACTGTTGCCTGGATTTCTGATGTCTAACTTTGTATTTGATTTTTAATGTCTTTCTACTGATTGTTGTTTCTTCTATTTTGTTTGTTTTTACAAGCTTGTTCTGTTTTCTTATCTCTTGATGTGTTTTTTTTTTTAATTAGCTGTTTTTTCTGGTAAGTTTAATTTTTTTTCCTTGTTTGTTGCTGTGTTTCTCACTTCAGGGCCATAAAGGACCTGGATCATTTTCATGTTTGCAGAAGAGCCACAGCATACCTCACTTTTGACAACGCTGCTTGAGGCTGATATGTTGAAACAATCAGGGATAAGTTACAAACCAATAGCAAGTCTTCAGTAATTACGTTGACTGCACAATGTGACGGCAGTTGCATGCCCGAACCTGTGAGAGGTGTTCCCGGCCTCAGTCTATAACGCAGACATGAAAAAGATCACATTGGAACAGGAAAGAAGGAAGGAAGGAAGAGGGATCATCTGAACTGGGAAACAATAAGTTTGACTAACAACGCAAAGTTCCTTACTATGTTACAGACTGCTTTGTGATGTGGATTATTTATCTGTACACACATAGGGCATTGCTATGGAGACATGCCTGCAAGTACCTGCCCCCTTGCTTATTATGTTGCTATAGCAGCCATCCCAGAATAGTCTCTTCTTCTTCCCTTTTTTTTTTTCTCTGTGGCCCTCCCTCGTGTTAGTGACTCACAACTCGCAGTGGAAACCACAATTCAATCTGTCTCTCATTCCTCTTTTTCCCTTCAGATTCCTCTCTGTACCAAAGAAACAGTTCGCTTTCTGAATCATCAGGACGAGTGTGTGTTTACGTGAATATGTGTGTGACGAAGCACGCGCTGTGGGGGGAATTCCGATATGATTACCAGTGATGAGTTACCATGGAGATGGCAAATATGAGGCGGGGTGACCTGCATGTTGTGAGATAGTGTATCTTGAGTAGCTCACGCTGTCATTAGCTGACTGTGTGTTCTCTGCAGCTGTAATCTCTCCATGGATACGCTCACTTTGTTTGGAGGAGTCCCAGCTTGTGTCCTGTTTACCCACAAGGCTCCAGGGCAGTGATAACACAAAATCACATGCGCGATAATACAGTGCAGACAATGTGACAAGAGATAGATATGATTTAGTTAAAAGATAGCTTTTTGAGGACAATGTGGTGGACATTGTCTCTCTAGATTCTTTAGTTCTATAGTTTAACTTTCTTTCTTGCCAATGAGGAAAATCCAATTATCAGTGCAAATTCCATTAAGCTCAGTTAAATTAAGTTAGAAAAAAGGCCACACTTGAAGCAAGAAGCCATTCCTGAACTTTCACAAGCACTTTAACTAAGCAGAAAATTTGCAAACCTATTAAATGCCTCATCAACCAAATCTAGATAAAACAACATTTGAAAGGAATATCTGATATCTTTCAACGGACTTTATAAATTAATAATTCAAGGATATAAGGAAAATGTCAGAAAAATACAAATTCAATCCCCTAAGGCATGTAAATCTGCATATGATCTGCAAAACAAGGAACCAAGCCAATGTACTGACCATTTGCATGTGGAATCAACCTCGTTCAATTCCTGGCTGGACTTAAAAAAGATGCCATCTTGCATGTTACTTAAAGGGATATTTCATTATTTTTGAAGTTGGGTTGTTTGAGGTTCAAGACTGTGACATGTGAAGTGGGTGAAAGGGCTCCTGGCAGCCCAGGAGCCTTTTCACCACAAGGTACACTGCTGTTGGCTGGTACAGTTATTTAGGATAATTGTATGAGTTTATGTAAAGATGAACCATGAAACTGTTTTGGATTGAATGAATGATTTGGCAAAAAATTTCAGAGTGCTTTATTTTTCCTCCAGGAAGTCTTTGTGTTTGGCAATATCTTACACTGCAGGAAACAACTGTGTACTCTCTGTTTTTCTTTTTCACGTAAAACTTACATAATTACACAAAATAACTGTACCCGTTAACAGCAGTGTACCTTACTGGTCACCTCAGTTTTAAAAGTCAGAATTATATTTTACTGTCAAGCTTTTTTGTTTTGTTTCTATTTCAGCACACAGCACAGCCTGCATGTCCCTCTGCCAGCAGCATACTGATCAACATATGATTTCAGTTTGATTTAGCCACGTATGCAAACTACATTCCAAAAAGACCAAATAAATTTACAAGTGTTTAAAGGAGGACAAGCTAACCAAGTATTGTGATGGTGATAAAGTGTACTATTCTGGCTATGTCTACTTGATGAAACAGTGTGTTTTCATCAAGTAAACGTATCATTAGAAACATAGTTTCTGTCTTTATTCAATAAACAATCAATATAAGCAAAATGTTTGCTTCAGTAATAAACTTTCAATTGGCTCAACTGTTTTTTTCTACTTAATTTGTGAAACCTTGAACCTGATCTGTATAAATGTAAATGTTTATTCCAGCAGGAAGGCTTTACATGATGAGGGCGGCAGACTGCAGATTTTTACACATCAGTCTGTGGTTTCTGAGCCTGATATGTCCTTAAGTGTTTTTAATAAGTTATGCTGATATTTCACCATGTTTGAAAACATTAACAGTCAACAGCGTTGACAGCATTCATATAGTTTCATCACCAACATCACAGTGAACACACCTGAATCGACAGGGTTTCTGGGTTTCTCAGGTCCTCCAGTTCCTATTGAGGTTTCCATCATTTACTTAGCAAACGTTAGCAAATGTTTATGTTGTAGGTAATCCAGGGCATATAAGTATCTTTATGTATCCGAAATACACGGCAGTCATAACCCCAGCAAAAGTTGCCAATTTTTTGTTTGGCGATGGTTGTTTTTCCTCTTTAAGAGGAGGCCAATAGCTGATCAATGCGCTGCTGGCAGTGGGACCCATGCCCTAATTTTAGCATAAGTAGGGCGTGTTCCTGCACCGACAGCACACCCACAAGCTGCTGTCTTGGTTACTGACATGTACCTCCTCAAACACCCAAAATATCCCCTTGGATAGATGCATGATAAGCGTAATAAAAAACTGAAACTTATTACTGCTCAAAGCAGGTATCTGGGGGACAACTACGAGGCTTTTGTATGCCTTAGGATCACTGCCTGTGCACATAAAAGCAGCTACTGCAGCTCAGTCCACACTTATTTTCCCATTTTTGAGTGTTCTTAAGGGGAGCTAATTCATCCAATAGACTTGATGATTATTAATGTATCTTTGACCAAATTATTTGCGATACTTTTGGTTACTTTTGTGGCTCTAAAATATATCCTGAAATACTACTGGCTAAAATGCATTTAACTCTATTGAAAACACTGGTGCCTCGTACGTCCCCAGAACTGAGTGTCAACATATTAGTCAAGTGTCTGAAAATGGTCAATAAAGCCTAGATGCAGCACATTAAAATGATAGGGCATGAAACTAAACCTTGTGGACCACCAAACCTAAGAAGGGCCATCCCAGTTGTTTTATTTCCTAGCCCAAGCCCACTGACAGAATGAATACCATTACGTGTACTTTCTTTAATCCTTTTCATTTTAAACATGAGGGGGATTTTGTAATCTGCAGTATCAAAAAGAGGCAATATGTCTAACACTGGAAGCAGAATCTTCTGTGTCAACTGGAAAAGTTTGATTGTAAAAATTTCTCAGGAGACCTGTTTAAGTGCTATGAGGATGCTAAAAACAAGATGAAAACTTTTCTTATAAAGCATATTAAGTAAAAAAAAAAAAGCAGCTGTGTTTAATCCACTTTCTCCAAGACTTTGGACAAGTCAAGCACATTGAAGATTTACTCAAGGTCAGCCAAAAAAGGGATCTCACAGTCTAGCTGATTCATTTGAGCGAGCTTGAAGATTGTCCATTTGCAGCAAATAGTACTTAGGTGTCAGAACTTGACGTCTTTATCAGCTCACACTTTGCCAACCTTGTGATTGCATCAGTGAGATGATGCCTGCAAGTCAGTTCAGGCAGACACCTTAAGGTGCACTGATTTCACACCTGACATACACCGTTGTTCAATCCCCTGACTAACGATTAAAAGATTTTTTTGGCTGCAAGTTTACAAGCTTGTTCTCTCTACGCTGCATCAGTGCAATTTATTTTCAACCCTCCACCACCCTTGCACCTGCCTATTGGTTCCAATATGGGTTTAAATCAATATCTCATCACTACTCATATTTGGCTTCAAATAAATCTGTAGTAAGTGAAAAGGGCAAAGCCTTGATACCTAACTCGAATTAGTAGATGCTTTTAACAAATACAAACTTGAGTTGTCAGGCTGAAATATGTTTTTTTTATAAGTCCCATGTCCTGAAAAATCAATTATCTTACTTTAAATGTTGAAAGAAATGGCTTGGGGAGAAAAAGTACATGACAACTTTTACTAAACTCTCACTATACTGAGAAATTCAGTATGCCTCTAAAGAAAATGCCTCTTATAACACTACCTATACTTCCTGGGGTTCATTATGTAACAGCTATACAGCCTCCATCTACATGTGTGTTTTTTGCTTGTCACAGGCAGATGCCATGACTGCTTTAAAATTCCGTTCCTTGGCCTGTTACCCCTCCTCTCCCCTCCCATCAGAAACTTTTTAAATCAAATCCTTGCCTAATAGACATGAAACAGTCAAACACAACGGGACATGGGACCAATTTACTTCACATATGCAGCATGTGAGGGATGTCTGTATTCCTCATACACTAAGGGCCTGATCTACTAAGATCCCAAATAATAAGCGCTAAATTGTGTGTGCAAACTAGAAAATTGCACGTGCTATTAGTGGGCACGTTGCAGGTGATCTACTATGATTGCATGCAACAATTGATAACAGGTGCAGAAGTGGTGCGGACTGCCCAATTTAAATGAGTATTTTGTGTGTGCTACTGGCTATCACCATGGAGAGTTTGGGAGAGCAGAGTGGCAGTAAACTCAAAATGAAGTTTAAAGACATGGGGCCTTAATTTCCTGATGCAGCGCAGGGTGGTAATTTCGTCCGGCGCATCACCTTGCGCAGCCAATTTAGCACATTTGGTAGTGGCGGCACACCAGGGGGAGGTGTCGACAGATTCAGCTTGGCGCAGTGAAAATGGGCTCTAATTACCTGGCACAGCACAGGGTGGCACACCCTGCGCAGTGGTTCCTCGTCCGGCGCACCACCGTGCGCAGCCAATTTGGCACATTTGGTAGACTGCTGAGCCGAGATGGGTGTGGCGGTGCACCAGCGGGAGGTGTCAACAGATTCAGCTTGGCGCAGTGACAATGTTATGTCAAAACACTGCGCGGAAGGTGCGCTAAAGGCTTGGCAGCTCCAACCTGGTCTATTCTTGGTGCAGGCGAAGCTAGCCCGGTGCAGTGGTAATTTGGCTGACAGGCGCGCAGCGCGCACACGTCACCAAAACCTCACAGGCAGGTATCAGAGTGTCAGGCACATTTCAGTGCAATTAAACAATCACAGCAACCACTATTTAATGTAACCGTCTGAACCAGCATATATATTTGTATCTATATTAATTGTCCTGTCACATCTGATGTCAGATCAATGCAGGTGGATCACAAGCATGATGAATGGATGAGCCTGCTGCTGTGTTTAAATGTAACTGTCACTTAATTTTGTACTCCTATTCATGACACAGGAACAGATTACATCTGTCCTGTGAGGTGGTTCACACGGTGACACACATCGTGGCCGCCGATGCACAGCCCCGTGGCCCCTGCGCTCTTCCAGTTGCTGTGAAAGTGACAGCGGCTCTGACCTTCTTTGCCACCGGGTCTGTCCAGCACACCTTGTCCACGGTGGCGGGGATCGGTCAGACCACAGTTGGTTCGGCCAATAAACCAACTCATTAAATGTATTCACATCTTTGGTTTTGTGTAATCAGGAGTTACATGCATGATTCAATAGGGTAAAACAAGTTAACTTCACATGCAAAAAATTAAAATGCGTCATTTCAGCACAGGTGCTTCTGATTTCATTGCCATTACACAATTTATTCATGTTGTGATCTGTCAACACCACTCATCTTTATTATGTGGGATTTAAATATATGTTACTAAATGTGAGTGTCTTCATTAGTAGAAAAATATTTATGCCTTACCCATAATCCCAACTTTTATCCCACCAAAGCCCTCAATACTTATCACGGAGAGTGTGGAGGACACTATCTCCTCCCCTGAGCTCAAAGTGAGGCTGGTGGAGAGGCCGCCCCCCGTGGCCACTGTGTGCCTTCTTTGATCTGAGAACTTTTGTTTGCCCCTTCTCCTTACATCATTGGACCATTTTTTACATTGGGCAGCGGTTCTCAGAATATGTGGGCAAACTTGATTGACAATATTAGTAACTTCCTCCCAGGCTGTTTTTGCATCATCAGCCCGCGGAGGTCTGTTCGCATTACCATATATTCTGGTACTGTGAGCTTGGACCTCTTGGACCAGCACATCAGTTTCCTCCTGGGAGAAGTTTGGCCGCCTGGAGCTGCTGCTGTCGTCATCCATGATGAGGTGAAACTGTCACTGCGCCTCGCCCGCAGCTCATTCAAAGGCAAGGTGAGGCGTTCATTTGATTGGCTCACACCTTCTCTCCTCCCTCGTTGCCACTTGCGCCGGTGGAAGGATGGAGGCTTGGGTGCGCCTCGCTGCGCTGGACTGCGCCGTGCAGGAATATTGCAAAATGCCCAGGACACACTGCGCCTGCGCCTGGTCTACGTAATTAGAGCCCATGGAGTTTGAGGCAAATAAACACACTGGTGAATTCCAGCAGAGACAGCTCTGCGTTGCCTGAAGAAACGCGCTTTGGGAGGCCATCTGTGAAAAGCACACAGCTTAAAACTGGCATTGCTGGATAGACGATATGTTTCTTTGATTTTTATTTCTGACCAGAGGTTGCGGTAACCTTTTTTTGCTGTCTGTTATTTTGACGGACAAGGTTGTCACTTTTCCCCCGTGCCATATTTTTATCCGTCATTTTCCTTTTCTGATTCCAATTAAACATAATCTAAATGACAGCATTCATATAGTTATACAGCTTCATCACCAATAACCTCTCTTGTGAAAAGCAGTTATGCACACACAGTTACGCACACACTGACTGAGTTTCAGTCAATGACAGAAAATATTCAGTTAATGCTGTTTATGACAGTCTAAACATGTTGGCACGCACATGGAAGATTCTCTCTGTCGTCAGCCCTCTGTGCGTAACGCTGTGCCAATTTGCACCTGCCTTTCAAACGTGCTAAACATAGACACAAAAAAACAGAGTGCAATCAGTTTCAGGTTTGATAAATCACATTGCAGGTGCTAAATGATTACATTTGAATCTCCTCCTCCCAGTATTTTGCATGTTCTGATAATCTGCATGTATTCTGCATATTCAGGGAGGCAAACACGCTAAACGGATTGCGCGTGCTATTTTGCGCTTTTGATAGATGCAAACCCAGTTAGTAGATCAGCTTTGAATGTGCTATCAAGTTTGCACATGTTTTTTACATTCAAACTTTTAGTAGTTCAGGCCCTAAGACTGTCTTTTTCAATGCTGTCGACCTGAGTTCAAATCCAACCTTAGGCTACTTTTCAGCATACCCCACTCTTTTTCTGTTTCTTTATTTGATATGACTGCCTAAACTATCTTGCACACATCTCTTTGTCTCTACATTTTTTTCTTTTTTATGTCTTTGGTCAAACTAAGTTGCATGTGGGCTAAAGGAATTTAGCCAAAATAATTAGTGAAAAAACAAACTAGGAGGCATGCGATGACCAAGTGGCAACCTCTGGGTGTTAAGGTGCATTCACACCGAATGCAACTTGGGAACCGGTATAGCGTCGCTCAAGTCAGTCATATCGTGTGTCCATAAATAGCCCATTTTGTCACCATCGCGAGTGTTTCACTGCAAACCTGTCCCAAAATGTATAGGTTTAGCTGACATTATTCCAACTGTATCCTTTTCACTCATCTATCAACTGTAAAATCACTGAAGCTGATGGCGCTGCTGTCTCTGCTGCTGGCCCTGCTGAAGGTGAAGATGGCCCTGCTGCTGCCTCAGCATCGTCTGTCAGCTGCACATCTAGAAGGGAGTTCTCTGCGGTCCCATCTTCCTTGACCCCCTGAGCCATGTTGCTGCTCATTTCCCTCAGGCTGATAAATGGTTCAAGGAATGACAGGACCGCAGAGAGCCGCCACTTCTTCACCGGTCCTCCTGCTGAACTGCTTCTTCCCCCCTCCTTCTTTTTTCCCCTCTTACATCCATTTATACAAACCCTTCCATCTTTTCCGGCATACATCCACTGCAGAATGGACACACACACATGCACATTATCTGCTAGTAGACAGCTAGACTAGCAAACAGGCTTGGCTTCCCTCAAAACTACAACGCTGATTAGCTGTCATGGCACAGCCACATGTAACGTCGTCTGAAAAGTTCAAATTTTTGAACTTTGACAACTGAGCGACATGACCTGGTCGCACATCCAAAGTGCGCAACCAAGCAACAAAGTAGTGCAACCAAGTCGCCCAGGTCGTATCCGTTGCATCGCATGAGGGCTGGTTGTGCCCCATAGTGGCTGTACACTGACTTTACATAGAAAGTGGCCGCTTAGGATGCTCAGTTGTGTCCGGTGTTAATGTACCTTAAGACAGACAGTGATTAACATATTTACAGCCTGGTTCAAGAAACAGTGTAATGCATCTAAATGCTTTCATTGTACATAGGGTGATTTTTAAATAACTCACCCATATTTATTATTTTATTGAGTATTTCTGGGGTTTTTTATGGTCGACATTGCTACAAGTCTGCCTGGACATGCTGTTGCCAGATGACCTTAAGTCCTGCTTAAGTGGATCAGTGGGTTGAGCTAGTTTGGTTGAGATGACACACAGTATGGCAGCATCCATTGCCGAGCATCAACAATGCTCCAAAGGCTCCTTAATTCTACAGTCAAATTCTTTCTACGATCTATGGACATGACACCTGTCCATCACTGAGCCAGTGAAGTGAATGGACTGGCATGGACCAGTGTTTGGGCTGTAAAGAAACTTCTCCCATATAAGGATAGTGTTGAATTTTAACTGTTAATTTGAGGTCTAATGGCTTCTCTACATTACAATAAACTACCAAACATTTTGTTGTAAGATATTTAAAAGTTACATTTCTCATATTTATATATTTTAGTTCATAAGAAAGTGAGGCTGAGCTGTGATTAGCTGTTAACCCCACTTGTTAGTTTATAGGACAGAATAATAAAAACAAAACGATCATGTAGAAACATTCATTTTGCAGAATAAGTGAACTCAGTAGAATTCCACCTCTGACTTTACTAAAGGGATGTCAAATTTATATTGATTTGCAAAAATGTTTGTTTTGAAGATTTAGGACAGTTCCTGATTCATACTCTCCTCTGTAACAGGAGGTTTGGTAAGAAAGTAAAATTCAGGTATTTTAGACGCATGCCTGTTCTGTCTTTGAGTGCTTTAAGAGTCGTCTTATAAATGTCTATTGCATTTTATGTAATTCAATCAATTATATTACTCATGACACATCAAAGTATAACAACATATGGTTTTAAAATGTATTATATAATCTTCTTCTTCTTTTTTCCCCCTTCTTAACATTTCCTAATTTTTCTGGCTTTAAAAGTCTCTTTGATCACAAGACAGATCTCATAATCAGACTTCCTGTGTGAAAAAAGAACAGGGACGAATACTTCTTCAGCCTGGATTGGATTGGTGAGTATGTAAAGAGGAAACACTAGAAACACATGATATGTCCTTATTTGAACTGCTTAGATTTGAGTTTTTGTCTCTTCCTCAGCAAAACACTGCACTGATTCATTTATGAAGAACACAGGCATGAGCTGTAGTAAATTTCCTTTGACATTCTTTGAAACCAACAATGGCTCTTTGACAATGTTTATCTGAGTGTGTCTTCTGCGGAGACACTTGTCTCAATATTGACAATGTAGCATTGTGGAAAAAATCTAATGAAGCATGGACACAAAGATTCTCTCTTTCTGCACACAAAATGGTTTGTGTAGTGAGAGTCTGCTTTAAACTATAATCTGTGCAGATGCATGCAAGACTGCTCTGATGAATGTGTGAAGTGTTTGACATTTTTAAATAACATTACTCAACCAGATCATCCATCCATTCATGACTTATGCCACTTATTCTGTTGGGGGCTACAGGTTGTAGGAGGCAGTCAATCACAGGGCTAAACAGACAAACAAACAAGCACCCTCAGGCACAGGTAGTTTAGATTCAAAATTAGCCAGCAAAGAAAATTTTCCTCCACTTTACTCCACTATTAAAGCATGACAGATTAGAGCAGAGATTGGCATATTCAGTAAACACTACCAGAGGAAAAAATGTTGGGAAACTAAGAGAGTGAACAGCCATAAGTTAGTGACTTGGTCTAGAATTGCCTTCCCTGGTCTATGGAAAGGTGAAGAGTTTGAGCCCATCTCTGGCCATCGCATGTTGATATGTCCTTGGGCAAGACACTTAACCCCAAATTGCTCCCACTGCTGTGTCAGTCGCACGTAAACTGGGTATGTCTGAACATGTTGGCTGATACTGACTGATAACTTACACAAGACTTCAATTATAAGTTAAGCTGTGTTTCCAATCAGCAGTCTAGTATGGTACACAACTATATGTGTTTCCACCGTCAAATACAGGAAAAATACCCAAATAACTGATCCATGCTGTCCCACTTACCATGCCATTGTTGGAAAGGAGGAAGTAGTTAGGGATTTGGACGTCACTGGTGTGACTCTCAAAACTTAGTTTAACCAATACCTTGGCTCATGATCGGGCAATCCAGTTCTGAGTGGTTTTTTTTTTTATGATTTTGTGGCATATTTGAACTTTTCTTTATCTTTTTTGTTATTATTATCTCAAATTTTTGTTTACACACAGTGAGTGGGAGCAATGTTTACAAAATGGGTGAGAACTAACATTTGTGGCTCCATTTGAAATAAGTTGAGCTGTGCCTGTTAAAATGCTTTCAGAGCTCATTTCTGTACATTTTTTCCACATTTAGTGTAACACTAGTAAATTTGCAAGGAAGAGTCCTTTTAACAATAATGATGATAAAAATTCATCTAATTCAGCAAATAAGACACTTAAACAGGGGTGTTTTCTTAATAATGTATGGTTAGTAAATACAGCCTTTCTGCAGCATGATGAGGGAAATCCCAAGTTTTTGTGAAATGAGTTCGTCTCTCATGCAAAAATATATTCTGGGTTTTAAATCAAATTAAAATTCTTTTTTTTAGAAGATTGGTGGTTTATTTTTAACCCCTCTGGACAAGGAAAGCAGGTGCAAAATTAAGACAGCACATGGATTAACAACTATGTCACTGAATTAAAGCTAATTTAGGATACTACAATAAATTTAATATTAAGTGCTGCAAAGCAGCTGAATTTGCGAGACACCATATCTGTCATCAGGGGTATCTTTCTAGGACAGCTTCAAGCTGTAATGAATGGTTCTGGTCAGAAAATGGCTTTTTAGGTTTCTTTTAAAACCAAAGAAGCAGCTATGAGTGAGCACTGATTATGCTGAAATGGAGAAGAGACTGAAAGCCTCTGACTGGCCTGAAATAAATGTGACTGACAAAAGTTCTTCATTTTTCTATATTTATTCGAAGTTTTCCTCATTCATTGACACTTTTGCCAATACAATGAGGTCACAAAAGCAAACTACACTGGTCAGTATAAATTCAAGATGGCTGCCATCCTCACTTAAATGCTTTGTAGCAAGCTGGACACCTCAACCAGGTAGCCTACATAGCTTTTCCAAAGTCTATCATTTGGACTAGCTGATTTTGAAACATTTCTGACTGTTTTATGACATGAATTGAAAACCTAACTTATTTTTTAAATAGCAGCTGTCTATAACCACAGTTAAAAAATGAAGTGACTGTCTGAGGGCATCGGGATATTTTCACTTATGAGTTACAACAGACCAGATTTATCCAAATAGGGACTTATTCCAAATTTTAACAAAAGAAGGTTTTATTAAAAAAAAATATATATATATTTATAAAGAGTTTTCAGAAACTTCTTTGTGGATTAGTTTACATTTCTTTCTGACTGAAACTAATTTTGACTTATAAACTGACATAATATATTCCTGCATAAAAGTTTCAAATATTCTTTGTGTAAAGTGCTTCCTATGAATTAAAAATATAGCCTTATACTTTGTTACACAAGAGTGGCCCATCTACTTTATACATTGTGTAACAAATGTCCTCATATGAGGAGATTATTTTTAATGAAAACTTCCTCCCATTCAAAAGCATTACTTGAAGATACATTAATCAGGTCTTCCCTATCCCAAACAGTTTGTAGAATTCAAAGCTGCATTGCAAACAAAAGCTGTGTTCTCAGGATGTTAGGTAACAACAGCTTCTACATGTGCCCCCATGCTGCCAAGTGCCCTGGATTAGAGCAATAAGTAAATCACACAGACAACAGCAATTAGAAACAGCAACACATGCCATTACAAGATTACTTCAGTTATTGGTTACACCCTGTAGATCAAACTCAACACTGAATACACCAATTCGTATACTGCAGGAGTCTCCTGGAGTCAGCGCACAGAAATAAGGAAAGACAGAGCAACAGAAAAGTGAAGCAATAAAGACTGAGCTTCATTCTCAGATGGGTTTTGGAATAAGCCTCCTTTATTGTATCTCTTGTTCTTACAAATGATCCTCATGACTCATGACAACAGGTTGTTTGCCAAGAACACAGCTCACATTGTTTGAATTAGGAAAGAATTTCTGTGGATAATTGTGACATTTAGCAAATATAATACAAGAATATTCTCTCTTTTTCAAAACTATCAAACATTCCTCGGGTTGAAAAACTCTACTGAGAGTGTTGAGATCGTCCTTTGTGTCTGATTAATCTTCTGTTACACAATCAAATGCGCAACTCCCACCCATCTGGCTCTTTTGCAGATAATCAGCACAGCCAAGCAGTCGTTTAGGGAAATATGATATAACTTCAATAATCATTTGCTAAAAATGTTGTTCCAATGTTTTAAACCATGTCACAAGTACCAGTTTTGCTCAGACAAGTGCCATGTGACTCCCCTTATCTTGCAGTGCACATGAATCATACCCACACACACAAACAGACACGTCGTCCATCCCCATCTAATCCTCTGATTTTTCTCTGCTGTACAGCCTGAGCGGCCCTGTTTTCATTGTAGTCATGGGCTGTGAGTCATCGCTCATCTGAGCCAAGCTATTTGCGCTGGTTCACACTGGCTGACACACCTAGGACCAGGAAACACACCCATTCCCACATATCCTTGTATTCAACTAGGGTGACCTGCCACAAAACTGTGACAGTCAGAGGGGATTTAGTTTTTAAAAACAACGGTGGAGCGTAAAGGGCATGTCCTTAAAATCAGTTTTGTTTCAATTGCACAATCCACGTTTTTATTGTCACAAACTTGTCTCTGAGTTTATCTGCATCATCTCCACACTCCTGAGGCGAATTGTTTTGGAATGAACACCATCCAATAAACAAATGCCTCATACTTTGAACTCAACTTACCTCCAAAGTGTAGAAAGAAGCACCAGAGGGCCAGTGACAGTGCTCAGACTCGGTCATTCTTAGTAGTAAAAGCACTGTCTAGCAGTGGTAGTGTTTACAGCGGGGTTGTTACGTGACCATCAACATTCGAAACCTGCGTACAAGTTGTTGAACAGCAAACAGCTAGAAAGGCATCCTCCTGTTTAAGTGCACACACGGTGGAGGAGTTTTTTCTGTGGAAGCAGCAAATTGCTTCGAGCTGAAAATGTTCTTCAAAGGCAACAACAGCCACACCTCTGTGGCAAAAAGTCAAACGGCATGAGGCTAAGCAAACAGGTGCGGGTGCAGATAGGGTAGATGATAATCCTTTTGAGGTTTAATGATTCAACTATGACTGTACTTTAGCCTCATTTAATTCCTCTTTCAAGAACTTTTTGTTAATTTAGGATTTTATGGCTTTGCCTTTTCATTCCTTCTCTTTGTCTATTTTTATTATTAAGATTAATTTGAGTGATATTCTATTGCAATCTTGCTGGTGTTGTAGTCTCTGGATACTTCCAGACATTCTACTTTCTTTTACATTACTGTCAGTCATTTTTTCTGCTCTCTTGTTAAGCATTTTGAAATGTGCTGTGTATATTAAGTTAGTTTAATTGATTCATTAAACTGTTCATTATGTGGAGAAGCAGCATTTGAGGAGATAAAAATGATCTATGATGATTAAAGAAATATATTTAGCCAGGTTGATGCCATTGAGATCAGAGATCTCTTTTTCAAGGGAGATCTGACCAAGAACAGGCCTACACAGTTTCAAAAACAAACACAACAACTTCTACAACACACAAAAAACATTACGTCCAGAGCAAGTCAACAGTCAAAACAGTTGAATAATGAACCTAGATTCAAGATTTTTCACCAAGGATTTAAAGACATTAAGGGAAACTAAACTTTGCAGTTTAAAACAAGACTAATTGTTCCAAGCAAAGGGAAGCAGAGAATCCAAAAGTTTTCTTTTCCAAATGATATAGCAGCAGCAATGGTATGGTAGCAGCAATTAAAAACAATTTGAGAGACTTTTTTGAATATGTGTTTTCCTTGAGAATTATTTGGGAAAACTTTTATAAAAAAAACAAAATATGCATCAATGGCTTGTTCACAAAACCCCCGGCAAGAGAAAAAAAATTCATCCTTTCTCTCTGTTGCTTGCTCCACTTTATAGAAAAAAATGTGCTCAAACAATCTGCTTCAAAGTATCCCTCAAAGGGGATAAGCCTTCTACCAGTAATGGCAGACATGCCTTACGTGTAAGCTTGTTGAAAAGAAGAAAAACATGAAACTTTTAAAGACAGAAATTTTTTTAATGTTAATATTGTGAATGGAACCACTGGATTTAACAATTAGCACAATAATGTTTGGTGTGGTCAGCCCATGCTATAACCTGCAACAAGGCTTTTTTTTTTGCCAACTCCAAAGCTGCACAGAATGGGAATGTTCCCAGCACTAACACTACTTATCATGCATGCATACGTTCATTTTATTCATGTCTTGTTTTGTTGTTGTTGCATTTATTTTATATTTGGACCTTTTCTTTCTTTATTTGGGTGCCAGAGCAGTGGACAGAGTTTAAAGTTGGAAAAAAGAGAGTGTGGTATAACACACAAGCCACCTTTAAACCAGGCCTGTAAGTCCACTAAGGACTAAAGCCTGTACATGTCCTAGCCATTTTTGTGGGCAGGCCTGCTTTTGGCCAATTTTCTCCATAGCATATTTGCTCATTAGCCACAATGCTAAAACTATTGTTGGGTAACGGAACTTTTTAAAGTAATCTGCTTGGTCACTGTGTTACATACTGACAGAAGCAATCACTACATAATCCAACTCTGCATCTTAATGACAGAATAGCAGACGTGATAATCTTCACTGCGTCTATTATGCACAGAATCTAATGATGAGCAGGATAGAGAAGTCACACAATTTTGAACTTATCAAATATTGACTGTTGTTGTTCTCATCCTTTTGTCCTAAAATCCATAACAGAGATATTTCTGCAGTGTATTGCAGCCCTTGCTGTGATCTCTTTAGCAGAAGCTACTAACTTGACAAGCTCACATGGCTTTGTTGACTCCTACCTGCACAGAAACAGTGCTGTTTTGCTCCAAAGCAACAAATGGAAAATGAAACAGGTCAGATTTTGTAAAGTCACGAGTTGCTTTTATGTAAAAAAAACTAACTAATAATGTATTACCTGACTTATTCGTTTTACAAAAAAAGTAATCCAAATCCACTACTGGATTACTTTGTATCACCTCACTCCCAACACAGGCTATAACCATCAGAGACTGACTTACCCTGAGTTACAACAGTGTACGATGACAGCATATGCTCCAGCAGAAGACATAAGTTAATGAATTATAAGTCATGTTTTAAGATGACGATGTAACTGCTACTACTGAAGTTCAAGTTGTTCTAAATAAATGTCAATAGTTATTATTTTCAATCTAAAACATAGAAAGAAGGTCCTTTTTCATTTTCAAAAATAGTGCACCAAACTATCATTTACTTATGCGTCTCAATGGAAACATGAATTGACTGCAGCAAGAACTGGACAAAACCATGTGATGTCAGATCAAAAATATTGATATAAGGATTTTCGAAAATGATATTGGGGGATTTGAATGTGGAAATTTATCTCTTTAACCAGAGCTGTCAAAAAATGAGCAATCACTTTATGATGGCACAGCGGAGAAGATTGTGGATTCTCCACCTGAGCACCCACTGTCAAATCTGGTCATGTTTGATTGTCTTAAAATTAAGAATAATTGATATGAATTTTAAAATGTACAACCTTGTATTTAACACTGCATGAAGGCTCGGTCACAGAAGTGGTTGGGCCCCTGAAAGTCCAGTTAATGTCCCATCCACAATTGTCGTTTAATAATTTAAAGGCATGTGCTATGATTCAGTATGGTTCAGTTTTAGTAATGTTGGCAGCCCCACCTTCCCATCCCCAAATGTCATTTTCAAAGCTACTGTAAGAGCAGTCATTTGTAAAGTTGGAGGTATGCTTACTGTTCACTATATGAACACGATGCCCTGTGATGCATGTGTGGACTGATAAATCAAGTCCACAATTCTCCACAACAAAACAAATGGTTATTTTGACCACACAGACACAAATATGTTTGTTGGCAGATAATATTCTGTTGAAGAAGTAGTAAAAATTTTAGAAACTAACTTTGGAGTATCAACCTGTGGCTGTGTAAAGTGATGACTGTGTTTGCATTGGCTTAGTTAAGTCTATTTCAATCTAGTTGGCTGAAAGTCATTAGCTGACACGGACACTCATTAAACTGTAACACAGAGACAGCAAAGTCAGTGCAGGGAGGACAATGTTGTAGAAACAGAGTGCAGATGGTATTTATGTAATGTTCTGACTACCAGTTATACCTTCACATATCTGATGATGTCCTCAGCACCATTCATGACACTGTTTCAAACTGTAATATATATGTACCCCTATGACGTTTCACCTCCAACTGTGAATGTTGCAGAGACTCAATGGGAGTCAGTATGTCTGCCTTTTTGTGAATGTGAAGCACATGCTGTGTTACTCTCTCTTGTGCTCCTGCAAAGCTGTATCACACTGTGAATTGACATAATGGTTAATATGGCAACCTTATGAAATTGACGTGAATATCTCCAGTTGTACTGATGACAGAGCTTCATTACTTCAATATTGTTAGTTTTACTCTCAGAAAGGTTTTTACTTTACTCTCACACAACAGGTAGTTTTATACAGCCTGATCTCTTTGGTGCACCCTTTAGTGGTGTGATCTTTTAACTTGACTTTCATATTGGAAAGTACACTGTGCATACGATCTAAATTTAGATATGAAACAGGAGACAGATTTAAATCTGATTCCTTTTTCTAAGAATTTTAGACAGAACACTGTTTTCCTTGTGGTTCAGAAAGTTTGTGATGAACAGAAAACAATTCTCCTCTTCCCTGTTAACACAGGACTGAGAAAAACAAACCTGGAAAGAGTTTGTCTTCACCTTTTTACAGAAATGATATTTTGGGCTAACCTTGCAGTGCAGTTGTATCTGCCTGATTCATTGAATCCATTTTGCCAAGCTCCAAAGTACAATAATTTTGAGTGTCCCAAAGCAGCATGGCCCAACCAGAGTCCTTTAGTGCAGGAAGACATGGAGCTATAAGTAATACAACAGCAGGAAGTGCCTGCTCATACAGAGATTAGCAGTGATGCTAACAGCTTCAGTAGCAGTGTTATTAGATCTTGACTGCATTTCTTTATTAAATGAAAAACAGATAACAACACTACGAACTTCTTTATAGAAAGGATAGTTTCACTCCACTCCTGACATGTTTTACAGAGTTTGTTTTATGAAGTGGCTCACATTCTGTCTTTTACACCACAACAGTAGTACCCACGTACTGCATAATCTGATTGGCCCGTAATGAATTTGATTGATGGAACCATCGTCCAATTACCTGCCTGATATGCTTTTGAAAGGTTTTGCCTATTCCCAAACACTTTCTATGGGCTGTCTCCCAGATCAATAGTGAGATACAGTATATGGAAAGGTCCACCTAGTGTGTCAGGGTTAGCTTTGGACAGTACTTGCCACAATATTGTTTAAATTATTACTATTATTAGAGCACATCATTGCTTTTAGGTCAATGAGCTTGTGCACAAAAATATGTTAAAATGCTTATAGAACATTAAAAAACAGGTTGCTTATATTTTTAAAACCATGAATGAAATATGAGCTTTTGTTCCTTAAAAAGGTATGGCTAGCATATAGATTTGAAAGATCTTCCTCCTTGCAGACCATAACTAGCCTTGTATTAAATATAGTTCCTTAATTGGAGTTGAAAAGTGTGCAGAACTTGTCCGCTCTTCTGCAGTCGATAATTTCTGCGTCGTGCACCTGTAAAAATATTGCCTGGATGTGTGCACACTTGCCTTTTTTTAAGCATTTAGATTTAAATAAAATTGGTTGTCATGATTTTAATTTAGGATGAGTTAGATCTTTGCTAACCTTTATTACCCAGCTATGGCTGTAGAGCTCAGAGAGCTTTCCCTCTTTCCTCCCCTTATGAGTGTTCCTGCCTGAATGCTGAACTCCAGCACCCACAACTTTCACTTGGAGGGTTTGACCAGGAACATCTAGCTTTGACTCAAGTGATGGGGTTTATGTTCTTTGTATATCACGGCGTGCAACATCCATTCTCCTGCACACTCCCATTATATGTCCTCTAAACATTCTGAGCCCACAGGATTGTTTTAAGTAAGGGACGATTTTTGTTCATCAGTGTTGTTAATTCTAAACAAAGCGACTACACAAGAGTAAATAATTCCACACTTCATGCAGAGTTCTTTAGGCTTTCTGCTTATCTTACACATGGTTGGTGTTACTCCTTCACTTTTATCTCAGCATGCACTCATCCACAGACAAACTCACTCATGAACAATGAGTCTCCTCTTTGTGGAAAAGCTGCACCCTGTTTCTTTTTTTGAGGGAACACAAAATCAGTGCAGACTTGACTCACGCTGGTGTAATGTGGTACATTAAAGTATGAGTCTGCGCATGTTTCAGTGTATGGACCACTCCCTGTTCAATCCCTTCAAAGGCACACAGTAACTTCCTCTGTGTTTACTCGACTGCTCGCATGTTTGCTATTTCGGCATGGCGTGACATATTGACGAGGAGAGCGGGGATGTTTCAAGGATGCAGAATGCTGCTTTGGGACTGAAGAAGCACTTTAAGGCTATAGCTTCATCTTACATGACTTCTCATTTGCAAAATGTGATGCTCCTCACACCCCACAGGCTGCAGTTCTGAACTGTACCAAAGAAAATGTCTTGAGTGCTGTACTCGAGCACAGTTTTTGGAGGATGTCTATGACTACAATTTTTTTGAGAAATGTATGTTCATTTTACTTCACAATATTTGAAAGACTAAAACTGTTTGTCTGACTTTGCTTCACTTATGTGTTAAAGTCTGCTGATGAATTTCATTCTTAGATCCAATCCATGCATGCATATGGTTTTACTGTGACAGTGGTTCCCAACCTTTATTCCTCAGAGTCCCCCTATTTGCACCTAAGGCATGTAAAGCCCTATCTGGGATCTAGACATCAGAAAAAAATAAGAAATCACTGCGCAAAATAAAAATCAATTTTTATTGTTTTTATAGATAAAACAAAGAATGGGCTTATACACATTCTTGTGCAAAGACTGTCAAAGAAAATACGCTTATACTTGTTTTAGAAAAAAACATGGAAACCAAATTTTGACCACCTCAAAGATGGCAGGACCTTCTTCTTTGATTTTTGTGTAAGTCTGCACCAGAGTTACAGTGTCACTTACAGGCCTGGAATATGTACTATAAAGTTTTTAGTGTTTTCATGTGGACGGACACATTTCTTGAAACTACGCAGTCTTCAGAGAGAACATTTCAAAACAAAGACATTTTCATGTCTGTCCACACGATGTAACTCATGTATGCTGTTCTCTGTGTCCTCTTGTTGCTCATGGTGGTAGTAGAGGAGCAGAAGATTTTGCTGTAAAAGCCGTAACAGGCTTTGTAGCGTCTGCAGCATGAGTGCAACACAGTTTTCCACCATTGTTTCTATTGTTGTTGGGGTTAGTGAATGTGGTTTAAGGGAGAGGTAGGGCTATAACCTCATTGTTTCTGAAAATACCCTTATTCGTTATACACACAGAAACACAAGGCTGACATTTTAAGATTGATCCACTCTGGGACCCAGTTTCAAAGATGTGCATTTCTGGGAGCAAATAGCGTTATGATTAAAAACTTGTGTGGATACACCGAATTTGTCTCTGTGTGGATGGCCCTTACGTGATATTAAATACTGTCATACTAGGTGCTAAATGATAAAGTTTTCTATGTCTTAAGCCATAGAGGGCCCAAAAATGGTTGTCAAAGACATTGCCAATCCTAAATTTAGACATACCATTACTCAATAATGGGGGAATATACTGACAAGAATTTAGCAATACAGTACATATCGCGATACAAAGGGGACAAATGGTCTTGCACCATCACATTTATCTGAGTTGTTGAAGCCTCATTTGACTGCCAGGGCACGTAGGTCATCAAACAAGCTGCTCCTGGCAATGCCTCAGTCCAGCCTCAAAACTGTGGAACAGCCTACCTCTCCAGGTTGAAGCTGCACAGTCAACTGAGCACTTTAAAACTCTGCCAAAAACCCATCTTTTTTCTTTGGCGTTCAGTCCCAGTTAGACGAGTAACCTTGGCTTTTATCTTTTATCCTTTATTCCCTGTCTTCTCTTTTACTCTTCTTTCATTGCTTTTATTCCTATCTTATTTTATTTCTATTTTTATATATGCGTTTTTAACATTGAGTTGATTTTTATTCCATTACTGTTTTTATTGTCATGACTGTTTGTATTATCATTACTGCTTTTATTATTATTAAGTGTATGCATGATTATATTGTACCCCTGTACAGCACTTTGGTGAACCAAGGTTGATTTTTAAATGTGCTGTACAAGTAAACTTTGACTTGACTTGACAATACAATATATCTGTCATAAGCATGCCTTGGTTTTTGTTTTAGCAAAAGTTCTCCTTTATTAGTTTTTCCTGTTCATGTCTTTTCCTCCTGCCTTGTGTATGTTTTCTTGTCAGGAATGCTGTGAAAGCTCAGTTATACAAATTAGTTACAACTGGTTTGACCAAGCTGCATCTTCTCAGCCTGGATTGACATTCGTGAAACACAAGCCAGCGTGCTCAGACAGGACTTGGTCAAGCCTTGCTTTTGTTGGTTCCCCTGGATGTCTTGATTCAACTTTGGTGAAATACCCTTCTGGTGTATCAATATTTCAACAAAAATAAACATCTTTTGATTGCTTCCTGGGTAAAATGTTAAGTCCCTCTTCCTAAAAGAGTATTAGAATTTGATTTTGTAATACTGATGTTGTTGGTGGGTTTACTGGACTTAACTTTTAGATCAGTAATTCTAGAGTAAAGACCAGCAAACAGTTGTTATGAGCCAGGTCCATGAGGCTAACAAAATTGATCCAACGGTTGCGTGTTGATGTAGTAAAATTCCCTCTTGAATTCCTTTATAGGCTCTTTCAGGCCCCCGTCCATACCGTCTACCTCCAAACCAGTAATGTTGCACTTCTCTGGTTGGATGTAGAGCACATGACTGCACAAGTTCTTGACTTTTTGGCACAACAACGGGTGTCTTCAAGGAAAAGATTAGAAAACACTGACCTAGGTCATCAGAAAGTATTCAAGACCAGGTAAAAAAGAGAATATGAATTGAGATGTTGTCAAAGAGACCCTTCTCTTTTAATATGTTTTACTGCATGTGAGTGTAAGCACACTCGCGGAGAGGTGACGCAAAAAGTATCAGTGGCAGCACCAAGAATAAGAATGCTGTGTGACTGCATAGTTAAAGAGGCAGTGGCTATGTTTATATGCAGTCAATATTCGGGTTAAGATCAATATTCCGGTTTCTGAAACATTCGGAATAACCCAGTTTACATGAGTGAGAAAACAGGGTTATTCCTCTGTGCATAGTATCCCGAACAAAACAACGACGCACAGAGAACGTCATCACTCACGGAGAACATCATGAAGCAATGCGCGTCATTCCGCTTCTTCTTCCTGTATCCAACAGCAACGAGAACAACAGCGGCAGCACGGCGGATAATGAACGGCCCAGAGCAGGTAACAGTTTGCTTCGTTTGCGCTTTGGTGCTGGTACTGACCCACCACCACTACTTGACACTATTCTTTGTCAGTTTCTTCATTAATGGAAGGTGAGAACGTGAAGACGTAGGAAATCGAGCCGGAGATGGGCCATTTTACAACAAGTACTTCCTGTATTCAAAAGACCAAGATTCCTTGCGAAACGAACATGCGCAGAACACAACTTAATGTTCCTTTCGATGAGGATATCCCGATCGGCGTGTACATGACCAAATATTCGGGTTAGAAAAGGAGTAACCCAGGGGTGACTTTGGGGTTTTTAAAAACCAGAATATGCTAATATTCTGGTTTTTCAAAAGGTTTTTTGGTGTTTACATGGCTGCACGCAACCGGGATATTGCTAATATTCCGGTTATGAAAGGTTTAATGACTGCATGTAAACATAGCCATTGTGTCTGCTACAGTGGCTATTCAGAAAACAGAATATTTATCACTGTGTAAAGCAGTGATTATATTATCCCTTGGTTATCAGGTATTTGTGGTTTGTACAATTATTGCTCTTTATATACAGTGCTCTCAAATTTATTAGACCACCACCCAATGTGGTTGCCATGGCGCTGTAAGTAAACAGCTGCCTCTCCAGTAGCTCTCCAGATTTTTAGCTCCTTTTTTTTTTTTTTTTCTTCAGTTTTAAACTCTTTTGATCCAATTTTAGCTTTTCTCCATCATTTCAATCTATCTGCTCGTCTTATGAAGACATTCTTTGGTTTTATACATATCCTATGGATTTTTTTAACCATTCCTACTAGGAGCCCGTTCCAACGCTACTAGGAACCAGTTTTCTCATCCAATGCCACCAAGAGTCAGTCTAACCCTCACTTCTTCAAGAGAGGAACTACTGGCTTTGAAAAAAAAGGGACGAGGTGGGATATGACGCCCCATCCTGGCAGAGTTATCGATCCGCCCTCCAAATCGGAAAAGTGCAGTTGAAAGGCCCTTCAGGTCGGGACTCTGACTCGGGATTTCGGGTAAGATCAGAGCAGCCGAGTCGGTCGAAATGACATCATAGCAAGATGCCGTTGCACACTGTGAACGGTAAACAGAGTGACTTTCTCCTATGTGTCGTCACCGAAAAAACACAGGAATGGTAACATTACCAAAGTGTGTTCAAAAAATAGTATGTCCTACACAGAATACTGTTTTCCCATATATAAACTGCAGTAGCCTATAATTGTAATGTTTAGCACTAATGCTGTAGTTTTTATATCCAGTATATATCCAGTATACATATATATACATATATATATATATATATATATATATATATATATATATATATATATGTATATATATATATATATATATATACACACACATATATATACAGCATGCATTCGCTGTGGCATTGTTTCGATAGGCTTCTGCAATGTCACAAGATTTGTTTTCATCTAGTGTTGCATTTATTTTTCACCAAGATCTTGTATTGATGATGGGAGAGTCTGACCATTGCGCAAAGCCTTCTCTAGCACATCCCAAAGATTCTCAATGGGGTTAAGGTCTGGACTCTGTGGTGGCCAATCCATGTGTGAAAATGATGTCTCATGCTCCCTGAACCACTCTTTCACAATTTGAGCCCCATGAATCCTGGCACTGTCATCTTGGAATATGCCCGTGCCATTAGGGAAGAAAAAATCCATTGATGGAATAACCTGGTCATTCAGTATATTCAGGTAGTCAGCTGATATCATTCTTTGGGCACATAATGTTGCTGAACCTAGACCTGACCAACTGCAGCAACCCCAGATCATAGCACTGCCCCCACAGGCTTGTACAGTAGGCACTGGGCATGATGGGTGCATCACTTCACCTGCATCTCTTCTTACCCTGATGCTCCCATCACTCTGGAACAGGGTAAATCTGGACTCATCAGACCACATGACCTTCTTCCAGTTCTCCAGAGTCCAATCTTTATTCTCCCTTGCAAACTGAAGCCTTTTTTCCAGTTAGCCTTACTGATTAGTGCTTTTCTTAGGGTACACAGCTGTTCAGCCCCAATCCCTTGAGTTTCCTTCGCATCATGCATGTGAAAATGCTCTTACTTTCACTATTAAACATACCTCTGAGTTCTAATGCTTTTTTCTTCGATTTGATTTGGCCAAAGGTTTAAGTGATTAATTCATTCAGGGTTTTTTTCCGACCACAATTCTTCCTCGAAGACGATGGTTCCCCACTATCCTTGCAGTTTTTAATAATGCGTTGGACAGTTCTAAACCCAATTTTAGTGGTTTCTGCAATCTCCTTAGATGTTTTCTCTGCTTGATGCATGCTAATGATTTGACCATTCTTAAACAGACAAACATCTTTTCCATGACCACTGGATGTGTCTTTCGCCAGGCAATGTATACGTATGCTAATTGTTTTTTACTTTTTGATATCCTGTATTCTCTAATACCTGTGTCCTATTCAATGCAACTGGAATCTTAATTTCTCTGAAGGAGTCTTCCCAAGGGATTAATAAAGTTCTGTCTTATCTTAACTTATGTAAGGTTTATGCCACAGGTGTCCTTAATTAGAAGCACTGGTAATTATCAAAATAATTTCTTATGTTTCTGTAATGGTCAATACACCAGCATGTGGAAGCTCCATAACCTAAATAATATTTTAATGCTGAAATATATTTTACTGTTATCCATGAATTTTCAAATTTACTGTTTTACAAAACAACAACAACAAAACAAACAAACAAAAAACAAACAGCCAAACAGAAAAGATAGTAAGGCACATTTTTTCTTGATTAAGATGTCAAATCATAGTTATTATTTGCATTCCTGAGCAGAACAAATAGTTTTAGAGGTTGAATGTTTTGCTTTATTAATTTCTGATGTCAGACAAGCCCAGCTCAAATTTTAGAATAAAAAGATCAATTCAATTTGAAATTCTTGATTCCTGTTCATAATGTTTGTCCTATCACATTTTCATTTTTAAACGTTTTTGAAAGACTGCTAATATATTTAAGTTTTCTTGTTTTTATGAAAGGTTGTTTAATAAATGTGTTTAGAGCTGTATTAGAGCAGCAAATCTGTAATTATAATGGATGCAAATAAAAAAAATGAATATTTTCTAAATAAATATGCATAGTTGAATTTAAGGTCATGCATTATAGACCATTAATACATCACGGGAAAACCATGTCTGAAGATGTTTTATAAGTAGTTAAAATACTAAGTACAAGGCCACTTAAAAGCAAGTCCTCCTTTTTTAATGTAAGCTAAAATGTAATGTCACTTGTGTTGAATTAACATTTGACAAAGAGTATCTGTACTTTGACTGGAGTAATGAAGTTGTGTACTATGTTCACAACATAACTTGGATGAGTGGAAGTCATTTTACTTCCCCATCCCTTCCATGGTTGTGCTTCAAGCCACGCCCTTTCCTTTATTCATACCCAGTTCATTGTGGCTGTGGGCCTCTAGCTGCCATTCGAATCATACCAGTGTAATGCAATTGCAGCAACGAACCACTTCCCTTCATCAAATTACCTGCTCAATCTAAACAACTGAAGCTCATTTAGGTATAACAATTACATATTAAATTGTTACACAATAACATCAACCCACTATTGCTTAAAAAATACATGAGTAAAGCCAAGGAAAGAGTTGAAAACTGCAGTCGCGCCAAATCCCCTCAGGGCCACAAGCTTTAATGCCAAAATGCATTTCTCAATTGCCTTTAAATAAATAGCTTAACAGTCTGTTGATAACTTTCCAGTGCCTGTTCACAGTGCTTGTGTTGAATGAATCTGTTTTTTTTTGTTTATGTTTCAATAAAGCTTTAAAGTGTGGATTCTCTGATTGACAGAGGAGCGTGTCTGAATGTCTGCTGATTGTCACATAAATCAGTAAACTGTACATTTCACCTGTCCCTGTGGCACTGGTGCCTTCAGGAGTATTTTTAACGGGCTGAGCTATTAGTTGTACAGTATTGACAGACCGCTCAAGACGCCTGTCCTGGAGCATTTACAGTGACTTAACTACTGCTGTTTTAAGTGTTAGCAGACAGCCAAGGCTATCTGCTCCTGTGCTAACCATTGGAATGGACTGTCAGCTTGTTACATTGTGATACAAAAGGCTAAACTGCACCTCTTTATTTGTAGGGTTTCCTTGTAGAAAAGTCAAGTCTGTTGGCTTTTTCCTGTGGAGAAGATGGCTGGGTGTCATTAAGAAAAAATATCTCTTCAAAGAAATCCTCTTTTCTTTGCCACCCACAACCCCCTTTTTGGCTGAAATGTGTCCAAGCAAGAGGCGGATTTGTTACCATTCTCATGCTATACTAGCCACCTCTGCCTGAAAACCAACCATTCAAGTTACCTGTCTCTGCAAAAGCATCACTTCTGAGGAACTGTTTTTTGTTTATGTAATGAGTAAGCTAACTGATTAGCCTTCATGATAACTTGGTTACAGAGCATTTGCTTGTCCTTTTCACCTCAAAAAGATAAATAATCATCCTTAGATTTCCTAATTAAAAATTAGCTAGCTAAGCCTGTCAAGAGATACCTTACATCAACTGTTTCAAGCTCAGCTTTCAACCTAAGAAATGTATTGGTAATAATTTCCACGAAAAGCATTGATTAAACGATTGCAAGTGTATTTTGCTTAAAGTTTGTGGTTTAAGTGTTAACATGGTTTTAAGCAGTGGTTGTTAGCTAAAGCAGCTTACTAACAATGTAGGCTTTAGGCTAATAGTTGGAATATTCAGCTTAAAGAAACAAAAATGTTTTGAAAAAGTTAAAATTGTTGTTGAGATTAAGTTCAAACAACAAGAAACTTGATATGGTTAATATTTAAAAAAAAAAACAATGAATAAGATATTATGTAGCAGATGACTAAAACTATTTTTTAACATTTTAAAACCTAGCATACAGGAGTGCATAGTAAATTGTTGAAATACATAACCCGTAAAAAAGATGTAACAAAAAGACAGATAAAATTCATCAATTTATAACTTAATACCATATATAGGTCTGAAATTACTACATAAGCGTACTTTATTTATGATTCAATGCATATAACAGGGCTCTCAAGTCTCTCACCTTCAGCGTGACACACGCATTTGAACCTTTTCACACTTTCACACGCCACACCTGGTATTTCTCGTGCATGAAAATTTAGGATGTAACGCCCACCGAGTTACATTGCTGTATATGCATTGGAATGTGTAGCAAGATGCTCTGAGCATCATAGAGCTCAACAGGAGCTTGACGCGACACAGTCAGTAAGATCAACTACCCATCTGCCAATCAAAAATTAACATTCAGCTGCATATCAAGCAATCAGAAAATAGCACTGCTGTATCCAGGTAAGATAAGGTTGATCTGACCACAGAGGACACATATCACAAGAGTGCCTTATCACACGGGAGTGCCTTATCACGAGTACAGTAAGTTATCTCATTATTTGATTTTGTAGCCTACTGATTAATGAAATTACATACTGTACAAAAGAAAAAAACAGGAGCTTATTTTTATTCTTCTTCCACACCTACCATTAAACAGTCAAGCAAGGTCTAATCACATTGATATACAAATTGTGGTTACCAGGCATCACAGTAAAATAGAACCATCAATGTTAAGTTACTTAAATTAATAGTTAATTTTGGGGGTGATCTGGATCACCGTCTGGATCCAGGATTTTTTTTAAAGGATTCTTTAACATTGCCAGATAGGACCATTTTCGCCAAAGTGGACCAAAGCCGCTTGGCGGAGGTCTGCGCTCTCTGAGTGCTTTTCTGGTTCTACTTAGAACACGACAACGTTTTTGCTATAATTAAAATCAAAATTGCACATTTTTAGTTTGAAAGAGCAGGGTCAAATGTTGATGGTAAATAATCAAATAATAAAAGAACAATACTTTGTATTATGTTGCATCATTATTTGATATACTAACATTACAAAGTAACAATAAGACCAATCATGTAATTGTGGGGGCAACAAAAGCACCTGACTACTAATTAACTCAATTTTAATTGCCTCCGCCAAGGAGGTTATGTTTTTGCCGGCGTTTATCTGTCTGTCTGCATGTTTGTCTGTTTGTTTGTTTGTGTTCAAAATAACTTGAAAAGATCTGAACGGATTAGGATGAAATTTTTAGGGATTGTTGGAAATAGGATATGGAAGAACTGATTAAATTTTGGGACTGATCCAGATCACCTTAGTGGAGGTCTGCGCTCTCTGGGTGCTTTTCTAGTTTTAAAATAGTTTAATTGAATAGATGGTTGATGACTTTGAAACTGAATACTTTACAGTCCGTAATTTATAAGCCAGCCAAAATCTCCCTCTGACCTGAGATCAAAACTTGAGAGCCCTGCATATACATGGATTTAGGTTTGACAAAATTAGGCTAAAAGTATTTGGTTAACAGTAGTTGCTAAAAATAGCTCCTGACTGGCTGAAGTTACTACAGCTTGGTTAAAATGATTGTTTTGGGATAATGTTGTGTTATATCATAAGCTTTAAGGATATAAAAGCTGCAAATCACACCCTAGAATTTCTTTTGCAAGTATCAATCTAATGTTTTATAAAACATTTTCAGCTGTTATCATGCTTTAGTTCGGTTTTGCTGAGCTAATATTAAAATTTATTTGAGCTGAATTTGTTTTAGATGCCACCAAATGTGTTTCTGTTCTGCTTATACTTTTTCTTCTAAAATTCTCCACCCCAAAGAGATGAACACACAGAATAAACTTAATCATCTCTTTTATATAATTGTCTGCAATCTTTTAAGAATCTGGAGAATGAGGCAATAAGTGCAAAAGCAACATGAGCATTTCTATAATACAAGTGCAGTGAAATACAAAGTAATGTTGGAGGTGAGTTATAGACAGAGCCTTGTTTACTTTGGCTGGCCCTGCTTTAGAGCTTGTAGAGACAAAGCCTGTCTCTCTGTGCCAACGGAAATGTGCAGAGCTGGAGGAAAACTGGAACATCATTCAGTACATCAGGACTCTCTTATGTATTCTTAAAAACTCTTGGTAAAAACAACAGACTTTAAGAGAAACAGTCACTGCAACATCAGGCTTTAATCAAAGAAAGAAACATTCATAAAACATACGGTATATACCGCGATTTATACTGAAAAAAGTTTTTACGTTAAATTACATAAGACTTACTTTATCAAATATTAAATTCAGAAAGAAGAATTAAACACAGATGGCCACATTAATTTCACTGCCAGAGGGCCTAATCATTGCAAATTGTAGGATACTCGAAGGAAGAAAGACTAGTCTCCAGCAAGCTACAAGTGAATTTACAAGTCGTTTACCTTGGCCAAGGAGGTATAAGTTTTTGCTGGCATTTGTTTGTTATTATGTTTGTCGGTGAGCAAGATAACCCCAAAAGTTCTCATTGTATTTGAATGAAAATTTTAAGGAAAATTTGTCATTTCACAAGAGTGAAGTGATGAGATTTTGGTGGTGGCCATACAAAGATGCAGATTCCGTTTTTTTTTTTTTTTTTAAGGATTTGTTAATGTTGAGCGATAGGACAGATTTCCGCATTTTCAAGAATAACTTTCCTAAGAACATCAGAAATTCCTGGGCAGAAGTCTGTGCTCTCTGAGCACTTTTAGTTAAATTATACTTTACTACATCTTTGTACATTTTATTCAAGTGCATAGACTTGTAAAAATTATAAACAAGAATCATACTTGCAAAGAACAAAACCAATACCAGTGGTGAATTAGTGTTATAGAATAATGGACTCTTCTCCTGTTTTATTGCATCAAGTCCTGATTTACATTTAATTCATTTCTTAAACGAACTCTTGGGCAGCACTGAGTTAAAAGAGACCATTGGGTCACTCCTGGCATACTGTAAAACATTCAGTCAACAGTGCAGGGAGATGTGGTTAGGACTGGGCTTTTAAAAACACACACAAATGAAAATTTGAAAATCTGGACACTTGTGAATACATACTGTGGCACTTTTTGTGCAAGTCAAGGCCCACCTACCCAGTCATTTCACTAATGATAACTCTGTGTCAGACTGGGTACAGCGCTTAAACTGCTGTAATAACATGTTTAAGATACTGTATTTCATGTGATGCTCACTTTGTGTCGTGTTTAAAGTCTTCACCTCTATCCTAGGCTGAAATATATCGAGAGGTTGAAAAAAATAAGTAAGCTCTTTATATCTCTGTCCTTGGTAGTTGCTCACTCTAACAATACTTACTTGTTAACCTCTTTTTATTTTGCTTCAGCTGATAATGTTTTACAGAGAAATCAATATTAAGAAGAATAAGCAAAAACAAATTAACAAAATTTGTTCACACATAAAGCATCAATATATTAAAATGTCAAAAATTACACATATACTGATGTACTGTATATCTGAATACATACCTATCCAGGTACAAAAGTTGAGTGACCCTTTTCAAGCCTTGCCCCTTTGTCAAGTGTAACTGGGGTAGGCAAGATGTCTTTTGAAATACCCTGCAATTAAACTTTAACATTGGTTGAAGTGAAGCCTCAATCAAAGAACAATGACAAGGTCTTTTAGGATAAATAGAAAAATATTGATGCTAGCTTAAGTTGCTGCTAACAAAAGTTGTTGTAGCCCAGCAAATGTTTATGTTGCAAAAGGATATGTGTGCTATGCATTCAGATATATCTATCCAAAACAGCTGTTACGTTACGTTGTGCACAACAAGAATGTCATCTTGATGTGCCCAAGTTAAGTTTAAAGAAACAAACATTTTTGGGAAATATGTTTTTTCTTTTTGCTAAAGAACAAAGATATTGTTTAAGGGGCCAAAAAATAGCCTTTTCTCCCAAATATGCCCTTGCTATTCTTTTAAAAACAGTACAGAAAAGTGTGAACCATAAACTGAGGAACATATCGAACAGTGGGCTAAGTGTTTTGTTGCAGTTCAAGAAAGGACAATTTGGCCAAAAAGCTCAACAATTTTTAATATTAGCTATGCACTTATAGTATCAATATCAAATACTGACTCCTCTGTGGCAATTGGAAGGATAATAATAAAAGTCATCAACATTAAAACAGAAAAACCTCAGCTTTATAGGAACACTCTGAATGTAAAAAAGGGCCAAGCTGTCAACATGTATTAACTCTAAACATTAAGAGGGAGATACCAACTTAACTTCTCAGCTGTCTAATGTGATGGTTTTATCAGACTGTACTTTTTTGATCTTTAAAATGCAAAGAATATGCCTCTTGGTATTTCTGCATTTAAAACAAGTTGCACTCAAAATAGGTGAACTTGGATAAAACGAAAGGCATGCTAAAGATTTACAAAAACTTGTGCAGATGAAGGTGCACAGCAGTAGACTACAGTGTTATCAGAGTAAAAAAATGAAAGGAAGAATTTAGAATATTCTGTCAAAGGCATTTAATATGAATTGAAGTGGTCCCAATACTGAACTTTGAGGTACCTCCTTTTGAATTGTCAAACATGAGATGCACTCTGACTGAAGGGCTGTTATTTTACTGGTGAGATATTTGGCAAATCAACCAACAGCATGGTCTAAAAATCTCACAGGTACAAGATGATTTAACACAATATAATTATCAATAGTGGCAAATGCTTTAGAAAAGTATTTGATGATAGCCAGTTAACATAATTTACTGCCCACATCTTCAAGAAATATCATCAACAGCTTTTATGGCAGCAGTTATCCTAGCATAGTTCCATTTATGGTGTTTATTTAGAAAACATTGTTTCCATCTTTTTAAAGAAATCTAGTAGCAGGAACAACATTACCAGATTACTAGATAAATGTCAACCAGGCTTTACAAAGTGGGAGAATGTTCACAGTTTTTAAACAGGCATTTCAGTAGATATGGCTTTTTTTTGTTTTTGTTTTTGTGTTTTTTCACTTCTATACTACAGTGTTAGCACCCACCAAGACTTATTAAAAGAAAATCACAGTCATGCAGGTGTAGTATGATATTTTTTTTAAAACATACTGGTGTTGGATCGGTACTCGGTATCAGCCATTACCCACACAGAGGGAAAAAATGGTATTGGAACATCTCTAATCAGTCTTATTTTTTAAGCTGACATTAAAAAATTGGTTTCAGGTTTTTTCATGGCTATACTCACCAACATTTCTGATCTACAAGTTAAGTGCCCACCATCAATGTTAATATTTGAAAAATATACGCTCATGGCATTTTAAGAGGAGGGGTCCTATACTTTAAAAACAAAAACAATAAAACAATACATAGATTGGTTGCTTTAATAATAAATGTTTGTAACAGGTTAGAGGGAGGAAGGGAGGAAGTCCAGTATTTTTGAAAGGGGGTGTATAAAGTTCATGCCAATAGTCAATGCATTAGACATTTTTAAATAGGTCAGCTGTGCTGAAAAAAAAAAAAAAAAGACAACAGTTACACTGTGCATTCCTGCAGATGAGGCCAAGAGCTCCTTAGTGAATTCTGGGTAAATTTATTTATTTTACTTTGTTACTACTTGCACTGCATGGCCTCCATGTTTATGAGGAATGTTTCCAATGCAGTGTGCAATCATCCCAAGGCTGTTTTTCCCCTAAAATTCACTGAACTGAGAGGACCTCTTGGCCCCATCCAAAGAAATGTACAGCCTTGTTTTTTTGTGTCAGTTCTTCACCTAATGCAAGGGTAGAGCTGACCACAATTACTGGGGCTAATGTGATTGCTATTGACAATTATTTTATATACCCATACTTCAAAAATATTTAACTGTCTCTTCAAAGTAAAGAGTGATCACTGTGACTCAGGGTATGCTATGTGTTTGCCAACTCTTCATGGCCCCCAATGAACCTCTTTGCAAGCACACATTAATCAGATAGCTAGAAACAATCACTTTGAGGAGATAATCTGATATGGCGCATTTACATGCACTACAGTTATCCGTTATTTTAAAAAATCTTGTTTACATGATTCTGTTAATTTTGTGACTTCAGCAAAACCACAGATGGCTTTTAGCTTCATATTATATCTACTATTTTGTCTCTTGCTTGTTCATCTTTCATTATTTTGTAGTCTAAGTTAGCCAGTGAATTATTCTGTATCCTTTCTTTTGCCTAGAATAAAATTCACTTTAGCCTCACCCCAAATCCTTATTCCACAAACTTCTTGCAGCGGCCTACCATGCTTGCTGATTCTTCTTCTGATGTATTTTCCTCAAGTGTAATGTAATGAATAATGGCCTTTATCTAATTAAGGGTATCAGACTATGCTGTTTATATGACTACCTTAATGAACTGCTCCAAAAGTCTGCTATTTGCCAGACTATTGGTGTGCATGTATACAAGCCCTGTGACTCTGTATCCAATTTCCCTCATCATTATTATTATTATTATTATTATTATTATTATTATTATTATTATGGATAATTTATTCAAACCATCAACAGACCTACACAAACAGTCAAATTGTTTTTCAAATCACATACGAAGAGCCCATATTATGCTTTTTCGAGTTCTACATGCCCTTTAGTGTGCTTTACATGTATCCTCTGTGTGGTAGGGTACTTCTATGCACAAGACTAAAACTCCATGGCTTTAGGACTTCTCCCTCTTCCCACTTTCAGTTCCAGTGGCTTCCCGAAACACCTCATTCTCCTGACCTCCCTGAATAAACCTACCAGTGTGACATCCAACTATTGCTTTGTTGGCATTTTAAGCCCACTGGTATAGACTGGCAAGCCCAGTGCAGAGAAAAGACCATAGAATGAGTCACTAAAAACATGGCGCCCAGCAGCACTGAACTGACCAATAACTACAGAGTCGACTGGTCAGCCAACCAGAGCGGACTGAGTCCATGTGGGGAAGAGGGCCTTAAAAGGGCAGGTGCTTTAACAGAGCCTCTCAGACAGAGAATACAGATGAAACAGGGTTACTCAGTACATGAAAACTAAAGGTTTTTTTTTTAACATTAGTGATTATGGACATACTCTTAACTTTTATCAAATTCAAATATGTGGACCCAAGTAAAAAAACAAAAAAAAAAACATAACAAAAAAAAAAACAAAAAAGAGCTTGTGTTAGAGTAGAGGACATGGGTCATGAAAACATTTATAATGATGTTGTGGACTGAAACAAACATTTGTCTGTTGATTGTTGTGGCGTAAAATTAACAAGTTTCTCCTCAATTAATACTTCAGCACATTTACATTGTTGCTATTGAACACTGCAGCCTGGGATGTAAGAGAATCATGCTTTGTAGATGAGAAGATATATTGGATGAGGATGTAACCTTAAAATGCCTCTCCATCTCCCACAGCTGCATTCTGTGTCCCTGAAAAACCCCTACACCCTCAACAGTATGTCACACAGTTTATAACTTGTCTGTATGACATTTCAGAGAAGAAAAGAAAGGTCATCGGCTAACAGCAAAGCAAAGAAGGTGAGTACAGAAACAATCACAGAAATATATTGGACTTTTACGTTTTTTGTCTTTTAATAAGGAGTAAAAGGTTTACTCAAAATGAAGATAAAGTACTTTAGTGAATTTAGTTTACAGTTTACCACTGGGTAAATGTAGATGCAATTAATCAGTGAATTTAGTTGATTTAATGGCAATATACCCCTTTACATGTTTTTTTGTGCATTTCCTTTTCTATTACTTCACTCAGGAACCCTCTACCAGAGGCAGTGGGTGGTCCCAAAGGCTACAGAGAACCACTCCCTCTAACAGTTCCCCTCCCAAGTATATCCCTCCCTCTGCTAACCAGGAGCCCTACCCAGCTCCCTGCCCATGCACTCTGCTCAGCCCAGAGGAGCAGCCACACAGAATAAGAGGAGAAAGAAAAAAAAAAAAGAAGTCTAAATCAACTCAGAGAAGAGGAGAGGAGGGGAGGGGAGAAGGAGAGGGGGGCTAGAAAACGCCCTGGAAACTTTGTTGATCAAGAAATAGGAAAAGAGTGACAGAATCCTCTCATACTACGAGTTGTGACTGGAAGAAGCGCTCTTTCTTGGGCTGGGGAGAAGGGGAGAGGACACGTTTTCAAGGATGCTCAAGCTGGTGTGAGGCTTCTTGGGCGCACAGACTGCGCACAGGTAAAGATGCACTTTGACTTTTTTCTTATTGGAATAACACTTTTTTCTAACTTAAAAAAAAAAACAAAACTTTTTTTCATTTTGAACTTCAAAAACTTTTCTGAAACAAAGAAAAGGAAAAACAATAAGTTTGTTGAAGTTTAACATCCAACTTGTGAAAGTGTCAAAGTTATCTGCTCTACATTCTTGTGATATGGTAGTGATTGTTCACATCAGCAGGAGATAACACTGGCTTTGTTCTTTTTATTGCACATATTTTTTTTTTTTACCAGTGGCATAATAAGTTCTATTAAAGGACAGTCTTGATTAAGAAGAATATCTCTATCACAATAAAACATTAAGTACTTTAGTATAAAGGTGTAAAGTGGCTGTACTTTTATGTGAATGCCAGTCTGTGTTGTAAATACTGATTCAAAATAGCTCAGGATATGAGAAGAGGGTGTGTTCTCGCAACTACCACATGAATGTAGAGGACTTGCCGGAGTTGCGCACTTCTTTTTTCCCTTTAGTGTGTGCAAAAGCTCTCATCCAGGGTGGATCTGAGAGCTAGAAAGAAGGTGTACAATGCTGAGATTTAAAGAACAAGTGGTCTACCTCAAAATTGCTCTTTGCTTAGTTTTCTTTTGTGCAACGTGGATGCCCTCATAATATTTTGGGTGGCTGATATTTTCCAAGCACACTCATTTTTATGCTTAAAGGAAGCAGTGGAAGTGAACCGAGTTGTTTGTTTGCATTGATGTTATCGCTCAGGTGTTCCTCTTATCAGTCCAACGCCCTTTTTCCTTAGACTTTTAAAAAGTAAAGGTAGCTCTACTTCCCCCTGAGAGGCCGCAGAGACCAGCTTGGGTGTGGATTCCTCTATTTCACCTCCCTCCGCCCCCTCCTTTTTTCTCTCCCTCCCTTCTTGCTTCGCTGTCTCCTCACAGAGGCACACCCTTCAAGGCCAAAAAAAAAGGAAAGAAAAACATACATGCTGCAGACAGACGTTGGTGCGGTTCAACAGAAACACATACAAAGTTCCTACATGTGATGTGAAACTTTGTAGGTAGAACTTTTTATCTCTATCTATTTGTCTTTTCATTGTTCAAAAGTGTCTTGCATAATCATGAGTCATATGAGACACTGGATGTTTTTGCTGTTATGGAATGCTGTGAGCCTCCCTGAAGGTCTTTGATATGGTATGATATGATGCCAATGCATTTTTAAAGAGATGTACCTCTTTTCCAGTCAAGGTTTCTTTGACAACTACCACTGAGGCATGTATATTGTCAGAGTTTTAATTCTAAGAGGAGTGTAAATTTCTCTGTCTTTGACTTACCTCAGGTTCTTGAACCTGGGCTGAAGGCCAGAGTGTGCAGGGGAGTAGAGAGGGAGGAGGGAGGAAGACGGAGGGGGAAAAGAAAGTCAGGGAGTGAGTTAGTGAAGGGGGATGGGCGGGGCGGGGGCGAGGAGGGGAGTAATGGAATGTAGTGGTTTGGAAAGACAAGCTAATTGAAACCAGGTTTGGGGCTTAGAGGGGGGAGCTTAGGCTTCGCACTTTTGGAGAAAGGGAGAAGCACACTTCATGTGGCCAAAAAGTCGAGATATTTGCCTGCAGAAAACATGTTAAAACTCTTAAGGAGCATCTGCAAAGGTGTGGCACCAAGGTATACAAAGTGAACACTGCTGGCTGGGTTTAATGTCTTAAAGACGAAGGAAATGTTGAGGAAAAACGCAGACCAGAAATAAACCTGTTGATATTGCTGTTGAAGTCATATTTGTGTGTTGCGTAGTTGCCTATCCTCCAATGCTCTCTCATGCCACACCCAAGAATCACTCAGTCGAGTGTATTGGAGAGCTGCTTTTTGCTTCCTCTGCACAGTCTTTTAGACAAGTCTACCTTCTGCCGCACACCCTGCAGCTGTAATGAAGGACATTTTCCAAATTGCTCTTGTCAAGGTGATTGATTGTGACACAGATGTCTTGAAGCATCACATAGTGACACGGTGCTAAAAGGTGTTTAGGTGGGAGGTTGTCATCTGGGCTGTTTCATGTTGGCGTTCTAAGCATTTGAAGTATTCATGACTTAGGGTTGTTGTGCCAGGAAGACTGTGCTACATATCACCACAAGTAGAGAAAGCTGCTGCAGGCGAGCATAAAAGTTGTACAAAAATAATAAACATGCATTTCAAATTGAGGGCGCTGATACACCCATAACCGGTTTGTAGTAGCTGGCTAATATGCCCTCATCTTTGCCTGGGGCGGATTCTGTTTGCCTAAATTCCTGCACCATCAACCATACACCAATACAGAGGCTACATTATGCTGTAACCTAAAGTAAAACAGCCCCTCTGGTATTCCCAAAACCACACTGTGCATTTTTTCAAAGAGGCCTCATTGATTGAAATATGGCCCAGTCATGACAGCAGACGCTCGCTGCTGTCACTCACTCTAATTTTCTTGCACTCGCCACCAGTGTGGCAAACGGCATGTTTAGGTAGCCTGAAGAAAACGTCGCACATTACAACTGTTAGGAGTCTTTAGCTTGAAGGTGTAAAGATATTTATCACAGCTGTATGTCACAGCTACTAAATGTTCCTGCCCTGTGGACTGACAGCGCAGACGAGAGGAGTGCTGTTAGTCAGCCGTGCCACTGTGAAACGGAAAGAAACTGGTCTCATGCACACTTCCTCTGCCATTTCCTTGTGGGTTTGTTGAGTGGGTGGTTGGAAGGTGGGACACGAGGGGAGGCAAAAAAAAATAGGGAGGTGGATGTAGTCAGTTAAAAGAAGAAGGGAGGGTTACTGCAATCATATTGTAGCTTATTTGTTTCACACATTTGTAGCAGCTCTGGCTTCTTGCTCATCTTGAACTCTACCTAAAGCAATAACCAATGAATAGGCATCAATGCTCCACGTTTGCTGTTCCTCCAGCTGCAGAGAAACTTTTAACTGCAGTGTGATTATAGAGTCTTTTTATTCAGTCCACCCAGTAGCCACTCCCTCCTCATCCATCCAGCTCTGCTTTGGAATGTCTCAGTCTGTCCTTGGTGTGCGCTGGGAAGCACCTATCATCAGCAGTACTCGCCTTGTTGTTGAGAAATAGCGCTCTGAGAATTATGGTGATACAGTCATCACAAGTGCACATAATACCCCTGCAAGTCACACCCATGCACACTCATGCAATCCAGACTTGTTTGTGCAGCTTTAATTCTGGTGGGACTTCTGCAAGCTCCGAGCTTTAAATGGGTGTGAGTCATTTTTTATTCTGATAAGCCAATAACTTTCACTACTGCTGTGCCAAACATCTGCAACACAAAAGCTGAAAAAAGGAAAAAAGAAAACCTTACATAACTGTTGCTTTAAAGCACAGCCTACCTGCTCCCCATTTACTGTCTGACCCCTGCCCCTGCAAAAATGCAGCTATGTTGCCCATGCAGGAATGACACGCTGCATCTGTTACAAATACTCTATTTTGAGTATGGCAGCCAAACTGTCAAGGTGACGAGGGCTTGGAATGTAAATGTAGACGAACATCTAGCTTTGTGTGGCATAAGATACAAAACGGAGGCACTTGTCAAAATTCAACCCTCTCTTGCTCCAAACAACTCTGATCTAATGAAAGTAATTGTCCATAATGTAACACAATGCCTATGGTTCACAGTAAGGGCAGAATCCTGATTATGTATACATACACTTACTTTGGCTGCCATCAAGCCCTCCTCTTGATCTTTTCCCTGTGCTGTGAATTATAAATTGAACCCATGAATGAGTGAGAAAAAGCAGATTTAAAAACCAAACAGACTGAGTTGTACCTTGGCAGTTAAATGACATGGCTAATAAATCGTTGCTATGGATGTTCGTTAATCGCATGACATCTCTCTGTGTAAACTTTCCTCTCGTCTGTCTTTGTTGTAACTCGTCATGCCAGTTTTCAAATTTGCATCTCCATTAAGTCATTCCGCATCCTGTAATGCTTATATTTCTTTGTTTTTTCTTACCCTGCCAGTTGCTCAATGTTCTTGGCACTGAAACGTCAATAGGAACCGCCCAAGGATTACTTCTCATTTCAGAACTTCAGTAACAAAGAAAAATGTTTAGTTTCATTTTGGCAGAAATGTTAAGATCATTTTGCGTTTTGTAGTTTGATATTTTGCACAGCGTCTGACTTAAGATTGTGATGTGCCTCAGAAGACATGGGAAAAATTCCCCTTTAAACCTCGGGGCATAAGGAAAAAATTGAGGAAACCCTGAGAGAGGAAATTCAAAGTGAGATCCTCCTCTCTCAGATGTGTAGGGGTTCAGCAGAGAACAATGCGTGATGATAGGAGCCGTGACTTATCTTGTACATACAGCACATACAGAACGTAAAGCCTCTTCTTTGCTGTCCATATATCAACATAAATCATATTATTAATTCAAAGAAAGTCACAGAAGAACTGCTCTCTCTAACATATCCCTGTCTTAGTATTGTTTGTGATCTTTTTATTCTAATTCGCCTGATTTTTTCCATTTTGTGCAAAATTCCTGCCAAAGTCACAATGGTTTAATCAGCAACAGGCCAAGTTGGCGTCAGTGGGCAGGCTCTGGTCTTATGCAGAATTTGTGGTGTGGTTTTCGAGCTATGTGGACTTCTATGTAGAGTGCAGAAAAGAACCATTTATTTTTACTTGCATTCCTATCATATGCGTCACACATGCATGTCCTATCTGCATTTTTAAGGGGAGAGTGAACCAACGCTGGGGCCTGCTTTGTCTCCCTCTGTATTTGTTGTACATACTACAATAACGATAGACGAACAGGGAGTTCATTCTGTTTTGACAACACGGCTGATTTGGTCACTGCTGCAGTCTTGACTGAGGCCTTCTTATTTACTCCTAATCAAATCTTATCACTCTCCGGCAGCGCTAAGCCTGATTCACTTAGAATTAAGCTTTAATCATTGACACACTGCTCTCTGTTTTCTGCTCCCCAAATTGATTAGATTTGGCAATCGGCCTGGCTGGTTGACTAAAGCTTCTTGGATCAATTTTCAGAGTGACATGACCTAGTTAAAGATAGACTATGAAATTTTTAACAGTCTTGGTATGTTCCCTTGAGGCAAAGGAGACACCTGAGGTGAGGAGGAAGATGATAGCACTGAGAAGTAGATTTATGTTTGTTGGATCTACCTGGAGAAAAGGCCGAGCCAAGGCGGAGCCAGCGTTTGGGAGGATGACAACAAAAGAGAAATGAGATCTGCAGAGTATGACAGGGTGTTGTCTACTACGGTGGCCCTGAAGTGCAGAACAAAACAAATGAGAGAAGACAGGGAAAGATAAAAAACACAGCAGCATAAAAGGGCATCAAGTGAAAAGCATAACAACAAACAAAAAAAAAAGCAACAAAAGATAAGACAACACAAGCACAAAAAAGGAAACAGAAAAACAATTAAAAGAGCACACAAACAAAAAAATATAGTACATACAAAAATGAAAAAAAAAATTGTTAAAACGCAGCAAGAATTAAAAAGACAGTGCTTATTACAAAAAACAAAACAACAAATAAATATAAAGCAAGTATGTAGAAAACACAACATGTAAAAAAACACTATAACAAATGAGTTAAAAAAGTAGCAACTAACAAAACAAAATCTCAGGCAAAAGACCAATAGAAATGTAAAACGACTATAAATAATTAACAACAAAAGGGCAAAAAAATATACACAATATATAATTTACACAATAACAAATCAAAAAAACACAACAACATAAGATTATTGCAACAATGAATAAGAAAACACAAGACAATCAGATATTGCACTTTTTAGTTGTTGCTTTTTTATGATTTTTGATTTTCATTGGGCTTTTCTTATTGTCACATTCTTTTGATAAGGTGCTTTCATATATATTGTATTTAATTTGGTTGTGTTTTTTAATTTGTTGTGTTTCTTATTTTTTAATTATTTGGGTATTTGTAGGTGTTAATTTTATTTGTTTGTTTTTAAATTGCCTTTTTGTTGTTGATTTTATATATTTGTGTTTTTTAATACTTTTGGTATTGCATCTTTTTTGTCATTATGTTTGTTATTTGCTTTTTGTGCTTTTGTTTGTTGAGGTTTCTTTTTTTGATGTGTTGTTGATTTGAACTGTTTTTTTCTATTGAGTTTTAATTTGTTTTAATTTGCCTTTCTACATATTATTTGTTTTCTCTTTTGTTGTATTGTGTTTTTCATGTATCTCAGTGTTTTGAGATTCAAATGTGTATTTCCTTACTTATTGAGGTTTGCACTTCAGAGTCAAAGTTAAATCAGTCACTTAACTGAACATGGAGCTTTTTTGTTTCTGTGAGCAAACCTGGAGGTCAGACTGACAGTAGGAGAGAGGTGGGGGGTACTCATGCAGGGTGCAGGGTGGGCGGCAAAGATTGGAGCCAGAGTCATAGAGAAAGAGGACATTTCTTTGGAGTTAGTCACCGCGGGGAGAGGCTGGGCTGCTTTCCAGCTGGCCTGACAGCTCTATCAAGGAATGTGTGAGACTGGAGGCCTGGGTGGGGCCATGCACTGAGCTGCTCCCTCTGTGAGCTGAAAACAGAGGCGCAGACACCTCGTGCACTGTGGCATGGTATTCCTACTCTTAAACACGGCATGTTTTTATTTTGATGTTGTTCTGTTGGTGACCACATTTGACCCTTATGTGCATGCCTGTGTGTGTGTGTTTTTGAGTGCAGTCTTAACCACTAACAATGAAAGGTGGTGCAACCTGTGTCTTATCTTCTGAGTTTGTGTACTCAGAAAGAATATTGTAAAGCATTCTACTGGCGTAAAGATAAATGTTACATAACATTGTATACACCATCACATCTCCCAAGGTATTTCGACACTGAGTCCTTTTGGATCTGTTATCCAGTAAATTTTACTCCAAGAAAAACAGAATAAAAAAAGAAACCAAATCTATTACCTTCAACAGAGATGCATCAGACTTGTCTGTCATACCCCTGTGTCAAGTAGATGACCGTAGGGGAAATATAGCATGTGTAAATTTTCTTTCTCCTGTTTTTGCTCTCTGTGTTTTTAGGATCAATTTTTAGCTTTATTTATTGGTGCATTAATGGGACAGCATCTGTATGGTATCGATATTGGCAGATAACTGCTTTTAAAAGTCAATTATTGTATTGACAGCTATGTTAATTTTGGCTGATACTGTAGCCTTGTAAATAAGAATTAATTTTTGAGCTACGCAACTTATTGAATTCATTGTGTTTGGAAAGGACACACTCTATGAAAACAAAGTCGATTTTCTGTCAGAAGGTTGTTACACCAATGGAAAGGGCAGATGATGCTTTATTTTACTGTTACTGTCTATAGCATATGATCTAGCTGTAATCCTGAGATGAAGATAATTATTTCCATATATTGGTATCAGTTGCATTATCAGCAAATGCAGTATCAGGAAAATTTCCAATATCATGCAACTATAGTGAGTTCCATTTCCTGTCAGAAAACCTGAGTTACAAAGTGGATACATCATTGAAAGTACCCCCTTCAGACAAAATTAAAACCAGGAAACTAAAGTTGCTTTCACACCTAAGATGTTTGGTCTGGGAACTCTGGTGTTGACCAAAGAACTGACCTCTAGTCTGCCTGAAAACAGGGAGCTCAGATGTGAAAGCCAGACAAACCAAACAAGGACCAAACAAGGGAAGCAATTCAAAAAACAAAGTATGATGGCCTCAAATTGGCCAAATACCACAAATATAACATTAGCAGACAATATCGAGCAGAGTGTGGCCAACTTTAGTGCTGGTAGCATGGCAGTTCCTGGTCCCCCGAACAGATTCACATCTACCACTTTGTGTGATGTATGGTTTACCTGAGGCTGCCTAAATGTGTATTGTACTGCTCAAAATGGTGCAGAGCTGCTTTATGCTTAACAATGTTATTCCCCAATGTCTGGTTGTGTATTTCTGGGTCATAGTGCAACAATTGGCTGGAAGGCAGGAATCAACGCTGCAGCTATAGCCCCAGCTAACGGGAGGTGGCTATATTACTCCATATTTGACAGGCTTTGGCCGACCTGACGAAGTGTGAAAGCCTACCGAAACAAATGAAAATTTCCACTTTGATGCAACTTCCTAAGTGAAAGCGGCCTTTGAGGACAATCAGTTACCAGCTTGTAACTGGAATGCAGTTAACAGGAGTGTGACATAAGCATTAACAAGCACACTGAAATACTTTTGGTGAAAAAGGTATATATTTTTGAGATATTAAAGTATAAAATAGTCTGTTGTGTAGAAGTCAGTCATACCAAATGAGGCTGTTTGCTTTATACCTCGCCTGCAGTTGACGTCCTGATCAAATTATACTTTTCACTTGGACTGAGTTAAAAGGAGACACTAACGCTTTTTAGACCAGCTCCAGCACATTACCATTACCTGACTGGAGATGGTGGTCCATCAAAAACTTAAAAACATTTGGTAGATGCAAGAGGACGTTTCATTAGTTAAGTTAGTGAAGTTTTATTATATAGAAATAAAACTCACTCAATGTTGAAATGTTGTGGTCTTTGCACACTTTGTCTGTTTTCTTTCTAATATGCTTTTTTGATGCAAATTAGTCCCATAAAATAAGGCACAGACTCAAACTTTACACATAAAAACCCATTCTTGCTGAGTCATGGGGGCAGGAACTTATCACACTGACACTGGGAAATAGGCAGGGCACACCCTGAACCTGTTACTAGCCGTTTGTAACAGTGTTGTGCCAAATGCTAAAAACTTGATGGAGATAGAGGAGTTGTCTTTAAAGTTCAGTCTGCCTTATGTGACTGAGCATCATGTTTATTCACACCCTTTAGGTTCCATGATTAAAATCCACTGACAGGACACAGCATTTTGCTTAAAGTGGTTGGGGTGCCAGGGACGGAGCGAGAAAGAGAGTGAGCCATAGCCACTGTTCTTGCCACAGCCGTAGCTTCAAGCAGTGAGAAAAATTTTGGATGAATAAAACAGGCTCAGTGTGCAAAGGCCTAAAGATGTTTAAAACCCAAACATTTTGTTGTTTCTTGTAAAGCTGCAGCTTTTCGAACAAAAAATTCTGAGTTTGGTTATATGGCCATATAACCTCAAACATTTTGATTTTTTTTCCCCAGAAAATAGACAGATCCTTATTTGTATTTTTCATGCATTCCCTTATATTGCCTTGCCTAAAAGAAAAAAAGGAATGGATGTAAGTTTTCAAATCAGGGTGTAAATGTTGATTGACATTACATCTGATTGTATTTCAGAGCAATTTTAGAACAAAAACACAGACATTGTGCAAAGATTACATAATAGGCACCTCTTTCACGGTCAAATAACTACCCTGCCATGTTAGTAAGTTGTCTACAGACTTGAATGATCCGTGCAAATCATCTCTGACATTATCTTTGGATCCACACTTTACCTCTGTTCCTCAGTCACCCCCTCACCTGATTTTCCTCTGACACAGCAGTCTGATTAATACACCTCCGTAACAAGAGTGTGAGCTCAATGGTGTACACAGCTGCTGCGGTGTAAGTCTCCCAACACAAACAAATGACAACCACATACTGGCTGGCATTTATCTCAGCTATGTCCAGTCTATTTCTGTTTAAGCCTGGTTCACCAAAGGCCTTCAGAAAACAGAAAATCTGTAAGACAAAGCCTTTCAGGCTTTGCACCTTAGTTGCTGCTTTTATGAAGCGTGTGTACTAACTTTCTCTCCGACTGTTAAGAGTCCCACAAACACAGTTATTGGGCATAATTTTCAACAAGGTAATGAACAAGGCTGACTGGGGAAGGGGAGGCTAATGATGGGGCTGGAGGCGCTGTCTCAGAAGAATTTTTCAGAGGGACATGTTCCCACCGGCACATGCCTGTCTGTACACACATCAAGTCTAGTTCTGTTCGTACTCCGACTGACAAAGAGAAGGCTTTGTTTCACAATATGCCTGTGGGTATAAGTAATAATCCTAGTGAGTCCTGGAAGACATTGGGCTTGTCAAAACGGGTAAAAGTAAGATTGACACAGACTGCAGAATGACACAAACCATGCATAAAGTTGCATCATTAGTTTTACTGCTAAACTGGCTTCAGTGGCTGGATATTTCTGCCCTGGGTTTGTCATTTACACCTGCCTTGTCTTCAGGTCCGCACCTGAACAATGACAGTAGAGCAGGAAGGCTCAAAAGAATATTTTAGTGTGCATATCCTTTTTATGAACCATAACTGTGCCCTTTTAAACTTATTTTACATTTCCATTAAACTTAAGTTTACATTAGTAAGTGGTGATCCATTGATGTAGAGATGAACTATTTTGGAATTTTGTCAGTATCTGCCGGGATGTTTCTTGATTCATTTCAGCTGATACAGATGTGGATACCTGTGTAAACCCCTTTTTTTAATTAAATAAAAATGTTTATATGCCTTTTTGAGAGTTACAAACAGCACTGTGTAGTCTGTGAGATTTTCAAGCCTCCAGAAAGTTACCTTTTATTTGAAGGAACTGAAAACAGTCATGAAATTAATATCCTGAACAAAACACTGGGCTTGATTCTCCAAGTTCAGAGCTGAAACATCGGTTCTTTTGACCCATTTTTACATCAGCTGATCCCAGTATTTATTTTTTTGGTGTTATCTTCCACTACCAATTTCATGCCAATACTATTGTCCATTCCTGTATATACACAGCAACTTCCTGCTGTCTTAAGCTAGTAGCTCCCACCTTTTTTTGCTTTAAAGGACACTGATTGGGCCTTGGAGCTTTGTGAGATGGATCTGCCTGATGACAGACACTGAATCAGGCAAACCCAGATGCACTGCAAGGTTAACAAACATCAGCCATTGGCAAATACTTGCAGATGTTTTCCATATAGCGTCTAATCAATTTAATGTTAACATCTAGTTCACCTGTTTCAAAGATTTTTTTTCTTTGCAGAACTGTCAAACTCTAAACTTTACTAAGATCAAACATGATCAGAAATGTTTGCAGTGTGAGAGGATTACACATACTCCAGTCTTTAGAAATGAATGCAATCTCAAACAGGCAGTAGTATTTATTGACTCAAAGGAAGTCTTTTGCATGACTACCTGCAGGGTCAACACTGCTACTATTTGCTGGTTAATTATTACAAACTCTGAAACGTATGACCAGAGGGTCTGCAAAGAATGTGAGCTAAAATGTCATGCGTAAAACCTGACTGTTATCTGAGTATACATGGCTGAGTGTCATGTTGGGACACACCTTGTAATGCAACAGTGACATGTGCGAGTAACAAGTTCTGTTATCTGTGTAACCTGCAGCTTAAACATGATGACTTATTGCTGATGAATTCAGCCCTCGCAGAAATGAGTGTAGGTTTCTTTTGTGCCAAGATAATGTGGTATTTCTCAGAAGGTGCCTGAATTCCTTTTCTTTTAAAGGATAGTTCAGTATTTTTGTAGTGGACTTGACTGAGGTTAATGTCAATAGTAGATTAGCCAAAGCAATTTCGATCAGCTCTGCCCCTGTATGGAGTGAACTGCTACAGAGCAGAATACAACATTGCAGATGGGGCCAAGAGCTTTCAGTAACTGACTGAATTTTAAGCAAAAAATAAACTCAGAAAATGATGTTGGGGTGGTTTTACATGGCATTGTACATATTTCCAGTGCTTTACTAGCAAGCCCCTTTGTTTTGGTACAGCTTCGCTTACTAAAAAGTCAGTGTGTCCTTTCATCTACAGTAAATTATAACTAACACAAAGGAGTCCGCAAGCATAAAAGTAAATGTGTTCAGTACAATAAACTTTTACTCTAACACTGTTCTTTTTAGTTTGCACTCACCTGATATTCGCCAGGTTACACAATACTCTTTGTCCAATCTGCAGCGTTGCCCAGAAGCAGAAATGATCAAAATCATTGTGGCTGATGTATTAAGTTTTGAAATTAACCTCATACAAACCACTTCAAAACAATGAATTGTCCATTCAAGTAATTGCTGATTAAAACAACTAAATGCACACCTTGTGTCTGCTTTTCTGTCAACAGAAGTCAAGAGCCAAAGAACCACAGCATCAGACTGAAGCCCCTGGCTTTGCTTGAGCAATCTGAGGTGAGTTTCCTATTGTACTGTAAAAAATCACATCAAACATCTGTAACTGATTTTTAAAGAAGGAAGATAAGATTTTCTGTATCCATCCCGCCACTCTTAAAGCCTTCTACTCAGTGTCACCTTAGAACAGTGATCTATTATGCGGCTGAATGCCAAACCATTGCTGGAATGTTTGTTGCAAAGCTTCCTTTGAACCTGGAAGGTCAAGCCACTGCCATTCAGCTGCGAAAGGCCTGTTCTGTGGAAACCTGACACTTGGCTGCCTCTGCCTTTACCATGTCCTTTTTGCACCCCCTTTCCTCCCCCCCTGACACCACCTGTTCTGCTTGAACCCCCTTTCCTCTACTTATGAAACAATGCTGTATATGAGTCTAAGCTCAGACTGTTTAAACTGTTTGTGGTCAGCAGCTGTGAACGACTTACCTCTTTACCCTAGAACTTCCAGCTCAACAGTTTGATGGACAATACTCTGAGTCCCTGTTCCATTGATAAATATGCAGAATTTGTATAAAACTGATTAAGCCAATTGCCATTGGCTGTGGTATGTAATGATGGGAAAAAATCAAGGTATCACAGTTTCAGACCTTGCTAAAACTAGTTTTGTAAGATGAAATAATTTTTAAAACAGCATTAAATGGGTAAAAAACTACTCTATCAAAGGGTTGAGCCAGGTCTTAATGATGAACCTACAAAGCTTATATCTTTCAAGTGAGAGAAAAACATGGTAATACTTAAAATTCTTAACTGTCAGTGATTCCACTAAAATGCATGTGCATGAATTATTCCATTGAATATATGATGAAAAAATCCAAAGAATCACACACTGTCAACTAAAAGTACTCTTAGAGAACAAACCTCCACCAAGGCTCAACTGACACTGTCAGCAGCATTATTATTGAAAATGTGGAAAACTGCCTGATTGTGCGGTATTCAAGGATCCTCATCCATAGATGGATCACACCAAAATCTATTAAGTTCTTGACAAACATTCCCTAAAAATGTTGCTAATATTTTTTTTGAGTAATCTTGCTCACGGATGGACAGGCAGACAGACAAACAAACAAATGCTGACAAACAATAACCTCCTTGGCAGAGGAAACAAAATGGTAAATTTGTGTGAGTGGTAAACCTACCAATGCCGCAAGCACAGGATGTAAAACAAATCCCATTTACACATGCAGTAAAATTTTCTGACCAAACGCGGTTGAGCTGCACGTGTCAATGCAGACAGCAGAGTTTTTCATCCAGACTTCAAAATTAACTTACTGTTCGACCAGTATTATTACCTCCTCCCCACCCTTCAATTGACTGACAGGCTGTGAGGGACAAGTGTGGACTGAAGTCAGGGGAGTTTTCCGATACAGCTGACCTGATTTTTCTTTTTTCAGGTATTTAAGGGTTGCAGATGTAAAGATTGCTCAAGAATAGCCTAGATGAAAGTGTGTTTAATGTCTTGAAAGTGAAAAATGTATTTTTAGGGCTTCGTGATATCATTTAAAAATAACATTTTGGCTTTTTCCACACAAATCCTGATTTCTCATTTTTTAATTACGTTTATCCCTCACACTGAAACAGAAAACACTAAAGTACAAGAAATTCCCTCTTGAAATTAAAGTGCGGCTAACAGTTTTGTCACCAATTGTACACTGTGTAGTTTGGACAGCTAGAGTTGTCTACATTGATAGCTACTCTATTTTCATAAAACATTCACATGAAACTCTCTTATTATATCTAATTAAGAAACAAATACAAGCCTAAAAATGTGCCAGTGCAAAAATGACAAGCCCTACCATAATAAAAACAGTTAAAATATTCAGTATATCTACAAAATCTTCAAGCAATACGATAACTTTTAAGTGCTGTTGTTTCTATGTTGGAGAGAAACATGGGGGAGGGTGTTTAATACAAGGATTCTGAGGGAGCAACATGAGCAGCAGAGTACATGAAACGTCCCTGACAATAAAAGTAAATTTATCGAATTAATCAATATATCACCCAGGCCTTATGCCTGTGTTGTTATTCTTATCTGTAAACTCTAAGATAGAATTAAAACATATTTGGTTTGCTCAAATAAAAGTCTGTTTGTGCCCCAAAGGACCTAAAAAAGACAAAATGCTATTTTCCTGGTGAGTGAGACAAAGGGTGAAGAGTGTATGGAAATCTAGAGAAAAACAAAAGGAGCAACACCAAACCCGAAGCATACACAGGCAGCTGGCACACCATAACAGAGGCGGATCCCAAAATGCTCTGTGGTCGCACTCTAGTTAACAGAAGCTTTTGTCTGTCTGGCAGTCTCTGCGCCTCCCCTTTGCTCAGCACACATACCAGGCTGTAATAAAACATGAAAGATAAACAAACTCCACTGTCTCCCTTTGACTCCGTGGTTCCCTTTAGCACCTTTAGCAGAAACTAAGTGACATTACCCTTAGGAAGGTCAGAGAGAAGGGGAGAAATGAGGAGTGGTTTATTGTCATGCTGCTCCTTTGCTTGGAGTGCCTGCCTGTGGTATGATCTGAAGACAGTTAACATCTGTCTACTGATCATATGAGCTTTGTAAAGTTTTTTGTGCCTTGTTAATTTTAAAATAATAAATGCTCTGTCTGAGCTTGAAAAGAGGAGCATTCTTACACTTAAGCTATTTGAAAAATTGGGCGGTATCAGTTTATAGACTGTTGATCACCATATTTCCCTGCTACTTCTGTTTTTCTTTTCCCTTTAGAGAAAACTTGCAGTCTCACATTTCCAAGAGGCTTGTCAAAACCATTCCTCTACGCTTTCCCATTTGCTATCTTTATTTTTTTTACGATTTTCTTACCCCTTCATGTCCCTCCCTCTCTCTAGATTCCATCCTTTCCTTCTATACTGCCGTGAGCCTCAATTCCCCCTGCAGTACGCTGCCAGAAATAAGTCAAAGCTGTGTGAACAGGGACATCCCAAATACTTCCTACTCATCATGGATGGACTCAGGGAGGCTAAAATCCTCTAGTTGTAAATAAGTTTTAAGAAGAAAAAATCCATATGTAGGCATGGAAGTGAAGAAATAGAGAGGAAAGAAATGTGTAAGCTCCAAGGGTGAGAAGATTGCCTTTTTTAAAATGACCTTAAGCCAACAAACGTATCAACTGGCCAAACAGTTAAAGATCTTCGTATCACTGTACCCCTCTCAAAGGCTGCATAACTGTACATAAGCCCTACAAAGTGAGGGATCCAAGATCATGTGAAAATACTGTGAGCTATTTCTGTCTGTTTCCAATGGCTAAATGAAAAAATGAGGGGTATGTGTAAAATGAGCCACATTATGGCCCATGGGGAAAACACAAATTCCTTTGGCTTAGAGGGGACCAGAGGAGACACTGTTAATAGAAGTGTCAGTTGACCTGAGTGTAACTTAATCTAGCCAAGTTAATTTGGCAAAATTGCAACTCTGGTGCAGCAAAGAGTCTTCTTAAATTTTGCTCTTCTTTACTCACACTTTTTAGTTGTTTTGATGCACTAGGGTTGCAGGTTAATTGTTCAGTTTGAGGTCTTTACTGGTAGACATTGCATGCCTCAGTCAAGTCACATGAAGGTAATAATGCAGAGAGGAAGAAGGAAAAAGTACAAAGAGTGGGATTAGGTGGCAAATTGCCTCTTCTTGTTGGCATCATATGAAGCATCAACGCAAGTGAGAACTGGTTCCAGCAACATTCCTGATGTGAGGCAGCAGCACTAGTGGTTGCAGCACATTTATAACAGTAAAAAAAAAAAAAAAAAAAAAGAATATATCAATATTTCCTCAAGCATTGCTTGAATTCCCCATAATCATTACTGAAACAGGACCAATTTGTCACTGACTCGTGTAAATTTTTAAATTTCATGTTGCTTATTGGTGCATTGTATTGCCTGCTGAAAGAGTCAAGCTTATTTGAGAGAACTATTGTGAATCTACTGACTTTAAAATAACTTGTTCTGTCAACAGTTAGTCTAGAGTTGTTTCCAGGGAAGGGATATGTATTTTAAGGTCCTTTTGGAAAGTCATTAATAATCAATTGGAGACGTATATTTGGGTGGTAATCACTAGTGTCCACGCAATATGGTATTATCACAATACATGAGTTCTGATTCAATTTTTAAGGATTCTTAAATTCTCCTTATGATTTTGCTATGCTAAGTATTGTAATACTTAACACAACATGGTTAAGTCTTGGGTCCTTGCACATAATGTTAAAAATGGAGTGCACTATTCGCTCAAGTTGTTCGGAATTGGGAGGCAGTGTTGACTGTTCTTTTCAGATAAGACTAGCATTAGCTTTGCTGACTTTGGCTTTTGCTTTCCCTGGGTGGTGCCAAGTGAGATGTGCTGTATTTTCACAGTATTTCATTCTCAGTCCTCATCCCATGTGTGATGTCCATCTTTTCTCCATTTCTAAACTGATGGATGGGGATAAACATCTTAACTCATATGGTACTTATGACAAGAGTGGGAAATACATTTTGTGCACCCATGAAGATTGTGTGACCAAATAAATAAAAAATAACAAATATATGAGGGCAGATTAAAACTTTGCTGTGATGGATATAAAATTCCTAAACCTAGGCTCAATGTACTTTTTACACAATTAAGTACTGAGTATTGAACCAGTTGTATTTCATATGAAAGTACCATTTCAGTGTAGAGTATTGTGATATTTTACCTTTTTTTTGTTTTAACTTTGTACTCAGATGCCATAATAAATGTAACTGATCACTATACATTCCCAAAGACATGCTCAAATAAGATATACTGCTTCAAAATACTTCCAAGAAGTACTAGTTCACAAAAAGCTACTTAAATGTAGCAACCTTTGTAAATGTTGCTAGTTTCTTTCTCACCCCATTAAACAGATAGTTTAATTGATTATTGACTTAAATATGTCCAGAAAAATTGGTTGTTCAATCAGGCTCTTTCCATCTCTTCAGTCTGTAACACTGCAGTTGTGACATTAGAAGTTCATGCTGTCCTCTGCCTCTGGTACATAGTAATAGTGAGCAAACAGCTTTTAAATGCACTTCTTCCACCACCTAGCATTAGCAACACATTTCTACTAGACACTGCTAATTGTAACTAAAAAATATATTTTAAATAAAGATAATAGTTGCAAGATACTTGAGATTTTTCCTACTAAATCTTGACAATTTAGATATACTAAAACCTTGTCCCATCCCAAACCCAGTCACAGTTAGATCACAAAGCTAAACACACCCACATATACATTACATGTTTAATGAATTTAAGTCCAATGTATTGACAGAGTGGCTTGATTTGTTGAAACTTGTAGATTACTCTCAAACAGCAGCTTTTTCATTTGTCTTAGGTTCAGTACAAAACTCACAGCTTTCAAACCAACCAAACAGTGCAGCAACCATAGAAACTGATCAGAATATGTGTGTATGTTAGTTTACAGGATTTTCAGTACATAAAGTATGCTTGGTTTGAATGTACCTTGATTATTGACATGAACCTTGAGAATGTAAAGCAAGGGCAGTTTCAGTTTTTTAATGGATGTTTATGTATACATTGTTGTATCAATGAAAACATTACCAGAAAATCAATTAATATTAGTTTCCAGGTTTCTGCTTATTAAAGCCTCCAAAAGCACAGACAGCAAGTCAACACTAAAGCTCATATCCTGTGTTCTTATGCCAGGCTGTCTTTTGCATTGTGTTGGCATATGCCAGTATAAAAGACAATACACGGATATCTACTGAGGTTCTCCTTAGTCAGATGTGCTGAGCTGTACGCTGCAGGTGATCACTTTTAAATAACTGCCTGGTTTTTGACTTAAAAAATCAAATGAACAAAAATTTGATGTGATCTAATAATACTTTGATTTTTTGGGGGTCACATCAGAAAAAAAAAATTTTTTTTGGTAACATGCATCTTTCTTTCACAGATCCACTATTTTGATTTAGATTTTATGTCGCCAATCTAAGACGGATATTTTTTGGGGTCTTGAGTGCATCTAAGAAACAGCTGGCGGGCTATAGTTTTGGGTGGTTAAAGGGAAACATTTTAAATAGCAAGAATGAGGGTTTTTTTGTTATTACCTCCTCGTATTTGTTGTTGTATATACTCATAAATGTTACCTCTAATGAGAAATTAGGTTAAAAAAAGTCCCTCTGGGTGAAAGGGAGTGAATGACAAATATATTTTGAAAACATGAAATTAAGGGATGGGAATTAGTACGATTTGATGATATCATAATTGATTCTGCATATCGTTCCCATTAATTTCTAGGGATGGGAATGGAGAACCAGTTACAGTTGAGAATTGGTTTTAAGTCGTCTGAGGAATGTGTATCATTCTGTTTAATGCTCAATAATACCCTTAAAAGCTTTCCACTTAGTTCCATGTGCTACTCAAGACAGTGACATCATGTTTTCGTATGAGGCACTCAGCATGAACAACAACCAGGAAGTCAAGGAAGTAATCATGGCGGATAAGTGACAGACACGCTAAAAAATGTGACAAAATGTACATTAAATGACAAAAACAGTTACAGATGCACTTTACTGGATTGTTTGCCAATATCTGATATGATAACATTTAAAAACTATTTTGAATGATAACGATATTGATATTGATAGATGGAGATAACTGAAAGAAGTTTTCATATTGCATCTCCTCACTGCGGGGGAAGAGGAGTAACAGGATGATAGAAGACAGGAAGGAGCAGTTGCCAGCCTGTAGACATATTTTTATTTTTATTTTTATTTATTCTGCATTTATTTATATTTTTGTCTATATCTTTCTTTTTTATTTATCTTTCTTTGTACTTTTCAAATACTTTTGGAATCTTAATTTCCCTGAGGGAGTTTTCCAAAGGGATTAATAAAGTACAATCTAATCTAATCTAATCTAATCTAACATTACATGTAATTATTAAAAATCTATCAGTAAAACCAAGTTTCATCTGCCATTTTCAGAGCTACAAATGGTGATAAAACAATCTGCTGACAGACAATTTGTCCTATATTTTTAATCTTATGCTTTTATATTAGAATTAATTTGCAAAAGCTCAAAAGACTTAATGCTGACATTTAATATCTGCAGTGTATATCAGCAGAAATGTTCATATCTGCTGATACAGACATGTAGCTTTGAAGTAATTATCTGCCTATATGGATATCATAATGAAATTATGTATCCCTACAAACAATTCAACATGCAATGTCGGTGTGATTTCAAACAAGAGCATTAATTCGCAAGGTTGCCATGTTTGATGCTGTTTACACACAACTAAAGAATAGATAAAGAATTGGATTGGTGGGCAGAATCTTCAGTGGCATTCGTACCAGTAAAATTGTATCAGTTCCAGTCTGTATTCATTATTGATTTCATCATTGATTCCTGTGGATTTTCTGAGTGGAAAAAGCAGGCCCACAATGATTTTCAGTCAAAACATAAACATTACACATGGCACTCCTGATGTTTAATGCTGTGCTGCAATGATGCTGCTGGTGATTCTACAAACTTGCTTCAGATCACACAGACAATGCATGTAATTTTGTATCAAATTTGTATAAAGACCTTCTATTTCCTGACTGTTATAATTAATTCTTTAACTTCTTTGCTGTTGTTGACTTGACTTTTTTTCTGGTAAGGCACTTAGAGCCCCACGGAAGGACTAGCATAAAAAGAAAACAATAATGATTCCTTAAACTATTTGGACCATCTCTAGACCAGAAAAAGCTCTCAGTTCTGATTCTTAGAAGTAGATGGTAGCTTTGGCTTAGATATCTCTGAAAACCTGAAAATGCAGTAAATGGATGATTTGATACTGATGACATGCTGAGTTAGTCTGGTCATACTTCACAGATATTCACTATAAATATGGTTAGTTGAAATATGTGTCAAATTGAATTATTATAACCTGATAGAAATGAAGGCTGTTATTGACAAGTTCCTATGACGGACTCTTTATGGTAGCCAGCAAAAGCAAGTTATAAATATATTACTTATACATCCAAGACTAACATAGCATTGCTAGCTGTGGTCAACTTTAAAATGCAGTGGTTGTGATGGATTAAACAGGATCAAACTGACTATCTTGATTAAAGCTGATCCTTTAACAATGATGAATATTGCAAAATGCACATTATGCATGTAATCACATCTCATCTTTTCATAATCACCTTACACAGTGACAAATTTAATCCATGTCTAAGAGAAATGTTGGTCTAAATATTTTTGGTTCTGACAATCTCTGTCTTTTCATAAAGCAAGTCAGATCAGCTAGAACAATTGTTTTCTATATTGACAGTGAAGCTCAGTGTAGATGAATAACTGGACTGCCTTCCTCAGGGCAGGGTGTGGTTTGCCACCAATCAAATTTTCAAAACACACGGTACTCAGGAGGAAGGGAGTTAATAGTTGGTGTTTTGAAGTAGGGTTAGAGGAGTCTGGTTGGTTTTTCTAAAAGGTTTATCACACCATCTAGTGTTCACTAAAGGAACCAACAGGACAAATTATAGAACAAGGTCATTAAAGGGTTAAAAAGTACAATGAATTTAAAGTAAAAATGCTGCTGTGAATTTAAACTGATACACTGTAAGATTATATGTTTTAAAATATATTCTCTTCTCTAAACAGGAAAACCAAGATTGAGTTTTCATCACACTTGGGCATAAACAGTGGAGAGAAAACAAAGGTATGTGATAAATCAAAATGAAAATACAACCTTTGTACTTTATCACAACTTATAAAGTAACATGGAAATTTGATTATAAGTTACCAGCTAGTTTGTTTTTGTGACCCCTTGATTTTTATGTGATCAGACATGGCTGAAGAGGAGGAAACCAGAGAAGTGCTTTTTCCAGACTGGGAGGGTCCAGACAAAACTGGGCTGACCATTGAACAGACAAGTGAAGGAGAGATCTTCGTTAAGGAGGTCAAAGGAGAGTCACCTGCAGCACGGTCTGGAAAAGTTTATGAAGGTAGAAAATACCCTTTTCTCTTATACTATTGCATACAAATAATAGTCACATATTTGCTAATCTCTGGTCTTCACCTACAAAACACTTTAATTGTCATCTTCTTGTTTTATAGGTGACCAGATTGTGGGTGCAACTGTGTACTTTGATAACATGAGCTCAGATGAAACAGCTGAGCTTCTAAAGGTATTAAATCGTCACAAGGTTGGACTGAAACTACAAAACAAAGGAGACAAATCACCTTGCCGCTCACCCTTGAGCACACCATGTCGCTCACCAATGGGCACCCTCACGTGGGAGGGAAAAACTCGCTTTGGAGGATCCAGTCCAGACATCATTCTTGTGAGTTGATATTTTCTTCAATGGAAAGTATGAACTGACCTCACAGTATGTGGGCCAGACTAGCAGTTCCACTCTTTGAGTGCTTTAATTCACCTGAGAAAAGCGGTGCTTTAAATAACTTTTAGCAGGCCTAATTATTTTTGGATCTTGATGATTTTTATCACGTAAAAAGTAGACTTAAGTTGATATATGTTTAAAAATGACTAAATAAAACTTTTAGAGTCAAGTTCCATTTAAAATGCAATATTACTTGCCTTAGACACAGGATAACGTCCTGTAGTGGCCTTAACTCTGTATTTTTGTAATTTTACTTGTATTCAAAAATAGATATGTGTACTTAAGCTTTTTCTATGCATATAGTTCAAGCATCGTCCTTGCCTCCCATTTACTTTTAATGCGAGACCTAAACTGGTCAGATACTTTCATCTCGTGGAAAATGAACAATGAAATTAAACATTTTTTAATTATAATTTATAATTTATAATTTTTGGCCAAAAATATGTCATATAAATTTTAATGATTTAAAAAAATTGTGATGAAATTGTATGGCCTTATCTATGTAATAAATTGTTTAATGTCAGACCAGTCATTCCAATCTCATTATCTGAGATATTGGTGGGGTTTTTTTTATCACTGATTTGCTGAAAATTAATGTCTTAACTTCCTCTATGGTACAAACCCCAGGACAGTGAAAGAAGTAGAGTTCATATTTATCATCACCTGATTATGTGTATGCTTACTGACATGTGCTTACTGTAACATCATGGCCTTATCTTCGTTACAAATCTGGTGTTACAGTTCCACACATTTCTATGAATAATCTGAATAAAAGTATTTAATTGCTTACTTCACATTGATTGCTTTTGTCTTTCTATGTTTTATATATCATGATATAGATTGCATTAACGATTCCATGCATTCCTTTCTGTTTCCTCTGTGTACAGGGTGGAGATGAAGAAGACTACAAGAGAATATATACAAAAAAGATAAAGCCAAGGCTGAAGTCTGAAGACCTTGCAGAGGGAGTAGACGTGCGTACAGAGCGGCACAGCAGCACAAGCAGCGATGGCAGCACAATAACGACCATCACTCGTCGCATCACCACCTACACTGTGGATCTGCCGGGTGACATAAGTGAGCAGCTTGAACTTTCAGGCTCAGATCTCAAGGGTCTAAGGCATGAATCTGGCGATAGTTCTCCTCGTATCAGAATCTCTCAAAGCAGCCCTTCAGGCAAAGTTGAAACAGAAGGGTCTGTTTTTGAATCAAGTGATTTCTCCTACCCTGGGCAAAGAGTTAGCTCCATAGAGACACGCTTGAGTGGTGGGGGAGTTCAGACTACAACAGTTTTAAGAGAGGCTGACAGAGATAGAGGCACAGGACTAAGATTTAAAGGGCCTAACTTTGGAGTAACAGGGGGTAAAGGCCAAGAAGTCTTTGAGATCTCAAAAGGAAATGGTGAACAAGGTGATGGAAGTCTAAAGGTGTTCGGAACAAGTGTTTCATTAGGCAGCAGCTCAAACACTGGAAGCAAGCAGGTTGTACTAGGGGGAAGGGGAGGTTCGGAGGTTTCCTCAGTGGATGAGAATGGAGGCTCAGTTAGCCTGTCTCTACCAGGAATAAGCAAGCAGATTATGACTTCATCTATGGAAATCGCACAAGGGGAAGGTGTTGACAAAACTTCAGGTGAAAGGACAAATGTCAAGGTATCTGAAATAACCATCAGTCACCCTGGAGCTGATAGTACAAATATTCAAAATGTCAGACTTGTTGGAGGTTCAAGAGGAGTCAATACTGAAATCAGTGATGGCAGGACAGGGGGATCAGAAATAAGGGTAGGCAATGTTACCTCAGCATACTCTACAACTGGAAAGTTTTCAGTTGCAGGAGTAGATGTCACACCAACAAGTTCTAGGTTCAGAGGTGAGCTTAGTGTTAACCTGCCACACAAAATGCAGGAAATACAAGCATCTGAAACACACACTGAAGTCCCAGACCATGAAACTGGGAACACTCAAAGTGGTAAAGATCAGTCAACCTTCAAGTTGCCTGTAAATGGAAAAACAGAAATAAAGACGAGGGAAAGTGGTATTAAAATAAAACTTAGTCCTGACACTGAAGGCCCATTGGGTGACGTACAAAAGCCAGATGCTCATGAAAGCATTACAGCTATTAAGGTCAAAGGTCAAGATGTTGATGTAAATCTAAAAGATACAAAATTAGATTTAAGGGCACCTAATGCTGATTTGAAAGGACCAAAAGTTGAGTTTGCAGAATCAGATTCTATGCTCAAAGGACCCAAACTGAAGATGCAAACTACTTCTGGACCTGAAATCTCCACACCAGATGTAAATGTGAATCTCACAGGAACAAAAATCAAAGGGGAAGTTGATGTGCCTGGTCCAAAGATAGAGGGAAACATAAAAGCACATAAAATTGACATCAAAGGACAAGATGTTAATTTTGAGTCAAAGAAAGGTGGATTTAAAACTCCTAATGTCAAAGGTCTATCATTTGGCAACACAAGTCCAAAAGTGCATAGTCCAGAAGTTGATCTTAACCTGCCCAAAGCAGACAAGGACGTTAAAGGAGCTGATGTTGATATTGAACAGCCAGAGGTTGACACTGGAGTTCTTAAGGGTGACTTTGAAATGCCAAAAATCATAGTACCATCATTTGGAGGGAAAGTTTTAAATGTTGATGGGTCAGATATTACTGTCAAACTGCCTGAAGGAAAAATAAAAGTACAAGGCCCAGACTTGAGAGTGGAAGAATCAGAGACTGTAATGGAGCCATCTAGTGGTAAAATTCAAGGACCCAAATTCAAAATGCAGTCAGTATCAGGACCTAAAATATCCATGCCACAAGTTGATTTAAGTCTACAAGGTCAAAAACTGAAAGGTGATGTGGATGCACCAGTTCCAAAGATTGAGGGAGCCGGAAAAGCACCTCAAGATGACACCGAAGGACCAGATGTTGAAGTTAAAAGTCAAGAGGGAGGCTCCAAAATGCCTAAAGCCAAGCTGCCTGAAGCGGGCATTGAAAGTAAAGCACCTAGTGCAAGATTTGAACGGCCTGACATTGAAGTTGAGAGTCATGGTGGCAAAATGAAAGGACCTACATTTAATGTGCCATCAAAATCGGGACCAAAAATCTCCATGCCTGATGTCAGTTTGAATGTAAAAGGTCCAAAAGTCAAAGGTGATGTGGAAATGTCAGTACAAAATGTAGAGTCTGAAATACAGGGACCTGAAATTTGCATCAAGAGACCAGATGTTAACATAAAAGAAACTATAGGTGGATTTGAAATGCCAAAAATCAAAATGCCATCATTTGGCATTAAAGGTTCAAAGGTGGAGGGTCCAGATGTTGACACTGAACTGCCTCAAGCCAACATTGATGTCAAAGCACCTGATATTGACATTCAGGGGCCAAAAGTTGACAGTGAAAGCCCTAGTGGAAAAATTAAGGGACCAATTGTCACAGTGCCATCTATATCAGGAACTAAAATCTCCATGCCAGATGTGGATCTCAAAGTGAAAGGTCCCAAACTCATGGGTGATATGGATGTGTCAGGTCCAAAACTCAAGGGAGACATCAAAGGACCAAAAATTGACACTGAAGGACCAGAAGTTGACCTTGAAGGAAAGAAAGGTGGATTTGAAATGCCAAAAATTAAAAAGCCATCATTTGGCTTCAAAGGTCCAAAAGTGGGAGTTCCAGATGTTGACGTTGAACTGCCTGAGGCCAACATTGATGTCAAAGCACCTGACATTGACATTCAAGGACCCGAAGTTGACATTGAAAGTCCAAGTGGAAAGATTAAGGGACCCAAGTTCAAGATGCCATCTATATCAGGACCTAATATCTGCATGCCTGATGTGGATCTCAAAGTGAAAGGTCCCAAACTCAAAGGTGATATGGATGTGTCAGCTCCAAAACTCAAGGGAGACATCAAAGGACCAAAAGTTGATATTCAAGGACCAGATGTTGACTTTGAAGGAAAGAAAGTTGGATTTGAAATGCCAAGTATCAAAATGCCATCAATTGGCTTCAAAGGTCCAAAAGTCGGAGTTCCAGATGTTAATGTTGAACTGCCTAAAGCTGACATTGATATCAAAGCACCTGATACTGACATTCAAGTGCCAGAAGTGGACGTTGGAAGTCCAAGTGGAAAGATTAAGGGACCAAAATTCAAAATGCCATCCTTATCAGGACCTAAAATCTCCATGCCAGATGTGGATCTCAAAGTGAAAGGTCCCAAACTCAAAGGTGATATGGATGTGTCAGGTCCAAAACTTGAAGGAGACATCAAAGGACCAAAAGTTGACATTGAAGGACCAGATGTTGACTTTGAAGGAAAGAAAGGTGGATTTGAAATGCCAAGTATCAAAATTCCATCAATTGGCTTCAAAGGTCCAAAAATGGGAGTTCCAGATGTTGATGTAGAACTGCCTAAAGCTGACATTGATATCAAAGCTCCTGATGCTAACATTCAAGTGCCAGAAGTGGACATTGAAAGTCCAAGTGGAAAAATTAAGGGACCCAAGTTCAAAATGCCATCCGTATCGGGACCTAAAATCTCCATGCCTGATGTGGATCTCAATGTGAAAGGTCCAAACCTGAAAGGTGATATGGATGTGTCAGGTCCAAGACTTGAGGGAGACATCAAAGGACCAAAAGTTGACATTGAAGGACCAGATGTAAAAATGGATGGGAAAACAGGTGGCTTTGAAATGCCGAAAATTAAAATACCATCATTTGGCATCAAAGGGCCAAAAGTGGAGGGTCCAGAGGTTGCTGTGGAACTGCCGAAAGCCGACATTGATGTCAAAGCTCCAGACATTGACATTCAAGGACCTGAAGTTGACATTGAAAGTACAAGTGGAAAGATTAAGGGACCCAAGTTCAAGATGCCATCTATATCAGGACCTAAAATCTCCATGCCTGATGTGGATCTCAAAGTGAAAGGTCCAAAACTCAAAGGTGATATGGATGTGTCAGGTCCAAAACTTGAAGGAGACATCAAAGGACCAAAAGTTGACATTGAAGGACCAGAAGTTGACTTTGAAGGAAAGAAAGGTGGATTTGAAATGCCAAAAATCAAAATGCCATCATTTGGCTTCAAAGGTCCAAAGGTGGAGGGTCCAGATGTTGATGTGGAACTGCCGAAAGCCGACATTGATGTCAAAGCTCCAGACATTGACATTCAAGGACCCGAAGTTGACATTGAAAGTCCAAGTGGAAAAATTAAGGGACCCAAGTTCAAAATGCCATCCATATCGGGACCTAAAATCTTCATGCCTGATGTGGATCTCAAAGTGAAAGGTCCCAAACTCAAAGGTGATATGGATGTGTCAGATCCAAAACTGAAGGGAGACATCAAAGGACCAAAAGTTGATATTCAAGGACCAGATGTTGACTTTGAAGGGAAGAAAGGTGGATTTGAAATGCCAAGTATCAAAATGCCATCAATTGGCTTCAAAGGTCCAAAAGTCGGAGTTCCAGATGTTAATGTTGAACTGCCTAAAGCTGACATTGATATCAAAGCACCTGATACTGATATTCAAGTGCCAGAAGTGGACGTTGGAAGTCCAAGTGGAAAGATTAAGGGACCAAAATTCAAAATGCCATCCTTATCAGGACCTAAAATCTCCATGCCAGATGTGGATCTCAAAGTGAAAGGTCCCAAACTCAAAGGTGATATGGATGTGTCAGGTCCAAAACTTGAAGGAGACATCAAAGGACCAAAAGTTGACATTGAAGGAGCAGATGTTGACTTTGAAGGAAAGAAAGGTAGATTTGAAATGCCAAGTATCAAAATGCCATCAATTGGCTTCAAAGGTCCAAAAATGGGAGTTCCAGATGTTGATGTAGAACTGCCTAAAGCTGACATTGATATCAAAGCTCCTGCTGCTGACATTCAAGTGCCAGAAGTGGACATTGAAAGTCCAAGTGGAAAAATTAAGGGACCCAAGTTCAAAATGCCATCCATATCGGGACCTAAAATCTCCATGCCTGATGTGGATCTCAATGTGAAAGGTCCCAACCTTAAAGGTGATGTGGATGTGTCAGCTCCAAAACTCAAGGGAGACATCAAAGGACCAAAAGTAGATATTGAAGGACCAGATGTTGACTTTGAAGGAAAGAAAGGTGGATTTGAAATGCCAAGTATCAAAATGCCATCATTTGGCTTCAAAGGTCCAAAAGTGGGAGTTCCAGATGTTGATGTGGAACTGCCAAAAGCCAACATTGATGTCAAAGCACCTGACATTGACATTCAAGGACCTGAAGTTGACATTGAAAGTTCAAGTGGAAAAATTAAGGGACCCAAGTTCAAAATGCCATCTATATCGGGACCTAAAATCTCCATGCCTGATGTGGATCTCAAAGTGAAGGGTCCCAAACTCAAAGGTGATATGGATGTGTCAGGTCCAAAACTTGAAGGAGACATCAAAGGACCAAAAGTTGACATTGAAGGACCAGAAGTTGACTTTGAAGGAAAGAAAGGTGGATTTGAAATGCCAAGTATCAAAATGCCATCATTTGGCTTCAAAGGTCCAAAAGTGGGAGTTCCAGATGTTGATGTAGAACTGCCTAAAGCTGACATTGATATCAAAGCTCCTGACATTGACATTCAAGGAACTGATGTTGACGTAGAAAGTTCAAGTGGAAAAATTAAGGGACCAAAGTTCAAAATGCCATCCATATCAGGACCGAAGATCTCCATGCCTGATGTGGATTTCAAAGTGAAAGGTCCCAACCTTAAAGGTGATGTGGATGTGTCAGGTCCAAAACTCAAGGGAGACATCAAAGGACCAAAAGTTGATATTCAAGGACCAGATGTTGACTTTGAAGGAAAAAAAGGTGGATTTGAAATGCCAAGTATCAAAATGCCATCAATTGGCTTCAAAGGTCCAAAAGTCGGAGTTCCAGATGTTGATGTGGAATTGCCGAAAGCCGACATTGATGTCAAAGCTCCTGATATTGACATTAAAGCACCCGAAGTTGACATTGAAAGTTCAAGTGGAAAAGTTAAGGGACCCAAGTTCAAAATGCCATCGATATCAGGACCTAAAATCTCCATGCCAGATGTGGATCTCAAAGTGAAGGGTCCCAAACTCAAAGGTGATATGGATGTGTCAGGTCCAAAACTTGAAGGAGACATCAAAGGACCAAAAGTTGACATTGAAGGACCAGATGTTGACTTTGAAGGAAAGAAAGGTGGATTTGAAATGCCAAAAATCAAAATGCCATCATTTGGCTTCAAAGGTCCAAAAGTGGGAGTTCCAGATGTTGATGTTGAACTGCCTAAAGCCGACATTGATGTTAAAGTTCCTGACATTGACATTCAAGCACCCGAAGTTGACATTGAAAGTTCAAGTGGAAAAATTAAGGGACCCAAGTTCAAAATGCCATCCATATCGGGACCTAAAATCTCCATGCCTGATATGGATCTCAATGTGAAAGGTCCCAACCTTAAAGGTGATGTGGATGTGTCAGGTCCAAAAGTCAAGGGAGACATCAAAGGACCAAAAGTTGATATTGAAGGACCAGATGTTGACTTTGAAGGGAAGAAAGGTGGATTTGAAATGCCAAGTATCAAAATTCCATCATTTGGCATCAAAGGTCCAAAAGTGGGAGTTCCAGATGTTGATGTGGAATTGCCGAAAGCCGACATTGATGTCAAAGCTCCTGACATTGACATTCAAGGACCAGAAGTGGACATTGAAAGTCCAAGTGGAAAGATTAAGGGACCCAAGTTCAAGATGCCATCTATATCAGGACCTAATATCTGCATGCCTGATGTGGATCTCAATGTAAAAGGTCCCACCCTTAAAGGTGATGTGGATGTGTCAGCTCCAAAACTCAAGGGAGACATCAAAGGACCAAAAGTTGATATTGAAGGACCAGATGTTGACTTTGAAGGGAAGAAAGGTGGGTTTGAAATGCCAAGTATCAAAATGCCATCATTTGGCTTCAAAGGTCCAAAAGTGGGAGTTCCAGATGTTGATTTGGAACTGCCAAAAGCCGACATTGATGTAAAAGCACCTGACATTGACATTCAAGGACCAGAAGTGGACATTGAAAGTCCAAGTGGAAAGATTAAGGGACCCAAGTTCAAGATGCCATCTATATCAGGACCTAAAATCTCCATGCCTGATGTGGATTTCAACGTGAAAGGTCCCAACCTTAAAGGTGATATGGATGTGTCAGGTCCAAAACTCAAGGGAGAGATGAAAGGACCAAAAGTTGATATTAAAGGACCAGATGTAGATCTTGAGGGTACAGATGCAAGCTTCAAAATTCCGAAAATCAAAATGCCATCATTTGGCATCAAAGGGCCAAAAGTGGAGGGTCCAAATTTTGATATTGAACTGCCTAAAGCCGACATTGATGTCAATGCACCTGACATTGACATTCAAGGACCCGAAGTTGACATTGAAAGTCCAAGTGGAAAGATTAAGGGACCCAAGTTCAAAATGCCATCCATATCGGTACCTAAAATCTCCATGCCTGATGTGGATCTCAATGTAAAAGGTCCCAACCTTAAAGGTGATGTGGATGTGTCAGCTCCAAGAGTCAAGGGAGACATCAAAGGACCAAAAGTTGATATTGAAGGACCAGATGTTGACTTTGAAGGGAAGAAAGGTGGATTTGAAATGCCAAGTATCAAAATGCCATCATTTGGCTTCAAAGGTCCAAAAGTGGGAGTTCCAGATGTTGATTTGGAACTGCCAAAAGCCGACATTGATGTAAATGCACCTGACATTGACATTCAAGGACCAGAAGTGGACATTGAAAGTCCAAGTGGAAAGATTAAGGGACCCAAGTTCAAGATGCCATCTATATCAGGACCTAAAATCTCCATGCCTGATGTCGATTTCAATGTGAAAGGTCCCACCCTTAAAGGTGATATGGATGTGTCAGTTCCAAAACTCAAGGGAGAGATAAAGGCACCAAAAGTTGACATTGAAGGACCAGATGTAGATCTTGAGGGTACAGATGCAAGCTTCAAAATTCCGAAAATCAAAATGCCATCATTTGGCATCAAAGGGCCAAAAGTGGAGGGTCCAGATGTTGATATGAACTTGCCTAAGGCAGACATAGATGTCAAAGCTCCTGATATTGACATTCAAGGACCCGAAGTTGACATTGAAAGTCCAAGTGGAAAAATTAAGGGACCCAAGTTTAAAATGCCATCTATATCAGGACCAAAAATCTCCATGCCTGATGTCGATTTCAATGTGAGAGGTCCCACCCTTAAAGGTGATATGGATGTGTCAGTTCCAAAACTCAAGGGAGAGATAAAGGCACCAAAAGTTGACATTGAAGGACCAGATGTAGGTCTTGAGGGTACAGATGCAAGCTTCAAAATTCCGAAAATCAAAATGCCATCATTTGGCATCAAAGGGCCAAAAGTGGAGGGTCCAGATGTTGATGTTGAACTGCCTAAAGCAGACATTGATGCTAAAGCAACTGATATTGACATTCAAGGGCCAGAAGTTGAAGGTTCTGGTGGCAAGATTAAAGGACCCAAATTCAAAATGCCAACCCTTGAAGGTCCAAAATTCTCCATGCCTGATGTGGATTTCAATGTGAAAGGTCCCAACCTTAAAGGTGATATGGATGTGTCAGTTCCCAAGATAGAGGGAGACATCAAAACACCTCAAGTTGATATCCATGGTCCAGATGTTGATCTCAATGTTGGAACCACAGGAACAAAGAAAATGAAATTCAAGATGCCAAAGTTTGGTTTCAAGGGTCCAAAGGTAAAGGGTCAAGAAACTGAATTAAAACTGCAAAAGGGCGAAGCTGGAACGAAAGGCAGTGCCGGTAGTTCTGTTGATGCTGATATTGATTTGGCAACAACTGGTCCAAAAGGGAAAGGACCAAAATTCAAAATGCCAAAGTTTGGTTTCAGAGGCCCCAAAATAGAAGGTCCTGAGGTTGACATTAACCTTCCCAAAACAGATGTAGCAATAAAATCGACTGATATAGATTTGAAAGGACAAGAAATCAACCTTGAGAGTCCAAGTGGAAAAATTAAAGGACCAAAATTAAAAATACCAACAATATCAGGACCTAAAATCTCTATGCCTGATGTCGATTTCAATCTGAAAGGTCCAAACCTTAAAGGTGATGTGGATGTGTCAATTCAAAAACCAGAGGGCCATATGGAGGGACCGAAAGTTGACATCAAACATCCAGATGTGAATGTTAAAGGACCAGATGCTGGCTTTGAAATGCCAAAAATCAAAAAGCCCTCTTTTGGCTTTAAAGGTCCAAAATTAGAGGGTCCAGATGTTGATATCAACTTGCCTAAAGCAGACATAGATGTCGAAGCTCCTGAAATTGACATTAAAGTGCCAGAGGTTGACATTGAAAGTCCAAGTGGAAAAATAAAGGGACCCAAGTTCAAAATGCCATCTATATCAGGACCTAAAATCTCCATGCCAGATGTGGATTTCAATCTGAAAGGTCCCACACTCAAAGGCGATGTGGACGTGTCAGTTCCAAAAATACAGGGAGACCTCAAGGGACCAAACATTGACATCGAAGGACCAGATGTTGACATTGAAGGTCCAAGTGGAGGATTTAAAATGCCAAAATTCAAGCTGCCATCACTTGGCATCAAAGGTCCAAAAATGGAGGATCCAGATGTTGATATCAACCTACCTAAAGCAGACATAGATGTAAAAGCTCCTGGTATTGACATTGAAGGGCCGGAGATTGACATTGAATGTCCAAGTGGAAAAGTTAAGGGACCCAAGTTCAAAATGCCATCTATATCAGGACCAAATATCTCCATGCCTGACATGGATTTCAAATTTAAAGGTCCCAAACTCAAAGGTGATGTGGATGTGTCAGTTCCAAAAGTAGAGGGAGACTTCAAAGGACCTGATATTAACATTGAAGCACCAGATGTTGACATTGAAGGTCCAGGCGGAGGCCTTAAAATGCCAAAATTCAAGATGCCATCATTTGGCATCAAAGGACCAAAAGTGGAGGGTCCAGATGTTGATATCAACTTGCCTAAAGCAGACATAGATGTCAGAGCTCCTGATATTGACATTAAAGGGCCAGAAGTTGACATTGAATGTCCAAGTGGAAAAGTTAAGGGACCCAAGTTCAAAATGCCATCTATATCAGGACCAAATATCTCCATGCCTGACATGGATTTCAAATTTAAAGGTCCCAAACTCAAAGGTGATGTGGATGTGTCAGTTCCAAAAGTAGAGGGAGACTTCAAAGGACCTGATATTAACATTGAAGCACCAGATGTTGACATTGAAGGTCCAGGCGGAGGCCTTAAAATGCCAAAATTCAAGATGCCATCATTTGGCACCAAAGGACCAAAAGTGGAGGGTCCAGATGTTGATATGAACTTGCCCAAGGCAGACATAGATGTCAAAGCTCCTGATATTGACATTCAAGGGCCAGAAGTTGACATTGAATGTCCAAGTGGAAAAGTTAAGGGACCTAAGTTCAAAATGCCGACGATATCAGGACCAAATATCTCCATGCCTGATGTGGATTTCAATCTGAAAGGTCCCACACTCAAAGGCGATGTGGATGTGTCAGTTCCAAAAGTAGAGGGAGACTTCAAAGGACCTGATATTAACATTGAAGCACCAGATGTTGACATTGAAGGTCCAAGTGGAGGCTTTAAAATGCCAAAATTCAAGCTACCATCAATTGGCATCAGAGGTCCAAAAATGGAGGATCCAGATGTTGATATCAACTTGCCTAAGGCAGACATAGATGTCAAAGCTCCTGGTATTGACATTGAAGGGCCAGAGGTTGACATTGAAAGTCCAAGTGGAAAACTCAAGGGACCTAAGATCAAAATGCCAACCATATCAGGACCAAACATCTCCATGCCTGACATGGATTTCAAATTTAAAGGTCCCAAACTTAAAGGTGATGTAGATGTGTCAGTTCCAAAAGTAGAGGGAGACTTCAAAGGACCTGATATTAACATTGAAGCACCAGATGTTGACATTGAAGGTCCAGGTGGAGGCCTTAAAATGCCAAAATTCAAGATGCCATCATTTGGCATCAAAGGACCAAAAGTGGAGGGTCCAGATGTTGATATGAACTTGCCTAAGGCAGACATAGATGTCAAAGCTCCTGATATTGACATTCAAGGGCCAGAAGTTGACATTGAATGTCCAAGTGGAAAAGTTAAGGGACCTAAGTTCAAAATGCCATCTATATCAGGACCAAATATCTCCATGCCAGACATGGATTTCAAATTCAAAGGTCCCAAACTTAAAGGTGATGTGGATGTGTCAGTTCCAAAAGTAGAGGGAGACTTCAAAGGACCTGATATTAACATTGAAGCACCAGATGTTGACATTGAAGGTCCAGGTGGAGGCCTTAAAATGCCAAAATTCAAGATGCCATCATTTGGCATCAAAGGACCAAAAGTGGAGGGTCCAGATGTTGATATGAACTTGCCTAAGGCAGACATAGATGTCAAAGCTCCTGATATTGACATTCAAGGGCCAGAAGTTGACATTGAATGTCCAAGTGGAAAAGTTAAGGGACCTAAGTTCAAAATGCCATCTATATCAGGACCAAATATCTCCATGCCTGACATGGATTTCAAATTTAAAGGTCCCAAACTTAAAGGTGATGTGGATGTGTCAGTTCCAAAAGTAGAGGGAGACTTCAAAGGACCTGATATTAACATTGAAGCACCAGATGTTGACATTGAAGGTCCAGGTGGAGGCCTTAAAATGCCAAAATTCAAGATGCCATCATTTGGCATCAAAGGACCAAAAGTGGAGGGTCCAGATGTTGATATGAACTTGCCTAAGGCAGACATAGATGTCAAAGCTCCTGATATTGACATTCAAGGGCCAGAAGTTGACATTGAATGTCCAAGTGGAAAAGTTAAGGGACCTAAGTTCAAAATGCCATCTATATCAGGACCAAATATCTCCATGCCTGACATGGATTTCAAATTTAAAGGTCCCAAACTTAAAGGTGATGTGGATGTGTCAGTTCCAAAAGTAGAGGGAGACTTCAAAGGACCTGATATTAACATTGAAGCACCAGATGTTGACATTGAAGGTCCAGGTGGAGGCCTTAAAATGCCAAAATTCAAGATGCCATCATTTGGCATCAAAGGACCAAAAGTGGAGGGTCCAGATGTTGATATGAACTTGCCTAAGGCAGACATAGATGTCAAAGCTCCTGATATTGACATTGAAGGGCCAGAAGTTGACATTGAATGTCCAAGTGGAAAAGTTAAGGGACCTAAGTTCAAATTGCCAACTATATCAGGACCAAATATCTCCATGCCTGACATGGATTTCAAATTTAAAGGTCCCAAACTTAAAGGTGATGTGGATGTGTCAGTTCCAAAAGTAGAGGGAGACCTCAAGGGAACAAACATTGACATCGAAGGACCAGATGTTAACATTGAAGGTCCAAGTGGAGGATTTAAAATGCCAAAATTCAAGATGCCATCACTTGGCATCAAAGGTCCAAAAATGGAGGATCCAGATGTTGATATCAACCTACGTAAAGCAGACATAGATGTCAAAGCTCCTGGTATTGACATTGAATGTCCAAGTGGAAAACTTAAGGGACCTCAGATCAAAATGCCAACGATATCAGGACCAAACATCTCCATGCCTGACATGGATTTCAAATTTAAAGGTCCCAAACTTAAAGGTGATGTAGATGTGTCAGTTCCAAAAGTAGAGGGAGACTTCAAAGGACCTGATATTAACATTGAAGCACCAGATGTTGACATTGAAGGTCCAGGTGGAGGCCTTAAAATGCCAAAATTCAAGATGCCATCATTTGGCATCAAAGGTCCAAAAATGGATGGTCCAGATGTTGATATGAACTTGCCTAAAACAGACATAGATGTCAAAGCTCCTGATATTGACACTCAAGGGCCAGAGGTTGACATTGAATGTCCAAGTGGAAAAGTTAAGGGACCCAAGTTCAAAATGCCATCTATATCAGGACCAAATATCTCCATGCCTGACATGGATTTCAAATTTAAAGGTCCCAAACTTAAAGGTGATGTGGATGTGTCAGTTCCAAAAGTAGAGGGAGACTTCAAAGGACCTGATATTAACATTGAAGCACCAGATGTTGACATTGAAGGTCCAGGTGGAGGATTTAAAATGCCAAAATTCAAGATGCCATCACTTGGCATCAAAGGTCCAAAAGTGGAGGGTCCAGATGTTGATATGAACTTGCCTAAGGCAGACATAGATGTCAAAGCTCCTGATATTAACATTCAAGGGCCAGAAGTTGACATTGAATGTCCAAGTGGAAAAGTTAAGGGACCTAAGTTCAAAATGCCATCTATATCAGGACCAAATATCTCCATGCCTGACGTGGATTTCAAAATTAAAGGTCCCAAACTTAAAGGTGATGTGGATGTGTCAGTTCCAAAAGTAGAGGGAGACTTCAAAGGACCTGATATTAACATTGAAGCACCAGATGTTGACATTGAAGGTCCAAGTGGAGGCTTTAAAATGCCAAAATTCAAGCTACCATCAATTGGCATCAGAGGTCCAAAAATGGAGGATCCAGATGTTGATATCAACTTTCCTAAAGCAGACATAGATTACAAAGCCCCTGACATTGACATTAAAGGTCCAGAAGTTGACATTGAAAGTCCAAGTGGAAAAATCAAAGGACCTAAGTTCAAAATGCCAACGATATCAGGACCTAAAATCTCCATGCCTGATGTGGATTTTGACATTAAAAGTCCCAAAATCAAAGGTGATGTGGATGTGTCAGTGCCGAAAGTAGAGGGAGACATCAAAGGACCAAAGGTTGAAATTGAAGCACCAGATGTTGACATTGAAGGTCCAGGTGGAGGCTTTAAAATGCCAAAAATCAAAATGCCATCTATATCAGGACCAAATATCTCCATGCCTGATGTGGATTTCAATGTGAAAGGTCCGACACTCAAAGGTGACGTGGATGTGTCACTTCCAAAAATAGAGGGAGACCTCAAGGGACCAAACATTGACATTGAAGCACCAGATGTTGACATTGAAGGTCCAGGTGGAGGCTTTAAAATGCCAAAATTCAAGATGCCATCATTTGGCATCAAAGGTCCAAAAATTGAGGGTCCAGATGTTGATATCAACCTACCTAAAGCAGACATAGATGTCAAATCTCCTGATATTGACATTCAAGGGCCAGAGGTTGACATTGAAAGTCCAAGTGGAAAAGTTAAGGGACCCAAATTCAAAATGCCATCTATACCTGGACCTAACATCTCCATGCCTGACATGGATTTCAAATTTAAAGGTCCCAAACTTAAAGGTGATGTGGATGTGTCAGTTCCAAAAGTAGAGGGAGACTTCAAAGGACCTGATATTAACATTGAAGCACCAGATGTTGACATTGAAGGTCCAGGTGGAGGATTTAAAATGCCAAAATTCAAGATGCCATCACTTGGCATCAAAGGACCAAAAGTGGAGGGTCCAGATGTTGATATGAACTTGCCTAAGGCAGACATAGATGTCAAAGCTCCTGATATTAACATTCAAGGGCCAGAAGTTGACATTGAATGTCCAAGTGGAAAAGTTAAGGGACCTAAGTTCAAAATACCATCTATATCAGGACCAAATATATCCATGCCTGACATGGATTTCAAATTTAAAGGTCCCAAACTCAAAGGTGATGTAGATGTGTCAGTTCCAAAAGTAGAAGGAGACATCAAAGGACCTGATATTAACATTGAAGCACCAGATGTTGACATTGAAGGTCCAAGTGGTGGTTTAAAAATGCCAAAAATCAAAATGCCATCATTTGGCTTCAAAGGTCCAAAATTGGAGGGTCCAGATGTTGATATCAACTTGCCTAAAGCAGACATAGATTACAAAGCCCCTGACATTGACATTAAAGGTCCAGAAGTTGACATTGAAAGTCCAAGTGGAAAAATCAAAGGACCTAAGTTCAAAATGCCAACGATATCAGGACCTAAAATCTCCATGCCTGATGTGGATTTTGACATTAAAAGTCCCAAAATCAAAGGTGATGTGGATGTGTCAGTGCCGAAAGTAGAGGGAGACATCAAAGGACCAAAGGTTGAAATTGAAGCACCAGATGTTGACATTGAAGGTCCAGGTGGAGGCTTTAAAATGCCAAAAATCAAAATGCCATCATTTGGCTTCAAAAGTCCAAAAGTGGAGCGTCCAGATGTTGATTTGAACTTGCCTAAAGCAGACATAGATGTCAAAGCTCCTGGTATTGACATTGAAGGTCCAGAAGTTGACATTGAAAGTCCAAGTGGAAAAATTAAGGGACCTAAGTTCAAAATGCCATCATTATCAGGACCCAAAATCTCCATGCCTGATGTGGATTTTGACATTAAAAGTCCCAAAGTCAAAGGTGATGTGGATGTGTCAGTTCCAAAAGTAGAGGGAGACATCAAAGGACCTGACATAAACATTGAAGCACCAGATGTTGACATTGAAGGTCCAGGTGGAGGCTTAAAAATGCCAAAAATCAGAATGCCATCATTTGGCTTCAAAAGTCCAAAAGTGGAGGGTCCAGATGTTGACATGAACTTGCCTAAAGCAGACATAGATTTCAAAGCTCCTGGTATTGACATTCAAGGGCCAGAGGTTGACATTGAAAGTCCAAGTGGAAAAATCAAGGGACCTAAGTTCAAAATGCCAATGCTATCTGGACCAAACATCTCCATGCCTGACATGGATTTCAAATTTAAAGGTCCCAAACTCAAAGGTGATGTGGATGTGTCAGTTCCCAAAGTGCAGGGAGACATCAAAGGACCTGATATTAACATTGAAGGACCAGCTATTGACATCGAAGGTCCAAGTGGAGGCTTAAAAATGCCAAAATTCAAGATGCCATCATTTGGATTCAAAGGTCCAAAAGTTGAGGGTCCAGATGTTGATATCAACTTGCCTAAAGCAGACATAGATGTCAAAGCTCCTGATATTGACATTCAAGGGCCAGAAGTTGACATTGAAAGTCCAAGTGGAAAGATTAAGGGACCCAAGTTCAAAATGCCATCATTATCAGGACCTAAAATCTCCATGCCTGATGTGGATTTTGACATTAAAAGTCCCAAGCTGAAAGGTGATGTGGATGTGTCAGTTCCAAAAATACAGGGAGACATCAAAGGACCAAAAATTGACATTGAGGGACCAGAGGTTAATGTTGAGGGTGCAGGTGGAGGCTTTAAAATGCCAAAAATCAAAATGCCATCATTTGGCTTTAAAAGTTCAAAAGTTGAGGGTCCAGATGTTGATATCAACTTGCCTAAAGCAGACATAGATGTCAAAGCTCCTGGTATTGACATTGAAGGGCCAGAGGTTGACATTGAAAGTCCAAGTGGAAAAATAAAGGGACCCAAGTTCAAGATACCAACGATACCAGGACCAAACTTCTCCATGCCTGACATGGATTTCAAACTGAAAGGTCCCAATCTCAAAGGTGATGTAGATGTGTCAGTTCCAAAAGTCGAAGGAGACTTCAAAGGACCTGATATTAACATTGAAGCACCAGATGTTGACATTGAAAGTTCAAGTGGAGGCCTTAAAATGCCAAAATTCAAGATGCCATCATTTGGCATCAAAGGTCCAAAAATGGAGGGTCCAGATGTTGATGTGAACTTGCCTAAAGCAGACATAGATGTCAAAGCTCCTGATATTGACATTCAAGGGCCAGAGGTTGACATTGAATGTCCAAGTGGAAAAGTTAAGGGACCTAAGATCAAAATGCCATCCATATCAGGACCAAATATCTCCATGCCTGACATGGATTTCAAATTTAAAAGTCCCAAACTTAAAGGTGATGTGGATGTGTCAGTTCCAAAAGTAGAGGGAGATGTCAAGGGACCTGATATTAACATTGAAGCACCAGATGTTGACATTGAAGGTCCAGGTGGAGGCTTTAAAATGCCAACATTCAAGATGCCATCATTTGGCTTTAAAAGTCCAAAAGTGGAGGGTCCAGATGTTGATAGCAACTTACCTAAAGCAGACATAGATGTCAAAGCTCCTGACATTGACGTTAAAGGTCCAGAAGTTGACATTGAAAGTCCAAGTGGAAAAGTTAAGGGACCCAAATTCAAAATGCCAACGATATCAGGACCAAACTTCTCCATGCCTGACATGGATTTCAAACTGAAAGGTCCCAAACTTAAAGGTGATGTAGATGTGTCAGTTCCAAAAGTAGAGGGAGACTTCAAAGGACCTGATATTAACATTGAGGCACCAGATGTTGACATTGAAAGTTCAAGTGGAGGCTTAAAAATGCCAAAATTTAAGATGCCATCATTTGGATTCAAAGGTCCAAAAGTGGAGGGTCCAGATGTTGATATCAACTTGCCTAAAGCAGACATAGATGTCAAATCTCCTGGTATTGACATTGAAGGGCCAGAGGTTGACATTGAAAGTCCAAGTGGAAAAGTTAAGGGACCCAAATTCAAAATGCCATCTATATCTGGACCAAACATCTCCATGCCTGACATGGATTTCAAATTTAAAGGTCCCAAACTTAAAGGTGATGTGGATGTGTCAGTTCCAAAAGTAGAGGGAGACTTCAAAGGACCTGATATTAACATTGAAGCACCAGATGTTGACATTGAAGGTCCAGGTGGAGGATTTAAAATGCCAAAATTCAAGATGCCATCACTTGGCATCAAAGGTCCAAAAGTGGAGGGTCCAGATGTTGATATGAACTTGCCTAAGGCAGACATAGATGTCAAAGCTCCTGATATTAACATTCAAGGGCCAGAAGTTGACATTGAATGTCCAAGTGGAAAAGTTAAGGGACCTAAGTTCAAAATACCATCTATATCAGGACCAAATATATCCATGCCTGACATGGATTTCAAATTTAAAGGTCCCAAACTTAAAGGTGATGTAGATATGTCAGTTCCAAAAGTGGAGGGAGACATCAAAGGGCCTGATATTAACGTTAGAGCACCAGATGTTGACACTGAAGGTCCAAGTGGAGGCTTAAAAATGCCAAAATTCAAGATGCCATCATTTGGCATCACAGGTCCAAAATTGGAGGGTCCAGATGTTGATATGAATTTGCCTAAGGCAGACATAGATGTCAAATCTCCTGGTATTGACATTGAAGGGCCAGAGGTTGACATTGAATGTCCAAGTGGAAAAATTAAGGGACCCAAATTCAAAATGGCAACGATATCAGGACCTAATATATCCATGCCTGATGTGGATTTTGACATTAAAAGTCCCAAGCTGAAAGGTGATGTGGCTGTGTCAGTTCCAAAAGTAGAGGGAGACATCAAAGGACCAAAAATTGACATTGAAGGACCAGATGTTAATGTTGAGGGTGCAGGTGGAGGCTTTAAAATGCCAAATATCAAAATGCCATCATTTGGCTTCAAAACTCCAAAAGTGGAGAGTCCAGATGTTGATATGAACTTGCCTAAAGCAGACATAGAAGTCAAAACACCTGGTATTGACATTGAAGGGCCAGAGGTTGATATTGAAAGTCCAAGTGGAAAAATTAAGGGACCCAAATTCAAAATGCCAGCAATATCAGGACCAAACATCTCCATGCCTGACATGGACTTTCAATTTAAAGGTCCCAAACTCAAAGGTGATGTAGATATGTCAGTTCCAAAAGTAGAGGGAGACATCAAAGGACCTGATATTAATGTTGAAGGACCAGATGTTGACATTGAAGGTCCAAGTGGTGGTTTAAAAATGCCAAAATTCAAGATGCCATCATTTGGCATCTCAGGTCCAAAAGTGGAGGGTCCAGATGTTGATATCAACTTACCTAAAGCAGACTTTAACATCAAAACACCTGGTATTGACGTTAAAGGGCCGAAGGTTGACATTGAAAGTCCAAGTGGAAAAATCAAGGGACCCAAATTCAAAATGCCAACGATATCAGGACCAAATATCTCCATGCCTGACATGGATTTCAAACTGAAAGGTTCCAAATTAAAAGGTGATGTGGATGTATCAGTTCCAAAAGTAGAGGGAGACATCAAAGGACCTGACATTAACATTGAAGGACCAGATGTTGACATCGAAGGTCCAAGTGGAGGCTTAAAAATGCCAAAATTCAAGATGCCATCATTTGGCATCAAAGGTCCAAAAGTTGAGGGTCCAGATGTTGATATCAACTTACCTAAAGCAGACTTTAACATCAAAACACCTGGTTTTGACATTAAAGGGCCAGAAGTTGACATTGAAAGTCCAAGTGGAAAAATCAAGGGACCCACGTTCAAAATGCCAACGATATCAGGACCTAAAATCTCCATGCCTGACATGGATTTCAAACTGAAAGGTTCCAAATTAAAAGGTGATGTGGATGTATCAGTTCCAAAAGTAGAGGGAGACATCAAAGGACCTGACATTAACATTGAAGCACCAGATGTTGACATTGAAGGTACAAGTGGAGGCTTAAAAATGCCACAAATCAAGATGCCCTCATTGGGCGTCATAGGTCCAAAAGTGGAGGTTCCAGATGTTGATGTCAACTTGCCTAAAGCAGACATAGATGTCAAAACACCTGCTTTTGACATTAAAGGGCCAGAAGTTGACGTTGAACGTCCAAGTGGAAAAATCAAGGGACCCACGTTCAAAATGCCAACAATATCTGGACCAAAAATCACTCTGCCTGAGGTGGATCTAGAAGGTCCCAAACTAAAAGGGGGTGTGGATATATCAGTACCAAACATTGAGGGACACATAGAAGCACCTGATGTTAAGATTGGTGGATCAGGCACTAATATAAAAGGGCCAAAAGGTGGCTTTGAGATGCCTAAAATTAAAGTGCCATCACTTTCAGGACCCAACATCCCAGATTTGGACATAAGTCTTAAAGGGCCAAAATTAAAGGGGGATGTTGATGTGCCAGTTCCAAAGTTTGAGGCTGCCACAGGTCCACTTGACCCCAAAGGGAGGCTGGAAGTATCCGTGCCGACTTTGAAAGGGGACATCAAAGGTCCAAATACCGACATTGAAATTCCATCCATTGGTGTTGAGGGTGTATCTTTTGACACTGTAAGTACAGGTGTTTCTTTTCCCAAGTTCAAAGGTCCAAAATTTGGACTGAAAGCCCCTGAAGTTGAGGGGCCTAAATTAAATGTTAATACATCAGAGACCGAGGCAAGTCTTGATGCACCTGATATTGACATACATGTAAAGGGAAAGAAGGGTAAATTCAAACTTCCTAAAGTGAAAGGCAAATTGAAGAAACCTGATGTTGATGTAGGAGCACCCGCAGCAGACTTAGATCTGGACACACCAAGTGTCCACGTTAAAGGAGCAAAGGGAAAGAAGCATCTTTTTGGAAAGCTTCATTTTCCTGATGTGGAATTAGATATCAAATCACCCAAAGCCAAAGGTGATGGATCTTTGGCAGGAGGACTGAAATCATCTGATGTAGATTTGCCATCAGCTAGCTTGAACATCTCCAATGAATCTTCTGGAATTGGCAGTTCAAAAATCAATTTAGAAGGGCCAGAAGTAAAAGTAAAGACTCCTAATATTAAAAATCCCAAACTTAACTTGTCTGCTCCAGAGGTTGATGTTGATTTTAACAGACAAGGTGGGGCAACAATGTCTGCAAAACAAAGTGGGGGCTTCAGCATTCCAGGGGGCAATGTGACTGGTGGCCTTCATTTTCCAGAAAGTTCCATAATATTTCCTAAAATGAAGGTACCAAAATTTGGTATTGTTCAGCCTCAGTTGGAAGGGCAACAAAGTGGGGGCAACGTTGAACCAGATCTTGGAGTTAGTGGAGGCGTTAGCATACAGCCTCCATCCATTAGTCTGAGTACACAGAATGTTGAGGCTGTCAGTTCAGAACTTGGGCAAAGTGAAGGCAAAGTAAAGGTAAAGATGCCAAAGTTTTTTGGAAAATCGAAAGCAAAAGGCAGCAGTGTAGGTGACCTTCGGGTGCCAGAAGTAGACCTCAGTGTAAGTGGAAAAGGTGGCAAGGTTTCCAAAGACTTAAGTGTACAAGGAGGGGAAATTGCATTGGAGGGTGATACTGGTCTTAGTATGTCAACAAAAGGCAAATCAGCATCACTGGATCTATTTAAGAAATCAAGGCACCGATCTTCTTCTCTAAGTGATGAGGGAGAGCTTGCAGTGGGTTCTCCCTCTGCTCACTTAGAGGCTGAGGGTGGTGACATTTCATTAGATCTTGGGGGAAGCAAGGTCAAGGGAAAGAAAGGCAAGTTAAAATTTGGCACCTTTGGAGGATTTGGTTCAAAGTCAAAAGGCTCATATGAAGTGACACTTGGTGAGGACAGTGAAGCAAGAGTGGAGGGAAGTGCAGGCGTTTCTATACCTTCAAAGAAATCAAGGTTGTCCTCATCTTCGAGTAGTGACAGCGGCTCAAGGGGTGGCTTTAGATTCCCAAAGCTTGAACTATCCGTTTCACCAAAAAAGTAAATTATTGGGAAAATTAAACAGTCTTGTGTACACCCAAATATGCTCTCCTAACATGGCAAATTATTCAAGCATCATTTCTTAAAAACAGTGGAGACATTCACAGTCATCTCATTGCTTATGACCATGAATAATTCTTTCATTTAAAGATTTGAGTGCATGAGAATGTTTAAAATCCCTCTAAAGTGTAAATAAGATAAATTTGTATTGTGATGATAAATATTTTTGTACATAGTCCAGATTTATTGAATTTATACCAGCTCACCATTTTATCATCCATATTTTAATACAGGGTCAGTCATTTTGTCCTATTCTATTCTGTGAGATGAATAGTGTAACTGAGTGGTGTGGTAAATTTGTAATGAGGGGGTCCATTGCACAGAACAGATAGTTAGAATTGTTTGAAGGAAACTGTTGTCCATACATTCTGACACAAGTAACCAGTTTCTGAGGAAACTATTTCAGTTTGAGGTCTTCATAGTATACAGTATAACCATACAGAATCACATTCAAAATACAGTTGGCCCTTTCATAACATATTAAAAGAAACTTGATGTACATAGCCTATCACAATTGCAAAGACAATCACCGTTTTTAAGCTTTTATTTACCTGGAGTGCTGTTCAAGGTTTTCTGTCAATTAATAAGTAGATAAATAAAACAATTGTTCACCCAAAGTTCTGTGCAATCTACCAAAACATTCATTACCTATTTTGAAACATGTTGTTTTATAATCCTGTCATTTTCATGCTTGACTGTTGTATGACTATCTGTATTTCCTGACTCTTCAGTCACTCTGTCTTTGTACACATCTTTTGATTATGCAAACAATGTAACAGTCACTTTTTGATGTCAGTTGTTATGTACAAAAATATGTTGATAATATTTGATGGACATAGGGTATGGTTCTTTGGGTTTATTCTTCTGATTGCATTCAGCGAAATAAATTTAATAAAATGATTTTTAGAATTACAAGTTTCATAAGCTGTTCTTTTAAGTGCTATCACAAGCTATGAATTCAATGCAAAATCAGGACTGAATTGATTGCCTTCTCTATATTTTGCCCACCAGCATGTTTATCCAAGTTTTCATTACTTACTTTAAATAATATCATGTAAATTGGGAATCATTCATTAATTTATCAATAACCAGCAAAATAACCAACAGGAATACAAAACCTTTAACAAGTTTGGAGCAAAACTGTTGTAGTATTTGTGCTTTTTTATGTGAACGACAGCAGGATGGGATGAGGTTAACTTTTAGGAGACAGAAACGTTGCACAAAGTGCAGATGTCCCAACAATGCTATTGGAAGAAAAAAAAAAAAAACTTAAATTAATTTAAACATACATGGAGCTCTCAGTCCTGCTTCTTTATGAGAAGTGGGGTGATTTGGAGTACAGAAAATTTTCAACACACATGCACTGCTTGTGGTGAGTCACTACTCAGTAGTTTACAGAACTCTTTTCTGCACTCCCTGGCCCCCATTAAGGTTGTCAAAAAGTAATACTTGAATAATTTCCATTACCAAGTTTTCAAAAAGATACAATATCATTAAATTTCTAATTGAATTACATTGAAAATACAGAGGCTTACAGACAGAGCTAGAATCAGATTTATCAACCCAGGGCTACAGATAATACTGGCATCAGAACTGGTCCTCTGCCTGTTTCTGTCAAGGTGCCACAGACCTGCCACTTGACTGGATTCAGAAATCAGAGAAAAAATGTGAGGGGAAAAAAGCATGTTACTCACCATCAGTCAGGGAGACAAGCTAGTGATCCATGCCAAGTCAGACCGTTCAAAGACGAATAAAGAGTAAAGGAAAAGGGTTTTGAGGCAATATTTGTCATATGCGGCAGATGCAGAAGGAGAGGTGACTGATTTGCTGGGGCCGTTCGGCAATAGGTGCCTCAAAGAAGTCAGATTGGAGGGAGGGAACACCAACAACCTGGAAAAGCATCTGTTGGCCACACAACAGGATCTCTTTCCAGACCTGTAAGTGGTAATATTGTGTTAATAAAAAATCAATAAGCTGCTGTTAATGTCTTATGAAAAGCCCTGTGACCATATACTATTGTTTTAAGAGTTGCAAATTATATTCAAATGTCCCCTGTGTAATGAGCACATTAGCAGCTATAATCCATCCAAGGTTAGCAGACTTTTCCCTTCTGTGGATGGCTAATGTTTGTTACTAAGCACATTAGCTTCAGCAGTCAAAAAATTATGATACGTGCTGTGATGTGCTACCCATAGTTCTCTTTCCTCTACATTATGATGCTTTACCTCTTAGATCAAAGATTAATTTGATATAATTTTCCTATGGAAACTAGGACCAATGTTCATTTTTTTTTAACTTGGTTAAGAAAATAGAAAAGAATTCTTGAACTACAATGGCATTTTTATGTAATTCAATTTTTAGTTCACTATCATGTTCTTGAAATCTTTCTGCTGCATTTGAACCAAGCAAATAATTGTCATGGCTGTACTGTCTTTACCAGCAGATCAACACAAAAAAATGAATTGCAGACAAGCACTTTTGACAAAGAATATGTTTAATTTACAAAACAAGGAAACTTCTATGGATTTACTGCCAACGTGTTGTCATATCTTCAATTACTTTTTTCTGGACCTGCATTTTTTGCACTGTGGGTTGTCAATTAATCAAAAATGAAGCAAAAATGATCTTTTTTGAGGACTATTTATTATTAGAATTACACTATTTAATAATTGGCATGGTATCAATACAGGTTTTAAATACTGTACTTTGTTTGGCTGGTATTGTATCAAAGTTAGCAAGTCTAGTCTAATTAAAACCTTGCTCTCTATACTGAAAGTGCTCAATAAAATGTCCCTAAATGCCCCAAAACCACAGGAAAACCTGTGCCACAGAAAATCAGTGGTTTGACAGGCCATACTTTTGAAGCAGCATACCTAGGTGATCTTCAAAAAAAAAAAAAAACATTACTGTGGTCCCTGACCAGCCATAAAGCTAAGAATGGGTAAACAAAATCATTCAACTCAAAGGTAAGGCTCCACTCACAGTCTTTATCAATGCAACCTTGATTTTTAGGCAAATTTAACAGCAAAAAGTTCTTATTCTCATATGGTAAGGCTCTGCTGCCACATCATTGATGTTGTTCATTTATTTTCAATAATTACTTTATTTTCACAATTGCTGAAACACAAAATGAAGCTATTGTGAAATTTCATCGGAAGACCTATTTTCCAGACTACAATTCGCTCTGGAATACAAGTCGCATAAGTCAAAAAATGCATCATACAGAGGACAAAAACATATAAAAGTTGCACTGGACTATAAGTCGCAGTTATTTAGAAATTGTCCACAAAACCCAAGTCAAAGAACAGGGGTATGTCAAATGTGAGGGGGACCTCGTCCATGTTGATAATATGATCTGGTGACACGCTGTGTTCAGTTACCTGCTTTTCAACGAACTCAGGGAAACTGTCCTTGGCTTGGAAGAAATAGGATTTCCTTTTTGGGGGCATTTTGTTTGTGTTCAGTCTTTCTCAGCTGTCTTTAAGTTCATGTTTCTATTATTTTTTTCAGTTGTACAGGAGCAGCATAATAGTTGTCACAAGCCTAGAGCGCCCTCTTGCGGCTGTAGACGGTAACGTTTACTCTTTAATTCATGCCAGTCGGTATTTTAACATTTAAAAACATGTTAAATAAAATATATTTTGATATATAAGTTGTACCTGACAATAAGTCACAGGACCAGCCAGACTATGACAAAAAGTGTGACTTATAGCCCGGCAAATACGGTATATACTCATACATCCATCCATCCATTGTCTATTTCACTTAATTCCAATCTTTAAAAATGGAGATAAACATGTAATGGAAAACTACAGACCAGTATCTCTCCTTCCTTAATTTTCAAAAATTCTAGAGAATCTATTTGTGAAACAATTTAATCTGTTCATCTGCAAAAATAAATTACTAAGTGAAAACCAGTATGGATTTAGGGAAAACAGGACCACCACTCATGCAGTGATGCAAATGGTGGAGGAAATAGCAAATGCAAATGAAAATAATGAATATTCCATTGGTTTGTATATTGACCTGCAGAAAGCCTTTGATACGATAGACCACAGACAGCTGTTGAGAAATTGAAGAAGTACAGGGTACGAGGTATTGCTAATTCTTGGCTGGAAAGTTACTTAGATAACAGACAGCAGTGTGTACAGATTAATGATTCAGCTTCGGGACGAAAGAGGGTCACCTGTGGAGTACCCCAAGGATCTGTGATTGGCCTAATATTATTCATACTGTATATCAACGATATTTGCAGGGTCACTAGTTTTTTTAATACATTATTTTTGCAGATGACACAAATTAAGTTTGTTCAGGTAAAAATTTAAAAGAACTATTGACTGGCATTGAAAGTGAGCTGGAAAGTCTCAAAACTTGGTTTGATGTTAATAAATTATCTCTTAATGTAAAAAAAACTAAATTCATGGTTTTTGGAAATCAAAAGGAAATAATTGGGGAAATTACAATTAAAATCAGTAATGTTTACATAGAAATAGTTTTCCAAACAAAATTTCTTGGGGTTGTGATTGACAGTAGGTTAACATGGAAACAACATATTGATTATATAAAAGGTAAAATTTCAAAGTCAGTTACAATTCTGTCAAAATCTAGATATGTTTTAAATTATAAAGCATTAAAAATAATCTATTATTCTCTTTTTGTTCCTTACATGTCTTACTGTATAGAACTGTGGGGATCTACATATAAAACAAATATAAATTCAATAGTTGCATTACAAATAAGAGCCATACATATCATCAATAATACCCATTATTATGCTCACACTGATCCTTTATTTTTAAATTCACACATTATGAATTTTTTTGACTTTTTTATTATAAAATAATGTTAATAATGTTTACAGCAAAACTAAACCCCCTTCCAAGTGCTGTGCAAAAGTTCTTCTCAATTCAGAAGACTCAATATGATTTATGAGGTGTTTTCAAGTTTTCTGTTCAGAAAGCTAGAAAATGTATAAAAAGGAGATGTGTTTCTGTTGTTGGGGTTAAACTATGGAATGATGCAAATATAAATTTAAAAAGCTGTAATTCCTGTTATATCTTCAAAAAATGGTCTCTAAAGTTATTTTTGAAAATTATAAGTGTTGATTATGTAATGTTGTTGTTAATGTTGATTTCTTAATCTTTGGTTTTTGGTAGCTTAATTTTGTTTATTATGTAGGCTAGGCTCAGATAAGTATTTTGCTTCTGCCTATGCCTTTTCAGTCACTACCAATACAAGAATTCTGGTTTGTTTTAAAATGTCTATCTTGTGATAACTATTGTACAATGTATGACGACTAAATAAAATCCTATCCTATCCTATCCCATTTGGGGTCATGAAGGGCTGGAGCCTATCCCAGCTGACATTGGGCAAGAAGCGGGGTACACCCTGAACCAGTTGCCAGCCAATCACAGGGCCACATAGAGGGACAGACAACCATTCACACTCACACTCACACCTAAGGACAATTTAGAGTCACCAATTTTGGGAGGAAGCTGGAGGGCCTGGAGAGAACATGCAAACTCCACACAGAATCGCCCAAGCCAACCCTACCAATCCCTTTTTGCTGTGAGGCACATGTACTACCGTGCTGCCCTATATTCATGCAGTAACCCCTTAATCGTTTTCTCACCCTGCCTTCCTGTACAGATGATTCAAATCATTAGCTGATTAGGGGTGTAAACTCACTTAAGCACCAAGCCAACAAGATTCTGCCACAACCTGTCTGGCCAATCATCCTGCTGCTGTCATAGTTTTAAATAGTGTCTTTGCTCCCCCACAGTCAGTGTCCTGGTGTCTTGCTGTGTGATCTCAGTCATCTTTGCTCACAAGCCTGAACACTCTTTCACGTCAGCAGCACAAGTATACTGGATTATAACTCAAAGAAGAAACTTCCTCCAGCTCATTCATTCCTGCAATGAGACTCACAGGCAACCCCAATACCATCCAATGTCACAGATGAAGTTTGTAGTTATCATCAAAGATGTCCATCACCTGGTATCAGTGTTCCAAATGCATCATCTTAATTTCAGAGCGCTGCCATCCGCCACCTCGCTGTGCTCATTTATGTCAAACACAGAGGCCTCCTGCTGCCTTAGCTCAGCCCAGGTGTGAACAATTCCCTGCATGATCACTGCTTGCTCAAGAAAAAAGGGAAAGTCCTCTTGATTTTCTCACAAGTCTAACAGTCACACAGTTTATCCAAAGTCGAGATGCTAACAGCTTCAAGAGCACTTTTATCAGATTTTGTCTGCATTTCTTTGTTAAATGAAAAACAAATAACAACACTACAATGTTATTTGTAGTTAGGATAGTTTCGCTCCACTTCTATCATGTTTTGACAGTAAAGCAGTAGTGCCCGCCTACTCTGCATTATCTGATTGGCCTGTGATAAATGTTTACTGACCGACGATCATCCAATTACCTGCTGGATATCCTTCTGAAAGGTATGTAAAGTGCCAGTTAACGTCAGTATCTGGGTAAACACAAGCATTCGGCTTAAAGTGTTGGTTTAACATTAGCATCTGACTAAAAATGTTTCAAAATCAGTATCCGTCTTGAAAATGTTGGATTAAAAGTCAGCTTTTGAGTAAATTTAGTGGAATAACACAATGGTCATGCTCTCAGCTCAAAGAGCTTGTCATACCCTGCTTTGGATCCCATTCTGAATTGGCTATGAGATATTCAAAATTATCAGGTTTGAAATGGTCAAAATAACTGACCTCAATTTGATTAACCACAAAAGCTTTCAGTATTCCTGTCAAAAGGGTTAGCCAAATCATTTGCAAACACAAGCAGTGCTTTTACTCTAATTAATTTATAATACCTCAGTATCTGCTGTAATGGCTGTGTGGCTTCTATTTTATCACATTAACACTCCATTTTGTAGCAGCTGAACTGTGTTACAACCTTAACAGTAAAACCAAATTTTCGTGGCTTAATCAGAAACATGTCATCCTTATAAGTCACCACTGAAACTGGTCATGGCAGACATTCAGCTTACAACCGTGTTCAAATGAGAGGACTTTTCTTTCTTTCTTTACTTCTTACATTTTACTTCATACAAGTGTTATTCAATCGTATCTTTTAGAGAAAATTAATTTACCTTTCCAGCCCATGGATTAAAAATCCTGCAGCAACAAATCTGGTGTGCAATTTTGATGCAATCATTAATCCCTTTTCTGACAACAGTATATAACTGGTGTTGAAGTTTATGCATTGCAAGTAAGCATTTATTCCATAATAATCAAAATAAATCAAGAATAAAATGTCAAATTGCCAAGTGAGTATTCTACCCTTAAAAATGGGAAATAGTGTACTTCCGGGTTGACCTAGTTCAAAATGGCAGCATAGGTGGTCAGCTCCCGATCAACAGTCGATAAAAATCCCCAAACTCGAATAATTAAGAAAGAGAGAGACACGTCAGGTGCAAGATGGAAGGGGGGAGGAAATCAAGAAGACACAAGAATTTGAAAAATCTGGGAAAATACTCAGACTTGACCAGCGGAGACAGAGGCGACAAAGTGGCTAACATGGTGGATACAGAGGGAGAAGAAGAGGGCAGGGAAGCTGAAGCGGCTGAAGTGCTACGCTCGGGACTCAAAGATATAGTTAAAGAAATTAAAGACTTCAAAACTGAGCTAAAAGCCGAATTTACCACATTCAGAGAGGAAATTAAAAAAGAGATGAAAGAAGAACTAGAAGATTTCAAGAAGGACATTAAACAGAGGCTCGCAGAAACAACGAGAGCGCTAACAACACAGACTACGAGAGTTGAGGGAGCTGAACAGAGAATTGGAGAGATAGAAAGTTGGACCATGGAAGTGAAAGACGCCCTTCCCCACTCGCTGCAACAACAAAAAATACTGCAAGAAAGTCTGACAGACCAAGAAGGAAGAAACCGACGGAATAATATTTGTATATTTGGCCTGACCGAGGGAGCAGAAGGCAGCTCCGCCATACAATTCATCAAACAGCTCCTGAAAAACGAGCTCCCTTTGCCGTCAGGCATGGACTTGCAGATACAGCGGGCACACAGAGCCTCAATGCCGAGACCGGGCGCCGACAAACCTCCAAGATCAATCGTGGTAAACTTTCTCCAGTATACAGTGAAGGAGACGGTACTGAATGAGGCATGGAGGAAAAAAATCCAATATCAAAACCGGGCACTCTTTTTCGACCATGATTATGCCACTGAAGTAACCCAGAAAAGAAGGGAGTATATTGACATCAATAAGGCCCTAAAAGACAAAGGAATATGTTTCCAGACACCCTTGACAAAAATCAGGATTCATTGGGAAACTGGCCCGCGGACATAAGAGTGCGCAGGAGGCGGCAAAGGAGCTGACCTGACGGGGACTTGTGGCAGAGATACCCGGGAAAGACACCACCAGGACAGGGACAGAGGAGCGGCTTCAGCAAGCACTGCCGTGGCAGCGGGTTGGAAACACAGAGAACGCTGCTGTGCGAGCCAAGCAGAGAGTACAGGAATTTAAAAGGAAATGATGGACAAACTAAATATGTGAGTGCATTCAAGTGACCTAATTAAAGACATGAGGATGAATAATAGAACTAAAATTGACCGAACTTTCTTAAATTGGGCACTATATATGATGGTCTTCTTTTGATACAACTGATCGGTAGCTATGCACATGTTTCCTGCTAGAAGGTTAATGCATGAGCATTATTGGACGATAGGATTAGACCTACTTAGAGAGGGGCCCTCATATGTTATGAGATATTCCCCTCAACCCAAGAAGGTAACGTGGAAGGCGCACACACGGGTATGCGCCTACCCTTGGAGGTTCAACTGTTTTTTGTTTTGTTTTTTATATCTTATTAAGTTGCCCCATGTTCCTTCAGGGCCGTTGTTAGTCGTCACTGTTACAAGATGGTGAAATGAAAAGTGTATTACCTTACAAGAGTATACATGAATGATATCTCACTAGTGTCAGTAAATGTGAATGGATTGAATAATCCAATCAAAAGAAGCAAGGTCATTTTGAAAATGAAAAAAAAAAGCCCAAATTATTTTCATTCAGAAAACACATTTATCAAAGGAAGAACATGAGAAACTAAAGAAATTTGGTTATAGAAACACTTTCCATAGTACATGTAAGCAGAGTCGCAAAAGAGGGGTGGCAATATTGATCCAAAATTCTATCAATTTTGAATGCTTGAAAGAAACTGGAGACAAAGACGGACGATATATTATTATAAAAGGAAAACTAGGAGATAAGTTGGTCACATTAATCAATGTTTATGCCCCACCAGAAAGTGACAAACATTTCTTTAAAACTTTACTCACAACTACAGCATCAGAGTCAGAGGGCACAGTGATATGTGCAGGAGATTTTAATGTAATTCTAGATCATAAGATAGACACAACAAGCACACGAAGAAATAAAACTCATCTAACTAAACTTATGAACACATTATTGAAGGAACAGGGGATGCTAGACATATGGAGAGAACTTAATCCAATAGGAAAAGAATACACACATTACTCTAACACACAGAATATTCACTCTAGAATTGATTTTACATTTATGAACAGCTGGTACCTGCAAAAGGTGAAAGAATGTAAAATTGGAGTTGCTGATGTCTCTGACCATAATGCAGTGCACTTAGCTGTTAAATAACAGACAAAAGAATACAACCTGGAGATTAAATATAGGCATAATGAATAATAAATTAATAACTGAACAAATTAAAATGGAGATAAAGAGATATATTGAAGAAAATAAAAGAGAAGAAATAAGCCCTACTATTCTATGGGATACTTTAAAAGCCGTTATACGGGGAAATTAATAGCCATAACTTCACTACAAAAGAAAGTTAAACAGGTTGCCTTTCTTAATCTAACCAAAGAATTAAAAAATTTAGAATTAAAATACCAAAATAACCATAATACTTAGATTTCACAAGAAATAAAATCTAAAAAGGAGGAAATAGACAATGTTTTGAGGGGAGAGATTGAGAAAAAACTCAGATTTGTGAAACAACAGTATTACGAAATTGGGCCGGAAGCAACTAGACTACTGGCAAGGCGAATTAGAAATCAGCAAGCTTTAAATACAATACACAAGATTAGGGATGTCCATTCAAACCAAATAAAACATAATGCTGCAGAAATAGAAAATATTTTTAAAGACTACTACAAAAATCTTTACGCACAACCACCTTCATCTAGTGAAGATGCAAAAAGAAAGTTTCTTGATTCCCTTGATCTGCCATCTATTGGAGACCAACAAAATAGTAACCTTACAGCCCCAATAACTCTTGTAGAAATATCCAAAGCTATATTGAAACTTAAGGGTAATAAGACCCCTGGAAGCGATGGTTTCCCATCGGAATGCTATCGAACCTTTAAAGATGAATTAACACCTCTTCTTGCATCTTCCTTTAACTACACTCTCAAAGAAGGCCACCTACCATCCTCTTGGAAAGATGCTATAATTTCTGTAATTCCCAAAGAGGGAAAGGACACAGAATAGAATAGTAATTTTAGACCCATATCAATTCTTAATGTGGACTACAAAATATATACGTCTATCATAGCACAAAGGTATGAAAAATTTAAAAGTGATTTAGTTGATGAAGACCAAACTGGTTTTATTGTGGGGCGCCAGACACAGGATAGCATTAGGAGGACTATACAGATAATTAATACAATACAAACACATAAAAACAGTGCCATTCTGATAAGTCTTGATGCCGAAAAGGCTTTCGATAGCGTAAACTGGAACTTCGTGTACTTAGTATTAGAACGATTCAGATTCAACAAAGATTCAATTAATTGTATTAAAACTATCTACCAAAACCCTACAGCCAGAATAAAAATTAATGGTAGCCTTACAGAAAGACTAGAGCTAAAGAGAGGTATCCACCAAAGATGCTGCCTGTCCCCTCTCCTTTTTGCTCTATACATTGAGTCTTTAGCCCAAGCTATTCGGCAAAATGAGGAGGTGAAGGGAATCAACATCAAAGGACAGGAACATGTAATTAGTCTATTTGTGGACGATATATTGATACATCTACATAACCCCAACACAAATTTTACCCAGTTGATGCAGCTTATAAATGAATATAGCAGCCACTCAGGATATAAAATAAATGTAAACAAAACACAGATTTTGGCATTCAACTATACACCATCTCAAGAAATTAAGAAAATTTATCAACTGAAATGGCAATCAAAAACTATGAAATACCTTGGTGTCACTTTAACTAAACAAATATCTCATCTTTGCAAAACAAATTATGACCAGATTCACCTCCAGGTTAGCAGAGACATAGAAAGATGGTCGGCCTTGCCATTAGATTTTAGCTCAAGAATTGAGGTCTTAAAAATGAACATTTTACCAAGGCTGGTATATTCTTTTCAGTCTCTCCCTGTCAAAATTCCACAAGAAAAATTCAAAATTTGGGATAAAATGATCTCCAGATTTATATGGAATGGTAAAAGACCACGAATTAAATACTACACATTACGACAAAGGTGGTTTGGCGCTCCCAAATTTAAAAGACTATTATTGCGTAGCACAACTCAGACCAATAATTAAATGGTGTGACAAAGAGTATAGCGCAAAGTGGAAAGATATTGAGATGACTGTGACAGATATCCCAACCCAATCCCTTATTGGCAGCGCCAAACCAATTAACTCATTGCAGGGGTCAACAGATCCAGTAACATTTCACACAATGAATATTTGGTCTGACTTTATTCAAAAAATATAATTAGAAAAAGAAGTAAAGCTGCTAAGCTGGTTTGCTTACAATGACAGATTTAAGCCGAGTTTAAGTGACTACAATTTCAGAAACTGGGGGAATAAAGGGATCACTGCAAGGTGTACATTAATTGTCAATGGAAATATAATGAGTATTCAACAGCTAGGGCTCTAATTTCGTAGACCAGGCGCAGGCGGGGCGCACCTGCCCTGCGCCGCGCCAACGGGGTGTGTCCAGGGCATTTTGCAAGTTTCGTGCATGGCGCAGTCTGGTGCAGGGAGGCGCACCCACGCCTGAGTCCCTCCTACCGGCGCAAGTAGCAGAGAGAGAGGAGAGGAGGCGTGAGTGGGTTTAACACAGCCGAGTGTAATCTTCACCAATCAAATGAACGCCTCTCCTCACCTTTACATGCGCTGCGAGCGAGGCGCACACAGCAGCAGGCTAATCCATTCATCATGCATGTGATCCACCTGCATTTCTGGTCTGTCATCGCCAAATAGCAGCGCCTTAGGTGAAAATATATCTCCTCCTCATCCTCCTTGCAATAATGTATTCCATCTTTTAAGATCACGTTACGAATAAAGATTAAAACAGAGAAATATGGGAAATCACAGGTAAATCCTTAAGACACAGAGTGACTTACATTTATTCAGCGAGCGTCTCTTTTTTTCTTTTCTTTTGAATTTCATGAGATGAGAGAAGCCGGATACTCCGTATCGGATGATGTGGCTGTTTGTGGTTTGCTTGAGAGATATGACCTCTTTAGTTATGACAAACGTCTCTGATCTGACATCAGATGTGACGGGACAATTAATATAGATACAAATGTATGTGCTGGTTCAGACGGTTACATTAAACAGTGGTTGCTGTAATAGTTTATTGCATTGAAATGTGCCTGACACTCTGGATACCTGCCTGTGAGGTTTTGGTGACGTGTGCGCACTGTGCGCCTGTCAGCCAAATTACCACTGCACGGGGTGTGCCCCGCCTGCACTGAGAATAGACCAGGTTGGAGCTGGCGGGCTTTCAGCACACCTTCCGCGCGTTTTTTTGGCACGAAATTGTCACTGCGCCAAGCTGAATCTTTCGATACCTCCCCCTGGTGCCTCTGGTGTGACGGCGCTACCAAATTGGCTGCGCACGGCGGTGCGCCGGACTAAATTACCACTGCGCGGGGTGCGCAGGGTGCGCCAGGCTGCGCCACCCTGTGTTGCGCCAGGAAATTAGAGCCCCTAAAGTCAAAATATGGACTAGAAAATAAGGATCTGTTCAGATACCTCCAGCTGAGGGATTATTTAATCAAGGACATACAGAGTGTGAACACCTTGAATGGAGTACTTGATGTGATGATCCGGACATACAATGGGACAAAATTCAAGGCAATCTCTGCATAATACCGAGGCTTAAGAGACTCAGAAAATATCTCCACTTTGTACATCAAGGAGAAATGGGAGAAGGAACTGAATATTGACATTACACTGGAAGAATGGCACAACATGTGTGAAACACAACAGACATCTACAAATTCAAGGACATGGAGAGAATTTGCGTGGAAAAACTTGACTCGTTATTTCATCACACCTAAAGTGAAGAGTAAACAGACTGGATCACAACAATCATGCTGGCGGCTGTGTGGAAACAGGGAAGCATGTCATACACACATCTTCTGGGAATGTAATAAACTTAACAGATTCTGGGAAAATGTACACGGAATGATTAAAAATATTTTGGGATATATAATACCCAAAGAATGTGAAGTCATGTACCTGGGAAACATAAATGATTGTGTCTTAGACAGAGATGGATACTTAATTAAAATATTATTGATCACATGCAAGAAGGCAATAACACGAAATTGGTACAAGATTGAACCCCCTACAGTAAACCAGTGGCTTGAAATCATAAGAGAGATATATATTATGGAAAGAATGACCTATCAGTTTAGACTGAAGGGGGATGTTTTCTTGAAAAATTGGGAAAAATGGACAATCTACGACACAATGAAAGATATCTAAAGAATCACTGATATGTAAATTGCTTTGATTTATGATGTCGGTAAGCGTGACTGTTATTGTTATTTGTCCTTTGTTTACACAGCCATTTCTATTGCGGAAAATGCATATACCAAATGTAGTCTGTTTCTATTACAATACCACACGAAACTTCAATAAAAATTAAAGTAACAAAAAAAAATGGGAAATAGTAGTGAGAGAAGGAGAATGAATCACAAATGCGTCTGCTGCCTTCACATGTCTCTAATGAGTCTTTGAATTAAGTCATTAACATACATTCCAGCATAATCACATGAATATACAAATATAGTTTTAACCTTTTAAAATCAGTCACCCAAATATAATGAATCATTATTTTAACCAACCAAACTACCATTACTTCAAGATGAACTTATCAAGAGCAAAATACAGCTTCAAACACACACAGGTAGCATCGCAAGCACACACATAAAACCATGGCTAGCTTATAAGACAATGACTGCATGTTACATGGTTGAAGTCTGAAGAGTGGCTATGGGGTTTCCTTGCTACTAGCCTAACTTCACCCATTTTATCAAACATTGTTTCACAATAAACAGAGTAAAACATATCAAAACAATGAGATATTACATGGAAAAACACCTCCAAAATGTTTACTTAAACTTACAGTGCTTTATATGCACTATTTACTTTAAAAAGGGGAAAAAATGGTGAGAGGAGAATGAATCACAAATGTGTCTGCTGCCTTCACTTGTCTGTATTAAGTGAAGAACAGAGCACGAACTTCCTCTTCTGGATCCCCAAGGCGTAACCAACAGATGACAGAACAATTCAACCATATAAAAAAAGATCTTGGAGAATTTTCTGCATTTCTTCCTTATTAACACTTACCAAGTAAACTTAAATACGGATTCTGAAGCACATAAACAACTCATTATGAAACCATTTCTGTCAACAATGCAAAAATATATTACCTGATTTTCCAGACTATAACTCGTTCCGGAGTACAAGTTGCATCAGTCAAAAAATGCATCATGAAGAGGAAAAAAAACATATATAAGTAACCGGCTATAAGTCACATTTATTTAGTGCTCTGAGGGAGAGGTGGTTGCGTTGCATGAAGCGGTAACACCAAGAAGGCCCACCTGCCTGATTTATATTCATCTCCTTGGCAGCTACCAGGGCGTGGAGATGAAACTGCATCGTTTACAAGCCTCTCCCGGCAGCGCGTTGTTCAGGCACCCATCTGTGGACTCGTTGCTCCAGCTCTGGCCATCTTGCTTTCGGCCCGCGATTAGCTTTCTTTGTTTTCTTCATTGGAGTAAGAGTAACCTCTGCTTTTCGTCAGTCCCTCATGAGTTTCTCACTTACTCCAAACTTTCTTTCTTCTGCTCGATTAACACTGCATATTTTACTACCGGCATTTTACTACCTTCCTAAAAAGTCTCCAGGCAAATTATCGGCCTCAAGGCTTCGTTTAAATCCAGACCACTACACAGGGCACTGTGTTTGGCACGGATTGGCGCAACAGGCTTGCTGCTTCTGCTGCTGATCCACCACTGTAACGTAGATGTGAGGCACGGATTGCAAAATCACGGAGGCAGAGTAGGACAATAAAAGAGAGGGGCAAAAAGAAGAGACTCCGCAGAAGGGTCCAAAGTGTGGGATCACTACAAGTTGAAACTAAAGGAAACATAGTGCAGTGTGTCTGTTGTAAAACGGAGTTGGCTTACCATAATAGCATGTTGTTGATGCTGCAGCATCTCAACAGAAAACATTCAGTCTATGCATCAAGTACGCAGAGTGGACTGGACACAGAAGTAGGGCATCCTTTCATATGCTAAATAAATGTGCATTAGCTAGTTGAATTATCTTTGTATCTATATGTGATATTTTTTGGGCCCAGTAATAAAATATGATAAATTAGATCCTCAATATGAAAATTAGCATTATTACAGCAGTAAAGGCAAAAATGTAGCAAAAAGAGATAACCATGAATAAGAACAACAATAATAACAATATAAAAATAACCAAACTAAAAAACTTACTAAAAAAAGCAAGATATGACCAAGAGAAAAAATAAAACTGCAAGAACAATACAAATCAACCTTAAAGGGCCCATATTATGCAAAATCCACTTTATTAAGTCTTTTGAACACAATTTTGGGTCTTTGGCCTTCCTCCCAGCCCACAAAATGTTATCTTTTATAACAAAACCTGTATTTAGTAGGCTGCATGAATGTTAAATCATGTCCTTCAGTGAGCTGTTCAGTCTGTGGATATACTGTTACGTAACAGTATATTTTTATTTGCATAAACTAATCTGATTGGTCCACCTGAGTATCTCCACTCCCACCCTGCTGCAGAGATTCCTCTGTGAAGAGCAGCCATGTTGTTTTCATTCTTAGTGAGAGATCTAGGTTCAGCATGTCTAAGCTCAAAAGCTACCACATCTCAGTTGTTGGCTGTAAACAGCCACATATTTCTTTACATAGGCTACCAGCCTCAGAGGACTAGAGGACCAAGTGGATTAATTTTATTTTTGAAGGGAATGAGCAGCTACAGTCGGCTAAAACCTGTATGTGTGTGCCAGTCACTTCACGTCAGACTGCTTCTTCAACTTCAGTCAGTTCAACACAGGATTGGGAACTAGACTTTTCCTGAAACCAGGCTCAGCACCAACTGTCTGCCACCAAACCTCGGACCATGGAAATGTGAGTATTTTAATGCTGTGTGGTATGTATTTAGCTTTTTGCTACGAGCTAATGCTAACAGCAGAGGGAAGTGGACCAGATGTAAGAACTCAAGATTTTAGTTCGCGTTAAAGTTATTCTGACAGCCTGCAGTGTAAACTTAGATGTATGGATATTCCTACATTAGTCAAGAGGTGTTTAACAGTTGGAGGAAAATAATTATTCCTCATACACCCCCTCCTCTCCCCCTCCTCCCTCAGGGTTAGCTTTAGGAGGCTAAGTTTAGCCTGCGGTTAGCCTGTTGTTTTAGCATGTAATGTTTGGGGGAAACGAGCTTCGCTGTTTTCTAACCAGCAGGACTTTACAGTCGTGTTTGTTCAGGACTGTAATGTCAAGTCCCTGTTGTGTGTTACGGTGCTGGCCGCTGTTAAATGAATCGAGATCTGAGTACGAGGCAAACTGCTCTGCACTCACTGAAGCAATGTAATCGGTGAATTATCTCAGATGGTATCAAAACTAATTTTTGGGTCAAAACTGTGGATGAGGGAAACGATCGGTGACGAGGGAAACGATCGGTGAAGACTGTGTTTCTGTGCGTTTTGCAGAAGGTCATGTAAATATTATTGCAAACAACAGGAGCAACAATATAACATGTAGCGCTAACGTCAGCTTAAATCAGTGTATCTGCAGATGTGATCGGCGTCACCGGCTTTTGTGGCCACAGTGTCGTTTTCACCAACTTAATTTAATCTGGTTTTTGTAAGTTTAAACACTCAGAAATGCCCCCAGAATGCTGTCATACGAGCTGTGTGACTGTGTGGAGTTTAGCTGTGAGGAAAAGTTACAGCCACATAACACTACAGCACGTTAGTATACTAGGAGGAACTGAGGCAATCAAATAAGATCTGTGAGATGATTATCCTCCTGATTTATATACTAAAAACATATAGGCATAGACATTTGGTTATGTATCACTTAATGAGACATTTGTAAGTGAAAACACATTAATCCCTGAAAGCCTGTTGCATCATATTTGATACATACTTTATGATACCTCTGTCTGATCAACATGGTCAACAAATATCTAAAAAAAACATATGAATACAAGCAGATAAATGATAATAAAAGTACTCAAGTGAATTATCAGTTGCCAGAAACACCTAATGCATCTAATGAGATACAAAAACTATATGATACATTTCATGGAATTTTTTTTATTTCAGTACAAAGTGAAACTAACATTTCAGCTCCACAAAATAATATAATTTTATGGCTATATTTTGTGTTTTCATGCTTTAAAAGGTTTAACATTTTTCTTTCTTGTGTCTATGCTGGTCGACCTTAGGCAACATCTTCTGATGGTGAACCGCTGTTTAAAGTCAGCTTCCCAAAATCCAAGACGGGAGACTGCACAGTAAAGCCAGTGAAAGCAGAGCCAACTTTCTGTAAGTTGCACAAGCCTTTATTAAAAATCCACAAATTTAAAAACATTGGCAAATAGGCATAACATGAAAAGGAAAACATAAAGAAAACTTCAATAAAAATGCTTTTAACATGGCATTGAGAATAAATGAAGTTAATGAATTAACTTAAGTTCGGGAGCAGGACCACACCGGAAATCACACCCAAAACCACTCCTCTAATCACCTCACAAGCCTACTTATACACAGCCAACCCACTTCAACCTGTTTGTTTCGACACTCAGACAGACTGCGCTTCATGATAGAGCATCAGAGAGTTTACTCACCATGGAGTCCAAACTCCAGCTGCACGACTCAGACGGAGACCTGTATGATGAGGTCCTCCAAACCGGGTCTTCCCCTCCCACCGAACAGCAACCGCCGTCCAATCCCAGCCTCACCTCTCAGCAACGCCACCTACGCTCACTGGTCACCATACCGCAGGCTTGTGATCTCCATACAAACTCCCCGAACACAATACCTCCAACTCCTGCAGGGTCCCACGGTTCCATTCCGCGAAGATCTCCGGAACGGAGACGGCGCACACGGCAATCCTCCCTGCCGCACGCCGTCCATTCTCCATACTGGCGCAGAGCGCCCTCATCCCGACCGGCTCCACGCCCTCAAGCCGAATCGCCCATCAGCAGGTGGACCATCGCTCGCCTTCGTCGTCTTTTGAAAGCGAAGGGTATCCCATTTAGCCGCACCGACCCTAAACCTAGACTGATCCATCTCTGCTCAACTTCTGCAAACCCAGCTGCAGCACCATACCTTCCCGCTCTTCCGGCTTCTCCGCCAGAGCCACCTACCTGCGGAGACGTCAGGAGTGACGTCACGGATCCCCATCTGCTGCCTCAGTCAGCTCCCTCTGGCGGTCAGGTCGTATCACATCCTATTCCTGCCCCTTCTATGGCAAACATCTCCCAAGCTATCACAGCTTTCTTTACTTCTCTGTGTTCGCAAGCTTCACAAAATCCCTGTGCACATGCATCCTACCATCCAGACTTCCCTTCCTCTACTCTTCCTTCAGCCAACCACAGCAACGTGGCTTCTTTTCCCCCTCCCGTTATAGCCCGCTCTTCGGCTCCTCTCGGAGCGCCTTTTCAACCAAGTGGCTATTCCTTACCCCCCCCCCCCCCATTCTTCCTAATCCTGTCCTGTTCTATCAACCTTCCCTCCCCCTCCCCACCCCCTCCCTTCCCCAACCCCCAAATGTACATTTACATTCTGCAAATACCTTCACCCTCGCTACAGCTGCTCCTCCCGTCCAGCCAGCTTCATCTATTAACCGTCCTTCACCCGTCTCACCGGCACTACGCCAACAGATCCTCTGTTACTTCACCCATCCACCATCAACTTTAGTCAGCCCAGAGAGCTGCAGACCAACCTCGGTCCTGTGCAGCTTCGCAACCCACAGCCCACTAGGTCCAAGGACCTCAATCCGGCAGAGTTCGCTTTAGCATTTTCAATCTTCAGGGACATAATCTGCTCCGTCTTCCCAGCACGCAGAATTGAGCTCGATGATTACTTGTCCATCATATTAGACATGGCCATACGTTTCGGCGGAACAGGCTTTTACACTTACCACGTGCTTTTCGCACACACAGCAGCCAGCCGCATTCAGCAATATAACCAAAGTACATATTGGGGCGCTCTCGATTCCGAACTCTACTGTCGTATATTTGCAGCCCGCACCTCCCTCTCCTGCGAGCTATGTGGAGCTCCCTGCCACCCAGCCACGGCATGCACCATCAGTGCCCTACCATGTTCAAACATATCTTCCCCTCACAACACAGCGAAACATGGTCGTCAGTCTCTAGCCGCACCTCCGCCAGCAGTCATTCCCAAACCCCTAGACATCCATCCTACAGTCAATTTGCCCATGCCTAAAGGCATAGACAAAAGAGGGAGACAAATTCTATACCAAGCCGGCAGAATGGTGTGCAATAATTACAACCACCTCGGATGCACCTTCTCTCACTGCTGTCTCCTGCACATCTGCTCCTTCTGCGGAGGTGCCCACACCAGAAGTACCTGCCCACACAACCCCACCAATCTTCCTAGCTGACTAGCACGGCATCTCAGCACACCCGTCAAGGTAAAAGCCTTGGCTGCAGCTTTAAAAGATCACCCAGACAGAGAATTTGTCCTTTTCCTTTTGAATGGGTTCACCTTTGGTTTCCATCCTGGCATACACGTTTTTCCAGCCGCTTCTCACACCTGTCACAACCTTCAGTCCACTCTCAAAGAACCTGAAACGGTCAACACTTTGCTAGCACATGAGGTAAAAGAAGGGTTCATGATAGGTCCATTCAGTTCTCCCCCTTTCCCCGTATTCCGAGTCAGCCCTATCGGCGTGGCTACCAGGAAATATTCCGGGAAGAAGAGGCTTATTATCGACCTCTCTTTCCCTCATGGCTCACATGTCCCAAGCATTAACAGCATCATTCCAAGTCCAGATTTCTCCATGCAGCATGCAACCATCAATCAAGCAATCACCCTCATTCGGTTAGCAGGCCAAGGAGCATGGCTGTCCAAAGCAGACATCACTAGTGCGTTTAAAGTCTTGCCCATTCATCCAGACTTCTGGTGTCTTTTTGGAGTTTTCTGGAAGGGAGCATATTACTTTTCCGTCCGCCTCACCTTCAGCTGCAGAAGCAGTCCCAAAATCTTCGACAGTCTCTCAGAAGCACTATGCTGGATTCTAACTAACAATCATAGTTTGCCATATCTGCTCCATCTTCTACACGATTTCCTCATTGTATCTCCTCCATCCTCACCTCCTAAGTTTGGGTTAGCCACCCTCATCAAAGTCTTCTCAGAGCTCGGCGTGCCTCTCTCTGAAGAGAAAACACTTGGTCCAAGTACCTCTCTCAAATTTCTCTGAATCACACTAGACTCCGTCTCTCTCCAGGCATCTCTGCCTCTAGATAAAGTCCATCGCATTACCCTGCTCCTCTCCAACTATCTCTTGGCAGATAGATGCACCAAACGCCAGTTACTGACTCTCCTAGGACACCTCAATTACGCCATCCGCATCATTCCTCATGCAAAATCTTTTCTGTCCAACTTATTAGCAAAAGCTGCAGCTATACCTTCCTTGCACGATAGAATAGATCTCGATGACGGTTGCAAAATGGAAATGAGCATGTGGCAACAATTCTTGACTTCTTGGAATGGCGTCTCTTTCTTTTACGACAAATTCGTCACTCATCCCGAAAACATTCAGTTATTCACAGACGCTGCCCCTTCCATCGGGTTTGGTGGATATTACAACGGAAGATGGTTCGCTTCCACTTGGCCACCAGAATTTAAAACCCTTGATTCAAAATCGCAGTCTCCTTCATCCGCCCTTCACGAACTTTATCCCATCATTATCGCAGCTATCATCTGGGGGCATGAATGGTCGAGGAAATCCATCCTTATTTACTCCGACAACAAAGCAGTCATTGAGATTCTTAATAAAAATCACTCACATTCTTCAGTCATAGCCCAATTCATGCGTAGACTTACATTAATCTCTGCCCATCGCCAATTTATACTCAGGGCTGCTCACATTCCTGGCCATCGAAACATTATCGCTGACGCCTTGTCTCGCTTCTCCTTTCAGAAATTCAGACAGTTGGCCCGAGAACCGGACTTCCATCCAATGCCAGTTCCACCGTTTTCAGCCACAATCTACAATTAGCACCACAGCTAATGAACCTTTCAGCCACTTCTCGTGAAGCTATAATCGACAGTCTGGCCCCCAGCACTCTATCCGCTTATCTAACTGGATGGAACTGCTTCAAGTAATATCACGTCACATATCAGCAACCTTTTCCCTCTCTGGACATCGTGTCCATCTGCAATTTCATTACCCATGCACACACCATCCAAAAAATCAGATCTTCTACCATACAGACATACCTGGCGGGAATTAACTTCATCTTTAAACTAATGACCGGCTCCCAATGCGCCGCCATCTCCCACTCCCACGTGTCAATGTTGATCAAAGGCTTGAGAAAACAAGAGCCTCCTTCTACCTCAAAACACATACCTCTCACCTCCGATTTGCTTCTCCTGTGCATTAACTCCCTCCGTGCAGGATACTCCTCTCCCATGATAGATTCAACTTTAGAATCTATGTTTCTGTTGGCTTTTTTCGGTTTTCTCGGATGCTCTGAATTTGCTCCTACTTCGTCCGTTTTTAATCCATCCCATCATCCAAAATTATCCGACATAATCATTAACTCCTCCGACTCACTCATTTTCAATCTCCGACGAAGCAAAACTGATCAGATGGGAAAATCAGTCCCGATATATATATCTTTCACCTCAACTCCCACCTCAGCCCCCATGAGCCTTTACTAAAGTACATTAATGCCAGGTATGCAGCCGGAGCAGTTCCTAGCAACCCACTCTTCTTAACGGAAACAAGGAGAATGGCCGCTAGGTTCTGGTTTCAGAAGCATTTTCACCAAATTCTCAATATTTCGGGGTTACCGTGCAGGATGTTGGGTCTGTGAGTTCCTGTAGTCTTCCTCTGACCTAGTTAATTAAAAAGGGTAAGTAAGTGACATCATAGTACATAAAGGTAATGTACAGAAATGTTATTTTGCACTCAGTTTTCACAATACCTTTGCTATCTCCATGCAGTAGACATTTTCAGGCTCTAGGCATTTTTTGCACAGTTGCCACAGGAGCACCTGTGTAGGAGAAGAGTAAAAACAGGATGTTGAGTAGAATTTTTATAATAAAGGAAATGTACTAGTTAAGCAATCATGATGTCTTGTTTTTGTTTAAGACAATATAATGCAAATATACACAGGGCTGTGTAATAATAAACAATACTGCAAGTAAAGAGGTGTTTAAGACAGCTACTGTGTGGCATACATAAAAGATACGGTTCAGAGAAAATTGCTGGCTGCTTAGAATTACAGGTTATGACAAACATTTGCTCAGTGGCAGCACGTTACTGCCATGCACTATATGGCTCTATTAAATGCTGTATTCTGATGGGTCAGTCACATAAGTGTTATTTCTGTAAAACACTGTGGCCCTGATTGGCCCTGAAGAACCTGGACATTATTTACATTTCACAACAACAAAGAAGTCCCCTTCCCTCGGTCTTATTTCCATCAGTAGCAACGGCCCGTTCAGTGTAACTTATAAATAAAAGTTAATTCCGCCTCACGTCGGAGTTTATATGTCTCTGTAGTAACCTGCTCACTCTACGTTATCCCTTAATAAACTCTATTTAATGGTAGTCTAAGTTTTGGTTAGCACGGCATGAAGACAAAATACACAGTCAAGGAGCTACATGCTTCACATCGACAACAACACACGGAGGGGGAGGGGGGAGCAAGAACGGCAGAACAACTTTAATTCGTCTACATATTAGCATTGAAGTAACAAACTTTACATACAGACCACTGAGAAACCTCCTGGTTTAACCTTGGCTCTCGACTTTCTTCTGGTGCCTCTTCATATCCGGGGTCTGGCTTGAGCTCAAACATGAATGGCTGCACCAGAGTTTGTTGTCCTGCAGCCATTTTCTCTCAGGGCTCAGTCGTCATGGTTACGCAACGCCGTCCTCCCCATCGGCAGACCATGCGGGAGAGCTGGGCGGTGTCAGCAGTGGCTCATTAACATATTAAGGTCCCCGCCCACTAAATCAGACCTTTCTGAACAGAGGGGCTATGTGAGCCTGGAAACAATGCTGCTGTGCTTGATTCATTGGCTTTTTGGACCAAAGCATGTTACTAACGTTTCATGAAGACATCAAGGATCCATGTTAAACTGCAGAAAAGGAGCATAATATGGGACCTTTAAAAGTTTAAAAATATTTACACCATTGCACATGGGTAAATATCAATATTATTTGATCTGTTGTAACTTGATTAGTGCTCACTGCAGAGACAGTTATTGTTATAACTATGAGGCCTGTCTATCCATTTAGGTTTTTCCTGTATGTATGAGTTGTACATTTTTAAGATGTCAGCTGTAGAGATGTCTGCCTTCTCTCTAGTAAAATTAGACTAAATAGCAAATGTCCTGTGATGCTCAAAGCACCAAAAATACATTTGAAAAATTCAAAACCAGTGTCTCATTCTAAAAATCATGACATGGTTGCTCAAAATAATCTGCAGGCCTTGTTGTGAGCAGTTTCAAGTAGAATTACTTTTTACCAATAGAAAAATATGTATATTGGTTTTGGGATCCCATTTATGCAATAAAAATGTTCAAAAAAGGAAATAATTAATTGTTCATTAAAGAAACCCAGCTTATTTTCTGTTTTGTAAGTTACTGATGCTTTTCGATAAAGCCAAAGTGATTCACTGTAAAAAAAAATTGCAGTGTGCACAATGTATCTCTTATCCGATTGGTCGATTAATCAGCAAAATAATCGACAGAGTACTTGATTACAAAAACAATCGATAGCTGCAGCCCTAGAATGATCTGTTTGCCACAACAACTCTTCTGCAAAACATTTCAATTCAAATGGTATTTTGACACCTATTAAACATTTAAGAAATATTGTTTCCCCTAAGGGTGGTGCAGCAGGTTAGTGCATTTGCCTAACAGCAATAAGGCTGCTGTTTCGACTTTCTGTGTCAGCCAGGGCCTGTCTTTGTGGAGTTTGCATGTTCTCTCCGTGCCTGTGTAGGTTTCTTCCTGGCAATTTCCTCCCACAGACAAAAAAAAAGCTTGTTAGGTTAATAAGTGACTCTAGATTGCTGTTCTTTGAGAAACATTTCAATGGTAAATACTAGGCCTGTGAGTTTATGTTGAAATCGCACCTGAGTATCCAAGTTTCCATTTTGTTGCTGTAACAAAAAAAAGTGGCCTACTGACCAAGTGGCTCACTTTATTGTCTGTAGTGGCACACCAGTACTTCAAATCATGGTAATTAATCAAATAAAAAGTGGGGGGGTTTAGCTGTCCATTGTCACTAAACATCAACAGCTCCATGGTTTGTAACAGAAAGTACTGCCATCGCTGTCAATCCTTGATAGTACATGAAGAACAAAATTTCTGTTCTCACCCATCAAGATAATCAGTCCCCCCACACTGTTTACAAAGTAGGTAGCCAATCTGTCAGCATTTGGCAATCAGCTATACATTCTGCTGCTGTTTCCCCACACTGTATCTCTTTCACTCCCAGTTGTTTGCAGTAATGCCAGCCTTTAACCCGCCATAAAATGTCATTTGCTTGCTGACCATCTTCTTCCACAAAACACATAGGCTGTGTTGTGTCTCAAAACAGTGCCCAATTGAAGCGGCTTGGTAGTGGAAAATTAAGTGGATATAAATAAACTGTTTGTAGCGTGTGATGACCCCATGCTGTTTTTGTGGCTTGTTTTCTCCCAGTTCTTTTAATTAGCTGAAACATTTGGCACCATGTACAGCAACATATAGCCCTAGCATCTGTCCTGAGATTTCTGAATGGGGAGAGAACTGAGCAGTGACACTCAGGCTCATGCCTCATCTCATTCTTTATTAGCAGGTACATCTTCTATGATCTGGTATAACAATGCATGCTAACCAGTGCCAAGTAGGTTAGCAGTGATGTGATGCAACAAGGTTTCCTGTTGCCTGTCACAGCTATTTACTCTTCATGCTTTGAGATTGCTGTTAAGCACAACATGGCATTTCTCTGAAATAAAAGCTATCGTCATATATCTGTCAGAGTATCACCAGAAATGCCTCTTGATGGTCCCAGGTGAAATCCCTCATGTGCAAATATTTACATGTAGAGTATAATGTCTCTGTTATAATAATAATAATAATATAATAATAACTTTATTTATAGAGCACCTTTAAAAACAGACGTTTACAAAGTGCTTTAACAGACAGAACAAAAGCAAAAAAGGCAGAACTTTGAGCACAATAAAATCAACAAAATCAGCAATCAGGTCAACAGAGACCGAAAGAGTCAGAGGAAAAGAAACAGAGGGTCATGGAAATTAAAACAACAAAAGGAAAGAAAATGGTAAACTAGTGAGAGGGAGACAGCTGACACATTTGTTTTATATATAATGATAAGGAGACAGTAAGACAATTGATAGATAATAGGTTTATAGATACATAAATTGATGACAGTTGTTAGATCATAGATGATGGATGACAGATGACAGATGATGGCATCACAGGATAGAAAAAGGAGAGGGTAGATAGGGGATGATTAAAAGAGGAAAGATACATAAAAAACATAAAACACATTAGAAGAAGAAAAATGATAATGATTAAAAGGGAGTATATTAAATACATGAAAATGTGGTAAAAACAGGACTAAACCAATGAGAAACAAGTGAGGAGAGTAAGAAAAAAAGAGTTTAAAAATAGTTAAATAGGTGATGAAATAGCTAACATGAATAATAATGTATGTGAGCAATAAAAGGATCATGTAAAAGCAAGTCTAAAAAAGTGTGTTTTAAGATGCGATTTAAAAGATGTCACTCATTCAGCTCGCCTTATCTCCTTGGCCAGGGCATTCCAAAGTCGAGGAGCCCTGACAGAAAATGCTCGATCACCTTTGTCTTGAGCCTCGACTTTGGAACAGCCAAGAGGCCCCCGCCCGAGGATCTGAGGCCGCGGGCTGGCTTATAAGGAGTCAATAATTCAGAAAAGTAAGTTGGGGCCAGACCTGTAAGAGCTTTAAAAGTGATCAGTAAAATGTTAAAATCAAGGAGTGATGTGATGCCGTCTGTTAAAACCAGTTAAAAGCCTAGCTGCTGGACCAGTTGGAGGAGGGGGAGTGATTTGTGGGAGATACCGGAGAGGAGAGAGTTAATCTAATTTGGAGAAGATGAATGCATGTATAACCTTTTCTAAATCAGCAGGGGGAAGGATGGATTTGATTTTGGAGATGGACCGGATCTGGATGAAACATGACTGGACTGTTTTCTTGATGTGCTGTTCAAAGGAGAGGTTTGAGTCAAAAATTACACCTAAATTTCTAGCAGATGGTGTGATATTGGCAGAGTGTGGACTGAGGGTGCTGGTGATCTGGGTGATATTTGGGTTTGGGTAATTGAACAATATAATTTCTGGCTTGGATTCGTTTAGTTGCAGGAAAATTCAGGCCATCCAACTTTTGATATCCTTGAGACAGTTAAAAATAGCAGCTAGGCATTGAGGGTCACCAGGTCTCAGCGGGAGGTATATCTGTGTGTCATCTGCATAGCAGTGGAAAGACAGATTATAGATATGAATGACTTCACCAAGTGGAAGCATATAAATAGAGAATAAAAGCTGACCTAAAATAGAACCCTGCGGTACACCAGAGGCAATACGACAGGTGGAGGAGGAGTGGTTACCTATGGTGACCACAAAGGTTCTGTCTAAAAGATAAGAGTAAAACCAACTAAGTGCAGTGCCCTTGACACCAACCCAGGTCTCGAGGCGATGCATTAAAATGGCATGATCTAAGGTGTCAAATGCTGCACTTAAATCTAAAAGGATTAGAATAGAGCTCTCTCCTCTGTCAGCAGCTAAGAGAAGATCATTTGTTACCTTGAGGAGGGCCGTTTCTGTGCTGTGCAAAGCTCTAAAACCTGACTGAAATTTCTCAAAGATGTCGTTTTGATACATAAAATCTAAAATCTGTGTTAAAACTACTTTCTCTAAAACTTTTGATGGAAATGGTAGTTTAGAAATTGGCCTAAAATTACTAAGAACAGAGGGGTTAAGGTTAGGTTTCTTTAAAAGAGGTTGAACTACAGCATGTTTAAAAGCAGACCAGTTAAAAGGGAGCTATTTACAATAGATAAAATACAGGGCCCAACCGTATCTAAAAGTTCTTTGAGAGATTTAGTGGGGATGGTGTCAAGGCTGCACGTAGTTGGGTTCATATGTAATAAAATATCTGATCAAACCTGCAGTGAGACTGGATAAAAACTGCTAAAAGTAAAGTCAATTTGTCTTTGAGGGTTTAAAATACAATCAGAGGTGGTTATCTGATGCCTTATATTTTCAATTTTTTCAGTAAAATATGTTAAAAATGACTCGCATGTCTCTTGTGAGGCATCAATAAAATGACAGGGGGTGGGGTTGGTGACAGAATCTAAAATTTTAAATAAAATTCTGGGGTTGGACTGATTGGATAAAATGAGATTTGAATACAATGATGCTCTTGCTTCTTGATTGCTCTATGGTAGTTTTTCATGGCATCTTTCCAGACTTCATAAAAAACATTAAGACCAGATTTTTTCCATTTCCTTTCATATCGTCTGCAGGCCCTTTTGAGTTCTTCAGTTGTGTGGTTTAGCCAAGGTTTGGGTGTTTTAAAGAGTTTTTGGTCTTGTATGAGGCAATAGAATCAAGAGTGGTTTTACAAATTTGATTAAATTTGGAGACCAGCTCCTCTGTGTTAAAATCTGGGTTAAAAGCAGTTAAAGAAGCAGTAGTAAAAAGCTCAGAAAAATGGCTGGCAGAAGAAGGAGTAAAAACACGACGGGAGTAAGAATTACTGTTAAAAACAGGTAAAAACGATAAAACAACACTAAATAAAACCAGCTTATGGTCTAACACACAGATATCCTTAGTTTCAAAGTTGTAGGGGCTGAGACCATGGTGTAAACTAAATCTAAGGTGTGACCTTTTAAATGTGTAGGTACCTGAATAGACTGGGTGAGATTAAAAGATTCAAAGGTGTCGATAAAATCAGCGGTAAAAGGCTGAGGGGGACTGCATACATGAATGTTGAAATCTCCTAATATAAGAATTTTTGTTGTATTTTGACATAAAATATGATAAAACATCAGCAAATTCCCGAATAAAAACACTGTTTGGCTTGGGAGGTCTATAGATGATTAAAACTACAACAGGTGATCTAGCGTGTATAATAAAACCAAGGTGTTCAAAGGAGGTGAGGGGGTTTGGTGGGATGGTTGTGCATTTAAAAACTTTTTTAAAAATAACAGCAACCCCCCCTCCCCTGCCTGACAATCTTGGTTGATGTAAATGAGCAAAGTCTGGGGGAGTTGCCTCTATGAGCAGACAAAGATCTCCCTGAGTAAGCTATGTTTCAGTTAAAATAAGAAAGTCTAGACTGTCAACAGCAATAAAATCGTGACATAAAAATGATTTGTTGTTTAAAGACCTAATGTTTAAAAGACCAAAATGGACTGGGGTGCACTTAGGGGTAGAGGGGGGTGGAGATTGAAGAGGGATGAGAATTAAATTGTCATGATTTGCAGCAGAGGGATGGGAGGATGGGTGAGTGGTGTGTCTGTTGGAGGAGATGATTGTTTTGATTGACCAACAGGTGGGTGGGGGGGTGCTTTCATCCTTTGTGTTAAAAACAGGATGGAAACAGGGTCCCGGCTCCCCACAAACAGCAAGCGGTGGGGATGTATGTCTGAGAACAGCTCATTTTTTTTCTTATTTTTCTAACCCAATATATTAAGTTAGGTGAGGTCAGAAAGGATGGTATTTTATATAATGCTAAATGAGATTAAGGATCATAAGGTAACACAACCTGTGGGGCATGTCACGTGAGTAGTGTCACAATATTTGAGAAAGGATGTCACTAATGAGTACTTGAGCACTCAAATACTTATATCAATCCCTTGGAAATACATAGGCCATGATGATTTTGAAGCTGGGATGTACATTGCTGCAGATGTGGCAAAGAGCTCCCCGCCAATGACTTAATTTTAAGTGAAACATACAGCACAGACTTGGGTTGATTGTTCCTTCTACTGAACACAGTTTAAGTACTTTATTTATGTGCAAGACAGCCCCTTTGATTTTTTTTTATCATTATAGCAAACTGCATAGTCTTCCTGTCCTTTCACACGGAGCCAAGTGAAACCAAACAAATAAACTTGTTAGTATGAAAGTGAAGTATTGTTGTTATTGTTGTTTTTATTGTCTAACTTTGTATTATCTCCTTATCTCCTGAGGCCAGAGCTTGACAAAATCACAGGAGCAAGTGTATTTACTACTGAAATAAACACAAGCTCTGTTCAGTTTATAACAGTTCTCTTAAAAATAAATCACAAAAAAATAAACTGGAATCCTTCCCCCAAACAGAAAGTGCACATACCAATAAGGATAAGGACTACAACTCAAATTTAATGTATTAAGGCATAACTCCTTGAGATAAATCATCTCGTTTTCAAGGGGGGCCTAGTTGTGTAGGATAATCAATGAGCATATCAGTTCCATTGAAAATGAATAATCTCTTTCCCTTGTCTTTACCATCCATAGCAATACATAAAAAGGAACAAATTATTGCATCTGCAATTTGAAGCATCATGTGATCTATTTTTGTGTTTTGCTCCCCTTTACTCTTAAATGCACCCTTACCCATTATGTTCTGGAAGCAGGTCTGTTGTGTCACCCTTTGGCTAGAAATGCAATTTTTGGTCCATGTAACCCAGCCCTAAAAAGAAGTGTTTGCCTATGACAGGATGTGATCCCACTGTTCCTGGTTGCTTTAACAAAGCTGTTGTTGCAGTGCAGAGGAAGGAACTTATCAGGAGTTTCCTTTTAGAGAGGAAAATGCCCCCTTCCTTTCTTGAGGGGTAAACATTTTTTTGTGCTACAAGTGGGACACCAGAGAAGAACGAGTCAGAACTTTCCTGCACTCTTGTGACGTGTTGGTCATTGGATTACTCGCAGTCCCTCTTCAGTACTCATCTGTTTTAGAAGACAGTCATACTGGTTGAATACTGAGGAGTTACACATCGAATACAATTTTTCAGGTAAGAAATATTGTCACTTAATGCAGAGATACAGCTTGTGCATGATTTACAAAGACTTTGTTTATCAATGAACATTTATAATGTACTACATAAGAGTTCAATTTAACCAGTTACATTACTCACAGCAGCTCCTATGAAAAGAAGTCCCATTATTTTTTATGATCCTCTCTGGTTAGGTTATGTCTTTGGTTTTCTTCAGGCGTGCCTGAGACATCATATTATTGATTCAAGAGGTAACCTCATCTACTCGTGCAAGCCATAAATTTAACATTAAATGTAATTTCTCATAAATTTTCCACTGGTCCCTCCTGCCCTGTATGGTGACTTTAAGACTGCATCTCTTATTGGACCCTCAGTCATGGACATGTCAGGAGAGAGAACTTGAAGCAATCAGTAATACTGTCTAACATCTAGTCTTGCATTGTCTCAAATTACAGTGAACACTGTGTAGTGGAGGTGAATTTGTTTATGTTAGGTTTTGTGTGGATGTCATTGGATTTTAAGTGTCTTCTTTTTATTCTCATGAATATGGCAAATGGTTGATAATATTTCAAAAAGCCAACATCAAACATAGCATCAAAACTGATAAGCAAGTCAGTTCAGAAAGAATTTAATTAATATTGGACAGGTATGTGCCATTGTAGATGGGGGCTGGAGGGTGTTCCCATTCAAGTTGTACACACTTATTTTTTCAGGAATATAAAAGTGGATGAGCTTGAAAGTATGATGTAAAATATACAGATGTACAACTCCAGCAAAGGGTTCATTTGGATTCCAATTCAAGGCTCCTCATACATATCATTGAAAGTGCAGGAGAAATGTAACATTTGATTAACAGCTTTACAATCAAAATATTTACCTGACCAGCACACAGAGAGGAATGCTGTATAGGCATGTGGCTATGTTAACATAGTAGGCAGATGTGGGATGATAATGTGGTTTACCTCACCACTCTGACATCTCATGTGTCATGCCGAGTGCAGCCAGATGGTGTCCTTGACTCCTGCAAAAATAAAAGAGGTCACCCAGTGTGATGGCTTGTTACTATACATTAGATCATATCTCACTTTAATGGGTCTATATTTTTATGGTGCTGCTACTTTCTAGACATGTCTTTTAAACTGTCCTTAAAATAACCCATTCATTCAGCATAACAATACTAAAAACCATTCCCTTGGGTAGAAAACTCATTTCATTTGAATACAGCTCCAGGCCTTCACACTGGTATAAACACATGCAGGTTTTATGAAAAATGATAACTGGGTAAACACTTGCAGTATTAGAAAGACATAGAGTTCTGTTTACATTAGTTTAAATTTATAGCTGCCTGCTTCAGTTATATTTTGTGGTTCATTGCTCTGCTTAAAGATTTAAAATAAACAGTATGGGATATCTACAAACCCAGGAGCTACACTGAAATTGCTTAAGTTACAGATTTACTCAGACTTTGTGAATCAATGAAGGATGTAAATTATGAAACTGATGTTCATGTCTGGGTTAAACAATCTGGCTTTTGAGGTCAGTCACTTTACATATGTGTGTATGTGTAAACATAATGTACTGAATTTCATTATGGCATTTAATGAGGCTGGTTATTGCACCACATAGTGCACCATCATTAAATGTGTACATACTTAAACTTGCAATCATAAATACAGCCAAAGGTCTGGTTGGTCTGAATTAATGGATATTGTTAATTTAGCAATGGCATTAAAGATAACTACTCTCTGTGTCGTGAAACGGTGAATGTCAAAAGGTGAAGGTATCTGGGTACATGAAAACAAACATAGCTTCCTACTGAGACCAAGGAAACACCAGAGCAGCAAAATGGGTGCTGTGGTGTTTACTTTACCAGTATGTTATCTGGATCACTAGTAAGTAGGGCTGAATGGTACTGGGTGAAAAAAAGTAATATTGCAGCAGTTTTTCCTCCTGTGATATAATTTTGAATTTTAAAGGGAACTTACCAGATGAATATTGTCTTTCTACATGCAACAATTTAAATCATATCTGAACAATTTTTTTATAACCCCACTTATTCTTCCACTGTGCACTACAGCCTTCAGACAATAACCTGACACACCAGATAGACCATTCAATATGTACCAGGCAGATATCTTTCACTAGGTCATCTGAGCAACAGCCTAGTGTTGGGGAACAGGCACAACCTTTCAAAAGAATATTAGGCAGGTGAGTGGACGATCATTTTGCTTATTACATTCATTACATCAGATACTGTAGTAGGCGGGCACTATTGCCACAGTGTAAAGTACAAAACGTGAGACACTGTAGCACAAACTCTAACCAATACATGGCGTAAGAGAAGTGGAAAAAACCTTTCTATCATTTAGTGTTGTTATTTGTATTTAATAAAGAAATGCAGTCCAGATCTGACAATCCTACTACTGAATCCATTAGAATCTATACTAATCTCTGTATGAGCAGCCACTTCCTGCTGTCTTAACCCTCAGTCATAGATTGGCACTGTTTCCTGAACTATATGCAGTTAAGTCTCAACATGAACTGGTGTGTCTTATTCTCTGCTGTTATAAAGCCAGGCTGTGTGGCAGTCATGTATTATTGAGGGAAAAGAAAAAACATACTTTGGCATCATTCTTTCTGCTTGCAAAACTATCTTTTTCATTAATTTATATTTGAATTAAGGCGTTGCAGTCACTTCCATGGCCACGTTTATAAAATCAAGCATGTAGGCATGCAGACTGCTTCTACAAACATTTATGAAGAAAGGGTTGCTCTCAGGAGCTCAGTGAATTCCAGCGTGTTACCGTGATAGGATACCACCTGTTCAATAAGTCCAGTCATGAAATTTCCTCACTACTAAATATTCCACAGTCAACTGTTAGTGGTGTCATAACAAAGCAGAAGTGATTGAGAACAACAGCAACTCAGCGTTGAGGTGTAAGACCACGTAAAATCACAGAGTGGGGTCAGCTGATGCTGAGGCACATAGTGCACAGAGGATATCTAACTTCTGCAGAGTCAATAGCTACACACCTCCAAACTTCAAGTGGCCTTCAGATTAGGTCAAGAACAGTGCGTAGAGACCTTCATGGAGCGTGTCTCTATGGCCGAGGAGCTGCATCCAAGTCTTACATCACCAAATGCAATGCAAAGCTTCGGATGCCGTGGGGTAAGCACGCCGCCACTGGACTCTAGAGCAGTGGAGACGTGTTCACTAGAGTGACGAATCACACGTCTCTGTCTAGCAATCCGATGGACGGAGTCTGGTGGAGGGGGGATTATGGTGTGGGCTTGTTTTTCGGGAGTTGGGCTCGGCCCCTTAGTTCCAGTAAAAGGAACTCCTAATGCTTCAGCATACCAAGACACTCTGGACAATTTCATGCTCCTGACTTTGCAGGAACAGCTTGGGGATAGCCCCTTCCTGTTCCAACATGATTGGGCACCATTGCACAAAGCAAGGTCCATAAAGACACGGATGAGCCAGTTTGGTGTGGAAGAAACTCAACTGGCATGCACAGAGTCTTGACCTCAACCCGATAGATCACCTTTGGGGTGAATTTGAGCGGAGACTGTGAGCCAGGCCTTCTCACCAAACAGTTCATAAACAGAAAAAAAGGTTTTACTGGTTAAAATGTATGCTTGATTCATTTCTAACTTTTTTACCAAAAAGGTGAAACGTCAAGAATGATGTGGGATCAAAAAACTGAATAGTTTCCTTGTTTTTATGACAGCTGGTCTAATAAATTTGTTTAGAGGGGTGCAGCAAGAATAGTGTCAAATCAATAGATATTTTTTACACCAAGGATCCCTGATGCATTTAGGGAACATACTAAAACAACCAGGTTTCATCCAAGTATACTTAAGAATATCAATGCCATTCCTCAGTAACATGCACACACTGCTTACTGCAGTGGTATTGACGCCATGCCCCCAACATGCACTGTGCATTCCTCCATCACATCCACAGATGATTCTGAAACCCTGGACTATAGAGGCCACATGTTGGAGCCCAGAGTACAAGACTATTGAAGCCACAGATTTGAGCTCATGTACAAGATAAAGTGAAGTAAAAATTGATTCTTTAATAAAATTATGAAAGCATGATCAAGTTCTACATTCAAATAACTCTGTTGAAATGTCATGTTTGTAACTGTATTATTTTTCATGGATTTTTTCCTGTGACAATAAATATGAGTGTTTATGTTTGGATATGATACATTTTATTTAAATTAATCCCAATTTCCAGATAATTCTCAAGAGAAGATTCCAATTTGGGATATTCCCAAAATTTCATGGCTAAACTTCCAATGGAAAGTTTCTGGAAACTACCAGAAATTTTCCACCCCCTTGCAATTCTATGCCTGCTCAGTGCATATTTTCATTCATATATTTTTACTTGCTTTCATGTTATAGTAAAATATGTAAATCTGTTTTTAAATCATATTAACTTGATCTAATATTACCCTACACCATGCTATTTTGAATGAAACAAGGGACTGGTTGACTCATCACAGTATTCTGTTACATAACATGGAAAATTTTACTCAAAATAGTGGATTCATAAAGTGTAACTTGTGCCGAAGTAAAGTGTAATCAAAGTCATCCCATTGCACTTTTACTTGAGTACAGTATTTTTGTTCTCTCTCCACCTCTGTATGTGGAATACATTAATGCAACCCTACTCCCACCTGATGTTAAGGTCTGGTGAAGGGTCATCTAAGACAAGCGTAAGGCAGACAAAGCAGTGACCCTGTCATAAATGTTGACTTTTACACATAAAGCCCATGTGTCACAGTTACAACAGCAGGGGTGGTAAGGGTGCAGAAATATTGTCCTCAAGTAAAAGTACAGTTACTTAATGAAATGTTACTTTAGCTGCCTAGGAGTAAAAGTAACGCATGATAAATCTACTGTAATGTTAAAATTCCTCCAAGCACACCTAAGGAAGTGAGTACATCGAGTGCTCTTCTGTGGCGTGCAGAAAGAACGGCTGGGGTGTGATAAGTCTGTTGTTCTAATAGTATTTGACCTGAATTATTTCATACAAACACAGATAAGTAGTTTCCCCTGATAAAGCTATATGATATATTACAGATATTAGTGAAAATGTTTAATTTTGTACACTGTGAGCATCATAGTTTTGTAGAGGCACATTGTGTGTGATCAAATAAAAGAGACTGACAGATAAATATAAAGATTATTCAACCTGATGAATACGAAAGGTGAATGTATTTCTGACATTCACTATCATGATCAACAGTTAACGTTAAAGTATGACCAACCCTTTTGGAAATCCTGTTTCTGATCCATGTAAACTATAGGATAAAGGTATTTACCCAGCAATCTAGTGTCATATTCACTGAATTTTACAAAGACTAAGATTAAAGTGTTCACTTTTTTATACTAAATTAACCACATTGTACAACTTAACAGATTTGTTTTAAAGCCAATCTTACAATTAAGACATGAGGTAAATACCAAAGTATTTGATGGACATAATAAATTGTGATGTAGTCCTGTGAACATAGCACCTTTCAACTGAATATCAATATTTTGGGTCAGCATATCAGTAATTGTATAGCACTTGGAGGACAATACCTGGAAATTTAGATATTTTCACACTTTGCCTGAATATGGTTTTATATGGAGCCACAACACTGATGGTAAGATTTGGTATTGAAAAAGAAACTTGGCATTGAAGAAAAACTTGCATTGGCACTGAAACAAGTATTGGCATCGTAAAATGTTGAATTTAAAAATTAAATGCAGACATTAAAAAAAACTGTTGTTTTTTGCAGGATATTTTTTTGTTTTATGATGTGTTTTTCAATGCCAATCTTCTGATTTTTTTTACACTCTCTCTTTTTTCAGCGTCACAGATTTTCAGTTTCAACTTTCTGGTTTTCAGTTACAGTTCTCATTTTTTCAGTTTCAACTTACTGGCAGTGTTTTGACATGGAGGGGAGGGATGGGGGTTGGGGGCAGGGCTTGGAGCGCGAGAACGCGCTTCCAGGTTTTGAGGAGAGGAGAGCGGAGAGGAGAGCGGCCTCTGTCAGCTACCAACAACACTGTTCTCCCTGCAGCTCGCTGTGATCGTCACTGAGATCAATGGATGCCGGTTCACCTGAACTCCCAAACTGCCAGAAAGCCTGTTTTTTCAGTTGGTATTTTTCACATAGAACCTTGTGGCGTTAAAATCACTATATGCTTCATGTCATGCTAATTTAGCAATCGTGCTAACGTTCACTAACCTAGGTGATGTAAATGTGCTTTGAGTCTTTACTACAGACATAAACACTGACAGGAGTTGTTGGTAGCCGACAGAGGCCGCTCTCCGCTCTCCTCTCCTCAAAACCTGGAAGAGCGTCCTCGCACTCCAAGCCCCGCCCCCAACCCCTCCCCTCCACTTCAAAACACTGCCAGTAAGTTGAAACTGAAAAAATGAGAACTGTAACTGAAAACCAGAAAGTTGAAACTGAAAATCTGTGATGCTGAAAAAAGAGCGAGTGTAAAAAAAATCAGAAGATTGGCATTGAAAAACACATCATAAAACAAAAAAATATCTTGAAAAAACAATCGTTTTTTTAATGTTTGTATTTTATTTTTCAATTCAACATTTTACAATGCCAATACTTGTTTCAGTGCCAGTGCAAGTTTTTCTTCAATGCTAAGTTTCTTTTTCAATACCAACTGTCAGTGTTGTGGCTCCATAGTTTTAGTATTATGTTAAGAATTTTAGTATCCTGACAACAATAGTTAATGAAGAGCTATGATCAGCTCTGCTTTTCATTTTATGTTTGAACTAAACACTTCCTTGACATGCTGCATGTTGTGAAAAAAATGCTTCCCAAAGAAATTACTTCAGTTAAGCCTTATTTTTTAAAAGTGTAATAACTCAAAGTTAAAATTGCAGTAAAGCAAATACTCCAAACACAATCAGTTAATCTCCCCCTATGTAAAAAGAATACTTTCTGTCACTGTGAATGCCTCTTTTATACATCTTTTTCTTATTTACCAAAGATATATCTGATGAGAGAACTTAAGAGTGCAAGGATGTTTCCTCCCTCAACACATTATACTCATGACTTGGCTTGAAGCAAAGAACAGAAACAAAATATCATTAACTGATTGATGGTTACAGATTTTTGTTCTTGCACTTTTTAACTATGTTTTAGAGTCAGTGCTTTTACTTCAATAGATTCAAAGACAGGCTGTCTAAGAAGAGTGTACTTTACAATTTTAATTAAAATTGTCTTAAATTTCAATAAAGGCAAGGCTTCTGGGCAAGCAATGCACTTGAAATAACTCATACGTATATCTGCAGTGAAAGAGCTTATATTCTGCTTTTTCAAGTTTCAAGTTTTTCAATCCAGGCCAAAAGTGTAATGATTTGAAAATAAAAAAGATTGAAAAATATAAAGATTTGAAACTAACATTTCAGTGTTTGTTCTTTAATTAAATAAATAAATAAAAACACTAAATTGAATTGAAAAAAATTGTTCAAGATTTTTTTTTTTCAGTTTAAATTTCCTTTTGATTCAGCTCTGACTTCTTCAGTAAGTCCAGAATCACTTTACATTCTTGCACTGGTCTAAAAGCATTGAGCTTTATAGTGAGCACATTTTCTCTTATGACCACACAAATGTTGACAGTATAACAACTGAAGACAGAAGTTTGAGCTGAAAGACTGCAGCATGAAAAGCAGCTAGCATTGCCCTAATTCATGCTAACCATCAGCCTACCGACTGCATAAACACATGAAAACGTCTTTCTGGATGACCCTACATTTCAAAAGTTACGCAGCATTATGACATTTAGGATCATTTCCACTCCACCTCATCTATAAAGAGCATTTCTTACCTGTGCGCACCTGCAGGTTGCCCCAGTGACTGTAATTCATGCCTCACGCTGCGCTGCGTTCATAGTCTTGTGTGGAATTGGGACAAATCGTTTCTTCAGGCATCGGTGTTAAACTTCACAATCTGGCATATTTTCCACTTGCTAAATATAAATAATTACCAATAGTTATCTAGAATTGCTCGTAAAAGATATGTTTGTTCTTTGCATCATTTAGTTACAGGTATCAAGAGAATACAGTGTAGAGAAAATGTTGAGTCACATCTAATAAAGTGCCCACGTTTCCTGAAGGCAACATTGTTTGAGGATGCTTTGCTATGTGGTCACTCACAATGCCACGCCCTTCTCTGTCGATGCCACGCCCCCTACGCCAGAATAAACTAAGATAACAGTTGAATCTGAAAATGTTATTCCTGCAGCTGAAAAATATGACACATCATATGTTAGAAAATTTATCAGAAGAAAAAATTTAAATGAAATATTCTAGGCAGACAGTGGATAGGCTTGTGAAACGGTGCGAGAGAGACTAGGGGGAGGACACTTTGCAAACTGGCCACAGGCTTGATTTGATCCCGGGCCGGCAGGAGCATGCATATGGGTCGTGCCTGGTTGCTTAACACTCTGTAAAACCAGCACCCCAAAAACATATTTAAACTGAGAAAATTATATTAAACATATTTTGATTCAGTTTAGTGTTTTTTTATTCAAGAACAAGCATTGAAAAACGTATTTTTCAATCTTTTGTTACTTTCAAATTACAACACTTTTGGCCTGGATTTAGCTCATTATTCTCCCTCTCCTCCTGTTTTCAGTGCCAGTCGCTGCTTGATACAGCCCATTCTTCTGGCACCCCCTGACTAGACCCTGCCAGTGTGACGTCCTAACATTGTTTCTTCAACAGAGCATAGACCAACAATGAATGGATAGTTACTGACAACATGGTGCAGACTAGGCCCATGTGGAAAAGGGGCCTTACAGTGACAGCAACTCCAACAGAGCAACCCAGACCGACCGAGAATCAAGGTGGATTAGGGGGACTCAGTATATGAAAACTTTTGAATATCTGTTTTCGTCAGCATACCCTGAAATCATATGTAGGCAAAATAAGGCTCTATGTGGTATGAAACTGTATATCACGTTTATGCACAAGAATGCAGAAACAAGTTTTGCATTCAGCCTCCATCATTCTGCATGGTAAAGGATGTTAAGCTCTTCTTAGATTAAGCCTACCTGTAATAGCCATGAAAGACTTCCCTGAAGCACAGGACTATGTGACCATTTTTATATGCAGGTGATGCTCTCAGAATCGATCAAATGTCCCCAAATTACCTTGTAGGTTCCACTGTCCCTTTGCCTTTGAAGTTTCAAGTGAAGTTGTGCTCCCTCAATTACATGCAACGGTGCAGGATTACGCTTATGCAGACACAGGATCTTCTCCTGAAATTCAAAAGCATTTTTTCTGAAGCCCTGACTGGGGGAAGAGGCAGCTCACTGACCTTGAGGGTTCATCAGTATGTAGTTTTTCACTTGTAATCGCAGGGGGCTTTCAAGACGGTGACTGAAGGAGAATATTTTTTCTGCATGGCTTCATGCGCTGAGACATTCCCCCTGTGGGATTCTCTTTGATGAAAGAATAGCAGACTGCATAGATGTGTGTAAGAGTGTGATTCGTTTACTTAAATGCAGGGGATGTGTGTTAGGTATTTATCGGAGTTGTATATCCCTGTTTTTCAGTAAATGGATTAGGATGTGTGTGTTCATCCACATACATGAATATATTAGAAGCCCCAGAATAGCTTTTAAAACAGGTTGTGGTTAGTCGTCTTCCTCTTACCCTCCGTGAGCAAGCTGTGATTTACTTTGTTAAGGTGTGACCTCATCCTCCTGGCTCCCTGATACCCCACCTCCCCCTTTAAGCCAGAGCAGAAAACCCTGTTATCACACAAACACACAGACATACACATTCTCACACAGGGACACACAGAACAGCAGCAAAGGGGACTGGGGTAGGGCTTGGGAGATTTTCTCAATTTTATTTCCAGAGTATATGTGTCTGTCTCTTAGAGTGTGTGCACAGACTAGCAGAGAAGGAGAGGGAGAGAGAGAGAGAGAGAGAGAGCGAAACAGGGTAAGCGAAGGGGAGGGAGTGTGGATCATGCATGTGCATTAACTCAGCTCCAGCGGCACAGCAGCAGCAGCAGCAGCAAACAGAAACAGCAGCAGCACAGGAGGGAAAGAGAGAGAGATACAGAGAGGGAGAGTTGGAGGGAGGGTGGTAGTCTCAGGCACAGGAACAAAAGCTGCAGAGGACTGCTTTCAATCTCCACTAAAAGAACAACGGAGGAGTAATAGCTGGAGGAGGGGATGGTCATGATAGTAGTGAGACAATAACAGTAGAGGGGAGGCACATTGTAGTCAGTGAGGACTGAAATCAGGGCTTCTCTCTTCTCTACTCTCCATGTTTTTGGGGGCTGCTCCACGTACCATTACCTTCGTCTCCAAACCCAGAGGAGGATGTCCGTGTCGGGGAAGAAGGAATTTGACGTGAAGCAGATCCTCAGGCTCCGCTGGCGCTGGTTCAGCCATTCATCCCAAGGTTCTGCTGGCAGTGGAGGCGGCGGTGGCGGGGTTGGGGGCTACATCCAGCAGGATGGCCTGGACCATAGAGGGACGCCAGTCCAAGGCCGGTTGAAGAGTCACTCGCGGGAGAGAGGCATTGGAGGACTACGTAAGACAAGCAGTCCAGTCCACAGCATCCTTGCGCCCACACCAGGGCCCACACCTGTCTATGTCAGAGCAGGTCATCAATCATGGCACCATCAGCAGAACACCATCCAGGGTCTCCAGGTCAACGAGGAGTCCTCAAAGAGCAGCTCATCACCCAGCACCACAAGGAAAGAGGACACCAACACCAGCCAGGACGATGTGAAGAGCAGCACAGAGGAACCTGCAGAGGTGGAGGCCAGAGAGAGGTATGAATCTTATCAGGTGTACTACTAAGGAGACAGATTTATTATGTGGCAAAAAATCAGTCACTATTCATTTTAGAAACTCAGATTATGGGGTCCTATTCTGGGAGGACGTGCCCCCCCAGCATTTCATAGTATTGCCTCTAAATGAAATCTGCATCTAATTGAGAAAGTCTGATGCCTCAGGCAGCACCCCAGGATTATGAAGCCAGAATGTTTTGTTGGGATGAGAAGAGATGAGCCCCAAAGAGTAAATGCTGCTCACTTGTCACAGAGCAGTCACGCTTAAATCTGTTGTTGACATGTCTTAGACTAAACACATGCAGTCAGAAGAGAATATCTGTAGCTTTTTAAACTTCATCCAATATTTGCCTTTCCACCCTACATGTAGAGACTTTAATTAAGCTGGGATGAAATTATCTGCACAGCTATCTTTTTCCAATTTATCCAGAGTCGGCAGCTGCCACCATGGCTCACCTGGGGACAACTCACTGTCATTGTCCACAGCATGCTGGGCAGCATAAACCAATAAAGCAACCCTTCAATTATTCAGGAGAGCCGAAGCTGAGGATGTGTTGTGGCGCATGTTACATCCATAGTGCAGCTTTGTTTGAGTCTGAGAGTAGTCAGTTTGATATTTTCTGCTTTAGACTTAAAAATGAATACCAGAGTAGGCTGTTACATGACCCAAAAAGTATCAGACCTATAAAAAGAAGTGTCAGGGCAGTAGATTCATCTTCCTTGCAACCTGAAAGCTATCATAGCAAGAGGACTTTGCAGGTTATTTATAATTTGCCAACCATTTTTTTCTACGTGAGCTTAAAGTAGCTTTGCAGGGTCACAGACATCTTCTTCTCTAGCCATAAATCCCATTGCCTCTTTCTCTAGGTTGTGTATTTCTTCCATGTGATCCCACATCTTCACCCAGGAAGTAAACAGAAAAGAGATGTGTGTGTGTGTGTGTGTAGGTGTGCCTGTGCAAGCGTGTGCTGTCTGGCAGAAGACTAAAAGAGCCTCACTTCAGCGATGAAAAGACTGCTTCTCCTTTTATCTCACTGGTGACATTTGGAGGTGATCGAACCTTAATCTTTTCTGAATCCCATGTGCACCTTTTGTTCCCTGCACCTGGTGATGAAACAAACAATGCATGTGAATCTGCTCCTTTGTTTTATGAAGAGCTTGCCATGATTGAACATATTATTCTGTAGTCAAACTCTCCACAGTCCAAAAAAAGTGTATACATGTGGATTAAATGAATGCTATGGGCAGTGGATGGTCGAGTTCCCTGAGCAGAGCATGAATTATTCTGAGTAAAGATACAGTTTTGGAATCAGCTCGACATTCTGCTCCCATGTTGGCATAATTGGCAGATGTTCATGTTTTGGGGCTCCCTGTGTGTGAAAAGCGCATGCATAAAAGATGTGCCTCACAGTGAAAATGTGTAACTCTCAGGCTCTCAAGGGGACTTTGAGTTCACACTGGCCATGTAAAATACAGCACAGCCGTCATATTTTGACAATGATTCTGAAATATTCAAATCGTGTTGCTCTGTTGAATCGTAAAATATATCCTTGGCTCAGCTCTTCTTGGTAGCAGTGATATCCATTTAAAAATCTGATAGAACCCATTTATGTTTGTTAAATGGTTCTTGTCCCCCTTTTCCTAATTATCTAATCTGAGTTTTGTCATCATTTAGAGGCCGAATTTGCCGGTAAAAATAGCCTGATGCAGGGATGGAAAGTATATCAAGGTTTATAGATATGGCAACATTTTAAAACTAAAAATTGTGTAAAAACTTTATAGAATAGCGATAAGCTCAAGATAAGCCTGATAGTGACATCAGTATTAACTTATATACAATTATAGTGTGATTTCATGATATCAGTGACATATAACAAAGGGCTTGAGCAGAGAAAGCGTGCATTTTAAAGAGTATCACTGTTTGTGCACCTTGGCAACAGATATAATTGTTGGAATATATCTATAAACTAATTAGATTGGGAGATTTATGATCAAGGTCAACGCAAGGCTCCTACCACTCCTCCTCTCTGCTGCAGCTACAAATGTACGCACCTAACTTGATTACCAAAGACTGTTTATGTTTGTTTTAAATTCTATGAATTTCATAATTTTAATAAAAAATATCTCACCTTTTTCAGAGAGCACAGTGACTCTTCTAGTGTTATCGCTAGGGATGGGGATTGGTGTTATGTTTTTTATACTAATCCCATCACTGATTCTGTTTATCAATCCAATTCTTTATCAGTTCCCCTTTTGATTCTTTTAGATTTTCTGTGTGGGGATAAAAATCAAGTTTTTTTTTTTGTGTCTGCAATGTGAAAAACATAACAGCCCTGATATTTATGGCTGTGCTGTGAGGACAAACATTTCAGTGTGTTGCTGCATGTTTCCACCTTAGTTTATGTCACACAGACATCGACATTGCACAATGTGCTATTAGCAACATCTTGTTTCATCATAGTTTTGCAGGGCACATAGAGCAGGGTGGAAAGAACTGATAAAAAAAAATCACTGAGATGGATCATATTGATTTATCAAACCAACAAAATTTCATAAATTCAGAAAAACAAACACAAGCATTATATTAGTATTGACAGGAGCTCTTTTAAATGGATGAATCCCCTTTATTTTATTTTATTTTTACTTAAAAAATGCTGCCAACATAATTTTGAGGCTATATTGCCCACATTTAAAGGGCAATATATTTTGTTTATTTCTTTGTATTTGAAGTGAGAAACAAAAGATTTTGATCCTTGTTTGACACTACAGCATCAAAAATAGGAGCTGTACAAACTACATATTGGGTGTCGTATCTTTTTATTATCACCAATTGCAAACTCCTGCCTATGGTCAAACTGACACAAACAGAAGCTCCTCCACAGATCCAACCAATTTTCCAAATGTTTTCAACAAATCAACAATGATTTACACATTCTATTTCTCATTTATTCAAATTATAAGCCTGAGGTTTGTTAAGTGTCTGTTGTTTTGATACCACCAATCATTAAAATAATTCAAACGTGGACATAAGGTGTGTTTCATTTCATTGCAGGAAAATATATTGAGACATACCAGTACATATCCTGTATCGTCATTTGACTAAAATATATTGAGACATAACTTCTGGTCCAAATTGAGCTGCCTCAATCTGATGTGATCATTCTTTAGTATAATTCATGCTCATTTTTAGATGTAATATTTCCGTGAAGGCTCAGTTTAATGGTAACACAGTCGCTCAATAACTGTCAAAGACTATTCGCCCAGAATGATGTTTGGACAGGCTTTACATCTCAAGCTTTAAGAAGTTGCACAGCGAATTAGGCCAGCGGCTGTGTGACACACTACTGCTCGCATGCTCATCGACGGCTAAGCAGATGTGTGGATGTCACTGAGATATGCACATTCATTTACTCCACCAGCTGGGTGGCCCTATTACGTCTCACATCATAAATCCTTGACACATAATTTGTCACAACCCCTCAGACTGAATGTAGAAATGTGCTCTGCCAGGCTATGAAAAACACAAAAGTTTTGACCCTCCCTCTGTAGTTAGAAAATATTTGTTATTCATGTTGTCATACATGCCCCTTGGTTAATAGTTTCCTCCACAAGCTGTCTGCTGGAGCATCATCCTGTCATTTCTGTGACTCTTTCATTTAACTTGTTATTGGGTTTTAAGATTATTTATTAATATAAGTATGGAACAGAAAAATCTATGAAAAAACAGGTCATCCAATTGTCATGAAATAATTTGAAAGAACTATTTTTTCTATTATTTCAGCTACATAAATTGTGCTCACATTTAATATAGCCGAATGTAACAGTGTAACACATCTTATATGAGAAATGACATCAACAAATATATACACCAACAAATTATACTTCTTTTCTCTTTCTCAAATTAAATGACTTTAACTTATAAAACCTTTCTTACAATTTCAAATGAATATAAAAAGCCTATCCAACAATGGCAAAATCTACATTTAGAAGTGTACTGACTGATATTAAGATTGGCATTAAACACTTTGTGGTTCAATTTCACATGATCAAGTCATTTATTGTATTGCCTTTAAAGGCAGCCACTGCCATTTAAAGAGAGCCTTTTTTGGTTTTACTCAGGTAAATGTCTGACTGCCAGAGTACGTTCATAATCACTACTGTTTAAAATTACTTTTTAGTATCAGTTTCCATTTACTGAGAACCCTGATCCAGCTGTATTCTTTCTCTGTCTCGGAGTTAGTGCTCTTGCCTCTTCAAGTTTCCCCTTCCCCACATGGCTCCAGTCTGCTTTGATTGGTTGACCAGTCTACTCTGTGGTGATTGGTCAGTTTAGACCTGCTTTGTGCCATGTTGTCACTAACTTCTTTCTGCAGTCTATGGCCTGCACTTGGTTTTCCACTCTGAGCCAGAGAACTAAAACTACCTATGAAGCAATGGTAGGATGGCACAGACGTAAGTCTTTTCATGAGGGGCAGGGGAAGAAGCTGTTTGAGGCAGCTACCAGTGCTGTGAAAATAGGGACAGGGTGAAGTCCTGATCCTGCAGACTCTTTGTCTTGTGCATAAGTATGCTCTATCACATGGAGAAAACATGTAAAACACACTAAACGGTATTTAAAACTCAAAGTAACATATCATGGTCTTGTTAACAAATTTCTCAGGTTATTTTTCATGAGTCCAACTCCTAAAACTCAGTTTGTTTATCCATGGCTGAGGGTCTTTTACCTTTCCTAACCAGTCGTTGACTCTCCATCACTTTCTAAAGCTTTATTATTTTTCATACTTACCAGAGAGCATGCCATGACTGTCTGCTCTGCTCTAAAATTAAAGTTACAGATGCAATGAGCGGGGCATGGCATATATTCTGCTGTAAACACATGATATACCCAATGGCAGGGGTCCTCAATTACATTTGTGCAAGGCTCTTTTTTCTCCTGATAGGCACTGTGGGGCCCACTTTTCAAAATAAACTGAATAGATTGAATATTTAGGTCTCATCTGCATTTTATTGATTTAATATCTTTATTTCTTTCAAAGCGTATGTAAATGTTGGCCTTTTCATTGAGATCATTTCTTGATACTAATACTGCTGCCAACCATATGAGGGCCACTGAGATATATTGGCTGTTTATTTCTTTGGTTGTCATGTTGTCCATCCCTGTGTTTGATGCTAATATACTCCTAGCTGAGTATTTGCTAGATTTGGCTGACAGGTGGATTTCTTTGGACTCAAGGGAGTTATTACCCTTTAAGACTATTTTAATCTGAGTGATGGCTGAACATTTAATTGCGATTTGATTAAAATCCTAACATGGAGCACTGCAGTTTTAAAATTGCATGAGGTGCAATATTGCTTTAAGGTCAAATAGGTGCCAACATATGTTTTAATTAGATCTTTATTTTGGCCTGTGTATCATATAGATATTAAAAATAGATTGTATTGCTAAAGATGATAGGCATTAATCATTTTCATAATACTTTAATAGCTGTTGTGATATAATTAGGAGTAAAAAGAGAATAATGAGCTAAAAGTTGTGTTTACCTGTGCTACTATGAAGCATATTGGAAATCTCTGAAATTAACATTCTAGTTTTAATATTTTTGTGATTTAAATGACCAATGGGGTAGACAAGAGGAAGTCGCAGTATTATTAGGGCTGGAGCACCAACCTCGATGCCAAGACCAAGAACAAGAAAAAGTGTCTCTTAGGAGTCTTAGGAGTTCCCTCTAAATTTACAGGAAGTGAGCTACAAAGGATTAAAGGCCCATTTTTGGCCCTTTTGGCAATCTCTTATGTTTCATGTTTAAGCAACCTTGTTAAGATTGTAACTGCAATGAAAAGTCCATATTAATTTGTATTCAACATGACAGAGTAGTTTTGACTGGTAAAGATTTAAAATTTTGTATTATATTGTTTGCAAGATTCTGACATCTTGGTGTGCTCTCCACAGTCTTCACATTTTTCATTCAGTGACGTTACGCTACTTTTGGGGCAAAACTTATTGCTCGATGGCTCTCCAAATGATCACCAAGCAGTTTATAGATTTGTCCTCTATGCATGAAAAGATGCTGACAGTGGTCTTGGAGCCATGTGTGAAAGATGCCATACATACTGATCGTTGTTCTAATAAGCCTGACACATTTGTGTTGTATTTTGTTCGCACAATTCTGGTCCGCTGTCAGCTCTCTCTTTAATTTAGAAAACCTTTGTCATCTGACTGACTTGTACCAAACAGCATGGTTGTTAAATCAAGTGAAGCGGAGTATGTAGGACATAATACCTTGTGTTTTTCCCACCCTTGCTCCTGCCGCCCCTACATATCTGTCTGCTGTATATTTGTTTGTCCACCCTGTTCTCATCCAAATAACCTCTCCTCCGTGGTTGGCAGAAAATATATGACAGAAGTTAACCTGAATGGAATGGAAACCCTGACCTCTCCCACATAAACACTAACACAGGCTTGACTCAGCTGCCGTTTAGTTTGAATGATATCTCAATTCCCTCTCTGCCTTGGAGAAGAAATACCACCACCTCTTCCCCCTGTCAACAGCAGTAATTCAAATGTTTGTTGGATGCCTCATAACAGCGCAAGGCTTTGGGGGGGTCTCAGTCTATGTGACACATCCAGCAGAGGCGTCCTTAAGATGCTGTACTCTGCAATTTACAGTTCATCTATTGTAATCTCTAGATGAAATACTAAGGGTGCAGAGGCTTTTGTGATTTGTTGAAATCGATTCTGGAGCTTCTTTAAAGTAGGGATGTGTGGGTTTAACCTGCTGCAAGATTATGGCCAGCTTGAGATTTACAAGACAGTTCCAATAAGTCTTTATATTTATAATAAGCACAGGTTCAAAATCCTGGTCAAATGCTCTGTATTAACTGCAAAGCAGCCGCCTTTTGCTAGTAACCACCATAATGCAGCTACCATGCTGCTGACTTGCCCTCCAACCCAGATGTGAACAAAGGACATTGAATAAATGTTGTGAAAAGAACTCGCAGCAGGGGTTGTATCTAGTAGGAGCAGCGCACTTTGGCAGTCTTTTATCCAAGAAAAAAATTAAGTAGTGTGTTGCCTGTGTCCTATTATACTTGCATGAAAACCACAGCGAGTAACCGCAATTAGCACAGAAATATGGATGTTGAACCGAGAGAACTGAAAAGTCAGCACTGCTAACATTGGCCCCTTTAAAACAACCACCCATTGTTGACCCACTAGCACAGGGATTCTGTCACAAAGAGCGCTCAAGTGTGGCCGTTTTAATTTCCACTTTTTCAGATGTGAAATAATTCACCCAGGAGCATCACTTCTTTCAAGCTACTATGAAGATTTTTGTCAGCCTTCTTCATTTTGTGTTGATTTTACATTTGACACCTGCTATGGCCATTTTTTTGGACATTAAAAATCTTGTTATGGAATAATTGTACGTTGATGATTTAAAGAACTGTACTGCTTAATCAACATACAAATATGCATTTATATCAACTTCAACATTTTTTACCCCACACAACAGCCTCTTTCTGGGGCTTTAACTTCTCCAATTCAGCATCATGAGCACAACAAAGCCATCTCAGAGGGGAGCTTAAAACCAAGTCCAAGTTTTCAGTAGTTCCTCCTCAGGATTTAGCAACAGGCTTTTGAACTGCAGCTGGAAGATGTGCAGAAACATTTTACTGCAGGCTGAACATATTCTATCATTTCTCTTTAACACACATTATTAATTTTTCCCTCAAACTGAACTAATTTAAATATAAAATATAAATAATTACTTAACTTTTAAGAATTAAATATGGGAATTCTAGTATTGGCTTGGACTTAATTCAACAGTATTCTGATTCTCGGCTGGACTAGCTTCAGAGTACAGAAACACCTCTTAGATAAAACCAAATAAGTTATTTAGGATAATTCTATACAAGTGTCTTAATATAGGCTTTGGATGTCACAAAAAAGCAGATCATTACAGAAGCCCAGACATGACATGCACATCTGCATTATTTAGTGTTTTGTAGAGATCCTGAAATATTTACACAATATCATTTATTTTCCTGACATAATTGCAGTCAATAAGTCATGATCTCAAGAAAACAAAAAAACACTTGCTTTCTATCATGTCTAGAGATGAAAATTGAGGAGATTCTATCAATACTATTACCATTATTGATTCTTTATTGGTTTCTCATGGATTTGCTTTTGTTAAAATTAAAATTGCTTGCGTAGGTTTTCTGTGTCAACAGTGACAAACACATGGCACTCAATGGGATTCAATGACGTTCTGCAGAGAAATCCCCTCAAATATTAGATTTAAATATGTCTACAAACCCCTCTGTTTCACTCCTGCACAGAACAGGCTGATTTAGAGAAAATCCTGATGGGCTTCGTTTTATTTTGGCTTTCTGACACTGTGCTTGAAGGTTAACTGTGGGCACAAATTCATACTTAGACATGTTTCTACCGATGGGGCTTTCTGGAAAGAGAAGTTAGACTTTTGAGAAAAGCAATAGCCCTATTGGGGAGTTTATAGATGGGTTGTGGACTTGGAAGGCACAATATTATTAGCACGATATTGGTTTTAGCAGATAATAGCTTAAAAATTTGATTATCTTCTATCTCCCATCCATATCAGTCATATATATCCTATACTGTATACATTTATGACTTTTGTTTTGTTTATAACACAAAACAACCTTCATCATTCAAAGAAAGGTGAACATTGGCATATTGGATAACAGCAAAATTCTAATATTGTACATCCCAGTAATGGACACATACTTTTGTGTGAATACCATTTAAGTGTTTTCATATTGTGGAACCTTTTAAAAGACTCATAAAGCAACAGAGGTTATAAAGTGTAAATAAAAAGTTTGATTCTTTGATATCCAACTGTATTAAAAACATAATATGAATATGGAGGAATACAGAATTACAGCTATTAATTTATTCGTCAAATTTAAGGGGTCCAACATAGTATATAGATAAATATGCACAAGGTGGAATTACTCATATTTATAAACATTTGCATATCTAAAATGTACCTAGGACACTCCACTTTAATGATGCGGATACATTGGTTTACCCACAAATATGAGATAATAAATTACAAACAATCACACTTAGATGATAGTCTCATATATATGCAAGTTAACCAGCCATCAGCAAGGCAGAGAGGAGCTTTCTGCTAAGATCTGCACATTTTTCACTCACAGGACGCCCCCAACCCCCAAGACACACACATATACACACAGACAGACACTCTCACACTATTTAAAAGCATATTCCTCTGCATAGGAACGCACAGCTCAGCATTGCAATCACAGCAGGTCCACCAACCTGATTGAAAAATATCAGTATTAAAAATTTAGCATCGCAATACATTTTACCTATTTAAAGCTGCATCAGTAGAAACATACTATGCTTATTAACACCTCTGTTTATATATATATTTATCTGCTGACACATTCATTGAAGGCTTTGAATAGATTTGATATTAATGTGCACAAGAGATGCAGATTAATATTAAACATATGTGACTTTTTTTATTTATTTTGACTGCTTAAGATTTGTAGTTTTATTATTCAAAACAGGAATCATCGCTCCACCTCGGGCATTCATTTTTATGTTGCAGACATTGTGCTGACTTGACTTCTCCACTATTCTTCTTTACGACGTGTGCAGTTTTGTTAAAGCTGAAGGAGAAAGCTAAAAGAGGGTGATATTTCACTTATACTAAGAGTAATTTTACACTACTCTCAAACATAAAAGGGCCTCCGATAACATTTAAGCAGATTTAAAAAGAAAAGGATCCTGTTGCAGCTATGTTAACGCCGTTATTACCAATATCAAACAGATATGTCCGATGTAACAAAGGTGTCAGAAGAAGGACGTGTCTGTGAGCCTCGCCGAGATAGAAGGAAAATCTATTTCTGCAGAGAGTTATCTTCTCATTCTCACTGCGGGATTCCAGTTATTACTGTCATCGTGTATATTTCTCTCCGCACAAAAGCTGAACAGCAGTACACCGACTGTCATAGTCCAGGAGCATAAAGATCTCATGGAATATACAGACCTGGCACATGCTGCATGAGGCTTTGTGGGACTCTCCGGATTCTCAATCCTAACCGAGATACTCAGCAGCTGCCTTCAGGGGCAAATGGCTGTTCTAATCCATTTTGAAAGAGACATTTCCCATTTGGCCCAGGCAGGCACGACTTTCCCTCTCTTTTTCCGAGAGGATGGTGTCAAAACTAGTTGGAGCAAGGCTGAGATTCACAGCAACGTGTCTGAGTCACAACCTTTTCAGCTAGGGGCTAATCTTGGCTGACGAAAGCATATCTTTGATCGTCGGAGCATTCATCTATGAGGGTTAGTTTTAGCACAGACTGATTGCAAAGATAGAATGGAGGAAGACCCACCATACATATTTAAATAGTCCATGCTGTAGTTTTATTTAATGCTGCACCAGTTTTAATTTAAAAGGACATTTACAGTGATTGTTTTAAAGGGTGTTTGTGTTTTTAAATGATAGAGTGGAGAGACAGTGAACAGAGGCACAAATAGAGAGGGAGTAGGGGCAGAAATGAGGCAAAGTGCCGAGGCCTGGATTTGAACCCTCACTGGCTGCAAAGTTTACTGAATAGCTGACTAGATGCTCGGCTATCAGTGCCCTAAATTGAATATTGGCAATTACATGCTCTTCTTAGAGAAAACTACTGTATGACTTTTCCTTACTTACTCCTAACTGTACTCAGAATGGGTTATCATGGCAAACAATACATAAGGGTAGCATTGTTGATAGAGAGGGCATAAAGGAATGATTGGGCATGACTTACTCCCCCTCACCACCGTCTGCTTGCCGGTTCTTGAGGAATATTTTGAAATGTCAAGGTAGAGCCGCCTAAGCCAAACCTCTGGGGTTCAGTTTCACTTTAACATGTAGAGCTCTAATTTCCTGGCGCAACTCAGGGTGGTGCAGGGTGGCGCAGCCTGGCGCACCCCGCACAGTGGTAATTTGCTGGAAGAGTGACACAAACTAACGAGTTCACATCTCTCAGCCAACCACAAACAGCCACATCATCCGATACGGAGTATCCGGCTTCTCTCATCTCATGAAATTCAAAAGAAAAGAAAAAAGAGAGCGACGCTTGCTGAATAAATGTATGTCGCACAGTGTATTAAGGATTTACCTGTGATTGCCCATATTTCTCTGTTTTAATCTTTATTCGTAACGTGATCTAAAAAGATGGAGTACATTATTGCAAGGAGGATGAAGAGGAGATATATTTTCACCTAAGGCGCTGCTATTTGGCGATGACAGACCAGGAATGCAGGTGGAGCACAAGCATGATGAATGGATTACCCTGCTGCTGTGTTTAAATGTAATTATCACTTAATTTTGTACTCCAATTTATGACACAGGAACAGATTACATCCGTCCCGCGAGGTGGTCCACACGGTGACGCGCATGGTGGCCTCCAATGCGCTGCCCGGTGGCCCCTGCGCTCTCCCAGTTGCTGCAAAAGTGACAGCGGCTCTGACCATCTTCGCCACCGAGGTGAAATTGTCATTGCGCCTCGCCCACGGCGCATTTAAAGGTGAGGAGAGACGTTCATTGGTGAAGATTACACTCGGCTGTGTTAAACCCACTCACGCCTCCTCTCCTCCCTCTCTGCTACGTGCGCCAGTAGGAGGGACGGAGGCGTGGGTGCGCCTTCCTGCACCAGACTGCGCTGTGCACGAAACCTGCAAAATGCCCTGGACACACCCCGTTGGCGAGGTGCAGGGCAGGTGCGCCCCGCCTGCGCCTGGTCTACGAAATTAGAGCCTGTAGTGTGCAAGGGACTTCTGGTGCTTTTACAGCTAGCCTGAATCAGACAATTATGAAACTTCAGTTTATGGCACTTCAACATTAGCTCCATTTTGCAATGAAAAATCTTGCTGCTTGGAGAATGCAGTTAATGTAGCCCTCTCTCTAACCATTGTTGCCCATCTCTGCTCCAGTTTATGTACAGCGTTACATCCACTGAACTTGCTCATTTTTAAGTCTTTTCCCCACACACTCATGCTGTTGGCTTGAAACACTGACGTTTCAAGCCAAAACATTTGTACGCCTATAACATTTTACCTCCACTGTGAGCTTCAAGGCGAAGTATGGTAGGAGACAGGTTTACCCATTTCACTCTGGTAGTGTCAGAGGTGTTATATCGGTGAGGGGCACACAGACTCAGCACGGGTTAGTCGCACTGTGTATTAGAGCTAGACTATTTATCAAGTTTCAATTTCAATTACAAACCTTCTGCAATTATGAAAATATGAATAATTGAGATTAAATGATTTCTATGCAACATGTCATGTTGCCCTTGCTTGTCCTTTGTCTGTCTATCTTTGTTTTTATTATGTATTTGTATTTTCACATGTATTTATATCAACTTCTTGTCCTTCATTGTTCAGAATGATAGTGTTAAGAGAGTTTAAGTTAGATGTCTGCACGTGGTATGTGTTTCAAAATTAGCGAGTAATTGTGTTTATTGATTTAATGATTATGTTAATTAATTATTTATAATTCTAGAGTATTAATATCTGTCAAACAAATTGTGGTTATGATTTTTGCCATAATTGAGCAACCCTACTGTAAGTGTTGATCTGCCTCTTATGTGTAAGTGAGGCATGTGTTGTGGCACGTTCTCTTGCACTCCTTTGAAGCTGTATTGCTCTGTGAAATGTTCTAAATATAACATCCTCAAGATACAACTGCGGATGCTGCCAGGTGTAATGATGACGAAGCTGCATTGAGGCGCTTTTTGCATCAGTGCACTGTGAAAAGTGTCGCAGATAAATTTCAAACGCAAGGCAAGAAACGCTTAGGCACCAATTACATGTTTTAACCAAATATTAGTATTCTCTCTATCTGTCAGATTTCCAACATGAGTGGAAACAGAAACTCTCTAAAACATTTGTCTCTACAGCATGACAATAAATATCAGGAGAGTCATGTGTTCAACATTGTTACCACAAAAAATCTGCTTAGACCAGTTTCTTTTCACACAAAACTTCACAGGAAACAATAAAGAATTAGCCTGCTGAGCAACATTGATGATGGCATTGGTATCAATAAAATCTTACCAATACCCAACCCTAGTCTAAAGTGGCTTTCACTTATAGATAAAATTATTATCTCCACTTTCTTTTGGTTTAAATGGGATATAAACAGGTGAAATTTTGTAGAGAAGAAAAAAAGCCTGTGCAGCAGCTCCACACAGCCAGTCAATGCTGGCTAATGCTCATTTTGCCCTACAGCTTGCCATGGTGGTCACACGACTGAAAACAATCAGTTAGGGCCCCATATTTCTTTCTGGTCTAATACGGGTCATATCTTTTGATGTCCTGGAAGTTCATTTTTCTTATTCTTAATTGTCAGTGAAGTTTTTTTGTGACTGTAAATAGGTTGCAGGTTCTATGATTCTTTCCTTTTTTTTTTTTTTTTTGCTTGTTTTTAGATAATAAAACATTATGAATACCCCTAAGATCAATAAATACCTTTGTTGAATAATTCTGATGAAAATACCAGTGAACCTCATTTTGGCCGAAATTGTGTAACTCTAGCAGTATTGATGAAAGTCTTCTCTTTATTTTGACCTATGTTTGTATGTCTGCATCTTGTGCTAAAATGCAGCTTACATTGTAACAAAAATCGTGGTTGTTTGTATTAAAACGTAGCATTTGCATCACCTGAATAGCAAATTACATTCTGAATATGCAGCATGTCTGTTTTGAGCCAATTAGTCACATCTGAGCTGTGATATTTTAGTGAGGGTGTGACTAAGGAATGTCAGTTCTTCTTCAGGTGATATTTATTCACTGATGAAACATCCTGTGTGCTGTAAAAAGGCAGCATTGGAAAAAAGCCAAATATTCTCCTCTTGTTGGTTCTTTTATATAAGCTTATTTACCCTTTTGCTGCTTTGGGGATGCAAGTCAGCACAATGAAACTGTTTGTAGACCACAGAAGAAGCCCTGTTAGGCTCCGTGACTCTCTGAATTGCTTAGTAATATGCGGCTTGCAGCAAATGTCCCCCCTGCATTTTCTCTAGAGTAAGGTGTTCTAGGGCTTTAGTGCCTCAATAAAATTGGGCAATGCCTCTGATGATCCAGCCCACCGCTACTGAAAGCGAAATACACACCTCAGAGAAATTTATGGCTCCCCAGTATGTGATACCAAAGCAATTAGTGTCGGAGAGATTGGTAGGCATGAAAAATCCTTACAGCTCGCCTTGGAGCCAATACAAAGGCAATGCATCTCAGTTTTACAGCCCCATTGCTTATTCAGTCTTGTTTGGTGTTCCTCTCCAAGAATCAGGAGTCAGTGGGGAATTATTGTGACAGGGCAATAAATTACCCTCGCATTTAACATAAAGTCTCCCAATAAAGATTAGACCATAGGATACTGTGGTGTCCAGAGGGCAATTTAAACCACCACCCAAGGGAAAATGTTGTTGCTTTGTGTAATCAAAGAGAAGAAAGTCTCACAGTCGGCTAAAAACTTTCTAATAGTCTGTTAATCAGCATGTCAATAAGAGCCAGCACCCCTCCATTGCTAGTGTTATCAATCTTTTACATGCCAATACATTGTGCTGCCGAGCCGCACAGGGTTTACAGTTTATTTGAACAGAGAAATCCTCGATTTTACTAGTTTACTCAGATGCTTATTTCTTTCTTTCATTTCCTTTTTCAATGTTTATTTTTTTGTCAATTAAAGAAAGCATCTCAATACAAACGAGCAAAAATCGTAAATGAAAAGAACCAGAAAGAAGAATATATGATCTGCTTCATTTTTACAAGACACTAATTATCATAGTACATAATAAAACAAAAAACTTTCAATCAAATAGCTGCAGGCCAAAGAAGCCCTCACTTCTCTCTTTAAGATACATGGGCTCAATTTACACTTAATTCGAAAAAGAAGTTAAAAAACGAATGAATTCGAAAATACTACACACGTAGATGAAAACTTTGCTTTCAGATCTTGTTACATCCTCTCAACATCATGATTATTTTCTAATTTCAAATATGAAGTTCGATTTAGATTCTTTAGTCTCTCTGTCAAGACTGTTCCTTAAACCGACTCCCTTAACAGAGATGCAACGCTCCATCAGTCTGGTTCTACATGTCGTCTTTTCAAGAGCTCTGTTTTCCTTATATTATAACGCATGGAGTTAAATCCAGGCCAAAAGTGTTGTAATTTGAGAATAAAAAAGGTCTTCAGTTGTTATTAAACAGGGGCAGATAATATAATATTGTTCTTCTCTCTGTTCCTTTTCATTCAATTATATGCTTATATGCTTGAATGAAAATGTTTTATTTCAGATATATGAATGAAATAAAAATCAGTAACTAACTAATTATTGTCAACATTTGTTTGGTAATAAGTTAAAATGTGCTCACTTTGAAGCTCAAAACTTTTAAAGAAAGTGAAGTGATCCCGGACATACTGCATAGACACATAAAAATGACATTTAGGATCATTTACACTGCACCTCATCTATAAAGAGCATTTCTTACCTGTGTGCCTGCACCTGCAGGTTGCCCCGGTAAAGAGGACGCCATTCTAATTCATGCCTCGATGCTGCGCTGCGTTCGTAGTCTTGTGTGGAAACGGGACCAATCGTTTCTTTAGGCATGGGTGTTAAATTTATCAGTCTGGTATATTTTCCAGTTGTTAGATATCAACAACTACCGAGAGTTATCTAGAATTGCTTTTGTCCTTAGCGTCATTCATTTGCACATATCAAGAGAATACAGTGTAGAGAAAATGTTGAGTCATATTTATTAAAGTGCCCACGTTTCCTGAAGGCAACATTATTGGAGGACCCTTTTCTCTGCTGTCACTTAAAATCCCACGCCCTTCTCAGTCGATGCCACAAGTTTGAAACTGAGTTTGAAGTTTGAAACTGAAGGTGAACAAAAGAAATCTGAAACCAAAAAGTTAAAATTTGAATCTGTAAATATTAATCCTGCAACTGAAAAATGACAAATCACATGTTATGATATATTTCAGGGTAAAAAAATGAAAATAAAATATTTTATTAAAATAATAACAGAGCTGAATCAAATGTAGGCTATATGTATACTGAAAAATTCTATTACACTTATTTTTAATTATTATTTTTTTTTAATTCAAGGACAAACATTGAAATTTCAGTTTCAATTATTATTTTTTCAATCTTTTTACTTCCGCCAAGAAGGTTATATTTTTTACCAGCGTGTGTCTGTTTGTCTGTCTGTTTGTTTGTTTGTTAGCAGGATTACACAAAAAAAAATGGACAGATTTTGCTGAAATTTTCAGGAGATGTTGGCAATGGCCCAACTTAGAAAAGATTAGATTTTGATGGTGATACGTATATTTGTCTGGATGCAAAAAAATCAGAAATTTCAAAAAATCCCATAAGTTAAAAATGGGCAGAATTTTTTAAGAAAAATCATATCTCTGCCATTTTTTAATGGATTCACCTTCAATTTACAGGATTATATGGGGTCCATGTCTCTATCATCAAAGTAAATTTCAGCCGGATCCGATTCAGATTGATGTCAGAAAAAACATTGAACTTTATAATGGGAAATCCCATTAATGACATTCAATATTTCATATTAAATCAAAATATTAAGTGATGTTCACAAAACTTGTTGTGTTCATGCAGGATAACAGCCTCCATGTATGTGCTGAGTTTGGCACTTCTCTGGATCTGGTGATCCAGAATTGCATCTTTTACAGGGGTTGTGGTCTGCACTGTCTGAGTGCTTTTCCAGTTTAAGTTTAAATTACAACACTTTTGGCCTGGATTTAGCTCCATCATTTTGACTCTCATTTCTGTATGTTTGTTGGTAAAGTATTATTATGAGCTTTATATATAATTTGAAGAATTCTGAAATCCACTTTTAACAACTTCAACTTTGAAAATAACTTGTTTGATGGATCTCTATATCCACTGCTATTTTTCACTCCAACAGCTGTAAAACAAATATTGAATAAGTATATGTTTTGCATGCACTTTCCCAAACTTCCACACAATAGGTCAGATATGGAACAATCACTGAGTTATATAAAAGGCAAAATGCTTTATATTTTGTAAGCATTTTACTCTGGGTAGCATAGCAATGGTTTGTGATATTTTACATTTTAAATAATTTATGTGTAATTACCAGTTCAGATTTCCATCAATCATTACTCAATGACACATAATTAATTTCATTTACTTTATGAATTTCAATATCATCAACATATATTGAAGCATTGATGCTTTTCCTTTGTTACTAAATATAAAAAGTGCTTTTTTCAAGATTCAGTGATAATGTATTGGTACATGCCATTTTTTACTTATTCTGTTTTGACCACATCCAACACCTGTCTTCATTTTTTTTTTTAGTTTCATAATGAAACAAGATTGTATCATCTGCAAAAAACAATGCATTTAAGCTATTTAAATACATAAACAATATTATTTACAGACAAAATAAATAGTTTGTGTCCTAGGACTGACCCCTAAGGTACCCCACAGGTGATGTTGTTTATCTTGGATTTTGTATAATTAATCTGAATAAACTGTTTTCTATTTTCTAAATAACTTATCTATTGATGGGCCAGTCCTCTAATACCAATATTACCAAGTTCTTTCAGAAGTATAGTATGATGGAAATGTGTCTTACCTATATTTTTTCTTATAATTCTGAAAATTGTGGAAGCAAGGATAGTGATCTGTTGTTGGAGGAACAATGTTTACCACTCTTATGAAGTGGAAGCACTTTTGCAGTTTTCATCTTTTCAGGAAATACTCCTGTTGAAAAAGACAGATTACATATGTACAGAATGCAAATTCTAAAATATATTCTAATATATTTATGAGTATTATGCTACTTTTTTTTTTTGGGGGGGGGGGGGGGGGGGTTATTCAGTTTTTCCCCCTTCTCCTACTAACATTATCCCCTATTGTGTTACCCTCGTCCTCATTTTCTGTTGATTTTGGAATATTTTTTGCAAGATTAGTATCCATTTCTACTAAGAATGTATTAAATTAATTTACTTATGTGGTTTTCACACGGCTTTATTACTTTTAACAAAATAGTTTGGGAAAACAGCCTTTACTCTATCTTTTCATGAGACTGTTTATTATTCCTCATGTAGCCTTAATAGTTGTACTATTTTTAAATAATAATTTGCTAAAGTATACTTTTGTGTGTTGTCTTATTATCCATACCCACTTATTTTTATATTTCTTATACCTATCCTCTGCCTCTTTTGTTCTTGTTTTTTAAAAATCATCTATATAGACATATTTTTTCTGCATGCATTTTTCAATCTTTTTGTCATCCATGGTTTGTCAGTCACATGCTTTTTGGTTAAAAAAAAACAAAAAAACAAAAAAAAAAACAAGATTGTATGTTGTTTTTTTCCATACAGATCTATCAGTATTTTTCAAAATGTTTCACATGCTTTGTTCACATCACTTCCATACACTTCATCCCATTTCTGTTTTTTAGATCCTCTTTTAATGCCACCAGTGCTGCTTGAGACCTGTTTCTTTTGAATATCTCTCTTTTGAATTCTATATCAGTACAGTTGTGTTTTTTATTACAGGAAAGACAGGTAGATTATCAATTACCCTCAGAATCCCACACTCCACTGTTCCCTCTATTTGTAAAAATATAACAGTTGCACTCTGTGCTGTGATTCTTGCTGGTTTCGTAATTGATGGAAAAAGACTCAAATGAAACACTGAATTTATGATTCACTTGATGATCTCAAATCACAATAATTTTCTAGATCAACATTAAGGTCCCCACATAAAAACAGTCTTATTATAAATTCTGTCAAACATCTCCATAATTAAATCTGTATATGACTCTACACACGTACCAGGTGCTCTGTAGACACAACTGATAAGAATGTTTTTGTTATGATATGGTGAGTTTTATTTTATTCAGTATGTTTTTTCCTTGTGTTCCTTGTGTTTGTTTGTTTGTTTTGACCTCTTGAGTTTCCTGTTTTACTGTCTTGATCCTGTTTCTGGTTTTAGTTAAGTTACCCATTTTGTGTTCATGTTTTGTGTCTTGTCATGTGTTTCCTGTTTTATTTTGAAATCCCTGTGTTCCTTGTGGTGTTTCCTGCCCTCCCTTCTGTGTGCCTCTGATGATGATTCCCTCCACCTGTGTGATAGTCTCACCTGTGCTTGATGTTCCCACAGTGTATTTAGTCTCTGTGTTCCCTTTGTCTGTGTTGGGTCATTGGTCTTCCATGTCACACTCCTCATCTTCCCAGTGTGACTTTACCTGCAAGTCATCAGCATCCTCAGTGTTCCTCCTGTTTTGTTGGTAGTTATGTTTTTATTTTGTTACATTCTTCGGTGATTTTTATTTGTATCTTGTTTTTTTTTTTTAGGTTCTAGGGTTTTTATTTCTTTGTTTCACCAGTTTTAAGTTGTAACTTTGAGTTTTGTTTAATGTGTGGATGTTTTTGTAAAGGATTGGTTTTTGATTTTTGATCCCTTTTTGTTAGTTTCAAATAATGCTTTTTGTTAATCTGCATTTGGATCCTTCATTTTATGTTGTTGTTAGTTTATTTTTTATACATATCCTGACATAGAAAGAAAAACCCTTGGATCTAAAAAACAACTAACAGACTAAGGATGCTGAAGACTTGCAGATGAAGTGACACTGGGAAGATGAGGAGTGTGACATGGAAGACCAATGACCCAACACAGACAAAGGGGAACACAGAGACTAAGGGTGAATCCCAATTCTTCCCCTTAGCCCTTCCCCTTTGTCTACCCCTCCCCCTGAGTCCTCTGTTCTGAGGGCCAAGGAGAAGAGGTGAAAACACGCTCCTGAAAAATGAGACGCCACTCGATTTCCGCTACGTCATCACCCAGAGCAGCTCGCTGTCTGTGTCTTAGGCAGATGCGACAATAGCTGTAGCTACAGCTGCGAAAGCTGGCTCGTTATAACAAGAAATTGTAAAATACAACCAATATTTACTTGATGATTTAGTAATTACTTATAATTATGCGCTTCCTTTGGTCTCCGCTCTGCCTTCGTGTCAGCGGGCGCGATGTATTATGGGAAATTCTCATACCCCTTTCTTTCAAGTGAGGTCCGGGTCTGTCTTTGTTTCAAGGGCTGTGTAACCCTTTGTCTTAGCCCTTCCCCTTAGCCCTACGAAGAATCGGGACACCCCTTTACTAGATAGGAAAGGACCTAGGAAGGACTTTTCGAATGCACCCAAGGGCTAAGGGGTAGAATTGGGACTGACCCTAAATACACTGGGGAAAGATCAAGCACAGGTGAGACAGTCACACAGGCGGAGGGAATCACAGAGGCACACAGAAGGGAGGGCAGGAAAACACCACATGGAACACAGGGATGTCAAAATAAAACAAGAAACACATGACAAGACACAAAACATAAACACAAAATAGGTAACTTAACTAAGACCAGGAACAGGATCAAGACAGTAAAACAGGAAACACATGAGGTCTAAACAAAAGGAAACAAGGAAAATACATACTAAATAAAACAAAACTAGCCATATCATAACAATATTTGTCTTTTTGCAACTCATTTCCACCATTACAATTTCAGCAGATTATTTACAGCGGTAGTCATAGTATCCACAATAGTACATTTCAGGATCGAGTTTACATATAAAGCTACCCGTCCACCTCTTTTATTTCTTCTGTTTATATAATACAATTGATATCCATCTAACTGGGCTTCCTCCATCCATCCCTTAGCCATGTTTCAGATATTTCTATCACAGTACATCTTTTTTAAGCTCCTTTAAAGAATCTTTTATTTAAAAAAATACAATTTAGACTTTGACCATTAAAATGTATCGTAGACAATGTTCCTTCTATCAATACTTTTTCCGTAAATTGTGCCTCAGTGTAACAGTCCCATTCATTTCTAACTGGAATGAATACGTTTTTGTCTGTTTCCTTTCTACATTATATATTTTATCTTGTGATTCCTCATTAAGGTTTGTATGTGTGTCCATGTTTCTGTGTTTGTGACAATATTATGTCTACTCTAAGTCCCATCCTCTTATGCCTGTGTTAATGTTTTGACTTCATGTTCATCTTCCATGATAATCTTACTTAAACCTTTTAAGCTCCCTCAGGTCACTTATCATCTTGGCATAAGACTCCTCTTTCTCCTGTATCCGCTCCCTCCCATTCTGAGTTTGTGTAGACGTGATTTTTTTTTCTGTTTTCTCAGCATCTTTGCCTGTCTTACAATCTCACCATTCATTTTTGTTAAATGTTCATTAATGAAAACATTCATTCCCATCTGTTTTCTGTTTTGCTTTTGTCAGTCAGTCAGCTTATTCGTGTATGAGCGGGGACAAAAATAGCACTGACATTTTTTGAGCACCATCAATCTTTGCTCAGGAGGAGGACCATGAGATGACGATAAATTCCCTCTGAGATGCAGCTTATGTCTGTTTATGTGGCGTAACAAACAGCCCTAAATGTCAATGAGTGGACTTGCTTGGTGAAGGACACAAAGTGGCTAGGCTGCATTATTTGCCATGAGTCTGGAGGATTACTTGGATTCCTGTAAAACAGCATGTAATCTAGCAGCCTATGGGGACAGGGACTCAGCTTAGACACAATACTGCGAGGAACAGGCTTGTTCACTTGTTAAATCGCTGTCTTTGGAAAACACACGTGTGCACACAGATATGCAGGCGCACACAGAAACAGACACAAAGGCATGTACAGACACAGGGAAACTCTGCCTGGAAAGCTGTTGCATAGACTTGAGTGCGACTGGTCCCATTGGACTGCAGTGCTTAGTTATCCACTTATGTACGGAGTTTAGTCCATAACAGTTTTAATTTCAGTTTAGAGTGGCAAGAAAGATGCGTACGCACCACAGGGAGCAGAAGGATCAGGAGTGCCATGTGTCCAAATAAGCTCTTTTGTGTTCTCAATAATTTGTCGCTTATCTTGCTGTGCACAGCCTTTTGAAAGTTATTTATTTATTCCACACTTGTGGTTATGGAGTAAGAGAGAAAACTGAGAGCAATTTGATTAATTTGTTCAATTAATTATCCTCTAAAGAATGAACATTTCTTTGTTCTTTTCACCCCAATTGTCCAATTCATTTCCTGCTTCAGGTGTGTTTAGTGAAGCCCTCATCAAGTGAAGTATCAGTTTGGGACTTATTTTACTTTTATACAACTACTTCACAAAGTGGAAAGTGAAGAAATACCTCAGTTCAAGTCAGTTGTTTTAGATAAATGGTAAGACATACAGTTTAATAAACTGAAATTATGCAAAAGTTACAAGGTTAATCAAGTCTGTATAGTGATTTTTAATGACTTGAGGGTCACATGTGATGCAAAATACACTTTTAAATGGTTCTTTACAAAACTATTTCATAAACCTCTTCTCTGTTGCCTGCTAACCTTTGACAGCAGCTGGAACTGCCTAATTCATTGTCTGTAATCAGCTATGTCTGCCTTGCCAAGTTTCACTCTACAACAGTTGTGAGAGGCTCAAAGTGGAATGGCCCAATCAGAGTCCTTTACAACAGGGACAGGATTTAACTAGGAAACGACAGCAGGAAGTGACTGCTCATACAGCGATTAGCATAGATGCTAACAGCTTCAGTAGCTGTTTTATCAGATATGGGGCGCATTTCTTTATTAAATGAAAAAAAAAAAAATATCAACACAGTGGCGGCTCCTGAAAAATTTCCCAGGGGGGGCAACAGTTGTGGTGATGGCTTAGATGACCCGTTCAATGGGTAAATTAATAATTAAGAAAAATCAGATAGCTACCTTTACAGTGTTACATTGCATTGTTCAATTTGTTTTTCCTGTTCAACCACTAGATGGCAACACCAGACATACATGTACAATAATATGAAGACTTAATATGAAGACTTAGACTGGCCTAATAAAGTCTTTTCTCTCTCTTTTTTCACGTGGCTTGAGGAGGGCGGTGCACTATCGCCCACTATGGGCCAGCCGCCCCTGTCAACACTACAAACCTCGCTATAGTAAGAGCATTTTTTCTCTACTTCTGACATGTTTTGACAAGAGTTTGTTTTACGAAGTGACTCAATTTCTGATACACATTAGCTCCCACTTCTGGTATTATCTGATTGGTTGATAGTAAGTGTTGATAACGGAACGATGGTCCAATCACCTACCGGATATACTTCTGAGAGATTCTGCCCTCCCCGGACATTTTCTATGGGCTCTTTCCCAGATGGACAAGTGAAATATATTGATATATTGATGTCCATCTCGTGTGCCAGGTTGTAGTTGCTTACACCATCTTCTAGAAAATCTGTGCTTAAACACACCATTTGAAAATTTGCCTCTAATGATAGTATAAAGGGATAAATACCACCTGTCCTGGATTAGAGACACTTCCTGAGCCAGGTGTTTGTTCAACCAACAGGTGGCTCCAGAACATGTCTAGGCATTTATGTGCAATCACAGTAAAGATTACAGCACAGTACTGGAAAGCACAAGCCACGTTTACTTCTTAAGAAGGGCGCAGTCAGAGAACCAGGTGCACCAAATGGACCATTCAATGTATTTCACTTGTCGACCTGGGTACCAGCCCATTAAATGTGTTTGGGAATGAGCAGAACCTTCAAAAGCATATTCAGCATGTGGTTGGGTGATTATTCATTGAATCACATTCCACTTTGTAGAACAGACTCTTGATAAAACATGTCAGAAGTAGAGCTAAAAAAATCATTTCTATCAATAAATGCTTTCAGTCTTGCTGTTTGTTTTCCCTTTAACAAAGAAATGTGGTCCAGGTCTGACAAAACTGCCACTGAATGTGTTTTTTAAGTCATAGAAATGGGTTCTCATACTCATTGGTGGTTTCATCCAGTATAAATAGGCTTTGATTTTGGTATTAGTCTTTCCAGCAACCCGAAAACTCATCACAGGTGTTTGGAAGGCCAAAAAAAAAAAAAAAACAGCCACAGGTATGGACAAACAGGGTCGATTGCTGTGTTTGATTTCATCTCTTTCTTCTTTTCCTCTCTCTTTGCCTCTCTTTGCACAGGTTGGCTCTGAGCACCTTCACCAGAATGAACACCAACTCCTCAGATGAGTTTTTCCAGGCCACAAACCATGCAGAACAGACTTTCCGCAAGATGGAGACCTACCTCCAGCACAAGCAGCTGTGTGATGTCCTCTTGATAGCAGGCGATCATAAGATACCGGCTCACAGGTTGGTGTGTTTGAGCCTCTGTCTGCTTTGATTCTTTTAATTACACCTTCATCAGCATTAGTTAAGAGGTGCAGAAGCTCATTAGGATGCACTTCATTAAGTTTTTCGATGTGCGCAGTCAAGCTTTGGCCTGGACCTGGGTTTGTGTGTCCAAAATTATCCTGTCAGTTCAATCCATATGAGGTGTATCGAAGGAGTCTTTGAAAACAAAAACAAAAAACAAGACAGATTCTTTCGATTCTCAGGAGACAGAAGATGTGTAGACATGCTCACTGGTTCGCATCTAAAGCTCATGCACTGCTATTACACTTTGCCCTTCCTCATTTCCACATCAAGAACTACAAAAACATCCTGATGCAATACATGGATTTGTCAGTATTGTTGCATCCATCTCTCACCTGCACATGCATTGAGTAGATCACATCACATCCCAAAACGCTGCTGAGGTATTCACTGAGTCTATGTGCTTGTATGTCTGGTTCTACAGGATATTTTGTCAGTTCATCCAGACAGACTCATGAAAGCGAAACTAGAAAGCTCCAGAGAGAGAGGAATGTATCAGTGACTGACCTAGTTGAGTAAAATGATCCTGCTCAGACAGCATCTTTTTATGTAGCTTTATATCTGCACAGAAGTCACGACCATGTAAAACAGGCGTGTTTATAGACATAATAAATGAGGCAGAGGATAAAAGATATGTACATAAAAAAACTAGGGAAAGTAATTTCAAGCAGAGTAACCAAGGACAGTCGAGCACGTTCTCCGTGTTTTGTCACAAGGAACATTCAGGGAGCAAGGGTAGCGGTGGCAGCGAAAGAAGAGGCAAAGCATAAAGTTTTAAGGACGTCTGACAGAGGACCAACTTGTTGATATGTGGCAAAAACCCAAGCGTCAATACAACATAACCTATATATTATATATATATAATAAACTCAACAAACAACATCCAAGGACGTTATAGGATGCTATCCGCTAGCTCTATTTAGGTTAGCAAATCCTCCTGACCCATGTTTGTTTATACTGATCACACAGGATTACAAGCTACAAGGGCAGAGGCCCTGGGTTTTGGTGAATGAATAATTTGGTCTGTGGTGTGCTTTGTCTTTCTCTTTGTGACAGACCACACACTACAAGAACAAAAATGATACATCTGACTCTTGTCATCATGTGTGGGCTCTCTCACATTCTGAAAATTGGTTAGGATTTCAAAAATCTTCATGTGTGTACCAGGCCCTTTGTCACTGTTGAGGCTTAAGTTCTCTGACTCTGGCTTAGCTCAATACACAGTGGCAGTTTTTCTTAGAGTCTGAGCAGAGATTGCATAATGTATTTCTTATTTTATCAAAGTCTGACACTACATTACACCAGTTTTCAGGATGGGTAAACATAAACTTTTTGTCTTTTAAATAAATTCTACATTGAGTGGACATTGATTGGCTGACTGATTCTCTAACATGTAAAGAAATACCTGTATATCCTCATCATGTTGTTACCATACTGTACTATAAATGGTGATTTTTTTTATCCCAGCTAAAGCACAGTCAACTAAGATTTTCAAAACACTGAGCCTCATTCACAAACAGTGCATTCGCACAAATTGTTCTTAAACTGCACATACACACATTTGATACACAAATCTGAGATTTTATCAAAATGTTGTTACTCTAATGTTTTCTAATTCTAAGAACAAATTTAGAACTTCATCAGACAATATGTATACATAAATCACAAAGGTTCACCTTCTCAAAATCACACACCCTTTTGACAAAATGCATCTGTGAATACAATTTACAACCATAATGGGGGGGGTAAAGATAATAATTAAAACAATTAATTTACTGATACACAATGTTTTACTATGTGGATAAATAATCATGAAATCGACACTGTTTTATATATCTTATACCTTAAATCTTTAATTTTTTAATACGAGATTTAGTTTAGAATCTAGAACATGGCATTGTATAAACTGAAATATAACCATTTGGACTTTTATTAAGACAAAACCATGTGAAAACCACTCCCAATTCTGTAACTGCACGTCTGTTTAAACATTAACTGATTGATTGTTACCCTATTTAAGGGCTTTCTGCACCTGGCCTGAGAAGGTTACATCAACACTCTGTACTGACTTTGACAAATAATTATATTAATACAGTTACTCTGGTTTAAGACAACTTATGACCTTAGAGATATTTTTTGATAGCTTTATTTATTTTAATCTCAGAAATCAGACAATGTGTTCCGACAGCATGCCTTGGAGGAAAAAGGCCTTTCGCTAATTGGAATCAGATTGTAGCCATTCAAATTCAGAGAACACGTTACTCACAATTTTCAGTTGGATATGATTAATGGAAAACATACTTAACAGTGTCAAGTACATTATTTTTCTTACTTCGGTTAAGTGATGCTAAGTTAGTTTTGTAGCATCTCCATAGTCAGTAACACTGCAGATGTGTCACCTGACAGGAAAGCTTTCTTTTGATATTTTGTAAGTCATGTGAAAGTTTTAAGTTTAATGACTTATCTGTACTCATCCCTGCTAAAAGCATCACTGCATTTTAAAGGTTGTTTTACTTGTACTTCCTTATGAGCTTTACTTTCCTTTATGAATCATCTTGTGCATGATGTGAACCTGACAGATGAGCTCTCACAATTAGAAGTCTTGTCAATATAGCTACAAGCAACATGAAAACATCCATCATTGTCTTACAGAGTGCATACAAATTTGGGATAAAAATAAGTTACTCAAATGCCTGTACATTCTAATGTAATGCAAAAGCAAAAAGCAGAATTAATCCGTGTAGGAAACTGTGCAACATGTAATTATTACAACCTAGAGTGAGTTTTCTCATAAAGGAGAGCCCCACTCCGAGACATGAAACTTAGTCTTATGATTGATTGTACAACCACTTAACATAATCAGCATATAGATCTCCCCCTGAAACGACCGTACAGTGCCAGAGCATTAATTCTCTGCATTTTCTTTATGACAGACTGGTCCTGAGTGCCGTGTCTGACTACTTTGCTGCCATGTTCACCAGCGACGTGAGAGAGGCAAAGCAGGAAGAGATCAAGATGGAGGGAGTGGACCCAGAGGCGCTTAGATCTCTTGTTCATTTTGCCTACACTGGTGAGTGCTCATAAAGACGTTCACTAGCTCCTGTAAGTAGTTATGAGACAGCTTGAATCCAACATGATTAAAATGGATCAATAAGGCCATTCATCACAGGGTGGACAGATAGGGCATGTTTAAAACTGTTTCACTTTACAGGATAAACCCCTTTGACAAGTGCTGCTTGAAGAGGAATTCTTCCTTTATATTTCTGCATGAATTAAATAAAGAAATATAACTGTTGTGAGACAGTATAGCTGTTAGCTTTATTTCATGAACTTTGTTACATTGGCCAAGTTTTCCCCTTTGTAAACAGCACTGAATAAATAACTCAGTAAATTAAGGCTCCTGTGAGAAGATTTCGGCAGATTATAAAACAGAATGAATAATGCACTGATGAATACTAACGCCTCTTGCTAGCTGACGGGTCTACCAAAGAGGAGAGATTATTTCTTGAATGTAATGTAATGTCAACTGAGGATTAAACAACAGCAAATTTCTCACTGGGTTCATTTAAATTGCCTGATGCCTTTTCTGTGTTTCAATCTAAAATCTAGGAATAAGGGCTTGCCTGTTTTTACAATGATCAAGTGTATGTTGGCTAAAACATACTGGAAATATTGAAGTATGGAATTATGTTTACCTTGCTTTGCCAAATTTAATGTCTACATTGGTAATTTTGGAGCATAGAAGATAAACACAGTACAGATACACTTCCTGTTTGTGTTTTCAAAGTTAAATCCTGCTTTGCCATTTCTATGGCTGTACTCCCTGATCTGTACAGAATGCTTTAATTCTAATATTTTAGGTGCTGGTCAGTGATGCAATAATTTAAGTTACTCATTTAGAGATTGGTATGATTTCCTAAATTTTCTATTTTCCAGCTTTTTCTTGTACAAATAACTTCTCACTCTTTCCTTTATCTTGTCTTTCATGTCAGTTGTTGAGTTATGTTTTATTAAAAGACACCAGCCTGGTGTGGCAGAAGGTGTAACCAAAGATGTAACCAAAACATGCCAAAAAAAAAAAAAATTGAGGTCACAAGGTGGAGCTGACAAATATCCATCAAATCTAGAAAGTTGCATATTGGTTGTCCCACATAAAAGTGACACAAGACCTTCAATAAAATACACTCTTATCAGAAGACAGTACACCTGACAGTATAAAGAACTCACACTACATTAATATATAAAATACATACCAAAAATTCTTGAATTATATCAGGCTTAATATAACATGCTTCATTTTATAAGAAATGGTATCAAAAATATCTTGAGTATAAAAGAGGAGACAACCTTTTTAATTTACCAAAACACATTTTCTAAGAAAGAAAAGCAGTTTGGGTCAGAAACTCTACCCTCACACCCTCAGAACAAGATCATCAAATCCATAAACCATCAGTCCTTCAGCACATAGGCTGCCATAATCCACAGACAAGTGAAGTCCCTTACAGGAACTTTAACAATCTGAAAAATAATGTTCACCTCTGCCTCCATCATACCTGCGTTTGCTTTAACAGCTGTCTCCAGTCCTGACACATAAACACATTTTCCTTGTCCTGACATTGCAGGCGTCCTTGAGCTCAAAGAGGAGACCATTGAGAGTTTATTAGCCGCGGCCTGTCTTCTCCAGCTCTCACAAGTCATCCAGGTCTGCTGCAACTTCCTGATGAAACAGCTCCATCCCTCCAACTGTTTGGGCATACGCTCGTTTGCAGACGCCCAGGGCTGCGTGGATCTGCTCAACGTGGCTCATAACTACACCATGGTAGGAGGGAGCACAGAGCAACAGCACATTAAAACAGCTGGGTGGGCTGAATCATTTATTTTGTAATAAGGGATTGCGACGCGAAGCAACTCTTCATTGCATGAACACACAGGGGCAGCCTCAGTAATGAGACATGTATCAGTAATTAAAAATGCTGTGAAAATTCATCTTAATAAACTCTCACATGAAGGGCAGGCCAGTGTACAGTGGGTCATATTAAGTGTGCTTCACATGTTTAAGATTTTGACTTTCAGTCATTGTAGGGCTGTGGTTTTCTAATGGTCTAACATAAGGATCCACCAGTTCCTTCTTGCTAAGAAAATGGAACACAGATGTACCCCCCAAACATTAATCTACTGACAGTTATTTAATTAAAAAATGTTGCAGTTTGAACTGAAGATTGAGCAAAAAAGGTATAAATTAAGAGACAGGACCCAATGAACATCTTGAAAAATGCATCATTGCATTTATTTTACTTGACTTTGTCCACCACAGTCTTTTATTTTATTATTATTATTATTTATTTATTTTTTTTAGAAATCCCTAAAAATTAGCATACTGTATTAGTATGGGAAACCCCGCTTTGTTATCCAAAAATAATGGGATGAATAGGTAGGTTCAAAGTTGGAAGCTCTCCATGGGAATAAAGCGGAATTATACACATGGAAATTACAAAACCAAAGGCTGGCCATTTAAAGAGATTTTCTTGACTAAAACAACCAGATTTCATACTTGTATACTTGAGATCATCTATGCTATTCCTCATTCACATGTACATTGCACACTCCTTACTCCTTACTCAGGAATATTGAAGCCACCCCCCTACATGCATGATGAGGATTTCTAGAACCTTGGACTACTGAGGCCACATATTTGAGCCCAGAGCACAGGACAGTTGAAGCCACACATTTTTGCCCATGGACTACAAGTGAAGTTGAAATTCATTTTTTGATAAAATAATTAAAACTTGACAAAGTTCTCCTTAAAAATAAACCTGTTTAAATAAAATGTTTTCAAAGGTATTATTTTGCATGGTTGCCTTCCTATTACAAAACAAAATGTTAATTTTAGTGTTTTGATATGATACAGTTAATTTAAATTACCCCCAATTTCCAATTATTTCCCATAAATTTCAATTATTCATATGGAAAGTTTCCAATTTGAAATATTTCAAAAATTCCTGAATGTATCTACATGGAAAGTTTCTTGAAAGCTTATCGCTATTTACTGGAACATTTCCGCCCCTTTGCAACCCCTTGAATAAGTCAACAACCAAAATGTACCCATTGTTACAGCTAATAAGATAAAAATAAAATGTACGCATGTCTGTTCACTTAGGGTCAATGGAGTCTTTTTGCCACAGTTTTCATTGTACAAAACATTCATTTAGTTGGATGTTGGGCTATATGTCTGTATTTTAAACCTGGTCAGTTCTTGTGATATCTTTGCAGATTCTTGCCATGTCTCAAGAGGACTTTGAGGGATTTTCTTCAAACTTTGCACAAATAACCTCAAAGACTCAATAATGACTGAATTCAATTTTTAAAATCAGAGGTTTAAGGTCAAGGTGATAAAGCCTCATATTTATCCTTTATTCTGGGATCCTGTTAACACAGGATTTCAAGAATACTTTAACCCTCCAACTCAGACATGATGATTTCATATGTCCATTATTAATGCCCTGACAGTAAGTTAGCTCTCCCTCCCTTCATACAACAAATCCCATAATGCATTGCAACAGCTGGTGAGTCCTGTTCATCATACCCTCCTCCTGATGCTTTAATGAGTCATTGATCAGTGGTCAGTAGATGAACGCATAAGTCAGCACTTCCACATTAACACCCAAAACAACCATAAATGATTTTTTTTTAATTCTTTTTGAAAATAAAATAATTTCCAATGTAGCCAAATCATTTGAAGGGTTTGCTTTCTCATTTCATGCCTCCCCTGAAGTCCTCTTGTGCCTCCCTGGTGACGCCTGCCTCACACCTGAAAACCACTGATCTGTAGGCTTTGCTGAACCACAGGAGTGTTTCAGGCATCAAATTGAGCCATGGTTTTCTGACACTGGAGAAAAGCTTTAAGGAAGTTTCTTCAAACTTGTACAAAGTTTCTTTCTAACTAAATGATGAACTGTTCACATGTGGAGGTTATAATTCAAGGTCAGTGGGTCTCATGTTCATCCATTGCTTATAAATCTTTCATGAATCCCACTGCCACAAAAACAAGTCCAGCCCTTTCTCCTGAGCCACCATTGTTCTCTCACCATCCTTTACTTCTCTCATGGGCATAAAACTGCCAGGCAGTAGTTCTAGCTTTCTGGACACATTTGTGACCCACTGCTGAAAACTCTGCAACACACTTTTGAGTCCTGACCCACCAGTTAAGAACCACTGCCCTGCAGTATAGTGAGTCATTTTAATGGTGCTTCATGTGGTTGAGGTGCTGGCAGGACTTTTAGTCATCTTAAGCACATTGCTGATTTTTTTTTGTCATTTTCTTCAATGTGAAATAAGCCTTTTTGGTAAATACTCAGTGATAACATAATGCCTTACAGTACGTAATACATGGAAATATATACAACTGTCCCTGTGTCTGAGGATAGTTAATTTAAATAACCTGTCATAACCTGTAAAGGAACAGACCATTGGTGCTGACGTTATGCATATCATCTAATTTCAGCAGAGAAACGTCCACATTTGAATAGAAATTGAATAGTTTCATACTTTGACTTTATCTAAATTGGATATGCGTCTGTCAGTAAGAAAGACTGCACAACGTTGTTGCACATTGATTAGTGCACTGCTAGACATGTGGAAATGCGTTTTCTATATATATCTGCACAGAATATTTGCATCGGATTAAGATTCATGCTCATATTTGTCTGATAACGTCTCTATGGCTGCACAGAAGTGACAGCGGGAGGGAGGCGTTATCTCCTAAAGGACATCTGCTCAGCCTGTTTACATAGGCCCCATCCAGGACCAGGAGGTTAATCTAATCATCAAACTGCACAAGAGGGCCAACTTCCTGTTCAATCACTCCAGTAATGAGCAGTGAGAGCTGCGGGCTTCCTGGAAGTCCATCCTCTGGGTTCTGAGCGGAGCGGGCTGTGTTTTGATAAGCTTGTTTTTCCTGGTCGAGCGTGGCAGCGGAGATCCGCCCCTGACATCCCTTTCCTTTCTACGAGAGTTGGCCTTTTTATGTCGAGTAGATAAAAATGTTTTATTGTGTGGGATGACTGCAATTCTTTTCAGCAGCAAAAACAATATTTCAGTTGCATATCTCAATAAAAACACAGAAATGGGGTTTTATTAATGATCGTCCTCTAAAAACTCTCAAAATATGTCTGTCTGTCGTCTCCAGCCCACTGAAAATTACATGGTAATCTGAAAGTTCTCTGAAGTAATTCTAGCAGCCTCGCTCCAATTAAACACTGTGTTTGCCTCCTCAGAAAACACTGTTATTACACGATTACTCTTTTGCAGTACTTAAATCAATTAGTATCCTATCCTGCTGATCTTGTTTTCCAAGCCATTTACCCTCCAATGAGTTTGCCAGCATGAGGAAACATCCCCTCAAATGGTTATGAAACAAACTTGGTTGAGCATTCAATTTAGTTGTCAGTTGCTCTGGACTTGTAATTACAAATAATTGGTCTCAAGCATCGTCAAAGACTTGCACAGAGTCTGTCTCTTTGTGTTACAACAGCAGATCAATAGATGTCCCTCATTTCATTAACGCTGTCTGTGTTAAGCTCTTAAAACCTGCTCTCATAATGAATCGAACCAAGATGCTGTAATTTGCTGCTAGCTGATGATCAATAGCGAGCTTGTTTTTTGTAATTGTTGCGCAGTGAGCACTTGATTTGTCAAAGTTATTCTGGCAGCTTCATAATTAAGGCTCAGCAGCCTTTTTCCTAAAGGAAACAGGGCGTGATTATGGCCGAGGATTGCTCTCTGTATCTTTCAAGTGTTGAATATATCATGCTGCAGAGGCGCCATGGTGTTTTATATACATTATCTCTAATGGAAGTGCCCAGAGACAATGTCCTTGAAGAGGTAGCCATGCAGTGCTGTTATACAGCCTGGGCTTCTGGCCAGTAAATGGAAGATCAATCTTTAGGATGTGAGTCGAGAGTGGCTTCTACAAAACTTGGAGCACGACACTGCATCAGTATGATGTTAATGCTGGTGTGCTGAGTATTTGTGTTTCCAATTACCAGGAGTGTGAAGGCGTAATGTGATACACAAGAATCAGTATACAGCTTTAAATGTAGTTATCAGTGTGTACATATTACAATTGACTCACCACGATTGTTCTCTTGTGTGGTGAACTGGAGGGGTTGGAAATTTTCTGCTCTTTTTATTTGCACCTAGACTACAAATGAATTAAACTATTGATTTAGTCAATTTCAAGAACATTATCAAAACCAGGTTTTATGTAAAGGTGCACTGGTTTGACTGGTTGGAACCTGAATTCACAGAGTTTTGGTGTGCCTGGCCCTGGCTGGTGACTGATCGGTCGTCAAACTTACAGTAGGTTATCCTACCAATCTGAGACACATATGAGCCCTGTCACACTATACCTTGAACTAAATTAACACAAAAACTGCTGCTGAAGGCTGCTGTCTGCCGTAGACTAATAGCATCTGCCCGCACCTCCAATACATGCATATAGCCAAATCATTTTGGTCATGATGTTGGTTCAATTTAAATGACGGGGGATGGACATTATATACATCTCCAGTTCATACAGGGAGTTTTATGAATCATTCAGAGGCAGATAATAGTACATTAAAACATGAAAGATAAGGTGAATGATTGGTGAACAAAAATAATGGTCAAAGATTCCCGAAAAGCTTCTCCAATGGACAATGGTTATCTCAGACATTTAATGACATTAAAAAAATGGGAAAGTAGATCAAAAATGGTATTTATTCCAATTTGTTTGGGCCTTAAAAGACTTACTTTGATGTTGAAAAGGGTTCATCTGTCTCAGTCATATATATGCTCAGCCAGTAAATCCCTTTATCAAGATTTCTGCAGATTCTTAAAAATCTTACATAGTCTAAAAAAATGTCATAAAAAATCTTAAAGTAGTTAAAATTTCGATTGTGTTCTAGCTAAGAGTGCTTTCATCTATTCTCCTTGAGACTGCTGTAAGGGCTGCATCCAAATACACCTCAAAAAAAGAAGAAGCCAGTAACGTTAGCCTTTTGAAAAAGCTTTATGATATCCTAAGAAAAATGTTTTGCACCCTGGCATGTTGTTTTTGAGTAAATTTACAATCACATCTCAACAAATCATTATTGAAAACTAGAAGTACCCCAGCAGTTTTATGTGTCTGTAGGTTTACATGTGCCAGCCAGTAGAGGTGCAGGGGTGGGTCATGAAGGACATTATTGTTTTTTGTGGAAGTGTAATTTGTAGAGAATTTACAGGCAGAAATGAGAAGAAGGCCCTTTGACCTTGGCTGTGATGTTGAATCTCCAAATTGTTGTCTCTTCATTGTCAAGTCAGAAAGAACATTTGTACAAAGACTGACAGAAACCCTCAAAGATCTTGCAATATCGTGCTTCCAAGCAAGATCGGGCCTAAGGACATTTGATCTTATCCCTCCATAATCTTTTCAGTTTGTCTTTGAGTCAAAGTGCAAAATTTGAAGAAAATTCTTCAAAACATTTTTTAGACATTGCTTTCAAAACATGGGGTACACAAAGATGGTAGACCTCTGACCTTTGACCTCTCCAATGAAGTCAGTTAATGTTTCAGTCAGAGAAGTTTGACCGATATCCCTCAAAGCCTACGTGAGTGATCACATGCACAAGCACTGGATGACAAGTAGACTCCATTACATTGACCTTTACCATTTAACCTCAAAAATCGTATTAGTTTAGTACTAAGGGGAATTAAACATGTATGACAAGTTCGATGACAATCAAAGTATTCTTGAGATATTGTTTTACCAAGCTAAAGATGGCTACAGGGCACCTTGACCTTAACTCCTGACCCATGATCCCCAAAATGGAATCACTGTATTGTGGAGCCAGAGTGGACAATAATGCAAAGTTTAAAGAAAATCCCTTACAATATTCTTGAGATATTGTGTTTCCAAGCAAATGGTGATATTTTGGCTCCATGCCCTTGAACTTTGTTCTATGATCTCCAAATTCTAATAAATTCACCCATATGTTTACATGGACCTGCATGCAGAGATTGATAAAAAATCCAAAAAAGAATTTATGAACTATTGTGTTAACTAACAAACAATACCCATAAAGCTCCATGATGTTAACTTTTTACCCATAGTCTCTACATTCTTATTGCTTCATGATTAGATGAATGTGAACATTTATTCCAAGCTTGAAGAAGATCCCTGCAAACATTTTTGATGTATGGTGTTCACAAGAGTCTGCCCATGTATAAACAGACATCCCACATACAAAATGTACAGTTTGGACTAAAAAACTCAAGTGGAGCAGGAAGTTGTGCCATTGAAGCATGGAGAGGTGCGAATCTGACTTTAAATCTGTGCTTCATTTTATTAACAAAGTGAGAAAGATGTTGCATAGTTCATTCAAAATCATCATAAAATAGGCAGGATTCTCTCTGTGGTGGTCAGTTTCAGTGTCTTGCATCAGACTCCCCCCTCCTTGAACTTTTCTATTATTTGTTATGCAGCCACTCCAAATAAAAGCAAATTCACTTGAGGTTATATTAAGGGACTAACATGAAATACAGGGGGTTGCAAATGGTGGTGCAGAAAAAAATAACTTCTGGCCTGCACAATGATCTGGAACGTGACTTTTTTGTATTTATCGCTTCATTTTATTGAAAACAATGCCTTAACAGAAACAAAAGCTGTAATGCCAAGACACTAGCAGCACTGCAGACAGCCCCAGTATATACCATGTAAACCTGCAAAATATGGTATAAAGATCTGGGCTGCCTGTGATACCACTTCCTCATATGCCTGAAACTTACAAGTCATATCTTGATCATAACTGATTTTTTTTTTTTATTACATTTTATTACAAAACTAACTAAAAACGAGTAGCACTTTAATTTATAAATGTGATCTAACAAAGGTAAAGGGCAAATATTAACCAGATATGTTATTTATATTTCTTGCAATTGGGATGAAGTACATACAGTATATATTGAGTATTTTAACATAAACTTATTTGATTGTATTGAATTAAAAACCCAATAAGGTAGTGGGTCCACCAGACCCACCAACACTGCCTGAGTAACAAAAATATGAACATCATACAAGGGTTAAGGTATGTTTGTTGTGACACAAGGGAGAAGTCGATAGATTTTGGTGTTGATCTGCATCTGGATGTGGATTCAGGGTTTCTGAAATATCTTTTAACATTGCGCACTAGCGAAGTTTTCCAGATTTTTGCTAATAACAGTGACAGAAATGCCCTAACAGAGGTTTGTGCCCAATTCAATTCAATTCAATTTATTTCTTTATTGTCATTTCCACATTAAATATAACAACTGAATTTTTTTCAGAGCAATCAAACATTGCATAGGAAAAAGGTAAAGCGAAAGAACCCTCCCTCCCAACCCTTGACCACTCACTGTGTAGAATCAGCACCCAGTCATATGCCCGTGGAGCACTTCGAGTGTCATATTCTTCTAAAACCATTAACTAATTATCTTGGCTTAGTTATGGGCAAATAAGTCTTTGCTGCACTGGAGGCTACAACTAGTCTTGATATATTAAAGTTAAAGTACCAAAATAAGCTTTTTATGTTTATGAGTAAATACTGTTTCACTGTTTTCTTAAATAGTTAAAACATCTTCTGTTAAAAAAATATCACATTCCTCTTATAATATAAGCCTTGATTATATTATTATAGATTTGTTAGATGTGTTAAATAAACCAGCCACAGTGGCAGGTAAGCAAAAGCTTTTATCTTCAACCCTGCTTCCTTTACTGTTCAGAGACTTCAAACATCTGCATCGGCCATCATGATGGCTGACATTTCAACACTTCTGGGTTGTTTTACTCAATTAGAAACCTGACCAGAAATGACTTATTACTAGACTTTTTTTAAAATTATTATTATTTTTTATTAATTAATTTTTTTTAAAAGAGAAAGAACGGGCATATACATACATAAATCTCATACCTCATAATTCATGCTTCCCACAAAAAAAGACAAAACAGAAGCAAATAAAATAGAAAGATAAAATATAACAGAAAGAACACACCATACAAAATCACAAAATTACACTGACATACAACAACAAAAAAACAGGTAATACAGTCAGACCCCACTGTTATTGTAGTCCCTTGATCGTAGATTAGTGTAGATTATTTTAAAGTCAAAATTCATATGAGAATGCCATATTTTTGTAAAGTCTGTTCTGCCTTTGCTTTTGTAGTAAATTCTATCCATGACAAGGTAGCTTGAAAGATCACTCCACCATTGGACAGTTGATGGCGTTTTAGATGTTTTCCAGTTTAAAGCTATACATGTCCTTGCAGCTAACAAGGCAAGATCTATATATCTACAGTCATATTTATTCCATTTGTCAGACATATTAGATCCCAAAAGACATAGACAAGGTGAAAGGGTAACAGTTACATGTAAGCACTGAGATATTAATTTGATAACAGATTCCTAAAATGATGACAGTAAGTCACATGACCAGAACATGTGAAAAAAAAGTACCTTTGTGTTTCTTACAACACCAACATCGCACTGTTCATTTTATTTAATTTCTCTGGAGTGTAATAAACCCTGTGCATTATCTTAAATTGTGCTAGTTTGTGTCTTAAATTATAAGAGCATTTATGAACTTACTAGACTTTTTCAAGATCATCATAGCTACAAAACAGCTCAATAAGAGCTAGCTAAAAACTGATGTGCTGAACAATGACAGACACTGGCTTCCTTTAATAGACAATATCTTTGTCATGGATGATCTTTCCTACAGGCATAAAATGAAGGATGGAAATTTTTCAATAGTGGGTGAAACATGAAAAACAAAAAGGTCAGACAAAGCAACAAATGATACACAAGGTAGAATAAATTATTGATATGTCAAAAATATTGAAAACTACAATGCATTTATACAAAACATGCATGCTATTAAACTGCTGTTGCTTTTATCACAAAAATGCCCTAAAAATGAGATTAACTGTGTAAGAGTCCAATGAGATTAACTAACTCTGTAAGGCACTGTACGTAATTATTGGTGGTAGCCTGAGAATTCCAAATGAGCTGATACTTGTCTTCATTTTTCTTTCCCTCTTTGTCCTTGTGCCATTTGTTCCCCTTAGGTAAAAAAAAAAAAAAAAAGCCTAAAACACGCAGAGCTGAACCACGCTAACCCCTTGGCTAATGACTGATGATTATCTGCCTCCTCTGTGTCTCCTCTGTGTTCTAGGAACACTTCCTAGAGGTCATTCAGAACCAGGAGTTCCTGCTCCTCCCCACGGCAGAGATTGTCAAGCTGCTCTCCAGCGATGACATCAACGTCCCCGATGAGGAAACCATCTTCCAGGCTTTGATGATGTGGGTGAGGTATGATGTCCAGCATCGACAGCAGGACCTCGGGGTGCTTCTCGCCTTCATTCGCCTGCCTCTCCTTCCTCCACAGGTGAGAAAGCAAGTAATAGGTTAGAGGCGGGGGCTGAGAAAAAGCTATGATAAGGATCATATAATGTGCTCCTGCTGGAGTTTGCAGCTTAGAGCTTGGCAGTCACGACTACAGGGTAACAACAAGACCACTGAGAATCTGTGCAGTGCAGCTTTCTGGGCTTGTAACCTTTTTTAAAAACATTTTTTTATTAAATACTCAGAATTTCAGCTGTTTGTTATGGATGCACACTATTAGCTTTTGCCATCAAAGCTTATTTGGGTTGATAGCAACGCTAACATATACACTTTTTTGTAGTAGTAGTAGTAGTAGTAGTAGTAAGATCATTGGGCCTATATTAACAAATATTCTACTCTGCATGATAGAGAACTTCTATACACAAGACAACAAAGTCTGCAGCATTAAGACTTTTCACTCTCCTCTGGTTAACATCAGTAGCTGGAACATCTGATTCTCCTGTCCCCCATAACAGACCTACAACTGTGCCGACCTACCACTATTTCATTAGCAGTTCAAGCCAATTGGTCTGGGTAAGCAAGCTCAGTGCACGGCATAGGCTGTAGAAAGAATGCAGAGCTGCTGAAATGGCTGCATTGTCCAAATGTAATTTATCCCTACTATATCATTATTAAATGACCATACAATATCTCATTGCATAAATGATTGACATAATGAGGTGATTTTTTTAACCCTTTGATGAACAACATAGGTACACCCCTTCTAATGCACAACATGGGTCAGAATAGACCCGCATTCATTTCTATGGCTATTTAATGCTGGCTAAGTTCATCTTTGCTCCATCTTTTTAAATCAGTTAATTTTATGATTATTTATTATGAGTATTCTCTAAGTGTCCTGTTTTTGATTACCACTTATCCTTATTTTCATTTTCCCCTTTTTATTCTATGAAGAGAACCAGTATTTGTATTACGATGTCAAGTTTGCACACATGGGTCAAAAATGACCCATTTGTAATTTATAATTTAAATCTTGTAATAATAATTTGTTTCAAGTCATTTCTTAAGCAGTCAGCAGGGCCAAACACTTGTGCAGTCAATATTTACAACATGTTTATTTGTAACTTTGTCACACATACACCGATAACAGCTAACAGATACCACGGCTACTGAACTGAACTGTACTTTTGTTTGATAACTGAAAATTGCTGAATTGTATTTATATATTATATATATTGTATTTGTGCTAGTAGACTTTACTAGTGAAGCAAAATGTGTCACTTGTAGTACTAGTGAAGAAAAAAGTGTCACTATTAATACTAGTGAAGCAAAAGTGTCTCAACTAGTAGATCAAAAAATGGTCATTAGTAAAACTAGTAGACTGTTTTCAGGTCTACTTGTACTACTAGTAGACTTTAAAATTTTCACTAGTACTACTAGTAAGCCTTATGCTAATGGGGAGAGGAAAAGCAAATTTAAGCTTCCCATTGGCTTTCAGAAATATTACAACCAATCAGGGTGCTGGATTTGGTTATAATCCCTCCTACCTTATTTGCATTAGGTCTACGAGTACTACTAGTTCATCTTTAGGCTTTACTAGTACTACTAGTAGACTAAAAAATGTATGCTAGTACTACTAGTGAGATATTTTGAGTTTACTAGTAGTACTAGTAAACAAAAATTTAGTTTTACTAGTAAAGGTTTTTGGCCCACTAGTGTGCTAGTATACCTTACTAGTAAAGCAAAATTTCCTAAGTAAAGTTCTGAGTTTTTACTGGTAACACTTTTTAAGTAGTATTACTAATGGTTGTAATGTTTTCCAAAGCCAATGGGACGTCTGAATTTGCTTTTTTCCCGCCCCCTTATTAGCATTTAAGGCTTACTAGTGGTACTAGTGAACATTTTAAGTTTACTAGTAGTACTAGTAGACCCAAAACACTTTACTAGTAATTATTTTTCAATCTATTTGTAGTACTTGTGACACTTTTTGCTCCACTAGTAAAGTCTGCTCGCCCACTAGTTGACCAAAATTGAGTACATGTACTCCAAATTCGAGTAATAGTAGAGCTTAACTACGGTTAATATCATCGATATAAATTTTTTGCAAGCAGCCTAGCAATCAACTTAGCTAAATAGATAGCAAACTACAAAGGTTAGTAATTAAATTATAATCAGCTAACTATAATGGATTATGTCAACAGCTAGCTTGCTTACAGTTACTACTTTTAACTCTCGAATAAAAAAATGTATTCTCTCTCTCATGATACCCTAAACCTTATTACAGTTGTCTTACAGAATTGTCATCTAATTTTTCTAAGACAAGGTTGGAACAATCTTAGAAAATAAATCAATAAATAAAAATACTTGCATCTACTAGTTCCCCACAAAGTACTTCTGTGCATTTATGTCATTTCTGACCCATGTGTGTAAACTTGATTTAGAAATACACAAGGTGTGATTGTTCATTGGGGGGGGGGGGGGGGGGGGGGGGGGGGGTGTTAAAAATGATGATTTGTACATAACAATGACAAGTAATTTAGTGCATACTTGTAATGGTTACTGATAAAATACATTTATTTCAAAGATATATCACAGAAACACTCAGTCATACATGACATAACACAGGAAATGGATATGGGTAATTTTTGACCCATGTTGCGCATTAGAGGGTAGTGATAAAAACAGGTGTTTTACTCAAGAGACTGAATGATTAAATTAATTTATTGCAAAGATACAGATAATAAAAACTCAGCCAGGTCACTTTTGACCTATGTTGCACATCAAAGGGTTAAAGCGACAGTGCAAAAATCCAACAAATACATTCAGTTGACCATGTTGTTTGTGATACAACAAGCATCAAATCCTCACAGTCTATGCACTGAAAAATTTGCAAAATCCATCAATAAGTTGTCTGAAAAAATTGCTAAGTAATTTTTCTGTCAACAGACTAATGGACTGTGTATTGCAGCTTCAGGTCTCGTTTATTTCCTGGCAAAGAACCACATGGTGCACATTCAATCTTTGCACTGACCAATGACAGGCAATAAAGAACTGCTCTGACAATAATCACTTGGTTTATGTTAGTAGCTTTAATAAAAATGCCCTTCCTTTCAGCTATGAATCAAACTGACAGCTCATGTCAGAAAGACATGAGCTTTTTATTTGTTGTATGGATCCAGTTTGCTTATGTTTGAAATATTATTCTGTCATGTAAACAAACATATCTTCATGGAGTCTGTATTTCTGAGAAATGTGGTTTCATAATATTTAGATGACATCACTGACTGCTTTAAGAATCAAGGAGTCTTACATCCTTATTTTTTACTGAATCTTACCTGCACCAATGTTACATGCAAATGTGTTTATTTTCATTTTACATTAAATAAAAGAAAATGCCCAAATAGTACATGTTTATGTTTTCTGAATAAAAAAGCTGTTCTGGCATCCACTGGTTGGGGATATAATGATAATCTAGAGTTTCTCACCTGACATTTGGTGTTGCAGTGTTAATAGCTACCATGTTAACCGGTCCCCTCTGTGATTACACCTACTGATGACAACAGTAAGCATTAAAAGCCCCTCTTACTGTAATGCTGGGTTTAACTATTATTTTGTGTAACATCGTGCTAAGTCAGGATCATCCCAGGTGTAGTAATAAAACTCTTAAATCCTTCAAAAGAAACTAGCTAGAATGTTGACGTTAATTCTGCACATGCTAAGAAGTGCACATTTTTGTGTTTCTTAAATTATAAGATGATAATAGTGTGTCACATTTGTATGAGAAAATATGAAAACCTTTTTTAGTTGCCCTGATGACCTCAAAATATTGAATGATTACATCCTTAAACAGAGAAATTTCTAATAATTCCTAAATACTTGAAACCATCTAAAAGGCAAGTTTAGGTAATGAATATATTATTGACCATGTAATATGGCCCTAACTTCCTTATTTATCTTTATTGCTCTGTTTGAAAGGCTGTTTTTTCCCCAGTTACACAACATTTCAAAGACCCAGTGTAATATACACTACTCAAACTCATACAGTTGGCATTGTATGTCTAATAATGATAACAATATTTCATGTTATCTCTGGGTAACATTATGAGCTCTAAGGCGCACCTGCCCTGCACCGCGCCTGCGCTGCGCCAACGGGGTGTGTCCAGGGCATTTTGCAAGTTTCGTGCACGGCGCAGCCTGGCGCAGGGAGGCGCACCCACGCCTTTGTCCCTCCTACCGGCACAAGTAGCAGAGAGGGAGGAGAGGAGGGTTTAACACAGCAGAGTGTAATCTTCACCAATCAAATGAATGCCTCTCCTCGCCTTTAAATGTGCCGCGGGCGAGGCGCAGTGACAATTTCACCTCGGTTCCTCCGTTGAAGAAGGTCAGAGCCGCTGTCACTTTTGCAGCAACTGGGAGAGCGCAGAGGCCACTGGCCGATGCATGTCACCGTGTGGACCACCTCGTGGTACAGATGTAATCTGTTCCTGTGTCCATAAAGAGGAGTACAAAATTAAGTGATAATTACATTTAAACACAGCAGCAGGCTAATCCATTCATCATGCTTGTGATCCACCTGCATTCCTGGTCTGTCATCACCAAATAGCAGTGCCTAAGGTGAAAATATATCTCCTCCTCATCCTCCTTGCAATAATGTACGCCATCTTTTTAGATCACGTTACGAATAAAGATTTAAACAGAGAAATATGGGCAATCACAGGTAAACCCTCAAGACACAGAGTGACTTACATTTATTCAGCGAGCGTCTCTCTCTTTTTTCTTTTCTTTTGAATTTTATAAGATGAGAGAAGCCAAATACTCCGTATCGGATGATGTGGCTGTTTGTGGTTGGCTGAGAGATATGAACTCGTTAGTTATGACAAACGTCTCTGATCTGACATCAGATGTGATGGGACAATTAATATAGATACAAATGTATATGCTGGTTCAGACGGTTACATTATATAGTGGTTGCTGTGATTGTTTATTGCATTGAAAAGTGCCTGACACTGTGGACACCTGCCTTTGAGGTTTTGGTGACGTGACAGCGCGCCTGTCAGCCAAATTACCACTGCACGGGGTGCGCCTCGCCTGCGCCGAGAATAAACCGGGTTGGAGCTGGCGGGCTTTCAGCACACCTTCTGCACATTTTTTTGGCACGAAATTGTCACTGCGCCAAGCTGAATCTTTCGACACCTCCCCCTGGTGCGCCGTCACACCCATCTCGGCGCAGCCGGCCTATCTAATTGCCAAATTGGCTGCGCACGGTGGTGCACCGGGCAAAATTACCACTGCGCGGGGTGCACCAGGCTGCGCCATCCTGCGCCACCCTGAGTTGCACCAGGAAATTAGAGCCCTGTGTCTTATGTTTTTCAGCCATTTAAGCATTAGCATAAACTATGATAAACTTGACTGACTTGCAGCTGCTACCCACAGACTTGAGACTTGATTTGACTTGCAACAAGTGACCATCTCAGTGTGAAAGCACCCTTACATTATTCTCAGTTATATTATTCCCTTTGCTCTAGCTCCTTGCAGATCTAGAAAACAATAAAATGTTCTCTGATGATCTGGAGTGCCAAAAGCTGCTGATGGAGGCCATGAAGTATCATCTCCTTCCTGAGAGACGTCCCATGTTTCAGAGCCCAAGAACCAAACCAAGAAAGTCTACTGTGGGTGCACTTTACGCTGTAGGAGGGATGGATGCTACCAAAGGTAGGTCATGCAGGCAGTATTGTCAGCCCACAGCAACAATGTGACATGAAATTGTAACACTTGTCTTTTGTTTAGGTTCCACTACTATTGAGAAGTATGACCTGCGGACTAACACATGGGTCCAGGTTGGGGTCATGAATGGGCGGCGGCTGCAATTTGGTGTGGCGGTCATAGACAACAAGCTGTATGTGGTTGGTGGAAGGGATGGGTTGAAGACATCCAACATGGTGGAGTGTTACAACCCAATCAATAAAGTGTGGTCCACAATGCCCCCCATGTCTACGCACAGACATGGACTTGGTAAGTGAGCTTTTGTAGCTAATACAGGAAAATGCAATGAAACGTGATTAGGAAAAATCTATCTATATACATACCTGTTTCATAACCATACTAACAAAACATAGATGTCCAAAACAATAATAATAATAATAATAATAATAATAATAATAATAATAATAATAATAATAATAATAACGATTGTTTCACAAGGACATCAATAATTAAAACAAAATAAAACATAAAATATAAAAAAAACATACAACACAATAGACAGATTATAATATAATAGGCAAGGACAGACACTTAAAATATAAAGATCATTTTAAATAAGTATAGTAAAATTCTAGAGGTTTAGTCACACCCAGTGCTCCAAGTCTTCAGTCTTCCAAGTTCGTTACCGAGGTTCAGGTCCAACATGTGGTTCCTTTGTGTCATCTCTCCCTGATTTTTCTCTCTGTCCATGTTCTAATCAAATGAATTATCAATGCCAAATGAATATATAGAGAAAAAAAACATTTCAAAATGTTGGACACTTTTAAATATAAACAAATGTATAGAATTTTTTTTAAGCCCAGAGCCAGAATCAGTTATTTAACAAACTGTACAAATACACTAGTTTCCTGATATATGGCGTTAACAAGCAAAAAGAGGATCAGGAAACTCTTTGTGCTAGAACTTTGTCCTATGACCATCAAAATCTTTTCAGCGTATCCTTGAGTCATGGTGGACATTTATACAAAGTTTGATTAAAAATATCTTGAATGTGTTTCTGAAGTATTGTGTGTCTAAAAAAAGTCTCTCAAGGATTTCCTGTGATATTCCATTTGATAAGATTACATTCACAAGCAAGGTATGATCATAAGACTCCTTTATTTCAATGTTTGACCCATGTCCTTAAAATCTGTATAAGTAACGTTTGGCTTAGTGTGGAAAATTTGTAAAGTTTAAAGAAAATCCATTAGGAGAGGCTCCTGAGATATTGTAAGCAAAAGATGACCACAAGGCTCCTTGACCTTCACCTTTGTCCAAGGACCTTTAAAATCAAATCACTTCATTTATTTAAGTGGCAAGCAAAGAATGACCTTGAGACACCATGATATTAACCTTTGACATATGATCTCAAAAAAGTTAATGTTAAGTTAAAGTTAATTTATTCAATGCAAGAGTATGTTATCAACCTATGTTCATCAAAACCTAACCAAGGGATTCTGTGACCTTGACATGTAATAACAATATCATTTACTCAGAGTGGTCAAAGCTTGTAGGAAATCCCTCAAAGTTGGATTTAACATAACTAGCTTTAGTTCTTCAGTGTGTAACAAAATATGCACTGACATCATTGAGGATGTGAGACAACCGTTTAATTCATTCCTAAAAACAAAGGAACAAAAAGGAACAAAAACAAAAAAAGACCAAAAGATACTTAATTTTTGGAGGTTTTTATGCTGCAACTGCTACCATGTGGGTTATATCTAGACATGACTCAGGAAAGAAATAGCCTTTTTTATGTTTTTTTATTTTATTTTATGGTACATATTCTTGGTGAGTCATATTCGTGACTGTTCAGAGCAACCAGATAAAAATATTTGTCAGAAAACACAACAAATCACAAAGAGGTAAGAGGCACAGCTTTTCCACCGGGAGGGCCAAAGTCAACATTAGCAGACTATTTCTTTAGTTGTATATATTGTGTTCATTGTAGTCAGACTCAGTCAAACCTTCTCTCGATGTTTTCCGAGGATGCAGATAACAAGAAGAAGAAACAATTCTTTGGACTCCTTTGAAGTTTGGGGATTTAGCTTGGAGTAACGAAACAGCAGAGATTGCAGGAGGGTCACAGCTGGCCTGCTGTAAAAAAAAAATCACATATTTCTTTTTCAAGATAGACCTTTGATATTTTCCCATTCCCCTATCAAAGGCTGGCAGACTCTTGCCCCGCTCTTCTTTTACCCCTCCCTGGCAGATAAACCTCATATCAGAAGCATTTTGATTCACAGTTGAAACGGTTCTGGGTAACAGAACAGGGAGATCTTGTCAAAGCATTCAGTTCCCTCGCCTGGTGTGGTCGGAGGTATCAGCGAGCCCATGAGATCACACTGTACAGATTACCTGTGTCGACTTTCATCTTTCTCACAGCAAATATCTCTTGCTGCTTTGCTTGTGGCGTGCATATTTTGAGTCTGAATAAATTTGAGGTTGGCGTCTACCAACAACCCTTCCCAGCTGCTGCCTGCTGTGTGCATTCTGGGTAAAAACAGGAAAAAAGGAAAATATGTGTTTTTATTCCAAAACTACCATTCAGTTATGAAAGTGAATCTGACTATAAGGATTATTTCTCTGAATGTGTTTTTGTGTCATTTAAGGTTCTTTGCATGTGGTTTTGTCCTTTCTTTCCTCTAAAATGACTAAATGCTCACCAACGGAAATAAGGGTGGGATTGTAGAGGCCTATTGTAGTTAAACATCCTCTGCAAAGTTTTCTAGCAAAAAAAAACCTCCCTCTGTGACTGAGGAATGAGGAATAACAATACAGTTTTATGGACTTCCTGTTTTGAGAAAAAATGCGGCTGTGTGAGTCAGTCTGCCCAGCTCTAAAATGAGACTAGCTCTGCCTGAGTACTCTCCAAGAAATATTTAATGCTGGTACAGAAAGAAATGTCAATTATTTGATTATTCACAAACACAGGGTTCTAGCACATAGATAAAAGTCCTTTATTTGATTTTTTTTTTCGAAGTTAAGGCTGTAAATGTCCTGTTATGTCCCACTTTACCTGTAAGAGCTCTTTAATTTTAGATGACTAAGGGTGAATCCCAGTTCTACCCTTACCCCTTTCCCTTCGTCTTACCCCCTCCCCTTGGCCGTCTGTTTTGAGGGCCAAGGAGAAGGGGTGAAAACACGCTCCTAAGAAACAAGATGCCACTCGATTCCTGCTACATCATCACCCAGAGCTGCTCGCTGGCTGTGACATTATGCAGATGCGACAATAACCATAGCTACAGCTGTAAAAGCTAGCTTGTTATAACGAGAAATTTTAAAATACGACCAACAATTCAAAACATGATAAATATTTACTTGATGATTTAATAATTATTTAATTATGCGCTTCCTTATTCGCTTCTCATACCCCTTCCTTTCAAGTGAGGTCCTGGTCTGTCTTTGCTTCAAGGACTGTGTAGCACTTTCGTCTTAGCCCTCCCCCTTGGCCCTACGGAGAATTGGGACACCCCTTCACTAGACGTGAACACGCAAAACCAAGGGGTAAGGGGTAAGACAAGGGCTAAGGGGTAGAATTGGGATTCACCCTTAATCTTTCCAGATCAACTTTTGCTACTTAAAAGGATGCTGCAGAAACCAAAGAAAAAAGAAAAAAAATGTACTGGCAGAAGGCCTGTGCTAAAATAAAAAAAAAAAGCCAATACATCATATACTCCATTCTCATACACATATGGATACAGATTTTACAGAACTGTAAAGTTGTCATGACTTTTGGAAAAGGCATGGTCAATGTCCACAATTCCAGTGACCATACCATGGCCTCTGTATTGGGATATGTACTGTAGAGTGAGTTTGCTGGATATACTCAGTCCTAACTGTCAATGAGTTGCTTATACATTAAAAAGTACTCATGCATAAGTGTTCTCTCACCTGTGTGTGATGCTTTTCCTCTCTTGGGAGAGCAATGCAACTTTCTATCCTGCTATTAAGTTAGTACAGAGCCACTTACCTTGTCACATTTATCTCACTCAAATAAGCATTTTGTTGCATAAATGTTTGTGGTTCAAAAAAATTTTGCAGTACTCTCAGTTTGAGTCTTGCAAAGATGTTAAACATCTTTATATTACAAAAGTGTATAAGAACCCTGATATAGTTCAACTGGTCCAGAATTCAGCAGCTCGTATCATCTCAAGGACTCCATCTACTCACCACATCACACCCATCCTACAACAGCTCCACTGGCTCCCAATCACATACCGCATTCAATACAAAATCCTGCTCCACACCTACAAAGCCATCCACAGCCTCGCCCCTCCATACCTCTCTGACCTCATTCACATCTCTGTACCTGCCCGTACTCTCCGTTCCTCTTCATCTATCCATCTCTCTGTCCCCTCCGCTCGCCTTGTCACCATGGGGGTCCGAGCATTCAGCTGCTCGGCTCCCCAGTTATGGAACTCCCTCCCTCCTGATCTCCGCAACACCGAGTCCTTACCCCTCTTTAAAACCAGACTAAAAACTCATCTGTTCAGACTCTCCTACTCCCTCTGATTGCTGGCACTGTCAGTTGTATTGTATTGCTTGTTTTTACACCTGTTTTTACACCTGTTCTTATGCCTGTTTTTATGCTTGTCTTGATGCACTTTTTATTTGTACTTTTGTAAGGTGACCTTGAGTGTCGTGAAAGGCGCTCTTAAATAAAATGTATTATTATTATTATATACATTAAGAAGAAAGTTTAAAATCAAAGTGGCAAAAATTTAATTTTGTACCATTTTCCCCTTATTTCTAGTCAAAATATCTCACAACATAAGGTAAAAACTATGTTCATATGATATGATCATTTATATATACTGAGTCCATGGGGTGCCAATAGCCTAGTGCTACATTTGTGGACCCCATATTTTGAAGCTTTTGATTCGGTTCGGGAGGCCTGTTTCTTTTATTTTCACCATCAATCATTCTCCCGCATGTCTTCCCTCTCCCCCAACTTTTCAGCATTATCCACTATCTCCCCTGTTACTGCAAAGCCAAAAAGTAAAAACAAGCTCTAAAAATCTGTTTTTAAGACATTACATGTATAAGTGAGGTCTGAACTTCCTGAAACTGATTAAATGAACAAGCAGAAGGCAAAATTATCTCAATATTCCAAGCTACGTACTGATTATCACTTTCATACTGTATGTATAGGGAGGTGAATTAATATTTTATTGATACCACATGCTGTATTAGTTCTACTTTTCAACCCATTTTTTTCAACCCAATTTCTTGATTGATTCTCGGGTAGGGCTGGGAGTCCCAGTGTAACTCGTGATATAATCTGATGCACAATATATGGTCCACAATATCAATTATGTCACAGTACAGCAATACCGAAATCACAGATAAATTGCAGGGATATCATGCATATTATGATATTTGATAAGATGAGGAATATTAGAATCAGTGTATTTACTCAGAAATCTAGTGTCATAGTCACAGAATTTAACAGACTGAGATGAAACAATGTTCAAAGTTAAATAAAAATTAACATTATATGACTGTAAGAGCAAATTAGTGTTAAAACCCACTTCTTACAATTAAAACATAAATAAATGCAAAAATATTTGAAGAAACAATTAACTTACGCATGTAGACCAGTAAACACTGAACCATATTTTCAAAAACATACAAAAACAACAAAATATTGGACCTAAAGTATTGGTAATTGGATATCTTCTTTCAGTCTGTTAATTGTATACATAATTAGAAATAGATAGTCATTATAGAACAAAATGCACCTACAAATACTTTTTACTTTTAGTCATGTACTCTTTGTTTCTTTGTACAAATACACACAGTAATCCTGAGTTAAAAGCCCCAGCACTTACGGGTTGAGCACATTATCTAAGAAGTCTGTTTATTGTAAGACATTCGAGTCTTGTCACCATCTCTGTAGGTATTGCAGTCCTGGAGGGCCCAATGTATGCAGTGGGAGGTCACGATGGCTGGAGCTATCTGAACACAGTGGAACGTTGGGACCCTCAGGCCCGACAGTGGAACTACGTGGCCAGCATGTCAACGCCCCGGAGCACCATGGGAGTCACTGCTCTTAATGGAAAGTAAGTGACCTTATTGAACCTGGGGACCCTCCTGACTCATCCTAATTATTACTCATCAAGGCCAAGTAAATTGTTGTGTTTCTGTTTGCACAATCCTATTTCCTAAATTGACCGGACACACTGGAGAACTTGAATAAAAACAGAATGTACTTCTCAAAACCTTGAAACCCCACATAGGTTTAAATAGCCTTTTATTTGACCAAAATTATATAACGAAGTTGTCTGAATGTTGTCTTTGTGTTACTTTAAATGGAACATCAGGTATCAGCGTTTTGCAGAATATCAATTTGTGTGTGTGTGTGTGTGTGTGTGTGTGTGTGTGTGGGGTGGGTGCATTATACACAAAGTCTAGGTTAGTCTTAGCAAGTCTTCTGTCCAAATATTTGCAGGTTAATACAGAATTATCCATCTAAATACTGTTTAATCAAGTCTTGTCTTCCTTAGCATGTGCAGCCCCACCAGGGGGCTCTCATACAAAACAATAACAAACATATAGATATCAAACAATTTAGTTCTGCCCACTGACACCGATCATGGTAGTTTTTTAATGTTTTTTTTTTTTTTTAAGCCAAGGACTTTGTTTAACAAAACCTGCACTCAATAAAATGTTTCTACAAAAGGGAACAGTTGTTTTTGTTTCACAGCTTCATTCCCCAAATACAGGGAGCTGTAAAACATGGCCTTCAGACACCACCACAAAATGGCATTTCCACTAAATAATAAGAGTGGATTGACTCTGGAGAGACATTTTTAGGGATACAATCTTTTTCTTTGACATCCAAAATGCCGATATTTTCAAACTCTTTTTAGCCAGCACTAATATACATACTTTTTTTGTGATGAATACAGTCTCCTCTGCTATAATTTACTTATTTATTTAACTGTGACTAGGGATGCACAATATTTCTGAACTCATTATCACTAATACTGATGTTCTTTTTGCTTTGAACACAAAGTCTTTAGTTTCTGAATTGACACATTGCTTTCAATGTGACTGTCTATTTGTATAAGGTACAGATGTAAAACAAGGAAAACAACATTTCATTCTTGAAACAAATAACTGTTGATTTTTAAATGTAAAGCATTATGGTTCATTTGTGGATTTTGCCAGTAGAAACAGCCAGTATAAGGGAGGTACGTGGCAGACAAGAATTGCCTATAGGGTTATAAATGGGTTGAAAAATTCTGGGAATTTTCAAAGTCAGAAACTTTCTGTGGGAATCTATTAAAATAAATGGGAATAAACCTGTAATTCACAAAATTGAGGGATCGCCCTTAAAGGGGATATTAAATAAAGTTGGAGAATATACATTTTAGCATAATCTTGATAAAACAATCATATATTAATTTAATCACATCCACGTAGCACACTGCTTACTGCAGGGGTAGCTGAGAGCACAAGACTATTGAAGCCACACATTTGAGCCTGTGGACGACATAAAGTGAAGTTGAAATTGGTTGTTCAATAAAATAATTAAGACTTGATAAAGTTCAACTAAATCCTTTGTAATGCTGTGTTTTTTAATTGTATTATTTTGCATGGATGTCTGCAATGTCAAAACAAAAAGTTTACATTTATGGACGGATATGATACAGTTTGTTTATATTACCCCTAATGTCCAGTTAATTCCTACAATTACCACAGAAAATTTCCATTTTGGAATATTTCCAATATTTCCCCAGTTTAACTTCCCATGGAATGTTTTTGGAAGTTTACTTGCAATTTTTCACAACTTTGCAACCCTAATTGCAAATAGATCAACACTAAATATCGGCAAACATTTCAACAACAGCTGATACCAGTCTTATACTTCTAAGGCCAGTATTTGCCGATTCTGATACTGTAATGATAATATCATGTATTCCTAATTGTGGCAGCCTCTTTGTGTGACAAAAAATTGAGTGATACAAGAAAAACAGTGTTTGATTCAATAGTAAATGGTTTAAAGGTGAAAAAGAATTTAGTGAAATAAGAAAAAGCATAATAGCAAACTTGTATTTTCTGCTGATATTGTGGCTAATCTATGCAAAATATATACATTTTTTCTTTTTACCAATATCAGCTGTATGTGTCTTATATATAGAAATTAAAACAGGAATTTGAATATATGCTGTCAATAATCACAGTTTTTTATTATCAGTTTATTATTATTATTATTAGTTTTATTATTAGTATGTATTGAAGCTCTCCCACACATTTTCTTTTGAAATGTAGAAATGCTGACTGTCCAGAAATTTAAAGAGTACAAAAAATTGTCAACCTCTTAGCCAATTGTGAACAGATATTCTCTTCTGTTAAAGTGACTTATACTGTGCCTGCTCTTCCTCTGGCCAAAATGTCTTCTTTTCATGCATAAATGATTTAAGTTTATAGTTACTTGTTTATGTCTGAAACCCATTTACAGAATGCACTCAAGTAAATAACTCAACAGAAATCTCTGACACTGCAGCCTGTTCACTTTGGAAAACGTTCAGCAGTAATGTCATGCAAAACTTGAAATAGATCATGTCAAAACACAAGCATGGTTATGTAACGCCGAGTGCGCTGGTCCAGGAAAAGCTGAAGAGCAGTATTAGCGTGGTGATAGTTTGACAACATTTGAATGTGGACTGGACCTTTATGGTCTGTGGTCTGAGATAAACTGCAGTGAGGCAGTATAGCAGTTATAGACTCAAAGCAAAGGCTGATGTGCTCACTGATAATTTATACAGTGTAATTTAGACTCCATAAAAGCCATGTTTATGAATTTGTACGCACTAAATACCTAAATAAATTAAGCACTGAACGTAGCAGCTTGAGACCTAATTTGAATATGTTTGTGTGCCAAAGGAGGAAAGATGCTGCTGCTAGGCTACATACAGTGTTCAGAGTTAAGGTTGATGCTGAGTTATTTCTGCATCTAGGTCAAAAATAGACAACAAGGAAACTGTTTCCCTCGCCTCTACTTTCCTGCTGACGGGCCTGGGAGCTACAAGCACTTAAAACACTGATGTGATCTTTCTGGGAGAAAAACACTCTCAAGGAAAGAGCTTTTGAAAAGTACTAGTCACTATTCACTGCTGTATCTACTAAAAATCTGTCACATTATTATTCTCCTGTTGACATTTTTCAAGCATCTGAAGTCTGATGAGAGGTTCTCCTTCTGGACCTGTAGTACTGTACTAAAATATGACAATTCTTTTTGATTGAATTCTTTCAGATTATTTGCTGTAGGGGGACGAGATGGCAGCTCATGTCTGAGGTCGATGGAGTGCTTCGATCCACACACAAACAAGTGGAGCATGTGTGCGCCCATGGCCAAGAGGAGAGGAGGAGTGGGTGTGGCCACCTACAACAACTTCCTGTATGCTGTAGGCGGACACGATGCCCCCGCCTCCAACCACTGTTCTCGCCTCTCCGATTGTGTTGAGAGGTCAGTAAATGCTCCTTCTCTAGAAAAAATAACACAAAGACAGAAAGGTTGCATAACTTATTTGGATTGTTGTCACGGGGATTCAGTTAAGGGTGGAGACAAGAATTTTGAGTGTCTTATAAAAGCAACTTGGAGGTCAGATCTGGTGGATCCACACCCTGGGCCTGCATTTGGAGTCATGTCTCTCTTGACTCTTTTGTTACCCAACAGAATCATAGTTTCCACACGTGCCTTGATTTCACAGTGTCTGGCTCCATCTGGTGGCAACTGGATGGAAACTGTTTTAACTCTCTGAGGATGTATTTTAATCTGAGATGCATGTTTCCCCATGAGAAAGAAAAAAAAATAGTTTCATGCATAAATCCTCTTTTATTGGTTTATTAAAGAACATTATTTAAAAATAAAGTTGCAACAAAATCCCCAAACTTATTTTTGTACTTAAAGTGGTGCCTCAACAATAAAGATAGGTTCTTGTGAATCTTTAAAAAGTCTTAAAATGTTTGATGTTGGACATTTGAAGTACAAGGCCTTAAAAGTGTCATTTTACCTGTCAGAGACGTTAAAAGTTGATAGTTCTTTTTCTGAGACATTCCCTATTAAATAGTATTTATTTTGAGGGCTGTGTCTGAAATAAATGGTGAGGGTAACATTGTCCTTTTACAATAGGCACTTAAAAGTTCTCTTTCCATATGCAGGCACTTGCTCTCACTTACCTGCTTCTCTCTTACACTCTTGGGAAAAAAAATATCCCTGGTATCCTGTAATTAAATTCATATTTGCACACTGCCTTGTTACGTTAAAGTAAAATGACATCTGCCTAATAAAAAAACATTTTTGGCACATTGATTTACAAAAGAGCTTCATGAAGCATGCCTGTGTTGGTTGCCCTTTGTTCTTAAGTGCACACAAAGTGTGTGATTTTTTTCTGTGTTGGGCCTTAAAAGGATCTTAATAAATCCTGGAATTTGATGGTGGAAATTTATTGTGGAAGGACCATGAAATCGAGTTTACTAATCATTCTGGCTATTTTAAACTTTTGGTGTTTTATTCTAATCGTCCTTTTGCTTTCCAAACTACTGAAAACAGGGGTTTTTGGAAATAAATTAACCTTTAGAGTTCTTTTTTGCCAATATTTTCAGGGTATAAGTACTGTAACAACAGGGACATTATCTTTGAATCAATGGTTTTACCTTTCTGAAAGCATATTATACCATATCTTTGGAGGTTTTTATTTTGTTCTTAACTTTAGATTCATTTTTTTTTATTAATATTTTCTCTTGTCAGGGAAAATTAACATAAACAAAAACATTTAGACAAATATGAATGTTCTTGAATCAACCAAAACATTTACTTTAATTGATAACCCTTGGATGCCCAGTTTTGTTTTGCATCTTACAGATCTCCGAGGTCAGAAGAACTTTGTGTTTCCAAAAATAAGAAACACAAACAACAAAAGTAAAGAGGGCATGTAAAATCAAATAGTTTATATATTGAATAAGAATAAGTAAAATGCCTCGAATGACACGAGGGTATGCAGACAGAAAGATATGAACCTTCTATTAGATGTAATTTTTAAAATTCAGAAGGCCATTCAAGCATCGAGTTGAGGCTTACTAACCACATGACATGAGACATCTGTCATATCTAACATCCAGTCACTTTTGCTATATGAATTTAATGCAACCCCCACAAACATCAAAAATCATACTCTTACAAGTTAAGTGTAGACTTACATACAAAAATGTAGATGAAACACAACTAAAATAATAAACTTACATAACTTAAGTCCCAAATTTGTTTGAGTTTTAGGTCAATGTGCTTTGTACTTTGTACTTAAATGGTACCAGTTGAGTTGTCAAGAAGTAAACACTTTTTTAACAGCTAGAGGACTCAGTTTGCTAGAATTTCTTGATAGCAGATCATATGTTCATAATGATAATAATTTATCATTCTACAGACAGACTAAACTAAAACTCCAAAACTCCACTGTGTCACCCCAAGCTTCTTTTAAAGCTCCTCTTTGGAAATTCTACTGTGTGTGGACCCTGGCGCCCTCTGTTGACAAAATATTCCCTGTTCTTTATTAACTCCGCCAAAGACATTATGTTTTCGCCAGGGTCTGTCTGTGTGTTTGTCTGTTTGTTTGTTTGTTTGTTAGCAAGATAACGCAAAAACTGCGCGATGGATTTACATGAAAACTTTACCAGAGGTGTGGTTTGGTCCAAGGAAGAAGCCATTACATTTTGGTGGTGATCCGCATATTTGTCTGGATGCAAAAAAAATCCCCAAAATTGCAAAAAATCACATAATTTAACATTGGACCGTGTTTCAAAAAATCATATCTCTGACATCACTTTCTGGATTCACTGCAAACTTTACACGATAATATATATAATATGACTCTATCATCATGGTCAATTTCATCTGGATCCGATCCAGATTGACGTCACAAAAAAGCATTGAAGTTTATAATGGCAAATCCCATTTATTTCTCCTTGGCTGCTTTGAGGGTTCTATTGAATTGTAGTTTATTTGCAAACTCAAGTCAACGTTTTTCAAGCCTATGTCACTACATTACCCAACTTCCCTTGCAATTCCAGTGGAGTTCTCCACATGGACAGACATGAGTGGAAAGTGTAGTGATCCAGTATTGTATCTTGGCAAAGATCTGCGCTCTCTGAGTGCTTTTCTAGTTTGCTGTGTTGTTTTCCTGTTTTTGTCTGTGTCAAGTTTTTTTTAGACAAAATATCTTAGCTTGTATCTTGGAAACTGTAAAATGTATCAGTTATTTGTAATAATTGACAAGAAAACTCAATAAAATAGGAATCTCAGCACGCCAATATCTTAGTGGTTGTGTCTACTCACCCTATGTACAGAGGCTGTTGTCGACGCTGCAGGCAGTCTGGTTTGAGTCTGACCTTAAGCTTCTTACTCCTGTGACACTCCCAGCTCTCTGTCCCCACTTTCTTAGTCTATCCACTATGTCATCATTGGAAATAAAGCCAGTAAAGCCAAAAAAAAAAAATCTTTTGGAGACATTTCTGTTCAGAGTGCAGGAAATATATTTGTCTACTGTACCCTCAGGAGGTGGTTTCAGGCTCTGAAAATAACAGTATACAGGAGACAATACCACTTCTGCTGTTGAGGGTTTGTTTTTGACCTTATAGCACTATTAAGATGAATAGTTGTAATAGTAAAAAAAGTACCTTTGAAGTTTTGGGGTGGTTCTCTGATTAATTAAGAGGGACTGAGATTGGTCACAATCCTGACATCCATCCATTATCTTTAATTATTTTCCCTGATAGGATTTGGGGGGCTACAGTCTGTCCCAGCTGACTCTGAGTGAGAGATTGTGTACCTGGACTGGTTGCCAGCCAACCACAGGACTGACATAGAGAGATACACCCATTCATATGCACTGACACCTAAGGGCAATTTTGAATCAATAGTTAACCTAAAAAGCATTTTTTTGATCTGTGGGGAAATTAACTAGAATTCCTGCCAGAAAACACATGCACAGGGAGGACATGCAAACTCCATGTAGAAAGGCCCCTCCTAACTGAGAAATCGAACCAGCAACCTTCTTCCAGCGAGGCACCAGCACTACCTGGGCACAACGGCAGCCACAATCCTAACATGTGCTATAGAAATTTAATAAAAGGATGAGAACTTTTGATCGCTAGGTTATCAAAAGAATTTTGAATTATTTCTTGAACCTCTTTGTGATTCCAGGTATGACCCAAAGACGGACACATGGACCACAGTGTCCTCCCTCAGTGTTCCCAGGGATGCAGTGGGTGTTTGCCTGCTGGGTGACCGGCTTTATGCTGTGGGTGGATATGACGGCCAGTGCTATTTAAACACTGTAGAGTCCTACGACGCACAGAACAATGAATGGACGGAGGTAACCACACAACAACGTTATTCTTTTGCTTATTTTTTAAGGAATTTTTTTAGAAGCATTTTTCATTTTTAACAATAGGCAAAAGACAAACACAAACAATCAGGTACATCTCAAGGAGGAGAGAAAGATGTCCAAGACATTCTGATTGTTGGTAATGTTAATTGATGGATTGAAGCTCAGGTGATAAGTATAGACCAGAGAGCATCAAAGAATACAGTTCAAATTATAACATGACAGCAGAGTAAAACACATATCAATGCGTTAGTAGAGGTGAAGGAAAAAAAATCAAAACTTCATATTATCGTCATTTTTGGCATTACAATGCTATCAGTCAATTCATGGCTGTCTTGTAACGATATTTTTTAATGAATTAATTTCCAACATTTAAGAAAGCTTTTGGTTCTATAGAAAAAAAAGATTGCTTGTTAAGTCCAGACAATGGTGCTGTTGAGCTAGATTAGATGGGTGACATTTACTGTGTAGAAAAGTTAGAGAACAAACATGGCTGCTCAGAGACAAAAGGAATGCAACGTCAGCACTTAAATCCATTTTGTGGAATTGTTTGGACTTCAAAAGGGACATAAGAGATGAATATGACACATGAGGTTTGTAAGGAGTGATGCATGAGAATAAAATACAGTCAGCATAAGGCACCCCTCATGTGATACCACCCAGGGAAAGCAATAGCTGATGGAAGCAAAGCTAATACTAAGCTAACACCACTGATAAACCAGCCAACACTTAACAAGCTTAGCTTGTCAAAGCTACCTCTCAGTTCTAAGCAATCAGAGGAAATAGCTCAATCTGTCACTAAAACTAAGTTCAAAGACTCAAGGCCTCACCATGTTGAGGAAAACAATGGCTTTTGTTACATGCTTGTTGGAGCCCAGGTATGTGCCTGCGTTGCAGCATTATTTTACCGACACAGCAGTACTGAAGCTCTACAGAGCAGTGAAGCTAAAAGTTGAAGAGAGGCTGAGCACAGCAGAGCAGATTGCATTAACTTGCTACATGGGAACATCAGTCTGTGAGTTTTACTCCTGTTTTTTATCAAACTGAAGTGACATGACAAATATACTGAGATATCGTAGCTGCAGGACCCAAACCTCCTATCTCCATTTTGTTAACTTTTTTTTCATTAAACAATGCTATTGGTCATTTTCCATGTGGGTGAATAGAATTTTTAAACTTTTAACCAAATTAAAATATATATTTAAAAAAAACTGTAATCAGGACGATGCAATATTCATTCATTAAAGGGGGTGTTCATTCATTTCCTGAAAAATAGCAAACTTAGAGATAGGAGGTTTGTGCCCAACAGTGACAGTATGTTGATTATTATTTTTTTTAGAACTGTGTTTTTTTTCTTTATGGATGTAAATGCAGATAATAAAATGTTAAAAATCACAATATATTCAGATGTTAAGTTGCACAATGCTCAGCATATCATAAAATACTAAGAATCACGATAAAATCAATTCGGGATTCAAGCATCATGATGATATCATGTCATGGGGCTGCTGGTGATTCCCACCCCTAACAGTTAGTTACCAATTTGACATTTCTCTTCCTGATGTATTCAGTAAAGGGAGCCTATAACTCACAAAAAAGCTTTTAACTGGTTCTTTGTGTTTACAAATCTTTTGGTGCTAGTGCAGTAAAAGGAGATGATTAAACTTGATGCAGGTTAAACTCTTGAAGGGAAAAGTGGCTTGTTTTTGCCAAAAGTGGATCTATGTAACATCAGGGTTGTAGTAAACCAACAGAGACTAACTCTACTGGATTCTCTGAATAGCATAATTTTTTCTTTTATTTTGTTGCATGTTTACCACTCTTGTCTCTGTAACCCTCTTATCTGCATGAAGTAAAATGGGATTTTTTTTTTTAACAAGTCTCAGCTGAGAGGCTGCGCGTTAACCCCTCTGTCTTCCTGCAGGAGGTCCCTCTCAACATTGGCAGGGCAGGCGCCTGCGTGGTGGTGGTGAAATTGCCTTGAGCGTTTTGTCTCACGACAGCGCAGGAAACAAATGAAAGAGTGGGAGAAGAAGAGTGGACTACCAAAACAACAGATCAAGGACACATCCTTCGAGAGTTTTGTTTTCATTTTTTTCTCCTCCCTTAACTCTAACTCCAGATTTTTCAGAGGGAGACTCAGACTGAGCCATGCCCACAAAGCATCGTCTCTTTCATTAGTGGACATGTCTGCCCACAGGGGACGACCGCACGCTCTCCACATTCTCAGCCGATCAAGAATTCCCATAGCCTTGGCTAAGCTGTAGCAAGAGCCGAGCCTCTGTTGTTCTGGTTTGTTCAACTAGTTTGATGAAGTTCTGTGTTCGTCTGTGACATTAAATGTTAAAGTTACATTTTGAGAAAATAAGCCTCTAGGTTATTTTACATCTATACAGACACTTTTCCTATCAGTGCCATCACATACAGTCTATTTTTGGGTTTATAACTCTCTTTTTAACCTCTCTAATGAAATTTCTTATAAAACATTGATGTAACCATGTACTGGTGTTTTTCCTCAGTGCGTGGTCTAAACATATTCTTACTTTAAATGAAGAAGACCACTGTGAACACTGAAGGTCTATGAGTGTATCAGGCTCATTTGATGAACAGGAAAACAAACAATTTTTAATGCTGAATCAAATATTTGGACTTTTTTTTTTTTAATGATCCTGTAGCTACTGAACACCAAAGTCATTTGCTTGTCTTAGAAGTCTTGTTTAGCATTAAATAAAAGTTTACAATTTGTGAATTACAGAAAATATATCATATTGATATTTCACATTGCTGTACAGATTTGACTGTTTTTAATTCATGTGTGTTAATAGACTCATGCCTAAACCAGCGCTCTCTAAAGGCTAATGTCAATATCGTCTTCTACTGGCTTGATTTCTGGGCATGCCGGCTGATTTTATTTCTACAATAGTTCACAATGAAGATCACTTTCTGTTCTGTGTTTTTAATAATATGATGCCTTTGGGGTCATGTAGATGATCTTGACATTTCAGTCACAGCAAATCTCAACTCTAAAGAGGGGTATTAGTCTCATTTCTCATCAGAAATATTAACATATTTAGTCAGAAATGGCTTAAATATTTATGAACTTTTTCACAAGATGTATAAAGCAAAGTTTTGAAAAGATCTGCATTGCTGGTGAAAGAAAAACATCTGTGTATAGGGCAAGGACTCTCTTTCTTTCTGTGGAAACTTAAAAAAGCCCTTGTGTCTAAACCCTCATGTCAGATTAAGGAAAGTTACGCACGGTACACTGCGTCCAAAAATGGGCACACTATAGAAGGCTAATAAAACCATTATATCTTAAAAAGACATGTTATACTTTCACTGTATAAATATTTTAACAAACTTCAGTCCTGTTCATAAATACAGATAAAATGTTTATTTTCAGAAGTTTAACTCTTCATACACCAGTTTGGAGATATGATGTGCTGCCATTTTTATGAATAAACAGAGAAAAAAAGTATAAATTTCACTCATATAAAACGCTGGGAGGGAAGTCTTCTTGTAAGTTAACACAGTCGGGAACATGCTTGTCAAATTTTTGTGCTCTTTTTATTTCTGTGCTGTGTCACCTCTAAAAAAAGTCACACTTAGCCCATTGTGCCCAAAATGTAGACATATGAAAACAAGTGCCATATAATTATCTTTGACTTTCTCTGCTATAAATATATTCAACAGCTTGTTCCTTTTCAAAATTAACAATACAAATTCAATTTCAAAACCCCAACAAAAAAATGAATTTTGTCCTGCTTACAAAGTGCTGATGAGGAAATCTTTTTTTAAATGAACAGTCTGGAACATGTCCAGACTTTTCAGTGATTATCAGCAAAGTGAATCATGATGCTTTTTTATGTTGTTAGACTGAACAAAAGTCTCTCTTCGCCCACTGTCTCCAAAAAGTGGACACTGTATAGAAGTGTCCTAAAGTCATTTTATGCTCACAATAATTTCTACTTTCTTAGCGTTAAATACTTTCAACTCCTTTAGTCCTGCTCTTATTTTAAAGAGTAGCTAATAGACTGGTGCAGTAACGAGTAGGGGTGAGACAAAAATCGATATGGCGATTATTGTCGTCCTCCCTCCTTCAATATGATTACCAATATGCTAGCACCAAATATCGATATTTTAGTCAATAAAATGGGAGGGGGTCCCTTGTATATTAGACAATGTACAAACTGTGTAAGTTTCATAAACTATTTCTACACCACAGAAACTATAATCAGCAATCTTCAAAAACCCCTTAAAAAAAAATTATAGCCTTCATGGAAAGGGAACCAGCAGGATGCCAACTTCTGGGCTAGCTACAATAATACTTTGCCACTGCACCACTCTTTAGGAAAATATTCTAATTTGTTTACTTATTATTTTATAATAAAAGTCAGGGACATATTGGTTATTACTTTTTAAATTAAATGTGGTGCTTTTTTGTGTTGTTTCAGCTCAAAGAAAAATATCACACACCGTCATTTATTGAATTTATTTTCTTCTCTCCTCTCCAAGATATCTGAATTTTAATATTTTACCAAATCTACATCATCAAGCATGTGTTTTTTTTCTCATTTTCCTCCTCAATTTGCTTGTTAAAATTACAACTCTTGACATTTACAGCAATGTTTTTCAAACAAATTCATGAATCATGAATGGAAGAGGAGGGAGAAGGTTGGGAGGTCTAACGCTTTTTAGCTTAAGATGAATTAATACTGAATGATTTACATAGAAAAAATGAATAAAATGTCAACCTATGAAATACACCAAAAACAATAACAATAAAAAATAAGGTTGCTGAGTTACACTTTATTGCGTTTACTTGATATTAAAAATGTTATTAGATTTCTCATGTCTTTGCAACCTGATATGTTCAACTGACCTGATGGAGTGTCCTGACCAGGAATCAGACCAATACACCCACTAAGATCTGAGTTTTTGCTGTGAAAATATTAACCTATCAAATCTTCCAGCTACAAAAATCTCTTTTTTATTTGGCTTTGGTTAGAGTTTTTAGATTTGTAGTTTGCTGTGCTTACAAAATCAAAGAAAAAAAAAACTTTATCAACCCTGAATAAAATTTGTATATGTTATTATATCATGAATTTTGGGCCAGATATTACTTTTTATGCTCTTCTTATGATTTTGTACAGCATGTAAACCTCCAAATAAAACTTCTTCAGTCTTCTCTGCATGTTCAAATCCATGTTTGAAGCCGAATGTAGCCCCTCAGTGGGCTGATTTTTACTTTGCTGTTGTTCTGCTTTAAGTAAATTCAACAATTCTTTGACTAAACAGAGTCTGAAGCTACTTTGATGCCGGCATTAACCTCAGATTTCTTCTTGTCACTTGAATCAAGCAAGCATGTTTGCTGATATTGCTCCCACATCGGCAGACTGAAGACCAGATGCTCCCGCTTGCCTTTGCCTCTCTTGTTGTTTACCCTCCAAATAGTTTCAGAGCCCCTCCACCCCACCCTCAGCCCACTTGTTTGGAATGACTTGGACATGTTTTGCATACTAAACACTGGCTCATGTGTCCATCTATTGTTTTAACTCTGAGACTTGTAGGTCTTTCAGAATACTCAACATATTTGGCATTGCTTTATCTTTTGTGTTTTTGAGGTGGGGGGCTTAACTGCAAATTCATTACTCAGCTGATGTGGAGATAAACCTCTTCCACTCTCTCTGTTTATCAGCATCTCTTCGTGTCAGATCTTATAATGGAAATCAGTAAAGGATAAAAGGGTTCACCTCAGTTCACCTCCCTGAATATTACTACAGCCACAGCAGACATCGTAGTCTATTTAACAGTTCTAAAGAAGATCATAAGAAAACTTTTTAAATTGTTCATGCACTGGTTATTATAGTCTATAAAGAACAACCCTTCCTTGTATATTTCTAATAAATTCTCTCTCTGATGTTCGCTATGTTCTGGCCAAATTTAAATGAATCATCTGTTTGAGACCATCTGACTCAGACCCTCAGAGATTGTTAGCGTTGTGTTCTCAAAAAATAAATAAAAGTGAGTGCATCTGTATTTTTTTTCTTGTCATAAAAATCTCATTATACCTGACAAGTTCAGATATCCATCATGTTTCAAGCCATCATAGCAAAAAGTATGGCTTTAATTATTTGAAATAAGTTGCAAAAAAATCCACCACGTGTTGTAGGCAACACGCAAGTAAATTCTCCATGCCACTTTTCACTTTTTTTTTTTTTTAAATCAAACTGTCATTAGCAAAACAGACCTACGTAAAATACATCGCCCTATTAGGGTCTCGTCAACAAATACATCAATATTGTGATCTTAAAGTCAGAAACTTATGAGAAAGCAAACTGAGAATTTAAGTTAAAAAGTATTTCTGTCCATGGAAAAACCTACAACTTGTTCAGCTCCCCAACATAGATTTTACTTTGCTATACATGTTTTGTTACAAATGTGTCTGGCCAATAAATTTGATTCTGACTCTAATTCTGTATCTGATAATTAATCTTCTGTACATTTCCTACTTAAATCCAACCAAATGTATTTTATGTCTGTGATTTGTTGAAGTTAGACATCACAGTCCTGCAAACAATAGCCAACACACTTCTTAGAATCCTTTTGAAATGGGAGCATATTTATCATGTAGTACATCATACTTCTGCCTTATTGATTTAAGCCATAAAAACACGACTGTCCATGGGTGTGGACAAAAACAAAAACAGAACTACTGAAAAGGGTTGTGGGCAGTGCAGGTACAGTGGTGGGTCAAGAGGATAGCCAGAGTGTTTGTTTGTGGAAGAGCGATGAGTAAAAATCTCATTTGTGTAAATGTGTGGGTTTTTCAACAAAGTTTGGATCACTAATGAATTTCTGGGTTCATCAAACGGTGACCTTCAAAATGCAGTTCTTGAACTATTTTGCTCAAAAGGTTTGCCAACCTGACACGCCAGATAGAGAGTTTCACATCTAGACCTTCTATAGAGGATATGTTTCACTGCTCCATCTGGGTAACTGCCCACTGAAAGTTTTTGGGGAGTGCAAAACCTTTCAAAAACGTATCTAGAAGTCCAGTTTGTTCATTTCATACTTTTTTATACATCAGAGTTTGATAGCATTTTGGAGACAAAGTGGCAACGATCAAGCAAAGTCACAGTGGTAACTTGCGGTAGATGGCTGTGTTATATTTTAGACTGAGCTTTGATCGGGATTTCATGCTTGTGTAGATTAAAGTATAGAATTACTCAACGTGCTCTGAGGGCACAAACCTCCATCAAGGCTTTTCTGATATTTTTGGGCGAGTTATTGTCAAATATGTAGAAAACTGTCCTATATTGCACTGTTAACAAATCCTTGAAAAAAAAATCCTGGATTCACTTCTGTCTTTGGATCACCACTAAAATCTAATCATTCTTTCCTTGTGCCATGAATAATATTCCCTAAACATCCCATCAAAATCTGTTCATAACTTTTTACAAAGTTATCTTGCAAATAGACAAACAGTCAAAATGGATAAACAGACAAACAATGGCAAAAACGTCCTATTTAAAAAAAATGCATTAAATAATCAAATACTTGATTTGAACCTGCCTGTAACTAAGTGTCTCAAACTAGGACATTCCAAAACTGCAACCAAAGGTCTAAGACCCAATTCCAAAGTCCACACCTCTTCCCTGAGCCATAGGGTCCAGTGAGCAGATTTATTAAAATTGTACTTCAGGCTATCAGTGTGCAAAGGACTTAGGTTATTCAGAGCAGAGTTTGGACATTTCTGTAAGAAGTTAACATGTCATCTTTGGATTTAAGAATGAAACATGGCACTGAACGTGGTCACCTTGCTTCTAAAACTGGGCTGTGAACAATGAGTAGCCCCTTATTAAAGCTAGGGTTGGTAATTTGATTTAGATACACTTTTTGTTACACTGGTTAAAATGATCGATATGTCCCGATGGCAATCAATGCATGATGTGTTCTTAAAAGAGAGCGAAAAATAGCCGCTGTCTACAACAGGAGTAAAACAGGGAAAACATCAACCAATCACAGGGATTCGGATCAAATTTATTAATCTCGTACTGCTGGTCTGCCCACCTTCTGCGCATACATTTTGCAGGCGTGCACTGACCCTGATTCAATGCGCGTAGCCGAGCTGAGAGGGATCCAAGTACGCTGGAGAATGCATACCTGTCAAGTTTTGGCTTTGAAAATAAGGGAAGCCCACTGCAAGCTGTCCCACGAGTGGAGTCCTGAGGAGATGCTACATTCAAATTCATGCTAGTTTTCCAAAATTACCGACCCCAGCTTTAACTCGTCTGCCCCTTTGATGGGATAATAGAAAAGAAAGTATGTATCATGTATTATGTCATGTAGGCAAGCACAGCCTTGTTCAAACACATTTTAATGTTTTACTTTTTAAAAAATCTTTTCTTTATGCTCATAGATTTTTCTTGAACCCAGAACAAGAGATGGAAGGAATAATCCTGTACCACAATGTCAGTTCAGCAATTTTAGTGGTGGACACACTCTGTGTTCATTCCAAACTAAAACTGCTGAATCGACTGTGTGCTGGAGAAGTTTTCCCTCATGCTGTGATTACCTGTCTCTGCTCCGAGACACACAAGTTGGCATGCTCATCAGCTAAAGCATGGATTCCCCTCCTTTGTTTGACTACACAAAAGAAGTCTGAAAGACACAGCGCTGAGATAGATGGTGTGCATACTTCAGTAAACTTATGGTCCTGAATGTATGCAGTGGATAAGGGTATTTGGTGCAGGAGCAAGACGTGCCATAGTTAGTTGAAAGTGTCAGTGACTGACAGGGACCCTAAAAACAAACAAACAAAATGTTACAAAAAACCTGACATCACATGAGCCTTCCCATTGCAATATATGTTGGTTAAAATTTATTAATGAGCTTCTTTCTTATTAGTGTGTTGCTTTAACATCTCATCAACCATTTCTATAACTGTTCAGAATTAACCCTCAAAGTTCCAAGCCATTTTCTGTTTTTTTGGTCTGCCTGGACATTTTTTGGAATAATGTATGTGAAACCTTAACCCTGTCAAGCATAAGCAAGTTAAATATACATTTTTTATTTCCAGAACAACCTGGGGTATCAGAATATTCATGCTGTATTGATGTCAGATTTATGTATTAAAAGTTGTATTACAAAGAGATAAAACAAAAATTCAAACTGGAAGTTAAATCTCACTGAAGTTTATACTTATCACTTTCAGAATTATTATGAGCAAGCCTTTTCACATCGCAATATAGTTCACTCAAGCTGTGGCTAGTGAGGAAAAAAATAAAGTATGCTAAGAGCTTTTCACATATCCCTCTAGAATTTTTTTAGGCTCAAAGATGTAAAGGTGCCACTCTTGGAAGAAATTCTATCTTGGCAGGATGGATCAGCCTGATTACAGATACTGAATAGGGGTGATCCAGCTACTGTGCAAGGTAAATGTACAATATTGAACATAAATATTCAATTAAATGCATTGTGCCAGAGTTTGCTTGAAGCTAATGTACAGGTAAAGTCCTTTGGAAGGTAACAATTAAAATGTTAAGTAACAACAAAAAACAAAAAACCAAACAAACAAAAAATAAACAAGAAACAAAACAAAACAACAAAACAATGAACTTTAAACCATATAACATGACAACCCAAAACAGTACAACTCTGACAAAAAAATACACACACCCACATACAGATTACACAAAGTAAAAGCATCGATATGATGTAATGGGAGGTTCAATGGTTGCACAACTGAATATCTTTCAGCAGATTTCTCAGATTGTTTTTTAAGCTTCTGATTAAATTGCAGGTCTTCATGTTCCACTGAGTTGTGGCACTCACAGAAAAACAGCAAAATGCACAATAACAGTTTTGGTGAAGAGTACAGAACAGTGTGTTAAAGATTTTCTAGTAGATTTTTACTAATGTCTCTGAGCAAAATCTGACAAAGTCACACAGTCGAACAGGGGCCAAGCCATTTAAGATTATTAATATAAGACACAGAATCCTACAATGATTTTTTTGCCTGTTAAGTTGTTTAATTATCATAATGCTCCCCCCTGAATTTATCAGAATGTATAAAACTATTTCTTTACATAAAGTTATAGGTATAGGTATAGGTATATGTGGCCTGTGGGGCCTACAACATGATTTCACATGTGGGGCCAGGCTGCACCCCGATGGATGCTCTAAATTTGGGTACTTTATCATGAAAGGGTACAATCAAGCTAAAGGTTTTTGCATCCAAGCCTCTTACTTTTTCGTTGGTGAGTGTTTATCTTGGTCAGTTTGTAAGCCAGGATTTTAATCAATAACAACATACAGTAAACACATACACACAGCTGCATGTTGTGTCCAAGGTGATGTAATCATACCTGTAATGATCAGTAGAGGGGGCTGTTGTACTGCAGAGAAAACACCACCACGCTTACCACTGCAAATCATAGATCTCCAATACCATTACTGTTCATAATAAATGTCAGCGGGCATTAAGAATGCCAAGGACAAATACTTGAGCTAATAACCCTGCATAATTATTGAGACACGATGATGAAATGTTGGGAAATTGGATGTTAAGGCGTCTGCATCTCCCTTCTTTCAAATGAGCATCTTGCTGAGTTTTTCAGGGAAGCATGAAGACGAGGGAGATGAGTTCTGACTGAAGAGACGACATGTCAGGTTCTAAAAGGATCTTGGCATTGCAAAAGTTTGAACAATCTCTTGTAATTGTGTGACAAATGTAGACAGATTGTTCTATTTTTGAGCCCTGCTCCTTGCCTCTTTTCTGATATTTTTTTGAGGAGTGATGGAGCAGCACTCCCTCATTTTTTATTCTTTCTTTTCATGACAGTGAACAGAGATGGAAAGTGATGAGAGAAAGATGCAACAGCACAGCACGAGTTGCAAACATCATTCTATATTGATTGTTGGTTGAAGACATTCTGTCTGCATGCCAGGTTGTTCTCTTACACCATATATATTTTTGGATCTAGGTGGAATGAAAGATCTCAAAAATAACACATCACTGCGTTATAAAAATGACATCTTACAGTCTCTGAATTTTAAGCTTTCACCAAACACATTTCTTTCTTTCAGACAAATAAACGCTGCATAATTGTTTGCTGTCAAAACAGCATCATAACTTCAGAACGGATCAGTTGGCCTCATGCTCACTGAAGAATAGCTGAAAGAACGGATTTGGATGGTTTATTTGTCAAAACACAGTGTTCGAAGAAAGACTGAGAGTAAAAGATAGAAAAAAAAAACAGCATGCGAGGGATCATCTTCACTGCGGGGACAAAAGACAAGATGGATCCCGCTACAAGTGCCAAAACAAACTGTCAACTTAGAATAAGATTGTCCCGTCAAGCCTGCTTAAATAAGCCTGTTAACATGGCACTGTTGACACCCAGCTATGGAGCGCCGTGTCAGGCAAAATGTTGCGTCTTCTCCTCCCAGGTGACGGCAAATTGATTTTACACTGCAACAGTTTTTTGTTAAGCGACTGACTTTGCAGAGATGTAACATACCACACAGGTATTAGGACATCATCCAAATGCACAGGTGTGTGTGGCTGTTCAGGTGAAGTTGAAAAAAAGCAGAAAAATCCCCCTGCTTGAGGAACTACACGGTAAACTACAGCCTTTAACCGATGCTGACAGTGATGAAGTAGTTGGCCCAGCTTTTCACCAGTCCAGTGCTGATACAAAGAATGACAGTCAGTCTGATCAAAGGAAGCAGACAAGTGCTGCACAATGTTTTTCTCACCCCCCCTGCCAAACCCCCCCGTCTCCATCTAATGATAGTTGAATACATTGTCATCTCATTATCTTTGAAGAGGGGAAAGATCCCTCCCGTATGAGTGGGCACTGTGTCTCTTGCCATCAGACGAGCCCTAAGATTGGTGAAGCACATTCTCGTCTCATTACGTTGAGTGAGAGATATCAGACACATCCCATCTGCCGAACGCCTTCCGCGCACATGCCACCATGCCTCAACTGAACAAGATGATGCAGAAACACAGGGAGTACTTTCTCTCTCCTACTTCCTTCCAGTAATCTTATAACATTGTATAAGGCAAGAAGCACACTGTACAGTTTTCAAATCTTTGGCCATCTTAAATGCATGGGGGACCACAGTTTTACAGTGAAACAGTTTTGACAGTTTTCCTCTGAATGTACTGCTCATGTCAGTTGAGAATACCCGCTGGACTATCGGATATATTTCCCTGTACTTTTGGAGCCTGTGGCACACAGGTGTAGCTCCCTCAATATTTGATAAAATGGTGATCTTCTAATTGTGGTACAGATTTCAAAAACTTACAAAATAAATATCTTTCTTTAAACTTTCAACAGTCTATGATGTTTTAGAGGCTTTTAAAAATCTTGTATAAACATTCCAGTGTGGTCTACTGTGGGGTATGTAAGCTTGAAAAATATTCTTTTTGAGGTCATCTTTGTTGGTGTTATGATTGATTTATTGATTAGATTTGCAAGTGAAAAATCTAACTGGAATTATAAGAAATGTTTGAAAAGCACTTTGTCTAAAAACCCAG